>AP026541.1:7500000-8750000 GCA_026075535.2 Tricholoma matsutake | reverse complement strand
CACACTGACACATTGTGTTCCCACCACCACAAACATGAGGAGACACAATGGCTAGCAACTTAGTGTGCATCGAGGTGCTTTTTGACATATTCATGATTTATTGGAACCACAAGACAAGGAGATTTGATATATCATGTATATTGCACATTTCTTTCTTATCATTTTCTCATTTACTTCATGATTTTGACACCTTTTTCACTGCCTGATGTTTACCACATGTTTTGCCTCATGGCCTTTTACCTTTGTAGTACTATCTCTCTAAAACATATATAGTTTGGTGTATTTACTGTTGATAGAGTCAAGAAATCATCTTCCCACATTGCATATTGTCTGACTTAAGGGTTTAACTCTTGAGTCTTAGCTCAGTCTTAGTCTGAACTTGCTCAAGTATTCTGCAAACTACATCGTTTCACTACACAGTTTCTCAAAACTTTCATCAATCATCTATCTACTGTGTCATCATCTTTTACCTCACCTCCAACTATTGTCACCATCTCCCAAACTCATTAAAACCATTTCAGAGATTCTTGAATTCCTCCACATCACTGCTAAACTCTTTCATATCATTTCGGAATGCTTCGTATTGTTTCGTGCTACTTCGGATGGTTTCGCAGAACTTTGCACCACCTAATACTGCTTTGCAACATTTCACAGTATATTTACCAGCCTTTGGATAGCATGGTGATATTCAGTACTACCTTGCAACCTTACTCTGACTCGTGTTATATCTCCTAAGACCAGTTTAGTTGGTTTTGGTAGAGTTTCCGGGTTGAGCACCATCATTCTGGAGCCCACTGTGAGGGGTTTCTGAATCATTTCATCACCTAATCCATCTCAAATCTCCTGGCTTAGGCCAACCCAAGCCATAAACCTCTGAATCAATACTCACCATGCCTTTGAATCTCTCAAACAATCAGGAGATATCCTAATTCCAGTAACCAAAGCAGAATTGACACATCGTCGACTATTTCCCTCACCCATTCCATCATCTTTGTCATCATCTTCTACTTCTTTATCCTCAGCTTCTAGCGCTTCATTCATCTTTCCAAATACATCAACACCGCTACCATCTATCACCCAAGTCCTAACCTCTACTCCAAGAGGTATCGTACTCATGACTACACGAGCTACTATGCCAGCTTGTGGTCACTCCATGGCTCCAAAGTTCAATCCTACTCAGCCTTGAGAACTTCAGAGATACTTTAATGAACTCAAAATGCTGTTTCCAACATGTGGAATTACCGATTCTGAAGATATGAAGAAGCATGCCTGTCGATATGTCGACATTGATACTTCCGAACTTTGGGAGTCAATCCCAGAATATGACACAGGGGTTTCATTCAATGAATTTTGTACTGCTATTCACAAGTTGTACCCTGGATCTGAAGATGACTGCAAGTGGTCAATCACTGATATGGATAAACTGATCAGTGAACAACTTTGCATTGGTATCTACGATGTGAACGAATTAGGATTATATTACAGGTCCTTCTACAATATCACTAAATTCCTCACCACAAAAAATCGACTTTCAGCAGCCGAACAAAGCAGAGCCTTCATTTGTGGCTTTCAACCAGGATTATGGATGCAAATTGTGCGCCGTCTCAAACTCAAATTCCCTGACCACTAACCAGACAACCCCTATCCTCTCAATGACATCCATGCTGCTGCAAAATTTGTTTTAGCAGGTACTACATCATCACAAACTCCCTCGGCCTCAACTTCACAAGTCCCATCCTCATCTTTGACTTTGACTTCTATCCCTACTACCTCTACATTGTCTCCACAAATCAAAACAGAGGATTTATCAATGATTTTTGAGAAATTTGTGACCACTCTCATCACAGCCTTAACAGGAGCTCGACCCAACAATAACAACAACAATTCCCCTCATGTTATGTAATCAAGGGTTTTGCCAGGACCAACTCAAAAATCTAGTTTGTATTTTCTGTGGTCTTTTGGGACACTTCATTAGTGATTGTTTGGTCTGTCAAACATATGTTAACGATGGAAAGTGTAAGAAGAATGCTGAAGGAAAGGTCATGCTTCTGAATGGACAGTTCACACCACAAAACATCCTTGGGCGTTGTATCAAAGATCGCATTGACGAGTGGATTTGTCAAAACCCAGATGTAAATATCATCCCTGCCCTCATGTATGGCATTGCCTCTTCCCCCACTCCAGCTCCCACTCCTAGGGGGATCTACCAGATCATGGACATGAATACCACAGCTGATATTCGTATTGCTCATTTGGAACAAGAATTATATGCCTTACAAAGTGGTTGAAACTTTGCTCAACATGAACCCAGTCTAATCACAGCTCCTGTGGTTCAGCCATCAATTTCATCCACGGCTCCATCAGCAGAACCAGTAGCACTTCCCACTCCAACTGTCGCACCACCTTCTATATCATCTACTGCAACCAATCCATCTATATCCAATATAGCACCAGCAATGGCTTCGCAGACAACTTCAAATTTGCAACCCACCCCAAATTTGCAACCTCTCGTGAGTTTGCAACCCCCAGTCCATCCTTATACTGCAGCTTCAGAGAACACTTAGTTACCCCCTCACGAATGAAACTTTGCCTCTACTAGTAAAGGTAAAGAATGCAATGGTCCTTCATACCACACAGTAGCCCCCATTCAGAACAACACAATCACTCAGGACATATTTTCATGTTTGATGAAAATACTGATTGTCACCCTCACTACGGAAGAACTTCTTTCATTATCACCCGAAGTTTGTACAAAATGGAAGGAACAGCTAATGCCACGTCATATTCTGGATCAGGATGGAAACAATGCAGGGCACCTCATCAATGAAGAGGTACTTATGATCAACGACCCATACGAAACTTATATCAGCTCTCTTTGAATTGGTGATATTCCAAAACCCTTTGTTGCTGTGAAGGAATCTCTAGTGTTTTAAAGTCCAGTTAGGTCTAGTTTTTTTCCAAATTTGGAATGAACTGAGACCACAACTGGTCCAACTTCATTCAAAAGCTACATAGAACTGGACTGGACCACATATAACTGGTTTGTTGTGGTCTGGTCCGGGTTTAACAACTGGTTATGGCCGGTTTGGGCCACAACTGGTCATCGACTGACTCACATCAGTCTAAACTGACATTATATACATAATAATCTACATAATCAAACTATTCTAAATTAATATAAAGCCCCCCCTCAGAGGTAGGGGCAGGGGAGCTGTGTGGAAACAAAAAGAACTAAAACAAATCCCCCTACCTTGCAAGATGTGCAAAGGAAGGGAGGGTGGTCATGAGCACAAAAACGAGGGGAACAGGAAAAAGTTGCTCACCATCATCAAGTTTCACCACTTGCCATTGCCCCCACCCAGCCTATCATTGTCATCCATCACCGCTGCCTGCAAGTGACATTGGTGTTGTTCGGCCTCATTGTGTGGTGGTGATCAGGGCGAGTGGCAGCACAGCGGTGGTGCCATGCTGCATTGGCAGGTGGTGACGTGGCAGCAGTGCCACATTGTTGTTGTTGTTGTTGGCAATGGGCATTGGCTGGTGGTGACATAGCAGCAGTGCCACATTGTTGTTGTTGTTGTTGTTGGCGATTGGCATTGGTGATGGCGGCATTGGCGATGGGTGTTGGTGTTGGTGGCATTGTGTTGGTGTTCCTGTTGCCATTGTCGTTGTTGGTGATGGTGGTGTTGGCGATGGGCAATGGGTGTTGGGCATTGGCAGCATTGTGTTGGTGTTCCTGCTGCTGTTGTTGTTGTTTCCCCATCATTGTTTGGCAGCACCCCCATCTCCCCCTGCAAGCAGTGGGTTGCAGGCTGGGTGAAGGTGCCATGTCAGGGTGGCAGCCTTTAGGGGTCGTACATTGTTGTCATAAAAGCAAAGAACCTAAAAAAGAGAAAGAAAAAGTTAGTTATTGAACAGATAAAAAGAAAAACATACCTGCAGCCCAAATGATGCTAATCGTCATTTGGGCTGCTGTGAATTCAGTCTCAGTGTCCATTGTTGTTGATGTTGTCAGTTGTGGGAGTGGTGTCTACAAGTGCCACCACTTTTCAGTTGGGTGTGCAAACATGAGCAAATGGTCCGTGCGCACTTGCAGGGTATAAAAACCCATGCTTTTTGAACTCTTTCTTTCCCCAGGTATATTTATCATAGTTATTCTATTAGTTATTCTACTAGTATTACTATGTACAATAGGTGAGTATACTACATGTAAATAAACTGGTTGCAACTGACTGCAACCAGTTTTTATCAGTTTTATATAAATATTCAATAGTAAAGACTGCAACCGACTACCAATGAGAATTAGGGCAACCAAACTGATAAAAAAACTGGACCGCCAGTTAGGTTCAGTTTGGTTTGCAGTTTTTTTCAGTTGCCCAAACTGGACTTTTAAACACTAGGAATCTCACTCGATCAGATCAGTTATGATGAATGTCAACAGTATAAACCCTGTCAAAAGTGTAGTTGACCCCAGTTCTTCAATTATCGCTATGTCCAAAGAAGTCTGCCATGAACTAGGTCTTGCATACGATCCTTCCATCCACATTCCACTTCAATCAGCTAACGGTGGCATTGACAAAAGTTTAGGATTAGCACGAAATGTTCCTTGCAAAGTTGGCACGATCACAATCTATGTGCAGATTCATATAATCTGAAACCCTGCCTACAACATCCTACTTGGTCGACCCTTTGATGTAGTCACTGAAAGCGCCATCAAAAACTGGAGTGATGAATCTCAGACAATTACTATCTACAATCCTAACTCAACAGGATCCTCTACTATCCTGACCTTTCCTAGGGCCACAAAATGCTGAAAAGTAGCTCGCAAGGATTTTTGTTACTAGAGGATAATATTTCGGAGACCAAACAGTGCGCATTCATCATTTCTTTTGACTGTTTGAACTCTTCTATATTTATCAAATGCACTGCGAACATTCCCAACTTTGAATCCTCCCCTTCTTTGAATGCCACTACTACTTTGGATATTATTGCCCATCTCTATTTGACAGCTAGTCAACAGTATGTTACATTTTTAACAGCCTCAATGGCCCCCTCTATGCCAGATTCATCTAGATATTCCACACCCTATCTATCCTCCAATGCTCTATATCCTGCTTTGCAGTCACTAAGAAGAAGTACAAGCCTGTTGCATTGAAAGTATGACCAGTTGTCACTGACCTTCCTGATTGATTTCGCATTACTCGCATGATCACAGGGAATCCTCTCAAAGAAATGCTGAAACTTAATCCTAAACCTCCAACATTTTTGCCATCTTTCTGATACACCCTTGAACAAAAAGCAATTATCGATAATAATCATCCCAGCGATTTCCTTTGGCCTGAGGAAAGAAAACTCATGTATGATTTTATTTGAAATCATGAAACTGGTTTCACATGGACCAAACAAGAATGAGGAAGTTTTCGCCCCAACTTCTTCCCTCCAATTGAATTTCCAGTTATTCCACACACCCCATGGATAGAACAAAACATTCCTATCCCACCAGGGATTTACGAAGAGGTTTGCGCCATGCTCAAGAAGAAAATAGAAGCAGGCATCTACGAACCATCAAACTTGTCTTATAGGTCGCATTGGTTTTGCATCATGAAGAAAGATGACAAAGCACTTTGCTCAGTCCACGGTCTCAAACAACTCAACAAAGTCACTATACAGCACCCAGGTGTCATTCTGATCCCCGAACATTTAGCAGAACAGTTCAGAGGACACACTTGTGGAGGAATGCTAGACCTCTACATTGCTTTCAATGAACGAAAAGTAGCTGAATCATCTGGAGACCTGACTACCTTTCAAACGCCTTTCGGAGCACTTCACATAGTCACTCTACCAATGGGTTGGACCAACTCAGTGCCCATCATGCACGACAATGTTTTGTTTATCCTACAACCTGAGATTCCCCATGTTATGATCCCCTACATTGATGATGCACCCATCAAAGGTCCAAAATCATGCTACTCACTCCCTGGAGGAGGTTACAAAACTATTTCGCAGAACCCAGGAATTCGTCATTTCATTTGGGAACACTTTGAAAATCTCAACCAAGTTGTCCAACGCATGAAATATTGTGGAGGGACTTTTTCAGGACCCAAGCTATTCCTTTGCATCCCCAAAATTACTGTTTTAGGACATCATTGCAACATTGAAGGTCATATGGCTGACCCAACTCAAATTGATGCAATCAGCAAATGGGGACCTTGTCAAAGTCTCACTGAAGTAAAAGCCTTCATAGGAACCATTGGAGTTTGTCATATTTTCATACAGAACTTTGCTAAATGAGCAGCTGCTCTTATCAACCTCATGTGTAAGGATGTTCCATTCGAATTTGGTACAACACATATCACAGCACAAGAAGATCTTAAACTCACTCTCATCACTTCTCCCGCAATTTGTGCGATTGACTACACCTCGAACGCACCCATCATCCTATCAGTTGACACTTCACACATTGCAGTTGGATTTTTCTTGGCTCAGTGCAACCCTGAAAATCTTCATAAACACTATTACAGTCATTTTGGATCTATCACACTCAATGCCTGTGAATCTCACTTTTCGCAACCCAAACTAGAACTCTACAGACTCTATCGTGCCCTTGGCACACTTCAATTGTACATCATCGGCATACAAAATCTCATCGTCGAAGTCGATGCCAGATACATCAAAGGTATGCTAGCAAATCCCAACATCGCACCAAGCGCAAGCATTAATCGATGGATTGTATCCATTCTTACCTTCCATTTTATGCTTGTACATGTCACTGGAACACATCATGGTCCAGATGGACTTTTGTGATGTCCTCTACAGAATGGAGATGATGCACAACCAAATGATGGATCCTTTGAAGATTGGATTGACCGACTGCATGGTTTTATGCATCAAATCAACCCACTCATGACTCGTCCATTCCCATTGCATTTGCTCCAATCGACATTCACCCTACCTTCACATATCAGAAAGGGGGAGAACATCACTTACAAAGATGTCCCTCATTCTGAAAATGCCAAAAGAGATGACAAATGACTTCTTCATGTTTGAAAATGGCTCAAAGATTTACAACAACCACCAGACCTCTCCAAAGCAGAGTACAGCACTTTTGTGCAATATTGTACTGAGTTCTTCATAGATTCTGGAAAGCTTTGGTGAAAGGATTCACAAGGAGCCCACAAGATCGTCGCTATCCCTGAATGCTGCCTCGACATTATTCGAGCTGCTCACAACAATATTGGGCACAAGATGGTATTCACTACAAAAACCCTCGTTGCACTCCAATTTTGGTGGCCCAATATGAAAGCCAACATTGCATGATACATTCGTTCTTGTCACCTATGCCAACTTCAACAAACCCGAAATCTGCTTATTCCACCCACAGTGGCAACACCAGCACCACTTTTTGGCAAAGTCTACATCAACACAATGCAAATGCCCCCATTGAACAGATTCAAATACATTGTTCAAGGGTGATGTTTGCTAACAGCCTATCCAGAATGGCGAAAGCTTTGACATGAAAATGCCATGACATTAGGAGACTGGATCTTTGAAGACATCATTTGTCAATGGGGGTCTCTTTATGAAATTGTGAGTGATAACGGATCAGCATTTATTGCAGCAATGGAGTATCTTGTGAAACAATACCATATCAATCACATCCAAATCAGTGGTTACAACTCTTGAGCAAACAGGATTGTAGAAAGAGCCCACTTTGATGTTCAACAACCATTATTCAAAGCAGTCGACAGAGACCAGAGCAAGTGGTCAGATGGAGCACACTCTGTCTTTTGGGCAGAACGCATAACAGTTTGCAAACGCATGGGTTGTTCACCCTACTTTGCAGTGACAGGATCCCATCCCCTCATTCCACTCGACATCTCTGAAGCTACATATTTGCAGCCCCCTCTGAATTCAATACTTTTGACAACCAATCTTATGGCACGATGAGCTATTGCCTTGCAAAAACAATTGATCGACCTTGAAAACCTTTATTCGAAGGTTTTTTTGGCCCGTCTCAAAGCTGCAAAACAATTCGAACAAGTCCACCAGAGGACTGTCAAATACTACAACTTCACAACAGGTAATTTAGTCCTGCTTCACAATACACAGATCGAAAAGTCCCTTAATTGCAAAATGTGACCTCGATACATAGGTCCCCTCATTGTCATTGATTGAAACTATGGAGGAGCCTACATCCTTTGCGAACTCGATGGATCAGTACTCCATCACCCTGTTGCTGCCTTTTGTCTACTTCCTTACTTAGCTCAAAAATCAATTCCACTCCCTCCAAACTTCCTCGACATTGACTCAGCATGTCTCAAAACACTTCGACAAACTTTGGATGTCCATGAAGATATTCCTGATGACATTCCACTCCTCAAAGACAATTAATTATTCTCTTTCTTTGGTTTGCAATTACTTACCTATGATTTTGATTTCTTTTAGTGTATCATACAAGTTGTGATATTGCATTATAGCGTGGTTGTGCAACCTCCAAAAGGGTTTTCTGGCCATGATGATTTACTGAGCCTTTCCTTTACTTTGTAATGTTGTTTCCTTTCATTTTCTCTTACAATGTGCTCAGAACACTTACAACAACAAGTTTCAGCAACAAATTTCATCTTGAAAAATGTTCAGATATTTCTTTTACTCTACTTATTTCTTATATCTTCTGTTTCCCATTCGACAAAGCACAAATTTATTATATGAAAATAGTGAAAAACAAAAACAATGAAATTTTACTCTTCCTCATCCAACATTTTACCCAGTGCTGTTATCTCCTGATCCAGCATATGACACTGCATCCTTTTCTTTGCCATCTCCTCCAAAATTATTTGTCAGTGCTGCTCTATGCCCAACACACCCTCGTTGCCATCTCGAATTTCCCACCCCTTCCCTTTCCTGTCTGGCTTCGACCGACCCTGTGACCTTGAAGGCCCTGCCTCCAGTGCTAAAGAAGGCCCAATGACTCAAATTCAAGGCACTATACATTATGAAATGTTAGTGAATGGTTCGAAAAGACATTGATCAGTGGCTTACCTGGTTTTGGATGCTCTGAAACCTTTCCCCCATGACTCCCTACAGCCTTCTTTCCCTTCACCTTATGAACTCCCTACCTCAAAACGCCCTCCCAATAGCACCCTTGTGCTTCTTGCATGCATTTGTGGCACTTTGCTGCTCCATTGTCCACAATGCACATGGGCCAGCTCTTGAAGCCAGAGCATTGATCACACTACAGGTGTTTTGTTAGTTTTGAAATCCCTGCAAAATTTTTCATATGACTTACTGGTCCTTCGAACTCAAGAAGTCCCCCCTCCTCAAATCTCATTCGTTTAGCGGCAATTCCTTGTTCACCGCTGTTATCGTTGTCTTTGTCAAGGTCCTCCTCCATCGCCTGCTGTTTTTGGGTGCCCAGGATAATGACTGGGGCTTTGGTCACCTCCTGATCCTCCTCCCCAATTCCTGCTATCTGAATTGCCTCACTTTCTGCCTGCAACACTAAATTTTGCCTCTTCATATCTTCCTTTGATATCATTTTTGCCCGGACCTCAGCGACGAGAATAGCTTGGGTAGACTCAAGAACCTTCCATCGTTTGTCGAGCTTGGCAGCTTTTGCCACCGCTGCCTCGTGCCAAAACACTTCTGCCTCCTCCCGAAGCTTTGCCTCTGCCTCTGCTGCTTCCTCCAGCACTTTTGCCTCTGCTGCTTCCTCCAGCACTTTTGCCTCTGCTGCTTCTGTCTCAGCCTTCGCCTGAGCAGCCCTGGCCTCTTCCTCCTCTCATTTGACCTCATCAGCTAGGTCCTGGAATAGAACCTCGGTGCCCCAGGAAAGCCACTCCCGACATGCCAGAGGGGTGTACAGATTGAATACTTCATCCACAACCTTTTGAATGGCCTGCAAATGGGATTCCTCGACATCATCCACGAGATTGTTGTATTCATACTATGAAAAGTTGTTAGCATCTAAAGCCATCTCAGAAAATGCATTGACACTCACCATTTTCTCACAAAAATCTCGCCCCCAAACTTTGAAATTGATATCTTCCACCTTACCAACTTTGGGCATGGACTTTGCATGTTCAAAGATGTCATGTTCGAATTTGAGGAGTAGCGACATGATCGGAAAATGTAAGAGATGAGTTCGACTTGAGGATGAGAGAAAAAGAGCGAGGTTTGCGAGTTACCTTTACAGGTTTTTCAACACGATCATGGATTTGGCACGTGACTCCGATTGGCTGATTGGGACAGTCAGGATTTCAGTAAGGGGGAGGATGATAGGCACTTTGGCAGCTGAGCTCTGAAAACAAGAAATCACACTTGGACACATTCTTCCCAAAGTCCTATGATTCTGTGAATGCTTATGAACACCTACGAACACACAAAACAACAATGCGACACTTCGAAACATTTCAAACAACTTTGGCTGCTGTATTCCTATCGTACTGCACCTCAAACACACATTCCCACCATTACACACACTGATGCATTGTGTTCCTGCCACCACAAACACAAGGAGACACAATGGCTAGCAACTTAGTGTGCATCAAGGCACTTTTCGATGTATTCATGATTTATTGGAACCACAAGACAAGGAGATTTGATATATCATGTATATTGCATATTTCTTTCTTATTATTTTCTCATTTACTTCATGATTTTGACACCTTTTTCACTGCCTGATGTTTACCACATGTTTTGCCTCATGGCCTTTTACCTTTGTAGTACTATCTCTCTAAAACATATATAGTTTGGTGTATTTACTGTTGATAGAGTCAAGAAATCATCTTCCCACATTGCATATCATCTGACTTAAGGGTTTAACTCTTGAGTCTTAGCTCAGTCTTAGTCCAAACTCACTCAAGTATTCTGTGAACTACGTCGTTTCACTACACAGTTTCTCGAAACTTTTGTCAATCATCTATCTACTGTGTCATCATCTTTTACCTCACCTCCAACTATCATCACCATCTCCCAAACTCGTTAAAACCATTTTGAAGATTCTCAAATTCCTCCGCATCACTGCTAAACTCTTTTGTATCATTTCAGAATGCTTCGTATTGTTTCATGCTACTTTGGATGGTTTCACAGAACTTTGCACTGCCTAATACTGCTTTGCAACATTTCACAGTACATTTACCGGCCTTTGGATAGCACGGTGATATTCAGTACTACCTCGCAACCTTACTCTGACTTGTGTTATATCTCCTAAGACCAGTTTAGTTGGTTTTGGTAGAGTTTCCGGGTTGAGCACCATCAACACCCAGCACAGACTTGTCAGATTCCCACCTGGAACATTGACCCCACTCATACACAACCACCAACCATGCACCATGACCACCAAAATTCCTTATGCAGCTGCCACCATCCAGCAACAATTTGCAAGCCATACCCCCATTCTGTCCACAGGTCGCATCACCATTGTGGCCATGGATGTTTTTGAAAACTCCTGCAAGCAATTTTTTCAACACAAATCTATTGCAGAAGCTGACTGCATACAATCTACTTCAAAGGCTTGAGCATACAATTGTGGATTAACACCAATTATGTGTGCCTCATTGCCCTTATCTTCTCCCAGTTTCTCCTTGAATTCAAACAGAAATTCCTGCTGCACAACTGGAAAGATGACCTGATCACAACACAGATCAGGATCCAGGGTCTTTGTCCTTTCCTCTCTTAGATTGAAGCCATCTGTGAAGCTAACACAGAGCTGGAAATCACTCAGTCTGAGTACTTCATAGAAGAAGACAAGTTACAAGCCCATTTCATCCCCAGACTTTCACCTGCACTTAAGATCTCCTATGATGCCAACAACATACACCTTGACCTTGACAAAATCACAGACCTGGACACATGGATTAAACATGTCCACCTCCTCAACATCGAGATTGAGAACAAACATACAGAGTGGCTCAAGATCACCATGGATGGAAGACAACCTGCCCTAAAAACTCACAAGGTCCTCTGCAACTCCTCTGTCATCAACACCTCAGCCCCCTCAATTACCCCTGCCAACACACCCATGACCAGCACCTACACAGCCACCCCCAAACGCATGCAAGTGGAACATGACCTCCTCAAGGCCCATCAGGGCGGTTTCTGCTGCCGCCTTTTCTACATTGGGCACATCACACCCGAGTGCATGCTTGGACCTAAAGAATGCCCTACACCTGAAGCATGCAAGAATGTCACCCTTGCAAATGTGCTCAAGGCCAACTTGGCAATAGCACAGGTATGGGTATGGGTCATGAAATCATAACCCATAACCCATCACCTACCCGTCACCATGAGGTTGCGTCTTTGTTGATTGTTGACGTGTTATTTATTTACAGTAAGTTTTCTTTTATTGTCACTACTAACATACTAACATTATTGCTTCTAGATGGTGACAGCCCCACCACCCTACCACTGCCAGCCCCTGCTCATGGGGTGGGCTGGGTGGTATGAAACAACCCAGAGTGATGACAGACGGCCCAGCACCAAGGAAAATAGGGAGGACGAGGTGACTACGAGACAACAAGGAGGCAAACCAGACAGGAAAAAAAGGCCCAAGGTGACAGGCGGCGTCTCTTGGGCCATAAGTAAGTTTTTTTCTTTCTTGTTTCTTTTTCTTTTTACTAACAATGTTTTTAGGTAGTACTACTACTTTGAACCACGACAACGACGACAACAGGAACTTGATGACCAGCACCCACCACCACCATGTAACAGGGCAAGTAGGAGACAGTGAGGGACAGGCACACAAGGGAATAATGGTGAGAACAACAGCTAGGGAGGGGAATGTCGATGACTAACAATGACTATGCACAGAAAAATGGTGAGGGGGGGAACAATGGTGAAGGGGGGAACAACGGTGAGGCCAGGGGGGGAACAACAACGATGAATGATGGGGATGCACCCACCCCCAGTAAGTTTTGTTCTTTCTTTCTTGCTTCTTTTTCTTTTTACTAACAATGTTTTTAGGTAGTACTACTTCGAACCATTGACATCCACAAATCCACAACAACAACCATGACAACGGGAACCTGATGACCAGTGCCTGCCACCACCCCCAACCACAATGGCAACCACTGTAAGGGGACTAGGGGGTGCCCTGTGTGTTTTTCCTATTTTTTATGTTCGTCCCATATTTTTCCCCACCTCATTTCCTTCTATTCTTCATTTTCTATGATTTTTCCGGATTTTATTACTAATTTTCCCTTGCTATCATGTTTGTATATGTTGACACTTTTATATTTAGAGGCGGAGTACCCCTTCCGACACATACCCCTTGGTATGATGTCATTCGGCAGCCTTGATCCGCCTATCTCCGCCTTTTTCTATTTTTAGGTTATATTTGATTTTTGTCGTCTTCACATATACTGGGCATCAGCAAGGGGATCCTTAGAGTTTTCTCTTCGGATTTCCCTTTGCTAGGTGCGCCCCCAATCCCTGTATTATGTAGCATAATTTTAACTTTGGATTTCCCTTTGCTAGAGGCTTAGGTTGCCCTTATAGTAGAAAACTCTCCCCTAAGGCCCGAAAATCGCGAACGCGCTGCCCAAAATAGGCAGGTACGGACTGGATGACGCTTCCCAAAGCTCCACAGAGTCCCTACACACTGTTCCAGATACTCTCGCCTTTATCACGCCGCCATTTTCGCCAAACGCGCTCCCTAGCAACATGGATGCATCAGAACGCTTCGACGCGCTTGAAAGCGACGTTTCCGGAATGCACGCGCAAATCGACTCACTTAAATCTATGATTGAAAACTTTGTTAGGACCCTCCAGGCTAACCCTACAACTAATAGTTCCCCCTTCATGACTCCAAGTGCACCCAACAACGACGTTTTGCCAAACGTGTCCACTAAGAAATGTGCCCAGATCAAACCGTCCCCCCCCCGCCAAATTTAATGGTGCACGTGCACAGGGACATGCATTCCTTAATTCCTGTGAGTTATACATTAGTCTCCAGTCGCATCAATTCATCGATGAGGCTGCAAAAATTTATTGGGCCTTCACATACATGAAATCTGAACGCGCCTATCTCTATGTGGACCGTATCCTACGTCAAACTAAAGAACTCGGTTCTCTACCTTTCTCCACTTGGGGTGACTTTCGAGCTGAGTTCGTATGCCACTTCTGCCCCCTCAATGAACGCCACCGAGCAGTGACACGACTTGAGTCATCCACTTACCACCAGGGACGTCGATCCGTGGACGACTATATCGATGAGTTCAAGGATTTGGTGGACATGGCAGGGTATGGGAGTGGGTTACCAGTGGTGGTGAAGTTCCGACGGGGGCTCAACCGAGAAATTCAGGACCAGATTGCACAGATGTTGGAAGGGCGCCCAGCGGACGATGATATCCTTGCTTGGTATGAAGCTGCTTCACTCTGTGACGAGAACCGACTCACAAATGCGGCGTTTAATGCTGCATTCCGTGCTCCAACTACCACTCATACACCCTACACCTTCAATCGAAGCCTCCCCTGCCCTAACCCCATTCCTGCTCGTCAAACTCCCACACCAGCCATCAATGTCCCAGTACCAATGGATGTTGATGCAGCCCGCAGCCATGCACGTAAGTTGGATCTCTGCTACCGTTGTGGGGAACCTGGACACAGGGCTGGAGTGTGTCCCCATCGTCAGGATATCCGCATGCTCACCCCAGAGGGATGAGACGAACTCCTGCAAGATTTGTTGGCACTTGTAGATGTTGAGGAAGCGAAGGATCAAGTTGCAGAGGAGGTTAAGCTGGAAGTTGTAGAGGAGCAGGATTTTCCTATTCGCAGCGAGTGAATCGTACGCCCTCACTGCCTGTCCATAACCACTTTGAAGTCTTGTCAGTTGAATCCCTGGAGAATGAATCCATTTCTGTGACTGCTCCCCTCTCTGACCCTTCGAAGTTGGCTAAAGACATACCTGCTCTCCCCATCTCTCCTTCTACTCCACGTCCCAAAATTAAATCATGGGAGCGTAAACTACCACGCAAGTATATTGTGGCATCCACTCCCTCTGCACATTCCTTAAACCTAGCCATCGAACTGCAGACGACCGACACTGGACAGATACTCAGTGTCTCTGCGCTCCTGGACTCTGGTGCGACTGGTCTCTTCATCGATTCCCATCTGGTACAACAACATCATCTAAATACTCACTCACTCTCACGTCCGATACCTGTATATAACGTGGATGGATCCCCAAATGAAGCTGGTGCCATCCGAGAGGTTGCAGACCTGTTCTCTGTTACAAAGATCATAGTGAGCGTGCCCTTTTTGCTGTCACTCAATTAGGAAAGCAAAAAGCGATTTTGGGATATCCATGGCTTCGAGACCATAACCCAGAGGTCGACTGGCGCACTGGGGAGGTTACCATGAGCTGATGTCCATCCCGCTGTCGGACGTGTTTCACAGAAGCCAGGCAAGAACATCATGGACAGAAGGCGGCAATACGACAAACTCAGAAGTGTCGTGCTGGACCCCTGCCTATACCTGAAGTGGAATTGGAAGGGGTTCCTGATCTAATGCCGGACTCGGATGATGATGATGAGGACCCAGAGGAAGTGGAGGAGGGTGATCGGATCTTCTACACTGCGATTCACTCATCGCATGAGGTGTGTGCCACATCGAACATATCCCAACACCTCGCCGAGGCCTTCCACAAAAACAACACTGCTAAATCCTCTACTAACTCCTTACTCCCTCATCTCCATGAGTTTGAAGACGTGTTCTCCAAGGAATCATTCGACTCTCTTCCTGCACGTAAGCCATGGGATCACGTGATCGAACTCACCCCCGGTGCAACCCCTTCATCCTGCAAGGTCTATCCTCTCTCTCCGGAGGAACAATGGCAGCTTGACCAGTTCATCGATGAGCACCTGGCCTCTGGACGTATTCGACCATCGAAGTCACCCATGGCCTCTCCCTTTTTCTTTGTCAAGAAGAAGGATGGCTCACTTCGACTGGTTCAAGACTACAGAAGACTCAACAACATCACGGTCAAGAATCGCTACCCACTACCCCTCATCTCCGAACTTGTAAACCAGCTCCATGGAGCCCAATACTTCACCAAGCTCAATGTCCGTTGGGGCTATAATAATGTGAGGATAAAGGAGGGAGATGAGTGGAAGGCAGCCTTTCATACCAACTGTGGTCTTTTTGAACCGCTTGTCATGTTCTTTGGCCTTACTAATAGCCCTGCCACCTTTCAGACCATGATGAACGACATCTTCCATGACCTCATCCTCGAAGGCATTGTCTGCATCTATCTCGACGACATCCTCATCTTCACTCGCACGGTTGAAGAGCACCGTCGCATCACGCGCCTCGTCCTAGAGTGACTTCGACGGTACAAACTCTACCTTCGTCAGGACAAATGCGAGTTCGAAAGGACCAAGATCGAGTACCTCAGCCTGATTATCTTGGAGGGTCAAGTGGAGATGGATCCTATCAAGGTAAACGGGGTCACAGCTTGGCCGACACCCACGAACAAGAAGGAGGTGCAGTCTTTCCTGGGCTTCATCAATTTTTATCGGCATTTTATCAAGGATTTCTCACATCATGCACGACCGCTGTTCGACTTGACAGGAAAGGAGGCATGGAGGTGGGATAATGCACAACAGGAGGTGTTCGAAAAGCTTAAGGAGATGGTCACTTCCGCTCCGATCCTTACCTTTGCTGACGATTCGCGTCCTTTTTGTGTAGAAGCCGACAGTTCTGACTTTGCGACGGGCGCTGTGTTGTCTCAGCAGTCTCTGGAGGACCAGAAGTGGCATCCTGTTGCGTTCTACTCCAAAAGCCTTAGTGCTGTAGAGAGAAACTACGAGATCCACGACAAGGAGATGTTGGCGATAATGCGTGCGCTTGAGGAGTGGCGACACTTCCTCGAGGGTGCCCAACACAAGGTGGAAATTTGGACGGATCACAAGAACCTCGAGTACTTCATGATGGCCAAGAAATTGAACCGTCGTCAAGCTCGTTGGTCCCTGTATCTATCTAGATTCGACTTCTCCTTGCACCACCATCCGGGTCGCAGCATGGGGAAGACCAATGCCCTATCCCGACGTGCAGACCATGGGGATGGCAGCGGTGACAACCAAAACATTGTGCTGTTGCAGCCAGACCTGTTCACCATTCGGGCACTGGAAGGCATCGTACCCCAGGGCGAGGAGCAGGACATTCTACGTGACATTCGTCGCGCAAACCGTAGCGGTTTACATGAGGATGTTGTTGCCCGAGCTGTTAAAGAACTGAGGAAGGGATCGACCCTTTCCTTACGTGCGGCAGAGTGGGCTGAAAAGGAGGACTTGTTGTATTTCAAGGATTGCATCTATGTTCCCAATGACCCAGACCTTCGCCGGCGCATCATATCCCAACACCATGACTCACAGATTGCTGGCCACCCCGGACGCTGGAAGACCTTGGAGCTCACCTCACGGAACTATTGGTGGCCACAAATGTCACGGCTCATTGGTCAGTATTGTCGCACTTGTGACCTTTGCTTACGCACCAAGGTCCCTCGTCGCAAGCCTATTGGTGAGCTACACCCTCTTCCTGTTCCAGAGAGTCGTTGGGATGTCGTCAGCATCGACTTTGTGGTGGAATTGCCAGAGTCAAACGGGTTTGATGCGGTGATGTGCACAGTTGACTCAGTGGGAAAACGCGCTCACTTCATTCCCACTCACACCACTGTCAGTGCCCTAGGTGCCGCTCGACTCTACCTCCACCATGTGTGGAAATTACATGGACTTCCTGGTGCCTTCCTCTCGGATTGTGGCCCTCAGTTCATGGCAGAGTTCACTCGTGAGCTGTACTGACTCCTGGGGATCAAACTCCTCGCTTCAACTGCTTATCACCCACAAACTGATGGCCAGATGGAGCGAGTCAACCAGGAACTGGAGCAGTACATCTGCCTCTTTGTCAATGAATGCCAGGACGATTGGGATGATCTCCTTCCTTTGGCCGAGTTCGGGTACAACAACCATGTCCATGCTTCCACTCAACAGACCCCTTTCCTCTTAGACACTGGACGACATCCACGCATGGGATTTGAACCTCGCCAAACTCCCTCACACATCGAGACAGTGAATGAGTTCACAGAACGCATGAGGGATAGCTTGGAGGAGGCAAGGGCAGCCTTAGCAAAGGCGAAGGACGACATGGCGCGATTTTACAACCAACGCCACTCCCCAACCCCTCAGTACAAGGTTGGTGATCAAGTTTATCTTGACTCCAGTGACATCTCCACTACACGTCCATCCAAGAAACTCGCTCATCGCTTCTTGGGACCTTTCCCCATTGTTAAGTGCATTGGAACACATGCCTATCGTCTACGCCTCCCAGCCTCCATGTCCAGACTCCATCCCGTCTTCCATGTTGTCAAATTGCTTCCAGCTCCCCCAGATCCATTCCCGGGACGCCATTCACACCCACCACCACCACCTACAGTGATCGAGGGAGAACCCCAATATGAAGTCGAGTCAATCTTGGACAGCCGTTTGCGTCGAGGAAAACTCCAGTATTTGGTACATTGGAAGGGTTATGGGTATGAGGAGAACTCATGGGTCGAAGAGTCTGACGTAAATGCCCCTCGGTTAATCAAGGAATTCCACCGACAGCACACTGCTGCACCGCATCGCATTCAAGTCACGGACTTTGGTCGTATACGATTTCGAATGCATCGGGGTGATGCATCTTAGAGAGGGGGTGATGTAAGGGGACTAGGGGGTGCCCTGTGTGTTTTTCCTATTTTTTATGTTCGTCCCATATTTTTCCCCACCTCATTTCCTTCTATTCTTCATTTTCTATGATTTTTCCGGATTTTATTACTAATTTTCCCTTGCTATCATGTTTGTATATGTTGACACTTTTATATTTAGAGGCGGAGTACCCCTTCCGACACATACCCCTTGGTATGATGTCATTCGGTGGCCTTGATCCGCCTATCTCCGCCTTTTTCTATTTTTAGGTTATATTTAATTTTTGTCGTCTTCACATATACTGGGCATCAGCAAGGGGATCCTTAGAGTTTTCTCTTCGGATTTCCCTTTGCTAGGTGCGCCCCCAATCCCTGTATTATGTAGCATAATTTTAACTTTGGATTTCCCTTTGCTAGAGGCTTAGGTTGCCCTTATAACCACCACCACCATGTAACAGGGCAAGTAGGAGACAGTGAGAGACAGGCATGCAAGGGAATAACAGCGAGGGAGAGGAATGACAATGATGAACAGTGATGCACAGAATGATGGCGAGGGGGGGAACAACGGCAAAGGGGGGAACAATGGCAAAGGGGGGAACAATGGCAAAGGGGGGAACAATGGCAAAGGGGGGAACAATGGCAAAGGGGGGAACAATGGCAAAGGGGGGAACAATGGCAAAGGGGGGAACAATGGCAAAGGGGGGAACAATGGCAAAGGGGGGAACAATGGCAAAGGGGGGAACAATGGCAAAGGGCAATGGCAAAGGGGGCAACAATGGCAAGGGGAACGGCAAGGGGGGAACAATGGCGAGGGGAGGGGAACAATGACAATGAACGATGGGGATGCACCCAGCAACGGAAGGGGACAGGACAATGGGGATGATGGTGGCCCCAAACTCACAACCACCCCCCCTCACTCACAAATGCAAGGTGGGGTGGTTCTTAGTGTAATTAAATATTTTTCCTTAGTTTAGATAGAATAATTTATTTACTCTGTGAAAACCATGCAGGAATCGACACCCATGCATACCCGCATGTGCCCATGCTATTGCCTAAGGCCAAGGCAGCATTTGAGAAGAGACAAGGCACGATGATGGTTGCCATGGTTTTTGGAGGAGGCAGCGATGATAGTGATGTAGTCTTAGGTGAAGATGAGACTGACGAGTACATGACCCCTGATATTTCACTCCCTGCCCACCTCTGGTGGACTTGTTGTATTGATGCCCCCACTACTGGTGCGTCAACCCCTTTCTGAGCACTCATTGATCATGGCTCTGCTGCAGTGCTGACTTTGTGGACCTCATGTGCCTCCCTCACTGCAAGCATTTCAAGACATTCTCAGTTTCAGGCACCTTCCTAGAAAAAGACAAAGATTTGGACACTATCAAAATTTTAGATGAATATTGTAGAATACACCTCCAATCACAAGATGCTTGATGGAAATCTCACATAGTCAAGGCAATTGTTTGCCCCAGCCTTCATACCGACCTCACTTTAGGACTTGACTTTTTAGCCAGAAATAAAATCATGGTTGATGCCAAACTCAGGACTACAATAGTGAAAGAAACAAATTATGATCTCCTCAACCCACAGGTTCCTACACTGTGTACTCCTACAATCTCCCCACATCAATGTAGAAAGGCTGAAAAGTCTGCTATTAAAAGTGGACAAGCAAAAACTTGCAAATTTTGGCGACTGATTCACTGCAAACTTATGAATTTCTTTGACAAGAACCCTTGACAGTTTGACTGCCACACATACACTAGTGAATCTCTAGACATCATTGCATCCATTCATACACAAATTGAGCAGCTGGCAGGGGCAGAGAATCCTCCTTGCACTAGACACAAAGTACAAGGCCAGTTACAGTGACCATTTCCCTAGCGACATCCCCATGCAACAGACCTTCTGAAGGACATGTACCACCACATCAAAATCAAACCAGGACTGCCCATCTCTGTAGGTCGAGTGTACTAATGCCCAAGAAAGTACTGAGAGGGATGAAAAACTCAAATCAACCAACATGTAGCAGCAGGCTGAATCAAGCCCTTGTCCTCACCCTATGCATCCTTCCTTCATCATCCTCAAAGCTGACCACACTGTGCTCCCTAGATGGGTGAATGACTACCAAAAACTGAACAATGTCACAGTATCAGATCATTACCCCCTGACCTCGTATTGATGTACATTCTGGCAGACTGTTTGAAAGGAAAAATCTGGGGGAAAACAGATATGACAAATTCATTTTTCCAAACTCTTGTACACCCTGACCAATCCCCACTATTTGCCAATTATTTACTGTTGTTTGGCTTGGTCACAAAATGATGGTTTTGCTGAAGCATCAATTTTTTGTGTTACACAGCAACTTTCACAGCTTGTCGTAGCAGAGAAAGTTCTCACATTTTTTATTCTCTACAACTTCTTCATGGCCAATTTTTTAAATTTGACTTTGTTGTTGAATAAGAGCAGAAATACATTATTTTTTGAGACCTAGAGAAGCAATAAGGAAATTAAAAAATCCAGCACAAAAGACTTGTAACCAGGAGAAATCAAGTAGACTTTACTAATGACATAAGATACTATTGTGAGTGAGGAAGCCACAAAATGGGTCATGAGGTTGCCTACTTTTGAGATGCGACAGACACAATAGCGGAGTTCAAATTCAGTGATTGATGTGTCCAATGCGCGTCGAGGTCAGGAATCCCTCCCAATCACTTCTGTAACACATCTGATGTCAGTATATAGGTAAAATAAGATATTTTATGGACTATGTGTCACTAAATCACTATTTCCAACTTTGAGGAGGTTGTAGAATGGATTTATACTACTAATTGACTTGTATTATGGTTGTTTTAAAGCATGAGCACCTAACTGAGCAGTTCAACAGTAAATTATGTGTCCCTGTGAAGGTAAACCAGCCATTAAGTGACTCTGAATGTGTTGAGAAGTGGCAGGGATGGTGTAGGATTTAATAAAAATGTAAAATAGGGAGATTCTGATAATTTCACATTTTTGACTGGAATCTTCTCTCTGGCTCTTACAGTAGAGATACCACAATACAGGACATAAGGGGTATGCACAATGTTAGTTTGGATATCATAGAAGTCATATATATAGAAAAACTACAAGATTTGGTTGAGAACTGCATGAAAACAGTCTGCTTCACTCAAAATGATGGTTTAGTGATGTTTGTTTACTTAAGTTTGACTGCAGCTTTACCCGAGATCCCCCCCCACATATACATGGCTACCCTCACCCCTTTCAGACTCTGGGAATGGGTTGTAATGCCTATGGGTTTGAGGAACTTGCCTGCCACACACAAATGACGTGTTACACTGGCACTTTCAGACCTCATAGGAAAGTCTACTTATATGACATCATCATTTGGTCATCATCCCTCGCAGAACACAGAACAAATATTAGAAGTGCTTTGTATGGTGCAACTCTACTGTTCAATCAAGAAATCCAAGCTTTTCACTGCAGAAATTGACTTCCTTGGCCACCACATCTCAGCACGAGGAATTGAAGCTGACTCCACAAAAACATGAACTGGCCTGCACCGACATCAGCTAAACAAGTCCACCAATTCCTCAGCCTTATATGCTACATCAGCGCTTTCCTTCCAACTCTTGCCAAACACACAGCAGCACTCACATTTTTGACAAAGAAAGAATGCAATGCCATCTTCCCAACTTGGACTAGGGAACACCAGACAGCCTTCAAGGCAATCAAGGGCCTTGTTCTTGGTCATGATTGCCTCACATCAATTGACCACCAGAACCCTGGGAACAATAAAATCTTCGTAACCTGCAACACCAGCAAATGATGTGCCGGTGCTGTCTTGTCATTTGGAGAGACTTGAGAATCATCAAGACCCATTGTGTTCAAAAGCAGACAATTAAAAAGGCCAGATATACACTACCCAGTACATGAACAAGAACTTTTGAGCATCATGCGCCCAATCACAAAATGGTGAGCACACACATCTACATCTACATGGACCACAAAACACTACAAAACTTTGACTCACAGAAAATCCTGTCACTTCAACAAGCATGATGGATGGAATACTTGTCAAAGTATGAACACTCAATTACATACATCAAGGGTGAAGACAACACAGTGGCAGACACATTATCATGCTTGCCCAACTCATGGGTGGAACCTTCTCCAGTCGCAGCTACATTCACTATTGAAAATGACCCCACTGTAAGGGGAACCCTCGATGAGCACTCACAAACCCCTACAAACATCTACAAAGTTCACAAACATTCTTTGAACTACTTGAACAAACTTCAAACCCTTCAAACTGTCTTCAAACTCTTTGAACTCCTCAAACATTCTTCGAACAACTTTGAACTGCTTTGAACTGCTCCACCCCTCACCTATGACCACACCCGTACTTCGACAATGCCGCAGAAGTTGTGGGACAACTTTCAAATGCATTAGGATGAAGTGGGATGACCTTCTGATGCACCCCTGGCAGTGCTCGCTTCCTTAGTCCCACTTCCACATGGAGACTGAATTATTTTACTTTGTCACATGGTTCCGGGTATATAGTTAGCACCCTCTGCAGGGAAACACCTTAGACTTTTCTCTTTGGTTTTCCCTTGCAAGGTGTGTAGATATTTCTTTGTTCCATTAGTTTATCTAACACTTTGGTTTTCCCTTGCAAGTATCAAGCTCAGGCTCTGATCATAAGGTTGCCCTTACAGAAGAAAAGTCTCTTCTTGGTGGACTGAGAGTAGCAAGGTTCCCCAGTAAGTCAGTTGGACCACAAAATTTCGTACATTTTCAAAGTCTTCCTTGCAGCTTGTACGATCCTCTATCCTCCCTCCACTTCTTTCTCCTTATCCTACTATAACATTCCAATGGCTACTGAGCAAACCAATGAGTGATGGAGAAAGCTCAAAGGTGATATCATGGCTATCAACCAATCCCTGCATCAACTGTTCCTCATAAATGCGAGTTGAGATGAGGTTAACATCCTACCTATTGCTTTGAACCACGCTAGTGCACCCACCAGCATTTCGAACCCTGCATCTGAATGATCCCCTCTCTCTCCTATACCCAAATTGCCTCATGAACTACCTTCGACTATGAAAGGAACACATTTGATCAAACCTGCATCCCCGAGCAACTTTTTGGGTGATTGTACAAAAGGATGTTCATTCCTAAATTCATGCAAACTGTACCTCCAGCTTGCACCCCATCAGTTCAAGGATGAACATTCAAAAATCATGTGGGCCATGTCCTTCATGAAAGCACATTTTGTCGACAGAATTATGCGCAGCTATAAAGCCATAGGGAGTCTATGCTATGCATCATGGCCAGAGTTTGTTGTCAAGTTCATCACCGACTTTTGCCCAAAGAATGAGGTTCAGACATTGAGGACTGAGCTAGAGACCTCGAAGTACTTCCAGGGGTCTTGAACCGTTGATAGGTTGTCTCCTCAGCTCAAAGGCCAATTCACCATTTTGACCACATTCTAATCACATCGGATAACTCGCACGAGGTCCCAGAAGCAGTGCGACCACTCCTGACCAAGTCTACCAAGCGCAATATAGTGTCAAACGTGGTCGAGCATCGTATCGAATGCGATCGAACATCGTCGAACGCGGTCGAGCATCGTATCGAACGTGATCGAACATTGTCGAACATCATCGAACATCGCGAGCATCGTCAAACATGATTGAGCATCGTCAAACGCGATTGAGCATCATCGAACACGATTGAGCATCATCGAACACGATTGAGCATCATCGAACACGATTGAGCATCATCGAACACGATTGAGCATCATCAAACACGATTGAGCATCATCAAACACGATTGAGCATCATCAAACACGATTGAGCATCATCAAACACGATTGAGCATCATCAAACACGATTGAGCATCATCAAACACGATTGAGCATCATCAAACACGATTGAGCATCATCAAACACGATTGAGCATCATCAAACACGATTGAGCATCATCAAACACGATTGAGCATCATCAAACACGATTGAGCATCATCAAACACGATTGAGCATCATCAAACGCGATTGAGCATCATCAAATGCGATTGAGCATCATCAAACGCGGTCGAGCATCATATCGAACGCGATCAAACATTGTCGAACATCATCGAACATCGCGAGCATTGTCGAACGTGATTGAGCATTGTTGAATGTGATCAAGCATTGTCAAACACGATCGAGCATCATCGAACGCGATCGAGCATCGTCAAACATGGTCAAGCATTGTTGAACGCGATTGAGCATCATCGAACGCGGTCGAGCATTGTATCGAACATGATCAAACATTGTCAAACATCATCGAGCATCGTGAGCATTGTCAAACGCGATTGAGCATTGTTGAACGTGGTCGAGCATTGTATCAAACGCGATTGAGCATCGTTGAACATGGTCGAGCATTGTCGAGCATTATCGATCGATATCAAGAGACTGCAAGCGACATTGGGCACCACATTTGTTATCTATATGGTGGAATAACATGCGCCAGGAAGTATTCCAACTTGTGCTCAAACTTGCTGATAGTAGGTCAGCCTCGTTCCAAGTCCCTATCATGCACAGAACCCGCTGGATGCATTATTGCAAGACTTAGTGCAGTTTATACACAAAGGACAGTCCCCTTTTAGTTCTATACCCTTTATTACTCTTTCATCATATGATATATATCTTTCTTGTTCAGATTCCAGTCTCCTTTTTGGCCTTGTGCCTTAACTCATATCTTTTGCCTCATGTTCTACACATGTTCTCTAGCCTTTTTAGGTACTTTCTTTATTTTATATAAAAAGATGTACTAGATACAAAGAAAAACAAGAAAGTCGTCATCTTCCTCCCAGATCACAGTGATTTGAGAGTACAGTTTAGTCTTATTCAGTCTGAAGTTTGGTGTTTTATGCTAAACTTCCTCAAAATTCCTCAAAATTCCTCGCATTATGCTATTTTCGCTCTCGCTTCTCTCGATTAGCCTTTTTGTCACTTCTACTACTCGTCTAGTCCCCCGATCTTGCGTCTGAACATATCTGTGCACTCGAAGCTCCTCGAAACCTCTTTGAAAAATATCGCGACATTTCAAAAATCATCGCAGTCTTGAAAATCATCGCAACACCTCGAAAATCATCCTTTTAGCCTTGAACTGCTTCGACAAGCAGTTGTTTTGTGACTATTTGATGGTCAGTCTGACAGGTGACATCTAGAGGGCCTCGCATCCTTCCTCTGACTCATGTTATACCATCTGAAGCCTTTTGTGGGTTTTGTTTGGGTTTCCGGGTTGAGCATCATCACCATCGATGAGTATGTTGACAATTTTTGCGAAATCATCGATTGTGCATGATACTTCAAAGGAGCCCACATTGTCCTCAAATTTTGACAAGGGCTCAATCCCAAGGTTCAGGACTATGTTGCCTGCCTCACTTCTGGACGTCCCTCAGATGAGAATCCAAGGCAATGGTACGATGCTGCAATCTTGTGCAATGAAAATCAAATTGCAAATGAAGCATTTTGAGCCTCTTTGCAGCACGTCTCGCACCACAAAATGTCTTCAGCAAACAATAGCATGTTTCATCAACTTCTGGCGAGGCTTCCAAACCCACCTCCACCCCTTTCAAGGTACGCACCACAAATTGCAATGACTTTGAACCCGTTGAGGTATGTTCCTCCAGTACCCAGTGTTTCCACACCTATATGGCCAAAGGATGTGAGCTCTCTCATGTGCTTTTGATGTGGGCAACCTGGGCATGCACAACCTGAGTGCCCAAAACAATTTGATGTCTGGTACATGGACTTTGAAGAAAGACAGGGATTCACACAGGAGGAGTTTGTGGCCCTCAACATAAAGGAAACAGTGGAACAAGAAGACAAAGCCTGGAACAAAGTGGTAGAGGATTTTGGCCCAGACAACGAGTGAACAGTATGCCACCATTGTCTAGTAGTAATCGCTTCATAGTGTTATCAGTAGAAGAAGTGCATGAATTAGATTCTATTTCTTTGACAACTCCTACTTCGAATGATCTTACAGCCATACTATCTTCCACAACCCTTCAAAATCATTTTCAAAATTGTCTGAACTGGGAGAAATGGCTCCCCAAACAGTATATCGTAGCTTCAAACCCAAGTACAAACTCTTTTGAGCTTCTAATATCGATGCAAACCCTCAATACCAGTGAAATCCTCTTGATGAATGCTCTTCTGGACAGTGGTGTGACCAACCTCTTCATCAGCTCTGACTTCATGAAATGACATCATTTGATTATGAAGCAACTCAGTCAACCCATACCAGTGTATAACATGGATGGTTCATTGAATGAAGCAGGCAGCATTTTGGAGGTCTGGGAGACAGTTCTATGATATCGCGACCACTCTGAACATGCGACATTCGCTATCACAGGCCTTGGGAAGCAGGATGTCATCTTAGGCCTTATCTGGCTTTGAAAACACAACCCTGAAGTCGATTGGACATCAGGTGAGGTTAAGATGAGTCGATGCCCTGACCACCGTTGTACTTGCCAGAATGAGACCAATGAAGAATGCAAGCTCACCTTCAAGGAGGCGGAGAGTCTTTGAGCCTGTCAAGCAGCCTGACACCATCGACAGAAGTCAAGATGGAGGACATCCTGGATTATCCAGATTTTGTTGATGATAATGATGACAATGATGATATCGATGAGGAGGTCCATGATGATGTCAATAATGATGACAATGATGAGTCCAACGAAAATGAAACCTATACTGGTGAGGATGAGCTCGAAGATGGTGATCACATCTTCATGGCCACCATCCCCTGTGAGGCCGAGTTTATTCCAGCCACATCAAATATTTCACAGAGGTTGGCTGAGGCCTTTCATAAGAACACCCAACCTACATTGTTCCATGAATCCATTCCTACACACCTTCACAATTTAGAAGACCATTTGGCAAAATTGTCGTTTGATTGTCTCCCTGATCATAAGGTGTGGGATCATGCCATCGAACTGGTCCCAGGTGCAAAACCTTCGAGCTGTAAGGTCTACCCTTTGGCCTCTAGTGAACAGTCTGAAATGGATGAGTTCATTCAGGAGAACCTCAGCAGCAGTTGAATTTGTCCTTCAAAATCGCCGATGGCATCCCCTGTCTTCTTCATCAAGAAGAAAGATGGTAGCCTTCAACTCATGCAGGATTATCGGGCCCTGAATGCTATCACAATAAAAAACTGATACCCCTTGCCCCTAATTTCAGAGCTTGTAAATCAACTTCAAGGTGTGAAGTATTTCATGAAGCTCGATGTTTGATGGGGGTACAATAATGTTTGGATGAAGGAAGGTGATGAGTGGAAGGCAGCATTTCATATGAATTACAGCCTTTTTGAACCCCTGGTGATGTTCTTTGGACTCATGAACTCCCCCTCCACCTTTCAGACAATGATAAACAATATCTTCCAGGATCTCATCATGAAGGGTGTGGTTTGCATCTACCTCAACGATATCCTCATTTTTGCAAAATCCATGGAAGAACAGTGTCGTGTCACTTAACTCATACTCAAACTACTTTGAAAACACAAACTCTTCCTTCGACACGAAAAATGTGAATTCAAAAAAACCTCTATTGAATATCTTGGGTTGATCATCTCCAAAGGTGAGATGCATATGGATCCAGTCAAGGTAGCCAGCATAACGGAGTGGCCCACACTGACAAATCGAAAGGAGGTTCAATCCTTCCTCAGTTTTGCAAATTTTTATCACAGGTTCATTGAAGGCTTTTCCCACCATGTGAAACCAATGTTCGAACTCATGAAAAAGGATTGAAGGTGGGGTTGGGCTGAAGCAGAACAATCAGCATTCAATGAAATCAAAAACTGCATCACATCCTCACCCATCCTTCATTTTGCAGATGATTGAAAGGCTTTTCATATTGAAGCAGATAGTTCAGACTATGCTACAGGCTCAGTCCTCTCTCAGCAATCATCCGACAATCTTAAATGGCACTCCATTGCCTTCTATTCAAAATCACTCAATGCCATCAAGTGAAACTACAAAATTCACGATAAGGAGATGTTAGCAGTCATGAGATTGTTGGAGGAATGGAGACATTTTCTTGAAGGTGCGAAACATGAGGTCAAAATCTGGATGGACCACAAAACCCTCGAGTACTTCATGACTGCAAAGAAACTAAATTGCAGACAGGCGTGTTGGTCACTTGACCTGTCTAGATTCAATTTTGTCATGCACCATTGTCCAGGAAAGAGCATGGGTAAGCTGGATGCTCTTTTGCACTGCGCAGATCACAGCAACAGTGCTGATGATAACCACAATACCACACTACTTTGATCCAGATTCTTCACCATCCAGGCACTTGAAGGAATCACTGTTGAGGGAGTTGAGAGGGATTTACTTTGCAAAATTTGAAGAGGAGTTCAGGATGGAAGGAGCAAAGTGATATTAATGATGAAGGATTTGGAGAGGTCAAAGGGCAAGACACTGCAAAGTTTGTAGTGGGCAAAGGAGGATGGACTATGGAGGTTTCATGATCAAATTTATGTTCCGATGATCCCTGACCTACAATGCAGAATTGCTGAACAACACCATGACTCAAAGATTGGGGGACATGCTGGATGTTGGAAGACCCTTGAACTCATTTTGAGGAACTACTGGTGGCCAAACATGTCTTGTTACATCAGACAGTACTGCAAGGCATGCGATATGTGTCTTCAAACAAAGGTACAAAAATGCAAACCATTCAGTGAACTACATCCTCTCCTGGTGCCCGAAGCTCAATGGGATGTTGT
Source organism: Tricholoma matsutake (assembly GCA_026075535.2). NCBI lineage: Eukaryota > Fungi > Basidiomycota > Agaricomycetes > Agaricales > Tricholomataceae > Tricholoma > Tricholoma matsutake. Next base: position 8,720,549 of record AP026541.1, on the reverse strand, counting down.
AAGTGTTGATTTCACTGCCGAACTTCCTGATTTCCATGGATTCGATGCTGCGATGGTTGTGGTGAACTCGGTGAGTAAACAAAGCCATTTCATACCCACTCACACCACCATCACTGCACTGGGCTCAGCTCGACTCTACCTCCAAAACGTCTGGAAGCTGCATGGCCTCCCCCAATCAATGCTGTCAGATTGAGGACCCCAATCACTGAATTTATGTGCAAATTGTATTGTCTACTAGAAATCACCATCTCAGCCTCAACTGCATATCACCCACAGTTGGATGGTCAAACTGAATGCATTAACCAAGAGCTTGAACAGTACATTCAAATTTTCATAGGCGAACGACAGAACAATTGGGACATGCTCCTGCCCCTGGGTGAATTCACATACAACAACCACATCCACTCGTCTACGCAGCACTCCCCATTCTTTATTGATACTGGTAGACACCCCCAGATGGGTTTTGAACCTGATCAATGTCCATCGAAGCTCGAAGCTGTCAACAAATTCACAGATCAAATGAAATCTATGCTAGACAAAGCATGGGCAGCCCTTTCAAAATCAAAGGATGACATGGCAAGGTACTATAATCAACAGCGAACCCCAGCACCAAAGTTTGAGGCAGGTGATAAAGTCTCTCTCAATGCTTTGGACATTAGCACGACCAGGCCCTCGAAAAAGTTCACACATTGATATCTTGGCCCCTACCCAATTGTTTGCCCTGTAGGTTCATATGCATACCATCTGAAACTACCACCATCCATGTCGTGACTCCACCCAGTCTTCCATGTCATCAAACTCATGCCAGCCCTGCCAGATCTAATCGTAGGTCAATGACCACATCCACTGCCACCACCAGATATCATAGGAGGTACGAGATTGAAGAGGTGATAGATAGTCAGATGAGGGGCAGGACACTGCAATACCTGGTTAGGTGGAAGGGCTATGGTCATGAAGAAAATTCATGGATTTTGGAAGGTGACTTGGATGCTCCTGAGCTAATAAAGGACCCCTACAGAGCCCACCCAACCACCCCTAAACATATCAATGCCCTGCTGTTTGGTCCCATGGGTTTCCAACTGCGATGCCAGGTCTGGTCACCGCGGAGTTTTTGCATTGGGACGCTGTGGCTTAAGGGGGGGTGATGTAAGGGGAACCCTTGATGAGCACTCACAAACCCCTACAAACCTCTATGAAGTTCATGAACATTCTTTGAACAATCTTTGAACTCTTTGAACTCCTCGAACATTCTTCAAACAACTTCAAACTGCTGCAAACTGCTCCACCCCTCACCTATGACCACACCCATACTTCAACAATGCTGCAGAAGTCATGGGACAACTTTCAAATGCATTAGGATGAAGGGGGATGACCTTCTGATGCACCCCTGGCAGTGCTCACTTCCTTAGTCCCACTTCCACATGGAGACTGAATTATTTTACTTCGTCACATGGTTCTGGGTATATAGTTAGCACCCTCTGCAGGGAAACACCTTAGACTTTTCTCTTTGGTTTTCCCTTGCAAGGTGTGTAGATATTTCTTTGTTCCATTCGTTTATCTAACACTTTGGTTTTCCCTTGCAAGTATCGAGCTCAGGCTCTGATCGTAAGGTTGCCCTTACACCAACACTATATACAAAGATCCAGAAGGGATACTCACATGATAGCTGGTGCACCAGCATCCTTGACAACTTAAAAAGAGGAGTGATTGACAGCAAATTGGATATCAAACTATGCAACAGCTTGCTATATGTGGGTTCACAATTAATCATACCCAGATATCTCGATCTTTGAGAAAAGATATTCCACCTCAGTCCCTTCGGAGGTGAGAAGACCTATTCATTGCTGTGAGATGAATTCTACTGGCCAAATATGAGGAAGGACCTCCTCTCCACTTACATCCCTGCATGCACGGAATGTCAATGAAACAAATCTAAAACACAGAAAACCCCAGGACCTCTCCATCCCCTACCAATACCAGATCAACACTTTGACTCTGTAACCATAGACTGTGTTGGTCCACTGCGCCAAGATGACAACTTCAACCAAATCGTGACAATGACAGATAGACTTGGAGCAGGCATACAGATTGTAGCATGCACAATCAAGATGACAGCTGAGGAGTTTGCCAACATCTTCTTTTAACACCTGGTACTGTAAGAATGGTTCTGTAATTTACCCTCCCCCACCTATTCCAATCAGATTCCAGTTATTCCAGTTATTCCAACCAGATTCCAGTTATTCCAACCGGATTCCAGTTACTCCAACTGGATTCCAGTTATTCCAACTGGATTGACTTTAACTTTGTTTTTGGGGGTGGAAGGGGCAGTTGGTCTGTTTTCTTTGTTTTTGCCTCTCGCGTTGGGTTCTTTCGCTTTTCTCCAGTGATTGGACTGTCCTTTTTAGTGGAGAGTGAATTGTTGGAGGGTGAAGGCATCTTGCCAGGACTTGATTCTGGAGTTGCATCTTTTGGAGCCTTGTCATGCTCCAACTGGAATCCAGTTACTCCAGATGCTCAACTTAGAGTATATACCCTAAGAGTCCATTCAGCCACACTTTTGGACTGAAATTTGTGAAATTGATGGTAACTTTGGTGACCGGTCCAGGGTGTCCATTTCTTTTTGTTTCATCAAACTTCAGTCGAAAGACTCCTTTTCCATTTGTTTCTTCACTTTACTTGACTTATTTATGACAAGAAAGTTGGATAAAGCATGGGGGATATGGTATAAACCCTTTCCAGATGTAACCAGGGGCTCCCTGCATACCTACCTTGAATCTAGCACCATCCAAGGCAAAATCCAAGTGGTGTGGACCATTCAGTGTATCCTCAACTTGATATCCTTCACAGTTCCACACCTTTCAAGTGTGGGAGATGGCCACAAGCTCACTGGTGCTAACCGGAAACTGGTAGCCACACAACACAATGAGAAAATCATTGTTGGGGGTAAGAAAAAGCCATCGTCGGTGCAGAACAAACTCAACGAAGTAAATAGCCAATCATTTCTTCTATACGTGTTCTGATCTGGTATTAGCTGCTCTCCATCTTCCAGACCATTGATTTTCTGGAGAACAGGGTATCTGGTGTTTTGTACACACAGAGTTCTGGGTGTAACATCATGACACCTGAGGAGGATGTAACATGGGAGGCTTTGTGCCTGCAGTACCCAAATGCCTTGCCCTTCAGAAACTGTGGGTGATAGATCTACGAGGATGTCAAAAAGCTTTGTCCAAACAAGGTGAAAGGCACCCACTTGTTTTATCCATCAAATGGGACACAAGGCATGCACAATCTGACTACTACCACTGAGGCATTGCAAGGTGGTGAGGAATCATCAATGTTACACCAGTTCTCACCAGAATGGGACAAAATGGCACTCAACACTGCCTTTCAGAACAGCCAATCAGCTGACAAGGTGCTGTCAAACTTCATCAACACAGAAGCTGGCAATGACTCACAGGGATGTGATAGCCACCTGCCCCCCATTGGAGACACTTCTGATTGCAATTCGCTCCTCACAGGAGAGGATTCACACAATGGCACACAGGCTGAGCTAACAAAGGTGACCTCTTCCCATATGACTTGATGTTTCACTCATCAGTTCCAGGGTGTTACCCCAACATCTGCAAAGACCCCAAAGCCAACAAGCCAAAAAAGGAAGGACCTGCCCACTTCTGCACCTCCCTTGGCTCCAAAAAAGCATGCTATGCACACAGCTGAAGCACTTGCCCATGTGGGTGACTCAGTCCTCAATTTTGGTCGTTGCTTTGAGGCCTCCACAGACAAGCTCATTGGGGCCACCCCTGCTATGCGCTTGGCTGAAAAGGAGGAGGCATGGTTGACATTACCTCAGCAAATCCAGTTCTCACAGCACCTTGAGACAACAACAAAGGCCAACACCTACATTATGTGGGGTGCAAAGCCATCTCCACAATGTAAAGTGTATGTGGCTACCATTCTGGGCATCCCTCCTCCTTCCAACTATAACAATCCATTCTTTTAATTCCTACACCTATGTTTTAATTATCCACTTTTTTAATCCCTACATTCTAATTGTCCAACTCGTTGTCACTCCCTGGGTCTATGTCCATCTAGTGTTTGAAGGTCCAGTCCATGGTTATGTAACAGTCTTTTGGAATTTTAAGATGTAATCTGCTTGTTAAAGCCCTACAACTTATCCTGGCATTTCAGGACTTTTTGTACACAATGTCAATATATGATTGAAAAGGTTTTGTCATTATGCCTCAGGGGTTTTTACAGAATTAAACATATTAAACATAAAATAATTTTTCCAGTCTATACATTTTCCGAGGTTTTGAGAAAAATGTATGAACTGAAAAAATTGTTTTGTGTTTGATATGTTTAATTCTATAAAAACCACTGAGTCATAATGACAAAACATTTTTGGTCCTATATTGACATTGTGTACAAAAAGTCCTGAAATGCCAGGATAAGTTGTAAGGCTTTAACAAGCAGATTACATCTCAAAATTCCAAAAGACTGTTACATAACCATGTACTGGACCTTCAAACACTATGACAGTCCATCTCATCTTCATTTCCCACTCCATTCTTGTCATCAGTTATATTTAGGTCATTGTCAATCATAATACCTCTATCAGATAATGTTTGCTCATACTGTTCCCACATTGCTTGTGCAATCAAAGCTCAGAGCTGTCAGCCTTCCTCTGTTTCCTTCTCTGTGAGGCGGGCATCTGCTATGGTCCCCTGTGACTGTGACAGTTCCTCGGGATCAAGGTGCTCTCCAGGAGATGGATCATATGCATTGTTGTTGACATGATCTTGCATCAGATCTCTGTCGAGAATGAAGTTGTGGAGTGCAGCTAATGCTGCTGGAATGCATGCTTGTAGCCCCATGTCAAACTTCAACAGAAGGACCAGTATGACCCAGCACTTTTTGATAACACTGAAGATATGCTCAATGACGTTCCGTGCTTGTGCATGATGTAGATTGAAGAGCTCCTCTTTGTTCCTTGGTCTGAATATATATGTTAGCTGGAATGCTGTATAACAAGATAAAAAATGATACTACTGTTGATGAGCTCGACCCCATTCCTGCAGATGATAATGGACACCACAATACAGAATGAGGACACAGTCACATAGAGGAAATCCAGCATCCCCAAGATAAAAATACCCAGGTGGAACATGGAGATCATTGATGTGAGCATCAGAATAGAGGAATGAGTCATTAACAAAACCCTCCCATCCAGTCAACAGATACAAGAATTGCATGGAGAATGAACAGATGGCAAGGATGTTTTGAGAAAGCGATCCTTTCCAATCATGTGCATTGGCTTGATCCTTTGTAGATGGAGAAGCTGCAATATGAGATCCATCTATAGCTCCAAGACATTTTTCAAAGAATGGCCAGAACTTCTGGCTGCATTGGAGATATCAAGGAGGGGAATCCAATGTGGATGGTAGCTTTACATATTTCATATAGAATTCTTGCAATGAAATGGCCATGCACATCTTTTGAAAATATCTGATATCATTGGGGGATGAGACAGCTCAGGCTGTGAGTTGGATCTGAACTTACTACCTTGCAATGGTCTCATTTGATTGCTGGAAATGCTCACCAGCATGTCTGATGCTGAGGCCAGTGACACATATGTAGAGGAAGATAGTGAGCTGCTCCTTGACTGTGACACCATTTTTTGAATCTCCATACCCCATCCCTCGTAGCTCAATGACAAGTGCAGTAAAAACATATAATCAAACACCAAGCTCTGTATATGTATGGTCTGGATGGCCACAGATAAGCTCCCATACCCATTCTTTGGCCAGTGAGCCTTGAGGTATGATATGGTTGTGACCAGTATTCAGCTGAGGTATAGAGAGCTATCGCAGTTTGAACAAGATGGACAACAGCAGCAGCACTCTGATGCCATTGCTGTATATGCTGCTGGATGGCTGTATTCAATGGTGAGAACATGTTGTGCAGTTTAACAAATTATCATTAAGGCTTGTGATAGGATGGATGGCACCGGACCAGTCACTGAAGGGTGTGGGGCAGGTGTCATCATGGGTGTCCCCACTCTCATTGTTGTCTCCCTTCCCCCTCGTCTCTTCACCTTCACCTTCCACCCTGTGAGCAGGGGCTCGCAGCAGTGGTGGTGGTGGTGTCCCCCCATCATTGTTGTTGCCAGTAGTAGTTTGTACCTAAAAAAAGTTAGTTAGCATCAAAAAATGAAATGAGAAAAGAAAAAAGAACTTACCTAGGACCCAAGAGATGTTGACATCTCTTGGGCCTTTTTTGTCTCCCTGTCGGTACCTGCACTCTTGCACCCCCCATCCACCCCATGAGCAGTTGCCTGCAGCGGTTATGGGGGGTGCTGGCTGTCATTGGTGTCTCCCCTAATTGTTGTTGTTCCACCCATCGTCCACCCTACAAGCAGTGGCTCGTAGGGCTGGGGCAGGTGCTGTTGTCATTCCCTGCCATCATTGTCATTCCACCCACCATCCACCTGCTCATGAGGCTGGAGGCAGGTGGTGCATCCTGTGTGGTGGGCATGAGGGCTGGGGGTGGGGGCTGTGTCTCATTGTCTTGTTGTTCTGTCAGGGTTGCCATTCTTGTCATTTCAAAGTTGCACCCATTCCCACCCCGTGAGCAGCTGCTCGTGGCAGTGGTTCTGAGTGCTCATCATTGTCAGCAGTACTAGATAATACCTAAAAAAGTTCATTAGTAACAAAATAAGGAAAGGACAAGAAAAAAAAACTTACCAACAGCCCAAGAGACATCATTTGACGTCTCTTGGGCCTTTTCTTTGTTTGCTTTGCCTTCCTTTTGTTGTTTCCCACTCGTCCCCTCATCATTCCATCTCCCAGTCATCTCCAGTTGCCTCATTGCATTGTCGTTCCATTTGGCCAGGTCGGTGTTGCCATTGTCCTGCCATTTTGCAGTTGTACCCATTCCCACCCTGTGAGCAGTTGCTTGCAGCAGTGGTTCTGGGTCCTAGGGTGGTGGCTGTATTGGCTGTTGTCATGGTTTTGAGGCTGCGGCATCGTTATAACATAGATAAAACCTATCATTAAGGAAAATTCAGTTAGTTAAACAAAACAACAAAAAACATGTAAAAACCACTTACAAGTGAGCCCAAATGACAATACTGTCATTTGGGCTCATTCCCATTGTTGGTTATTGGGGTAGGAGGTATGGAGGAGGCGGCACTGTTGACTGTGGTGGTGGTAGAGGTGATGTGCCAGCGTTGTTGATGATGCAGCTGTGTGCTTTGTCATACACAGCCACCAGCAATGGTATGTGACTGTGAGATTTCCACCTACCTTTCAAGCCTGTTTGGTGCAATGGTTATTGTTGTCTACTGATTATGTAATCTTGTCATTAGGACAGGTGTTCAACTCTTTGTGGTGTAACATATTTTATTTAATTAATAATAACAACAAATACTCTGACTCAGACAGTCCTAGGACAGAGCTCAGACTGGACATCCTGGTTTGGCAGGAGTCTTAGCCAAAAAAAGTCCAAGCAAAGTCCAAGGACAGTCCTAGGACTGTCTGAGTGCCAAGCAGAGTCCGCTCAGATTGGGGGGGGGAGTGTAAAGACCTCCTGTATTGCAACGCAAAAAAATCAAAATTTTATTTGAGTGAATTGATCTTCCTGGGTCACCACATCTCTCAGGAAGGGATCAAAGCCTGCTCTTCTAAGGTGGACAAAATATTGAATTGGCCCATACCGAAATCAATGAATGATGTATGCAGTTTCTTGGGACTAGTACAATACATTGCTGCTTTTCTCCCCCACCTTGCAGATCACACTGCAGTGCTCACTCCTTTGACAACAAAGGAAAGTGAGAAAAACTTCCCAACCTGGTGTGCTTCGCACCAAAATGCCTTCGAGGCTATCAAAGCACTAGTCATGAGCTGAGGGTGCTTGATGGTAATCAACCATACTACACCTAACAATAATAAAATATTTGTGACTTGCGATGCTAGCGACTGGAGAAATGGCACTGTCCTAAGCTGGGGCCTGACTTGGGAGACTGCCTGCCCTGTGGCATTTGACTCAATGCAACTGAAAAATGCACAAAAGAATTATCCAGTGCATGAAAAAAAGATGCTGGTGATTGTCTGGGCACTGAAGAAATGGTGATCCAACCTGCTAGGGTCTCAATTCATCATATATACAGACCATTGAACCCTTGAGAACTTTGATTCCCAAAAGGACCTGTCACAGCGACAAGTGTGGTGGATGGAACATCTCTCACAGTTTGACATGTCAATATTCTACATATGTGGAGAAGACAACACTGTTGCAGACGCCCTATCCTGGCTTCCTGCAGAAACCCCTGCTGATGCATCTGAAGACATTGATGTCACTGATTCCCCCTTGTGGTGGGATTGCTGGCTGAGCCAACTGAACTCTTGCAATGCTGTCCTGACAATCAGCGCAGATGAATCTTTCCTCAATGATGTCCATGAAGGATACAAACATGATGAATTCTGCCAAAGGCTAGTCAATGTCACTGGTAGCATGCCATACATCTGCATGGTAAATAAACTGTGGTATTTAGGTGATCGCCTGGTGATCCCTTGTTATGGTCAACTACACGAGGACCTATTCCGCCTTGCACATGACTTGCTGGGACACTTCAGTGCAGATAAATCATATGCAAGTATCAAGCACTGTTACTATTGGCCTAATATGCAGAGAGATCTTGAATCTGCATATGTCCCTGCGTGCTAGGAGTGCCAGTGTAACAAAAGCAGCACATCAAAGGCAAAAGGACCACTGCACCCACTGCCTGTCCCTGAAAAAAGGGGAGATTCAGTATGCCTGGACTTCATGGGGCTGCTCCCCAAAGATGAGGGTTTTGATTGCGTCCTGACAATAATGGATAGGCTGAGCTCTGACATCCACCTTATCCTGATGCAGACCAATATCTCTGTGCCCAAGCTTGCACTGATTTTCTTCAATGAATGGTACTGTGAAAATGGGCTACCTCTTGAGCTAATTTCCAACCGCAATAAATTGTTCATGTCCAAGTTCTGGAAAATGCTACACACATTGACAGGTGTACACCTAAAGATGTCCACTGCATACCACCCTCAAACTGATGGCATGAGCAAGCGCACAAACAAGACTCTGAACCAATATATTCATTTCCATGTTGAACATAACCAAAAAGGCTGGGTACGAGCATTGCTGATTATCCAATTCCACATGATGAACTCAGTGAATGGATCAACGGGATTCTCAGGATTCCAGATCCGGAGCCAAAGCCCACAGGTTATTCCTCCTTTGATACCAGGAACAATGTCTGATGACACCCCAGAAGACACTGCTGCATGCATAATCATCAGGCAAATTGAGACTGATGTAGAAGAGGCAAAGGATGCCTTGATTGGCACTAAAATCATGCAGGCATTTTTTGTGAACAAATCTCGTGGTCGCAAAGACTCATACCTGGTAGGCGATAGGGTAATGCTAGCAACCCTTCACTGCCATTGAGAGTTTAAGGCTGAAGACAAGTCTAGAGTGGCAAAATTTTTTCCACACTTTGATGGACCATATACTGTTGTGAACCCAGAGACGTCATCATACACTCTCCAGCTGCCGAACTCTCTGAATGTGTTTCCCACTTTCCATGCCTCTCTACTCAAAAGACGCAATGAAAATGATGCTGAACTTTTCCCTTCCCACGAGCTGGAGCAGCCCAGGCCAGTGGTGACTGATGATGGCCTGGAAGAATACAATATCGAGAAGATCGTTGATGAGCAAAGACAGGGACACAGATATCAGTACCTGGTGAGATGGTCAGGATACTCCAAAAGTGATGACCTTTGGCTTCCTGGATGTGAACTCAAAAAAACTGTGAGGCGCTAGACTGCTGGAAGGCTAGTAAGGCAGAGGGAACATGGTAGCTTTTTCCCACTGGGTTTTTTAATCCACCTGCTGTTGCTGGTTGATGTTGGGTTTGAAGACTACTACCACACTTTTCTAACAGTGGGAGGGTGTAAGCCTGGCTTACATAATATCATTGACACTTGTTTGTACACATTGATCCTGGACCTTATTACTCTACTACGTATGAGGATTTCCCCATTCCTTTTCCCCTTCTCTCACTTCCCATATACTCCACTTTGTATTGTCTCTCACTTCTAATAACACGCCGTTGTCTTGTTATCTCACATGATTAGTAGTGAGTTCCTCCGTCCTCTCCATTTCCATCTCTTCCCCAGTGTTTCCTATCCCAAATAAGGGCTAGGCTTCCATCTATGACATCCAGGAGTCTTCTCATCCTTCAAAGTCTCATCAATGAAACCAAGTTGCTCTGGGGTGTATTGGGCAATATGATAGATGTAGGTGGCCCTTTCTCCTCACTATATTCTGCTTCAATTCATTTGAGCTTTTGACAGAGTATCCAGCATGAGCAACTTGAAGTTCTCAAATAATCATAGTAAAATGGACAGATATGAACTGACTCTCTCATAGAAGATCAGCAAGCTCATCTATGAACCAATCTGGCCAGTGATGGACAAGATGCAAGAGGTATTGGAGATCATCAAACACAAGGAGGTGAGGGCATCCATGGAGTCCATGTGTGTGTTTCACTACATAACCAGTGTCTCTCCAAAGCCTGAGAACACAATAGAAAATTCTTTCTGAGAAGCCAACACAGTCCAGGATGTCATTGAGGTGGGATGAGTTCACATTCATAGAGGTTCATTGCAGCAAGTTTGAGATCTCAACTGATTTTGTGGTACAGCATGACAGTAGTAGTAGTGATGCAATGGCTTTGACTATTTCGTAACTAAACACTTTGTTTGTTTACTGCCAACAATTATGCATTTAGCTGTGAATGATGAGATGCACCGTTACTATGCGGACAATATGAGGTGAATAGAAAATCCTTGTTAATCTTCCCTCTTTCCTTTTTTGTATTTTCCTTTCTTGGGAATTTGTTTTCGACAGATTTGGAGTTGCCACTATCGAGCCATATCCGAAGGTAAAATCGGAGTTTGCCGCAAATCGCCAAACAAGGGGCTTGGGCTTAGGTCAGGTAACGTCACAGATAGTAAGTAAGTATGGTAAACGTATTGCATATTGCATATTGCAGTCTCTCGTACGTGCTTTATCTACTTCAAGACAATTTCCAACCCATTTGCCGCACTTATTACGGCCTTCAGACCGGACGCCGTAATATCCGTGTCCGTGGCCACACCCCACGAACTGGTCTTTTTCGCCTCCACTACTTCATACACCAACTCAACGTAAGAAGCAGCGAGCACTTCCGTTCCCTCACCAACTGAATGCTCTGAGTATTCTCGGATGGTCAAGGTTCCCTTGATCTGAGAATGGAGAACAGCCAACATAGCTGACAGTGGCCCATTTCCTAACCCCATGAGATTCCGAACTTCATTGCAAAAGACGAAGCTTCCTATTAGTTGGACTTGCCCCTTCCCTACCTGTTCAAGCTTAAACGAATTCATGGAAATCTTTGTCGAGCCCACCCGTTGTGTGTTGAAACCGTATATGCGTTGAAAAAGCTCGGTGACTGCTTCAAACGATATTTCACCACCCGCATTACTGGCCGATCTCTGTACCACCTCAAAAAATGACGCCTGGAGGCGCCTAGGTAGCTCCAACCCCAAGCAGTTCACGATGGCGCTCGAAACGTCCGCTTGACCTGAACGAGCATTGAAGCCGACGCTCAGTTTCAACTCTGGAAGAACCATGTCACCGATTGCGCTGTTTACCGCGCTCAGCAAGGCGCGCAGCCCTGAACCTGCAATGTCGGAATCCACACCGACGCCCCACCACGACTCGGGCGATTTCCGATCGCTAGCAGGAACGAGCTCCACGTATGACGCAGCTTTGGCATCCTTGCCCTCATTTATAGCGTGCTCCGAGTACTCACGAACTGTGAGGTCGATGTCCAGGTGTGTGCGGAGGGCATCGAGGAGAGCGGACAGTGGTCCATTGCCATCTCCCCTGAGTACACGATACACTCCATCGACTGAGATGGTACCGTCAAATCGCCGACGCTCGTCAACAATTTCATCAGACGGGTCTGGGGTAGGCTCCGCAGATATTTTGAAGTTCCTAAGCACAAGCCTGCCTTTGTATTTTGATCCGCCAAAATGGTATGTCTGCCTAAAAGCAGTGGTAATGTCTTCGACCGTCATTTCTCGAGCTTCGTGATCTGAAATAGCTTGGATAACCTGATAGAATGAAACTTGCAACTTCCGAGGAAGATCCAGATGCAAATGCTGTTTGACAAGGTAAGCAATTCCACCTTTGCCAGATTGAGAATTGACGCGAATGACGGCTTCGTAAGTTTGGCCAAGGTCGGCTGGATCGATAGGAAGGTAAGGTATGTCCCAAAATTGGGGTTCGCCTTTCGCAGCTGCTGCTGTGTGTCTGATGCTTTGAGCTTCAAATCCCTTTTTGATGGCATCTTGATGCGAGCCAGAGAACGCCGTGAATACAAGCTCTCCAGCATATGGATGCCGAGGGTGAACCGGGAGGTCGTTACACTGCGTGACCACGTCGATAACGCTTTGAATGTCACTAAAATCAAGGCCGGGGGAGATGCCTTGAGTATATAAATTGAGGGCCAGATTAACCAGATCGACATTCCCTGTCCGCTCTCCGTTGCCAAACAAGCAGCCCTCAATACGGTTACCCCCCGCAAGAATACCAAGCTCAGCAGATGCTATGCCAGTGCCTTTGATATTGATATTGAAAACAGGGTTAGAAAAATATAAAACACTGGGCTCACCTCGATCATTATGTGGATGTAGGCTAACAATGACACTTTCCCGGTCAGAAATATTGCGGGAAAAGAATTCGATCTACATTCTTATTAATATCACCTCAGAAATAACTGGTCTTGAGGTCCTCACCAGGTCAGCATAGTGATTTGGAGGAGAAATCTCTACCGTTGATGGCAAATTGAAAATGATTCTGTCATCTTCAGGGCCTGCTTTATCCCATGCTGCCTTCACCGCTTCACATATTTGTAACGCAAAATCGGGTTCAGTTTGGGTGAAAGTCTCTGGGCTATACTCGTATATGAACTTGGTGCCATGCGCAGCAGTGCACTCCTCGGTCAATTGTTTCACGAGTTTGGTGTGCTTCACAGCGAGTTCAATGGTTTGCTCTTTTGAGTTACGAAATACAACATCTCGGAAAGTGGGAGATGTCGCATTATACATATGCAGGATTGCTTTTTTTGTGCCGGCGACTGCATCGATAGTACGTCTGATCAAGTCTTCCCGGGCAGGGGTCAAGACCTACTTCGACGTGAGCACAATAACCATGGTTAGCACACAAAACAACAACTGGCCTGCAACCAAACGTCGTCGGGAACTTCGTTGTTCTCGATAAGACCCCGGACAAATTGGAAGTCGGTGTCGCTCGCAGATGGATATGCGACCTCAATTTGCTTCACTCCACATTTCACCAATTGCCTGAAGAACAGTGTCTTCTGCTCTATGGACATTGGATTTGCAAGGGCCTGATTACCATCCCTCAGATCAGTTGACAACCATATTGGGGCTTTGGTAAAAGTTTGGGAAGGCCAGCGTCGATCCTTGAGGGTCAGTGGCGTATATGGCTTGTATTTTCGAGACGGGTCAGCGCTTGTAAGGAAGAGTGAGATCTCAGAAGTGGCCGCGATGACTATCTCACTTACAGTATAGGCATGATTGAAGTCGATGATAAGGGACGCCGATGAAGATGGCTCCACTCGAGTCATTCCAGAGTTCATGACTACATATGTAATTTCATCGCGATTATGTACTATTTTCAATCGAAAACGCATCCAACGTGAACTTGAACTTGAACTTGATACCAGGTAAACATGCCAAATACTCTGATTGTTTCCTCCAAGCAGTCGCCCTTCCCCTACGCCGCGATTTCCATCGCAGCCTACACCGGAAAAGCCGATCTTATATTCGATGACTCTGCCACAGGGCTAGTTCTTGCCCTGCAAGGAACACCACCTATTTTGGAGGAGGAAGACATTGTCCAAGCTCTGGCCAAAGAAGGAGGACTATCCTCCGACACTGAAAAGGTTATTTGCAAGTTCGACCGGGTTAGTGTGTACTCATCTGAACTTCTTAGACATCCTCGTTTTTCGGCCTCTCAAAAACATTACGTTCTGTGACCGCTTTCCCAGAGATCGTATCTGCTTTGGATTCTCTCGATGATTACCTCTCTGTTCGAACTTTTCTCATCGGACATTCCATTACAGCAGCAGATTGGATGGTATGGGGTACCCTGAAAGGTATAGCGTGACAGTTTGCCTGTGATAAAAATTGGGCATAAGATGTGTCTATTGTCAGGGAGTATCAAGCTTGTCGGACTTCTCAAAAACAATCAACACCCTCACCTTTCGCGGTGGTTCACTCATCTTGAATCCCTCAAAGAGGTACAGAACGCGCTTTCCAAACTTGTAGCGGCTAAGGCGATTCAAGTGCGATCTAACAAAACTGCCGCTGGATTTGCCCTTGGTCTGCAGGATGCGATAGATGGACAAGTTGTCACGCGCTTTCCTCCTGAGCCCAGCGGTTATCTGCATATCGGTCATACCAAGGCTGCCATTCTGAATCAGTATTTTGCTAAGATGTACAATGGAAAACTGATCATCCGATTCGATGACACCAATCCTACCAAGGAGCGGGTAAGTGCCTACTACGAAAACTTTATGCCCTCATTGACTAATTCAATTCGTAGGCTGAGTTTGAAGACACTATTCTAGAGGACCTGCGCCTTCTGAACATCCGTGGCGATGTCGTGACCCACACCTCAGATCACTTCGAGGTCTTGTACGAATACGCCGTTCGAATGATCAAAGCTGGCAAGGCCTATGCTGATGACACGGAGCAGCAACAAGTTCGTGAAGGTTTTCGCTCGGTTATTCTATGTCTGATGGTGTAACAAGATGCGGGATGAGCGCTTCAAGGGAATTGCTTCTGCACACCGAGTTGACACCGTCGAAGTCAATCTCACACGCTTCGAGGAGATGAAAGCAGGCAGTGCCGAAGGTCTTCGCTGGTGCATTCGTGCCAAGATCAGCGTTGATGATCCAAACAAGGCCCTTCGAGACCCTGTTATCTACAGATGTAACGTCTTACCTCATCACCGTACAGGGTGCGCACGTTGTTTCTAGATTTCTGAACGTGCTAACGATTGTTTCCCAGTGATAAATGGAAAATATATCCTACCTATGACTTTGCATGCCCTATAGTTGATGTTCTTGAAGGAGTCACGCATGCACTAAGAACCAACGAGTATCGCGATCGAAATGTACAATACCACTGGATGATCGACGCCCTGAATTTGCGGAAAGTAAACGTGTGGGATTTCAGGTTGGAAGCCTACCGACTTTTCTTTCTTTCTGCTAACCTTTTGATATGAAGCCGCCTTAATTTCATCTATACCCTTCTTTCAAAAAGGAAACTGCATTGGTTTGTTGAGAAAGGGCTCGTACGAGGCTGGGACGATCCTCGTTTTCCAACAGTCCGCGGTAAAGCCAAATAGAATAGTCTTTCACCTTGTTGACTCACAAGTTCTCTCTATAGGCATTCGCCGTCGCGGCATGACCATTGAAGCATTAACCCAATTCATGTTATCACAAGGCCCGTCTCAGGCTGTAGTTTCTTTAGAATGGGACTCGATTTGGGCTTTAAATAAGAAGGTTATTGACCCTATAGCACCCCGTCATTGGGCTATCCTCAAGAATAAGATGTGGGTATCTCACTCTAGTGCTGAAGTAGACATTTATATGTTTACAGCGTGCCCGTCACTATCAAAGGTGGTCCAACAACCCCCGAAGTTAAATCACTTCCGAAGCATAAGAAGAATCCTGATGTCGGGGAGAAAATGACAGTGTACACATCTTCGATCCTTGTTGAACAGGAAGATGCACTGTCCTTTAATGACCAAGAAGAGGCAAGAAATGTCCTTGCACTGTTTTCATGTTCTACACCATTCAGCTCGTCACTTTTACATAGATTACTCTTATGGACTGGGGCAATGCTATCGTTCGCTCCAAGACAGTTGATGCAGCAGGCCAGATAACTGCAATCCAGATGGACCTCAATCTCGATGGAGATTTCCGGAAGACGAAGAAGAAGATAACGTGGCTTGGTGCACCAACTTCTGCGCATCCTCTTATACCTGTCACACTCCTCGACTACGATTATTTGATCACAAAGAAGAAGTTGGAAGAGAACGACGATGTTGCTGATTTCGTTACCTCTGTTACGGAGTTCAGAGAGGCGGCGTTTGCAGACGCAAACGTCAGTGATCTGAACAAGGGGGATATCCTGCAGTTCGAGAGGAAAGGATATTATATGTTCGATGGGGAGGTCGACGGGGTCAAAGAGTTCATCCTGATTCCTGACGGCAAGGCTGCCAATATTGCGAGTAAGGCGGGCAGCTCAGCTTTGGCGACGGCGGATGTCACCAAGGCTTCTGGATCCGATGCACCTACGAGCAGCTCGGCAATGTATTCGATGGAGAAAATCTATGGCGATGACATGAACATCGACACAGCTACCAAGATGTACAAGATGGACAGTGTGTATGAAGTGTAGAATTCTGTGTCATCCCAATTCATAAAAAATTTTGACGCGTGGTGTTCGTAATTGGGTTGGTCCGTACCCGGAAAACGACCCCCCACGTTCGGTATAAGTATGCATGGCTGTCTCAACAATGCATATGGTGATCAGCGGTGATCAGGATGTAAAACTTATGTATTGGTCAATCAAATTGCTTGGTTCTTCCCGACTATCTCTGACTTTTTTTGTACGTAGCAAATCAGCTTGCCAGAAAAAGGCATAGAGCATCCAGAAGAAACGATGCGAAATAGAATGCGCTCAATATGGCATGCAGCAAAAACACAAGGCTGAAGAGCGCTCCATGCCAGTCAAGAAGCGATGAAAAATACACCGCATTCCACCGAGTATATCGCGATTGTCCTAATCGTGGATGCATGACTTGCAGTGAAAGCTGTTACTCGAGAACACAGGATCGTGCTATACTGTGAGAACTCCAACTTTGGATATCGTATTGCAATTCTGGTGTGTCACTGCTCTCAACTTTCACTGTTTCGTACAACAGTGCCGCAGTATTACCATGTGAGCTCTTGTAAAGGCGATCGGCATCCAGATGCAGGACACTCATCGGAGGCGTTCGAGAAAGAGCCAAGGGCGTGTAATAACTCGAAAGATTACCCAGATGTCCAACAGATGTCTGAAAAGGGAATATTTGTCGTCAACCGTCAAGCTTCAAGTCTTGATCGCCATATTGTAGCTTAAAGATACTTTGTCAAGAACGGTCCATTGATCTACAGGAGCGTCGCAATTGGTGATCCAGACCTCTGAAGCTTCAAAGCCCCATATCCTATCATCCTCGCCCCTCTCTCCATATCTCAGGCTGACACCTTGGCCTCCTTTTTGAATCCCTGCCCCAGCATCATGGTCCAAATCTCGGAAAAATCGTTGCCTTTCTCCGTTTCGCGCATCCTCGTCATCAATGTAACACAAGGACAGGTGCGGAAATGCAGGTGTATCAGGCTCCTTACCCACTTTCGTGTGGATGTACTCATGCAGAGCTCTAAGAGATGGTGTATGCTTTACTGCAATGTACACGGACCGGAAATAATGGGACCCAATAATTATGGATTCAAACTCGACAGAAAATGAGCCATGGTTTGGGGGAATTGCTGAGCGCAGGTCTGATATGGATTTCACCGATGATGAGGGAAATGATGCAAGCGTGATATGGGGGTGGAATTCAGGGTATGAAGAGGGAGAGCAAGAGGGTCGATCACGGTTTCGCATGATCGTCTTCAATTTCAGCGCATCTTGAGTTGAAGGTACCAACCAAATCGATATACCTGCAGTACACCCACGATTTACATGAGAAAGTATACTCATCGTGGAAGTATGGCACTCACCCATGGGATGCTGGAATATCAGTAGATAACTAATCGATCAAGGCTCAGAAAGACGTATCGGTACAAGTGAGTGAAGAAGAATTTTATTATTTTTCATATTGTGCAAGATTCAAACTATGCTGCTTTTAACAACTTTCACTTATCAAGTACAACATTTCGTCGATAACAAAAAGTATATCACCTATCACTCTTCTCCGGCATGACCTTCACCCTGTGCTCCATGCAAACTAATCCAGCTTTCGGAGGCATTGCTTTCCACATCGGCCTCAGAATTTGTCTCCGAACGTTCGTTTCCACTCTCATCGCGTTCATGCCCTTCGTTATCGTTAGTAGTGCTCGCACGTTTGGGTGCAACCGGTGGCGGCAGCGGGAAGTCAGGAGGTCGACGTAAGAAAGGTTCTACGGGAAGAATGCGGTTGCGAATTGAGATAAGAATATAAGGAACATTGAGAAGACCATCAAGAATCAGAGACGGGAGGTGGGAAGCAATTCTGTATGTGTTCGCTGAGAAAATAAAAAAAGCTGATGAGCTGTCTGCACTGTAATGGCAAGGTCATTGCACCTACCACCAGCTCCAATAGAGAATCGCTCTCCGCGAATCCAATTTCGAAGCTTATTGAGTCCAACGCCAAGGCCAAAGAGCGTTGCGCCGTGTCTACCTTCCGTCACAAGGCTCACAATGTTGTCAACGAATACACTAGCGTCCGTGGGTCTTCGCGCAGCCGTATACCTATGTGCACTCTTGAAAAAGTGAGAGAATGTGCTGAAACGTGACGCGGGCGGAGGGACATCATGCAAGATCGAGGCAAATGCAGGGCCGTAAGTCACTTTCTCTGAAGGGCTCCAGTCTTCCATAGCTTTATATATACTATCTGGAGGCAAATTGCTTGAAGGTTGGTCGACATCGAAAAGACCCACGTCAGCGACAACAACTCTGATATTTTTCATGGATTCAGATTTATCGGTCAGCGAGGCAACATTGATTTCCCTGCGAAGGACTTCGACCCCGCGAAGAGTGCCTGCGGCGCTCATGGCTTGCATGGAAGCAAAGGGCAGTCCAACACGGGCGTCTATGGCGGGCAAGCAGACAATAATAGACTTCTTTCCTTTATCGCGAGATCGGGCCGGGCCAGTGCGAAGAAGAGGCATGAGTGCTTGAATAACTTGGAGGGGGGTGATGTGCGTGGCATTGAGATAAGGAAGATATGTGTTGCGCAGTGATATGTGTTCTAAAGGCGCGTGTACAGAGAGTGTTGAAGTTGGTAAGGTCAGAAGAGAGATGATGGAGTGAATGTAAAGATGGGATGTGGGTGATGCGAATGGGTCACCGGCAGCAGTGATGGGAAACTTGCGAGAAAGGGTGGAGGCCAGGGAGCGCAGGAATACAGGGACTGTCGCAGGCTACATATGGGAGGGTCAGATGAATGATCAGAGATGCGACACACGACATACCTCATGGGGGTCGAGTACAAGGGCCTTTACAAAACCTTGGCATCTTCGCTCAAGGGCTTCCACGGCTTCTGGAGTTGCGACGCTGGCGATGACAACAAAACCCTTTTTCTCGAGACCACGTATTAACGGGAGAGCGAGCGGTGTGTCTCCCCCAAGGACGACTGTGACCAGATGATCAGGGCAGATGAAGATGTGAGAAGTGAGAAGTGAGAAGGGCGAGACTTACCAACAACCTGTTGTCTTTCTGATGTCGTCTTTATCCTATACTTATTCCTCTTCTTGGCACCAATGATTCTATACACAAGCAATAGACCAGCGCCTGCCACACCGATCACGACTGCAGAAGTCGTCCAAGGGTGCCGACCGATGCAATCCGCAGACCTGCTTAGCCAAGTCAAATGTGGGGGAGGTGGAGGTGGAGGTGGAGGAGGTGGGACTTGGAAGTTGCCTAAACTTGGAAGATGAATCTCTGGCATTCCGGGGCCATATCGAGAGATGTCAAGCCAAAGGCGATTTACAGCTTCTTGTACATTTGGCATATCAGTAGTAGCAGCAGAAAGGGATGAAAAGAAATAATTCTCGACAGACTCGAGATATTCTTCAATGTTCTCAATAGTGTCCATGTTTGTCATTGTTTGTCATTGTTTGTCATTGTTTGTCATTGTTTGAGTCTCTTCGACAGAAGATAAGAAACACCAAAAAGTTTCCGACGCCAGCAGGATTCGAACCTGCGCCCTCAAAGAGGAACAGATTTCTAATCTGTCGCCGTAACCACTTGGCTATAGCGCCTTGTTATACTCATCTTCAGGTGCTCATCATCATCTTCAAAAAACATACATCCTGTAATATTGGACCCATCATAATATTTGCGACGCTTCTACAAGTTGTATCTAACCTACTCATCAAACATTATTTAGTTGCCCATCTCCTTGGCCAGCTGCTCAGCCTTAATCTTGGCATCCTCGATTGTGCCAGTCTGAGTATAGTTTGTCAGTCATACTCGACTATAAATGAAGTGCACACATACCATGTAGAATGCAGACTCGGGAAGGGAATCATGTGCGCCGGAAAGAATCTCTTTGAACGAACGAACAGTATCCTTGAGAGGCACCAGTTTGCCCTCATAACCAGTGAAAACTTGTGCAACCTGGAAAGGTTGTGACATGAAACGTTGAATCTTACGTGCACGCTCGACCTTGAACACAATACATCAGTCACGAAGAATAAAAATATCAGGAAATGTGTCTTACAGTCAGTTTGTCCTCCTCAGACAACTCGTCCATACCAAGAATAGCAATAATATCCTGAAGCGACTTGTAATCCTGGAGAATCTTCTGGACAGCTGTAGCAACGTCGTAGTGTTCTTGGCCAACCTACGAGATATAAAATAAGGCAGGTTACTAAAGAACAGGAAATAAAGACTAACAATACGGGGATCCAGCATGCGTGACTTGGAATCCAGAGGGTCAACAGCTGGGTATATACCAAGCTCAGCAATACCACGGGACAAGACAGTGGTGGCGTCCAAGTGAGCGAAGGTCGTGGCTGGGGCAGGATCCGTCAAGTCATCAGCAGGTACATACACAGCCTGCACGGAGGTAATGGAACCCTTCTTTGTTGTAGTGATACGTTCTTGCCTGTCGGAAAATCAATTTACCGCATTAACGACGCATAGAAAGGCAAGTACGTACATGCCACCCATGTCAGTGGAGAGCGTGGGTTGGTAACCGACGGCAGAGGGGATACGACCAAGAAGCGCAGACACTTCTGAACCAGCCTGAGTGAAACGGAAAATGTTGTCGATGAACAGCAACACATCCTGGCCTTCCTCGTCACGGAAGTATTCGGCGATAGTAAGACCGGTAAGAGCAACACGGGCACGAGCACCAGGAGGCTCGTTCATCTGACCGAAGACAAGAGCGACCTTGGAGTCACCTTCAAGGTTGATGACACCAGTTTCAATCATTTCGTGGTAAAGATCGTTACCCTCGCGGGTACGCTCTCCGACACCTTAAGATGCGACATGAGTAGTTGGCTTTTATGAAGAGAAGGAAACTGAGCTTACCACAGAAGATGGAGAAACCACCATGAGCCTTTGCGACATTGTTGATAAGTTCCTGAATTAACACGGTCTTGCCGACACCGGCACCTCCGAACAAACCAATCTTTCCACCACGAGCATAAGGCGCCAGAAGGTCGACAACCTTGATACCGGTCTCCAAGACCTCGGCGGTGGTAGACTGGTCAACGAATGGAGGCGGGTCCGTGTGAATTGGAGAAAGTTTGACACCCTTGATGGGACCACGTTCGTCGATGGGTTCGCCAATGACGTTCATGATTCTTCCGAGGGTTGCAGTGCCGACGGGCACCATGATGGGAGCACCGGTGTCCACAACCTTTGTACCTCGGACGAGACCTTCTGTACCGTCCATGGCAATGGTACGTACAGAGTTCTCACCCAAGTGGGACGCGACCTCGAGGACGAGACGCCCACCACTGAAATTTTGCACCTCCAGAGCATTGAGAATGGGAGGAAGATTGTCGGTGTCAAACTCTACATCGACAACGGCACCAATAACGGTTTTTACAGACCCGACTGTGCCTTTTGCTTCAGTTGCGTAGGTGCGAGCAGCTGCTTGGAAAGATATGAAAAACTGTTGGAACAGCAGAAACAGAGGAAAGTGACTAACCAGGAGACGGTGAGGGACGAGAAGAACGAGCCGGAGCTGAGTGCTGTTGTGTGAGAGTGGCCCTTGATAGAAGAGTGGACGTTGAAAAGAACACGTTTGTTCTTTTCGCGCTGTTCAACGCTCTCTTGGAGAGACGGGCGACAACACCACGAGAGGTGAGCATGGTAGAATAGAATACGGGTACGAAACGAAAACTTGCGCTTCAAATTCCGACACGTAAGAAATTAGTTCACACACTCCCGGCTTCATCCGTAAGTTGCAACTTCCCCCTATGTCTACACGCGTCTCGGCGAGAAACAAGCGCTCTAGAGACGCCGCCAAACACGATCACGAGTTTATTGACGATGATTCCCGCGAAAAGGATCCCTCAAACAAGAGAAAGATTCATAGAACAAAGGCGTCCAGAGTTGAGCATCCTAGCACTCCTTGGCAGAGACCTAGAGGTCGTGGTAAATTGAAGATGCTACCAGAGATGCCCATAGATATCTTGCTCGAAGTGAGACATCATGCAAACCAACCTCGTTACTCATCGACGTATGTAACCGAAATTTACAGATTTTCGGTCTTCTTAATCCATTGGATATCATTCATCTTGCTCGGACCACTAAGGCGTTACGGGGTATCTTGATGTCTCGTTCAGCAATCTTTGTGTGGAGGGCCGCTTTCACGCGTGAACCCGAACTTCCCGACATGCCTAATGACATGAACGAGCCTCAATGGGCCAATTTGGTGTTCTCTAACCATTGCCACGCAAGTCTTTTCTGGCATGGGTGTCCACAACCATGCATCTGATGCTCTGCTTGATAGTTTTGCTTATCAGCAGGAGATTATTCCATATTATGGAGTTTCCGCGTGCGCTCTTGTGAAACCTGCATGAAGGACCGGTGCGTCTATCAACTGAACTTGTAGCCGCTTGACATTACCATTCCCCAGTTTCGCATCAGAAGCTGAAGTTTTCAGAAGGCTGGCTGGAAAAATGATCTGCAAACATTCGGATTTGTTATTCCGAGCGCGTTTCAGAAGCAAGGGCACGAAGACCAAAAGTGAGATATTCCTTATCCCAGTGGTCTTTGCTGAACGCGTTGCAGAATCGCAAACAAAGACTGTCTGTAGCTTCGCTGATGCAAAAGCCGTCAATTTCCAATTAGCTCGACTGAAAAACGACAAAGACCACTTCGATATGTTCGTGGCTGAACGAAGACAGCTAGTTGTTGAGGTTGAGAAGGTAATGTTCAGTTTGAACACCGCTTTCCAACTTGACTGAAAATAATGGAGTTCGTGTCAAAATGTGAGCAATCAAGTTTTCTCCGAGCGACAAGGCTTCTGCATGAAGCAGAAGCTGCGCGTGAAGAGCGCAATCAAAGGTACGAGTTTGTGATTGTTCTCGTGCGTCATCATTCATCTGGATGCTCCGTTTTCCAAGGATTTTTCAACATTTGAGAGACCTTGGATACGGTGATGAGGTGGAGCGCCTGAATGAAGTAGACCCCACAATTTTGTCCGAGCATTCATGCATCAAACAAACTAAAGAACTTACAGAACGTGGTGGGTTTCGTTATCTCTGTACACCTGCAGACAAGTTTTCAATCGCGTCCTGCTTAGCTTGGTCTAATATGTTACCAGCACTCGTGGAACTAATGGAAGATACACGAAGAAAAATCCAGAGGAAAGACCGCAAATCTCTATTGAAGGGACGTTTGCGACTCGTTTCAGACGTATTCAGAGAGTACCAGCTGTCCCGATCCCCTACTGAAATCTTACCAAGTTCTGCTGACATCTGTAGCATGCCCCAAGTAATGGCTATGCTGGAGGATCCTGCTCATGATGCTTTCGTTACGCCAGACAGCTTCGCAAACCTTAAAGAACAATTTCGTCAACTATGTGAAGAATGGGTTCTGTCAAAAAATCGCGAACTCGTCTCTTTAATGCCAAAAAATCCCGTTGACCTGATTCCGGGCGCAAATGAATTCCACCGCTTGGGGCTTGCTATGACCTTTTTCAAGTGTTCAGAATGCGTTGAGCCCATCTCGTATCCTCGTGTTCTGGCTCATGGATGTTTGACGGCCCTTCGGGTTGGAAACCGCAACCGAGAGGACGACCGGGCGCTGATATACGCTAGCCTTGATTGCGAGCCGTGGAATACTGGTCGCGGCAAGATTTCTTATTTCAATGCTGCAGAAGCCTCTGCAAGGTCTGTACTCGAGAGTTGTGGCCTGGATGTGGACGTAGTCACGGCAGCCGACTTGAATGATATGGACAAATGGCTGGAATGCTTGCGTTGCACCCATCGCGCTAAAGGACGTCCGGTATTCAAGTGGCAAAAAGCGGTCAGTGACCTTCTACATTTTTTATATGGTTGGACGCTGATATGAATTTCACTTCAGATAGTTCATGATATAAACCATGTTGTGTCTGACAACCAATCGGCAGTATGGAAGCTGCTCAATGACGATGATGCAAAACTTGCGCAAAAGCAAGAGGATGATAAATACTTGTCCCACCACTGCGATTCGACTGACTTCGTCTGTGTGCGCTGTGGTGAAAGGATGTCGTTCTTGCCAGGTCTCAAATCTCACGTACGGTTCAGGTAAGCCATAATTTCTTATTGACATTGTTGCGATGTTGACTTTGCTATTTCTAGTCATGGCGTGCAGGGTTTCCAAAAAGAAGACTATCGGCTAGACCTCGATGCTGCAATTCAGCCTCCATTCTCTATTATGATTCCAAATCCGTCCGATGCTAGTGACAAACGCACCGTCATTGACCTAGTAACGCTTCCTTCTGGTGCAGAGCCGCAGTACATGGACTCGGATGACGATGATTTATATGTGTAGATTTGATAATACCGAGTCCCAGTGTAGGGGCATTGATGTGAATATGATATTCTCGACCACTACATAACTTGAGTTGAAGTACATAACGAGATAACGAGAAGAACCAAAACAAGAGTCAACAATTCTCTCGACGACCAATTCGAACCATTCGACGCTGTTTCGACGCGTCAAAGCTTATCGCCACATTGCGAACAATACACTGGCCGACGGGCGTTGGACATAACAATGTCTCTATTGTCTGACAGGCAGAGAGAGGATCTGTGCGTCTAAGTATAAACAACAATGTTCAAGCAGAACTGACAGTCGCTATGTACTTTGCGCGTTTAGACACAAGTCTATGCTTGAATACTTGTACATTAATAACTTTTCCGAAGCTTTTAACGCCTTAAAAACTTCGACCGGCACCGAGTATACACCAGATCCAAAAGCAAAATACGCTGGGCTCCTGGAGAAGAAGTGGACAAGTGTGATACGATTGCAAAAAAAGGTACGTTATTCAATATTTCTTTGATCTGAATCTCCCTCTCACTACATGAAAATTAGATCATGGATCTTGAAAATCGCAATGCTGCACTGCTAGAAGAGTTATCCTTATCGCCCGCTAAACGCACTGCTTCTCAAGTTGACTGGGTTCCTCGTGCACCAGCTGCACATGTTCTGACGGGACACCGATCTCCCGTGACGCGTGTCGCATTTCATCCTCAATATTCAATCATTGCCTCTGCAAGCGAAGACGCGACAGTCAAGATATGGGACTGGGAGACTGGTGAATTTGAACGGACGTTGAAGGGCCATACAAAAGCGGTCATGGACATTGATTTTGATCACAAAGGACACCTACTAGGTGAGCTTCCCAGCCAATGTTTACTCAACGCATGTTTCCTGACAACTCGCAGTGACGTGTTCTTCGGATCTGTTCATTAAGATATGGGACTCTGAAAATGAGTGGAAGAATACAAAGACATTCCCCGGACATGAACATTCAGTATCGGCTGTACGTTTCATGCCAGGCGATCAGTTTATCGTCAGTGCCAGCCGAGATCGGACTATCAGAGTCTTCGACGTCGCATCAACGTGAGTGTTCTGTTATCTCCTACTTTGAACTTTACAGATTATTCGTTCTCAAGGCATCTTGTAAGAACCATATCGGGTCATTCAGAATGGGTACGGTGTGTGGTACCATCGGATGACGGAAAATACCTAGCAAGCGGATCTAAAGATCATGTCAGGCTCTTTCTTTGCTTTCGATGCTTATCATTGACAAGATGTAGACTGTACGGATATGGGATCCTTTAACTGGAGAGTCTAAAATGGAGATGAGAGGTCATGAACATGATGTTGAGGTTGTTGTGTTTGCCCCCATCGCAGCATATGCCGCTATACGGGAACTAGCAGGGATTCCAGTTAGTGTCCATGACATCCTTCTCATGCCTCGTCTAACACTCTTCCCAGCAAACTGATCGCAGCAAGCGACACGGCTCATATGTAGCCAGCGGTGCGAGGGACAAGACCATAAAACTATGGGACACACAAAGTGGTCGGTTACTTAGAAATCTTGTGAGTATTAGAGACGTCGTTGAATTTGGAGCATTAATTGATCTCGGAATCACAGCCGGGGCATGATAATTGGATTCGGGCTCTTGCATTCCACCCGTCAGGAAAGTACCTCCTTTCAGCATCTGACGATAAGACCATCCGCGTATGGGAGCTCTCGACTGGCCGGTGTATAAAGACTGTCGATGCACACAACCATTTCGTCACAACCCTTGCTTGGGGACGACAGCCGGTGTCCGGCGCAAGTGCAGGTCCGGAAGTCAATGGAACACCAGTGGAAGGAAATGCTTCAGCCAATCCAGAAAAGCTAGTCAATGTTGTTGCTACCGGAAGTGTTGACCAGACAATCAAAATCTGGTTGCCACAATAAGCTGACAATGGACCGTTTGGTCCATTCTGATTGCGGTCGTGTCTTGATGAAGGTGCAATACGACAGTGATCCAGCTAATCTGCGCGCGCTTGTCACGGTTGATTATGGCTGTAATGATATACAGCTACACCCCGTCGTGGGTTCGCCTCACCTGTTCCTCGTAAAGTCTGCCCCGGTGCGTGATATCCTCTTTTCGACGTTCCTCATTAGAACTCAAAATGCATACGGTGTGTAGGTGGGCACGAGCATTCACATGTGATACTTATCGCATCATGACAAGATACATGAACCTCATGAGTATTTCTGTAACTGCTTTTTCACCGGCGCTCCTGCCAATCATTCATCTTCACTTTCTTTTTTCCCGAGCTTTCTTTTCTTTCCAAAAGCCTTCCACTTGATTTTGTTTTCATACTAGGTTACTCGATTATTTATAAACAACTGGTATTTTACTAGAATCCGGCCTTGGGCATCACCTTAGTGCGCGTAATCATACATATATTCCATGGACCATGTTCTGTGAAAGTCACTCGCATTCAAGCTCCCGTCGAACCTACAGACGTGGAAACCCCAAGAGATTAGAATCATTAACGATAGCCTGTGCCACGGGTGGTCACACGAAAATAATTGTGGACATCAAATATTTGGATACCTAGGCCTACTACGGCTATTGCAACGTGTCAAAACAAGGCCGGGGTCCAGAGTTAAGTAGTGCAGTGGGAATGCCAATTCTCGTCTGACGTGGATGTTTACTCGTTGCAGATGCAAACTTGGGTGATAACAGGCTGGGATGAATTGTGAATTTGAGTTAACCTTCCTGAGAACCTGAGAGAACTATGACGCCCCCGCCACGACTCGGAGCCATAAGCGATCGCAACCGGAAATCTTAAAACGCCACAGCATTGGTGGAACTCGTACTGCTTTAAGCTAATGCATAGCGACAGGGTGTCTTGAGGTTGTGCTCAAGTTGTGATGCCTGTATAGCAGGATGGAAGAAAGTCCCCTGATGGCGCGCCATAGACACGTTCATTGCGTCGAGATATTTTTGATTGTTAGTATGTAGTTGTCCATCACTGTGCGCTTCCATACTTATCTTCCCGATCAAAGTTGGCACTTTCGAAGTGTCGCCTTCGATTTCGTAACCGGTAACCAATCTAAGTGATACAAAATTCAACAAACGCATCTTAAGAAAGGAAACCGAGTTAGAAGTATGAAATATAGTCCTGAGCTGAATGCTGCCACGTTCTGCTAGTATTAGTTCACCGCCTCAATGGGATGGCCAATATCTTTTTCTATGAATTTGCTGCCTTCTCCTCGAGTCCTAGACTCGACACCCAAATAATCGAAGAACCCCTGCTTGAAACTTAGCTCTTCTTGCAAGATATTGACCCCGATCGAGGCGATGGGCGATGGGTATGTAAAATCAACGCCTGCTTGAATCTCTTGCTCAGGGTCCAGCGCTACATTGTGGAATTGTCCGAATGGCAGAAAGGCCAAAGACGAATAGGCAGTGCCATCATCCAGAGCAGAGTACTGAAACTGTCGCTGGTGGTGGGAGGTATTTGCTTGGGCAAGATCAAGAGCCGATGACCTAAACCCGTGACTCGAAGTGGAACGAGATCGAGGCTCTGGTGCGTCTTCCGATGAAATCGGGGAGTAAGTCAGAGATTCTCCAATGGAAGATCTGTAGATACGATTGAGAATAAGAGCAACAGACAAAGGAATACTCCTCATACCCTGAACTACCGCTGTCGCTATGATAACCCCATGAATACATTTGTTCCACATGCTGGTTCTTCTGAGGCTCAAACTGTCCAACGGAAGCACGTTCCAATAGAGGAAGAGGGTGCTGGAATGTCGGAGACACGCGCCCTTGAGACGAGAATGGGCCGTATGAGTTCGAGCCTGCCATCGGCAAAGGGGGTGGGGTGTGTAACCCAAACCGCATGGTCGCATCTTCCTCGCTTGTAATATGGCTCTGTAAGCGCTGTACATCGGACCACCGGTGTTGCAAGTGTTGTTGGTTATGGTCAGTGAACTGTTCCTCTGTCGTCTGCTGCGGACGCGTAGTGGCCGCTCCGTGAGAAGGCTCGTACCCTAAAAGATTCATTCCGCAAAATTCCTGTGCGGCTGAACCATTCATAGGAATCGGGGAAAATTCAGAAAAGCTGTGACTGGAATGGGGTATGGATGGCCTGTGGTGAATACGGTCTGAGTGCCCGCCCCCGACAAAAGCCCGAGAGTAGAACTGTGCGGGCATAGGTTTTTCGGGATGTCCTTGAACGCGCTGGGGTTCTTGTCGGGCTGGAATACTGTTGTTCGCTTTTGGGGGAGGGTGTAGGTCAAGAGACGATATGGTTCGTGATCGCGCCTTCGAAGGTCCCCGCGGGCGTGGTTCGCGAGATGAATATTGGCAGATAAGTCCGCGGGTTGTGCAACGGCTGCAAACAGGATGATCACCCGAGCACTTAAGATAGTCGTAAGTTCGATGTCGCTGCAAAGAGCATAGGAGGGACTTGCCTTAGTTTTACGCTCACGACATTTGTCGCACGCTTGTGCCGTACGTTGGCGATCAGGTGGGGTTGGCACTTGGGTCCTTGCTTGAAAAGTATGTTTCGATTCTAGAGGAATGCTTCTCTCCGCAGCAGAGCTGCTTTCCGGGAATGGAGTGGACTTGGCACGAGAGTCGGGCGGGCCATCACCACGACATGTATTTTCGTCTTTAGCGTCTGTCCACTCGGTAGGCAGCATGTTCGACGTGGTAAAGAAGTTAGGTGGGAAGGACGACAATAACACACACTCGCCGCCAGTTAAAGGTTTGGAAATTATCGCGGCTGGCCGGTCAGCCCGCAATGGACAGACAATTTGAAGTTGACCGATTGGAAAGTGAGGTTAATAATAGAAGATTCAATCGATTCATCTCGAGCCCAGTATAAACGGCGTATAAACCAAACTTTTTGGGAATTTTCATCGGCATTTGCACCCTAAAATTGAGGCAGAGAAGATTAAAACCATATGTGGTCAATTGAATTGGATTGCCAGATCGATCAGGCCGATGATACAAAATACCTCAAAACAAAATTCCCTTCCAGAAAGACCATGACGAATTAATTAGACCTCAGCTGCTCGTTAAATTCCCTTCCAATTAGCATACGCCGAATCTCTTGCGTCCCAGCACCGACAGTGTATAATCTAGAATCCCTGAGAATTCGGCCTATAGGATAATCTAGACCAAGTGAGTAATAGTTTAAGGATTTGTGTGCAAAATATAAACAATACCATTGATGTAGCCGTTTCCCCCGAGGCATTGCATACCTTCCAGTGCTACTTCCACAGCCTTCTCCGTTGAATATAGGATGGCGCCTGCACAGTCCTAACGGCAAACTTCAAGCCGAGCAAGGTCGAGCAATGAAATAAGACCTACCCTTCGACTGACGTTGCCTCGATCACAGGCCCGCGCAACGGAATATACATAAGACCTACTAGCGCTGAGTTTCGTGTACATGTCGGCAATTTTCGCTGAACGTGCTTCAGTTCGAAACGCGATGCCGAAAATCAAAGTTTTTCACCTTGCATGAGTTGGAACGTTCCGACAGGCTGTCCAAACTGTTTCCTGTCGTGCACGTATTCCACTGCTTGATCAAATGCTGCTTGCATCAACCTACGACATAATAAGTGTAGCGCAAAATTCAATTGAAAGGAGATCAAGATACCCAAGCGGCCCGCCACTTAAAACAATTCGTTCCAAGTCTAATCCAGACATAAGAACTGCTGCTCCTTTATCCACTTCACCAAGGATGTTGACTTAACAACGCTGCGTGTTAGGTGAATCTTTTTACAAGGAGAAGTAAAACATACTGTCAGGGACCACACAATCATCAAAGATCAATTCACAGGTATCACTACCCCTCATTCCGAACTTGTCTAGCTTCGGACTTGTTGAAAAACCTTTAAACCCCCGTTCAATGATGAATGCTGTTATGCCCTTGGAACCCTTCTCTGGTGATGTCTTGGCATAAACTACTAACGTCGACGCCACAGGTCCATTCGTTATCCTAGTGCTAACATTAAAGTCAACCACACGATATTTCGGTTGTACCCACCAAAACTTGGTGCCATTTAATTTCCAACCTCCTTCAATCTTTTCTGCTTTCAACTGCATACTCACAACATCGCTACCGCTTCCAGCCTCGCTCATAGCTAAACTCCCAACTTTCTTTCCGTCCACTAAATCTTTGAGATACTTGGACTTTTGCTGTTCAGTTCCGTGTCTATGTATTTGATTGACACAAAGGTTTGAATGAGCGCCATACGAGAGTGCTACAGATCCGGAAGCTGCTGAAAGTGCCTCCATTGCAAGGGTATGATGGAAGTAGCCAAGCGACAAGCCATTGTATTTCGACGCAACAGTAACGCCTAGGAGACCCATCGATCCTAGTTTCTCCCAAAGATCCTTGTGAATTGCAAGAGTGAGCAGAATAATGGCACTAAGAAAGGAGAAGAAATGACCTTTGGGAAAGTGTTCGTTCTGTCAATGTCTGCTGCTCGAGGTGCAATCTCTTTTTGTGCGAACTCTGTCACCGCATTTCTGAACTTGGTTATTAACAGAGAGGGCATTCACTGGCTTTATCCCCCTAAAACCACACCAAAACGTACCTCAGCTTCTTCCTCTGTGAGTCCGGCAACGTCTGCGTTGTAAAAAGAGGCATTCCTAGTCCATTGTCGAAATGTATAACGCAATACAGGTCGTGTCTGTCTTAAGTTTGCAGTAATTAGGTTCACGTATCGCAGAGACATGATATAACGGCAGACTCCTGCTTCGGTTTAGCTCCGAGATCTACACGTGGTCGGACAATACCTAACCCTAAGATATGGTTACACCCACAATACATCCGAAGCAACCAATCACTTGTGCTCCAATTTTCATGGAGATTGTTCTCATCATCGTACACTCAAAGCATGCAAAGCGCAAGCACAAAAGAAGTTGACAAGAAGTAAGCGATCGACAAACACTCCGCGAAGTGAAAGTACTCATACCGTGAATTTTTGAGCTAGTAATTTTTGAACAGTTATTTGTAGATGATTCCCACTATAAATCTCACCACGACTGTCGGAAGTCAGCAATTTCTTTGGTATAGAGTCTCGGAAGTGAAGTGCTGTGTAATGTACATTGGCTATTTACAGAGGCGTGGAGGTTAATAGAAACCTGAGCGAAGCGGATGGATTCCAATCTGAGTGCTAAGAACTTGAAGTGATGACTTGGTGATGACTCCCCCATAGTCGGAAGGCGGGGGACCGCGGTGGTGTAAACTGTAAATAGAAATAGAATCATGAGATTTTAATATGCAAGGCCGTAGGAGGCCGTACAGGACACTTTGAAGTTCACGCGTAAATAGTTTAAAGTCTCCAGGAGCTAGCCCTCAGGGACCGCGAGAGACTGATCGAGATTGCATGTACCGGCGAATTTTAAATAAACACTGTTCGCCGCAGGGGTGACGACATAGATAGCGAGATTGAAAAGTGAACACTCCGATCTCTGTGGAAAAGCATGAAAAGTTTTCCTGTGCGGGGACTTGGCGGGGACCTTCCGTTTAAGCGCTCTATTCTCGGATCCCACGTGCAATTGGTCTCGGACAATGTCATTACAAACGCGTAAGTAGCGTCTACTCGGCAGCACAGCAGACCGTATTCTCTACAGAAAATCCAACTTACTCCACCCATCGATACATTGCTTGGGTTTATCGACATCGAGATACGCTTGGACAATTTCCTGATCCAGTTGTTCCCACCTTTGCAGTCTGTGCATGCTCTTTGGGTCCAAATCGATCACCATCACCCTATCGGGCTTGACTGTAGTCGGGTGCCCCTTCAGGCTCAAAGGATCAGGCCTAATAACAATAGAGCAATCTTTGAAGGTCGCGGAGAGCAGATAGGCCAGAAGATAATAACGGAGGTTTTCGGGCACCGGCTCTGGCTGATTGGGGCGAGCGCTGGTGGACGATAAATATATGTTCAGAAAATCTGTCCAGTCGGATATCGTGGGTATACCTGAAGGCCAGAAATCAGAGCTTACGCCGAGGGGTGCGACGGGGAGATGCAATGATGCGTTGGATGTACGCCCCACAGACTGATCTACCGTGAGGCTGGTGGGCGTCGACATCGCATCACACCACAGGCCAGAAAGACCCTCGATGTCAAGGACGTCGAGCGTTCGCTGGAGCCCTGAAAGAATACGCAGGACTGGAGTGCCTGTGAGGAAGGGCATGAGAGCAGAAACGAATGCGTCGCAAAGGCCTTCTTCGTTTGAGTTATAAGCACCCAAGTCTTCGCTTGTGAAAGGCATCTAACTAAGCATAAATATTCGTAGCATGTCATTCGACGAAGAATTTACATCTGAGGGTTGTATCAATCGCCCGCGTTTGAAGATCTTGAGATTATTAATTGTTCCATTGCTATCATTCCAAGCATCCCACAACGCTCGGATTGCTTTGGAAATGCGATCCTCATCATTCGAGAAAAGATCGAGAGGACAATAGCCGAAAGATACGACCTTGCCCTGCCTGACTCTTAAGTGGGAATGCATGCAAAATCTGCATGTCAGGGTCTTAACTGAGCGAGTAGCCTCTGAAAGATGCAACGAAGATGGTAGGAATGCCCATTTTGGCTGTTCAAAAGGTACACATTTTCAATCGGTTCCTGACGCCGTTACAGAAAAACTAACCTTGATCTCCACCGCTAACCATTCACTGCCTACTAAGTCCGTGGCCAGGATAGCTTTTTTTCGAGTCACGTCAATGTGATCTTTTTCTCTTCTCTCATGTGGGCGTTCAGCGTCATGGAGAGTATTCAGAGCCTCTAACCATCCACGGTCGACATCAGTCGATTCTAATCGTGGCAGATGTTCCGACGGCAATAATCTTTCGATGCACTTCTTCTGAAATTCGATAGATAGGTTGTCCAACTCATCCTCTTTCCCCCGGTCTTCTTGATCTGAAGAAGTATTTCGCTTGATGGTGGATTTCCTGAGACGTAAGACCATGCCGTTGTACTGAGGATGCGGGGACCCGACGTAGGTGAAAACTATTGTAGCTCCACCTTCCGATATATATTTCCAGTCTTGGGGAAGGGTGTCAATGACGGATGTGGTTGTCGCCATCTAGATCAAATGAGATAAGTAAGGTAAACTGTCCCAAGACACCACCAACCTCGAAACTTGCAGTTCATAAGCAAGCCCATGTCGTAGTGAAGAATAGAAAACAATTGGTCACTGGCACGGCGGCCCACGTCTTGTCGTCGGCGTATGGATTGCCTGCCGTATGCATTTGTCCAGATTTGTCCTCCCCTGATGCAGAAGCAATATGCCGGAAACAGAAGTTATGTAAAGTTATCTAGTACTAAATAGCCAATGTGGGACATGTTCTACGGCTACCCCACCCTCCGTAGTGAGACCACAAGTTCCTCATATGTATCCGCAAAAGAGACTTGTGTCTCCACCACTACGTGAAGTTCGAAATTTCCTGATGGCTCCACCAAGCCAGACCATGTACACTCATGTACACCAACAGCAAGTGGTTAGCACTACTTACGTGCAGTCACTCTTCTACTGAATATCGAAAATCTCGCGGGATACGAAACACATGGCCCGATTCCGTAGGACAATGGAATTACACACAATAGGCCCCAGGTCGTCAAGTAGCTGTGCCGACCTTATATAGCTAACTTGTCTTCGCGTAACCGTACTCTTTACCTTTGACTCACAACCTACGGAAACCATGCCACCAATCCGACGATCATTGCACGCTACCCGAACCCGTGTAGATCCACTTCGCCGAAATAATCAAGACAAGCCACGAATACCTCGAGTTCAAGTAGATGGCCTGGTGCACGGGTGGCAGTTTAAAGCCCAATATGAGGGAAGCGATGTTCCAGAGGTGAGGCGCACTGCAGCACTGCGATGGAAGCATGGGTTTGATGTCTATGTTATCAGTTTCCCCGTGAGCCAAATCCTGGCTTACTTAGACCTACAAATTCTCGGCTTCCCCCATTGAAGCTTGGGGATCTAGAATGTGTCAGAGTCCTAGGTGATATCAAGATTTTTTGTCCATTTTACGTGCCTGATCTGTCTTAGGCGGCGGTGCATATGGGACTGTTCTGCTAGTACAAACTAGTCGGGATAACCCTCTTCACACACCTGGACGTCTCTTCGCCATGAAAACGCTCAGGAAAAAGCATATTCGCTTCAGCGAAAGGGTTAGTGCTTCAGATAATTTCTAATGGCTGGAATACTCAAGGAATCCTCCAGGATGATCCTACAAGTAAAGACGTGGAACGCAGCATGCTCTCTGAACTTCCCTGGGATCCGTTCGTGAATGGAATCATACAAACATTCCACGACAGTATAAATCTCTATCTAATGCTTGAATTTGTACCTTGTGGAACACTTCGTTCTCTAATTCAGAAACGCGCGCCCTTCGATCCTGCCACTGCTCTGTTTTACTTTGCGAACATTGTTTGTGCGCTCCAATACCTGGAAGTTTATGGCATAATCCACCGGGACATTAAACCAGAAAACCTACTCGTAGGTGCGGAAGGCTACTTGTGTCTTGCGGATTTTGGTTCTGCCGCAAAAGTTTTTGAGAAGGGTGGGTGGATTGCGCATGGGACAACGGCGTACATGGCGCCGGAAGTCGTCGCTTCAGCTGGTCAGTCTGAGCGCATATGGTCAGGAATTGACTGGTGGTCGAGTGGGTGCGTCTTATATGAGATGATCACCAGAAAGATGGTAAGTTCCTTTTTGGTAGTTGGAAATAAACAAATATTGAATCTTATGCGTAGCTATTCCGTGGACATACGGAGAAAGCCACCTTTAAAAATTTGTTGTCTGGTCATTATGACTGGCCACCCACGGTCCGAGTTGGAAAAAAAGTCAGATCCCTCGTCGCCGGCCTGCTGACGGTGGATGCTGTACACAGGCTTGGGGCGCATGGTGCATCCGAAGTCATGCAGCATCTTTGTCTAAAGGATGTCGTCTGGGACCGAATGCTTCTGCGGCAATATCTCGTATGTCCTTTTCCCCATACGTCAACCCTCTCTGAACGGATTTCTTGTCACCTTTGCAGGCCCCCTATATTCCCCCGACTCCACGTCCCTGTGCAAGCTGGCACAGACATCCCTTGCCCGAGCAGAGCAAGATCCCAGGCCTCAAAATAGTTGAGCCTCCCTTGCACCTGGTACATGACAATCGGTTCCCACCACTCAAGGACAGTGAGCTCTGATCTCATGACTGACCCCTTTGGGGTTGGATTAGTTTCCTGTTGTTGGATAAAATGTATGCTCCGATGTGTTGGAATTCAGGAGCCTGTTCGCGCTTTTGCTCGATCACATCTTTTGCCTGCTGCCATCTTGGTTGTGAAAGATACCGCGTCACAAAGGGTGTATGGTCAAGTTGGGTCACACGTACGTTGTGTACATAGTCCAAAATTTTTCTTTGTTGCCTTGGCTTTTATTACATAGTTTCGTTCAGTGCATCAGTTACGTGTGTTGACATTTAAATTTGGTACGAGAACAATAGACTTCTAACTGTGACCTCCATGGCAACTCGTTCCTTTACTTGATTGATGCCGACAGCAAGAAGCCACGGTAAGTTGGCGCAAAGATTCTTATTCTGCAATTTACCGCTGTGAGAGTAGATCTTACATTTTACCAACACACGTCGTCGGGAATATTAAAAAGGACTGGCGTTTGTAATGTGTCCAGTTTTCCGTTAAAATTATTCAGTGATAATGCAAGAGCAAAGAGGCTCGAATATCGAAAGGAATGTGAAATGCCCCGAAGGCGAACGGGGCGAAATAATGATAGGCCCAAAAGAATTCGAAGGGAGAGTAAACCGCTGCCTCAGTGAGACGGAGTGAGAAGAGGCTTATGGTCCTTGAAGGGACAAAGGCCGGGTTATCCTTGTTCGCCCCCTATAAACCTCCTTCTCGTTGTTGGATTGGAAGTCCTTGTCCAAATCAGATATGGCGGAATCATCGGCAATGTCATTATCACTAAATGCCGTGTCCGAGTCATCCTCGAAAGGACATGGATCTCGTTCCGGATGAAGCCAACGAGCGTACCATCTCCCCAAGAATATCTTGATTTCCGTCGAGAGATCGAGGTATTCCACATTGCGTGCAATTCCCTCCCACTGGATGGTCTTTTGAGAAAGACAGTCTTCGATATAACGAGTATCACCAAAGTACATCCAGTGAACAAGGAGATGAAAAGAGGTAGGATCAGGAACCGGAAGAAGGAGAATGGGATGATCGGGCGGAGAGGGCATCAGACGCGGCAGGCGATTTGTAGGGATTGTGAAACGACCAGATGGCGTTAGAGTTGGTGTAATTGGCGTGGAAGGATCGTCCGTGTTGATGAGATGAAGCGGAGATGTACCACTAAACAGGCGTCGAAGGTAACTGGAGTGCGCAGAGAGGTAATCTACATGCAGCTAACCACTCCTCATAAGTACCAGAACGTATAAATACACACAAATGCACCACTGACCTCAAGTGATATACGAGGAACGTAGTTTAATGTTGGTTCGGTAGCTCTTCGACCCAAACCAGAAGGATCGTACATAGTGGCGACGGCGGAATGTGACGCCGAGGGAAAACACGCTGATAATAAAGGATGGACCGGTCGCCCTCGACCATGAGGAACAGGAACAACTGAAGGACAAACAATTCTTTAGTCGGATCAATAAGGCAAAGTGTGGGGGGGGGCCCACCGATCGTACAATCCGCCGTTTCTGGCTTATCCCAGTAATGCGGCGCCAAAAGATGTAGTTGGTCAATGATGTACTCGGTGGGCACGCCGACCAGCGAAGGAGGCGGGAAGGGTCGAGGGTTGAAGGAACAAGTGGGAGAGTATCGGGACCTGCAGTCTTCCATGGCATCCGAGACGTCGACGTGGGGCATAGTTTCGCCAGACCCGTGGCAGCAGTATGACTGGAAAGGATCGACCTCCTTCCTTTTAACATCAGGAGCCACACCTAGACTATTGTCTCCTGTCATTGTTGGGCGTTTGAAGACGCGCACAGCGGATTAAACACCCAGATAGGAAAAGCGGACCCAGACGGCGGGCTACGATGTTAATTTTGGAAAAGAAACAGAGACAAGTTGCGATTGCAGGATTCGAAAGTGCCCAGCAAGTGATGTGAACCTTATAGATCAGGGTATATTTCTCCATTGAGAGGTCAGTCTGTCCGGTATTGTCATCTGGGGATGATCCTGGCTCCGTGGTTAGGGGGGACTAGAGCAGTGCCCACCTTCATCGAGATCGCAAGTGCCCACGCGAGGTAGTCCAATTGTTCATGCTATGCTTATCAAGGTAACGACCGGTTCAATCCTTATTGTCTTTGACCTGATGTCAAATTGAAGGAGCACCCATCAGATCGCGAAACTCCATACGATCTACTCCATCTTGAGAAAATCAACAGAAAACCAGTCGACAAGAGGAAATGCAAAGCACAGTCAGGTTAACAATGCTTATCCCGCTCAACTCGGGGTCCACTATATCCTGACCATAGCTGGAACTAGAGCCTACTAGAGCCTGGCTGAAGGTGCCTGGTGCTCTCGGCAGCATTCGGAGGGAATTTCAAAATCCTGTGGAACGCTATTAGCGAAAACCGCTTGTCAGCCGTGAGGCCTGAGGCGTAATGTCGCTATACATATATTGCTTCTATCCTTCTATTACCTAGTTCTTCGACTAATGGTTACTTTGCAAACTTACCGTGCCGTGAATGTATTTACTCAAGATTAGATCGATCAGACGCCGGTCAAACATTAAATAATTATATTATATATATATATAAGTTGGAACTTGGAAGGGTGAAGGAGATTGTTGGAGATGATCATTCATATATGTATGTATGCTGCCTGATGGTTACAGGCAAGCACGTCGCCGAATCTGTAATGGATTCATCAGAAGTTCCACCGGATGATCGAGCACGACAGTAACTTGGAGTCGTGCGAGTACCATGACAAGTCCAATATCTTCAAACGATGTCTTCAACGCCAATCCATATGAATCACATCCTAGCCTTACGACGATAGAGGCAGAAGTACTTTGGGAGTATGCAAAACTTGCTCAACATATCAAGTTGGTAGGTAGTCATCGTATCTCCAACGCGCATCACGTTGAAACACCAGAAATCCAAGGTGACGCAAAAGACGCGTTTACTGAGTGAAGAACCGGATCAGATGCTTCTGGCTCGTTTGAGAGTGCTAGAGAAAAAGATGGGACTTGTGTTGACCTTGGTAACAATCCTTGACAACACGGAACATCTCGATAAGCTGATTGACATGATTGCAGTTCAAAGCTTCAGTCTGGGGTGTAATAAACGAGCAGCCGGCTGCGGAACCATCTCACAGCTATGAAAGCAGTTCGAACGATATTACAATACGATGAATAACTGTAGAATGATACCATAGCAAACTTAAGTTGTCTACCTCAGATACGCACTCCCAAGACGTGTAGACAATGTACTCACATCGCTAGTAGCGATGGCGTTTGCATCCCATATCACCAACTTTCCATCGACACCAGAGGTACTAACTCTCGAGACATGGTCACCATGCACTTCGTACATCCTCACACTCGTTACGGTGTTCTGATGCACAGTCAACAGCTTGCTATCGACAGAAGACGTCCCCGAGCCAGAGATGCTGGACTGTCCGCGACTATCTGCATCACGGAACGTGGCAAAAGCCCCAGCTTTAAGGCGACCGACGCTTGAGCTGCCTCCATAACCTGCGCGACCTGGCTCCGCAGATTTGGGTGCTGTTGTATCATCCAATGAACCGGTCTTCTGCCATCCAGCTTCAGACCCTGAAAAGACGAAGGGCTGACAATCATGACCAGCTGCAACTATGGAATCCTCCGAGGTCCAGGTAAGAGTTACAACAGGAAGAGAAAGCATCTTGATGTTATGGGTGGCTCTACCCGGATATACAACTGTGATGGAACTGTCATGGCCTAAAATGCATCAGAAAATGACTGAAAGGAACAGCCTAGCTGCACTGACTGGCGAATGCAAGGATATTGCCGGAAGGCGAAAAACCAACAGTGTGAACCCAACCACCTGCTGGGCTCGCATACTCCCCACAGACTGTATTAAAGGGCAGCTTGGACCCCCACACAGTAGCAGCAGGTCTGTATAACTTGATGTCAGTTCACCACTTTGCCATTATTAAAGCTGGCCTACCGTTCGTCAACCTCTTTGATGTAAGCCGAGAAGACGCGAGCTTTCATATCTGCGCTTCCAGCAGCGAGGAGTACATTGTTAGGGTGCCAGTCGACAGCGAGCACCGTCGATCTAATTGGCTTCTTCAGGAGCTTTGACACCCACCAATTATTTTCCGAGTCGAAAGAACAGATTGCGATCGCACTGTTTCTATTGTTCAGTATCCCTCAATGATATGATATGCATGATAATTACCGCGCCCCACTCGCTACAGCAAACTTGTCCTCCATGGGGCTCCATCTGACATGAGTGGCAGCTCTGTTGATCCTTAGTAGCACGAGGGTCGGTTTCCACGAAATTTTGCCCGTCTCTGAATCTAGCGCCTCTTGCCAGACATATGCGTTCCTATCTTGAGACGCAGTAACAATGCGATTGGAATTTGGGGCCCAGTCGATCGATGTGATCAGCTTATCGTGCTGATTGAGGGTGTGAATAAGATAGATGTGACTGAAAAGTATTTTGCATACCTCCGAGAGAGTCTCCGTTACAACCCAGTCTGGCCCCTGGCGGGAGTAAATCTGCACATCATTGGTATTCAAGCTCACAGCGACCTCTGCGATGTGGATATGCTCGATATATGTTGGAGGACAGCGTAGGTAAACTTACGGCTACGATCCACACTGAATGCATGAGAGGTGATTGGAGCTTGAGCCAGATTGAAAATTTCGGGAGCCATGTTTTTTACAGTAGGACGAGCAGTCTACTACTGCGCAGTGCAAGTCGGGAGGTTGTGACTTGTCACAAACATAGTACAGTACTTATAGTATCTGCTGAAAGGCCGTTACTGTCATTGTCAAGCAATGCCTGAACTCGCCACAATCCAGTCACTAGTCAGTAGTGGACCAGCCTGACATCAGTGAAAAGCACGCCCAGTTCCGTGATCCTTCGATGTGGCCTATAAATCCAGTTCGGCCCAATAAAGACGACGAATACCTATTATATCG
This sequence comes from Tricholoma matsutake, assembly GCA_026075535.2. Lineage (NCBI taxonomy): Eukaryota > Fungi > Basidiomycota > Agaricomycetes > Agaricales > Tricholomataceae > Tricholoma > Tricholoma matsutake. The sequence goes on along the minus strand of AP026541.1, from coordinate 8,679,476 downwards.
TGGTGGGTGTTCTGAATGGGCTCACCGCAATCTTCGAGGAGGGTCCGAAATTTACAACGGGCCTTATCACTCCCCTATCAATAAATATTCTTACAACATTTGCACGATGCCATATTCGTCAAGAATCCAGAGTATGAGGGTCTCGATTCTTTACTCAAGAGCACCTTGGAAAACAAAGGCGCAGTGATCATCTACCAGAAGTGAACTGTATATGCTCTTTGAGCAATGTCTCGTAGTGTGCTGTTGGCGGAATATGCATTGCACTGGTCTTCCATAATATTTCAGTGACGTCGACGCAGAAAAAAATACATCAAGAGCAACGATTATGACGCTATGGACGCGCACCTATCAGACAAGCGCCTCAGTTTGTTGATCCCTCTGTTCGTGGCGAACTTCTGTGTCTTGTCGTTTTCATGAGCATCATTTAGCTATATTGCAGTCGTTTGATTCTTTTGGGTTCTTTGATTTCATTGTCGAAGAGGTTGTCTGTATTTCAGCGCTTCTCTTTACATGCCCAAACATCTCTAGTATTTTCTCAGCTTCCACAGATGAATATGTTTCCTGATGTCCAAAGTTTCTTGTGATGGACAATTGTCGAATTCATCATCCCGATATGCAGGAAATTCTCAATGATGCTGGTTAAGTTTGACTCGCCACAAGTATGCAGCACTTGTACATACAAATTGCTATATGTCACTTCCTATTTGCCTTATCTCAGCCTGATAGAGGAATCCTTCAACAGTGCTTGTATGTTTCTTGAGTGCTATCTTCGATGTCAAAGCACCATCGTCCAGGCTGAGGACCATATTGTTGGAGGCTTGCAGATGTATTACAGCCGAGATAGCATTAGCTTAGTTTGAGCATGCAGGCTATATAGTTAATGATTCTGCCATTCTGTAATACTTGTTAGATGCTACAACACCTACTTATGACGGCAGCGAGCATTCAGTTACTGTGTGATGCAATGTCATTAATCTCCCATAAACAGACCAGAAGCGAAGGAAATTTTAGAACAGTCGCTCCACAACAGTCATGAGTCTATTTCTCGTGCAATTGTTCGACAGTGCTTGTATCCTTTGTAATTGTGAAGTTATGTGATCGTAACTGCTTCACCAGTACCCTCAGCCGGATCGTCAATTCTACGCATTTGCTTCGCCCAACGAAGTCCGCATGCATTACAAAGCGTTTTCGGACCGAGAGGACCCTATATTGCGACAATCAGACTAATAAGACAAGAAGAGACATGGCAGAACCTTCCGCCATTCTGGAGAGTCTGTGCGTCCGCATGTAATACACACGTACTGTTCCCCAACGTATGATCTCTTGACCTTTAAACAAGGGAGAAGTATGAGATGCTTAGCTTTATTATCATTGTAACAGACCTTTCTCTTCCTCAAAACTGTCTCGTTATCTTTATCCGTATTCTGTGTAACCGTCGAAGGAGTTTCGTGCAGTGGTGCACCATCATGTCCACTACTGTCAAACAAGATGCCTGTAGTGCTGTGTGGAGGACTATCGAATCCGGTAGGGTGGGTATTGAATGAAGAAGAATAGAACGAGCTAGATGTTTCGGTGTTCCATTGTGAGGACACTGGTCTCAGCTGGGATGTTGTCGTCGGATCTACGTGCGAGAGCAAAGGCCGCCCAGAAGGGCGATCCTGGAGCTCAAGCACCCGTTGCTGGAGCCGTTCATTCTCCGCTTTGAGTTCTGCATAAGTATCCAACCTTGAAAGTCGTATCGTGAGCAAATTGCAATCAGAGAATCCTCGAAGCCCACATTGCTATATTCCGACCAGGGTAGGGTTTGGCAACAGCAAAGAAACAGCTTCCCTCTGTCTCACATTCTGGAATGAAATGTGGATGTCCCCTGATCTCAAAAAGCACGTCCTCGGTGTCAGAATAAGACGACCTATTCCCACTGCACTGGAGGCGAACATAAGAATGTAGTTCTGACTTATTTCGTATCGATTCTTCAAAGGTAGAGCGGAACACGACCTGGTCATCGGCTAAGCACCTCCCTATTAGAAGCGAACAAGTTCGAGAGGAAATGTCGCACTGGCTATCAAATCTATCAAATCACAGTCGATCAGGTCGACATCCTTCCAACCAAGAAGTTCCTTGACAGTGAGACTGCAGTGTAGTACCACGCGTGAAAAGGATAAGACGAAAGTAATGGCATCCGCGGGCTCGGTAAGCAGGAGGTCTGCCCATCGTTTTCGTTTCGTGAACTCATACGTCGGGAGTAGTAAGCTTTTCTGAACGTGGGGATTTTCCTGGGGTATAGAATTCGCTGAGATGGACATCGTGGCAATGGCATGGGCAATAGATAGACCTCAGACACATGACTGGCTTGTCCTTCCTAAGTTACGTATATAAATACAGTTTGCTCGTACAAATCAACAACTACTCCTGTGAGGGTTCCTGCCCAGCTAGGTGGAGCCACTTAAACGGCGCAGTAACCACCATCGACCAGGAGTTCTGTGCCCGTCATGAATTTCGAGGCATCGCTTGCTAGAAAGACGATGGCACCCTGTAAATATTAAATAAGTCAGAATGGTTGAATAACTGTTTATGAGGGAGACACACAGCCAAGTCTTCTGGGTCACCCATCTAGCGAGGTTACGTTAGGTGGACGGAAAGTAATTCATATGAAGCGACTTACTCTTCCCAAGGGTGTCAAATTCTCCCAAATCCTCTTGGAAAGAAACGGTAAATTACTGCGAAACGATACATAGGGAAAGAAGCTAGTATATAGTACCTTACGTTCTTGATCGTGTTCCAGAACGGTCTTGGTGAGCTTCGTCAACATATAACCTGGGCTAGAGAGACAGTTAGACAAACAATAAGTAGAGATACATCTCTCGCACCTCAGGGCGTTCACTCGGATTCCATTTTTCGCCCATTCAACTGCAAGGCTTGCGGCCATGTGTTTGACGGCTGAAAACTGTAAGTCGTACGTCCACACTTGAGAGTCCTGATGGTCTAACCGGCTTTGGAGGCATTGTAGGGCGTTTGAGGCTGAATCGAAGTTAGCCATCTACTCCATAGCCTTTAAATTTCAAAATTTATTCAGACCTGGGGGATATTGATAATCTGGGGAAGGAATGAATTAATGCCACGTTAGGAAGCTTAGCGCTTACGTTGGCACTCATGCTCGCAACTAGAACGATGGAGCCACCGCCCTGGGGTATCATGTTGCGTGCGGCTTCACGCGCGGTGAAGAACGCTCCATGGACATTGATGTCATACAGTCGTTGTATCCGGTCAAACGGATAACTGCGATATTGATCGATGAACGAGGAAAATTAAAGGAAATCTTACTCAAGTGCCGAATAGTTTTCTGTGATACCTGTTCTTGAAAGTCAACAACTTTAGCACTGAAAAGAAATCGAAAACTTACCAGCGCACGCAACAACAGAGTCTACGCGGCCAAAGGTACTCATGACTTCTGCGTATGCTTTTTGCACAGAAAGCTCCGAAGATACATCACATTCCACCCCTATGACGTTGATCTCTTCTGCCTTGAGATCGCTGGTGTCTTAACTACTGGTCAGCAAACCCTTGATGTTAGGCTAATGAGTACTTACCGCATGCATATGTAACAAGTTCACTTGCAGCCTCTTTCGCTTCATCACCCTTAAGATCCACAACTGCCAAAGAAGTGCACCCGCTAAAGACACGTAATAGGAACATTGTCCTCATGGTGCAAAAGCAACTACGCACGATTGTATGAAGGCCCGGCAGAACTCATTACCAAGCCCCCTTGCCGCACCAGTGATCAGGCCAACCTGAGGAATTAAAAGCCGTCTCTAAAAAAAGACATAATTTCACTTTACCTTATGTTGCATCGAGAACGATGGCAACGTTCTGGGGACGGAAGATGCACTGCTTAGTGGGCGACATTGCACAAGATGGTTAGCATGTGCAGAGCGCGAAAACAACGGCCTGACTCTCGCAACAAGTCGAGTGTTCATGGTAAAGGCTGGTAAAGGATCAGCCTCGCCAGGAACTATTTCGGAACGATAGATTATAATTAATTGTGCCCCACCAAATACTGTAGAAATCCAGATATTTATTGATGTAGCATGACGTACTGATTCAACATAAGGAAACAAACATAAGATGGATAAGGTGAGGGTATCTTACTCCTCTACAGTAAAAGTCCAGAGAGCCGGACATGACAAGAAGAATGAGTGGACCTGGATGCCCCAGGGGATGTAATAATAATTATAAGTGACAGTCGAGGGAGTACGTCCGGCGGTTCCCGTGATAAGTGGCTCCAAGAGAAAACAAAAGCAAGGATGGTCGATAGGTAGGATCATAGGCACGCAAACTTTGATTTTCGTTTCTGTAGCTCATCCATCCGAGAGTCCAGCTGTTGCCGTGCTCGTTCTTTCGCTTTTCTTTCTTCGTCAAGTCTCTGCTCCAGGGATTGTTTCTCTTCAACTATTGATCTTCTAACGGTGACCACTTCGCGTTTGGCATCCGTCAGCTCGTTTTTGATCGTCTCGATCGTGGCGTTGAGGGTGTCCCGCTCTCGTGCAAGTTCTGTTGCGTGCATGCGAGCTTTGCGAACTACGAGGAAACGATGGGGTCTTCGCGATATATGAATAAAACTAATACTCACGATTCTTTTCTGAATCACCAAGCGAAGTCTCCAGCGTAGTAACCAGGTCCATATGTGTTTGGAGATCAGTTTCACAATGGGTCAACTGCTTGTTGAGCGTCTTGATCATTGCCTCTTGCTCTTCGATTTGTTTTGCTTGTTGTTCAAGCTTAGCGGCTTTCGTGTCAACAGATGGTACCTGTACATGACCAAGAGACGTCGCGGGCGACTCAGGCTGTGATTCGCGGGAGGAGATAGAGGCACTGATAGTTGAAGATCCATGCGATGATGTGCTCCCGCTTGCATCTCCATTGACCATCCCAGGAGCACGGGGCGCAGGTGGAGGCGGAACGGAGGGTGGGGGTGTGGGCGGAGGTAGTTTCATAGGAGGGAGTCCAGTCGATCGAGGGTATGACACGTTTCGCTCAGTCACAGGTCGCCCATTCGGGGGTGAGGCACTGCGAGCAATTTGAGCCTGCAAATCACGTACTAGGGCGTCTGCACGCATCTTCTCGGCTTGCATGGTGTCTTTCTCATCTTTCACTCTGTGCAGGGTTTCTTGTGTTTCCGCCAGAACTGACCGATGTCGGTCCAACTCGTCTACGAGGGACTGGCGTTTTGAGGCTTCTTGGATGAGCTTTGACTGCTCTCCTCGAGTCTTGTCAAGTTCTCCCCGAAGCTTCGCGACCTCCGCTTCCAGCTCATCTCTTTCCTCATTGGCAACGGTGAGTTGGCGCTCCATACCTTCGATGGCAGTTGTCTTCTGCGCCAAGTCATGCTCATGGGTCTTCCTCGTTTGTTCACGAACTATGGAATCCTTCTCAGCGGCGAGTTCGTAGGAGTTCAACTTCTGGAGAAGAAGGTCGTGATCTTTATGAAGTGTTTCAAGCTCTTCCGAATGTCGTAGAGTTAAACCATCGATAGATAGAACTAGACGGTCTTTCTCTTCCCTAAGACGTCGGTCGCTATCTTCCTGAGCTGCTTTCTGCGAATTCCCTTTCTGGAGAAGCGAATCATGCTCCTTATGAAGCGTTTCCAGCTCTTCAGAGTGTCGTCCAGTTAACTCATCCAGGCTGGTGGCAAAACGTTCCCTTTCTTCCTCTAAGAGACGTTCACTCTGCAGTCGGGCTGCGTCTGAGCTTCGGAGACTTTCTTGGACATTGACAAGAGTCGTACTGACGGCGGCAATCTCTTGCTGTTGTTGAGCTTTTATTCTCAACGCCTCTTCGGTGTGGGATTGGACGAGAGCAATACGGTCCGCTTCAGACTGCGAAAGGGCATCTGTAAGAGCCATCTCGTGGACATGCTCCATCTTCTGTACTTCCTTTTCGTGCCCAGCCTCCAATTCTCGAAGAACTGTGGCATGCTGCTCTCGTATCGTGTGAATAGCCGCCTCGGATTCCATTTGATACTTAACAAAGGCAGCGCCACTCGTTTCTTGAACATCTTTCAAGGCCAAAGTTAAGCGGTCGACCTCTATCCTGCGCTCTTCCTTGAACCGTGCCAACACAGTTTCATGTTCCAGCCTGAGCCTGTCCATCTGGAGGGTATAATCTTCAACTTGCGTCGTCATTGATCGAATATGATCTGCCTTCAGATTTTCCATCTCCTCAACGAACGAAGCCTCTTTCCGCGCGATTGCAGCAGCATGTTCATCTTGAAGTTCTTGGAGGGCATTGATTTGAGACGACTGTGATTCAGATAGCAAGCCCTCCTTAGCGATATCTGCCATCCTAAGTTCGCCTGTGTGCTCCATCCGTAGTCTTTCGATCGTAGCGTTCATCTCCGAAACATGCTTCTTCAACGCTTCAGCATGATCACCACGAAGCTTTGTAAGGGCGTTGTAGTACTCTTCCTCGGTGCGTTGAAGGACAGCATTCGCTGCAGCATCCTTCTGTTTGAGCACTTCCTCATGTTCGGCCGTGATGCGAGCTATGCTCTTGTCGTGGTCATCTCGCGATTGAGCAAGGGCATCGTTGACCTCCTGGATTCGGCAGCGCAACTCTTTTTCATGCTTTTCTGTGAGCTTTCCAAAGGCCTCTTCATGATCACGATGGGCTTTCTGAAGCGCTGCTGATGCCGTCGCAAGTTCCCCGCGGAGGGTCGCTAAGACACTTTCATGCTCGTCCTTCAAGCGCGACATGAGTCCATCGACTTCCGCACTCTTGTCATCTAGAGCCTTCTGGTGCTGACTTCGTAGCAGATCAACTTCAGCCGCATGGGAGGATTCTGCATCCTGCAAGGCGGCTTGGAGTGCGGCCTCGCAACTTCGAATTTCTTCTAGCATTAGAATGGCCTCGTTGTGCTTGCCGCGAAGGCCTTCTAACTCTGTTGACATATTGATGGCCTGAGAAGAGAAGCATTGAGTACGGAGAACTGGAGAGTAAAGGAGATATTCCACCTGGTCTCTTGAAAGTGTGGTTAAATCTTCAAGTTGTCGTCTAACCTGACTCAACTGCGTGTCAAGGTCTTCTACCACCTCTCGATGAGTCGATTCCTTCTGCGCCATCGATCTATGACACAGAATTAGTGTAGATGAAAATGGAGATTGGGGTAACAACATACAACATGAGCTCATTTAACCTGACAAGAGACTCATCCGGCTCAGAAGTCCCAATCATTTCCGAGTCAACTTCGTCCGAGGCACCATTTCCATTTTCTATGCCTCTGCGGATATGATCGAATTGATTCAAAGTCTTTGGAGAGAGGGCGGTATCGGGAGTCGTGGAAAACCCGTTCACCCCGGGAGCTCCATTCTCAGCGATGTTTAGAACCACAGGCGCCACTGCAAGCCCCTCATCTCGCTCCTTCAACGATTCCTCTAAAAGGGTAATCTCCGCCTCTCTCTCCTTAAGCACCTCTTGCAATCGCATAATCTCCTTTTCAAGGCTGCCAACAGAGCGCTCGCTGTGGTTATTTGGAGGAGGTAGAGAGATAGAGATAGTGGGACTTAAGTGCGAGTGTGAACTAGTCGGAGAATGCGAGCTACTCGTGCCATGACTTGAGAAAGAAGCTTTGCGCGAGTGCACCGATGATAATTCCTGAGAAAGCGATTGCGATTGTGAAAGCGACCTTTAGGGATGTATGCAAAGTCAGTCCAAAAAGACGCTAGGAAGTGCAAGAACTTGCCTCGCATGAAGTGATTCCGCGGAGGCCGCTTGCCTGAAAAAAAGGCGCCGCCCTGGGGAATTAGCCTGAGGTTCACTGGTTTCTCGGGTTCTACCGCCAGTCATCCTTCGCCTCAAAGGTGGAGTTTCAACAGGTTTGTCCAATGGAGATTCAGGGATAGTATTATTGAGCTTGGTTTCTTGAATTTGAGCCGCTAAGTCGGAAATCTCGCGAAGGGCATCGCGATATTTAGCGGTGACAGATGAGAGATCGGCCAATGTTGCAGTATGTGTCTGCTGAAGGGCAAGTAGTTGACTTTCCAATGCTGGATTTGGCGTAGTTTCTCCTGGTGTATCCGGCCCCTGACTAATCTCAGACGCCAACGGTCCTGCAGTTGGTCCAATCGCGGAGGACGGAGATGGAGATCCATCGGTGCTCGCAGGAGTATTCGTTATATCGATTTCCAAGCTCTTCCGAGCTGATGCGACCTCGCCAACCACGTTTCCTAACCGAATTCTAGCATCACCAGCATCATTCTTCTTCCTTTCCCACTCCAGCATCTTCAGCTCTAACTCCTTGACTCTCTTTTCTCTCTCCTCCAAGTCAGTCCGCCAACTCTCACCATCTTGTCGAAGTGCTTCCAAACGAGACTTCAACAGCTCAACCTCATCTTGCCGTCTTTCACATTCCCTCTCCAAGTTTTCGACAGTCTGCTGTAGTGCCACGATAGATTCATCGGAACGTGCCAAACGCGCCTCGAGATCCACAATATATTTTCCTGAATGCGATTCGACATCTTTAAACCGAGAAACTTCACGCTTCAGATCTGTCATGGATTCGCTCGAGGTGATGGATGTCTCGTCGTAAGCCTTTATCTTTTCCTCCAGATCCCGTACATACGCCTAAAGAGCGTAGATAGCGTTAACGCGACTTATCGCGGAAGATTTGAACGAGAAACTCACTTCAGTTGAGGCCTCTCTCTCTGCCAGTTTCGCCACCCGAGATCGGAGTTCTTCTACATACAGCTCGGTCGCAGCATGTCTTTCTGTGACTGCTGCTAACTCTTCTTCCTTCTCTTCCACCATCTCATTTGTATGCCTCAGCGCGGCCCGATTCAAGTTCAGCTCAGCCTCCATTGCTGAGATCGTCTTCTCGTACTCTTCGATGACTGGCCCAACAATCTCTTCATACCTGGCAGTCCCTCCTATAGCTCCGGAATTGCTTCCTCTCTGCTTTTCTCCGAGCTCCCGCCTTAGTCGGGTAAGTTCCTCCGTCCGCTCAACAAATTTCCCCCGCAGATCCTCGTAGTTGTTTTGCAGCTCAGTCATCTGCGCGAGTACTTTTTTACCAGCACCTTCCAACACTTCGGAAGAAGGATCAGGCCCAGAAACCACTCCTCCATCTTTAATGGCCTTGAGTTCCTTTCTCAGACGAGTGACAGTACCTTGTAACCACTCCACATCATCCCAACCGTCTTCCCTCTCATTAAGCACCGCACGGTTCTTGATATTTCTAGCGCGATTGGCATATTTCAGGGTATTGAGCGTTTCATTGGCATTCCACTCGGCAGGGCTGACACATGCAATCATGAGTGTGTGCGCGTTGCCACCCAAGGAATCCTGCAATAGACGGGTAAGTTTCGAGTCGCGGTAAGGAACGTGAGTTGCTGTATGCGATTTGGCGCGTGAAGGGTCACCAAGTGCGGAAATGACGTTGCCAAGAGCGAGAAGACCACTGTTGATAGAAATTCCTTCTTTAATACGTTCTCCAGCGGCAGCTGTACGTTTAAGCTACATGGGACATGTAATTTAGTGAGGGAATGATTGCAAAGAATGTAACGATGCCCTACCCGTTCAGACCCAGCCAGATCCACAAAATGAAATTTGGAGACAATAGTGACCCATTCGCCTACATCGTCCTCGGTGTTACCTGCACTTAATCGTTCTCCCGCGTGACCAAGAGCACTGGCTGGCCGAAGCCCACCACCTCGTCCCATGGCGGCGACAAAGCTGGGAGTCGAGGGCCGCCCGAATGTCGGTGATGCCACGCGAACCCCGGATGTGGAATTAGCGTACATGGATCCTGGTCGTGCCAGCCGCGAAGGTGAACGACCGCCTGGCGGCAGCGGTGAAGAGGATCGCGGTGGAGGTCCAGATCCGGTATACTTCTTTTGCGTCAGAGTAAGGGAGAAAATGGCATGCGAACGGGAAGATTGCGCATTCATGTCCGTTTCGTTCGTCCGCCTAATTGCTGTTCCTTTCTGAAGCAAACTTGAAGAGTGTTGGTACAATTAGAGTCTGAAGAATTCGTGTAAAAGAGATAGGACTGAGATCACTCACGACATGACCTCGACAGGATTCCTAACATTCATCTCGCGAAGTCCGCCCCAGATTATGTGGCCGTCCTTGTCTTCCCTAATCTGCACCTCGCGCCTGCCCCCAGTGTTGTCGTCGAAGCTCAAGAGATCAATAAGATCCTCGTTGTAAAGTTCAATGAAGGAGCCTTTGACACTGTAGTTCCAAGCTCCACCACGCTCTTCCTTTAGCTGCCTGGCAGTAGAGAAAATTGTTGAGACAGCCCTTGGGATGATCCCCATGCCGTTGTTAGGGTCAGAGGGATCAGCGTCCAAATCAACTCCAGTCATAGTAAAGGTCTTCCCGCTGCTGGTCTGTCCATATGCCAAAATGGTACAGTTGAATCCCTCAACGAAGCGGGATACAAGTGGTTTTGCGGTTGAAGTAAAAAGGTCATATTGCGTTGTTGGAGGAGAGTGCACCTGATCAAAGGAAAAGAACTGGCGTTTGGGGGTAGAACCAGAAGATGCCGATGGGGCAGCAACCAGAGGGCCTGTCCCTTGGGCAGTAGCTGAAGTTGATTCGATGGAGATTGTGGTGGAGGAGGTTGCCTGAATGACTGAGCGTTGAAAACGAGCGGGGATGGAAGTGGAATCCTGGGTTGTGGGTGGGCGGATCCGCAGAGCTATCGACGTGGGTTATCAGGGTGACTAAGTATCACGATAATTGGGTAGACTTGCCAACTTGAACCGAGGTCGTCGTTGCGGACGACGAGCTCGAGGGGGCCATAACTGGGGATGTCAACGCCTATAGAAGCCAGAAGACACAAATCCCTTTCTCGGTCTTTGCCGATCTTTTAGATGGAGGACCCTGGCGACCACAACAAAGTTTGTATATTCAAGGCTTTCAAACGGCTGCAATCTATCTATCATCTATCATTGATCTTCCTATGATAGACGTAGTGTTAACTTTGTTTTGCAGTACAGCCAGCTGTATGTGTTGGTATTACTATCTGCGTGGAATGACATTCCTAAATATGTTAGGAGAGTAGGAAGTAAAAGACGATTTCAAAGGTGTAGAATCTAGATGACCGTCAAGCTTTTTCAGAAACGGGGCATCGATTCTAATTTAATTGAAGTCAGGAGGTTGAACCGTCACATATTGAAATCGCGGTTCAGACTAGGCGATTCAACGATTCAAGCCAGTTGCTAAATCGCCCTACGAATCTCCGCCTTGGATCACCGTTGAATCGGGTGTAACAAACGTCAATTGATCGATCCTCAGGCCAGACAATTGTCTGAGTTATTATGCGAATGTAATTTCCAGGAAAAGGAGGAAAGGACGGTCGCTATCATGCAATACATGATCTGGGTGTCACGACGGGTGATACAATCGCTACAATAGGGTCTCCCCTTGATATCCAATCATGAGACAGGCTCTAATATGACAGTAATTGGAGTTGCGACAGACCTAACGCCGATCTCACCAAGGAGCAACCAACAGCGACAGTCTGCTGAACACTATCATAATCCGCGAGAGAGGGGTTGACCTCCTAGAAAACAAGTCAGACAAGTCCTTCCACTCAAAGGGACAACAATTAATACCATCAAATCCAATGCTACAAGTAAACCAGTTTCACTGATCGCTTCACATATATAGTGACCTTCTCGGAAGCTAAGTCCTCCTCGGACCTGTCGGGAAGCCATCAGGATCCCTGAGAACGAGATGATAAGGAATTGCCTCACTGGAGTGCCAGTGGATGGTGCCACAGAGGGATCCAAAGCATCCACATCGAAACTGAGATGTATGGGCAGATCTCTGTTGGGATTGACATGATCGAGCGCCATTTCAACCACTTTCCCAATGCCATGCTTGTCGACGTCGTGCATGCTGAACGCCTTGATATTATTCTCGCGTAGAATCTGCTTCTCACCCATGTCTACATCACGTAGGCCGATGTAAACAAGCCGTTGGGTCTTCAAAAGGGACTTCACCCAGGAAAATTCAGGTATCTTGCGTCCGATACCGAGTAAAAATGAAACAGGCATGCCGTGGATATTACCTGCCATGCAAACCTGTGACTTGACAGCTATTCCAAGGTGATGTACAACTCACCCGAAACAGTCGATTCTGCCGTATTGATGTCGGCATGAGCATCAATCCAGACGACACAAGTCTCTGGGTGCACACTACCATCCTTGTAAATTAGTTTGGGCTGCGTGCCAACCTTTGATTCCTACCTTAAAGTTCCTGAAATCGTCCCAAGTGCCTGGAAGACGATGTGAGTTCCAAGGAGCGAGAGCAAGAAATGATATATGTATACTAAAGAATGATCACCTCCAAGAGTGACAGGCAACTCCCGCTTTGCAATGTGATCTCCAACGACTCTGGCAACAGATTTGGTGACACGGGACACTAGCCTCGGGTTCTTTAGAATTCCGATTGGTGGGTCGTCCGCCGCCTTGATATCTTCGAACTGATGATGCCCATCGAACTTCACTTTCCAACCGAGACCTTCAAGTTGATTGATGAGGCCAGCTTCTACCATACGGATGGGTCCCTCGTCAACCCCAGGTCTTGTCTAAAGGTGTGTGCTGGTAAAATCCCATAAATTCATTCAATGGATTGTATACTTACTTGACCACCACTGTCGCAAATATTGCTTTAGTGGTTTCGCGTTCGGGAAAAAAAGGGGCAAGGTACCTGAATGGACATCCGACAATCTTTTACATGTCAACGATAGTCGGATACTAACAAACAAAAACTAACCGCTGTCGTCCTGGGCTCATCAATGAACTTGGACATATCAAAGCAGAGAGGTTTAGAAACAAGGACCCCAATTGACGTTCAGGCTTAAAGCTTAAGTACTTATTCTGTCAGCATGAAGATCCGAGAGCGTATGGTGTTGTTGGAAACGTGACGCTCAGTGGCGGCTGACGATGTTTACAATGTTTGCAATTTGATATCCGCCTCTAAACATATGTTAGCGATGTTTCGGATCGAAGCGGCGCAGTATATATTGCTCTGCTGCAACGTCGACAAGTCACCCCTTACGACGTCTGGACGGTTTGAAGATACGTGAGGGCGCTCGTGTGAGAATACTTAGGACTCCGATCAAGATAAAACGGGCGTACCTGGGGTAGCAGTGGTCTATATATGGGATTTGGAAAGATCTGAGTGCGATAACAATCTTCATGTCGACAGACGAGGCGAATACTCTTAACGCACTGCCTGCTCTCGAACACGTGGTATGTTGTATATATATGTGCTCTTCTCGTTTTTGATTCCGCATTCCACCCTCATTCGCAATGCACTTCAATCTTCCACGCGTTCAATCTTTCTCTGGCCTCGTCGACCAGGTTCTCGATGTAGTCAAACACCAAAAGCACGAAAAGGACTCAGAAGCACATCAGGTAGGTTCAGATCCGCTTGATCTCTCTAATCGGATGCCATGCTATAGTGATGTAATTCCTGGTTCCAAGATTTTTCGCCAAGCTGTTGGCCACCAACCAAAAGGCCTTACTCCCCAAATTGTCAACCCTGTCAGTCCGATCATATCATTTACGTAATTTGCGCTCAGTCTTGGCATTTGAAGGATGAAGAGACTGTTCCAGGCATCGAGCACCCTGGCAGCACGGGCGTCATATACTGCTCGGATCGTGCTATCGCCAACGGTTTCAATTATGCCAATTCTCATGAATGGGCGAATCTCGGCCAAGGCGCTCCCGAAGTTGGACCCATCCCTAACGCCCCGGACCGCCCACAAGCTATCCCCATGCCCACAGACTCTTTGGAATACGCCCCCACGACCGGAGTCAAAGGTACTATTCACCGTTCAGATTTAAATATCACACGTGATATGCATTGTCGTTGCAGCCCTCCGAGAGGCTGTGGCACGTCTGTATAACGACACATACCGCAAGGGAAAGGCTAGTCAATACACGTATGAAAACGTTTGCATTGTTCCTGGTGGTCGTGCTGGGCTTTCACGCGTTGCAGCCGTCATTGGCGATGTCTACACTGTGAGTTTCTTACCTTAACTCCTCTCCCACTCTGCTGATCTCGCTGTAGTCATACCAGGTTCCTGATTATACTGCTTATGACCAAGTTCTTAGCGCATTTAAACGGCTAGTTCCTGTTCCTACTGCGTACGTTTTCATATTTTTGCACCATAACATTCGGCTCATAGACGAGTTCCTACTAGTCTTGATGCGAAGGTAGGATTGTCTGTCCATGCCGTCAACCATTTCTTGAAATGAAGGTTAATTCAGTCTAAATACCGCCTTGATATCGAACAAACCAAGGTTGGTGCATTCCTCTAGTTGTTTTGAGCGCCATGTTAAAGCCGTTCATTGCACAGAAAGATATCCGAACTCAGGGACTGGCCGTGATCCTTGCTTCGAATCCGCGTAATCCTACTGGCCAGGTAAGTCACTGTCAGATAATTGATTTCTCAATCTAATTCAGAAGTTTCGTAGGTCATCAAGTAAAGAACGTCTTCCAACACGGATGTAAACAAACTTACGGATTTGCTTTAGGGGAAATGAATTGAAAGAACTGGTTTCGCTGAGCAGGGAGGGCACGACGGTCATCTTGGATGAGGTAGGTTGTGTCTAATTATCCTGTGCTAGACTGACACACTAGCTCCCAGTTCTATTCATGGTACATTTACCCTGAAAATGAGAGCGATTATGGAAAATCTGTGTCCTCCGCCAAGTATATTGAGGATGTTAATGAAGTAGGCATATCTGCTCAGTTCCTGTATCACAGCGTCCTCATGTAGCATCACAGGACTCTTGTGTAATTATAGACGGCCTTACAAAAGTTCTTTTAACCGTTTAGCCCATAAGCACATGCTGATCCTTTTTGCCCTAGAATTGGCGTCTACCTGGCTGGCGGGTTTGCTGGGTGATCGGGCCCAAGAATCTTGTCACAGCGCTTTCACAATCAGGTCCGCTTCATCTTCTGCATATTCGGATACGTGCGCATTGAATTAGACAATGTCATATTGCAGGCTCTTTCCTAGATGGCGGAGCCAATCATCCGTGAGTCGTGCGCGTTTTCAGCATCACATGTATCTGGCGCTGATAGTAGATTTGTAGTATGCAGCTGGCAGCCCTCTCGCTGTTGGAGCCCTCTCGAGTTGCAACAGAAAAAGCGAGCACTTCTTTCAAATTCATCCCCGATGCTGAACGTCATGCTTCTTATAGGTTGCCCTCCAGAGACATTTCAAGGCAAAACGGGACTATGTCCTTGAGCGACTCCGCAAACTTAATCTCGATGTCGATATTCCTCCCACGAGCACTTTCTACATATGGCTCAACGTCGAGAAACTTCCAGCGCCGTTGAATAATGGCTTGGTGGGCGTTCATTTGGATCCGCCCATGAAACTGCATGTTGAATCTGGAACGTAGACTTTCTTCGAAGAACTGCTCAAAGAAAAGACCATCGTGATTCCCGGAATATTTTTCGACATCAACCCAGCCCATCGCCGCAACTTGTTCAACTCTCCATGTCACCATTTCGTCCGTCTCTCTTTTGGACCTCCTCTTGACGACTTGGCGCGAGGTTAGTCTGCACCACTAGATCGCAATTTTCTTTCATAACGCGTCTCTCAGGCTTGGATGCCATTGGCAGGGTAGTTAAGAAAGCCAGGAATAGCGGAGGCAAAGGCATGGGACACAGGTATAATAAGTTCCGAGATATGTAGCGTCTAGGTGCTAATTGTCGGTATGACCAGTTACAAGAAGAGCCTTGATGGCCATCCCGATATTCAAGTAACCTCTTCCCTTCAGGTTTCGAGTCAGAGCCCAGTGGTACGTCTCATGCAAAATCAAACGTCACTCTTGTCGACCGAAGGCTTCCATCTTTTAGGCCACTGAAGCAGAGTCTGAGGACCCTTGATATCTGTTTCCTCGAATTCAACGTTACCTCTTCTTTGACCATATAGAGCTCTGCTCCGATGGTCTAAATTCGATCCATTCGTTCGAATGGTAGATGCTGGGATTACATATATTGTTAGAATTTAATTTAATCACTTGAACAATCAAGTAGTTGTGTCGAAAGGTGCAAAAGCAGCCTTGAAGCCTTGAGCATCTGCTCGGTCTTCTTCCTCGGTCAACATACACGCTTTCCAATCTAACCGCTCTGGCATATTCATGAGGTTCACCAACACTTGCCTGAGGATAGCAGGGTTAATCATGACACCACAACATCATCTAGACCTAGGGTACAACTCACCTGCCGAACTGAAGGCTAAACGGCACGTGGTCCTTCATCAAGTGCACCATTTTCCGGCCGTCAGGCAAATCCACCCTAAAGTAGCTGCCCCTCCCTCCTTCGCATGACTTCAGAGCTACATCAGGGTCCTCTTCAAAGTCGATCCCCAGGAGCCGTCCCTCTTGGATAAATGCCACTTCAACTTTGTCTTTCAGCTTTAGCGGCACTGGGACTGCTTGCGTATGTGCATGCCCGCCCTTGGCACTGAGACGTCCGACTTCAAAGAAGACAGCCTCGTTGCCGTATTTGACATACATCGCTCGTAGTGCTGACTTATACCTGTCGAGGAAGCAGCTCAGCACTGAGAATATCCGAAATCATTTTGAAAGCGTATACTGCACTGTTTCCTCCAAAATCGGAGGCGCAAGATCCGGCGGAATCGTGTTGAAAGTTGGGTAGTGCGTTATGGGCACGATTAAAACATGACCCCCACCCGGGATGTTTTCATGACTGGCTGGGGTGGGGATTATTTGTCCTTTCGGTAAAGTTACATAGCACTCGGAACCAATGGCAACAATGAGATGTTTTCTTCAGATCTGATGTGAGTACGAACAGAATGAGGCAGGAGCAATCCATACGCAAGGTTTGGGTTTGATAAGCAGAACCAGCATTCATCCGCTGAAGCCAAAATGACCGAAACATTGAACCAGTAACAGGAAAAATTAGTCAACAGCTTACGTCCTATTTCCTTGGGAGGCCTGCGCCTTCCACTTCGATGATCGCCTTGAGATGGCTGTTGATTTGCCACTAAGCAGTCTTCAAGTAGATGTTCTTCACTCCCGCACGCACGGCACACGTATCCTTGTTTCGGTTTTCGACCACCAGTATCTCCGACCGCATGTTTGGTGGGGCAATCTCGGACGAAATGGCCAGGCTGGACGGACAATAATCAACTAGACAAATGTATAAAATCGTGGCTATGCTGACCGTCTGACATAGTTTACAAACATACCCGTCCGGGGGGTTCTCCCTCTCCGGGCAGTCATTAATAAAGTGCTGTAAAATAACATGTGGGTACGATTGCGGTCGGTAGTAGGCAACAGGCGGGACATACCTCCGTAGATTCGCATCGGCGACATTTGTACCCCGGTGGTGGCTTTCCGGGCTCCCCTTGAGCTGACCAAAGGATGAACGAGACTGTTATACAGTATTTCAATGACTCACCAAGCCGACTACGTTTCATTGGTTGCCGAACATTGCCAAATATGTAGTTTTCGCCCTCATTTTCTAGTGGGCGTTTTGTGGAAGAAGGGGCAGTCTCCAGGAACGGATTTTTTGTTGCATTTGCGGAGCGAGGTACTGAAGTGCCTACAGCAGTGTTTGGTACTATGGAGAATGCATAGAACCACTGTAGAAACACCCCCCCCTTCAATCCCTCATTTTGATCATTCAAATGGTTGCTAACTCACTTTTTGTTTTTTTCCGGCAATTGGTTCACCACCAAAAGCACCTAGACTTATGAATCGTGAGACGCGACCTTGCTCGTTATCCCAGACAAATGGCTCTCGCTCCCAGAATTTCGGTGGCTTACCAGCCCGAGCTGCGAAGTGATAACGTGGTTTGATCCGTCGGATGACATCATCTAGATGCGAGACGCCAATGGATGCAAGTTCTGGGGCAGGTAGAGGAGCGGAGGAGAATCGGGTAATCAAAGAAGGCCAGACATTCGTTATTAAAACGTCGACGAGCTGTGAGGATGATGCTGAGGACTGTATAGTAGCTAGCGATTTGTAGCTTTGGTTTGTGGTCGACTTTGTAAGTGTGTTGGAGAGAAGACGTTCTATAGTGTGGTGACTGAAAAAGGGTGACAGAAAACCCTATCAAGCAAGTTAGAAACCATCCAGTAGTATCGCCAATTAGACCGACCGGCGCCGCTTCAGCAGAGGAGTATATTTCCGAGTCATAAACTCCACCAAGGCATGCAATGCGGAGCCCGTATGCAGTGGTGATGATCCCCGACTTGCCTGCCCTTTACATTAAGATGGCTGGACAAATATGTAATGTGGTGATACTTACTTAAAAGAAATACGTTCTTGCAAAGTTCGCCTCCTGTTTTTGCAAACTTTTCGACGACATTTTCAGGGAGTGGATGTTCGCCTTGCATGATATAGCACTCGATCGGAGCTTCGCAGCACGGTGGAATTAGTTGAACTTCATGTAAGAAGGGGATAGCTCCACCTTCCAAGTCTCCAGCTAATAGTTTTACAGTATCATCATCCGGACCAAAGAAGTCTCCAATACAGAGTACAAAGTCGAATTTGCCATGTTTCGCGTTGATAGCCTTGATTTTGACGAAAAGATCACTTATGGCACCAAGGGCGGAACCAACTGTCAGACTAATACAAGGAACTTATTAGCCAACGAAAGATTGAATTAGCATGCACACATATACTTACACTTTGACGGTTGTCGCCATAATCGACGATGTTCAAAATATGTGGCCAATGATGACATAATCAGGGCACTTTATATATATATATGTCCTCTTGTACTTAAAATTGCAACCGTACATAGGAGCTTGTACTTATTCCCTTCAGTCGCGTTCGCGGATACATACTGCTGTCATGCTTGACTTGACAGGGCATTGACAGTAGCTAGTGCCTTGTCTGTGCCAGAGGTGCGCTTTACCTAGAACAATGCACTGATCGATCGATCAAATTGCGTAGCGGATGTTTTCATCGTGTATTTTATTTTTTTATCTACATATAAGTCTGCAGCTGCCACCTGGCCCTTGGGGTTTGCGACAGAGATGATGGTCCTCTTACCGTTCATTTTCATAGTCTCCACCGTACTCGCTTCCCATTTGCCTTTCCCCGCTCTTGACCTAAGCGAGTTGCCCTGTCAATTCCCCTTTATCAACAAGTTTTTATGCCCTCACACAGGATCTGCCTCCCTGAACATCAACACACCACTGGGAAGAGCTATTGGTACCCCAGACCCCTCTGGTGCCGTCAGATATGTCGTCAAGTATGCAAATGCCAACCGGTGGGCTCCTTCGACTCTGCTATCAACTTGGGACCTCCCGTAAGTGTGCTTGATTGAGTCCGTGTCAGCTGAGTGTATAATGAATAGATCTTCTAGGTCCGGCGCTCCAAATGCAACAGGGTTACCTCTTCCATGTCCTCAACCACCCTTTGATCCATCAACTTCCACTGAAGACTGTTTGTCGATGATTCTGTACGTCCCTCCAGGCATCGCCAAGGATAGCGCGGTACCTACATTCATGTGGTATGCTTACATTCTAGTTTGTGGAGTTATTTATGATTAATTGTTGTGTCCAAGGCTTCACGGTGGTTCCTTTGTCATTGGCTCTGCCACAGACCCTGGTCTCGATGGCTCAAAGCTTGCCATCGCGACGCAGTCCATTGTGGCTGTTGTCCAGTATAGACTAGGCGGTGTATGTCATCTTGTCGCAGCCTTGTTGTCATAAAACTCATCTAGCTTCACAGCTCGGTTTACTGGCGCCCGATGGTAAAACCAATCTTGCAGTCGTGGATGTTATCAATGCGATGGAGTTCTTGAATAAGATTATTCCCGCATTTGGCGGAAGTGCCTCCAAGATTACCATAGCTGGCCAGAGCAGTGGTGGCACTCTGATCAGAGCATTATTGGCTGCCCCATCCGCTTCCTCGCTGTTCAGATCGGCTATAATTCAGTCAGACCCCATGGTAAGCTTTACATCCACCTTCTTCCAACTTAACATAAGAACTATCGGCTGACAATTTTGCCCAGAATTATGGCTTCCTTGCTCCCACCACTCAGACGAAATTGCAGAGCAGTTACAATCGCTTGATCAACTGCACGTCTTATGACAAAGCTTGTTGGAACTCTCTGTCTTTGGATACAATTCTCAACGCTGAGACGACGCTACTGAATCAGTCCATGGAGATCGATCCTTCTACTGGTTTAGGCGAGCCTCTGCGTCCAGTTCGCGATGGTTCCTTGATTACCTCACCTCTTGACTCAACGGCTCCCTTCCCGCCAGTCAAGAAACCAGTCTTGATTTCTACGGTTCTCAACGAGGCCGGTTATACGGTCTACAGTCAATTCCCTCAACCCCTTCCCACAAGCATGCTATCCCCCGTGCTCTCGGCCACCTTAGGTCCAAACCGCACAGACATAATACTTGCCTCAGATTTCTACCCCCCAGTCCCTTCCGGCCCTAACGGCACCGTCGACGCGAGGGATCAATTAGAATCCATTGGTACTGACTATATGTGGAGATGTCCTTCCTGGACATTTGCAAGAGCATGGTGGGAAAACGGCGGAACTCCTTACGTTGCATTGTATCATGTTGGTGCCTCTTATCCAGGCAACAGCGTGGTCTCGTATTGCAAACAAGCTGGCAATATCTGTCATCAAGATGAAATTGAATTAGTGGTAAGTCTGGTGTTCTCTATTCGTAACCTTCATCCTGACATCTCTTTTGACAGTTCGGTACAGTTCCAAACCCTAGTCCTTCACAAGCCGCGGTCGTCAACGAGATACAAAAGCGTTACAGGGCATTCCTTCATAATGGAGATCCTAATGTAGATGGACTCGCTACCTGGAGCCCAGCGACAACCTCTGATGTGCATCCCCTTCGGCTCGGAGGGTCTGGCGAAATACCAGTAGGCGCTTGTGAGCCTACATTCTGGGGTGGAAAAGTGCCGTACGACTATCAAATATTCGGCATCTAAATCCCAGACTCCCCGCTTATAACGTTATTACTAACGATTCTAATAAATATTACCTACCATACTGCGGAGCACGATAGTCGTCCACTCATCTGCGTCACCTTGGGACCTGCTTCCTCCCTTAGGAAACCAAAAGCGGAATAATAATCGTCTCAAATGCCATCATACTTACTTGAGCTTTGAAGATTAGAGTTCTCAGTATTTCGCAAAGATAATTATGATTGCAGTTGACCGTGTCCAATACATCGGTATGAAATCAGGGCGTGGGCTTATAGCTTAGAAGAAGTTGCGAACGCTTGCGGTTCAAAAATCTCAGTGAAGATATCAAAGTTTCTTTGCAATGTTATTTCGGACATGATCTATCGAAAATCAGCAGAATGCAGGGATTGATTGAAAATGACATACCCCTCCTTTACCAATTTTGGCCAACACACGGTGGAGCCGTCCCTTGGAGCCGCCACGGGTTTCATCCCCTTCAAAGGTTAATATTGTATATCCCTCCCCATCTATGCCCATGGATCGGGGGTTGATTACCATCTGTCCAAACATGCTTCGGGACAAGGCCTCCACACGCTCTCGCTGCATTGCTGTATTAGTTCTGCCTGCTAATATCTCAGCCAAAGTCTGCAAAATATACGCCTGAGGGGGCATGAACGTGATTTTTCCTTCCTGAAATTCTGCCAACGCATCTTCAGGGTGGATAAACCGCGCTGCCACCACTTCCTCCCCTCCGTCTGTCAAAAAATTCAACTTAGAACAGTTCATGGAGAACGTCGAGATACTTTCTATGACTTACCAGGTCTTGGAATCTGCTGTTGCTTCGCTCCCGAGGAAAATCCTAATGATGGAGCGACAGGGAGGAATGTAACATAGAATTGCGTGTGGAACCGCCTATTGGTTGCTCTATTAGGTCTTGATGATCTGAGTAAACGAAAGAGACTCGCCGAAGATTGTTGGGTGGTGTTACCCATTGAGTGAATGGCAACAGTGAGTCAGTATCTGCTTTTAGGCGATGTCCAGCAAGAAAAGTGCGGAAAAGCAGCCGTTGCTCGTGGATATTGCGTCGAGCTTCGTCCAGATCGTGATCCGAAAGGGGCGTGGAGGAATTTGATATTGGAGATGCTATCAAAAGGCCTGATTCTTCAAAGGTCTCCCGAATCGCAGTGATCTGCGAAGAATCGTCCTGTTGCTTGTCTACATTGCCTCCAGGAAAGACCTGGGCGAAAAGTTGATGTTACTTTTTATGCACCGGCATAGTACCTACGTGTCAACTGCACCTACATGGACTCCGCCGAAATGGCGTGCTTGGGGATTTCGATGGACAAGAAGAATTTCATTCCGTTCGTTTATGATCACCAGGCTGGCAGATGGTCGAGGCAGTTGCGTCATGGGGGCAGTTGCTGCAGTTACAGACATAGAACGAAAGGCGCTGGCAGGACGGTACGACTTGAGACTCGGAAACGCTTGCCAAGGCGTCCGTGATATTAGTATTGCGTGCACAGCAAAAAACCTAGTCCTAGATAGAGCCATTTCCGACAACGGGTTTTGAGGCACCGGGTGACGATTTCTACCAGTAGTAACCCCAAAGGACATGATAGCAACCGTTCACAGCGGAACGTCGGAGAGATGAACAGAGCGAATCATTGAGGTAAGCCAGAACAGGAGAGAACAGGCAGTGCCAGAACAGGACCCCCGAAAACCGCCCTATATGTCTCCGCCGAATCCGGATAAAATTTGATGGCGGGGAGGACATTTCGGGATTGGAGAGTCCGGATGTCCGTCCGTCCGTCTGTCCGCCTCATAAAATAATTAAGTTTTCTGTGCTACAACAATATTGGTCACATAATGATACAACCACACTTACAATATTATCGAATATAACCCGCACGCAGAGCGATGCTAGAGTTTTTGGTGAATGTTGTTCATCACGTGATTTCAAAATCCGCCGACTACACATTCTCACTCACTTTGTTCTTGATGAAAATATATGCATCTTACCATGAAAACTACCTGATATTGCATGGAACATACATCTTATAATTCCTCTACTGTATCAGGTGAAAATTAGCTAAGTTGATAATTTTGATGGCATTGGCCACTGCAAGGGTACTTGTGTACAATTAGAAGATAATTTTCATATTATTGTAGTGGAATGCAAAGTGCAGACAGATGGATTCTCCAAAGCCGAAACTTTCTGAGGGAGGTATGGTTCAATCTGGATAAGATTTGGCCAATTTTTGGTGTGCCGAAAATCCAGTATCATAAGATTGGCAAGTCATATGTTCCCCAACTCTTCAGGGTAGTGTACAGTTCAACATGAAGAAATAGATCATGGAATGCAGCAAGAATAGACAAAAAAATACTATCAAGGGTCACCATCTTGGCCACCCTGAGTACTTGGCCAATTCCATATTTAGAGTCTGTACAGCAAGGAATCCATAATAATGTGGATCTCAATATTAAGAAGAACCTCATGGGAAACCATGTACCAAAACAAATCCACCAGTGATGGTGCGTTACTGAGATATGGTGATGGCAGTGTGGCATTTCAGCCTCCTTGGCATGTTTGTTAATCTTGCCCAATATGGAAAAACCTCCCACCCCACTGTAGCCTCATAATGAAAAACTTGCCACTGTTATGGCTCCCCTCAATCCTTTGCCTATTATCTTTATTTTTTGGGTCTCACCCTGTACAATGAAGTCAATGTGTATTCTGTAGGCCATGACTGGCCAACATGGCAGGTTTGCTCAATTTGGCAGCCACTGTCAAATAATACTCACAGGAAGCAAAGCACTCCAGGTAAAACCATGGTGAGCATGTCAACTTCTTCCCAGCATCACAGACAACATACAAGCCAAGTTTGAAGACTTGAAAGTAGCTACTTTACTCTCAATTCTGTCTGATACCCTTACATGGCCAAGAACCCAACCTCTGATAGTATGTTGTAGAATAGAAGTACTTCTGTCAGAACTCTGCATTTCTCGAACACTCATCTCGCGCTAGGTGTTCAAAAATGGCAATTGTAAAAGGTGAGTTCTCTAAATTAGCTTAGTCTCTATCAACTTAAGAGTGGCATAGTGGGGTCAGTTCCATAGTAATCAGACACCAAGTGGCACCAAACATAGCCTAAAGAAGATGCTTTGTCATACATCATAAGTCTGAAAGTATCAGATGTGAGAAGCTAGAAACTCACCCAATCACAAGTAATTGACCCACAGAGCTTGCAGCAACCACTTGAATGTCACATCAAGCACTGAGGGAGGCTAAGGGCGAGCACAGTGGGCCCCATCTGGCCCTTCCGCTTGTCATTCGGGTATTGTCATTTTTCAATGTACAATGTATGTTGGGGTTGGTCATTTGGTGCCCTGATATTGCTTCAATCAAAAACTTTTATATGTCAACTGTATATTTGAGAGGCATTGACCTTTCAATTTCAGTTGTGTGCATGCAAAAGTCTCGAGTTGCGGATATTTTTGATTGTGACATGAGCATGTCCTGCAAACAGTGATGCATAGTGATAGTGAGCTATAGCAGAATGCACACACAGTGTCTTTTGTTCATTTATTTTGTTCCTGTACTAGCATGACTTTTCATTCACTTTTCTCATGCATCCAATTCCATGATCATGTCCAGATTCATGAATGTTTGTGCAATATAACTAACCCTATTTACATGGCATGGGGAACCAATGATTTATCTGAGGGCCACTGATTTACTGTGGCCCACTGACCTTTGACCGCAACATGATCACGAATATCATCAACTCGAGCGGATGGACAATGTCTCATGCAGATATCACACTTTGCGTACTTAGTCTCGACTCTCAGTACCAACCTCCACCATGATTTTGAAGACAATCGTTCAAATAACTTTGCATGCATTTGGACCACCCATTGATTGATTGGATGCATTCAACTTCAAATTTAAGCTTTGTAGTAGACTATATCAGTTTATGTAACCACTAGTACTCTGCCTTCTGGATCTACAAAATTGGTTACTAACTGAACAGTTCACACTTTGAGTGCTGGTTTTTCATGTTCTATGGATCAGGTAGGGTCTCCAGTTGATATCTTGTCCATACTATACCAGCTTTCACTGTATTCATTGACTACTCAATGCTTTGAGATTATATTGATCTTATCTATCCGACATCATGTGGGTAGTTGCAACAGTAACTTTCAGCCGATAACAACCGATGGGACCCCCTCACTATGCCACTCTTAAGTTGGGGCAGACCTTATATCAATCAGATTGACTCATCATCTGATATTTAAGGTCAGCTACTGGAGACTAAAATTAGCTACATCTGCGCAGTGTATTACATGAGCACAAATTTGAGTCTCTGCTTTGTGACTAAGTGTGACATCATGTAAGTACATGAGCTTTTGACTTCCCACCCCACTCATGTGATTCCAAAAAAGGAAATGTATTATATAAACTGTTTAAAAATTCCCACTACTTTAGTAGTGGGTTCATGTAGGTTACTCTGCTGGTGAAACACAATCATGTGGTGGCTGTGAATTACTCCTAAATATAGGTTGTTCCTGTCATATAGGGCCATCACATGTCATGGGTATTCCAAATGTGGTTTAATTTTTCTCACGAAACAACTGCACAAGTGAAACTGTCTGAGGCCAGGCTTGCTGGTTTATCTTGAATACAGCTTCCTTGTGGTAAAAAAAAACAAGCTCATCAACATAGCACTATGACTTGCAATGTTCAACACCAATCTGTTCCCATCCTTTTTCAACCCGAACTTGTGCAATCCTTACTTCCTCGTCAAATTTTTGACTCCAGCGATGGCCTTTTGGATTGCATGACTACAACAATGACAGCTTGCATTGATGGTCATCCCTTTGATTGCCTCCATACGTTCTGGGTTTCTGATGGTACAATGTCCAGCTGGGCTTAGATTGGTTCCAGATGTATAAGCAATTCTGTGTGCGTGTGGGACTGTGTGGATAGAATCTGGATGGATGAGTGTGCAGAAAATATGTCAGTTGATTTTTGCATTAGCTTCCTATGCTAATTTTGCCACAGGTAATGGGCATGCTGAGGACACTGACTTGTCACCTATGGGTGCAGATGATGATCAGATCATTGAGCAGTTGGCAAATATGATTTGCATTCATCGTCATCTTCCTTTGTGTTGCATGGCATTGGTGTTGATGACCTACAGGTTATTCTTGACAAACATGGTATACAGTCTAATGTGTCAATTGACCTGTGTCACCAAGTGTTGTGCCATCATGTCTTAAATAGGCACTGTGCTAAGGCTGATGGAGAACAGTGCCATCACATTGTAGGCCACTTTCAGCCTGGCACCATAGCTCAACGTTTGTCCTCCATGATGTTGGATATAATATCAAAACCAGACTTTCCTCTGGATGTGATTCAAACTATTTGTGCTGGCCTCAGCTATCATTACAGTGATGTGGGCAAGCATCCATATCTAAAATGTGAGCTGCAGAAAAGGCATTCCCAGCTCCTCACACATTGTGTGGAGGCGCCTGTGAACTTCTTTAAGCATTTTGAGCAATCTACAAAAATGGAATTGTTAGCTCATGCAGGAGCACATGGATTGTTGTGTTTGGGCTCGACAGATGAAATATAGACACTTTTAGCTCATCATTTTACTCGAGGCCAATGTTCCAAAAATGCTCCCACTATGGAGGCATGTTCAGAAGTATGTGATGTCACCCAAACTGAGAGTGGCAATGGCGGTGACATTCAGGCATATATTCTTAAGGCTGTTTCATACAACATTCCTTGTAAACAGGTGTTGGCCTTGCTCCATGTGCAGGGTGTCCAATTTGATTCTTTTGCAAGCCTTTCTAAATTGAGAAAAGTGCTTCACTGTCATGCTCGCACATTGCAGAAAGGAAAACATGTCCCTGTCAGGTCTGCCCACCAGGAAGAATGTCATGGAACTAAAGATGTAGTGAGAGAAGCTCGCCTTAATGGGACATGCAATCGATGGCTGCAAGTCATTCCACAGAGTTTGAAAGCTAAAATTTCCCAAATGTTTCAGGAGGAGACCTCCAGTGATGCATTGCAAGAAAAAATGTGTGCATCTTGTGCTGAATCTGTGCCAGCAGACAAATGTGAAGTGTTGCCCACAAACTCCTTGAATTTAGAACTGTTAAAAAGACCAGATGATGGTGTGAGTGAGGTGGAGGCCGAGGACGTGAATTTCTGCTACACCAATCCTGACTGTGTTTCCCTTGAATTTCATTCTTTTGATGGTATTGACAAAGGTGTAATGCTGGAACCTGCCAGCATGTTGAGCACAGATGATGAGGAAGAAGTTTATCTTCAGATATGCAGGCATTGTTCTTGTTCATTAGCCCAAAATAAGTTGCCACAGTTTGTGATAGCCAATCAGATGTTTTTAGGAAATTGTCCACTGGAGCTGCAAAATCTGATGTTCATTGAAGAGAGCATCATTTCCCTATGCCGTGCAAAATTATATTTGATTCAACTGAGAGCAGACAAAGCCAACGATGATATTGTGCCACCCAACATGCAGAGAGGTCTTTGTGGGCATGTCATAGTCTATCCCCAATCACCCCAGACAGTCACCAAGAAATTGCTGCCCAAAATAAACAACATCATTACTCCTGTGTGTGTGTTGTTCATAGGATCACAGCCTCCCACATGAGACTGGCTGAACAAGCATGCCACACTGTTAACTGCTCAAGTGGATCATATCCACAGTGCGTTGTTGTGGCTCAAAGCTCACAACACTTTGTATAAGGATATAGAACTGAATGAGATGGCCATCGAAGAAATGCGACAAACTTCCACATTGCCTTTTCATGTGCAACACATTTTACTGAGTGATGCACAGAATGTTTTACAATCTCGTTATGATGATTGTGGTGGGACATCAGCGGCTTCCCAGAATGCAGTGCCATACCAAACACAACAGAATGAAGAGGACTGCGAGCCACCACAGGAGATTCCCTTTGAAAAAGTGGTGATAACTGATGTACATGGGCATGCATATTCCAATGAGCTTTTAGCGGCTGCCGTCCGTCATGTTAAGAACAAGGGGGGCAGTTATATTGAGATAGGGCATGAATCACATGAGTTTAATAACACCACTATTTCCCATGATCTATTCCACATTGTATCCATTTGGTCTTGGTGGCTTTGAAGATTGCTTGTGAAGTGTTTCAGTATCCATGAAAGCTCATGTCAAGCATTTGTTTTCTTTAGCAGATTGACATTTCCAACAACATCATTCCTTCCTATTTACAGCATTTAATATGTTGCAGAGACAGGCAGTATTATTACATACCAGCTTGAAGGTGAAGAAAGATAGCTTTGAGTCTGTAGTTGTGAGGTTTGGCACTGTGTCCACTGATGCAGTTCATCATGTATCTGAACATGTTGCCTGAGGGGATTATGCAACTGCTTATGATGATGAGGAGAAGCGTGTTCTGGTTCTAATTAGTGTTTAAAGGTCCAGTCCTACAAACTGAAAAAAGACCAAAACCGAACCAAACTTAACCAAAGTCCGGTTTGTCAGGTGGCTATTTATAGGACTGGTCTTTTGCAGTCCAGTTGCCAGTCTTTTACTTTGAAAAATATTATTGAGCCAATAAAAACCAATAAAAACTGGTTGCAACCGGTTTATATGTCACATAAACTATACTACCTAATTTCCACACATAATGACTTCAATTTTGCCCCCTGGACCATTAAAAATGGTTGAGAACTGAGAGAGATATCACCAAATACATTTTGCACAAGAATTTCATCGTGATTAAAATAACTTTGATTGTACTGCTTATACCTTGTGTTACAAAAATGTTGGGTACAATTGGACACCATCCAATATGTAAAAATAACACACATAAACATCTGTACCATGTATCTTTGACTAATTTAACACCCCTGACAAGCTGCAACTACATACTACAACTACAACCTACAACCTACAACCTACAACATGTAATACAATGTACTTTCATTTTGGTCATATCTCAGTCAAATCTTGATAAAATCTCTTAAAAATTGGACTGATCACCGGGGAATTACAATATCCAACTCCCTAAGTAACGGTTAAACTGTCCGGGTAATAGTTGCCGAGAAACATATGAGCTATATTGGTACGACAAATTTTACAACAAAAAGTCAGTTTGGACTGGTTTTTGTCGGTCCATGGACCAATATGGACTGGTCCTATGTGGTCCAGTTGGGGTCCATCAATATCTGGGTTGGTCCTGGACCAGTTGTGGTTGCAGTTGCCCCATTTAGACATCAAAAACTGGACTTAACCGGACCTTAAAATGCTAGTTCTAATGAAGGAAGTAAATGTTGTTACCTCCTATGTTCTTGGTTCATCATCTGCATGGCTTATGATGAGGAATGAGATTCAGGGATTAATGATTCATTTAGGGCTGCCAAGTTTTTATCTCACTCTGAATCCTGGGGACATATTCAATCCAGTGGTTAAGCTGCTTGCGGGTGCGAACATCAATGTGGATCACCTTTTAAATGAAGAAGTACCTAAATTCTGGGAGCAGTCAGTTCTTGTTGCGAGGAACCCCTTTGTGGCGGCAAATTTTTTTAATATCTATATGAAAGCTTTTATTAAATGCTTACTTGGATATGATCCTTGTAGTGAGTCCTTAGAGAGAGGCATTCTCAGTTTGGTTAAAGGCTATTATGGCTGTGTTGAAACACAGGGCAGGGGCACTTTGCATTGTCATATGTTAGTATGGGTGGAAGGGGGGCTAGATCCTAATCAGATACAAGATAGAGTACTTGACCCTAATTGAGGTGACTTTTGAGATCGGCTTTTGGCATTTCTTGATGACACCATCTCCACTTGTGTCCCCCCTGATCCTGATCCTAACTTGGAAGTCCATCCTCTAAATTTCATCCAGCTTCCATCTGAGGTTTAAATAATCATGAACAGGGCTCAACTATGGAATGGGCAAAGGACCTGTACCATATAGTCAGTTGTTCCCAAATCCACAGTCATAAGAAGACGTGCTTCAAATATTGGAAAGGTCCACCTGGTTCGAAGCCTGAATGTTGGTTTGGATTAGATCCCAATTTCTACCAACCCATTTCATCTATCGATAGTGAGATGGGGGATCTGTGCCTGCAATGTTTAGATGGAATGGTAAATAATTTTAATGCTACCATCATCCAAACAATGCACTGTAATATGGACATTAAATTCATAGGGTCTGGCTCAGCAGCAAAGGCAATCATGTATTACATTACAAATTACATTTCAAAGCCAGAGCTGAAGACAAATGTTGCATATGCTGCATTGAAGCTTGCCATCCAGAAACTTGGTGAATATCATCCCCAAGAAGATGAGTTGATGACTAGGGCAAAACAAATGTTACAGAAATGCTGTCATGCGATGATCTCTCACCAAGAGATGCCCACTCAAGCTGCTCTGTATTTGATGGACTATGGTGATCGTTGTACGAGCCATGAATTCTGACAGCTATATTGGACATTATTTGAAGGTTTTGTCAATTCAGAATTTCCCAGCCCAGAATGTTACAAGCTGGTAAGCCCAGACAGAAATGCAGACCATGAGAACATAGAGAGTGATGAAGGCTTTGTAAATGTTGTTGAGAATGGTGAAGAAAATAATGAAGGATGAAAGGGAAGAACAAGAGGTGGATGAGCATAGTGTGAACCATTTGGATGAAGATAGGTTGGATATAGACACAGATGGGGTGTTGTTGAAATGATCTTCTCACATCATGGATTACATTTGTCAAGGCGCATTGTTGAATGATATGAATTTGTGGGATTTCATGTCTGACATGGAAAAAGTCATAAAAAAAAGGAAGTTCCTGGAGAGAACATCGCAGGTGGGGGAGACAATGATGAGAAACCCGGCTCTGCAATGGAAAACACCATTTGTGATGAACAGTCCCTCCAGCAGTTGTTGGATTCAGAGACTAGAGTATGTCCCACTGTCAACCTTGAGTCAGGCCATTATGATTCAGAAACACACATTTTGTCAATACGACATCCCTCAATGTGACTAGGGATCTGCACGGGTAACCCCCAGGTATTTCACGCTGTACCTGTACCCATACCCATGACAGGTTTTACCCATAAACCTGCAGGTCTTAGCTACAAAACGCACCAAAAATCAAGCAAAACGGTCAAGAATTGAGTGAGTTGTGATAAAAACAATCTAGACAGGATTGTTTTTATCACAACTCACTCAATTCTTGACCATTTTGCTTGATTTTTGGTGCATTTTGTAGCTCATGGGTAGGACTATTGCAACCCATACCCATACCCATACCTGTAACCTGTATGGGTACACAAAACCCATGCAGATCCCTAAATGTGACCTGTCATTATTCCCATTGGGCCTGCAATCCCTCATTGAGATGACACTGAATGTCACCATCAGTATTGTAAGCTGATGTTGATATTCTTTAAGCCTTGGCACCACATGTCTGACTTGTGAGAGAGTTTTGCAAATTGGTGCAAAGCTTTTGCATGCTTCATATCCAATTATAGCTCTGAACTCATTCGAAGTACTATGGATCATATGCAAATCCTTTACGAGTGTAAAGATTGTCAGATGGATCATTTTTGTCAGCAGAAATCATGATATAGAAACTTGAATGTTTCTCAAGAGGTGCAGGAGGGTTGGACAAGTGAAAAGGATGGCTTGGCAGAGTTTGTAGATGAGCAAGATATTTTGACCCATATTGAAGCTGTTGATGCATGTCATTCTTGGATGCAAGATAATATTTCCAAGAACGTCTTGCCTTGCCTGTTTCATGCACAAAAGAGCGGCATATTTTCTGATGAGTTGGAGGATAACATTGATGGAGATGACTACAAAGAGGACATGAGGTGCAGCTTGACAGATAGTTGTGATCTAGAAAATGAATGGGATGGGTCATACACAGAACACCAGATTTAGAACAAGAGGCATCATTGCTTACAGCCTCAAGAAGTTGACAGTGGACCCCTCCCAGGTGTGACTGTTTCTATCCAAGATGGCAATGCATTTCGAAATGCACAGGAATCTGTCCAGCCAGTGACAGCACAAATCACTCGAGATATCGATATCGTTGATCAGGAACAAGCCACTGATGTGAATGCGATAATTAGGCACTGGCACCTGAATAAGGAACAAGAATGTGCCTTTTGAATTGTTATTATGCAGAGCATTGATTTTCATGGAGATCCATTACACATGTTTCTAGGGGGCACTGCAGGCACCAGAAAATTGCAGGTAATTAATGCAATTAAGGATTACTTTGAGCAATGTGGCCAAAGTCAACAGTTTTGTGTGTGTTCATATATGGGAGTAGTGGCACGTAACATATGGGGAATGACACTTCATTCTGTGTTAGGAATCAACCATGCTAACAGTAGTCGGGGGCCTTCTCAATCAGATAATGACCTTACTGCAATGTGGTGTGGGGTTGACCTTCTTATTCATCAATGAGGTATCCATGATCAGCTGCAGATTCCTGTCTCAAATCAGTGAGCAGCTGAGCATTGCAAAGGGAAACTCATCAGTGTTTGGAGGCATTAACATTATTTTTGCTGGCAATTTTGCACAGCTGCCACCAGTAAGGGAAACAAAGCTGTTCGCTCATATCAAGGATACTTTTAATGACTCCTTGAAGCTGGGCCAGAGCATCATGCTAGGAAAGTTACTTTGGCTGTTTGTGAAAACAGTTGTTATCTTATAAGAACAACACTGGCAGAAAGGTTTAGAAAACAATACCTTTATTTCATTATTGGGCCGATTGCGTGAAGGCCAATGCACCTCTGCAGATTATCAACTGTTACAATCCTGGGTTGTCACACCAGACAAGTATCTCATGGATGCTACATGGACACAAGCACCAATCATAGTAAGTGATAATGCCACAAAAGACACATTAAATGAAAAATGCGCAACTCACTGGGCAAGAAGGCTGAAAAAGACTGTTCATTGGTACTATCCAGCTGATAAACATAATTGTGATGCTCTTCAAGATCCAGACTTGGTCAAAAAGCTACAATCAATTCACTCAGGCACCACTAGAGGCCATCTTGGCTGCCTTCCTTTATTTATTGGCATGCCTGTTCTTGTTCCTCAGAATTTTGACATCAAAGGAGGGATCGTAAATGGCAGTTATGGCATAGTAAAGCATATTCAATATTATCTGAATGAGCATGGAGAAAGACACTTGCTTTCTTGTGTAGTAGAGATAGAGGATGCCTGCCCAGATCCTATGCCTTACCTGCCAGCAAGAAATTACCCAATTATAGCGGATGCCAGCAAAATACATTACACTCACCCATTCTCCAAATGTTCCTGTACTTTTACTTGTACCCAAGTACCTATTGTGCCTGTGTATGCCATAACTGCCCATCGAGCACAGGGCCAATCCCTGGAGAAAGTTATTGTCAATCTTGAGTCGTGTCAAGGGATGGAGGCTCCATATGTAATGGTATCAAGAGCCACCTCCTTGGATGGTCTATTAATCCTTCATCCTTTTCAACAAAAAAGGATTACTTGCGCCTTATCCCAAGATGCTCAAGCCAAGAAGAGCAGACTTCATCAACTATTGTTGCAAACATTGGAGAAGTTTGGGGACACTGATGAATCCAAACAAGTGCAACTTGCTCTCTCAACAGTAGAATCTCAGGACTATCCCATTGAGACGAGCTTTGTACCACACAGTAATCAGCCAGAGGAACCCTTCACTCTACTCCAGTGTCTCCAGAGACAAGACTCACATCTTTATGAGGCTCATCCCAATCATGTCTCACCGCAAACTTCAAACCCTCACATTGTTGGCTCCGACTCAACAGAGGCATTTTACCATTCTTCGATGCTATCAGGTAATTTCAGTGGCTCTGAAGTAATCTATAATTTGCATCACTCATATAATATAACTGTAGATAAAGAAGTTTGTGAAAGCAGACCAATGCCTCATATACATAAGAAGCCCTATCTGACAACTGTGGTTTCCCAATGTGAGATCGCCACCAGTGCCAATGCACATGATCCCACATATGTTCTGCAGGAGATTGTCAGTTGCTGTGTTTCATTTATTCTGATGATTTAACATTAGTAGCTTCCCCTCCTCGCATACATAAACAACCACTGCCACCAGATGCTCTTCAGACGTCTCTGCCACACAAATGCCAACAGTAAAATGAATAAAAAATTCAAAGGAGGACATCTTTCCTACAAAAATTCGACTCCCCAGGCATGCCTCCTTGAATGTATGACACTGCTGACTCTACACTACAAGAACATCAGCTTGCATTATGACAGGCATGACTCTAACACTCATTGTTTCTGATATGTATCCTCCTTCAAACCTGTGGCTGGTCAATATGTACAACTGTCCTGATCGACTCGGAATAGTGATGAGGTTTCTAGTGCGTCTTCTTTGGTCCAGCTCCTGAAAGTTAGTTTGACAGGATTATCAACCTCGTCATTTATGAGACTAGCGGTGAATGCAGTCAACCGAGCTTGAACGATCAGTGAAGGTCTGGGATGAACGTTTTGGGGTGTTAAGGAGGGATTTGATCTATGCTGGTAAGCATTACTATTGGTGCCTTTCCCTCTTGGGTGTTCCGACATGATATAATAATGCTAGAAAACCAACCTAACTGCACATTCCACCTACTCCCCCACAATATAGAACACTGACTTCCAGCCACAGCCTGCCAAAGGCTATGTCATCTGTTATTGTGAAATCAAGCCCACCACAACTTTGAAAATAAGGTCCCACCTCAAATGATGGCAAGACTGTGAGGCATTGAGTAACTGACTACAAATCACCCTCACATTGTACATATGACATACTCACTTAATCTGGAATGGTAAGACATTTGGCCACATATGTAAAACATTACAACTGAAGTCCCATTATAAAGCCATGGCTATGTGTTCACATTCTGAGCCAGATCACAACATCTTTCCAACAGGTAGTCCCTGCAATATCTCTGCTTTTGTCATAAACCAACAGTCAGTGGTACGTTCAAAATAACCAATGCCTTATGTCCTCTAACTCATCCACAACCTCATGAAGTATGCCCCAACATCTGGTATCGAACAGCACTAATGACATATAAGTGACTATGAAGGTGAATATCATGTTTTACTCATCTGACAACAAGTTCATTCATTATGCCCTTATCCTCTTCCTTACAGTCAACCACATTATCCTTGCCAGCATTTTTTATAACCAGAATGTTACCCCTCCATGTTGGCAGTTCTGCAACTGATCCCATATGAAACAGAGACTGGTTGATAGGCTGGAAAAATACCTGCTCTGAGAAATAGATGGTAAAACCACCCATTAATGCACACCTTCCATAACATTAACGAAAACCATTTCCAGCTCGACAGCATTTGCATTGAACAAATATCCTTGAAAATGCTCATGTTTATCCTATGCTGAACAGAATCACCAGTGCCCAACTTCCTTTGGCTGCCACTTACCTTGTTCCTATGCCATGCTATGAGACCTGCAGCTGGCGAGAGATAAGACATGATGAAAAGAGGTCAATGACGTACTGTGAAACCTTCATCACAGTTCTTTGACCACTTTCGATGCTCGAATATTTCCTGCCCATCTTTGCCATCATCACTAACAGCATATCCTACATCACATGTTTGCCACCCTCGCTATGAGTGCACTTGCAGTACCTGACATCACATTGTAGATGTTTCCATTCCTGAACATGCGAGAGCTGGTCAGAATATCACATGTCAACCACGCAATCCAGGAAAACACCCAATGTTACATACAATATCAACTGAAAATGTTGCTCACTTTGCTTGCACCAGGTGTTGGTATTAAGGCAAGGCAGGGGTAGGGGTATACCCTTGTGTTTTTGGGCTAAGGGTATGAGGGGTAAGGGTAGGGGTTTGGAAGTTCATACCCTTGCATACCCCTGTACCCTTACTAAGGGTACAGGGGTATGCCAGGGGTATGCTTATGTAAGAATATCATTTGATTTTTTCAGCTACAAAGACTCATATTCAAGATTTTCATCAATTAAATTCAGATTTTGGGATTGTGCAACATGATAATGGCTTTCATATGTTAATAAGAGGTATTAATATGTGATATTAATAGTAAATACAATAGTTATCAACACTTTTCAAATGAATTTTGCTCTAAATATGTTGATTTTGTGCCAAACCCTTGTACCCTTGACAAACCCTCCCATACCCTTGGCAACCCTTATATGTTTCCATACCCTTACCCCTAAGGGTAGGGTGTTCAGGGGTAGGGGTAAGGGTATGAGATTTGACACCCAGGGGTAACCCCTGCCTTGCCCTAGTTGGTATGAATATTTCCACCAAACCTCATTCACACCCTCCTTACTCCTGCATACAGACAATCCATCACATCTACTTTACACCATTGCTGCCAACAGCAGGGCATTTTTCAGGTCAGCTGCTCTATATTTTTTACACAGCTACGCCGAGCAAAACTGGCATCCAAAAGATATCAACATCATCGTCATCCCAAAACACAAAGGTGGTGAGACCCATGATTTTCTAGTAGACCAAGGCTATGTTCCCACACCATGGCTTGCAGACTTCTCCTTCAACAAGAACACCAATCACTTTGCTGTATTTCTAAAGCCTGGAGAGCCCAATCACACTATCACCATCTCTGAGAGCAAACGGTCAATGATTTTGGGCATCATATTCAACTGTCCCACCACTGCGACCATGATTGCGATCACACACTGAAACTTCTACTGTTTCTACCCAAAGATAACAATAGCCTGACATGCCATCCATGGCTTCCACATTGCGCCTGAAGAGCACACCTGAAAAATTACCAATTGCCACTTTGACCTACAACATGACACTTCCAACTGGGAAACACCATGTGGAGAATTTTGCCCTGGCATCGGGCGCCACATCAAAAGTCTGAGAGGCATCGGTGTATGGTGCTGGAACCCCCAAAAAGAAGAACCAACCAACATCAAAAAAGGCTGCATCATCTGGCATATCGGTGTTAGATGCCATAATATATTTTGCTGGTAGTATAGACATCAGTCCTTCCACTTGGATAGATGCTCAACCAACCCAGTTTGTTACACCCATCACTTTGATGCATGACACCTTCCAAATATAATTTGTATTACTGACGCTGGCTTCTAGTACCACCTCCCTGTACTTTTAGTAACAACTTTTCCTTCGCTACTCTCCCTCCATCCATAATACAAACTAATGTCAATGAGAGCACTCAAATGCCCATAACATATATCAATTTTGAAATGAATTTATGGACCACATCAAATAAAGATAGACAAATGATGGAGAGAAAACAGTAGTGGGTGATGTGGCACCAGCATGCTTTGGTTGTTATAGATTGTATCTATAATCCAGATCAACTACTCAGATCATAGTGATGCAACTTGAGGGCCCCCAGCCCACCAAAATTTGCAGAACAATGTTTAGATCATACAATATGTTTTACAAGGTTCTGTTTGCCCAGGCATGTCTTTTTCTTGCTTTCAGCTATCCTCAAACATGTCAGAAACCTCTCTGCCATCACCATACCTCAACCCTGCCAATATGCCAGCACCATCATTTGAGGATTCAGATCAATTTGATGCATTGACAGACCCTGCGCATGCAATCCATGGCTCACCTTTGATATCCACAATGGCTATAATCTGCAATAGGCTAGCCTTTCTGAATTTGGAGCATGGCTGGAAAAAGAGGAGGAGATGAAGACTATTCAGATGGTGCACAAGGAGATTCATCCCAACCACAACACACCACATCTCTGGACAGAGAAGCATATTTATGTGTGCAGATGCAGGTTTAGTGGGGGAAAAAGGATTACAAGAAGAAACATGCATGGGCATGAAAGATTCCCATGAAACGAGTTGGATGTCCCTGCTGCCTGACCATCAAAACCTATCCAGGAGTGGAGCAAGTCTTGGGTCAGTATAGTGACAATCATTCACACAAAATTAGAAATCAGAATGTGTGCTTTACACGCTTGCCTAAGTCAACACATCAAGAAATTGAGCACCTTCTTCGACTTGGTGTAGAGCCCAAGAAAGGGGTATGATAATTTTAGCTATTTCATCTTTACCTAATGTGTCTGACTGTTTGATTTATAGTTAGAACAGATCCAGGAACAATCTATAATGAGGCAAACCTCAAGAACTGATGCACGCCGATCTGAATTTGTAACACATGCAGATATGCATCGCATTAAGAAGATGATAGAGGAGGAAACCATTCACCTCACATCTCAGGATGGTGGTTCAGTTCTTGAATGGGTAGCCACTCTGCAAAAAAGGGGGCATTTTGTCAGTCTGAAGAGCAGTTCTGATACATCTCCACTCAACTCCAGGCTAGAAAAGAATTTATTTGTACTGATTATACAGACCCAATATCAGCAAGAGTGTTGGCAGAAACATGGCCATCGCTCTGCTGGAATTGATGCTACTCATAACACCACACATCATGAGAACATGAACTTATTTACACTTTTGGTTTGTGATTGATGGGGACATGGTATGTAGCCCTATTTTCCACACTCTTTAAATAAGCCTAAGTAATTTTTGTCATGTCAGGGATGCCCACTGCATGGATGATATCTTCCAATGGAACGGAAGAAACTATTATGCACTTTCTGAATGTGATCTGAACACAAAATCCATCAATTAAACCTGAGTATTTCATGTCAGATCAAGATCATGCTGAAATGAATTCAATGTGATGGTGGCATGTGCTTCATGTATGGCAACAGCATTTCTCCACGCATAACTTTCCAGAACTCTGGGACTTTCTGAAGCATTGGATATGGATAACCAATTGTGAGGAATTCCAGAGCACTTGGGGAAAAATACAAACCATTGCAGTGATTGATTATCTTAAGGAATACTGGGTAAATGATGGATATGTCCAGTTGTGGTCAGGGGTGTACTGGCAAGACAGGAACATCTTCCAGCTTCACAACACAAATATGCTGGTTGAGGCATAAGTGGATCTTCTTGCTTGG
Source organism: Tricholoma matsutake (assembly GCA_026075535.2). Taxonomy (NCBI): domain Eukaryota; kingdom Fungi; phylum Basidiomycota; class Agaricomycetes; order Agaricales; family Tricholomataceae; genus Tricholoma; species Tricholoma matsutake. The sequence continues at coordinate 8,640,501 of AP026541.1, read as the reverse complement.
TTGTTAATTTTCTGATGATTGTTCTTGAATCTGAGTCTCCAGTTGGCATCATCTCCTTAAGGGAAATTTTATGCAAGGGAAGAGAAACTGGTGCCTCAATCACCTCATACATATTTTAATTGATCAAGTGGTCCCATATTTCATTCAGAGACATGGTTGGCAAGAGAATGGCTTTGAAGGACCAGATCTCAACATCAAGAAGTGGATTGAAATTGAGGCACACACAAAATCCATAATGCTCCAACATATCTCACAGGATGCACATGCCACTGAGATATTCCTTGTGCAGTCTCAATCAGATCCCTGTGTCTGATATTGCATAGATCTAGATGCATACAATTGTGAATATCTTGTGTTTCCAGTGATCTGCTTCTGCAAGCATGTATGCGCTGTTCAGAATCACTTCCCCAAATTCTATAAACCAGTGCCAACATCAGCACTAGCTATATATTGCCCAGATTTATTTGAACCTGACAACCACCATTCTGTGGACTCTGATGACACTGATATTGAGCTCCTGGATGAAGTGACCATTTCTTCTAGTACAGACACAGTGGTAATCATGGACATCATTAAGACACTTTCCAATCTCACTATCCATCTCCAAACCCAACCGCCTTCTCCCCTCCCCCAACTCTTACATGATCTTCATGATAAACTTGATCTGCTCATGACAAAACTCAACACACCCAATCATGCATCACTACCAATCAAAAAGAAGATTTCACCCAATCAGCACTTGTGGCCAGAGACAGCAGCAATCATGAACATACCCATTAAAAGCAAGTGGAAAAAACACACTGATCCATACTCAGGAGGTGAACGGCCAGGGAAAAAAGCAAAGAGGGATGCGCTAACCCCTGCTCAAGCTAAGTCACCATCTCCCGTGCACTGTCAAACATCAAATCAAGGTGATACAGCATCTGCGATGGTGGTAGTTCACCCACCTATCACACATCCTTTCAACTTATAAGGCTGCTGCAATTGACTGTGACTGCAATTGCACCATGTCCCCACTGCCGCCGCCATCATTTGTGCCACCACCACCACTGATGCCACCAATCACCCCATCTGCAACACCGATCCCACTCAACCCTGGCTCAATTGACTCATGGAATACATTTGTGCTTCACTCTCTCAAATGAGCACATCTTAACCAGCTATGCTCGCACTACAAGGTAGAAGCTAATGGAACTAAAGAAACCCTCATTGAATGACTGCAGGCTTGCACTGGTGTCACTCCTTAAGCTTTTACTTCTTACATATTCATGTTATCGCACACATACATCTATTGAATCTATTTATATCATTGACCCTTAACAATGCATATCCATTATCATCTTAAAATGTACAAAACTAGATCTGAAAAGATCTCTCGTCTACCAATTTGGATGGAAAGCAAATGTGAGCAAACAACCTTCCTGTTTTGGAATCACATGAGTGGGGTGGAAAGTCACTAACTATGTACATGTGGCCTTGTCATGAAGTCATAGTCACTCCTCTGGTAATTCTGCCCAACTCCTTGTCGCTCTTTTTCCCCCCTATCTACTATCTCTCTTTAATGCCCCCTCAATCTGGTTCTATTCCTGAGATCAACTGATGATCTGGATTTAAATTGTCATGCATGAGCATGAGTGCAAGATAAGCAGTGATGATGTCCTCCCTAGTTATGCCAGACATGACAAGATAATGTGATTATTGCACAAATGTTACACTCAAATGAGGGTGATTGTGGAGACTCAAATTCACACTCATGTAATACACTGCACTGCAACATTGTGGAAGTTGCAGTGCCAGCTTTGAATGTAGCTAATGAAAAAATTCAAACTTCCTGTGGAGCTCAAGAATGCCTGTGTGTCTCAACTGTCACCTCTACAGTTGAGGGAGCTTCAGGATATGGCCTCATTTTGGATGACAATGTCATAATGGTTGGATGAGGTATGCCATTACATTTTTCACACACTGTCATTTCTGATGAATCAATCTCAGCTTACAGTCCTGACCATGTATTCCAAAACTGCCAGCAAACATGGCAAACATGCTTGGGTTTCGAAGGCCACAAGTGTAACATCAGTTTCATATCTGCCAATGCAAATTTTTGAGCATATGCATAACCAACAGTTTTGCACAGTTCACTGCACATTGCAGTATTTTCATGTCAAGAAATTCACTCTGCTCCCCTCCAGCTCACTCCTTTGTGCATTGGATACTGTACCATGCTGCATTGTTGTGGGCCAATACATTGGACTCTCCTCCACTGACTACAAATGTTTCATGGAACTTTGTGCCTGGACACAGCATATTGCAGCCATGCTCAAACTTCAGAAAGGACAAAAGATGGTTGGTTTCATGGCTGAGAAGAAAGATGACTGGAATGTGGGTGTTTACTGGCTCAGAATTCATGCATGGGCTCTCTGTTGCAGCACCAGAATGCCACAGAAGCAAAAAAATAGCTATTTCAGGGGGGAAAAGAAATTTTTACTATGTCATGTTCAGTTATCCAGATAAAATCAGGTCCAAACCTATGTATGTGTGATTATCTGGATAAAATCTGGGCAAAGGTCAAAAAAATCTATCTGAATAAGAGATTTTTTTGTGGAATATACATCAGTAAGGGTTTCAGGGGTCCTGCAAGAACCCCCAATAGTGAGGATCTTTTCTGGAAAGGGGTATCAGTTAGTGTTGAAGGTCCAGTTTGGTCCAGTTTTTTTTTTCCATTTTGGAACAAAACTGGAACTGGTTCAGTTACATGAGGGCATGTTTGAAATGGGAACTCCAGCATCTCTTTCTTCCCTGGCTCTCTGATTAATAGCACGTCGTGTCATTGTTGAGCTACCTTCGAGTTATTGCCTTTTTGGGAACACTTGGTTCAGCAACCTACCTCTAGAGTGCATGGCATGGCCTCTCCTGGTATCTGGATGTACTATAGCTCAAGGGAACCTCATAATATATATTACTATGCACTATTCCATATACTACATTGAGAAGCTGAAGCTCTGTTGGCCTTTGGTGAGTGAGTGTAACCTATCTCAATACATTCACTCTCCATCCCTCTTGTATAGACTCATGGACCATTCTAAGGTGTTAATTCTACTTACAGCACCTTGGTATGTTTGTCTATACTGCCACTAATGGGTGCTATGAGCTGGCATTGAGTAACAAGGAGATTAGATGAATAGGTGAAGACCCTATCTTGTAGCCTGAAGTATTGACTATATGCTATAAATCTAGGGTGAGGGACTACCCTAACTGCCCAGAAGGAGTTTTGGACAATAGGAAAGGTGTGTGACCCATGGTGAGCAAAGTTCACCTCTGTTGATGGGGAAAGCATGCCCTAGTGAGCCAGGATCTCAGTCCCATCCCACTGTACATACATACCTTTCATTTACTTCATCTATAGACCTGAAAAACAAAGAAATCGAACACTTTTGTGCCACGGATCTAATACAGTAAGTATTCCTCCTCCCCACCCCTAGTTTGCTTTTCTGACTATCTTATCCTATCTAGATTTGATAGTAGGCTCACCACATCATTTATAAGGTCTCTATGATGCATCTGTAATGCTCATTTATTCAGTGGGATGAACAGGAGAGCTGGTGAGTCACTATCTCTCATATCATATTCACACATAGTTTTACATCCACCCACTGGCTCCCTAGTCTCTATACCTGGCATACCACTCTACATGGTACCCTTACACAGTTTTGGCAGCACATGTTTGGTCATGATCCACATGCCAGCCCAGCAGTGGGTACCCTCTCCTCCCCTACTTTTTCACTTTTTCCCACAGTAGTCATTGCCTTATAGCTAGAGTATAGTCCCTTTCAAGAAGCATACTAGTTGGACAGCGGCACCACAATGTTTGAATGTGTAGGAGTCAAGATATTGAGAGAGCTGTTGAACCACATAGGAAATATCAGGATGGGTAGAGATCACCAAGTAAAGCAAACATCCAACAAGGGAGCAATAAGGGGGTTTGATGAGAGCATTCCAGGTGTCTTGTGATATGAATTGTTGGTTGGGTCAACATAATTTTGAACCTGGTTCAAGAGGGGCAGAAACTGGGTGAGCATCCTTTTGACCAAATTGTTCAATAATTTTGTCAATAAGTGCCATTTGTGATAGTGCAATGGTGTGAGCATCCCTGTCCCATGTAATAGTGATACCCATGATAAAGTGTGCTGTCCCCAATTTGGATCTCATCCATACCTCACACATCTGGTTTTTAAAACACTCATTTTCATCCTTGGAGTCAGCGATGGCTAAGTAGTCATCAGCATGGACAGTGGCAATAATTGTACTGGGGTTGGTTTTGCAGCAATATATACAGGATTCACATGAGAGATGTGTGAATCCCCAATCTAGCATCTGTGCATTAAGGGTCTGATTCCAGATGTGTCCGCTCTGTTTCATGCCATATAGGCCATGCTTAGTGTTTTAAGGTCCAGTTCGGTCCAGTTTTTCGACCCCAAAATGGGCAACCGGCAACCGCAACTGGTTGCAACCATCACCCAAATTGGAGCAACCACAACTGAACCGGGTACAACTGGTCCCAGTCAGTTTGGTTGCCTCCAAAAGACCAGTTAGAACTGGTTTTACCTGCTATTTTCATCTCTTAACTAAAATTTGTATCATATTAAATAAAACTAATTAAAAGACACCCCGCGAGCAGGTGCTCGTGGTGGTGACAGGTCGTTAATAGAATGAATAAAAATAAAAGTAAGAAAAACAAAAAAACTGACCCCATCATCTCGCATTTCTGGCGAGAGTGGGGGTCGTTGGTACCATGTTGTTGTCCCCCTGTCTGTTGTTATTGTCTCCCCACTGTTCATTTGTCCCCCTTCCCCGCTTGTTCGACTTCCCCACTGTTCATTGGCATTGGGTGTTGGCATTGGCGTTCCCTGGCAGTGGCATTCCCTGGCGATGGCATTTGGTGGCATGGGCACTCACTGGCGTTGGCATTGGCATTCGGCGGTGTTGGCATTCGGTGGCATTCAGTGGCATTCGTTGGCATTCATTGTCATTGGCGTCCATCGGCATTTGTCGTCATCGTCATCCTGTGTTCCATCATCATCAGCACCATCATCTCCCCCTACGAGCAGTGGCTTGTAGGCGGGGTGGTGGTGCTGTACAATGCGGCATTGGGTGGGGCAGCAGTGCAGCGACATTGTTGTTGGTGGTGCCCTTGTCATTGTTGCATTGTTGTCCAGAAACAGGACCCGTTGCCACCCTGCAAGCAGAGGCTCACAGCAGTGGCACAGGGCCTGAGAGGGCATGGAGGTGGGAGGTGGGTAACATGACATAAGACTGTAAAAAAAGAGATCAAATTAGTTAGTATTAATAAAGAAAGATGATACAAAACATACCTGAGGGCCCAAATGACACTAGTCATCGTTTGGGCCCTCTACACTCTCACTTCGCGGGTGGGACTTCTGAGGTAGGCGGTGGGTGGTGTGGGTGATGGTTGAAGTGGCATCGTTGATGATTTGTGGCTGTGGGAATCATTAGGCAAAGTGGTGTCACTTTGTTTTTTGTGGCAGCACATGACCAAAAGGTCTGTGCGCAGCCACAGGGTATATAAACCCTCACCAAATGTATAGTTTTCCTTTGGGCTTGTCCCGTTTTCATTATATATTGTGTAAATAGTAGATATTAGTAGTAAGTACATTAGTTTATTGTCTTGTTGTTACTGTAATATCTAGTACATAAGTAATAGTTTGTATACAGTCAGAAGACCGGTTGCAACTGATTGCAACCAGTTTTTGAATGGTTTTTAAATAATTTTGAATCGAGGCAACCGGCAACCCAACCGACCCCCAAAACTGAGCAACCACAACTGACGGTTCGGTTGCATTCAGTTGGGTTGGGTTCGGTTGCAGTCATTTTTTCGGTCCATGCAACTGGACCTTTAAACACTAGCCATGCTGGAGTAGCCAAACCCAGTCCTCCTTCCCTGGCTCCTCAAACCCTGTGGGCTGTTGCATATATTGTATCTCATCATCTGGGAGCAGTCCATAGAGAAAGGTGGTCTTTATATTGATTTGTTGTGCACATCTGAGAGAGGCAGCAATATGTAAGGGAATGTGCCAAGATTCCATGCGTGCAGTCAGTGAGGTAGTTTTAGTATAGTCCTTGCCATAAATTTGTTCATGGCCTCTGAAAACAAGGTGTACTTTCCACCTAATGGGGGTGCCCAACTTGTCACACTTGATGTGAAAGACAGGTTTACCATGTCTATGTAAGAGTGTCTCTTACATCAGCATCCCTTATCTACATCTGCACCCTTTATCACATGTTATTCCAGTAGTATATAGTCTACACCTTGATTACTTTGTACAATATCTTAGTTTCTGCCCTTGAATATACTAAGTTCCTTATAGTTCTCAGTTTCCATTAGTGTTGGAAGCTCCCGCTTCCTTCCACCTTTTTTTTATAATGAACTTACTATCAACACTCTACTCTCTCACATGTTCTTTTCCCTGAAACCATGCCAACCCTGAAATTACTGCAACACTCTGTCTTGTCTCTCTCTCTTCTGGCCTGCTCTGTTGGTTCATTCACCCTCCCAGGAGTTGTTTGGCACCATGTGGCATCCTTGATTTTCCTTCTGACCCCTTATCATACTTCTCTCATTTCCTCTCCTGTTTGACCCCACTGGCAATTCCTTGATGGTGGACTCCCACTGTCTTCCACTCTTTTTCCCCCGGGCTTGTTTTCCTCTTGTTCAACCACTCGTCTCTTGCTCCTGGCCCCCACTCCTTTCATTCACCCCCCCTGGCTCTTTCAACTGCCCCTCTACCTTTACCACCCTTGCCCCCCTTGACTTGTTCAGCGCCATGTGGTGTTGTTCATCAAGATTGTCAACAGCACCCACACCACCCCCAAGACCTTCACATTAGATTGTCGACAGCACCCACAGCACCCCCAACCTATCCATTGACACCACTGTCACCTAACAAGTCATCACAAACAGCTACTGTCAGCCCCACCATCTCCAATAAAAACCCCTGCCATCACCTACACTACATGCAAACGTGCTCATCAGAATGTGTCATCCATTTGACTGAATTCCAAACCACCCTGCTCACCCCTACTCACTTCCCAGGCCCCCGTTGTGTACCCCAAGCTCATGGCTATGGCCATGTCATCATTGTCAATGACAGTGCCTTGTGCTTGAACCACCACAGAATGACCGTCTACAGCCCACATATTCAGACTCTCTTTGTTTTCCTCCCACTGCCTATGGCTATGCTAACAACATGGACACCATCTATGATGACTTTTACTGGTGCTCATGTCCCATTTCCTAGCATTGCAACACCTCAAGTATCGATGTTCCACTCCCTTGGATGCACAAGGTTGTTCATCAGACTTCACTGGCTTCCTGGCTACTACAACATGTATGCATGCTACCTCTCAGATTCCTTGTATAAGGGCAACCTTAGAGGCCACTTAATTAATAGACTAGCAAAGGAAAATCTGAAGAGAAAACTCTAACGACCCCTTTGCCAATGCCCAGTATATGTGAAGACTGCAAATAACCTAAAAATAGAAAAGGCAGAGATAGGCAGATCAAGGCTGCCAAATGACATCATACCAAGGGGTCCAAGAGGTAGATGTCGGAAAGGGTACTCTGCCTCTAAATATAAAACTGTCAACATGCACAAATGTGATAGAAAGGAAAATTAGCAATAAAATAAGGAAACATCATAGAAAATGAAGAATTAGTGCTTAAAAGTCTGGTCCAATGGACTGAAAAAAGACTGGGAACCAAACTGGACCTTAACCAATGTAACTGGACTTTCAGTCCTGGTTCAACCACTTCTTGAAGCAGTCCAGTCCTTGGTCTTCATTCTTGTCAACACTTTCTAGGACTGTCGAGGACTGGTTTAGACCAGTTCTCAACTAGACTTACGGTCCCTAAGTTAGAACATAACAAACATATAACTATGTACATATCTAGTAATTAAAAAGATGGGGCATATCCAAATGAAAAGAGCAAAAAGTGAGGTGTGTAAATAGCAAAACTGGTTAACACTGGTTTTGAACTGAACCATCAGTCTACCTGATCACGGGAACAAAACCCCCCAAGTCAGGTCACCATGAAGCATGGGTTCCTTTCCCGTGATGATATATCCCATGCCTCAGGGAACTGTGAGGTGTGGGTTTCTTATTTCTGTAATAATTTTGTATCTTTTCAACAAATTATTACAGAAATGAGAAACCCACACCTCATGGTGCCCTGAAGTGTGGGGTATGTCATTGTGGGAAAGGAACCCATGCTTCATGGTGACCTGACTCGCAGGTTTTTCCTGTGATCAGGTAGTCAGTTTTCAACAAATTATTACAAAAATGAGAAATCCACACCTTGTGTACTAATTACTCTATAGTCCGGTTATTGACTGGTTATAACCAGTCTGGTTCATGCCCCACTGGCTACATGAACCGGTTATATGCAGTTTGGTTCAGTTTTGGCAAGATTTGGAGAAACTATGGACTGGTTGCGATTTCAGTTCTTCAGATTTTGGGGTAAAAACCAAACCGAACCAGACCTTAAAGCACTATGAAAAATAGAAGGAAATGAAGGGAGGAAAAATATAGGACAAATGTAAAAAATAGGAGAAACACATGGGGCACCCCCTAGTCCCCTGACATCACCCCCTCTCTAAGATGCATCACCCTGATGCATTTGAAATTGCATACAACCAAAGTCAGTGACTTGAATGTAATGCAGTGCAGCAGTGTGCCATTGGTGGAATTCCTTGACTAACTGAGGGGCATTCACATTGGACTCCTCGACCCATGAGTTCTCCTCATACCCATAACCCTTCCAGTGCACCAAATACTGGAGTTTTCCTCGATGCAACCGGCTCTCCAAGATCAACTCGACTTCATACTGGGGTTCTCCCTCAATCACTGTAGGTGGTGGTGGTGGATGTGAATGGCATCCTGGAAATGGATCTGGGGGAGCTGGAGGGAGTTTGATGACATGGAAGACTGGGTGGAGTCTGGACATGGAGGCTGGGAGGCACAGACGATAAGCATGCATTCCAACACACTTGACAATGGGGAAAGGTCCCAGGAAGCGATGGGCGAGTTTCTTGGATGGACGTGTGGTGGAGATGTCACTGGAGTCAAGATAAACTCAATCACCAACCTTGTACTGAGGGGCTGGAGAATGGCATTGATTGTAAAAGTGTGCCATGTTGTCCTTCACCTTCACTAAGGCTGCCTTTGCCTCCTCCAAGCTATCCCTCATGTGTTCTGTGAACTCATTCACCATCTCAATGTGTGAGGGAGTTTGGTGAGGTTTGAATCCCATGTGTGGATGCCATCCAGTGTCTAAGAGGAAAGAGGTTTGTTGAGTGGAAGCATGGACATGGTTGTTGTAACCAAACTTGGCCAAGGGGAGAAGATTATCCCAATTGTCCTGGCACTTATTGATGAAGATGCAGATGTACTGCTCCAGTTCCTGGTTGACTCACTCAGTCTGGCCATCAGTTTGTGGGTGATAGGCAGTCAAAGCAGGAGTTTGATCCCCAGAAGTCAGTACAGCTTGCGAGTGAACTCTGCCATGAACTGAGGGCCACGGTCAGAAAGGAAGGCGCCAGGAAGTCTAATTTCCACACATGGTGGAGATAGCACCCAGGGCACTGACAGTGGTGTGAGTGGGAATAAAGTGAGCGCATTTCCCCACTGAATCAACTGTGCACATCACTGCATCAAACCCATTTGACTCTGGCAACTCCACCACAAAGTCAACACTGACAACATCCCAATGGCTCTCTGGAACAGGAAGAGGGTGTAGCTCACCAATGGGTTTGTGATGAGGAATCTTGGTGCATAAACAAAGGTCACAAGTATGACAATACTAACCAAGGAGCCGTGACATTTGTGGCCACCAATAATTCCATGAGGTGAGCTCCAAGGTCTTCCAGCATCCAGGATGACCAGCAATCTGTGAGTCATGGTGTTGGGATATGATGCACCAGCGAAGGTCTGGGTCCTTGGGGACATAGATATGATCCCTGATATACAACAAGTCCTCCTTTTCAGCCCACTCTGCCAGATGCAAGGAAAGGGTGGATCCCTTCCTCAGTTCTTTAACAACTCGGGCAACAACATCCTCGTGTAAACCACTACAGTTTGCATGATGAATGTCGTGTAACATGTCCTACTCCTTGCCCTGGGGTGCAATGCCTTCCAGTGCCCGAATGGTGAACAGGTCTGGCTGCAACAACACAATGTTTTGATTGTCATCGCTGCCATTCCCATGGTCTGCACGTCATGAGAGGGCATCGGTCTTCCCCATGCTGCGACCTGGACAGTGGTGCAAGGAGAAGTCGAATCTGGATAGATACAGGGACCAATGAGCTTGACAACAATTCAATTTCTTGGCCATCATAAAGTACTCAAGATTTTTGTGATCCATCCCAATTTCCACCTTGTGTTGGGCACCCTCGAGGAAGTGTCACCATTCCTCAAGTGCACGCATTATTGCCAACATCTCCTTGTCATGGATCTCATAGTTTTTCTCTACAGCACTAGGGCTTTTGGAGTAGAATGCAACAGCATGCCACTTCTGGTCTTCCAGAGACTGCTGAGACAACACGGCATCCGTCACACAGTCAGAACTGTCAGCTTCTACATGAAAAGGGCACAAATTGTCAGCAAAGGTAAGAATAGGAGCAGAAGTGACCATCTCCTTAAGCTTTTTGAATGCCTCCTGTTGTACAACACCCCACCTCCATGCCTCCTTTCCTGTGAAGTCAAACAGTGGTCATGCATGATGTGAGAAATCCTTGATAAAACACTGATAGAAATTGATGAAGCCCAGGAAAGACTGCACCTCTTTCTTGGTTGTGGGTGTTGGCCAAGCCATGACCCCATTCACCTTGATAGGATCCATCTCCACTGGACCCTCTGAGATAATCAGGCTGAGGTGCTTGATCTTGGTCTTCTCAAACTCACCCTTGTCCTGACACAGGTAGAGTTTGTACTGTCAAAGTCGTTCCAGGATGAGGTGCGTGTAGGGTGTAACATGGGTCACACCACAGGTAGGATTTTCCCACACTGCACCCATACCTGTCAAAACCACACCCATTTGAACACCGCAACCACAGTGCCAGTTTTTTACCATGGTTATTTTGAGAACACCACAGGTCTGATTCACCATGGTAACTACCTGCCATTTTTCAAGTTCTATAGTGTGTAATTGGCAGTTTAAGTATAGAGTAATACAATACAAGTGTTATACAAAGTTTTTCACACCATTGTGAAGGAGGATTTGTTTTATTGCCTTTTTGGGACTACTTGGTTCAACCTGGTCTCCGGTGCATAGCTCTTCCTCCATCACTCTCCACCTCTACATGCATCCATTTACATACTGCTTTAATTTCAGGGGGTGTGCAAGCCCAGTAGATGGTGCCCTGACTCACACTGCTCACATTGAAATACAGTAAATGAGCTTTTTGTGTAAACTAGGAGGAAGGGGTGCATACCAAAAAAGAACGGTTAGGTCGTTCAACTAATGCTTAAGGGAGGGTGCATATATACTATATATAATGTAAAGTACAAGTTTCTGAAAGGATCCGTTGAGGCATTGTGGAAATATGGTGGGATGGGTTTCTTAGGTAAACTAAGAGGAAGGGGTGGATACCAGAAAGGAACGGTTACATTGTTCAGCTAATGCTTAGGGGAGGGTGTATATATACTATATGTGATGTAAAATACAAATTTGCAAAAGGATCCATTGAGAAATTGTGGGAATATGGTGGGATGGGTTTCTTAAGTAAACTAGGAGGAAGGGGTGCATACAAAAAAGGAATGGTTGGGTTATTCAACTAATTCTTTGGGGAGAGTGTAGATATACTATATGCAATATAGAGCACCAATTTGCAAAAGGAATAAATAGCTAATTATTGAGATAGAGCAAAACAACCTTTGGCCCACAAAATCCCTCATATCTTTGCAAATACTCTACCATGTAGGCTAAATATTGGATCATTTGGAAGTGGAAATAAAGCTGAATGCAAAACCTGTTGAAACCTGCAACACCATGCAACAGGTTGTGGTGTGCTACAGGTTTGATTTTTTGGATACCGTACCCATATCTGTGTACACCATCATGTGAATACCGTGGGTATTCCCATACCCGTGATATACACTAGGCATGTGATGCAACAGTGCTCTTCAACCGTGCGAGTGAAGATGAGGATGTCATTGAGATAGATGCAAACAATGCCTTCAAGGATGAGGTTGTGGAAGATGTTGTTCATCATGGTCTGAAAGGTGGCAGGACTATTAGTAAGGCCAAAGAACATGACAAGCAGTTCAAAAAGACCATGGTTGGTATGAAAGGCTGCCTTCTACTCATCTCCCTCCTTTATCCTCACATTATTGTAATTCCAATGGATGTTGAGCTTGGTGAAGTATCAGGCTCCATGGAGCTGGTTCACAAGTTCAGAGATGAGAGGTAATGGGTAGCAATTTTTGACTGTGATGTCATTGAGCCTTCTGTAGTCTTGAACCGGTCAAAGTGAGCCATCCTTCTTCTTGACAAAGAAAAAGGGAGAGGCCATGGGTGACTTTGATGGTCAAATACATCCAGAGGCCAGGTGCTCATTGATGAACTGGTCAAGCTGTCACTGTTCTTTAGGAGAGAGAGGATAGACCTTGCAGGATGAAGGGGTTGCACTGGGGGTGAGTTTGATCGCATGATCGCATGGCTTGCACACAGGGAGAGAGTTGAACGATTCCTTGGAGAACACATCCCTGAACTCATGGAGATGAGGAAGCAAGGAATCAGTAGAGGATTTAGCAGCATTGTTTTTGTGGAAGGCCTCAGCAAGGCGTTGGGATATGTTTGATGTAGCACACACCTCGTGCAATAGATGAATCACAGTGTAGAAGATCTGATCACCTTCCTCCACTCCCTCTGGCTCCTCCTCATCATCATCTGAGTCTGGCATCAGATCAGGAACCCCCTCTAACTCCACCTCAGGCACAGGCAGGGGCCCGGCACAACACTTCCTAGTGCATTGTACTGAGGCCCTTTGTCCATGGTGTTCTTGTCTGGCTTCCATGAAACAAGTGCAACAGTGGGATGGACACCGGCTCATTGTAACTGGTATGCCAGTTGACCTCTGGGTTATGGTCTCGAAGCCATGGATAGCCCAAGATCACCTTCTGCTTTCCTAACTGAGTGACAGCAAAAAGGGCATGCTCACTATGATCTTTGTAATGGAGGACCAGATCTACAACCTCTCAGATGGCACCAGCTTCATTTGGGGACCCATCCATATTATAAACAGGTATTGGACACGAGAGTGAGTGAGTATTCAGGCAATGTTGTTGTGTGAGATGGGTATCAATGAAGAGACCAGTCGCACCAGAGTCCAGGAGTGCAGAGACACCGAGTATCTGTCCAGTGTTGGTAGTCTGTAGTTCAATTGCTAGGTTCAAGGAATGTGTAGAGGGAGTGGATGCAACAATATATTTGTGTGGTAGTTTGCACTCCCATGATTTAATTCTGGGGCATGGGGCAGAGGGAGAGATAGGAAGAGCAGGTACATCTTCAGCCAACTTCAAAGGGTCAGAGAGGGGAACAGTCATGGAATTAGATTCATCCTCTGGGAATTCAACTGACAAAACTTCAAAGTGGTTATGGACAGGCAGTGAGGGCATACAATTCACTTGTTGCAAATAGAAAAATCCTGCTCCTCTACAACTTCTGACTTGACCTCCTCTGCAACCTGGTTCTTTGCTTCCTCAACATCTACAAGCACCAACAGGTCCTGGAGGAGTTCATCTTGCCCCTCAGGGGTGAGCATGTGAATATCCTGATGATGGGGACATGCTCTGGCCATGTGTCCAGTTCCCCCACAGCGGTAGCAGAGATCCAACCTACATGCACAGCTACAGGTTGCATCAATGTCCATTGGTACTGGGACATTGACAGCTGGTGCAGGAGTCTGACAGACAGGAATGGGGTTACACTGGGGAAGGGTTCAATTGAAGGTGTAGGGTGCATGAGTGGTAGTTGGAGCACAGAATGCAGCATTAAACACTGCATTTGTGAGTTGGTTCTCATCACAGAGTGAAGCAGCTTCATACCAAGCATAGATATCATCATCCGCTGGGCGCCCTTCCAACATCTGTGCAATCTGGTCCTGAATCTCTTGATTGAGGCCCCATTGGAACTTCACCACAACTGGTAGCCCACTCCCATATCCTGCCATGTCCACCAAATCCTTAAACTCATCGATATAATTGTCCACGGATCAATGTGCCTGACGGTAAGAGGATGACTCAAGCTGTGTCACTGCTCAGTGGTGCTCATTGAGGGGACAGAAGTGGCATACAAACTCTGCTCAAAAGTCACCCCAAGTGGAGAAAGGTAGAGAACCAAGCTCTTTAGTTTGGCGCAGAATACAGTCCACATAGAGATAGGCGCATTCAGATTTCATGTTTGTGAAGGCCCAATAAATTTTTGCAGCATTGTTGACAAATTGATGCAACTGGAGACTGATGTACAACTCACAGAAATTAAGGAATGCATGCCCCTGCGCATGTGTGCCATTAAATTCAGCAGGGGGGGATGGTTTGATCTGGGCGCGCTTCTTAGTGGGCACATTAGGTGGTGCATCGTTATTGGGCATGCTTGGAGCCACAATGGGGGGAACATTGGTTGTGGAGCTAGTCTGAAGGGTTCTGATGAAGTTTTTGATCCTAGATTTAAGCAAATCAATTTCCATGCATATTCTGGTAACGTCGCTTTCAAGTGCATCAAGGCATTCTAATGCATCCATGGCACTAGGGGGCGCGTTAAGTGAAAATGGTGGCACACTGAAGGTGGGACTGTCAGGAACAGTGTGTAGGGAGTCTGTGGAGCTTTGGGAAGTGTCATCCACTCTGTACCTGCCTATCTTGGGCAGCACATTCACGATTTTGGGCCTTAGGAGAGAGTTTTCTACTATAAGGGCAACCTTAGAGGCCACTTAATTAATGGACTAGCAAAGGGAAATCCAAAGAGAAAACTCTAAGGACCCCTTTGCCAATGCCCAGTATATGTGAAGACTGCAAAAATCAAATAATAACCTAAAAATAGAAAAGGCAGAGATAGGCAGATCAAGGCCGCCGAATGACATCATACCAAGGGGTCCAAGGGGTAGATGTTGGAAAGGGTACTCCACCACTAAATATAAAACTGTCAACATGCACAAATGTGATAGAAAGGAAAATTAGCAATAAAATAAGGAAAAATCATAGAAAATGAAGAATAGAAGGAAATGAAGTGAGGAAAAATATAGGACAAATGTAAAAAATAGGAGAAACACATGGGGCACCCCCTAGTCCCCTTACACCTCACCTAAACTTTTTCAGGCCATTTGGTGGTTTGAGGGCTTTAATATCATGTTCCCACCCCATTCCTCTCATGCCCTGCAACCTCTCAACTCATTCAGCACTGTGTGGCATCACTTATGGCCATTAGCTTTCCTACCCCTACCCATTTGTCTCCTGCACCCTCATTTTTGCTGGCATCGACTCTCCCCACCCCCACTTTATGTTTTTGGCACCTCAGTGCCTCATTTCGCCAATGTAGCCCCCGTTCAATGCCAGAAAGGTGTCGAATGATGTTGTTCATGATTTGTTTTGCCAGCATTGACTCTCCTCCTGCCCCCACTGCCTGTTTTCCAACCCCCCTATGCCTTGTTTTGCCAACACCACCTTTCCTTTCCCTTGTTTCACTGACACTGCCTCTTCCCAACCTTTCCCTAAGGCATGACCTGGGTATGGGTAACACTGTGTGTTTCTGCTTACAGGTATTCTCGGGTATGGGTACGGGTTTGGATTTCCATACCCAAGGCAAAACCGTACCCATACCCACAGTGTTACGGGTATCATGGTACCGGTCCAATGGTCACGTGTTTTATCAAATGAGTTTGTTGATCAACATCAACAACAACAACAATAGCTCAACAATGATGACAACTGCTACCAACACGCCCCCCTTGTTCTAAATGCGAGTGGAGGGTGTTTTTTCTACTAGGCAACAACAATGACAACTACTACCAACATGCCCCCCTCATTCTAAATGCAAGTGGGGGGTGTTTTTTCTACTAGGCAACAATGATGACAATGGCCCCCTCTCATCAACAACAGCCCCCTCTAGTTGACAATGGCTGCGGCATCACCGCCACCACCCCCTCTCACTCGCAAATGCGAGTCGGGGGTGTTTCTTGGTTTGTTTCACTTGGGAGCACCGCCACATCACAACTACCACCCCCTCTCACTCACAAACGTGAGGTGGGGGTGGTTCTTGGTCTGTTTCTCTTGCAACGGCTGCCATGTCACGACTACCACCCCATCTCACTTGCAAATGTGAGGTGGGGGTGGTTCTTGGTCTGTTTCTCTCGCAATGGCTGCCACATCACCTCCACCACCCCCCCTCACTCACAATTGTGAGTTGGGGGTGGTTCCCCATTGTATTTAGATATATTTAGAATCATAATAAATTATTAATGTCATACTCATTGAAACCCCCCCGTACCCATGGTAAAACCATACCCGTAACTGTAATGGGTATGGTGTTCACGGGTATGGGTACGGGTACATGAAATTATACCTGGGGGTTACCTGAGTCATGCCCTACCTTTCCCCACCATGTTTCAGCCCCCTGTGCCTCATTTTGCCAATGCCACCTCCGTTCGATGCCCTTTTCTTGTCCCATCCAAGATGACCCTCTATTGAGCACATGGATTGCCCATTTTCCTATCAGCTATTGTTGAAGCCCACAATCAATGTTCCCTACTTTGCATTCTCCAATTCACTCCCAGGATTCATTCCATCCATCTCATTTCATCTGTTCACAACATTGACCCACTGTTGGGGACTTTGAATTACCTGCAGTCTTTCACCCTCCAAGTCAGTAGTCCCAAAGACAACTGCAACATTTGGTACTCCAAGTGATCTTTCCCTTTGAATGGACCGCCACTCTCAGCTCTTGAACCCTTTTTTCCTGCCAACCACGTCACCACCAGCAACAATAACAACTTCAGCCGTGAGCACCCCCAAAATGGTGTCTGTGGCTGTGTCCAGCACCCAAACTGCTAAAACCACCACAGAGATGGCTACCCATGCACCTGACAGGCCACAACAATGGTCTACAGCACAGGAGAGTAAGCCACTCATTTGCTTGATGGAACAATGTTGCCAGCTCCAGGAGCCACAACGGCACTCTGAAAAGCCATCTGCACCCCCAAGTCCCCCCCTGCTTGAACCCCTTGCCCCTGTTATGCACCATGAGCCCACCACAATGCCTTGTGCCTCCACCAGACCTGCCACACCACTGTTGACATGCTCATCAACAACAACTATACCCCCCTGCTCTTGCTCCTCTCTGGAACATGGACCACAGCCCAGAAACAATGGAGCATGCTCTCAGGTGTGTCACAGCCTCCCCCCAAACTTCAACCCTCCCATTTTAGATGGCACCACGCTGTTCATTGCCACCATCTTCACCTGTGCTCCTGCCCCTGCACCATTACCCATGTGTCCAACTTGCCCCAGACCTGCTGTGAATGCACTGTCTCGCTACTGCCCACATCTACTGCAGGTCATCCTTAGCACAAGCAATTAGTAGAATGGCATCATATCACCTGCCTGATGACCCTTGCTTTACCGAGTTATATCCTGATATCATCCCTACAGCTGAACCCACAGAATCATCTAGCTTATACTATGATGATCTTCCACCCAAACTCTGGCTTAAGATCTTTCCTGAGCTTCTTCCAGTGGATCTGTGCTCTATCACTCTCACTTGCTCTAACTTCCATCATTGTCAATGCCCCATCATTGTCAACACCCCCTGTCAGGCCACTCAATGTTTTCACTGGTGTGTAAAGTGTGCCTGTGACTTGTTGATTCAAGTCAGCCCCCCCCCAGTCAAATATTTTGGAGTATGAGAAAGTGTAAGAGTGTCTCTTACATCAGCATCCCTTATATACATCCACACCCTTTATCACATGTTGTTCCAGTAGTATATAGTCTACACCTTGATTACTTTGTATGATATCTTAGTTTCCACCCTTGAATATACTAAGTTCCTTATAGTTCTCAGTTTCCATTAGTGTTGGAAGCTCCCACTTCCTTCCAGTCTAATATGCTGCCCTTGTGGGACTTTGGAACATGGTATTAGCTTATAGACCACCATGTCCTTTAGGGACTTTAATTCATCATGGTATCCATGCTCCCAACATGCCACATCAGCTGAATTCTTGGCCTCATCCCAAGTCTTCAGTTCATCTTCAAATTGAAGTGATTCTGGATCAAAATCTGCCATTTCCGAGATCAGGGCCTGAAGTTGATGCACCTGATCACCCAGATCAAGATTATTAAATGATTGATGAAGTTCTTTGATGATGTCACAATCATGATCAGCCGACGGATTTGGGTTATGGTCCAATCTGGTAGCGACAATGGCAGCCCTACATTCCTGTCATGTGTCCTTGACCCAAATTGCGCTCTCCTGAGATTCTCATATGTGGCAGCAGTTTTGGTTATTGCAGGGCCACTGTTGGGATTTTTCTCAGTTGGAGTTAGTATGCGGGTTGATCAACATATGGGGTGGTAACAGTATATGTTTGGCAATGTCAGGGGTAATGTGTAGTAGGCAAAGGGGAATTATGAAAGGATTCATCATTGTCTTGGTTCTCCAGGAGAGGACCCAGGAATGGTTGTCTGCTAGTGGTGTTGCTAATACTCCCATCCTCCTCCAGCATGGTTGGCACAGGTGGGGGGTGGCCATCATGGCTCTTGAGGAATCTCACATGGTATGAACTGTGAATCTTATGCATCAAGCAATTATAACATTGATATGACTTTGATTTTGGGTCATAACTGATCAAGATGCACTTGATGGATTGATCACATGCATCAAAGGGATATGCTAAATATAGTACATGCATCAAAAATGAGACTCATGGTGTAATCTCAACAAGGCAAGCACTAAAAGAAGGGGAACAAGGAATACTAGACTTACTTTGAGTCACATGGAGGTAACAGGACATGGCATAGTATTCCTAGGTCAAAGCTAGCTTATTGTAGTACAAGGTGGTTGTTCAAAGTAGCAATAGATGAAAAGATAGTGGAAAAAAGAGTGAGAGCACCTAACCTTCCCACAATTCCTTACTAATTAGTTGACATGATCCCATCACATCAAGCCAACTAATTAGTATAAATCTACTTGATTCTCTTACCCACCAATATAACCCTTCAATATTGTTCACTTCAACCATTTAAGGTAGCCCACCAGAGAGCAGGTTGAACCAAGTGTTCCCAAAAAGGCAATAACACAGAAATAACTTGACATTGAGACAACGCACCATTAATCAAAAAGCAGGGGTAGATATAGAGAGATTTATTCCATACCAAGCAAAAGAGACAAGAGGAATCTGTCAATAAATGGAGGGAATATGCTCAAGAGAGTGTTGATGAATGGTGTGATTGGGACTCATCGATCAAATGTGCTGATCACCTACTCTCAAACTCATTCCTTTGTACATATCTCACTTGTTACTGCACAGATCCCTGTCAGTCCTGTTGCTTCCTATGCAATTAAACCCCCTCTATATGCCCCTGCTCTCCAATTAATGGGGTGTCGCATTACTGTGGAGATACTCTCAGATTATTGCCTTTTTTGGAACACCTGGTTCAATCTACTCTCTGGTGCATGCTACAGCCTCTGATGTTATCTGGGCTATCTCTAGCTCAAGGGAACCTTATATAATACCATCTTATGCACTGCTTTTTATACTATATCAAGAAGATGAAGTGCTGTTGACCTTGGGTGAGTGACTGTAACCTGCTGCAATGTATTCATTCTTCACCTCTCTTGTATAGGGTCATGGACTGTTCCAATATGTTAATTCTACTTATAATACCTTGGTATGTCTGTATATACTGCTACTAATTTATCCTATGAGCTGGCATGGAGTAGTAAGGAGTATAGGTGAGTAGGTGAAGACCCTGCCTTGTAGGACATGCTGAATTATAGGTAAGGTGTGTGATTCATGGTGAGCAAAGTTCACCTCTGTTGATGGGGAACCCATGTCCTGGTGAGCCAGGACCTTCCCCCCCTGCTATCCCTTTTGCTGACCCTCATTCTACTTTACAACTAGACCTAGGAATCGAAGAAAGCAAACATTTTGGTGCCACAGATTTTACAGGCTCCTCCTGAGTACATATACTCTTTTCTGTCTATACTGATTGCTCCAGAGCCTTTAGGAGCTCTATCAGGTTGTTTATTAGGACTATTCTACCCTATTTCAATGTGGATTTCACAAGGGGAAGGCCTAGGTATGCAGGTAAGTGACAACCTCTCCCCCTCCCCATACAGGTGCATTGGCACCCAACCCTCAACTCCCAGCTCTCCCAACTTCATTCCCAACTCCTAGATACATCCTCCCATCTATATACATACACCTTGGTATGTACAAGCTCAGTACATGATACCCTCTCTCCTCAATCTCTTGCTCCTCCCCCTTGCCTCCCTTCCTACCTCATGTAGCACCATTCCAACTCATGTATATAGCTATAAGTACCATCATCTACCAGTAGACCCCCCAAAATGAAGAGAGGAGACCCCCCTCCTCCCTTATCAAGGGAGAATGTTTGTTATAGGCTGTAAATGGGGTGTAAAAGCGAAATTAATTGTATATTAACACCCTATATACATATATAAGTCTTATCTACAAAAGAAATGGAAGAGAAAGAGTGCAGAATAAGTAGAATAGCAAGCTCATCATTGGGGATGATGAGCACAACATGGCATGGCAACCTTGATGGCAATGTCAGAGGTAGCCAAGTTGCCCATCATATTGATGCATGTTGACGTGTGCCATTGTGCCAAGCTTGATCTTTCTTATCAGTTTGTTATCTATTGCTTACATGATATCTATGGGTGGCATACATTGGGCAGGCTAGGTGGGCTACCTTAAATGGTTGAAGTGAACAATATTGAAGGGTTATATTGGCGGGTAAGAGAATCAAGTAGATTTACACTAATTAGTTGGCTTGACGTGATGGGATCATGTCAACTAATTAGTAAGGAATTGTGGGAAGGTTAGGTGGTGAGAGGTCCATGGTATGTAAGTATGCAAATATGTCATAACAACATGATGTAATCCAGGCTTACACCCTCCCATTCTTCAAGAAATTAACCAATCAAAAAGTAAACATCAGTAAGATGAAGGAAAAAAATTCAACATCATGACACATGCATCAAAACCCAGAGGGAAAAAGCTACTGTGTGTTTCTACACCATACATGACAACCATTTATCCAGTGCTTCACAATCTTTGAGCTCATGTTGTGGTAGCCATAAATTATTGTTTGGTCCAAAGCCCTTCCAGTGAACCAGATATTGTACACCGCATCCACGTCAACATTCATCCACAATTTTCTCAATTGCATACTCTTCAATACCTTTGGTTGTGACAATGGCACTCAGTCAAGCATGTTTGTGAGATGGGAACAGTTGTAAGCTCACCTCAGATAGAGTTGAGCTTCACTAAGGCAGATGAGACAGAATAGGATCAGGCTATATAGCAGAGTGAGTGGATACAGGAGGCTACAATGAGGAAGCGATGGAGAAAGTGGGGAAAAAGGAAGATAGCGAGAAGAGTAATGAGTTGTAGGTATATATGGCCCCTCCCCACACCTCTTCCATCCCAGTGGATTTCAACTACCCCAGACCCTTCACAGGTCTCCCGCCGCTGAATCTGTCAAGCAGTCAACCAGCTTAAGCCCTTAAAGGCCCCGGGCCCAGATGGCATTCCCAACGTAATCCTGAGAAGATGCATCAACACCCTCATAGACCACCTATTCTTCATCTTCTGTGCAGTCCTGGAACTCGATGTCTACCACGAAAGATGGCTTACCTCCACGACTCTTGTCCTTCGCAAACCAGGTAAACCAGCATATGACATCGCTAAAGTGTATCACCCCATTGGCCTCCTTGATACCATTGGTAAACTTCTCTCCACCCTTGTTGCAGCTGACCTTTCCCATCTAGCTGAAAAACACAGCATGCTCCCTCCCAGTCAATTTGGTGGTCGATCTGGTTGGAACACCACCAACGCCATGCATTTTGTCACCCACAAGGTAAAGAATGCCTGGCGTTCCGGTAAAGTAGTGGTAGCTCTTTTCCTTGATGTCCAAGGAGCCTTCCCCAACACAGTCTGCGATCAGCTCATTCATAACATGAAAGCCCAAGGTGTGCCCTCATGCTACATCCGCCTTACTAAATGTATGCTCACAGGTCACAAAACCTGCCTCAAATTCAACGATTTCATCTCTGACCTCATCAACATCATCAACAGTACCACCCAGGGCTGCCCACTTTCCATGATCTTCTACGCCTTTTACAATGCTCCACTAATCGCCACAGCTCTCCACAAATACGAGTTGTCCATCAGCTTTGTCGACAACTCCATGTTCCTACCAATTGCCAACTTGCTCTCAGAGTGCCACACCATCATCAAGGACATGATGGAACGCCCCTCAGGAGGCTTTGACTGGTCGATCTCACACAACTCCCCCTTTGAACTTTCTAAGCTAGCCCTTATGAACTTTCCATGCTCCCACCATGATCTCATCCCTACTGACCTCTCTCTCTCCAGACTCAACCCAGATACCTCAACCACCACCCAAGTCGTCACCACAGTCTCCCTTTACAAGTATCTTGGTGTCATTTTTAATCCCAAGCTCTGCTGGTCAGCCCACCATGAGAAAGTAATTGCCAGCGCCACCTGGTGGTTGTTTCAAGTCTCACGCCTCTCACGTATCTCTGGTGGAATGCCCCCCAGCCTAGTCCACCAACTTTATAATATGGTAGCTATCCCCGCCTTCACATATGCTGCTGACGTTTGGTATACAGGCATCCACTCCTCTCCCTCCATGAAGAAAAGACTAGGTTCAATCTTGATCACCAACAAACTGATCTCAGTCCAATGTCGTGCCACTAAACTCATCACCGGTTCCCTCAACATGGCCACCGGCGATGTCCTTGACGCACATGCTAACCTTCTCCCTATAGACCTCCTCTACCATAAAATCCTCTTCCGTGCTGCCGTTCGCCTCGCATCCCTCCCCACTTCCCACCCACTCCATAACCCCGTCCATTCAGCAGCTGCCCGCTATGTCAAGAAACATCGCTCCCCCCTCCACTCCCTTTTCTTCACCACCAAGGTATCTCCCCCCACCGTCAAAATGATAGCCCCAACTGTTAAGACTATAGGTCTTTAACTCAGCCTTGGATTCGTATGTCACAGTTGGATGCTTTCCAACTATATCGGTATCGCACTAGGAGGCTTTCCTAGTGTATTGGGCTTCTGGCCTTCACTTGGGTACTTCCTCAAGTCATTACAGCTATCCGTACTCAGAGGCTTTCTGAGTAGACCGTCGGTTTGTGTATCACAGTTGGAGGCTTTCCAACTGTCGAGTTCGAGTTATCACAGCTAGGGGCTTCCTAAGCTGTCGAGTGTTCTGGTTGAGTCTAAGACTGTTGATTGAATTAGGTCAAGCTGAGGAATACAGGCAGTATTACTACAGCTTATATACAGTTCAAAGATACCTATTGTCCAATTGGAATGCAGGATCATTATCAAGTATAAATAGAAAGAACAATAGAAATAACAGGCCTCATGCCTAGCATGAGGTGTCCGATGTTACGGATCCGACGTCAAGGATCTGATGTCGATCGTGAGTGTCCGACATCACAGACCTCATGTCAAAGGGCTGTTGTATCAATGCATGGGAGTGGGTTTGGGTGCATAGAGTCACCATGCGTCAAAGCGTCTCCCATCGGAAGTGAGTCGAGTCGAATGAGAAAATTAAAGTACCCGGTCTTGCCAGCGTACGTCTGGTCATCGTGGGTTACAATAACAGAAAATCGTAACACCAACATGCCAACGTCCCAACTATGCCCCCACCTTTGATACCTTTATCATGGGAAGTAAAGAGGCCACACTTGCATTTGCAAACACAGCCCATGAAGACGCCCTGTACTCAGTCTACTGCGATGGCTCAGGTTTCGAAGGAGGTATAGGTGCCTCAGCCGTCATGTTTGCTGACAGTGATAGGTTGTCTCCTTGGCTCAAAGGCCGATTCACCACTTTAACCACATTCCAATCACATCGGCTAACTCCTACAATGTCCCAGATGCAGTGCGACCCAGTCTATCGATCGCGATATCATATTGACCACGTCGAAACATCACCAGCAACATCAATTGTACTGAGAAACCACATTGCACAACCTTAGGACTACCTCAAAAGCCCCTAAGATCCCTCTAAATGACCATCAAACATCCCCGATCAACTTCGAACCAACTGCGACCACAATCGAACATTGTCGACCATCATCGAGCATTATCAATCGATATTGAGAGACTACGAGCAACATTGGGCACCACCTTCATTATCTAAATGGTGGAAAACCATGTGCCAGGAAGTATTCCAACTCGTGCTCAAACCTGCTGATAGTAGGTCAGCCTCGTTCCAAGTCCCTATCGCGTACAGAACCCACTGGACGGATTATTGCGAGACTTAGTGCGGTTTATACACAAAGGACAGTCCCTTTTTAGTTCTATACCCTTTATTACTCTTTCATCATATGATACATCTCTTTCTTGTTCAGATTCCAGTCTCCTTTTTGGCCTCATGCCTTAACTCATATCTTTTGCCTCATGTTCTACACATGTTTCTCATACCATTTTAGGAAGTTTCTTTAAAACATATAAAACTCTGTAGTATCTACTTGGAAATAACAAGAAATCGTCTTCACCTATCGTCTTGTATAAAGTTCTAAGAATCAGATCTATCCTCTAAAACAATTGAAGCTTCTATGAGTTTTCTCGATCAACGAGAAACCTCTGCGATCATCCTCGTCCTTGATCCTCTTTTGACCCTGTCATCATTAGCACTAGTAACCATCTCAACACTTCGTAGCCATTGGCTATAGCCTTCATATACTATCAACCTATCAAAAGGTCCTCAGAATTCACACTTCGACCATCGACAATAAAACTCGTTCACCGTCGATCTCGTTGATCATCCTCAATATCGATCAATACCCCATCGGACCATGTCAAACACCTTTATCTCTTATAGAACTACCTTCATGACTAGTACCAACTAGTTGTCCTCCCATAGGTTGGACCACAAATATTCAGAACATCTCACACCCTTCCTCTGACTCGTGTAAATATCATCGGCTGTTTTGGTGGTTTTCCTGGGTTGAGTATCATCATTTTTGGAGCCCACTGCAAGGGTTTCTGAATCATTTCATCATCGGACCAACCTCGACTTCCTCGGCTTAGGACAACACAAGCGAGAAACCTTTGTATTGATACTCACCATGCCTTTGAATCTCTCGAACAATCGGGAGATATTCTAATTCCTGTTTCCGAAGCAGAATCTACTCATTGTAGACTATTTCCTTCACCTATATCATCACCTTCCACATTGTCATCTACTTCTTTGTCATCATCATCAACCTCTTCATTCATCCTTCCAACAACTTTGACACCTCTACCATCCTTCACACAAGTCTTAACCCCTACCCCTAGAGTCATCGCATTCATGACTACACAAACTGCGATGCCAGCTCGTGGCCATTTGACTGCTCCGAAATTTGACCCTACTCAACCTCGAGAGCTCTGACAATACTTCAAAGAGCTTGAATTATTGTTCCTGACCTGCGGCATCACTGAATCAAATCTGATGAAGAAACATGCTTGTCGCTATCTTGACATCGACTCTTCCAAACTCTGGGAATCGCTTCCAGAATATCAGCCAGGCACTTCATTCAATGAATTTCAAACAGCTGTACATAAACTCTATCCTGGCTCGGAAGACAAACGCAAGTGGAACATATCGGACATGGACAAATTAGTGGGAGAACAGCTGCGTGTTGGGATATTCAACGCGAATGATCTAGGAATGTATTATCGGGTGTTCTACAACATTAATCACTTTTTGCGAGCAAAGAATAGGATCTTGGAAGCTGAGCAAAGCAGAGCTTATGTTTGAGGATTCCAACCTGGCTTATGGACTCAAATTGCTCAATGACTCAAACTCAAATTCCCCGATCATTATCCCAATGATCCATATCCGCTCAATGACATTCACGACACAGCAAAATTTGTACTAGCAGGCTCTAACACATCAAACTCAGTAGTCCACCAATCGACCTCTTCATTGCACTTGACATCGAACATCAGAAATACAGTCACCTCGTCACCCAGAACTATTATGATCAAAGCCAAAGATCTAAACGCAATGTTCAAACAATTTGCTAGCACCCTCGCTATGCACATCGCAGGTACTAAAAATCCTTGTGCTAATTCGGCAGACAGACAGGCACATATCGACGCACTTCTTTGCATATTTTGCGGTTTATCGGGACATTTTATCCCTGACTGTATGGTTTGTCAGTCATACTTGAATGAAGGAAAGTGTAAGCAAAACGCAGAAGGAAAGATCATTCTTCCAAATGGACAATTCACCCCTCGAAGTATTCCTGGCAGGTTTATCAAGGAACGCATCGACAAATGGTGGAAACGTAACCCAGATGCAACACCAGCAGCCACACTTTTATTCAGCATTGCACCATCAGAATCAGAAATGAAAGGCATTTATCATAACTCGACGTTGACTGCTGACTCTGAAGATAGAATAGCGGCTCTCGAGCGAGAGATATTCACACTTCGAAGTGGTTGACCATTTTCACGTCTGAACAAAGAGGTTCAAAGTCCAGTTCTGGCCATGACAATCCCCATTCCTGCATCCTCGACATCTACTGCTCCAGTACCAGCACCCTCAACATCTTCATTGACAACAGTCAACCCTTTGACTTCAACTACAGCTCCAACATCAGCATTGACATCGACTTCTCCCACATTGACCACTCCACCATCGACAACCATACCCCCAACGCAAACCTCGGTACACCCCTACGCATCGGTCAGGGAGAATACCTATTTGCCACCACACGAAAGGAACTTTGCTGGCACATCAAAGGGTAAGGAAAAAGACGGACCATTGTATGCAACACAGGCACCAGTACAGAACGAGAAAATTGCCCATGATATCTTTTTGTGCTCGATAAAGATGCCGATCATTACACTTACATTGGAAAAACTACTCTCACTATCACCCGAGGTTCAAACAAAATGGAGAGAACAGGTCACACCGAAATGAGTACCACAAACCAGAAACAATGCAATGAACATGTTTAGTCCCAACGCAATTATTGTGCCTGACCCATACGAGACCTATATTAGCAGTCTCCGACCTGGTGAAATCCCTCAGCCTTTTGTTGTCACTAAAGAAACTTCATCGATTAGATCAGTTATTATGGATGTCCATGGTAAAACCAGGTAGAAAGCGTCATCAATCCCAGTTCCTTGATTATTTCAATGGCCGAAGATGTCTGTCACAAACTCAGTCTGGCATACGATTTCTCGATTCAGCTTCCGATGCAGTCTGCCAATGGCACTGTGGATGAAACACTCGGTTTAGCATGCAATGTGCCCTGCGATCTCGGTGGAATCACCCTATACATGCAGATACATGTTATTTGGGACCCAGCTTACGATATTCTACTTGGACAACCTTTCGACATCTTAACAGAAAGCGTCATTAGAAATTACTGGAACGAAGCCCAAATGATCACAATATGGGACCCGAACTCAACTCAGACCACTACCATTCCCTCGATCCCTAGATCGCACTGTCGTCAAAAAGTGGTTCATGAGGATTTTCAGTGTTAGAGAATGAAATTTTGGAACAGTGCACTTTCATCATTTTGTTCGACTCTTCTAACTCCTCTATATTTATCAAATGCACTGCAAATATCCCTGAAATCAACTCCTCCAAAGAATTATCTGCAACACTTTCTGACTTATATTTGTCTGCATGCGATGAGTTCCATGTTCCTCAAAACACCTCAATGGTGTTCATACCTATGCAAACTCCTTCATTGTATGTTTCCCATTCCTCCGTTATTTCCGACAATCACCAGTCTAGTTATCTATCGATGATGAAGAAGTATAAACCAGTTGCACAGAAGGTCCGTCCAATTGTGGCCAAACTACCCAATCAATTTCAAATTATTCAACACATCGAGGGCAATCCCCTCAAAGACATGCCTCCACTAAATCCCCATCCTCCGATATTTAAACCAACCCCCCGATATAACCTCAAACGCAAAAACGTCATCGATCAAAATCATCCAGGCAATTTTCTATGGCCTCAAGAATGAGATCTCATGCATGACTTCATTTGAAACCAGCAAGTGGGGTTTGCATGGACGGAAAACAAACGAGGAAGGTTTTGACCTGATTTCCTCCCCCCTATCAAGTTCCCAGTCATCCCTCACACTCCTTGGGTTGAACACAATATCCCCATACCACCTGGTTTGTATGAACAGATCTGTGAGATGCTGAAAAAAAAGATTGAAGCAGGAGTCTACGAGTCATCAAACTCATCTTATCGATCGCGATGGTTTTGCATTGTGAAGAAAGATGCAAAATCACTCCGAATAGTCCACAGTCTTGAGCCGCTAAACCAAGTTACGATTCAGCACTCAGGCGTCGTCCCAATCCCCGAGCATTTAGCCAAACAGTTTGGAGGACACGCCTGTGGAGGGATGTTGGATTTATATGTTGCATTTGACAAAAGGCTCATATCTGAATCTTCTCAAGATCTAATGACTTTCCAGACCCCATTCGGCGCACTTTGAATCGTCACCCTACTGATGGGTTGGACGAACTCAGTTCTGATCTTACATGATGATGTCACTTTCATCCTACAACCTGAAGTCCCTCATATCACGATCCCTTATATCGATGACACACCAGTGAAGGGTCTGAAATTGGAATATCAAATGATCGGTGGGTCTTACAAAATGATCGCCAACAACTCAGGCATTCGACGATTTGTATGGGAGCATTTCGAGAACCTGAATCACATTGTCCAGTGCATGAAGTATTGTGGTGGGACATTCTCAGGACCACAGTTATTTACTTATGTCCCCAAAATAATTGTTTTAGGTCATCGATGCAATATTCAAGGCCAAATGGCTGACCCGATGCATATCGATAAGATTCTGAAGTCATACACTCACAGAAGTTAAGGTGTTCTTAGGAACGATTGGAGTTTGTCGGATTTTCATTCAGAGTTTCGCACATCGAGCAGCTGCGCTAATCAACCTTACTTGAAAAGATGTGCCCTTCAAATTTGGCCCATCTCAGGTAGCAGCGCAAGAAGATCTCAAGCAAGTGCTCCTAAACTTGCCAGCAATTTGAGCAATCGACTATACCTTGAATGCCCCAGTAATCCTCGCAGTCGACACATCGAGCATCGTGATTGGCTATTTCCTAGCGCAATGTGACCGCGGTAACCCTCAAAAACAATACTACAGTCAATTCAGCTTGATCACACTCAACGACTGTGAATCCCGGTTCTCGCAACCAAAACTCGAACTTTATGGTCTATATTGAGCTCTCGGTGCACTTCGTTTATATTTGATAGGGGTATGAAACCTTATCGTCGAGGTCGATGCGAGGTATATCAAAGGCATGCTCTCAAATCCCAATATTGCGCCTAGCACTAGCATCAACTGATGTTTTGTTTCCATTCTAACATTCCACTTCATGCTAGTTCATGTTGCAGGTATGCACCATGGGCCGGATGGTCTTTCACAATGTCCTCGACAAACTGAAGATGACAATATTGAAGTAGAAGAAGAATTCGGTGACTGGATTGACAAACTACATGGTTTCATTCACCAAATCAACCCAATCTTGATTCGACCTTTCCCCTCTCATGTGACTTATCCCACTTTCACCCAAGCTTCAGATTTCAGTAAGGGGGAGGATGTTTTGTATGAAGACATACCTCGATCGGACAAAGCAAAGAAAGAAGACAAACGATTACTGCTTGTTCATAGATGGTTAGACGATATGGTGCGACCCCCAAAACTATCAGACACTTAGTACGCTACCTTTGTGCGATATTGCACTGAGTTCTTCATAGATTCCAGAAAACTATGGCAAAAAGATCATCATGGAGAACACAAGATCATTGCAATTCCAGAACGTCACATCGATATTATCCGGTCGTCGCACGACCATATTGGACACAAAATGATCTTCACCACAAAGTCTCACATCGCCCTACGATTCTGGTGCCCCAACCTGAAAGCCGATATCGCATGGTACATCCAAACGTGCCACTACTGTCAGTTGTGACAAACTCAAAATCTCCTTATTCCACCAATCATCGCCACCCCCGCCCCTCTATTCAGAAAAGTCTACATCGACACAATGCACATGCCACCTTCTGGTGGATATTGCTATATAGTACAAGGTCAATGCTCAATATCATACTGGCCGGAGTTCAGAATGCTTCGCAATGAAACAGCAAAGACCATTGGCAATTGGATCTTTGAAGAAATCATTTGTTGATGGGGCTCGCTTTATGAAATCATTATTGACAATGGCCCAGCATTTGTTGCTGCTCTCGAATACTTGGTGAAGCGCTATCATATCAATCACATTCAGATAAGTGGCTACAATTCTCGTGCCAATGGACTCATCGAATGAGCCCACTTTGATGTACGACAATCACTCTACAAGGCCATCAATGGCAATCAAACTCGATGGTCGGTTGGGACCTACTCAGTCTTTTGGGCAGAATGGGTAACAGTTCGAAAGCAAATGGGCTGTTCACCCTATTTTGCAATCACAGGTTCTCATCCACTCATCCCTCTTGACATCTCAGAAGCGACATATCTACAGCCACCACCCGACTTGATACTCTCCTCCACCGATCTCATCGCCCGACGAGCTATCACACTACAGAAATGCTTGACCGATCTCGAAGTACTCTACTCTAGAGTCTACACCGCTCAACAAGAAGCTGCGAAACGCTTTGAAGAGATTCACAAGCGAACAATTTGAGACTACAATTTCAAAAAAGGTGACCTTGTACTCATGCAAAACACACAGATCGAGAAAGCCCTTAATCAAAAAATGCAAGCTCAATACCTCAGCCCACTCATTGTCATCGCACAAAACCACGGTGGCGCTTATATTCTTTGTGAGCTCGATGGTTCAGTTCTTCATTGACCAGTAGCTGCTTTCCAAGTTCTACCCTATCTAGCATGAAAAACGATTCCCCTTCCTCCGAACTTCTTTGATATCAACGATCGTCAGCTCAAACAACTTTGAACAACATCGGACGTCGACGGAGACGTCGATGAAGGTATTCCTGACCTCGAAGAAGACGAATAGAGCATTTTCCTTTTATTTTCCTTACTTGTGATATTGAAACAAACTCTCGATCTTATAACAGTGTATTATTACAAGTCGCGATATTGTTTGAAATGTGTTCGCGCAAGCTCGACAGGGTTTTTCGGCTATGAAGGAGTTCTGAGCCTTTCCCCTATGTCTTGTTTTGATAAATTGTCCATCTTACTTTCTTTTTCTTTTTCTCTCCTATGTTTCTTTGCATTTCTTGGCTTCGAGCATACGCGATATTTCTCATTTCAAACTTATCTCGCTCAGACACAACAAAAACGATAAAATTAAAACAATAGAACAACTTCTACTGCGATTCCTCCCACTTTCTCTCCAAAACCTCGATCTCCTCCATCAAAACCTCCACCTCCAGCTTTTTTCGCACCAGCACTTCCATGAGATATTGATGACGGAGTTGTGCTGTGTCCAACTGCCTCATCTTGTCCTCCACCACCATTGACTGCCCCTCGACCAAACCTGTGATCTCGGCTTCGACCTCTCGTTCCCTCGCTTTTCCCTTCCCCTTCTCCTTCTGAGTGGACTTCGCCTTCGCCTTCGTTGTTCACTTCGGGGGCTTGACAACTCTTGAGGGCCCGGCCTCCGCATTTTGGATGGGCTGGATGGCCCAAATGCGTACTGCTAAGTAATCATACAGATTAGCGATCATAATTGTTATCGAGAAGGATCACTTACTACGTCTTGGAGTCGACACCTCCGTCGACTCCCCAGTACCCTTTGTAGCTTGCTTGGAGCCCACCTTTTTCCTTGACTCACCTCGTCAGAGTCCACACCTCGACACTCCCTCCCAGTAGCAGCCCTGCAACCCTTGAGTGCATCGCTTGCACTTGGGTGCGCCCTCCTTGACGATGCATTCTTGCGAAGTCCTCAGTCCTGTGCAATGATCACACTAAAGCAAGCGTAATTAGTCTGAATGATATTGATGTAGAACGACTACTTACTGGCCCATGGAAGGTGATCAGATCACCTTCCTCTAGCTGCACCGGGCTCCTCATCCAGCTCATCCTCACCTTCCTCCTCCTCATCCATCTCATTGGCCTTCCTCTTCTTGACAATCTGCTTGATGACCTACCGGTCATCGACCAGAAGTTCTTCATCCGCGGCCTCGTCTCAATCAATCGAAAGGTGCATCACCTTGAGCGCAGCCATACGATTGCGGAATTCGTCCTTCGACACACTTTTTGCCTGGACTTTGGTCAAGAATGTTCGACGTGCCTTGACCAGCGCGTCTCATTGTTCCTCGATCCTCTTCACTTTGGCCTCAACAGCCACCTGCCGAGCCACCCTCTCCTCCTCTCTCTGCCTCTCTGCCTCGACTTTCCTTGAGTACTCCTTGAAAAGATATCTGCCACCCCAAGAAACCCAAGCCTCACGAGCGAATGGTGCAAAGAGGCTGATTGCCTTGTCCAACGTTGCCTGTACACGATCGTCATGTGCCTCATTGAACGATCTGATCAGATCATTGTATTCAGCCTATCAATGAGGTCAGGAAGCAGATAAATAAAGAAAAGGGAGAAACACACCATTTTCTCACAAAGATTTTGACCCCAGATTTTGAAGTCCAACTTTTCGGCCTTGCCAGCCTCGGGCATCGATTTGGCATGATTGAGGATGGGAAGGGCAAGTTCAGCGAGGATGGACATACTGTCAAGGAGGTTGATGGAAGAGATCAAATGGAAAGAGAGAAGTTCGAACCATGATGCATCTTAAATCAACAATCAACAATGTCACATGACCTGGTTATTTCGGCTCGACTGACCGGGACAGTCAGAATTTCAGTAAGGGGGAGGATGATAGGTTGTCTCCTCAGCTCAAAGGCCGATTCACCACTTTAACCACATTCCAATCACATCGGCTAACTCCTACGATGTCCCAGACGCAGCATGACCCAGTCTATCGATTGCGATATCATATCGACTGCATTGAAACATCACCAGCGACATTGATCGTACTAAGAAAGCACATTGCACAACCTTAGGACTACCTCAAAAGCCCCTAAGATCCCTCTAAATGACCATCAAACATCCCTGATCAACTTCGAACCAACTGCGACCGCGATCGAACATCGTCGACCATCGTTGAGCGTTATCAATCAATATTGAGAGACTACGAGCAACATTGGGCGCCACCTTCATTATCTAAATGGTGGAAAACCATGCGCCAGGAAGTATTCCAACTCGTGCTCAAACCTGCTGATAGTAGGTCAGCCTCATTCCAAGTCCCTATCGCATACAGAACCCGCTGGATGGATTATTGTGAGACTTAGTGCGGTTTATACACAAAGGACAGTCCCTTTTTAGTTCTATACCCTTTATTACTCTTTCATCATATGATATATCTCTTTCTTGTTCAGATTCCAGTCTCCTTTTTGGCCTCATGCCTTAACTCATATCTTTTGCCTCATGTTCTACACATGTTTCTCATACCATTTTAGGAAGTTTCTTTAAAACATATAAAACTCTGTAGTATCTACTTGGAAATAACAAGAAATCATCTTCACCTATCGTCTTGTATAAAGTTCTAAGAATCAGATCTATCCTCTAAAACAATTGAAGCTTCTACGAGTTTTCTCGATCAACGAGAAACCTCTGCGATCATCCTCGTCCTCGATCCTCTTTCGACCCTGTCATCATTAGCACTAGTAACCATCTCAACACTTTGTAGCCATCAGCTATAGCCTTCATATACTATCAACCTATCAAAAGGTCCTCAGAATTCACACTTTGACCATTGACAATAAAACTCGTTTGCCGTCGATCTTGTCGATCATCCTCAATATCGATTGATACCCCATCGGACCACGTCAAACACCTTTATCTCTTATAGAACTACCTTCATGACTAGTACCAACTAGTTGTCCTCCCATATGTTGGACTGCAAACATTTGGAACATCTCGCACCCTTCCTCTGACTCATGTAAATATCATCGGTTGCCTCATCGGCTGTTTTGGTGGTTTTCCCAGGTTGAGTATCATCAATGGTCAGGAAGTAGACTCCCTCCATTACCACCTAGGTCCAATATCCAAACACACAGTCTACAAAGCCGAAATCATTGGACTAACGCTAGGCCTTCACCTTCTATCTGGTATCAAGAAATTTTCTCACCCCCACCTCCCCACTATCTTAGGTACTGACAGCCAGGTGACCATCAAAGCCCTTGATAACCAGAAACCCCACCCCGCCCACTACCTTCTCAACCATGTTCATGATGCAGCCAAAAAACTTCATGCCAAGCAATACCGTTGCTTAAACAGCAGAGCCTGCAAATCCACTCTCCACCAAAGGAACCCTTGGAAAGACAAGGTACGTGAAGTCATTGCACTCCAACTAATCTGGACCCCAGGTCATGTCAACTTTGCTCCTAATGAGTGAGCCGATGAGGAAGCTAAGCTAGCCGCCCAAGGATCCTCCAGCCATACTCGACTCCTCCCCACTTTTCTCCATTGCAAACCCCTCCCTGCAAGTATCCCTGCACTCCGCCAAGCCCACCTAACAGCCCTCCGTAAATGCTGGAAGACCTCTCCCAGATATGCCCTCCTCAACCCCATCGACAAATTGCTCCCCTCCAACAAATTCTTGAAGCTCATCAACAAACTGGACCATTGCCAATCAGCCATCATCACCCACCTACACACAGGCCATTCCCCACTCAACCAACACCTCTTCCGCATACACTGCTCTGAGACCCCCTCCTGCCTCCATTGCCAAGGCATCACAGTGGAGACAGTTTGTCACTACCTGTTCCTATGCCCACACTACCAACACAAACCCCACATCCTCCATCGCAAACTTAAATGCAAAGCTGAGTCCATCTTGTACCTGTTATCCCATCCCAATGCTGTTACACCCCTTCTTAGCTTCATCCACGCTATAAAACACTTCAAGTCTAAATCAGAATCAGCACGCTGCCCTGACCTCCTCAACCTCGTCAATACCTTCTTTGCCCATGCCAGGGCCATCTTGGAACCCTCCGCCTGACCAACCCCATAAACTGGCTAACACACACCTACCCCCCCCCCCCCCTAAGGCCATCATCCCCCTGTGTTAAGGGCGAAGCCTCAACCACTTGATCTAGTCGATGTCGTTCAACGAGGTGCTTCCTCGACGAGTCATTCGGCACTAGTCTTACTCGGAGCATCCGACGTAAGATAGGTAGTGCACTCTAGCAGGGCTTCTGCATAGAGTCGTTCAGGTTCACGCACTAAGGGGCTTCCTTAGTGGTTTCGAGTAAGTTCGTGAGTTTGCAAGTTAAGGCTGTTAATTGCCTAGATCTAAACTAAGGACATCCCTACTACAAGTCGCAGTACTTATACTAGTAGGAAGGTCCTTATTGTCCAATCGGAAAGGTAGATGTGTATCAGGTATGAATAGAAACAATAGGCCTCATGCCTTGCATGAGGCATCTGATGTCATGGAGTGCTGCGGTGCAGCATGTTGATCGTGAGAGTCCGACATCATGGGCCTCATGTCAGGGGGCTGTCGTATCACAGCATGTGTGGGAGTGGGTTCGGGTGCATGGAGTCACCATGCATCAAGGGTGCCTTCCACAGGAAGGGGATTGAATGCATGCAGTTGGCATGCATCATGTATGTGTCTGGTGTCAAGGACATGCCCTAGGCATGAATCAAGGGGTGCCTCCTGTCTGGAGGGGATCGTCGGGTGCATTGGATTCCATGAGTTACAAGGAAAATTGTAACATTACCCCCTCGCTATGGTCGAAAGTTCCACACTTCGACCTAAATCTTTGTCTCTCCTTTCTGGTCTGATTGGGCGTGGTCTGGATATGTGGGTAGGTCGGGGTTGAGGGGTACAATGGAGGAATAATTCATGTCCGAACTCGGACCATGATCAGGTTCTTCTGGTTCGCGCTGCCCTAGGTAGCGGTGTCAAGGAGTCAGTAGTATCATTGAAAGGGGGGCGTTGCAGGATGGCAAATTCAACGTCTGTAATCGGGGGTTTGGGTTCTGTTCAGAAGATGGCGTAGAGGCAAAATGCGAAGGTTAGGGCTGCCGCTGCAGCCAGGGTCATGCCAACAACAATGGCGAGGATCGTAATCCCTGTGAGCATGGGTCTGTCTTGTCATGCCATCGTCTTGAGCTCTGCCTTTTAAATCCTTCCATATGGCTCTCCTGTCATGTTTCCCATCGCGTCATCATCAAAATCATCATATCCGGAGTTAAAGAAGAGCTGTTGTCTGTGTTCGGCTTCTCTTTGATCGGTCTCTCGATCTTTCTGAGGTTTCTCCAGGCAGTTCATCCTATAGTGTCTGGGGCCTCGCTGTTTGCAATGCTTGCAAGTATATCATGGGCAAATCAGGCCGAAATGGCCTATCTCTTGGCAGATGAAACATCTGGCATGTCTCATGTGTGGGGGAGACCAAGGCGGTTGGGTGGTTTTCGGTTTGGGTTGGGGGTGGTCAAATCAATTATTTTGGGTGCCCTAGGCACGATCTTCAGGTTCTTCGTAGAACGGGAGGAGCCTCCAGAGAGAGCTCGTCGTTCGTCTCTGTCGCTCTGCTTGCTGAATGGCGAGAGCGAGATCGGTAGTTGTCTGTGTCGACCTAAAGGGGTGTGAGGTCTCTCCTCAGCTGTTCTCGGTCTATCTGACCGCAGTGCAATCATTTCCTGGATTGTTTGCTCAATCCCCAGGGCGTCTGCATCGTTCATTGCTTCTTCTAGATTTCGTTCCATCTGTTCGATAGTGCTCACATAGTAGAAGCACATCCTGGCTAGATGGTATTTCGGTGGATCGTGGTCGAGGTGAACGCGAAGGGCATCAGCATTCAATTGGTTTTGTAGGTATTCTCGGGTGAATCGTCGTTCAGCAGGCATATTGGGGAGTGTCATTGTGGGAAGAGAGGGGGGTTTTTGGGTTTCCATCAGAGGTGGTACCTCTTCTTATATGCCATCAGGATCTCAGAGGCATTCTTTAGGTTCAATTCGGGTTCCCATGTGTTTTTGGATGTCGGGTAGTCAACCAATTTCACAAGGTAACAGCATGTCTTGCCGTGCTTCTTGTGTGCAATGATCACTTCCACTTCATATTCGTTTTCTCCTTCCACAAGGTCGGGTGGTGGAGTCAGGAAGTTTCGCCCATGAGTGTCATTCTCATGGTATCGCGTGAGTAAAGCCACATGGAATACTGGGTGGATCTTCCATCTCGGCGGCAGTTTCAATCGGTATGTCGTTCTCGACAAGGCATCTTCAATCACGAAGGGCCCTTTTCATTTTGGCACCAGTTTTCTCGTTGGGTAGCCAATCTTCAGGTTCTTGGAGTCAAGCCATACTTGTTCTCCAACCTTAAATGGTTCATATCGCCCTTTTGTTCAGGTGGCCATAGCCTGTCTGGCTAGCTTGTGTGCAGCAAGAGCTTCCCTTCTTGCAGAGAGAAGTTCTTGGATTCTCTGTTCAGCGGCCGGCACGTTCGTCTTTTCGTAAGGGGTGGGGATAGCACGTGGCTGATATCCCATCATCAAGTAAAATGGCGAATGTTTTACTGCGGAGTGCGTCTTCTGGTTATGCATGAATTCTGCTGTTGGGAGATAACACTCCCGATCTTCAGGTTTGTTCGAACAGAACATGTGGAGGTAAACCTCTAGCTCTTGGTTTACTCGCTCCGTTTCTCTGTCGGTCTGGGGGTGATAGGCGGTGCTCATGGATAGCTTGATTCCAAGCAGTCGTCCAGTTCTCAGAAGAGTTTGGACACGAATCGAGGGTCTCTGTCTGAGATGATTCTTCTGGGGAGTCTGTAAGGGGACTAAGGGGGTGCCCTGTGTGTTTTTCCTATTTTTTATGTTCGTCCCATATTTTTCCCCACCTCATTTCCTTCTATTCTTCATTTTCTATGATTTTTCCGGATTTTATTACTAATTTTCCCTTGCTATCATGTTTGTATATGTTGACACTTTTATATTTAGAGGCGGAGTACCCCTTCCGACACATACCCCTTGGTATGATGTCATTCGGCGGCCTTGATCCGCCTATCTCCGCCTTTTTCTATTTTTAGGTTATATTTGATTTTTGTCGTCTTCACATATACTGGGCATCAGCAAGGGGATCCTTAGAGTTTTCTCTTCGGATTTCCCTTTGCTAGGTGCGCCCCCAATGCCTGTATTATGTAGTATAATTTTAACTTCGGATTTCCCTTTGCTAGAGGCTTAGGTTGCCCTTATAGTAGAAAACTCTCCCCTAAGGCCCGAAAATCGCGAACGCGCTGCCCAAAATAGGCAGGTACGGACTGGACGACGCTTCCCAAAGCTCCACAGAGTCCCTACACACCGTTCCAGATACTCTCGCCTTTATTGC
Organism: Tricholoma matsutake; assembly: GCA_026075535.2. Taxonomy (NCBI): domain Eukaryota; kingdom Fungi; phylum Basidiomycota; class Agaricomycetes; order Agaricales; family Tricholomataceae; genus Tricholoma; species Tricholoma matsutake. The sequence continues at coordinate 8,601,813 of AP026541.1, read as the reverse complement.
GCCGCCATTTTCGCCAAACGCGCTCCCTAGCGACATGGACGCATCAGAACGCTTCGACGCGCTTGAAAGCGACGTTTCCGGAATGCGCGCGCAAATCGACTCGCTTAAATCTACGATTGAAAACTTCGTTAGGACCCTCCAGGCTAACCCTACGACTAATAGTTCCCCCTTCACGACTCCAAGCGCACCCAACAACGATGTTTTGCCAAACGCGTCCACTAAGGAACGTGCCCAGATCAAACCGTCCCCCCCCGCCGAATTTAATGGTGCACGTGCGCAGGGACGTGCATTCCTTAATTCCTGTGAGTTATACATTAGTCTCCAGTCGCATCAATTCGTCGATGAGGCTGCAAAAATTTATTGGGCCTTCACATACATGAAATCTGAACGCGCCTATCTCTATGTGGACCGTATCCTACGTCAAACTAAAGAACTCGGTTCTCTACCTTTCTCCACTTGGGGTGACTTTCGAGCTGAGTTCGTACGCCACTTCTGCCCCCTCAATGAACGCCACCGAGCAGTGACACGACTTGAGTCATCCACTTACCACCAGGGACGTCGATCCGTGGACGACTATATCGATGAGTTCAAGGATTTGGTGGACATGGCAGGGTATGGGAGTGGGTTACCAGTGGTGGTGAAGTTCCGACGGGGGCTCAACCGAGAAATTCAGGACCAGATTGCACAGATGTTGGAAGGGCGCCCAGCGGACGATGATATCCTTGCTTGGTATGAAGCTGCTTCACTCTGTGACGAGAACCGACTCACAAATGCGGCGTTTAATGCTGCATTCCGTGCTCCAACTACCACTCATACACCCTACACCTTCAATCGAAGCCTCCCCCGCCCTAACCCCATTCCTGCTCGTCAAACTCCCACACCGGCCGTCAATATCCCAGTACCAATGGATGTTGATGCAGCCCGCAGCCGTGCACGTAAGTTGGATCTCTGCTACCGTTGTGGGGAACCTGGACACAGGGCTGGAGCGTGTCCCCATCGTCAGGATATCCGCATGCTCACCCCCGAGGGACGAGATGAACTCCTGCAAGATCTGTTGGCACTTGTAGATGTTGAGGAAGCGAAGGATCAAGTTGCAGAGGAGGTTAAGCTGGAAGTTGTAGAGGAGCAGGATTTTCCTATTCGCAGCGAGTGAATCGTACGCCCTCACTGCCTGTCCATAACCGCTTTGAAGTCTTGTCAGTTGAATCCCTGGAGAATGAATCCATTTCTGTGACTGTTCCCCTCTCTGACCCTTCGAAGTTGGCTAAAGACGTACCTGCTCTCCCCATCTCTCCTTCTACTCCACGTCCCAAAATTAAATCATGGGAGCGTAAACTACCACGCAAGTATATTGTGGCATCCACTCCCTCTGCACATTCCTTAAACCTAGCCATCGAACTGCAGACGACCGACACTGGACAGATACTCGGTGTTTCTGCGCTCCTGGACTCTGGTGCGACTGGTCTCTTCATCGATTCCCATCTGGTACAACAACATCGTCTAAATACTCGCTCACTCTCACGTCCGATACCTGTATATAACGTGGATGGATCCCCAAATGAAGCTGGTGCCATCCGAGAGGTTGCAGACCTGGTTCTCCGTTACAAAGATCATAGTGAGCGTGCCCTTTTTGCTGTCACTCAATTAGGAAAGCAAAAGGCGATTTTGGGATATCCATGGCTTCGAGACCATAACCCAGAGGTCGACTGGCGCACCGGGGAGGTTACCATGAGCCGATGTCCATCCCGCTGTCGGACGTGTTTCACAGAAGCCAGGCAAGAACGTCGTGGACAGAAGGCGGCAATACGACGAACTCAGAAGTGTCGTGCTGGACCCCTGCCTATACCTGAAGTGGAATTGGAAGGGGTTCCTGATCTAATACCGGACTCGGATGATGATGATGAGGACCCAGAGGAAGTGGAGGAGGGTGATCGGATCTTCTACACTGCGATTCGCTCGTCGCATGAGGTGTGTGCCACATCGAACATATCCCAACGCCTCGCCGAGGCCTTCCACAAAAACAACGCTGCTAAATCCTCTACTAACTCCTTACTCCCTCATCTCCATGAGTTTGAAGACGTGTTCTCCAAGGAGTCATTCGACTCTCTTCCTGCGCGTAAGCCATGGGATCACGCGATCGAACTCACCCCCGGCGCAACCCCTTCATCCTGCAAGGTCTATCCTCTCTCTCCGGAGGAACAACGGCAGCTTGACCAGTTCATCGACGAGCACCTGGCCTCTGGACGTATTCGACCATCGAAGTCACCCATGGCCTCTCCCTTTTTCTTTGTCAAGAAGAAGGATGGCTCACTTCGACCAGTTCAAGACTACAGAAGACTCAACAACATCACGGTCAAAAATCGCTACCCACTACCCCTCATCTCCGAACTCGTAAACCAGCTCCGTGGAGCCCGATACTTCACCAAGCTCGATGTCCGTTGGGGCTATAATAATGTGAGGATAAAGGAGGGAGATGAGTGGAAGGCAGCCTTTCGTACCAACCGTGGTCTTTTTGAACCGCTTGTCATGTTCTTTGGCCTTACTAATAGCCCTGCCACCTTTCAGACCATGATGAACGACATCTTCCATGACCTCATCCTCGAAGGCGTTGTCTGCATCTATCTCGACGACATCCTCATCTTCACTCGCACGGTTGAAGAGCACCGTCGCATCACGCGCCTCGTCCTAGAGCGACTTCGACGGTACAAACTCTACCTTCGTCAGGACAAATGCGAGTTCGAAAGGACCAAGATCGAGTACCTCGGCCTGATTATCTCGGAGGGTCAAGTGGAGATGGATCCTATCAAGGTAAATGGGGTCACAGCTTGGCCTACGCCCACGAACAAGAAGGAGGTGCAGTCTTTCCTGGGCTTCATCAATTTTTATCGGCGTTTTATCAAGGATTTCTCACATCATGCACGACCGCTGTTCGACTTGACAGGAAAGGAGGCATGGAGGTGGGATAATGCACAACAGGAGGCGTTCGAAAAGCTTAAGGAGATGGTCACTTCCGCTCCGATCCTTACCTTTGCTGACGATTCGCGTCCTTTTCGTGTAGAAGCCGACAGTTCTGACTTTGCGACGGGCGCTGTGTTGTCTCAGCAGTCTCCGGAGGACCAGAAGTGGCATCCTGTTGCGTTCTACTCCAAAAGCCTTAGTGCTGTAGAGAGAAACTACGAGATCCATGACAAGGAGATGTTGGCGATAATGCGTGCGCTTGAGGAGTGGCGACACTTCCTCGAGGGTGCCCAACACAAGGTGGAAATTTGGACGGATCACAAGAACCTCGAGTACTTCATGACGGCCAAGAAATTGAACCGTCGTCAAGCTCGTTGGTCCCTGTATCTATCTAGATTCGACTTCTCCTTGCACCACCGTCCGGGTCGCAGCATGGGGAAGACCGATGCCCTATCCCGACGTGCAGACCATGGGGATGGCAGCGGTGACAACCAAAACATTGTGCTGTTGCAGCCAGACCTGTTCACCATTCGGGCACTGGAAGGCATCGTACCCCAGGGCGAGGAGCGGGACATTCTACGTGACATTCGTCGCGCAAACCGTAGCGGTTTACATGAGGATGTTGTCGCCCGAGCTGTTAAAGAACTGAGGAAGGGATCGACCCTTTCCTTACGTGCGGCAGAGTGGGCTGAAAAGGAGGACTTGTTGTATTTCAGGGATCGCATCTATGTTCCCAATGACCCAGACCTTCGCCGGCGCATCATATCCCAACACCATGACTCACAGATTGCTGGCCACCCCGGACGCTGGAAGACCTTGGAGCTCACCTCACGGAACTATTGGTGGCCACAAATGTCACGGCTCATTGGTCAGTATTGTCGCACTTGTGACCTTTGCTTACGCACCAAGGTCCCTCGTCGCAAGCCTATTGGTGAGCTACACCCTCTTCCTGTTCCAGAGAGTCGTTGGGATGTCGTCAGCGTCGACTTTGTGGTGGAATTGCCAGAGTCAAACGGGTTTGATGCGGTGATGTGCACAGTTGACTCAGTGGGAAAACGCGCTCACTTCATTCCCACTCACACCACTGTCAGTGCCCTAGGTGCCGCTCGACTCTACCTCCACCACGTGTGGAAGTTACATGGACTTCCTGGTGCCTTCCTCTCGGATCGTGGCCCTCAGTTCATGGCAGAGTTCACTCGTGAGCTGTACCGACTCCTGGGGATCAAACTCCTCGCTTCAACTGCTTATCACCCACAAACTGATGGCCAGACGGAGCGAGTCAACCAGGAACTGGAGCAGTACATCCGCCTCTTTGTCAATGAACGCCAGGACGATTGGGATGATCTCCTTCCTTTGGCCGAGTTCGGATACAACAACCATGTCCATGCTTCCACTCAACAGACCCCTTTCCTCTTAGACACTGGACGACATCCACGCATGGGATTTGAACCTCGCCAAACTCCCTCACACATCGAGACAGTGAATGAGTTCACAGAACGCATGAGGGATAGCTTGGAGGAGGCAAGGGCAGCCTTAGCAAAGGCGAAGGACGACATGGCGCGATTTTACAACCAGCGCCACTCCCCAACCCCTCAGTACAAGGTTGGTGATCGAGTTTATCTTGACTCCAGTGACATCTCCACTACACGTCCATCCAAGAAACTCGCTCATCGCTTCTTGGGACCTTTCCCCATTGTCAAGTGCGTTGGAACACATGCCTATCGTCTACGCCTCCCAGCCTCCATGTCCAGACTCCATCCCGTCTTCCATGTCGTCAAATTGCTTCCAGCTCCCCCAGATCCGTTCCCGGGACGCCATTCACACCCACCACCACCACCTACAGTGATCGAGGGAGAACCCCAATATGAAGTCGAGTCAATCTTGGACAGCCGTTTGCGTCGAGGAAAACTCCAGTATTTGGTACATTGGAAGGGTTATGGGTATGAGGAGAACTCATGGGTCGAAGAGTCTGACGTAAATGCCCCTCGGTTAATCAAGGAATTCCACCGACGGCACACTGCTGCACCGCGTCGCATTCAAGTCACGGACTTTGGTCGTATACGATTTCGAATGCATCGGGGCGATGCATCTTAGAGAGGGGGTGATGTAAGGGGACTAAGGGGGTGCCCTGTGTGTTTTTCCTATTTTTTATGTTCGTCCCATATTTTTCCCCACCTCATTTCCTTCTATTCTTCATTTTCTATGATTTTTCCGGATTTTATTACTAATTTTCCCTTGCTATCATGTTTGTATATGTTGACACTTTTATATTTAGAGGCGGAGTACCCCTTCCGACACATACCCCTTGGTATGATGTCATTCGGCGGCCTTGATCCGCCTATCTCCGCCTTTTTCTATTTTTAGGTTATATTTGATTTTTGTCGTCTTCACATATACTGGGCATCAGCAAGGGGATCCTTAGAGTTTTCTCTTCGGATTTCCCTTTGCTAGGTGCGCCCCCAATGCCTGTATTATGTAGTATAATTTTAACTTCGGATTTCCCTTTGCTAGAGGCTTAGGTTGCCCTTATAGAGTCCAAATCTGGTGTACACATGGCGCAGGTAAAGGTCTACGGCGCCAAGTGCGTCGATCATCTTTGCGCAAGGGATAAAAATTACCCCCTTCATAAGACCATGGTCTACCACGACCATGATTGAGTCAAATCTGTTTATCATGGGCAAGTCCATGATAAAATCTGTTGTTACCAGCTCGAATGGTCTGCTGGCGTCGGATGATATCGGTGTCAGCGGTGGGGTTGTTGGGTGTGTATTCACTTTCATTTGCTGGCACTTTGCACAGCCTTCGATGTACTTTTTGATGAAGTTGGCCATTCCCGGCCACCAGTAGTCTCGTCGGTTCAGTTCGATCATCTGCCATTGTCCAGGGTGCCCTGTCATGATGCTGTCATGACACTTTTGTATGATCGCTCAGTGGAGGGTTTCATCCTGTGGCACGTAGCATCTGTCTTTGAAAAAGAGCAGGCCATCTTCAAATTTCCAGTCCTCCAATGCAGACTTGATTGGGGGGGTTCCATTGTTCTTCAGGGCTTGTAAAGCATCATTTACGAGGTCGTCCTTCATTATCGCTGAGACCAGGGCTCCCTGGAGCTCAGTGTCAATTGTTTTGACGAACAGTTTGTCAGTGAGGATGGTCTTGTCCTTGTTATCAGTGTCTTCTTCGGCTATGTGATCTGCTCTCCTCGATAGGGCGTCAGATTGTACCATCTGTGATCCTGGTACGTGTTGTAGCTTCAGGTCGAATTGTGACAAGTAAATGGCCCATCTAGCCTGTCGTCGGTTTAGTTTCTGTGGCTGATGGAAGTACGTCAGGTTCTTGTGATCGGACAGTACTGTCACAGGGAACGGTGTCCCCTGTAGGTAGTGTCTCCATGTCTCTAGTGCTCAGATCACTCCCAGTAGTTCCCTGTCATATATCTCGTAATTTCTTTCGGCTTCATTGAAAGAATGTGAGATATAGCCACATGGGTGCCAGTCTCCGTTGGCATCCTGTTGTCTGAGTACTGTGCCTGTCGCAAATTTTGAGGCATCAGATTCCACCACAAATGGTTTCGTTGCATCTGGCATCAGCAGTACTGTTTTGTTGAATTTCCTTTTTAGTGCATCAAACAATTGCTGGCAGTCATTTGTCCATTCAAATTTCTGGTTCTTCTTCGTCAAATCATTCAGCGGTCTGGCCAGATCCGCAAAGTGTCTGATGAATCGTCGATAGAAGTTTCCGAATCCTAGGAAGGATCTTACATCCTTCACTGTCCTTGGCGTGGGCCAGTCCTTGATCCCAGCCAGTTTCGTGTTGTCCATTACAAGTTCGTTGGGTCTGACGATCATACCCAAGAACTCGACTTCCTGTACGTTGAATTTGCATTTCTCTATTTTCAGGTAGAGATCACATTGTCGTAGTCATTCGAGGACCCTTTCAGTCCTTATTCTGTGTTCTTCTTCCATCTTTGAAAAGATCAGGATGTCGTCCATATAGATGATGAGCCATCCTTCATCCAGCATATCTCGGAAGAGATCATTCATCATGGCCTGGAATGTTGCCGGTGAGTTGCACAGCCCAAAGAACATCACCATTGGCTCGAATAGCCCTCGGTTAGTCTTGAATGCTGCCTTCCACTTGTCTCCTTTCTTTATCCGTATGTTGTGATATCCCCATCGAATATTGAGTTTTGTGAAAAATTTCGCTCCCTTCAGCTTGTCCAAGAGGTCTCCAATCAGTGGGAGGGGGTAGTTGTTCCTGATCGTTCCTTCATTCAGATAGCGATAGTCTTGGCAAGGTCACAGAGCGTCAGAGTCCTTCTTCAACACGAAGAAGAATGGGGATGCCATGGGCAATTTTGACAGTTGGATATATCCTTTTTCCAGGTTTTCATCAAGAAACTCATTGAGTTTCTCTTGTTCTTTCGGTGTCAATGGGTAGACTTTGCAATCTTTTGGTACAAAGCCTTCCTTCAAGTCAATTGTGTGATCCCACGGTCTTGATTCCAGGAATCATTCAGATGCAGCCTTTTCGAATACCTGTCTGTATTTCTGGTATTCCAGTGGCAGTAAGTTGTCCAGGGTCTGCTTGCTGGCCTCTTTTCCCTCATCCTGTTCATGCGTGAGTCGCTGGGAAATGGATGTCTTTGCTCTGATCCATGTGCTCTTCGAGAATACATATTGTGGGGAGTCTTTGGCCTTTGTGATCCTGGAGATCATGTTCGTTTTCCGTATGTACCTATGGGTCAGTCCTCGGTGCTCCCTGGTGAGGGGTGGTTCTTCTGGTGGTTCGAATATGCCAATGACCGGTTCTCCTCGTACATATGCGATCAAGAGGTCTGTCGCATCTTGTTTGTAGGTCTCTTCCATTGCTCGTATTTCCATGCCAGTGTCTGCCAGTAATTCTTCATCAGGTATCTCCTCGACCTTCACTTGAGGGGGAGTCTCCCTGGGCATAGGTACTTCAGCATTGGTGGTACTGTGATCTGGGGTCCTAATATCGTGGGTTGGGGTAGTCCCTTGTTGAGGGTTGTTTATCCTGTTTTGTAGTGTCATTTTCATGTTCCTTTTGCCAGTACTTCCCTCCCCTGTGGAGGTTAGCAGTTCTTTCATTTTTTGCACGATTTGTCATGTCCTGTTGCATTCATTGTTCTTTCCCTTCTCCAGTTGTCTTTTCTTCTGGTTTTCTTGGGTTTTGGCAATGGCACGTCTTGCTGCTTCGAGGTTCCTGTCTTCTTTAGGAGTGTCCTTGGTCCTGGTCTTCGCGATGGCTTTCTGGACTGAATTCAGCTCCTTTGCTTTCTTCTCAGAAAGCCTTTCCTTCATTTTTGCCATGGTCAATCGGGCTCAGGCAAGGTTTCTCTGCCTTTCTTCGGAGAGTCTCTCCCTGGTTTTTGCCACAGCCAATCTGGCTCGGGCAAGATTTCTCTCCCTTTCTTCGGAGAGTCTTTCTCTGGTTTTTGTCACGGCCACTTTGGCTCGGGCAAGGCTCCTCTCTTTTTCTTCAGAGAGCCTTTGTCTTGTTTTGGCCACGATGCATCGAATTCGTGCCAGTTTGTCATTGGGTGCTTCCCTTTCAGTGTCGACCCTGGGGAGCTTTAGGGTGTTCAGGAGGGCTCGTTCAGCTCTTCTTGTCTTCTCCAAGATCCGTTGGATTTGAGCCCGTCATTCTTCGTCTTGGAACTCAAGAGTTCCTTTCTTCCAATCGATAATCGGGTTCACCTCCCATAGCCATGACAGGCCCAGGATCACCAATTCCTTGCCTAGTCCAGCGACTAGGTATTTCATTGGGTAGCTCCATCCATTGATGTGGAGCCTTCCCCTCACGTATCTCATGATCGTTCCCTGCCTGTTCAGGGTTCCATCTATGTTTGTGGCCCAGATGGTGTAGCCCAAGGGATATGTCTTGATCCCTTCTTGTTCGACAAATTTTGAGTCAATAAAGACTCCTCCTGCTCCAGAGTCGAGGAACGCATTCGTTGCAATGTCTTTTCCATTGTCTGACTCAGCTACCCAAATAGACAGGTGCATAGATTGTCTATTCATGGTAGCTAAGAGTACAGACCCTATGGAAATTTCAGCGGTGACTGGCGTCATATCAGGCCACTGCTCTAAAAACCCGATTCCTCCATGAGGTTGAGGGCTCGTTCCTTTTCTTCTTTGTCTAGTTCATCCAGCATCGTGCGGATCTTCTGGTAGGTGTCCACCCCAGTCTTTTTCTGGGTGAAGCGGTCTTGGTAAGGAGGAGGCACTGACCCCATCTGGGTGGGGTCTTTTCCATCCTTGTGGTTGGACGATCGGTGTCCGGGTTGGTGGCAGATGAAACACAATCCCTTTCAGAGGTGTTCCACACATTCTTGGTTTGTCATTCAGTTGATGTCAAGAGAGGGCTGTCCTTTCTTCATTGTTTCCTTCATCTTCTGGTTCTGCCTGGTCTTCCCCAGGATTGCCATGGCCCGTTTCCATTGGCCTTCATATTTTGAGGCTGCCTTTATCCAGCCCTCGAGAGTGTTGGGTACCATTTCCATTGTGTGTACCCTCTTCAGTAATTCGGGGTGCAGTCCATCCATGAAGTACTCGATCATGGCTGCATCTTCTGTGATTCCCGTCCTGTCTTTCAGGATGCAGAAGTTTGCCACATATTCTTCAAGGTTCCCTGAACCTTGCTTGAGATTCTTGATCTCTGTCTTTGCTGTTCCGGCATTGTCGATCGGCAAGAAGGCCTCTAGGACCTTCTGTCAGAAGTCTGCGTATTCTCCGAGTCCCTCAGACTGGTGTTGGTTGACAAATGCCTGTGCCCAGGCAGCTGCTGTCCCTCCATTCATGAAGGACAGTGTGAAGATAATCTTCTTGTCATTCGTATCATAGACCTGGTTGTTGATTCGCAAGTACAGGTCTATCTCCTGCAGGAACCTGGTGGTCTTGGTCTGCTCTCCTGAGAAGTCTGTGGGTGATCGGATTCGAATGTCCTTCACAGACATTGTTGGTGCGGTTGCGGCGGGTTCGGACATCTCGTTGTGGAGGTTGTCGGTTTTGTCTATTAGGAAGCGGGCGGATGTTTCGGGTGGGGGTGTGTGTGGTTGTTCAAAGTCTTCGTCAGTGAGGAAATCTCCTCTTTGTCTGTCGGTTGATCTATAGAACCAACACTGTGCTGGGGTCGAGTAACAGACTAGTCTTCCGTTGTATCCATACCAAGATGAATCTGGCTGTGGTTCTGCTTCTCTTGGTGGTCGGTCTGGGGTTTGTCTAGACCCAGGTCGTTGTGGTGTGTTTTGAGATGTATTGCCTACACCTAGGTAGGTGGGCTAGCAGATAGTTTAGATCTTATGTTAAGGGCAAAGCCTCAACCACTCGATCTAGTCAATGTCATTTGGTGAGGTGCTTCCTCGACAAGTCGTTCGGCACTAGTCTTACTTGGAGCGTCCAACGTAAGAGAGATAGTGCACTCTAGCAGGCCTTCTGCATAGAGTTGTTCAGGTTCACACACTAAGGGGCTTCCTTAGTGGTTTTGAGTAAGTTCACAAGTTCACAAGTTAAAGCTGTAGATTGCCTAGATCTAAACTAAGGACATCTCTACTACAAGTCGCAGTACTTATACTAGTAGGAAGGTCCTTATCGTCCAATCAGAAAGGTAGATGCGTATCAGGTATGAATAGAAACAATAAGCCTCATGCCTAGCATGAGGTGTCCGATGTCACGGATCCAATGTCAAGGATCCGATGTCAAGGATCCGATGTCAAGGACATGCTGCGGCGCAGCATGTCGATCGTGAGAGTCTGACATCATGGACCTCACATCAAGGGGCTGTCATATCACAGCATGTGTGGGAATGGGTTCGGGTGCATGGAGTCACCATGCGTCAAGGGTGCCTTCCATGGGAAGGGGATCGAATGCATGCAGTCGGCATGTGTAGTGCATGTGTCTGGTGTCAAGGACATGCCCTAGGCATGAATCAGGTAGTGCCTCCTGTCTGGAGGGGATCGTCAGGTCGGTTGGGTCGGTTGGGTTCCATGAGTTACAAGGAAAATTGTAACATTGCTGCCACCCACACTGCCAAGGAAGCTCTGTGGCTGTGTTCCCTCATCATTCAACTTTTCTTACTCGAGCTCAGCCCCACAACACTCTTTTCTGACAACCAATCTGCGATCGCTCTCATGCAAGATCACCAGTACCATGCTTGCACCAAGCATATTGAGATCTGCTTCCACTTTATCCGCTGGATTGTCGAACAAGGTTCACTCTGTCTCGTCTATTGTCCTACAGACGATATGATTGCAGACACTCTCACCAAAGCACTTCCCTCAGCAAAAGTCAAACATTTTGGCTCTCAACTTGGTCTCTTGACAGCTTGAGGGGGAGTGTTGGATTAACAAGCCATCTCGCGACCTGCGTTAGCATCAATTCCCTGGACTGTGTAAGCACGATCATGATATCTCATTTGCCTCTCTTGTCTATTATATTGGCATCACTCCTTTGTGTTTCGTTCATATATCTTTTCTCTTCTTAGTGGTACCTTGACATGCAAACCTCATAGTATAAATCTTGCACAATTTCCTGCCACCACCTCAGTCATTTGGCTCTCGCTTGTCCATGCAAACACTGAGGTAAATATCCCCTACTTACTTACTACTGTCGTTACTTACTATGATCTCACCTAGTTAACTTACTTTTTGTATAGGTGAATAAACAGTTGTTTGGCTCTTGCTTGCGCATGCAAACACTGAGTTAACTTACTTTTTGTATAGTAATTTACTAATTCCTACATTTTATACTTCCAAAATAGATCTCTAGAAGATTCTGGCTTGCATATGATCAAATATTGTTATTTCTCAGTACAGCACTTCAGAGGACATGTTGCATAAAAATTTACTTGGTAAACTCCTAAGACCATTCATATACACTTCCTTCACCAAAATATATGCTAGAAAGCCATTGTGGAAGCCATAAAACGACCGCGACATCAAATTTGCTCATGTTTATCAAATTTCGGCAACTGTCAAGCTTTATGCAAAGCTGTAGGGTTTTAGGAAACAATAACAAGCAAATCATGTGTGCACAAAATATTTGGATTTAACAAAGTTTTCATATTCTACTAGTGTGGCAGGAAATAGACAGTTGTAAATTGCAGCTGCGAATTAGCCCAGCTAATTTGCAGCTAATTTGCTGATCACCCGATAGGTCAAATATATGGGTGCAAATTAGGGCAAATTTGCCCTAGAGTTACGAGGCCAACATTCATGTATCTACAGTTATGAGCTCTCAAGTCTCAATATAGTTGTTTAAACAAAAGATCTCTAGGGATAAAGGATGAGCGGTGATTTTAAAGTGATGTTTGATTTGGACTAATTGCAACATTGCATTCCTGCCCCGATATGATCATTGTCCAATGAGCTCAGGAAAATTCAAACAGCTCAAGTTATACCTCCAGGCCCTCCCCCCAGCTCTCCCACTAGTGGATGCAGCAGACCAGAATGCCAAAATCAATCGGTTCTTGGCTTTTTCAGTTGACGAAGGATGGATTCAAGATGTTGGTAAAGAAGGTGCCATAAATCAGGAAATCGAAGTCACATTGCAGCAATTTCTGCCGAGGAATGATTCTGGGATCTTTTACATTACGCAACGAGGACAGGGAATTGAAGCATTGGCCAACATGCTTGAGTACTGGGTGGCGAAGCTGCCAGATTCATCCATGTTGCAGTCATGGCTGAAGAGCTCAATTGATACAGCAGAAAAGTGTATCCTGAACTATGGTGGTGAGGTGAGTATTCATCTCAGTTATTGGATCAACATGAGGGCATGTGAGAGCATATACTCTATAGCTTCCAGTGTTCAAGGATGCACATGCACCATCAAAGACAGCACTGCCGAAGAAAGCATCTGGAATGGCAAAACCGAAAGAGTTGGTACAGAAAACCCATCAGACTACCATTGATGGATTGCCTGTGGCCAGCTCAAGTCAAGACTCTGTTCGAAAAACTCACAAGAAGCCCGAAACCAAAGCCCTCCATAATACAGATGATTCTGATTACATTACCGATGATGAATCAGATGATGGATGCAAGGGAGGAAAGAAGATATTCCCACTCCTCCTTAGGATTTCAACGCCATGCCATGCCATCGCTGATCCACAGAAGAAGATCATTCGGTGTATCGCCAGGAAAGGATGTCGTACTACCTGGGGCTGGCCACGTGACAAAACGCGAATCTTGAAACATGCAATGCACTGCAGATATCTGGCCAAGATGGAAGGGGGAGAGTTGGTTCGACTTGTCATAGAGGAACTTGCAAGGAAGCAACCGAGTCTGCTCAACCAATTGAACAAGAAGATGGGGATAGAAAGGAAGCGTACACATGAGGACCTAACCGGCCCTGCGGCTGTGACTATCACCGCCCAAGCACCACCCTTGAAGTGTTCGAAGACCGAGCTGCTTATTGATCGTGACGCTGTCATCTTCAAGGCAACCGATTCATGCTGGGAAGTCATTTGGCAAGTACTGCACAGAAGGGAGGAAAGCACTTGAGGAAAAAGGAAATAAGGCATTGATTGAGTTTATTGTGTGTTGCGGAATTCCTCCTTGCATCATTCAGCACCAAAAGTTCAAGAATTTTGTCGGCGTCCTTAATGGAAATTACCTACCTCCAAGTCGCACAACATTTGAGGATAGTCTGGTTCCTTCCTATGCTGCTGCTACTCGACTCACTGTCATAAACTATCTCAAGACATGCTGAGATTTGACACTCACCTTCGATGGCGGAAAACTCGGGAAAAAGAAGTTTTTTTCAGTGCATGCCACAACTGCCCATCGCCAGTCATTCTGTTTGGAGCTTGATGATGTAGAGCGGCTAGGTCAGACAGGTCAATACATTTGTGACCTGCTGTTCAAGGTGAGCCCTTATCCAATAATGACCCTGACTCAATTATATCTGTGCATAGTGGGCAACTGAGATAGGAATTTATTGTTTATGCTGTGTATCATCCGATGATACTGGAAATATCAATAAGGGTTGTCGACTATTTGTCGAGTGCTTGCCTTGAGTACTAAATCTGGCTGATGTGTGTCACAACTTGCATAATGCATGTAAAGACATGTGCAATCTACCTGAATTTCAACCGGTATTTACAGTATGACCTCTATCCTTGAATCTAAGTAATGAAATCATCTTCAGATTATTTCTCAGCTGCGAGAGCTTTTGGCATTTATGAGCCTCTCATCATATACACTTGATTGGTTTGACGTTGCTCATAAGGAATTACACATACAGCGGGGTCTCCAATCTGTTGGCGAAACACAGTTTGGTTCGATCTACTGGTCACTTGACTCCATTGTGCAGGGAACACCCGCATTCACCAAGATTGTTCGCAATGCAGATCTTGGTATTGACAACCCGGTAAGCTTCATTGATATTCAAGAATAGTCTGTATATTTATGGCATAACCAATCACTAGATGCTTCATGGTTTGTTTGATGATGACGAGGATGTTTTTACATTTCAAAGAGACTTGAAGTGGCTTGGGACTATTCTTATGCCATTTGCCCATGCAATCCAGTGTCTCAAAGCTAAGGACACCAATCCTGCAGATGTATATACCTACTGGCTTGCAATTGTGGCTCATCTTCAAGACCTCATGACGAAGGATGATACTCTCAAAGAGAAGTCAAAATACTCTATCAAACTCAAGGAGAAGATTCATGCAATAGCAAATTACTGGTTCTCGCAGCTTATAGAAAATGAGCGAGCATCAAATGTCTATTTGACAGCATTTGTACTGGACCCTGGTATGATTTCCATGCTTTCCAGCATTGAGGTCATCGTCTAATTACATTACCACTAGAAAATCGTGCAGCACCAATTCTCGCCAACCCAAACCCTCTCGCCATTCCCTCCATAAGAATTATGAGACAAAACGGAAACCTTCGTGTCAAACCAAAGGCTGAAATGATTGATGGGATCAGGGTCAGCTTGCTGAAGCTCCTGAAGAAGGAATATGGGGATGAATATCGGGCAGGTCGCTCTGTGGAAGAGGCAAAGATGGCTATGAAAGAGATCAATCCTCACCTTGAAAATTGGAATCCACGAGAGGCCCTGCCAGCCCTGAAAACTCAGTTCAAAGCATATTTGACTGGTGCGGAGCCATTTGATCGCAAACGTGGGCGAAATGAATTTCTCCATGATTACTGGTGCTGTCTTCTGGACAATGAGGAATCAGATGTATTGGCAGTAAGTGATAATCAATTCATGCATGCGAGAGGCAAGACACTTATGATGACTGTCTTTGCAAGGCGCTCGCTGTCAAAATCTTCTCTGCAGTGCCCATCTCCATGGTTGATGAGTGCACGATGTCAGTTGTGACATGGCTGAATAGTCCAAGACGGAAGCAGCAGCAGGTGCCAACGATGGCTAATCACCTAATAATTCGTGGATTTAATCAGCTTGATCAGGAGGTATGTCTTTCACGTACAAAATAAATTCTGTGATCGTTGAGGCAAATTTGTCTCAGGAAAAACTGCGGAAGCCTGTTACGGTGAATTGGAGAGACATACGAGCCACGATTAACCAATCCCCGATCAAGTTGCATCATGCTATGGCAGCTGAAGATCAGAGTGACAATGATAGCTGTGACGAGAACGAGATCCTCGCACCTGTTGACCCTGAAGCAGATCCACTGAGGTGGCTGGATGATGGCATTCCAGACTTGAGTGGGTTTGAGCACCGTTACTTTGATCTTGCGGCCCAGTTTGATATCTCTCGCTACATTGACATCTTGGCGGATAGTGTCTCGGATGGTACAACAGCCAGTAATTTTACCCAAAGCACGCAACTGTCGGGTGCCGTGAAGAACTATGGGAAGGACAAAGACTCAGAGGCTGGTGATTTTGCGCCTGAAGACGATGAATGGGGGCAATGGTCGTAGAAAAGCAACGGAGAAAAGAACGGGAATTGTGCACTGTGGATCTTAGCTAATTAGCGCAAATTTGCCGCAAAATAGGTGCAAAATAGCTATTTTGCGATGCGAATTAGAACCGGCAAATTTGCCGAAAATTAGACCTGCGAATTAGACCATGCCAAAGCAAATTTGCTGGGTGAATTAGGCGCCAGGGCTATTTCCCGCCACACTATATCTACATCAAGGATATTCTCATTTCCCCAGCGGATGGGAAGGAGTCTGGGCGAAAGCTGGCAAAGGTAAGGTTAACAGATAATCGTGAACCACTGCTTTGTATGGGTGCACTCGTTATATGTGAGAAAGTCAATGTAAAATATTATTTGCTAGTACGTTGCAAATAAGATTTTCCAAGGTTTGGGGGAAGATTCTGATAAACCCTGTCATTTCAAGAGTGACACAAGAAGGTCACGTGACAGGATGCGTCTTTGGAATGCAGCAAACGCGAATCTTTCAAAAGTAGTGCTCGGGGATTTTCACAGGGCTAATTAGCATAGGGTTAATTAGCCGGGGTGAATTAGCGTCAATTTCATTTTGGTCGAAAATGCAAGGGCAAATTAGCCCAAGTCGGGAAGTGAAAAAAAAGTGCCGGAAACTAGTTTGCGGATGGATGCAGGCGTAATGCTCCGTGTACAACCCTCCTACAGTATTCACAAGAATGATTGCTGATAAAGTTGATACCCTACGTTCCTGTCTCCTCGGACTACCAAAATCCTTACCACTTGCATCTGAAACATCCCAATACAATTTCAGTCACTTCAGCCCCGACCCCGATTGGATTGAAGAGGCTGGCGAAGAGGCTGCTACCAACCGAGAGCTTGAGGTCATACTAGGTTCACGAGCAAAAGGCCTGGTCCTCCCAGAACGTGGGCCCGGTGTGGTTGAACTTGCAAACGTCCTCGAGAAGTTCAGCTACAGCTTTCCAAACTCTGTGCTGCCAATGTTATGGCTGACAGATATTACGAAAGCAGCAGAAACTGCCATAGTCACCGCTAGAATGCAGGTATGTTCAGGTGTCATCATCAACAGGCTGACCGGCTCGCGACATTGACCACAGCAGCCACCGACCAGTGTTCACCTGGAGACTCCTGAGGCCGATTCCGCTCCAAGCCAAAGGTAACAGAGCCAAAGATTGCAAAGTCGAGGAGGGCAAGGCAAAGGCAAAGGCCGGAGGGGCGAGTAAACGAGAGATGAAGGACCTTTCCGATTTCGAGGATTCCGCATACATACCTGTTGAGGAAGACCGCGATGAACGGAAGGGCGGCGCGAAGACCTTACTGCTACTTCTGGAAGTGTCGCAACCATGTTACAAAGCAAATGCAGCAGAGGATGACATCGACAAAAACAAGAAATTCGCGCGTTGCATTGCGAGCAAAGCTTGCAAAACAAAATGGACTTGGCCAAGGCCTCGTCAGCGTATTCTCGGGCATGCGGCAGGCTGTCGTTACTTGCCATCACGTTTGCAAGATGCTGCCAGTGCATACACTGCCACCATCTCCAGTGCCGATGGCCCCAAAAGATACGGATAATCTGGAGTGTCTGGTGATCGGACAGTGGCTCGCTAATCTACCGCAAAATTGGTATTTCTCGGCTAATTTACTGGCTAATTAGCGCTAATTAGCCCAAACCAAAACTCTGTTAATTATGAAGTGCTAGTTTGCCGGTCAATTAGAAATCGTGTGAAAATCCCCGAGCACTATTCAAAAGGAAAAGGTCGCGGTCAGAATCTTCGGAGCGTGCCCTGTTAGTCCCGCAAAGTCTGAAGGGGAAAAAACGAGACTACACCAAGGCACGCTAAGAGAGAATGGGAGGAGGGTGGGTGAAAAAATAGTGCAGACGCTGTCTGCCAGAATGGAGGTGGGAGAGAAGGAGTGAGAGATGTGTTCCACCTTCTCATGCTTCTTAACTCCTGCTACGCACAGACCACTATGTGGTCTGGACGCTTGATGGCGGAACGCGCAAAATCCACATCATGCTTACAAAGCCCGGACACGGCCCAGTCGAGCTTGCGAGATATTGAATCACCAACATAGTATCAGCCTTCATTTTCAGGTGCAAACAATTATTCCCTTCGTGGTAGTACATACCCCTAGTTCGAAGGCCTATACTAATACGCGTTACCTTATTCCTGGCATTGAACTAGGAATTCAACAGTCCTCTTCCGATCATGGTGTGCCAACGTGCATGCATGGCAAAGATACTCATCTGATAGATCTGACATAACCCGCTCCAGCTATGACTGTGGCAGGCTTCTGATGACTTGTTTCCAATCCTGAAAGATGATATCATACGGATGTAAACGAACAGAATAAATTGTTGCCTACTTTGTGCGAAAGAGTCCTGAAGTCGGCGATATTGGCGATATGTAACATGTAGCGGGAAAGTTTGTCGAGCTCTCGATCTGCCATTGCTCCTGAAGTGTGGGCGTTCTTGAAAGGCTGAATTTTTAAGCCTTCTTTCGGATTAAGTGCGAAGTTGCGACTCTTCCAGAAAGTCAGTTCCTGTAATTACTTCTTAGGACAAGTCACCTACAAGGTCATCGACGTGGATTGTATTGGAGGCGTTACTAGACTTAATATCAAGCTGTGCATTGATGCATCGACAGGTCAACGTACAATTGTGGAAAGTGGTTCCAGATAATTTGTAACGCCTTGACCGAATGTGTCCAGGGCTTTCCATTACGTTCCGTGAAGATCGTGAACATGCATTTCTTGTCGAGAACTAATTCATGAGGTAGATACTAAATAATTGGATGATTTGGCAAGAAAATCAGATGTTGGATTCACCAAAAGATATCTGACGAGTATGACTGACTATCAGTGGCGTGGAACATGACGAAACACTTTGCCGCACTAACCTGATAGTTGCGATCCGATCCAATCATGCCAAGTTCCACAAGTTTTGTTTCAAGCCATATCCAGCTGGTTTGTGACCTTCTCGAATATTCAGCAGGGAAAACCAGTGTTCGCAAGAAAACCTATACCAGATGCAAACTTGGAATATTATTTCATAAAAGCTAGAACGTCAACAGTTAAACGCCTCACTATCGTAAAGTGGGTATATGGCTTCTAGAAATTCATGCAATCTCGGCCTCGCACATTCTGCAGGTGGAAGGCTTCCCGATGTCAGCGGTTTCGTGTCCAATATGGCTGAAACTCGAATGAGAAGAGATACAGAAAGATATTTACGGTAGGTTCACTGTAGTCAATGTCCAGAACGAGCAGCTTCTTTCCTTCCCGCAATGGATGGATGATATTAAGCTCTAATTGCGCGGTCGCTTCGTTCACTTTGCGAATATTTCGCTGGTCGTTCTTGTATGCATCGCTCGCGGCCAGATCTTCAGAGAAGTCTACATCCAAGTCATTCACTACGTCAGGAAGGAATTCCAATTCTGTATGATCTTCAGGTGGGCTGTGGCATCCAGGAGGGGGGATGTACGAACGTGATGGATCCCTGATTTCGTCGCCCTCTGGTGTACCAATGAGAGTAAACTTCTTTCCAGTTGCGAGACGAAGATCAAAACTAAGTACATATGGCCATTGCGACAACTAACCAAGAATGCATATGACTTACATTCGAACTTCATCTAGTAGCAACTTGCCCTTCACCAAGCCAAGAATTTTCTGTCGTTCAGGTGGTACCCTCGTTAGATTATGCAAAACGGCTTTGAGGTCAAAGACCCTATCGCTTGTCGGTGGGTATCACTGTCCATGAGCTATTGGTTGAAGCTCTAACCTGTCGGACTCTGCGATGCGTAGTGTATACGACTTGCCAGACCAATTAAAAAGGAGGTCCATCCATACTTCTGAGTCAACCGCCTGGAGCTAGAGGAAACGCGCTTAACCTGGTAGTGTAATAATTTAGTTACACCCACTTCTGTTGTTGCAACGATGGTGTTATCTTTCAATGTGCCCATGTCCCTTCCAAGATCCACGTAGGAAAAGTCCTCTTCAAGTTGGTTGATAGACTTCTTCCGAACTTCGTGCGTCCAGTGGGGTTTAGATCAAATTTACGTAAGCAGCCTCCGACATCGTCTGGTTGAAAACCTAATACTAGTTTCAATGTGAAAGTCTCGCTTGCAAGCCATCCCTGCCATCCCTGCTCCTGATCTTTGTGAAGGTATGCTACATGTATGGTATATTTTGAGTTTCTGTGCTTATGCCACCGACAAGATTCCATGCATGCAGGCATCATTCTGGCAATGTATTCACCTTGCAAATTTAACAGCCTTCACACAAAGCAGGAGGAGGTACTTCTTTGCCCAAAACTGTGGCCCATTTCAACCTGGAGATCTCGCGTATGTATACGGTAGCATCAATGAATGTTTCAAAGAGCTTTTTGAAGACAGGAGATATCAACTGGCACTTAACGAGGAAGGTTTATTTCAGCACAAAGGCAGATATTGTTTGGTTCTCCGTCAGCTCAGAGGAGATCGATATCTCGTGTGTCACTTGACAACGTTTGGAGTTGCAAAGTCCCGTCAAGACATCGGTAGTCCAGCGGGGCGTTATTTTGCTTTGTGTCGAACGTTATCATCAGCCAAGGATACAGGATCGACCGTATCGTCGTCAGGTATGTGTTTTGGAGGACGATGGGTAACGATAACTTGCTGTTCGGTTAGAGGCCAGAATCATCATCGACATTCAGTTGCTTTTGGCGAATTTTTGCCTGCTGATATAAGTTTTGTTGACGAAGCGATTGGCAATTACGGTCGAACGCCTGGACAGCGGAAACATCCGGTGTCAACCAGTCGACAGACTAGGACGAGATAAATCACCTCCAGCCTATCTCGAATCAAGCGCTTCATTCGCTCCAATTCGGAGGGAAAAAGACGAAATCTTGCAGGAAGATTAGGTCGCTGCAACCCATCACGAGCAACAGGAATGCCCAGGACGAAAGATTCTGATGCCCAAGGTGGCCATATTTTGAGTGAGGGAGTTCCAAGCCAGCGGTCCTTTTGACCAATAGACCATCGCGCATCTTCACCAAGGATGTATAACAATGTCGCATGGTTGTTGCGTTACGCAGCTGAAGATGTCCAAAGTCGATCTCTCTATCTTAATACCATCAATGCTAATGCCACCAAGCGATCGTCATTTGCCACATTACCCAAACGCTTCTTCGCGCCATCACTTCGAGCAAATACATGCAGCCTCATACGGCAGCGGAGTGCGTCTGCGGATGCCCGATAGAAGGAACAGGGGAACACTGGCAATCATCATCTCCCTCCTGCAAGGTTACTCACTATCTGAAATGTCTTAAGGACTTGCAAATGCCGGATAGAGTCTTTGTGGCCCTGCCTTTCGTTGTTTTATATGCATATGAGTCCGTTCGAACGTTCTCTTCCCTTCGACATCATGTTGTGATCGCCTTCGGCCCCGAAAAGAGGGAGGCTTCGAATGAGAGAAATGTTGCTAAGGATTCAGGATTCGACCTCATTGAACAAGACGAGGGAGGGAGCTGGTGGAGTAGAGGGTTCTCCTGTCAAGGAGGCGCACCGTTATGTAACTTGCAAGCACGATTTGCGTCTTGCACTTCAAAGAATCAAAGTTCATCCAAATAGTGAAAATCTATTACATGAACCAAACATGAATCACAAGAGCAAGGTTTTGTCAATGCTTGCATTGACCGCTACTTGTAAAACCTTGTCACAATTCTAGCTTCGCCACGCTATCTGCTACGAAATGAAAGGTAGATAACGAAGAGAAGCCTGAACTTGGGTGTTGGTTAGAAGGTTAGAGCACATAGTGGGTTCTTACCAGGTTTCATGATCGGGCCATCGATGCTGGAGGCTGCAGGAACGAGGATGTTGATCGAAGAGTTATATGACCATCCAGCCCTTTCTGCAACTAAACGATGATGCTACATCAGACTAGCATCAGAAGAGCAATGTTTGTTTTTTCTCACCAATCAGTAATTGGTCAGATGAGAGACCAAGATATATCTGAGCGAGAAACAGCGGCACCGATGTGTAAACTTTGGATAATAGAACAAACGCTCTCTGACGAAACGATTCTATTATTATCATTATCAGAAACGGCGTTCAAGAGTAATTAGTGAATGAAATGCTCACCCATGAAAGTTGTCACCATTCCTGCTATAACTGTCGCAAGTTTTTGGTCGAAAAAGTCAGGCTGCTCAACCAGTTTGAACAAGCTCTCAGCTCGAGAGTACACATTGGCATATTTTCTATCCCAAGCAGATGCTACAAGACCCCACAAAGATTTAGCAAGAGAGGTGGCCGAGAGACTGTCAGAAAGTCGCGATAATGCATAACGAGCAGGTGGCCTAGCAGGCAAGTGCTGTCAGAGTAAGCCTTCTTGAGCTCAAGGACTCACAAATTATCTACAATGAGGTATGCCAAGACTAGTGGTGCCGTGACCAGCAAACGTGTGCTTTGGCGGTCGCTGTCGCCCTAGGAAACTCTTTAACATCATTCGCCCCTGGTAGTTAAATCAAAGTCTATACATTGAGATCGCTGATCTCGGCAGTTCGAATAAGCTTTTTGAAGTCGGATTGTAAAGCTAGGTCGGCGATGGCAGGGAAAATATGTTGATATGGATCCTGTTTCGTCTGCGCTGTAGATGCAGGAGCCGGGACACTCGAATTTCCTCGCGCTTCGTCCAATAGTTCTGTGGCCGTGATGGGTGGAGGTGTAGGAGGACCGTTGGCCATGAAATTCTACAACGCTAGTCGGTTGAAACCAAGTTGAAACCTAAAGTCACCCTTTTATGTAAAGTACGGTCACGACAGGCGCTTGAACTTCAGTCATAAACCATCCTTCTCTGTGAATAATAGCATATCATCCTGCTTATCTTGATGGAAGTCGAGGACGAGATCGAATCCATCCTCTACATCGCAAGAGAAATCTCTGGTGGACTCTGATCGCATTGATTTTTGACCGGACACTAATCGAATCACAAGTGTACAAGATTCCTCCCCTCAAGGTGAATGAAGGTCACCGAGCGAACGAGTGGGGAGACTTGGCGCAACCCCTTTGGAAGGGTCGGTTGAGAATCATCGAAAAGTCTTCCAGTGCAGCTCTGTATTTTGAGGACGCCCAAACTGGTAGGTCTCACCTACTAGTATCGCATTTCAATCTTTGCTCAATCAGCCTTTCGCATCAGGGGAATGTATGGCTTTTAAATTATCACCAGCAGGTCTGGCTGATAAATTTTAGTATTTGCCAAGGCTGAATATGATCCAACACGCCCATCTGTCGAAGCCGTTCTAGACTCTTCACGCTACTTTGTGGTACGAGTGGAAGATGCTGGAAAAAAGGCCTATATTGGGATGGGCTTTGCAGAACGTACCGACAGCTTTGACTTTAGTAAGTCACCCGCTTGCGCTCTTCCATGTTGAACATTTATGCCTGGACATAGATGTAGCACTTCAAGACTACACAAAGTAAGATTTGCGGTGTGCGCTTGTCGAGAGTTACTTATGCCATCTCTTAGGCGGTTTAGAGCGAGTCTCGAGCCCGCGTCACCCGCCGATGAACATTCACTTCATTTACCAACCAGGCCGAAAAACGATTACAGTTTGAAAGAAGGACAAACTTTCTCCATCACTATACCAGGACGGAGCCAGGCTACGACAAGGAGCAATTTGCTTGGCTCAGGAAGTAGAACTTCTGATGGATTATCAGGTGGCCACTCGGTACCTCTATTACCTCCTCCTCCTAGTGCTATCAGGAAACGTGGGAATCAATGACACAAAAGCGGAACTACTGACTATTACATAACTACATAATCAAGTTCGTTGGGGATTGCTAAGTTGCTCCCGAATCCCTTCTATCTGGGCTTCCTAGGTAGACACGACAAACCCACCTAAAATTTGTAAAAACCGTGCCAAGCCCAGATAATGTGACTGCCACTAGTCTCGTTAGGGTTGCGTAAAATATTCTGGCCTGGTAAATTACTATAGAAAATCAATCCTAGCGTAATCAGAGTTTAACTATAGGTACAGTAAGTAATGATCCATAATTGAGTGATAACAAATGTGCTCACCTCAGTCTCTGTAAAAGTGACTGAGGTGAGCGGTTGACTGTCTACTCTATATATATGTGAGGCCAGCTACACAAAGAATGAAAGGAATAAACAGCACAAAGGGACTTACGAAATGACGCATCAAAAAGATAAGCTATAAATAGTACATGCATCAGATGCATGATCGTGTACGCTCATGGTGTGATAATGAGCATTCTCAACACTCCTCCTCACTGTGAGCACTCCTCCTCGCATGGAATCACATTAGTGGAGACCCAAGAAGTTCCTCAGGTAGGTGAATTGTTTAACGTCAAGGGCCTTTGTGAACATGTCAGCAACATTATGATGGGTATGCACATAAGAGAGATGTAAGTTGTTGGATTGGATGCATTCGTGGAGGAAATGGTATTTGATATCGATCTGTTTGACACGGGAGTGGAGAAGGGGGTCTTCAGACAGGGTCTTTGTTGCTGAATTGTCACAGTAAATAGTTGTTGGGATTGTCTGTTGATAACTGATGGAGTGTAGAAGACTGCACAGCCAAGTACACTCCTTAGCAGCTTCAAATGCAGCTATGTATTCAGCTTCACAAGATGAGGTGGTGATGACTTTCTGTTTATGGGACATCCAAGAGACAGCACCAGACCCAAGAGAACAAACATAGCCTCCAACCCTGTGACACATATCAAGGCAATTAGCCCATTCAGAGTCGCTAAAAGCATGAAGATTTATGGGGAGATCACCACCAAGATAGAGTACCAGATCCCTCATCCCCTTGATGTATCTCACCAGTCTGATGGTGGCAGCCCAATGTTCAAAAGAGTAACAGTCAAGATACTGGATAGTTGTTGTACTGCATGTGAAATGTCAGGACAAGTAGAAATTGCCAAGTATAAGAGATATCCTACAAGTGATTGATACGGGAGTTTAGAGAGCTGTAGACGGTCTTCTGAGGAAATGAGCTGAGGGTTAGGCCATTGTAGTTTGGAACCAGGTTCCAGAGGCGCAGAGACTGGGTGTGCTTCCTTCTGACCAAATTGTTTTATTTTGTCAATAAGTGCCATCTGTGAAAGTGCAACGGTACGTGTGGCCCAGTCCCAAGATACGGCAATCCCTACAATAAAATGTGCCATCCCAAGCTCAGAAATAGTCCAGACCTTACACATCTGGTCTTTAAACCGCTCATTCTCCTCCTTTGAATCAGCAATTGACAGGTAATCATCAACATGAACCGCTGCAATAATGATGCTGGAGTCTGATCTGCGATAGTATATGCAAGACTCACATGATAGGCGAGTAAATCCCCATTTAATCATCTGTGCATTAAGCATCTGATTCCATATTTATTATTTGCCTGCTCTGTTTCATACCGTACAACCCACATTGAAGTTCCCATACCCAGTCCTCCTTCCCGGGTTCTTTGAAGTCAGAAGGCTGTTGCATGTATTGTACTCATCATCGGTAGAAACCCATATAGGAAAGCTGTCTTTATGTCAATCTGTTGCACATCCCAACCCAAAGAGGCAGCAATATGTAAGAGGATCTGCCAAGATTCCATGCATGCAGTGGGTGAGGTGGTTTTAGTATAGTCTCTACCATAGATTTGTTCATTGCCTTTGAATACGACACATACTTTCCAGCAGATGGGCTTCCCAGTTTCATTTCGCTTAATATGGAAGATTGGTTTCCCTTTTCGGATGTGCTTCCCCTGGGGTACCTTGGCTTGCAGAACAAGCTTGTAAACTCCCATGTCTTTCAGGGATTTCAACTCATCTAGATAGCCTTCCCTCCATCTCTCAGCATCAATGGTGTGTAAGAGTGTCTCTTACATCAGCAAGTCTTATCACATGTCATTGCAGTTATCACATGTTATTCCTGTAGTATATAGTCTATACTTCGAGTACTTGTACTGTATTCTAGATTCCCCCGTCAAATTATATTAAGTTCCTTATAGTTCTCGTGTCCTTGAGTGTTGGAAGCTCTGGCTTCCTTCCACTTTTTTTTTATAACGAACTTACTATCCACACTCTACACTCTCACACACGTTCTTTTCCCGAAACCTCACCGACCCTGAAATTTCCGAAATGGTCAATTTTTTCACACTGGACACAAATCAATAGTACTCGCTCCTTGAACTATCAACAACAACTCTCATTTATACATCACCTATACCCCGTGTTGACCCCGCCCCATCTTGCACTGCTCCAAACACTTCAAACGACCCAGCACAACCAATGCCCACCCTGCTTTATGTCCCAATGACTTGATGCCCAACAACTCCCCACCCCACTCATTTGCACCCCACTTGTCTCACCTGTCATCTTCAGCCCACTGGTTTCGTTTCCCAACCCCACTAGCCCTTCATCACCACCATCACCATCACACACTGCATCACAATTGTCAATGCCATCAATGTTGACGATAACCATCTCGCAAATGGTTTTCCAGCATGGACCACTTGCTACACTCTGCACTCTATGTGACTGCCTAACCCATCTTTTTGCACCCTGAGCCCCACCATTCCACCAACACATCACAGCTGCCTACACCAATGTTACTGGTCACAACCACCTCTAACATGGCATCTAGGGCCATGTCAAACACCCAGGAAGCACCCGCCATCCAGGAGGTCCATCACCAGGCTGTGAACAACAAGAAAACACCGCTACATGACCAAGCATGGACATGTTCATTAGAATACATTGGCTGCTCAACCGACAAACTCTGCCGGCCCCACCATCCCCAACAAAGCTCTGGGAACACCTATGCCACACCCTGCCCCCCCATCTTTGACCCCCGTACCCCCGTTATCTCCCATGAGCCTGCCACAATGCCCCACACATCCACCAGACATGCCACATCACTGTCGATGCATTCGTCGACGATGGCTTACTCTGCCCCATCCAAGACCACTGCCCATGGCCTTGAAACAATGGGATGCCCTACCTGAATGCCCAGACCACCCCCAGACCCTGTCCCATCTGCCCAGCTCACCCCAGAAATGAGCTGTTTTGCTACCAGCTGCGTTTCACACCACCACCATGGCAGGTACCCCCCAGCAAGCCCTAAACAATGCATGGAGCCCATCTACAGCCCAGGAAATGGTGTTACACGCTCACGTGCCCATGCATTCATTTGAACGCGCTGTCTGCTTGACAGACGACTCCCACCAGCCCCATCTTCCCCAACAACTACCTATTCAGCATCCCACATCACCCTGCCACCTCCTGTGCATGCCCTTGAGCCCTGACGAACCCCTCGATTTACCCCGATTCACCCCCATGTCATTGTCGACACTCCTGTCGATGACTCCTGATACTACTGGACTGTGGACCATGGGCCACAGCTCAGAAATGATGGAATACACTACCAAAACTATTGGGGACACCCCCCATTCACTGCCAACCCTGTCCAAGCCACCCAGCTCGCCCCAGACCCCCCGTGTATGCAAACTACTACAAGGACTACAGGAGCGACTACCCAGACCGAGAACGACCCCACTGCCATTGTTACCAACCCCCCCCTTCCCTGCCAACACTCCCACATCACCACCGTCAATGTCAGCACAGCCTCCATCAGCCACATCACCACCACCATTAACGATGCCCACAACATCAAGAACCACCACCACCAGGACCCCAGCATATGCTCTCATAGATCCGATCCAAAATCACCTCATTTTGGCCATTTTCGTCAGACCAATTGTGCCTTGATCCATCAGCAATATGTCTCAGACCTCATTTTTTTTGCCAAGTTTGTACGCATAGTGTATCGGACATAAATACAGACGAAGGTCATATGCACATTGATATTGAACATCCATACAGACCAAGTTCATATGCATGTTGGTACCAGAATCTGTCAACAGCCAGTTTGTACGCATAATAAGTCAAATACACTTGTATTGTACATGAATCCCTAATCTTCAAACCTCTGCAATGGGCATAGTTTCTGACAAACTGGAAGTTTTTTTGACCACATGAGGATCATGAATATAATGACTATTCAGGAACCAAGACTCAACACATCCATCCTTCATTGTTTTGCAACCTATGCATAGAGCATTAAAATGGTATGACCAGTCACAAGAATGAGCAGGTAAAGGTAAGCTTCGTAGAGACATTGACAAGTTAAATTGTTCGTTGTTGCCAGCGGCAGTAGTGGTGACAAATTGTTTGTTGATGCATAACACATCACAATTTGTATGCACACCAATCGGACATAGTCGCCGACTAACCTGATCTGTAATCGGACCTTGGCCTGATATTCCTCCTTTTGTACGCAGTTTTGGATCGGACCTAGGTCAAAATTTGAGGCCAAATTCGTCGCATTAGGATTGGACATATAACCGCATATGCTGGGGTCCTCCACCACCCCTCCCCTTGCCCAAAACCAGTCCCAAACAGCTCGAAAATGATGCCACACCCTGCCTGGCCGACATACAGCCCTACTACAGACTCCCCAGCCCCTCGTCTTGAGCCCTGAGCCTCACTGTCCCTCTGCAACATCACAGCTGCCAATGGCCACAACACCTGCTACAACCACCCCTGAAACAGCATCTAGGGCCGTATCCAGTGCCCAGACAATGGGAACCTCCCCAGAGAATGCTCACCAAGCCCCAAGCGATGTACAACAAACATCCACAACCTGGCAAAACCAGTTGCAGGCATACGCGCCCATGCGTTCGTCGAAACACGTTGCCCACTCGACGATGCCACTCTGCCCGCCCAGCACAACTGCCACATCACCATCATCACATCTGTTGATGACTCCCAAAACCCCCACTCTGCCCCACCCAACACCATGCACTGCAGCTGTAAAGGTTATCTCATCTGGTACTTCCACCTTCTTTTTCCCTCCTGTCATTTCAATCATGGCCTTGCTTCGCCTACTGCTCATATCCAGATCTATCACTCTCGTTTACCCATTCCTGGGCCCCAGCTCAAGCTCCAGTGCGCTGCCTCTCTAGCTCCAGCTCCAGCTCCTGCTCAACTCCCACCCCCTCTGAGCTCGGATTCTATGTCATTTTGGTCTCAATGTTGCACCCCCCTCTGCTCTATCCCCAGCTCTATCCCCTGTCCCCCATTCCACACCTCGAACCACCCCATCCCACTGCCACATCATTGTCGATGTGTTTGTCAACGACGATCGATCCTCCTGCTCTGCCCCACTCTAGGCCACAAGCCACAGCCCAGAAATGATGGAACACCCCAGCAGCTTGTTCTAACCAACCAGCTTGCCCCAGAACCCCTCAAAATGAACTGCTTTGCTCCTGCATACGGCATCATTGGTTTAGAGTCCCTCCACCTCATCTATCCCTTCCCAATCCTGCTCCTCTCATTACGTCTCACCTTGACTCAGTCGGTGTCATCTGGCATTGTTCAACCTTGACTCAGGCAATGTTCCTGACCCCTCCCCCTGACTCGAGATCATCTACCACTCATGCACTGTCCACGCACTGTCCACATCACCAACACTGTCCACGTCACCAACACTGTCCACATCACCAGCACCATCCATGTCACCAGCACAGCACCAGCACTGTCACCAGCCATCCACATCCTTGTCCTCGCCCATCCTTGTCAATGCCCACTTATGACTCAGTGTTCTTGCGAACACGTAAAGTTATTTTTGGTTACCACAACCATGTTTACCTGGCCACCTGCCCCCCCCCCCCCCGGTCATTTTTTTTGGAGTATGAGAGAGTGTAAGAGTGTCTCTTACATCAGCAAGTCTTATCACATGTCATTGCAGTTATCACATGTTATTCCTGTAGTATTTAGTCTATACTTCGAGTACTTGTACTGTATTCTAGATTCCCCCATCAAATTATATTAAGTTCCTTATAGTTCTTGTGTCCTTGAGTGTTGGAAGCTCCAGCTTCCTTCCACCGTGTTCTTAGCCTCCTCCCATGTCCTCGGTTCATCTTCAAATTGAAGGGATTCTGGATCAAAATCCACCATCTCCAAGATCAGGGCTTGAAGCTGATGTGCCTGATCACCTAGATCAAGGTTATCCAATGATCGACGTAGGTCTTCAATGACATCATCCCAATCATGATCGATGATCAGCGGGTTATTTTCATCAGTCGGGGAGGGTGTTGGATCAGGCCCAAGTGATCGAGCAGCTACCACAGCAGCACAACGAGCATGCCATGCTTCTTTGATGCATATGGCACTTTCTTGGGATTCCTGAATGGCCGTTGTTGTCCTAGTGGTGGCTGGTCCTCCATCAGGATGCCTCTCAGTATGGACAGGTATTCAAGAAGAATGGCGCAGGGGTACAGGGGGTGCTAGCAGTGTCAGTGCTTGTTCACATCTATTGTTGACCTCAATGGTGGGGTTGTGGGCAGGGAAGGGATCATCCTCCTCATCATTCACAGGTAGGTACATATGAGTAGATTTATTGTCCTGAATCTCCATGCGTGTTGACTCAGCAGGATGGATGTGTGGTGAATGGCCATCATGACTCTCGAGGAATTTAACATGATACGAACTGTGGACCTTCCTAGTAGCCTGGTTGTAGCAACGGTATGATTTATATTTGGAGTCATAACCAATCAATACACATTCAATCGACCACTCAAAGATTTTGGGATTGTTCTTCTTAGGAATGAGGACAAAAGCTCGACAGCTGATCTCCCACAAGTATGTATAATCAGGTTTGTGCTCATACCATAATTCCCAAGGTGTAACACCCTGTAGCGATTGTGTCATGGTTTTTGCATGCAAATGAGATGCCGTCATGTATAATTCATCCCAAAGAAATGGTGGCAACCCTGAGTAGATCCTCATAGTCCGAGCCTTTGCCATGAGAGTGCGGTGCATCCATTCCACATGACCAATGTGATCAGAAGTATGTGGAGCAGTAAATTGTAGGTCTGTACCTCGCATTTTCAACCAAGTCTGCATTTTGTGAGACTTCAGTTTGCCGTTATCAGTGATGTAGGTCCCGATTTTTAGTCCAGTCTCATTTTCCCAAGCAAGTTCCCAAGCTTTCAGTTCTGGAAAAGAGTCGTCCTTATTTTGCAGAGGTATTGACCAAGGAAAAGACATGTAATCATCAACTATATCCATAACATACAAATTCCCATCCTGAGATTTGACTGTGTGGGGGCCCAATAAGTCCACCCACACTTTTTCCAACTTTCTCATTGCCCTATGTCCTCTCCCCTCTTCATGCATCTTAGGAACAGGAGTTCTGGTCTGTTTACCAAGAACACAAGATTTGCATTTAGGAGGTTTAGGGATAGAGCCAGTAGGCACACCTGTGAGTGCACCCTTTTTGGCCATATCCCAGAGAGACTGATAATTCGTGTGACCAAGACAACGGTGCCAAGTTTCTAGGTTGAGAGGTTTGTGTATGGTAAACATGTGATCAGTGGCAGCAGAATATAGGTTAAGAGTGTAGAGTTTTTTGGAGAGTCGAGATCCCTGAGCAATGAGTGCTCCAGTGGATTTGTCAGTGATCCAACATAGGGAGTTGTCAAAATGGGCTGTAGCATTAGAGTCATCAGCCAGCATTCCCACTGAAATAAGCTGAACTGCTGCATTAGGAATATAGAGGGTGTTACATAATGTGATTGATGCACCTCGAGCAATCCGTAATTTGATGTTGCTGACTCCGACGGCAACAATTGATGTGCCACCAATGCCTTTGACAGAATGTGGCTGAACTGGATGAAGAGTGAGAAAATCTGATTTGTTGGGGGAAATATGGACAGATGCCCCAGTATCAATGATAAATGGATGATTGTCAATGGATAGTTGAGAACAGTTTGCCTGATTGAGAGGTTCGATGGAAAACATGTCAGTGATGGGTGTAATAGAATTATGAGCCCAATCAATACTAGTTGTTTCCTCATCCTCAGTGACAATCCAACCCTCATATTCTGATCCATCATTGGCAGTAGGAAGCTGATCACTAGTCAGTCCAACAAAACCTGCCACATGGGCCACTGGTGGGTCAGGTGGGGGGGCCATTGAGGCAGAGTCGAGCATGACAGTGAAAGCCCAACTATTAACATCTTTCACAGTGATTGGAACCCTGGAGCTTGATTGAGACGAGGTACTGTTCTTCTTTCCCTTATCCTGTGCTGCCTGTTGGGCTGCAACTGATTCCTCAATAGACCTGCCCGCCATGCCACTGCAGGTTTGATGCAATACTCAATGGTATGCCCAGGCTTCTTACATATGGGTAAGGCAAGGCAGGGGTAGGGGTATACCCTTGTGTTTTTGGGCTAAGGGTATGAGGGGTAAGGGTAGGGGTTTGGAAGTTCATACCCTTGCATACCCCTGTACCCTTACTAAGGGTACAGGGGTATGCCAGGGGTATGCTTATGTAAGAATATCATTTGATTTTTTCAGCTACAAAGACTCATATTCAAGATTTTCATCAATTAAATTCAGATTTTGGGATTGTCCAACATGATAATGGCTTTCATATGTTAATAAGAGGTATTAATATGTGATATTAATAGTAAATACAATAGTTATCAACACTTTTCAAATGAATTTTGCTCTAAATATGTTGATTTTGTGCCAAACCCTTGTACCCTTGACAAACCCTCCCATACCCTTGGCAACCCTTATATGTTTCCATACCCTTACCCCTAAGGGTAGGGTGTTCAGGGGTAGGGGTAAGGGTATGAGATTTGACACCCAGGGGTGACCCCTGCCTTGCCCTACATATGGGGTTTGTGCAAAGATACAAACTTGGAGGCCTTGACAGCTTGGAGTGGGCAGAGAGCACAATTGAGGAGTTATTACGGTGGTCATTCTCAAGAAGAGACTGCTCATTTTCAAGAAACATGTGTATATCTTTGGATGTGTAAGGCAATGAATCAGTGGAGGCAGCAATGTCGTGAGAAATAATGGATCACACATGGGGGAAATTTTCACTGAGGGAACTAAGCAATGCAATACAGCAAAGGAGGTTGGCTTTAATGTCCCCCATGGCAAAAGCATGCTCAATAAGAGTGCAGATTTTTTCAGTGGTCTCAGGGAGGTGAGTGTCCTTTGTGCACTGAATGGATAGGGCCTGCTGTAATAGTTGCACCTGTCGAACTGGGCCTTCTTTCTGATGTCGATCCTGGAGGGCCTTCCAATTAATACTAGAACCCTTCGACATATCAATAAACAGATGCTCAGAGGGAGCAATGCTGGATGCTAGAAAGGCATAGGCTAAACAAGAGTTGGCTTTCCAATTTGTGAGGGCACAGTAATTGGACGAGGGTGGTTGAGTGATATCATCAGTGACATAGTCATAGAGACCATTGAGAGCGAGAGCAATGGTGATTTCTTCGCACCATTCTTTGTAGTTAGATTTGAGTTTATCGAGCTTCTCGCTGACATACTGGACAGATAATTTGATGAGTGGGATGGATGGGGCAGTAGGATCAGAAGCCATAGTTGACTCGACCATCACAGGCTAATGTGGAGTGGCAGGAAGATGTGTAGCAGCAACAAAGGAGCACACACACCAGAATTATTGGGTTGTGCACAAAGTAAAGTCTGTGATCCAGGATGGCAAGAGTGATTGAGATGATTGATCAAAAGAAGAGGCACCAGATGATGTATATCGTCAAGTGGCTAGGAAGCTTTCTATCATTGTTTCTAACAACGAGATTGGCCCATAACCTATAGAAAATCAATCCTAGTGTAATCAGAGTTTAACTATAGGTACAGTAAGTAATGATCCATAATTGAGTGATAACAAATGCGCTCACCTCAGTCTCTGTACAAGTGACTGAGGTGAGTGGTTGACTGTCTACTCTATATATATGTCAGGCCAGCTACACAAAGAATGAAAGGAATAAACAGCACAAAGGGACTGCATCAAAAAGATAAGCTATAAATAGTACACACATCAGACACATGATCGTGTATGCTCATGGTGTGATAATGAGCATTCTCAACAATTATTAGGTAATTTACAAGGCTCATTTGCTGGGCAGTAATTTACTAGTGGGGTCAGGCAATCCAACCAAACAATGTGTGATACAGAAACTGGTCACTTCCATTTTTGGAAGTCAACCCCTGAATGCCTCGCACACCTTCATTGTGGCGGTTGCTTTAAACACTGATTCTCCTTCTAGATTGTGTCTCACTATCTCCAGTGAGTAAGTAAAGAAGTCTATATAATTCAGTGTAGAAATATTGTACTATGAATAACAAATTATAAAGTTTGAATAAGTAATTAGTGAGAATCAGTCTTCCATATTGGCATCTTTGACATCGTCTGCTACCTCCCAGTCCATCCTTGTCACCTCTGTGAGACTGTGTTGGCTACTTGTAGTTATAGGTGGTGGTACTGGTGACACATTATACCTTTCCACAGCAACAATCAGTTGCGCCAATTTATCTTCCCTTTTCATCTTTCCAATTGTGGTCCTCAGGAGAATGTTGGTGTCATGGTGGCGGTGCCAATTTATCTGTAAAATAAGGTCAGAATTCAACAACTGTTTTGTGTTAAATTTGTGTTTAAGCTGTGCCACATCAAGAAGTGGTGTTAATGCATCTAATTCTGCTTCTTTGGCATCTTTTTTCTCCTGCTTCTCAACATTGATTTTTCTCTTCTCATCCACCGACTGCTGATCATGCTGTGCTTGCACCTGTTGTATCTGCTTCTCCCTTCCACTTGCATCAACTCTCTATGCTTCTTGGTGAAGAAACTTCTGGTCTTGAGGTCCCAGAACAACTTGAGCAAAATTCTAGGTATCATTTTGCTTGTACATTGTCCGTGAGTTGTATTGGCCCACTGTGTTAGGAAACCACCCCATTACCTAATAAAATTTCATTTTTATTTTATTATGTCGAATTACGCTACATGATGCCAAATGATGCTACACTTTGATAGCATGAGAATTTTATTTTGCACACATCAATATGTATGCGCATGTACGAATGCATCAGTAACAACAATGTACAATATATGTAACATAGTATATAAACCCTAAATATACGCCTAGGGGACCCCAGTTGTGTTCTCTTAGGTATTCCACCTACGTTTTTGGTGTGAAAGGCCTATCTCAACAAACTCACCTATTAATAACCCCTCACATCAAAACCATCAATTCCCCCATCATGAGTGCAGATCCTGCCCCCTTCTTGTAGAGAGAACCTGCATGGTCTTAGCTAGCAGATAGTGGGTGTCACCCTAACAGAAGAACACAACTTCCCATATCAGTGTGCCTTCTCTTACTTGCGCATACGTCATTGTTTCACCACACCACATCTGATTACTCATCCTTTTGGCATGAGCCGGAAGTACTTGTATATACATAATCTACCTTTTCTTTCATAAGCCAATGCCAGGCCTCACCTTACATTGCAACTGCCAGTGATCAAGAGGCAGTGCTTGTCATTAGGACAGCTGCAACCAGACAGCTGCAACCAGACAACTGATTGGATCTGGTTTAGTTATGATTTACATTACTCTATTCGGACGACTATTTTAGTTACAAGCTGAATTCAGTGATATCTCCGAGATCAGGCACTGTTGGAAGGGTTATTGATCCAAAGTGTCAAAATAGGCGCCTGACGAACGACGAACGATTGACAAACCTTATCACGTGACCCATAAACGTTTGGAGAGGTCTCGAAGAAAAAATTTTGAATTTGTCAAAGAAGTGATTCATCACAGATTCTACAATTATGTCCGAACCTTCAACTTCTAATCCCGGTCCTAATCCTGTTCCCATACCAGCACTAGAGGTGAAAATTGATGCGCTCACAGCACAAATGTCGCAATTAGTGTCAGTATTGGCAGCATCACAGCCCAGACAAGCGGAAGTACAGCCAGAGATGATAGGAGAAAGAGATGATGAGATGGAGGAGATGGTGGAGTGGATATTGCAGGAGGATGAGACAGTGGAGAAATCCAGAAATGGAAAAGTGTGCTTACCTAAGTATGCACCCCCGCAAATCTTTGACGGTACCATGGAGAATACAAAATCCTTTATCAGCTCTATAGTATTGTACATCCATGGGAGGAAGCCAGAGTTTCATACAGCCGAGTCTAGGATTATGTTTGCTCTCTCATATATTCAGGGGGGGAAAGCACAGTTCTGGAGAAACGAGGCTATTAAACAAATTGCCATGGGAAATAAACCATTTGCAACCTTCAAGGAATTTCTGGAGAGATTGGAGGCACAGTTTGGAGACCCTAATCCAAAGGTGACAGCCAATGCTAAATTAAAAACCATGCGCCAAGGTTCCCTAACGGCGGATGAATTTATTTTGCAGTTCAAAGCAGAAGCTTCACAAACGGACATGGGAGAAGCCGCGTTGGTAGAGTTTTTGAAAGCAGGATTAAATCCCTCTTTATTCAAGTCTATCTACCAACTACCTTCTATGCCAGAGAAGTTGGACGAGTGGTATAATTGGGCAATGCGCCTTGACTGGCAATATCGGCAGGAACAGGCGGAGTCAAAGTTGATGTATGGAAGTAGTAAATTTGGAAAGTCATCAGGAGGAAAGTCTGAGAAAGGAAAGGCGCCTCAGGCGCAAGCTCCAAGGGCACAGCCACTGGCCATGGCAGTGACACCTATAGTTATGGAGTCAGCAGCACCAGCAGAGGCAATGGAGGTTGATCAAGCAGGGAGATGAGCCCCACTTAAATGTTTTAACTGTGGGCAGTTAGGACACATTTCTAGGAATTGTAGGCAGAAAAGAAAGATTAGGGAAGCTACAATCGAGGAAGTAAAGCTGGAGGAAGGCAAGCAGAAGAATTTTGTGGAAGAGTCCCAGTGAAGGTTTCCCCATTGGTGACCCAGAATCGTTACAATGTATTAGTATCCGAGGAAACCCAGAGCAAATCAGAAAAGGAAATCGAGGAGGAGTATAACCGTTCTGAATCACATGACAAAAAGGAGTACAACTGTTGTCAATCACATGACAATTTTCACACATCATTTCCGAAAACCCCTAAATTCTTTATTCGCTCTGCGCGAGTAGAACCCGAAATCACCTTGACTGTGGGATTGAAGACAGTGGACACGCATGCAGCTATTGATGTGGAAGCATTGCTTGATAGTGGTGCTACAGGATTATTTATTAATTGATCCTTAATTACCGGAAACGGTATTAACACACGCAAGCTGGTGCAACCTATAATGGTGTACAATATTGATGGAACAGTCAATCGTGGAGGAACTATCAAGGAGGAGGTGACTATGGTACTAAAGTATCAGGAGCATCAGGAGCGAGCCGTATTTGAAGTGTGCGATCTTGGGAAAACCAATCTAATAATAGGATGTCCGTGGTTACGGAAGCATAATCCCGAAATTGATTGGAAAACTGGGAAAGTACAAATGACTCGTTGTCCTAAGGAATGTAATGTGTATGGGAGGAAGATGAAGAAGGAAAAAAGGAAAAAGAAAGAGAAAGAATGTCCAAGAAAGTATTCTGTTATGATGGAGGAAGTGGAGGATGAGGAAATGCCAAATGGGGAAGTTCCGATCATGATCGAGAAAGAAGAGCAGAAGCAAACCTTTAGAACAATTCGTGGAGGACAGTTGTGGGACAAGAATATCGTGAAGGTGGAGAAGCCAGTGGAGGAATGGGTGCCAAAAGTGTATCATGAACATCTGTCAGTGTTCCAGAAGAAGGAGTCTGAGTGAATGCCGGTGCGGAAGCCATGGGATCATGTGATTGAGATGAAGCCAGGGTTTGTGCTGAAGAAGTCGAAGGTATATCCATTATCTCCGATGGAACAAGAAGAAGTGGATGCGTTCCTGAAGGAGCAATTGCGCAAAGGATACATACGACCTTCGAAATCACCGCAGACGTCACCAATATTCTTTGTGCCAAAAAAAGACCAAAGGAAGAGGATGTGTACAGATTATAGGTATTTGAATGAGTGGACAGTGAAGAACGTGTACCCCCTGCTGTTGATCTCAGAAATAATTGACAAGGTGGGAAAAGCCAAGGTCTTTACAAAATTGGATTTACGATGGGGATACAACAATGTACAAATAAAGAAAGGAGATGAGTGGAAGGCAGCATTTGCCACGCATCGAGGATTCTTTGAGCCGCTTGTCATGTTTTTTGGGATGACTAATAGTCCCCCAACCTTTCAAAATATGATGAACGACATTTTCAAGGACGTAATAGACAAAGGCGTGGTAATAATATCTATTGATGACATTCTGATATTCACGGAGGATGAAGAAAATCATGAGGCGATAGTGCAGGAGGTGTTATGGAGGTTGGCGGAGAATGATCTATTTTTGAAACCAGAGAAGTGTGTGTTTGGGGCAAGCAAGATTGAGTTCCTAGGATTATTGATCGGCCCTGACAGGATCAAAATGGATCTGATCAAGGTACAGGCGATCACAGATTGGCCTGCACCCACCTGTGTCAAGGAGGTTCAAGCCTTCTTGGGACTCGCAAATTATTATCGTCGCTTTGTGCACAATTTTTCTAAAATTGCCACACCCTTACACAACCTTATGCAAAAGGGAGTAGTATGGAGGTGGGGAGAGCAGCAGCAGACAGCGTTTGAGGAGTTGAAGAGGAAGTTTGTGGAGGGACCAATATTAGCCCCAGTAGATTTCACATGCCCTTTGCGAGTGGAATCTGATGCATCCGATTTTGCTACTGGAGTGGTATTATCAATGCTGTGCAAAGATGACAAATAGC
Organism: Tricholoma matsutake; assembly: GCA_026075535.2. Lineage (NCBI taxonomy): Eukaryota > Fungi > Basidiomycota > Agaricomycetes > Agaricales > Tricholomataceae > Tricholoma > Tricholoma matsutake. The sequence continues at coordinate 8,563,286 of AP026541.1, read as the reverse complement.
ATCCTTGTGCATACTTGTCAAAAGGGTTGAATGATGTGGAGAGGAATTATGATGTGCATGACAAAGAGATGTTGGGGATTATACGAGCATTGGAGGTGTGGAGGCATTATTTGGAGGGATGTACGCATCAGATTGGGATCTGGACGGATCATCAAAATCTGCAATACTTCATGTCCACTAAAAAGCTTAATCGCAGGCAAGCACATTGGGCACTATTCCTATCGCATTTCAACTTTCACTTGGTCCACAAAGCGGGAAGCTTAATGAGGAAAGCAGATGCATTATCCAGACATATTGATCATAAAAGGGGGGTGGAGGAGGACAATAAAAATGTTACCTTACTCAAACCTGAATACTTTCGCATTTGTGCTATGCATCAAGGGCATCTATTAATAGATAGCTCGGAAACAGAAATGTTGTCTAAAATTAGACAATGTTCAGAAATGGATGATGAAGTAGTGGAAGCCATGAAAGCTCTGAAGGGAGAGAAGAAAGGTAATATCAAAGGAGATGAATGGGCTGAGGAACAAGGGTTGGTGTTGTTTCAAGGAAAAGTGTATGTACCAAAGGATCAGGATTTGCGAAGGGAGATCATCTGGTTACATCACAATACACCGATTGCTGGACACCCAGGAAGATGGAAGACATTGGAATTAGTAATGAGAAATTATTGGTGGCCCGGAATTTCGAAGTATGTGTTGGGGTATGTGGATGGATGTGATACGTGCATGAGGGGGAAGAAATTTCCAGAGAAACCTGCAGGAAAATTAATGCCGAACCCTATACCTAAAGCGCCGTGGCGAGATATATCTGTGGATTTTATTACCAGATTACCCGAGGCTCAAGGGTATGATGCAATATTCGTAGTATGCGACCGCTTTACAAAGGAGGTCCATATTATTCCTACTACTACAGAAACCTCATCATTGGGCTTGGCGCACCTCTATCTAAATCAGGTATGGCGGTTACATGGGTTACCCGATACCATTATCTCCGATTGCGGACCACAATTTGCTTCCGCATTTATGTGAGAACTAAACAACATATTGGGAATTCAAACTAAATTATCTATGGCATATCACCCGCAGACTGATGGGCAGACAGAGAGAATGAATCAGGAGTTGGAGCAGTACCTACGTATGTTTGTCAACTACCGACAAACCAACTGGCCCGAATGGTTGGCAATTGCCAAATTTTCCCACAATAACAAATTCCATTTGGCTACTCGTATGTCACCCCTTTTCGTGAATTATGGATATCATCCTCGCATGGGAGTAGAACCCAGAAGGGAAGTCAAAGTACAGTCGGTAGAAGACTTTGTATCTAAGATGCAAAAGGTACAAGAGGAAGCAGAGGCGGCATTGAAGAAAGCACGTGATGACATGATGCAACACATGGATCGTACTCGAGCACGCGCTCCAGAGTACAAAGTTGGTGACTTGGTATGGCTAAGTACCAAGGACCTGAATATTCCACGACCTTTGAGGAAACTTACAGAGAAACAAGTTGGCCCATATGCGATCTCTAAAGTGATCTCACCTAATGTGGTAGTGCTAAAATTACCCCAATCATTCAAGATTGATCCTGAGATTAATGTATCCCGCCTATGCCCTTACCGCCCACCCACTATTCCTGGCCAACAAACTACTCCGCAACCTCCGATAATAGTAGAAGGTGCTCCAGAATACATAGTTGAAGAAATTCTAGACTCACGTCTTCAACGGAACAAATTGGAGTTCTTAATAAAGTGGAAAAACTATACTGATGAAAATAATTCATGGGAACCTGAAGAGAATTGTAAGTGAGCGCATAATGCAATCGCCCAATTCTTTAAACGTAATCCAAATGCTCTGCATCGCATTGTGAGAATGGTGTATGAGGGGATGAAATTCCGGCCTTACCAAAATTTCACAGAGGGGACAGACATAATATTTTCTCGCCTGGAAGTCGAGGCATAAAAGGGGGGTAATGTTAGGAAACCACCCCATTACCTAATAAAATTTCATTTTTATTTTATTATGTCAAATTACGCTACATGACGCCAAATGATGCTACACTTTGATAGCGTGAGAATTTTATTTCGCATGCATCAATATGTACGTGCATGTACAAACACATCAGTAACAACAATGTACAATATATGTAACATAGTATATAACCCTAAATATACGCCTAGGGGACCCCAGTTGTGTTCTCTTAGGTATTCCACCTACGTTTTTGGTGTAAAAGGCCTATCTCAACAAACTCACCTATTAATAACCCCTCGCATCAAAACCATCAATTCCCCCATCATGAGCGCGGATCCCACCCCCTTCTTGTAGAGAGAACCTGCACGGTCTTAGCTAGCAGATAGTGGGTGTCGCCCTAACACACTGTAATGTTAGGTGCACATCGCCAGGTCTGTTGCAGACTCCCTAATGCTCCTTCATTGTGATTGTTGGTTGGATTGATAAACACTTTCTGTTTCTCTGCATCTGACAGCTGAGAGATGGCACCACCTCCCACATTTCAAGTGCCCTCTGGAAAAAGGCTTCTGAGATGTGGCAGAGAGTCGGCCATTCTCTGCTGCATAAAATAATTCTGGCCATTCCCAGGGTTTGCCATCTAATGCACCTGTTTCATACTTGACATCTGCAGCAAGGAGAAGCTCTGGGTTTGCGATGATGGCATGGCAGTGGGCTTGCACCTTCTTGTGCAAGAGTCCGAGTTCCAAAGCATTCATGCGTCTTTCACCCAAACCTCATACAATACACATGTAAGGGTGGCTGATGGCTTGCACATATAGAGCGAGTACACAGAATTCCATGAGTGTAGGTATGTCTTTCAATGCATTGAATATGTTTGATTCCATGTGATTGAAATTTTGCTTCTCTTTTTTGTCATGGACCAGGAGGAGAAACTTGAGATAGACTGGCAGGTAAATTATCAGCTCAACAGCTGCATTGCAGTGGGACTGAAACCATGTGTTGCTCGTGTCAGGAAATCATATCGCATATCCAAGATGCAACTCAAAGAAAATTTGAAACAAATCTTGCTGTCCTTTCTTGTCGTCCTTATGGTGTAGCATCATTCCAACAAGTAATGTTAACTTGCCCCACTGTGGATGGGCCAGCAATCCCAGCTGCAGTGGGTGCAGCATCTAAAAAATCTACAGAAAATCAATGCATCAAACTCCAAGAATTATGACCCTCGCACCTCTCCAACAGCTCCATTAAAAAAAGAACTTGAGAAGCAGCACACACAAGCTGATGAGAGTGCATGCAAGCTACACAACAAAGCTTGTGAAGCACAGCAAGCTAAATCAACCAGGGATATTCTTTGTGTGGAGAAGTGCCAACACTCCCATATTTCACATATGCAAGCCAGTTATGTACCAAACCAGAAACAACTTGCCATTGTCCAAGCGCCAAAGAAAGCAATGGCTGGCCCAGGGGATCTTTACATGAAGGAGAAGGGTATCATTAAAGAGGCATGTTGAGAGATGCTGTGGAGTTACAGGTCCTAAATGTGCCAGTTGAAAAAGTGAATGATGTGGTGCATGTTGTTGCAAGGGGCTTTGGTCTGAAAGTTAAGGATAATGTGAGTGTGAGGGCAGTTGGATGGATTATGTGGGAAGGAGGAATAGCAGCCAAAATTCAGCTAGTTCATGAGATTGAGCAGGTGACAGGTTTGGGTCTTCCAATTTTCTTTCCCTGTCAAGAACTAATATTCATGATGTAGCACTCACCATTAGTGGGCAATCAAACACCTCAATTATGAATCTAAACACACCATGCTGCAGGTTCCAAATTACCAGTCAGAGAGCAACACATCCAATTTGGGCAGGATGCTGTATGCACAAAGAAATGAACTCAGTCAATGGTGGTGCATGTGCATTGGTGGAGTACTGGGAGAAATCTGGCACTGAAGGACCCATCAAACTTATGAATTGGGATAATGCTGCCACAGCTGCAACAGGTCCCTCAGCTGCTCAGACACGTGCTCTTGAGGTTTCTTCAGGTGGTGCTGTGAGGTTGCATGGGCGGGGAAAAAAGTTGTGTCCACCAAAATGCATCCCCGATTGTGTTAAATTTCCTTTTTTTAGACATAAATTATACCTGACCCCATTCTGCACTCCCATGGCTTCCATGTTTCTCTACTGTGAGCCTACCTCCTATGTGGAGGTAGACCAGCACTATAGGAGAAGGAAGGGGAGGATTATGAGACTTACTTCAAATCACACAAAGTGATAAGATACTATCACTTACCGAGTGTTTTACCACAGATACTAGTGTTTCACTACCACACTGATAACACTTTTTAAGCCCCAAAACATCTCCAACCATCTTCAAATTAATGATCTGAGAGGTTATAAGTATTAAAAACATTCCTCTGGTTTTCCCCTGATTTTTGGTTGAGGTTGAGGTTGGTAAAAGCTACATTATGAGGGGTGAATCACATATTTCTGACATTGAGATATGAGGAGTGAACCAATCCTTCCCATTTTTTTTCTCAAAGCAATAATATCTATTTCCCATAGACTGAGAGTAGTTGCACCATGATCATAGAGCAGTTTTTGGTTTTCTGGCTCACCGTGACATTTCACAGACAGAATTTAAATGCCAACAAGTGTGCTATTTTGGGCAAACTCAATCAACAAATGTTTTTACAAAAATGTACTTTGGCTTGTCAGATGCCAACATCGGATCACAGAATTCTGCCATCAAAGGCATTACTTTTGTGTGACATAGTGGTGAAAGACTAGGTACTTTTTGACATGGGGGCTCATCATTGCTTCATCTTCACCTTTCATTGAGATAATTAGATTTTCTGGAAGCAATGAAGCCTATCTTTTAAACCATGTATGCCATCAGTATAATTTTGTAGTTGATGTGGTGTAATTTAGTAATCAGTAAATTGTGGTGAAACACTCAGTAAGTGATAGTATGGCATGGTATTTCAGTAATTAGAGCTAGTGATATACAGGCAGTAGTTCAAGGTCAAGAGAGAGAAGAAGGATAACGAGAGTGAGAAGTCTTCATGTAAGCAGTAAATAAGTCATAACAAATATGGTAGGCTTACACCCTCCCACCCTTAAAAAAAGGCAGGGGGTGTTACAAGTTAGATGGTGCAAGCAATCAGAGATAAAATAACAACCAAAAAAATCAACATCAACCTCACAACAGGTGCATCAAAAACCCAGTGGGAAAAGCTACTGCATATCCCTATTCCGTACAAGAAAACCACCTATCCAGCCCTTTGCAATCCTCAAGCTCATGCCTTGGTAGCCATTGGTCATCTTCTGCACTGAAACTGTTCCAGCGGACTAGGTATTGATGACCCTGTCCTCTTTTCCTTTCGTCGATGATTTTCTCAATGGTATATTCTTTGATACCATCAGTAGTGACAACCAGGCCAGGGCATGCAAACTCTCAGGAAGGGAATAATTTGGGATCATTGGGGTGGTAGCATTTCAGCACAGATGAGTGGAAGGTAGGGAACACATTGGGTGAGTTTGGAAGGTCTAGGGTATAAGCTGAGAAATCAGGGTATGCTTCTGTCACAGAGTGAGGAGGATCAAATCTGGGGAAGAACTTAGTGACTCGATCTTTATCCCCAGCTTTCCATTCCTGTCTTTGGTGTAGAGTCAATAACATTACCTTGTCTCCCACTTTGAATACGTCTTCTTTGCCTCACTCTTTGTTCACATAAAACACCTGTGAAATCTTGGCAGTTAACAGAGAGTCCTTAGTGTCTGCCTCATCTGCAAGAATTTGGCTGAACAGGCCTCGCACATCAATGTCGGCCACAGAGGCCAACACAGTGGGTACAAGGGGAGGTAGAACTTGCAGCAATCGACCCATGTGAAGCTGGAAACCTGAGTATCCCGTCGATGTGTTGACTGTGTTCATGATGTTGAATTGGATCAGAGGTAGTGCTCACACCCAGCCCTTTTGATTTCGCTCGACATGGAAATGTACACATTGGTTTAGGGTTTTGTTAGTGTGCTTGCTGCTGCCATCTGTTTGTGGATGATAAGCAGTTGACATTTTAAGGTGTACCTCAGTTAACAGATGCAGCACTTTCCAAAATTTAGACATGAACAGTTTATCACAGTCAGAGATAAGTTCTGTAGGTAAACCATTTTCACAATACCATTCTGAGAAAAAGATCCCCGTGAGCTTGTGTGCAGTTATGTCTGTGCACATGGGTATTATTCGCACATCAGAGCCTAGGCAATCAGTTATTGTGAGGATGCAGTTGAAGCCTTTGTCCTCAGGCAATGGGCCAATAAAGTCAAGGCATACAGAGTCACCATGTGCATCTGGCACAGGTAGAGGGTGTAGCGGGTCCTTTGGTTTAGAAGTCTGTCCTTTGTTATGCTGACACCCTGCACACGAAGGGATGTTGGCGGTTTCCAGGTCTCGACACATGTTAGGCCAGTAGTATGAGTCACAGATGGCTGCATACAATTTATCACTGCCAAAGTGGCTGAGTGTGTCATGTGCAAGTCAGAAAAGATCCTCTCTAAGTGTGCCATAACGAGGAATCACCAGTCAATCGCCAATGTACCAGAGCTTATTCATGTAGTAGATATCTGAAATGCTGCAATCCATGGTGGAGAGTTTCTTGCAGAAATCATCAGACTCATACCCCTTTTGTACATTGTGTAGGAACACCTCATCTGTAGAGATTTTTAATACAGCATTCACCATGGTGTGCTTAAGTAGATGTTCCCATCTTAGGGGAGGGTCAGCGACATCCACATCTGGGCAGGCATCCATGTCAGGAATGTTGGCAGGCAGGTGAGAAAGTGCATCAGAAACTGTATTGTCTTTGCCCTGGATGTAGATAATTGTCATCTCAAGTTGCAGCATATGTTCCATCCACCGTGCTTGCCTGTGTGAGAGGTCTTTCTGGGTCTTGAAGTTTTCCAGAGTGCGGTGATTAGTGTACACAAGAATTAGGGAGTCGAGAAGGTCGGAGCGCCATGTCTTTAAGGCATGCACAATGGCCAGCAATTCTTTTTCATGTACAGGGTAGTGTTTCTGCACATCCTTCAGTTGCATCGGATCAAAAGTGATGGGGCACACTGTTTCCCAGCTTTTTCCCCAACTGAGCACGGCACCTGTGTGGAAGTCACTAGCATTGCATATCACAAAAATCTTGTTGTCCCCAGGATTTGAGTGATCAATCATGGTCAAGCATTCCTGGCCAACCATGAGGGCTTTGATCGATTCAAAAGCACACTGATGCTCATCATTCCATGCAGGAAAGGATTTTTTGCAATCTTTAGTTGTCAAAGGCATCAGGATTGATGTGTGGTCTGCTAGGCTCAGTAGAAATGATGTGATGTATCATACTAGTCCCAAAAAGCTTTGCACGTCGGTGCTACTTTTAGGTATGGGCCACTGTAAGATTTTATCCACTTTAGAAGAGCAGGCTTGAATGCCTTCGCAGGAGATGCAATGCCCTAAGAACTCGAGCTCCATAAGAAAGAACATCGACTTTTTGGGATTGCAATAAAGTCGACACTTCTGTAACATGTTCATGATTAACTTAATATGTTGGATATGCTTGTCAAGGGTGTTCGACCAAATGATGATGTCGTCGAGATAAATGTGGCAGATCCATCCCAGGAAAGGATGGAGAGCTTCCGTCACTTGATACTGGTGTATGGGGGGAGCATTGCAAAGTCCTTGCAGCATCACAAGCCACTCGTATAGACCTAGAGGGGTGGTTACTGCAGTAAGGTGTATGCTCTCTGGGTCCATTTTCATGTGGAAAAAACTATCTGTCATGTCAATTTTGCTCCAGATCTTGCCTTTCCCTGCATCCACCAGTATGTCATTGACGCGAGGCAAGGGATGGCTATCTGTTACAGTGTTGGCATTAAGTTGCCAGTAATTGTTTACCCAATGTGGTAATGCAGTGGAGTCCACCTTAGGTATCAGGAAAGCGGGCAAGGCATGAGCACTGGAGGATGGTCGAATGCGCCCCACTTCAAGGTGCTTGTTGATCAAGGTGTTTCAAGCTTCATGGAATTTATGAGGACAAGAGTACGACCACATGGAAATTATCTTGGATGCATCCTTCAACATGATTTTGCAACACACAGAATCTGGCATTCCGTCAACATGAGGGATGGGTTCAAAGACATTGGCATAACATTCCTTGATATCCACTGCTAGCTTATCAAGGTGATCTTGTGCTGCTAGTTGCTCGATTCATGTACAGACAGCACCAATGATATCAGGCCACCTAACCGGTTTGCATGCTGCATCAACAACGTGTCTCCAGGTAGCACACACAGTACATAATTCATCTAATAGCAATTTTCAGTTTGCTAAGTTGGTCACAATCACTTCCCATATTTTGGGTGGAGGCACGCATGATGGTGTCAGTGCAGTAGGATGCAGTAAATCGAAACCATCGGTTGTTAAAACACTTCCATCAAGTACATTTACTGTGATGTTATTATGATACATGAAAGGTAGTCCAAGGATAATCTGATGACACAGCTTGGGGGCAATGAGGGCACAAATGGTTTGAGCAGAATAGTAATTATTATAGTCATGGAGCTTTAGCTTGACCCAGTGGCTCAGCAACACAGACAAGGATGCAGAAGATTCACGGAGAAAGGCACCAGAGACAGGGAACTCTTGCAGCAGTGTGCAAAATGAGGATTGAGTTGAGAGGCAAGTTCTTGAGCAATTAGAACTATATGGAACCTGTGGTCAATCAAAGCTTCGACATGCAGACAGTCATGAGAGGAGGAATCATCAACAGCACAATGCCATACAAGATGTAGGATGTAGAATGGGACAGGTTTGCTTACAGAGTCATTTGAGTCTCACGATAAGTCACCATTGTCCCCCATCAAGAAGTTGTGTTCGTTCATCGGTTGGCTGATCGATGCGATGGGATACAAGGTCAGCTGCAACCGGCAGGGGGGGAGGAGCCATATTGGGTGCCGGAGGTGCAAGTGATGCCACAGAAGCAACTGGGACTGAAAGTTTGTCATTAGGAATAGGCAGCATAGCTAACCCCAGGCGTTGGCAAGCATGATTGATGGCACTCATCATGTGTTCCACATATCCCTCTTGTCCCGGGAATTTGCATGTATGGCCACTAGTTACATAGAAGTTTTGACACTTCTTGCACACACTGTGTGCAGCCAAGTAACGATGTTTGCATTCAGTCAGTTTAGGAGGTCTTCCCTGAGGGGTAATGGCAGTGGTGGACATAGAGTTGGTTTTAGAAAATGCGGCAGAGGAGTTGGAGTTTGATTGTTGTTGAGAATGGACAGCGGGTGCTCAGCATGTAGCATTAGAAGGTCCCACATTAGAGCCAGTGCATTTCAGTTTACAAAAAGCATCCTCGGCCTCCTTCTGGCACAAGGTGGACTCCTTGTGAACCTTGTCATGAAGCCTGATAAGCAACTGCACGAAGTTTTCTAAACGATGTTCTGCCTTGCACATGGTAGCCTCTACAACAGTGACCACATCACCTCCATCAGGTGGAGCATTTTCATTGTTAGAATTGGAGTCGGAGTCATTTTTCTCTTTGTAACAATCATATGTGCTGAGGAGTTCATGTGATAGGTTCGACTCAATTTGGGTATGTGATTGTGCAGGAGAAAGGTGATATTTGGTGTTCTTCAGCAACAGGTTATCACGATGGATACCAGTAGAGAAGTCACAGAATGGAGTTGAGCCCTGCTTGGTGTTGCGAACCTTGTGAGCAAAATCCTTTTCCCAGCCAGCGAGCACAGACCTTCATCATGAATTTGGCAAACGAGAGCTTTTCATAGTAGGTCTGAGATGTCTGGAACCAGTCGCTAAACAATGGGTCTTCAAAAGCATAAGTTATATGCACCACATGTTCAGCACTTGTCAAGCTTTCTCTGTTTGCAAGGTAACCTCAGGCGAAGTGTTCAAATTGATGTATAAGCTCAGCAGTCATCACGCCGGATGTAATAGTCAGCCGCTTCCCATTATTGGGCATGCGAGTGGCAAGACCGTTGTTCAACATGGTGAGACGCTGAGTATATGCATGATGTAAAGAATCGTTGTCTGTAGATGATGAGCGTGAGCGAGTGCACGTGTTCAATCGAGCTGCAGGTGCAGTCCTACTAGAAGCTGGAGATGCTTCAGAGCAAGTAGAAGGAGAAGATGTGTGTGCAGAGGTGAGAGGTGAGGACACTGGCAAAGGTGTGTTTTCTGCAGGTTGGTGACCCCTACTACACGTCATGAGGGAGGTCGTGACAGACGGCAACCAAGACAGTTTGATAAGAACTGTCAATGGTTTCAATAACGCATCATAGACTTGTAATCGATATCAAAAAAAAAAGTGAGCCTACCTCCTATGTGGAGGTAGACAAGCACTATAGGAGAAGGAAGGGGAGGATTATGAGACTTACTTCGAATCACACAAAGTGATAAGATATGGCATGGTATTTCAGTAACTAGAGCTAACAATATAAAGGTGGTAGTTCGAGGTCAAGAGAGAAAAGAAATAACGAGAGCGAGAAGTCTTCATGTAAGCAGTAAATAAGTCATAACAAATATGGTAATAGCTGTGATCAATGATAGCTGTGGGCACATGACACATAGTTAACAACAATGATCTCAAAGTTTTTGAAGGCATTACATATGTAAACTTGTTTGATTTGGGGTGACCAATTGATATGTACATTACTTTGTAACAACTTTGGGTGAACAAGCCTACTAAGTATGTAACTCCTACCTCCAGCTTGTCAACATCCCAAACTAGAGCTGTCAGAGTTGTCATGTGATAGGTACCTATCACATGACTTGGTAAATTACTACTTCAAGATCTTGGGGTGGTAATTTACTAGTAAATTACCAGTAAAAAATAGGTCAAAAATGGGTTGGTAAAAAAATATGAATTTTTTATGCAACCCTAAGTCTCATCCCCATCCATTGTGTTGCAGGACCTTTGGTCTGGGTCTCTGCAGAGATGTGTCAGAGTGTCAAAATACAGTGCACCACATCATCTGGTGCATTTGGTAGGCATGGAATGGAATTAAGTTGACTGACTATGTTACATAAGCAACTCAGGTACAGTACATAGGAGGCAAAACCCTTGATTGTGTGACACCATCACACTGACCTGCCTTTTCAAGAAAGAGCTACTTAGTTTTGTGACATGCAAATCATGTGTTGAATGTGAAGGAGGAATGATTATTGCTCTCTGCCTAGTAGTAAAAGTTACATGATGAGAGTTATAGCATCTCTTGCCTTACTTGTGTCAATTACTGGGCAAGAAAGGGCAAGGGGGACACAAGTAAAAGCAACAAGTTTAAGTAAACAACATTGAATGATGCTACATGGCACCAATCAAGTCGCATAGGGATGGAAATGGCAGAGGGAGGTGGGCTACAAGAGGGACAGTGGTTAGGAGAGGGGAAGATACAAGACAGAAGGGGGGGCAGAATGTTGATGACCAACATCAAACAATGCCCAATGACATCATTTCGAGTTGCAGAGGGAAATGAGAGAGAATGGGGGCCAAAATGTTGACAAGCAACCTCAAACAATGTCCAACAGTGTTGTTTCAAGTTGGAGTGGGACAAAGAGGGAGGGGGGAGGAGGGGGGGGGGGGGGGTACGAGAGAGAATGGGGGCATGTTGATGAGCAATGTCAAACAATACCTCTGAGACAGTGTCGTTTTGAGTTGTGGGGGGATGAAGACCACCATGAAGTCCAGCCACGACAGCGAGAACTTGAATGAGATGGCACAACCATGCTGTGAGTTTGGAGTATTGTTGTTGTAGGAGACAGCTGCCAAATTTGCCTGTGATGGCGAGGGTAGCCATTTGTGAAGTGGGGGTTGAGGTTGGGTTGTGAGTCCACATCCCTAAATTTTATATTGGCAATGTTACTATCATTGACCCAGTAGTGCAAGAATCTTGCATGTGTGTTCCCATTATCTGTAAATCATATGTAGCCTAATATTGAGTACACAAAACCAATGCTATACATATTGGTAACTTCCTAATTATTTTTCAGAGGAGATGGTGGATGTTGTGTGTTGCCATGATCCTCTGAACCAAGGGGTCTTTTCATCTGCCAAAATCTTGCAATAATAATGTAATGTCACACTTTGTAACATTGCCAATATCCTGCCATCAGTGTTTGGAAGCAAACTCTGCTCAGTGCCAAATGCCAATCATCTGTTTGCATTCAATTGCTTCTCTTCTATTCACTCGATGTCTGTCACTACACATGTTTCTGAATCCATTGGTGAATTCAATGAACCTCTTCATACCCATCCAAAGCTCCAAGCTCAACCAGATGACATCTCAAATCTCTTGGCTCATTACCGATACATGCTTCATCTGCTTGACTCTGGTCCTCACACTGGCACCTTCTCACTTGTACCCTCTGCTATGACTCGACATGATCTGACAATGGTCCTAGATCATTACTCCCATCTGCTCCATCTTCTTGATGCCAATTTCATTGCTGACACCCAGTCTTATGCTGAATTGCAATCACTCATTTGGAACCAGCACAATGGAGCAGTAGCATTCAGAAATGAGATGAGAGGCTGTTTCAACAACCTGGAGTTTCAAGTACTTGGTTGGCTACAGGGATTGGAGAATCAGATTGTGCATTGGGTGATCTAGTTGTTGACAGCTGACATGGTGCTCATGCCCTTTCTGTGTCTATGCTGATACATATGCAGAGGATTCACTTTGCTCTTGTCCAAGCTACTCTACTTTCCCTGAATATCTGTTCCCATTGACATCCTACCACTCATCCTCACCAGCCCAACCTCAATAGCATCTCACATTCTTTCATGCTTCATTCACCACTCTTTGTAAATAGACAAGTGTGAGATGCAATTGTAATAATACACAGAACATGCAGTAGTGTAAGAAAGCCTAATAATACAACAATGTCTTCTCAATGCAATGTGGTGATAGAAACAAGTGAAACTTGAATAACTTAGCAAAATGAAAAAGACCAATCAGAGTCACTTTGTGGACATGTCCAGAGATGCAAGGGAGGTTCCTGTGGTGTATATGGAACTCAAAGATGAGGCTGACCAGACCAACTGGGGAAAGTGAGGAAAGTAAGTCATGACTGGCACTTGAGGCATTGATGGCCCTGCCTCAGTAAAATTTGTGTGTTCATGGAGTCTGACCCTCTGTTGCCAATTGTCTGAAGTGGCTGAAGGAGGTTCCACATTGATAGCTGGCTCTACATGAGAAGGGCCATCAATAGCTTTCCATCTTTGAGCAGGACAACCAAAAAGACCAATGTAACAAGGATCCTCCTTCAGAGTGCTGTTTTCGTCCAAATTAAAATGATCATTGATTTGGATAATCAGAATCTTGCATGTGCCAGTCTCAGCTAACCTGAGTGCCCACGCAATGTCATGGAGAGAAGGTAGCTTCTGACCAGCAAAAAGGCCTTCAAATATTATCCCTGTCTTGCCTTCTCTCAGTCTTTGAACATGGTTCTCAGCCTCCATATCTTTCTTCTTCTGCAAGCTTTCCTCAACTTTCTTTTCTTTCTCAATGTGGGCAGCCCTTTGCTCAGCTGCAATACGACGACCTTCTTGTGTTGTAACAATGCCACCAGTAACAATGACATTGTGGGAGCTTGTTTTCTTGGCTGCCTTGGAGTTGAGTTTTGATTGTAAGCTTTTCACATGTTGAGCTGTGAGCATAGCATGAGTTGCCACCTTGTAGCACTGTTCCCAAGCTTTGTTGCATTGCATTTCACACTTGGTATACCATATCTTGTAGACTCTGAGAAGTTACATTGTGTCTAGGTGATCATTGATATCCATTTCTGAGCCCAAATCATTATAAATCAGATGAGAGAGAGACTGGAATGGAGGAAGTTCTGTGGGATTGGGCTGATGGATACCAGATGTCACAGAAGCTGTGTTGACCCCAGAGGCTACAGGAGCAGCAGGACACTGAGGTGCACCACCATCTCTGCTCTCTTGGGTGCCATTTGTCTGAGTACTATCACTAGTGGCACCTCCAGATTGGGTGACAGAGCCTTGTAAGCAAGATCGAGTCCCAGCAGCAGGTCCAGCCAAGGGTTGATACAAGATATCAAAGTCATCGCCAGGTTCATCATCAGATCCATCATTAGATTGAGTCCTCCTCAACAGGAATGGGAAGATGGGGGAATCCATGTGGGAGATGAAGAAGAGTGGAGGAAGAGTGACTAGGTGTAGAGTCCGCTTCTGTGAAGATCCCCGGTATGCATTTCGGTCCATCATCACCAACATCAATCCCAGATTTCTCCCAAGCTTTCTTAATAGTGTCAACCTTGAAGGATTCCTTCCAAGCAATCATATATTCTGATACAAAATCTTTGGTGGCAAGAGGCTCCCCAGTAGCCTGAAAGACATGATCACACCGCTTATTCCAAGCATGCTTCAGTGGTCCAAACATGCTGACATCACAGGGTTGCAAGCAATGGGTTGTATGAGGTGGTAGGCAGAAAAGGATGATGTTATCCTCCATAGCCATGCTGATCATCTTGAGTGTAACATGAGAGCTGTGGCCATTGTACAATAGATTTTGATAAATCAGCATGCGCTTTAGCACCAGAGATGAATGACATTTCCAGCCATTTGACACAGATATTGTCATCTGTCCAGCCATTAGCCATTGTAGTGATCCTGTACATGGCTTAGTCAAGAAAAGCAAAGATACAAGGAATGCATACATGATTCCATCTTCAGCTTTATACCAGTCCTCCATATGTTGAACACCAGAAAAAACAAAGCATGGCTTGATCATGGAAGTTCCATCTGCACATACTGTCTCAAGAATTGTTACTAGCTCAGGTTGTCACTCTTGATCTTGTATCACGATTGATCCTGGGTAGCAAATAAGTACAGCTCTCTGGTATCTTTATGACCTCCTCCAATTTGACATCCAATTTTGTCTCAAAGTTATAAAGGTTACGCAATGGGATGCCATCACTATTAAAGACATTTTGCAAGCGTTCAAAATGTTGGTTGACAGTAGTATAATTAGAGCACATTGCATGACCTGGATTAAGGCCTACAGGACGTCCTAAAGTACAATCTGCATGTTGATGGAGGAAGTGATATACCCATTTATGAGAAGGTGTTTTGCCACAAAGTGTAAAGACTTTTGGAGCAAGAGTGCGCTTTGAAAGAGGCATTCCACTAAGAGCAAGAAATTTAACCCAATCCATGAGAACCTTTTCTTGACCAGCATTCAAAAGTTGTTGACAAAGGTGTGCTTTGCACCATGAAGCAGCCAGGCCATTGACACAGCACCAGATTGTCATATATTGTGAGCCCAAATCATGTGCCCAAGCAGCAGCAGCAGCACTACAATAAGTCCCATTCTTTACATCCTTGACAGCTGCCTGGATCTTATCTTCAAGTGCCTGGTCACATTTGGCCTTCAGTCAGTATTGCTTTGCTCACATGGTGAAGGTTGATTGTCTGGCCGGTCCATGTTCAGGAAGAGACAATTGCAGTAGCAGAAAGAGAGGTAATGATTAAAGAATGATAGTTGGATAATTAAAAGCAGATTAGAATGAGACTAGGAAGCAAACCAAGCTAGCAAGCGACTCTTGCACTGTGGTGAGTGCAAGAGTTGCATCAATGAGTGGAGTTTGAATTGATCTTGCATTGCCACATCACACTCATCCACTATCCCTCTTGCAACTATCTGTTAAAACCTGCTTGCTCATGGTTCCACCTAGCAATTTATCTAATTGTATCATGATAGAGTATATGTATCACATCCAAGATTTTTTTGCAGGTAAGGTGCCTTATTTACATGACCAAGTGTTTACCAATCACAAATGATCATTGCAAGACCCGTTTTTTGCATGTATCTGATTTCTAACCACCTAAGCAAATCTGCTATCCCTTCATTGTAGCTGAGGAATAAGGTTGTTGTAAGGGGACTAGGGGGTCCCCCATGTGTTTGTCCTATATTTTTCCTCACTTTATTTCCTCCTATTCTTCATTTTCTATGATTTTTCCTTATTTTATTACTAATTTCCCTTTCTATCACATTTGTGCATGTTGACAGTTTTATATTTAGAGGCAGAGTACCCTTCTGACATCTACCCCTTGGTATGATGTCATTCAGCAGCCTTGATCTGCCTATCTCTGCCTTTTCTATTTTTAGGCTATTATTTGATTTTTGCAATCTTCACATATACTGGGCATTGGCAAAGGGGTCCTTAGAGTTTTCTCTTTGGATTTCCCTTTGCTAGGTGCGCCTCCACTCCCTGTAATATGTACCATAATTTTAACTCTGGATTTCCCTTTGCTAGTCCACTAATTAAGTGGCCTCTAAGGTTGCCCTTATAGTCATAATACATCTATAAGTATGCCTGATTTTTCCCTAAGGGATAGGAGTGTCATGTAAATGAGTAAAGTAAAATCTTGCACTACTGGGTCATTTTGCACTACTGGGTCAATGATAGTAGCATAATAATGAAAGGAAACAAAGAAAATGTACCTTACAGCTCAGAGACAATCATCTCTGAGCTGTGTTGATATGTTAACATTGGCAGTTGGCATTGTTGCTGCTCCTTCTCCTCTTGTGCTTGTTTGCGTCACTGCTGTAGATGTTATGCCTGCATTTCAAAGGTGCATTTTGGATTAAACTGAGTTTCACAGGTGGGTTTCAGGTGGTGGAACCCAGTTTTGGTGATATCTCAGTCAATTCTTGATCGATTTGCTTAAGTTTCTGCTTAGTTTTAAGGCAATTGGTAGGAGGAGTCCTGTAAGGGCAAGACCCAGAAGATGAGGATATAGGGTGCACAAAGGCACAAAGGGACCACAGAGGACACAAAGAGTCTATAAAGACTATGTAATAACAGCTATAAAGCAGTAATACTGGGGAGATACTTAGATGTTTGAACAAAGGTGGACCAGTCATAGTAGCACAAGGTGGCAGAGGGGTGTTCAGAGGGAGGTAGTTTCCATCCTCATCACAAGGCTGTCCTGACAAAGGATATTAGTAATGCAACATGCATGATTGGAAAATCATGAAAAGCTCACCATTGAGTATGGGATGATGTATTTTCATACCCTTGTTCTGAGGTGGAGGTGTGTTCGACGCAGGTGGACGTGGAGAGTTCAGAGCTGAATTAAACTGTAATTGAACATCATCAACATCCATTGCATGTGGTGATGGGGGTGTTGAATCCAAACCACTGTGAGCCTGAGGATGATAAACACGCTGAGTATCTTGATGAAAGGTGTGAACATGATTTGTGAGTCCTCGCCAGCTGCGGAAGGTTGCAGGACAGGTAGGTTCAGTGCATCCAATCCTCTGAGGTACACCACATTGAGCTGGCCTTCCTCAACCTGTTGTAAACATGGAGAATTTTGAGTAGACAATTGATAGTGTGAGGTCCTGGCAAGAGAAGACAGGACTTAGCAAGATTTCAAACAGGAGAGAAAGTTAGTACGTACCCACCAAAATCATGCATCATATCAGTCAATATCATGCATGATTGGCACCCGCATCTGCACCCGGAGCAGTCACCAAATACCCTCATTCAACCATCGGAGCACCATTGCTAAAGTCGGAGCACCATTTCTAAAGTCTTCATCTTGAACTTTACCATGCATACCCCTCTCAAACCTCTGACATCCAAAAAACCTGCAGGTTGCTTGAAACCTCTCATGGCTGAGCAACCCCAATGAATCACCATGTATCATGGCCATCCAGGCCAAATTGTGAACAATGCAAAACAGGTGAGACAATCCAAGGAAGAGGTTGAAGCAGAAAAGGCAGAGAAGGCAGAAAAAAAGCAAGCAAAGGTAAAAGAAACTGAAGAACGACGGGAGGTAGGGATCAAGCACATCACTGCCATGGAGGATGAAATGCAGAAGCAAATCATGAATGTGCACCAGAATGCCACACGCCCTAACAAACTCAACCAAGATATTCACCAGGAACATCTACTAATACAACAGAACAAGACTCGTAATCTCCTCACCCCTGCAGATGATGCCTCCTATGACGAGATGGAGCTTGAAACTGATGATGTCAGTGCTGACACATATGATCCAGCAGATCTTCCCCCAATGTCAACGGTCGGTACCAGTGAATCTGAGCCTGAGCTGTTTGGAGCAGGTGATGAAGAATTGGGCAATGATGGTGACAGTGATGATGAGTTCATACCCAAGGAAGTTGACAAGGAAGTCGATGAGGACAATGAAAAAGATATAGAGGCTGCATTTCAATCCTTCATGAAATGCTATAATGCAGAGAAGTCGAAAGCGAAAGCAGACAAGGCTAAAAAGAAAGAAAAGGTGAGCTTCAGACATTACAATCAATCAAGACTCACCTAGTTTAAATTATAGGGTGTGCTCCGCGCTGTGATAAAAAATACACAAGAAGTTCCTGTTGGGAATCAAAGCTCATCACATGAAATAACAGAAAGCAATTGCACAGGTGAATGAGGCAGCTCAAGTTCAGATTAAGGATAGGTAAGTATAGTCAGCGGGTTATCAATTATCGCATCTTGCTTACAAAGACAATAGACCAAAGGGGAAATGTGCTAAGGCCATGGAGATAGGGGGCCTTAAGGCAAACTGGAAGCAGGCTGTTGGTCTACTGCCACAAAAATCTGCCACCACATCACATCGTGAATCCTCACCAGAGCAACAGGATGACCCCAATCCCATGGACTTTGAGGGAGAGTTTGCCAAAGATGAGAGTGCAACTATGCTTACCACTGTCTGTGCCAGCAAAACACAGAGACAATTGGGATCATGTTCAACTTTGATGAAAGCTCATGTCGAAGGAATGGCAAAGGTGAGTGTCATGTTGTTTCAATTTCAATTTTGTTTCTTACTACTATCCCTAATTCCCCTTACATCTCTCAGATGGGAGTTAAATTACAGCTGGTCAAGGATGAGGCTCAGCCACCTGCAAGACACCATGGTGTGCCTAAGCCACATTACAAGAACAGTGACCTCCCATTCGAAGATCACAATCAAGACCTCAAAATCTGGTGAAACAAAGTTCTACCTCCCATTATCAACTGGGCTGGTTCTTGTGATGACCCATTCACGGTAACTGCAGACCAGCAATTTAAACCCACAGTGAAGAAGTTCTGGGACCAGAGTTTTTGAGGGATCGATGCTACAGATGCCATGTATGCTGTAGTGAGTCCCTAGATTAGTTGCATTTTGAATGAACAGTGATGCTAGGAATCCAGGTGTCATCAGCTATCAGGAACTGGCAGAGTGATGCTGGCAAACGAGCACTCGCCAACCTCAAGAAAATGTTCAGTGTGGAGCCTTTCACCTCATCTTTTGAAGATATCACCAAATATGTCCAGTATCAATGGTTTGTTACAACTTATGAGTTCCATCATATAACTACCCACTGACTCTATAAGGGCAACCTAAGCCTCTAGCAAAGGGAAATCCGAAGTTAAAATTATACTACATAATACAGGCATTGGGGACACACCTAGCAAAGGGAAATCCAAAGAGAAAACTCTAAGGATCCCCTTGCTGATGCCCAGTATATGTGAAGACGACAAAAATCAAATATAACCTAAAAATAGAAAAAGGTGGAGATAGGCGGATCAAGGCCACTGAATGACATCATACCAAGGGGTATGTGTTGGAAGGGGTACTCCGCCTCTAAATATAAAAGTGTCAACATGTACAAACATGATAGCAAGGGAAAATTAGTAATAAAATCCGGAAAAATCATAGAAAATGAAGAATAGAAGGAAATGAGGTGGGGAAAAATATAGGACGAACATAAAAAATAGGAAAAACACACAGGGCACCCCCCTAGTCCCCTTACATCACCCCCTCTCTAAGATGCATCACCCCGATGCATTCAAAATCGCATACAACCAAAGTCCGTGACTTGAATGCGACGCGGTGCAGCAGTGTGCCATCGGTGGAATTCCTTGATTAACCGAGGGGCATTTACATCAGACTCTTTGACCCATGAGTTCTCCACATACCCATAACCCTTCCAATGTACCAAATACTGGAGTTTTCCTCGATGTAAACAGCTGTCCAAGATTGACTCGACTTCGTATTGGGGTTCTCCCTCAATCACTGTAGGTGGTGGTGGTGGGTGTGAATGGCGTCCCGGGAATGGATCTGGGGGAGCTGGAAGCAATTTGACGACATGGAAGATGGGATGGAGTCTGGACATGGAGGCTGGGAGGCATAGACGATAGGCATGCGTTCCAACGCACTTGACAATGGGGAAAGGTCCCAAGAAGCGATGAGCGAGTTTCTTGGATGGACGTGTAGTGGAGATGTCACTGGAGTCAAGATAAACTCGATCACCAACCTTGTACTGAGGGGTTGGGGAGTGGCGTTGGTTGTAAAATCGCACCATGTCATCCTTCGCCTTTGCTAAGGCTGCCCTTGCCTCCTCCAAGCTATCCCTCATGTGTTCTGTGAACTCATTCACCATCTCGATGTGTGAGGGAGTTTGGTGAGGTTCAAATCCCATGCGTGGATGTCGTCCAGTGTCTAAGAGGAAAGGGGTCTGTTGAGTGGAAGCATGGACATGGTTGTTGTATCCAAATTCGGCCAAAGAAAGGAGATCATCCCAATTGTCCTGGCATTCATTGACAAAGAGGCAGATGTACTGCTCCAGTTCCTGGTTGACTCGCTCCGTCTGGCCATCAGTTTGTGGGTGATAAGCAGTTGAAGCGAGGAGTTTGATCCCCAGGAGTCGGTACAGCTCACGAGTGAACTCTGCCATGAACTGAGGGCCATGATCCGAGAGGAAGGCACCAGGAAGTCCATGTAATTTCCACACATGGTGGAGGTAGAGTCGAGCGGCACCTAGGGCACTGACAGTGGTATGAGTGGGGAGTGGGAATGAAGTGAGCGCATTTTCCCACTGAGTCAACTGTGCACATCACCACATCAAACCCATTTGACTCTGGCAATTCCACCACAAAGTCGACACTGACAACATCCCAACGACTCTCTGGAACAGGAAGAGGGTGTAGCTCACCAATAGGCTTGCGACGAGGAACCTTGGTGCGTAAGCAAAGGTCACAAGTGCGACAATACTGACCAATGAGCCGTGACATTTGTGGCCACCAATAGTTCCGTGAGGTGAGCTCCAAGGTCTTCCAGCGTCTGGGGTGGCCAGCAATCTGTGAGTCATGGTGTTGGGATATGATGCGCCGGCAAAGGTCTGGGTCATTGGGAACATAGATGCAATCCCTGAAATACAACAAGTCCTCCTTTTCAGCCCACTCTGCCGCATGTAAGGAAAGGGTCAATCCCTTCCTCAGTTCTTTAACAGCTTGGGCGACAACATCCTCATGTAAACCGCTACGGTTTGCGCGATGAATGTCACGTAGGATGTCCCGCTCCTCGCCCTGGGGTGCGATGCCTTCCAGTGCCCGAATGGTGAATAGGTCTGGCTGCAACAGCACAATGTTTTGGTTGTCACCGCTGCCATCCCCATGGTCTGCACGTCGGGATAGGGCATCGGTCTTCCCCATGCTGCGACCCGGACAGTGGTGCAAGGAGAAGTCAAATCTAGATAGATACAGGGACCAACAAGCTTGACAACGGTTCAATTTCTTGGCCGTCATGAAGTACTCGAGATTCTTGTGATCTGTCCAAATTTCCACCTTGTGTTGGGCACCCTCGAGGAAGTGTCGCCACTCCTCAAGCGCACGCATTATCGCCAACATCTCCTTGTCATGGATCTCGTAGTTTCGCTCTACAGCACTAAGGCTTTTGGAGTAGAACGCAACAGGATGCCACTTCTGGTCCTCCGGAGACTGCTGAGACAACACGGCACCCGTCGCAAAGTCAGAACTGTCGGCTTCTACACAAAAAGGACGCAAATCGTCAGCAAAGGTAAGGATCGGAGCGGAAGTGACCATCTCCTTAAGCTTTTCGAACGCCTCCTGTTGTGCATTATCCCACCTCCATGCCTCCTTTCCTGTCAAGTCGAACAGTGGTCGTGCATGATGTGAGAAATCCTTGATAAAACGCCGATAGAAATTGATGAAGCCCAGGAAAGACTGCACCTCCTTCTTGTTCGTGGGCGTCGGCCAAGCTGTGACCCCATTTACCTTGATAGGATCCATCTCCACTTGACCCTCCGAGATAATCAGGCCAAGGTACTCGATCTTGGTCCTTTCGAACTCGCATTTGTCCTGACAAAGGTAGAGTTTGTACTGTCAAAGTCACTCTAGGACGAGGCACGTGATGCGACAGTGCTCTTCAACCATGCGAGTGAAGATGAGGATGTCATCGAGATAGATGCAGACAACGCCTTCAAGGATGAGGTCATGGAAGATGTTGTTCATCATGGTCTGAAAGGTGGCAGGGCTATTAGTAAGGCCAAAGAACATGACAAGCGGTTCAAAAAGACCATGGTTGGTACGAAAGGCTGCCTTCCACTCATCTCCCTCCTTTATCCTCACATTATTATAGCCCCAATGGACATCGAGCTTGGTGAAGTATCGGGCTCCACGGAGCTGGTTTACGAGTTCGGAGATGAGGGGTAGTGGGTAGCGATTTTTGACCGTGATGTTGTTGAGCCTTCTGTAGTCTTGAACCGGTCGAGATGAGCCATCCTTCTTCTTGACAAAGAAAAAGAGAGAGGCCATGGGTGACTTCGATGGTCGAATACGTCCAGAGGCCAGGTGCTCGTCGATGAACTGGTCAAGCTGCCATTGTTCTTCCGGAGAGAGAGGATAGACCTTGCAGGATGAAGGGGTTGCGCCGGGGGTGAGTTCGATCGCGTGATCCCATGGCTTGCGCACAGGAAGAGAGTCAAATGACTCCTTGGAGAACACGTCTTCAAACTCATGGAGATGAGGGAGTAAGGAGTTAGTAGAGGATTTAGCAGCATTGTTTTTGTGGAAGGCCTCGGCGAGGCGTTGGGATATGTTCGATGTGGCACACACCTCATGCGATGAGCAAATCGCAGTGTAGAAGATCCGATCACCCTCCTCCACTTCCTCTGGGTCCTCATCATCATTATCCGAGTCCGGCATTAGATCAGGAACCCCTTCCAATTCCACTTCAGGTATAGGCAGGGGTCCAGCATGACACTTCTGAGTACGTCGTATTGCTGCCTTCTGTCCACGACATTCTTGCCTGGCTTCTGTGAAACATGTCCGACAGCGGGATGGACATCAGCTCATGGTAACCTCCCCGGTACGCCAGTCGACCTCTGGGTTATGGTCTCAAAGCCATGGATATCCCAAAATCACCTTTTGCTTTCCTAATTGAGTGACAGCAAAAAGGGCACGCTCACTATGATCTTTGTAATGGAGAACCAGGTCTGCAACCTCTCGGATGGCACTGGCTTCATTTGGGGATCCATCCACGTTATATACAGGTATCGGATGTGAGAGTGAGCGAGTATTTAGGCAATGTTGTTGTACCAGATGGGAATCGATGAAGAGACCAGTCGCACCAGAGTCCAGGAGCGCAGAGACACCGAGTATCTGTCCAGTGTCGGTCGTCTGCAGTTCGATGGCTAGGTTTAAGGAATGTGCAGAGGGAGTGGATGCCACAATATACTTGCGTGGTAGTTTACGCTCCCATGATTTAATTTTGGGACGTGGAGTAGAAGGAGAGATGGGGAGAGCAGGTACATCTTTAGCCAACTTCGAAGGGTCAGAGAGGGGAGCAGTCACAGAAATGGATTCATTCTCCGGGGATTCAACTGACAAGACTTCAAAGCGGTTATGGATAGGCAGTGAGGGCATACAATTCACTCGCTGCAAATAGGAAAATCCTGCTCCTCTACAACTTCCAACTTAATCTCCTCTGCAACTTGATCCTTCGCTTCCTCAACATCTACAAGCGCCAACAAATCTTGCAGGAGTTCATCTTGTCCCTCGGGGGTGAGCATGCGGATATCCTGACGATGGGGACATGCTCCAGCCCTGTGTCCAGGTTCCCCACAACGGTAGCAGAGATCCAACTTACGTGCACGGCTGCGGGCTGCATCAACATCCATTGGTACTGGGACATTGACGGCTGGTGTGGGAGTTTGACGAACAGGAATGGGGTTAGGGCAGGGGAGGCTTCAATTGAAGGTGTAGGGCGTATGAGTGGTAGTTGGAGCACAGAATGCAGCATTAAACGCCGCATTTGTGAGTCGGTTCTCGTCACAGAGTGAAGCAGCTTCATACCAAGCAAGGATATCATCGTCTGCTGGGCGCCCTTCCAACATCTGTGCAATCTGGTCCTGAATTTCTTGGTTGAGCCCCCGTCGGAACTTCACCACCACTGGTAACCCACTCCCATATCCTGCCATGTCCACCAAATCCTTGAACTCATCGATATAGTCGTCCACGGATCGACGTCCCTGGTGGTAAGTGGATGACTCAAGTTGTGTCACTGCTTGGTGGCATTCATTGAGGGGGCAGAAGTGGCGTACGAACTCAGCTCGAAAGTCACCCCAAGTGGAGAAAGGTAGAGAACCGAGTTCTTTAGTTTGACATAGGATACAGTCCACATAGAGATAGGTGTGTTCAGATTTCATGTATGTGAAGGCCCAATAAATTTTTGCAGCCTCATCGATGAATTGATGTGACTGGAGACTAATGTATAACTCACAGGAATTAAGGAATGCACGTCCCTGCGCACATGCACCATTAAATTCAGCGGGGGGGGACGGTTTGATCTGGGCACGTTCCTTAGTGGATGTGTTTGGCAAAACGTTGTTGTTGGGTGCGCTTGGAGTCGTAAAGGGGGAACTATTGGTCGTAGGGTTAGCCTGGAGGGTCCTAACGAAGTTTTCAATCATAGATTTAAGCGAGTCGATTTGCGCGCGCATTCCGGAAACATCGCTTTCAAGCGCATCGAAGCGTTCTGATGCGTCCATGTCGCTAGGGAGCGCGTTTGGCGAAAATGGCGGCGTAATAAAGGCGAGATTATCTGGAACAGTGTGTAGGGACTCTGTGGAGCTTTGGGAAGCGTCGTCCAGTCCGTACCTGCCTATCTTGGGCAGCGCGTTCGTGATTTTTGGGCCTTAGGGGAGAGTTTTCTACTATAAGGGCAACCTAAGCCTCTAGCAAAGGGAAATCCGAAGTTAAAATTATACTACATAATACAGGCATTGGGGACACACCTAGCAAAGGGAAATCCAAAGAGAAAACTCTAAGGATCCCCTTGCTGATGCCCAGTATATGTGAAGACGACAAAAATCAAATATAACCTAAAAATAGAAAAAGGCAGAGATAGGCGGATCAAGGCCGCCGAATGACATCATACCAAGGGGTATGTGTCGGAAGGGGTACTCCGCCTCTAAATATAAAAGTGTCAACATGTACAAACATGATAGCAAGGGAAAATTAGTAATAAAATCCGGAAAAATCATAGAAAATGAAGAATAGAAGGAAATGAGGTGGGGAAAAATATAGGACGAACATAAAAAATAGGAAAAACACACAGGGCACCCCCCTAGTCCCCTTACAGACTCCTGTTGAAGATGAAATCAGGCTCATTCAGATCTGACATGATGATGGCACTCTTCAAAAGCCATCTGAAGATTATATTGAAATGGGACAGCACTCACGGCAAACCTATCGGAGCTTTGGCACTCTGTGCAGCTGCGGTTTGTGTTCTCCTATCTTATTACTCTATCACATGGATTTCACACTACTCACCTAGAATGAGTGCATCCTATTGCTATGGAGTTCTGGAAAAGAACCAACAAAGCAGAACATGGAGAAGAAAAGCTTTTTGGAGAACCCATGGGCCTTGCATGCCACTGCATATCTGGTGCCAATCAAGCAGCTTGCAAAATCTGAGCAGCAATGGTTGGAAGTTTTTTGCCTTGCCACGCAGATGATTGATCCAGATTTGTTTGATGATTTGCTCAATGACAACACAACTGAGAATGATCCTCACAGTTTATCACCATATCTGATGATGAGTAGGAGTAGTCCTGGTACTTCAGACGTTATGTTTATTTTTTGTATTATGGCATGAATACAACAAGTTTCAAAAATGAACCAATGTGATAAGAGTAATGCGTTAGAATTACTTTGATATAATAGCACTACCCATGTTAGTGGCTCCCACACTTGAATGTGATCACCACAATCAAAAACTAGCTTCGCATAAATATTATGCTTCTACTCTCACATATGGTAGTATAGAATGACTGGTCAGTATGGTGCCATACCAACCACACCTTGCCACACGACATGCGGTTTTCCTGATGTTGTGGCAGTGCTACTGCTGCCCAATAACATTACCTCAATTTGCTCAGCTCACAGCAGCCAAAATGCTTTTTTGAAAAGGCATAGAGATCATGTTATTACTGTACTACTCACATGCAACACAACATAGCAATAGAGACAGAGCTACATCTAAGGGAGATGAAAGTTATTATATGCCCAGCAATTGCCGTGGCTAATAACGTTATTAGAGTAATCGGAAAGCCCTTTTTCTGGTACTAAAGTAGCGGGAATATATACACCGAAAAAGGAAAGAGAGAAAGAGGATTTCCATTGCCTAATTTCCTGCCTGTTGAAAATCATTTCTCTAGGGGCACCAGTGTATTGGATCACAAAAACGTGTGTATTGCATTGAATGCATGACATGTAACAGTAACTTGTGCCCACTGCTTTGCATGTCAGTTTTCATCTTACAGATTCTATTGATGTTAATTTCTGAGAACCATCTTCATGGCCGTTGCACATTTGATTTTTTTTCCCTAGCAATTTAGCATTTATCGAAACATTCTGGGCACTCAGTTTTTTTGTTGTTGCCGAGAAAACAGCAGAATTTACGTCAGTACCGCGGCTTCCCGAACCGGTAGGTTCGGGATTCCTGTTCCACCCAAGTTCCGCCGATTAATTTTAGGACTTCGGAGATTTTCGGCTTTCGTATCCACGTGACATGCTTTGTCTCGTTTGGAGCGTATTAATTACTTCACGACACGACCAACCATCATGTTTTCAAGACTTACGCAGAATGCAGTTCGGAGAACGTCTGCAAGGTTGTCGCTTTCAGTGATACCCAGTCGTCGTGGGCTCGTTCAACCTTCCACCGCAGACAGAGCCAGTGTTGTCAATGTCCCTCCTATTTACCAGGATGATAGCCATTTTGCCCCAAGCCCAGGTAGTTATGTAGTGTTCTATACTTCTTGACTTTCTTAATATCGCTCTTTGTGCAGATATGTTGGGTTTCAAATTGGAGATGCCTCGTCGGGAAAATTCCTTGAAGGAGAAGCCTCGGCCGATATATCTGGATATGCAAGTATGTTGCAAATAGAGCCACCATGAATCCCATATTTTTTGTTTTTTAGGCCACGACACCTATCGATCCTCGTGTGCTTGATGCCATGCTACCATACCTCACTGACCAGTACGGCAACCCGCATAGTCGCACACATGCGTATGGATGGGAGGCTGAGCAAGCCGTGGAGGATGCACGCAAAGTATGACAGGCAGTGTTGTCTAATTTCAAGTTGAACTCTAATGGCGGAAATTAGCATGTCGCGGACCTGATTGGTGCCGACACCAAGGACATTGTATTCACGTCTGGAGCGACAGAGACAAATAACATGGCGATCAAAGGTGTTGCACGGTTTCACAAGGAAAAAAAGAGACACATTATCACAACACAGACTGTGCGTCTCTTCTGTCAATCTCATATTTATCGACATTTCTCACTTGCGCAGGAACATAAATGTGTACTGGACTCATGTCGAAAACTGGGAGAAGAAGGCTTCGAAATTACTTACCTACCCGTTGAAACAAACGGCGTCGTCTCCTTGGATGTCTTGGAAGCTGCTATCCGTCCAGACACTTCACTCGTTTCAATCATGACGGTCAACAACGAAACCGGTGTCATTCAGCCAATGAAGGAGATTGGCGATCTTTTGCGAAAGCACCGCGGGGTGTATTTGCATACAGACGCTGCCCAAGCTGTGGGAAAGATCCCTCTGGACGTTAACGAAATGAACGTCGATCTCATGAGTATTTCTGGGCACAAACTATATGGACCCAAGGGTGTGGGGGCTGCGTATGTGCGGCGACGGCCGAGAGTGCGACTGGAGCCGATTATGAGTGGCGGCGGACAAGAACGTGGGCTGAGAAGCGGTACCCTACCAACTGCTCTTGTCGTGGGTATCGGTGAAGCTGCTCGAATTGCTAAACAAGAAATGAAAGTGAGTGCGGGATTCAGTTTACTTGCTCCTTGATGAAAATGCACGCAACACCGTGGAGTCGTGTGGCTTGATCTACATCCCAGCTTGACGATGACTAATGTGCAGGGGTACTGATATTTCTTTGAAGCATTGGTTTTTCTGCCTCATTCTGAGATAGTATGTTGATCTTTTCGTTTTCCTCCTTTATTAGCGGGACCATGCCCGGATCAAAGAGCTCTCGAATCGCTTGATTCAAAGCATCAATGCACAGGTTGAGCACGTTGTACGAAACGGAGATGTCAACGGTTACCCAGGATGCGTCAACCTCAGTTTCTCTTATGTGGAGGGAGAGAGTCTCCTGATGGCCTTGAAGGTTTGCCTTGATCAGATTTTGCTTGGAAGTATACACCTCAATCTGCGTTCTAGGACATTGCTTTGTCGTCGGGCAGTGCTTGCACTTCAGCATCGCTTGAGCCATCATATGTGTTGCGAGCGCTCGGTAAAGGACTTGATTTGCTTGATCATTCCATTCTGAATCTGTTTCGTTTCCTCTAAGGCGCGGCTGAAGATATGGCACATTCGTCGTTGCGATTCGGTATCGGCCGTTTCACCACGGAGGCTGAAATTGATTTTGTCGTGAAGCACATTGTACAGACTGTTCATAGACTCCGAGAGATGAGGTGAGTTCGCCGACCTGCTGATCTTTGAACAACCGGCTGAACGTGCCGTAGCCCGTTGTGGGAAATGGTGCAAGAGGGTATCGACATAAATTCCATAGACTGGTCGCAACACTAAAACTTCTTCCTGCTTCTACCATCTACCATGTATATTAATTACAACCAAGTTTTTTGCTGGATACTTTAAATATTGTTTTGTTACTATTTATGATGGTCCGTGCCCCTGATGCTGATGAATAATATAGCGATGGAGTTTGTAAATGCAACAGCATTTGAAACTCAGACGTTCTTGTTCTTTTCCTCTTACCCACCATGGCAAGACGACTGTACCTCGGCAGTAAGTTGTATCCCCTTGCTCAAAGCATCGCCATCTTACATGTCTGGAATAGGATTGCCTACTGATGCGCGCTCGGACGATGTTTCCAAGTTTTTTGAAGGCTATGGTCGTATCATTGACTGCCGTGTCATGACTGGTTCGTTCTAGCATAAAATACTTGCTAATATTGGAAAATAAGAATATAACTGCAGGTTTCGGTTTTGTAGAGTTTGAAAATGCGAAGGCAAGCCGCTACTATTCATTGCAGGATTTGTGTTTAAATATAGTTACATAGGATGCGGATGATGCAGTTCAGAATCTCAACGGAAAACCCTTCATGGGCGCGAAGTGAGGCCCCCGGTGTACTTATCATGCCATCTTAACCGTTTTTTTCAGCATCGTAGTCGAGTTCGCTAAAGAGAGTCGACCTCGCCGTGAACATTACGAAGAGCGAAACTATGGGTATGCTTGAAGACAATGGGAAATTGAAATCTGACTCTTCATACTTTTGCAGTGCTCCGAGGTCGCGTCGGCCTCCGGGCATCCGTATCATCGTCTCCGGGGTTTCTCGCGACACCAGTTGGCAGGTATGCAATTCTTCCCCTCCTACTAGGCATGCGCGATCCACTTTGGAATCCTTTAATTTATGGCGCCTTGTACGGCTTTTGTTTACGTTTCGCCTACTGGCAGCGGGTAATGTTTGGACCTTACTCGAAGCTCTTCGGACTCGCTTTGTAGTGCTTCCTGGATTGTGGACCTTGCCCCTCCCATTATGGAAGGACGGACCCTAATTTGTCACTGCTCTTAGGACTTGAAAGACTTCGGTCGCGATGCTGGCAGTGTTTCTTTTGCTGACATCGACCGCGATGTACCGGGCCAAGGGTATGCCTATTAGCCGTTGATCGTTGTGTCACTCAATCAGGCCGCAGCATTCTTGAATACCTATCCCGAGAGGACGCGGATCGCGCTGTCAGAGAATTGGATAGTAAGGACCTGCGTGGTAGGCCCGTCCGTGTGGCATTCGACGACAGTGTAAGTGTATGTACGAACTTACATGTCCATACATGCTAACATAATGTACAGCGGGGTGGTCCCGATAACTATCGTCGTGATGACCGACGTGGCGATGACCGACGTGGCGACCCTCGCGAAGACCGTTATAGGGACGACCGTCATAGAGAGGACAGGGCCTACCGTCGTGAACGATCCAGATCGCCTCCTCGTCGCGCCCCCGCTGAATTTGAAGATCGTCGTCCACCCAGGTCTCCACCCCCCCGGA
The DNA here is from genome assembly GCA_026075535.2 of Tricholoma matsutake. Classification (NCBI taxonomy): domain Eukaryota; kingdom Fungi; phylum Basidiomycota; class Agaricomycetes; order Agaricales; family Tricholomataceae; genus Tricholoma; species Tricholoma matsutake. The sequence continues at coordinate 8,532,891 of AP026541.1, read as the reverse complement.
GGGAGGTTGATGATAGAAGGCCTGCAGGGTACGATGATTACCGGCGAGGAGGCTATGATGACCGCAGAGCGCCTGATTATTATCTTGAACGTCGCAGGGATGATTACGACAGACGCAGGGACGACAGAAGACGCGACGAAAAAGATGAACGCTTCGAGGACAGGCCTCCGAGGCACGCGAACGGGGAAGGCGGTTGGTCGTCACGTTGAGTGATTCTTTGGACTGGGTACGAGTACGAGCTTCGCGGCGGTCGGCTTCGGTTGGACGAACGGCGTTCAATGGTGGTATCTTCTGTCTTGGTCTTCTCTCCTCGAATTTGGTGTTTGTTTAGGCGGACCGTGTACTTCTCAATGCTCCGTTGGTCAACGCGCAGTCGCACACATAAGGATATCGATAAACCTTACGCTAGTACAGTGGTCCGGCAACCATAAACGAAAAGGTAAACGCGTTTAACAAGCATTAATAATTTCTCCAACATTGAGGGAATCAAGTTTGCCGTGTGGCTGACATGCTGTCGCTTTTGCAACATTACATCAAGCTTTTGCCGACACAACCGCTGAAGCAAAATCTACTGGTTTTGATATTCTGTTGCAGTGTTGTAGTTAATTTTGTCTAGAATGCACTGCTATATGGAACATAATACTTGATCCATCTTCAAGACCTAGCCAATCTAATTCTTCGCTATCATTTTCAACCTGAAGCTTCCTCAGTAACCCACCACCTAATATCAGCCACAATCCTATGTCGGCATTGCGTTCTTTGGTTACTTTGCATACCTTCATTCGAAGGGTTCGCAGCGACATGGTGGGTAGAACATGCAGTACGACGGGCTCGGAAGATTCAAGGGAAATCTGCGTTTCAGAAAGGTCGAAGGGCAGAAGTGGGCTTCGATAAAGATTTAAAGCTATGCGTGGCATATATCTCGCGATCTATGCGTAAGTCGTGACACACGTACCAATGAGACGGTTGCTGAGCTTGTCCTGAAGCGCTTGGCTATTCGGAGATTTATCAGGTCTGCCATGCTCTATGATTGATAGAAGAATTAAGCAAACGACAGAGCCAAATAAACAAGATACACACTCGCGCATAAAGTTAGCCACTGTGGATGTGCCTGGACCCGCTGGTCTTCTGACACAAGTTGTTGCATGACATGAGATAAATAAAAAATTTCACTGTCAGTGCGTTCTTTCGGTGGTATCTATTCCATATGGTTAGGTTGCGACGTTGGATCAAGGATATAGGTACACACTAGTGCCCCATCCAAAGCCAATAAGGAAGGAAGCTTGGCTACCGTAATTGGTCGCGTGTAACGCGCAACTTCGCGATCTATGAAATCATATTTCAAATCAGAAATAATGCAACAGACCGGTTCTGGCAATGTATCACCAATTAACGGATTTCCGCATAACGTCAGAGTTTCCAGGGCTGGGCACCAGAATGACAGCGCGTCCACGTCACCCCAGGTATTCAGATTATTAAAGGATAGAGAGATGTGTTTCAAAGAATAGAACCGCTGTTGGGTAGTTGTTGGCAGAGGAATGGATCCGATGCAGTTAGATGTCAAGAGGACACGCTCCAACCTTGCCGCAAGGATGAATGAAGACATCTCGATGTCAAGAGAGAACATACGACACATATTGCTGCAATGATTCACAGACATTAACCCAGTCGGAGCACAAATTGCTATCAAGGTTGATCACTTGAAGGGCCCCGTTGGTGGGCAAACTGTTATCTAGAGGAGACAGGGTTGCTAGCTTATTGTAGCCCATTTCGACAAGCCGCAGATTGGGCATGTCGGCAATGGCTGTTTGCATTTCCAGCCAAGTAATTAATGTGCCATTTAGCTGTAATTCAGTCAGGTTTTTGAAAGCGTCTATCATGACACCGTGATCTGTGGCTGGCTGGAGCCTATTTCGACTGGACAAAACATATATAGAAAAAAACAAGAGCGTACGAGTGGGCGACTGACTTCAAAGCCAACCGCTGTAGAGCAGGAAGTTCCCTCGCGATCATGGCAACCACATCCCAACTTGGTAGCAAACTTGTAGAAAGATCAAGTCCTCGGATATCTGGCGAAATGCAATCTTCGAAAGCACTTAAAGAAAGAAGCTATTATTTGTACTCACTCGGACATGTACCCCAGATTGCACCTACAGGATCACTCCTTGCAGGATGTTGGTCGTCCAAACTTACTTCGCGCAATTGCTCCAGACTCGCAAGTTTACCTCTGATTTTATCCAAACGAACTGCTTCAACCACTATGGCACCCCGCGAAGACCCTAACAATACTTTCTCCTGAGATTCAGGGCCGTGAAGTGCCTCGATATATTTAGAGGTCAAGGCGTCTAGAAATGATTTGCCGTAGGATATATTGGCCGATGGTCTGATAAAAGATCCGGCATTTCGAACCCTAGATATCCATGCTGAACTGGCGAGAAGGATAGAGCACCAGTCATCAATGACCTTACCGACAAGTGAAGTAACGGTTGCCATCTTTGATACCATCATGTCTGCCACGTTCAGGATCATCCCACTCAATGCCCAGCCAGACGCCACTTGTGTTATCGACGGGTCCGATAAATTGTACCGTCCCCAGATGTCCGGAAAGATTGATACGAGTTCCTTCAGATGGCAGATTCATCGGTGAGAAGTTTAGAACTCGATGAACGGAGCTCGGAACTCGGAACAATCGAACCCTAACCTCAGATGGTATTGCACCTAAGTCCACGGTTGCTGCTCATCCGCATGCTGACCGTCAGCCTCAGGGGTATGTCTCGTAGTGCCTGTCGCGCTTCACACAGGACACATGCCATTGCCCAACATATGATGTCTACCTCTAGTTCCGCGGACCCATCGGAGGTACGCTCCAATTGTTTTCAACGTGCTGGCAACGTGCTGGCTTACACGGGTATCATTGGCAGTCCCCGGTGTTGTTCAAATCCAATTTGGCTGTACGGATGTACATCCTCAACCGGCCATCGAAGCTGAATGCCCTAAATGAACCCATGCTCTCACTTCTCCATCCTAAGATCGAGGTTTGCTTACTGGTCGTGATGTTATCATGACATCTGTTGATCTTTTGAACCTCTAGGAATGGAGCGCTTCCGATCTGTGCGGAACCATAGTGGGCGCCGGTGTAGGGCGAGCATTTTGCGCTGGAGGTGACGTCGAAAGTGAGCCAATTTAAGCAAGTACAGCATTCCGGTGATATTAATGCTCTAGGGACGGCAAGGCGTTATCAATGATGCAGCAGATCCTGCTACACGACCTAGGGCAATTGATTTCTTCAAAAGAGAGTAAGGAGTAACTGATGCCTGATTTGATGGAGTATTAAACCCACACAGGTTTGAATTGGATTACATTTTGGCTGTATTACAAAAACCATACGTAACTATACTGGATGGGCATACACGTATGTAGCAGTCGCTGCATTCATAGTTGATCACTAAAGTAACAGCGCAGTGGGCGGCGGAGCCGGACTTGCTGCACACGCGCATTTCAGAATTGCCACGGAAAACACTACTTTCGCCATGCCTGAAACGAAAATCGGCTATTGTCCTGACGTAGGGGGCAGCTACTTCTTGTCTCGAATGGATGGTGAGATAGGTACGTATCTCGCGCTGACATCTCATCAACTGAAGGGAAGAGCTGTGTTGTAAGCGTTTCATCTACTTCTTTCATGCGTGCGGATTCTTAACACTTGGACCAGTGAACTTGGTTTCGCGACCCATTACGTCCCTTCGCGAAGAATCCCGATGCTTCTTGACCGTCTGGCAGTCCTCGAGAATGCTCACCCTAGCGTGATTGACAGCACTATTGAGGAGTTTTCGTCGGAACGTCAACCGGACGAGGCGCCCAAGTCATTCACTGGCAATAAACGGGATGCACTCGACTTTGCGTTCCGGCATGACCAGGTCGAAGAGATTTTCAAAGATCTAGAGTCATTCGTGAATCACAAGGATGCTGCTATCAGCCAGTGGGCAGCAGAAACCATAACAATCTTGAACCTTCGAAGCCCCACAAGTCTAAAGGTCGCTTTGAAGGCAATCCGCAAAGGCAAGAACATGACGCTTTTGGAGGCATTAGATATGGAATTAAAGATCGCAACCGCCTATTGTGTGAGTCTCAATCTGTTATACATCATACAAATATTTCTTTCTGACAAGGAATGCCTAGAACGGTGCAAGTCCCGATTTTTTCGCTGGTGTCAGGGCGGTGGTAGTAGAAAAATCACCGGGACGGCCTCCTTGGTCTCCCACTTCGCTGAACGAGGTTTCTGATGAGATCGTGTCTCGATTCTTTGACCCGACTTCTCCATACTTAAACCTGGTGCCTACTTTGATGATCCCTGCCGATTCGAGCATCGCGACCAGGAAGCCAATGAAATATGCGTTGCCCACCGAAGATGAAATTGGCTCGCTCGTCCGTGGTTCTCACACTTCCGGCGGAGGCACTGGTCTCCGCCTTGACGAGCTGGTTTCAAAATTCAATGATCTTCGCCAAGGGAAATTGGGTGTCAAGGAAAAGGTTCTAGAGGTCGCCAATCGCAAGTGTGAGGTGGTAGACAACGGGGATGGTAATTTCGTTTGGCTGAAGTGGAAACACTCGCCCAATCGCCCTTGAAGGGTATTGTATGTGCTGGTCATTTCTCTGCGTTAGCTTGACATTTAGTTCATTATTATGAATATGTGTGTCATATACGTTGAGAATAGAACAAATGTTGGACTGTCATGAACCCGAAACGTTCTTGGTTCGAAAGGAATTGGATGCCTATATGTAGGCTGGCCCTTTGAGATCCCCGTGAGTTAAGAACTTGCACTTGACTAGGCCAGCTGCAACTTTTGAAATCATGTGCCAATGGCCAATGTCCAGCACCTAACCGCTTCCCTTGAGCTTGCGCCCGAGGCATAGCATTGAAAAGGTCTAATGTATTATTATCCTCCAACCACAAGCAAGTCCAAGTACTAAGTTGTTTAGAATATATGGGTGAGCTGGTCAGTTTGTTCCCACGGCCAGAGCTCTCGGCTTGTTTACCCATCTTAACGCCTACGAAAGACTAATAGTAAGGCCAGCTAACTACCCTCGACGGATCATTGATCATCATACAAACAAATCGTAGTCCTAGTCATCACTTCCTCGAGCTCGCTACCCTTCTCAAATAATCTTCAAAAAAGTCCTCCCTTTGTTGCTCAACTCAATGTCTGGGATGCGCTTGGCCAGACAGATTTGATCCTGAAACAGTTTGTACGATTATGAAAACACCGCCCACGGCGATTCCCACTCAGTGGGTGTGCCAGAGCTTAGCCAGAACCAGAACCAGAACTACCTATAAGTGGGTTTATTATTTGGGTGGGAAGATGGGTGCTTAGCTTTTTTTTTTCGTGGACATTATACATATTCAAATCATGATAAACCAGCATCCCGTAGCGCACACGTTTTTTCCTTGCTATACAGGAGCTAGCTGTTCCCCAACAGGACAAATCTATTCTAAGTATCCTTCTATGTAAGTATCCAGTGGTCATTGGCAATTTCCCACGCGCCACTGTCCTGATGAGTCTATAATATAATTATGACTTTCGGAAGAAGAGCATCTTGCCAACTTTGACATATTGGAAACTGGATCCTATGCATGAGTGATCGGACACTAATTAGCGCTGAGCGATGACACCAATGCGCACTCACTACTTAAGTAGTAAGTTGGTGATGAGTACAACGTACAACGGCGCCGGCATTGTTTGGACTTTGCCCTACTTTAGAACCAAACATCATGGCCGTGGTTGTTCGCAATTGGATGCAAAGCGTCCGAATTTCCGATGAAAAATACCGTCATAGATCTCCCGAATTCGTGTTTTACTAGAAATTTGGATATATATGACTTTGATACATCACACTGCTTATCCAACTGATATCAATTCTCAAAGCGGAGAGTTGTCAGGTCACAGCAACTCACGGCGCGAAACGAATACGCATAGAACTGTATAGGATCGCCGCTAAGGGGAAACCATTTATGGTCTAGCACTGAAATCGGATACCATCTCGATCGAGGGACAAATGAAAGATCCAGCTATGTCAGATATATTTGAGTAAGGGGACCCGATCAGCTAGTATGCCGGAAGTAAACCACTGAACCGTGCCGCGGCGCGGTTACTCGTACTAGTAGGACATGGCGAATGGCTGTTTGTGCACATACATCTGATGGTAATTTCGTATAAAGGGAAGAATTTCTCCCTGATCATCTTTACCAATATTCGGACGTACCTCAAGAGTATCCGACTCTCTCTTCGATAACATGGATATCATTAATCTCCTCCCTTCCCCACCACAACTTTGCAGGCTGTTCGTCAAACTCGCGTTTTCACTCGTCAAGTCCATCGTTAATACAGGTCGCCACAAATTAAGTATCGAACATCGCTCACATCTTCATTTCGACATCGATGTCGACACAGGTTTCTTCCCTCGAAAACCGTTACCGCGTTTGACAAACGAATTTGAAAGATGGGAAAAGGCGCTAGCTGAGGCCAACGGCAATTTAAGTTTAGGAGAGGACCAAAGTGAAATCGCCATCAAGAAGCGGGCTATTGGCGAAAGCTGGCGGTCTGATATCAGGACGGTAAATGCTCTGGGTGCCAATGCTGGGATATTCACTGATGTCGCTTGTCGTATTTAGTGGCCAATCCTTGATACTCAGTGCCTTCGGGCTGATTACCGCTGCCTTCAGCGAGCTCATCTTGTTTTGGCGTGGCTCGTGAACTTCTACGTGCATTCTATTCCGGTGGAAAACGTAAACTCAATCCTGCTTGTCCCGGAATCCATTGCAGTTCCATTGGTGGCGGTGTCACGATACCTCGGCATTGCCCCAGTTTTGACATTCGCGGACACGGTGTTATGGAACTGCGAGCCCACTGATCCTTCCCAGCCTGTTTCCATGGACAACATGCAGTTCGTTAACCTGTTCTCTGGAACGGAAGCCGAACGAAATTTCTATGTTGCATCCGCGAAAGCCGAATTGCGTGGTGTCGAAATGATTCAAATCATTGACAATGTCAACAGTTTGCGCAACCTGACAGACCTGACAGCAATCTCCAAGATATCTAGAGACCTCACGAGGCTCGCAGGCGTGATCAAGGATATCAAGGATATCATTCAGGGAGTTCGTCCAACATGCGATCCGCATATCTTTTACTGGGATGTTCGTCCATGGTATAGGGGCAGCGACGCCAAAGGTCAGGATGGACCGAGATGGATATACCAGGGAGTGGAGAACTCCGACAAGCTCGACCTGAGTGGGCCATCTGCTGGACAAAGCAGTGTGATGCATGCAGTCGATATTTTCCTTGATATCGACCACAGGTTACGGCAGAAGCGACAACCTACACCTTCCGCAAGCAACAAGAGAGCGGACCGTGGGTTCATGGAAAGGATGCGGCGCTACATGCCTGGTAAGCATCAAGAATACCTTGCCTATCTTGGAACGAAACCAGTTCGCGACCTGGCCCTGAGGAATGCAGCACTTCGAGAGCCATATGATGCAGCGGTTCTAGCGTTAAAGGAGTTAAGGGACGAGCACTTGAAGGTTGCGTGTCTATATATAGTATCAATGTCACGATCTACGTCTGCACGGGGTGGATGCCCTTTGGATGGGATGATGAGGAGACTTGGGGATGAGGGATCTGAGAAGGGTCCTGCACGTGGAACTGGCGGAAACGAGGTCTCACTCCTTCTCAAGGCTGGTAGGGATGCCACAAACCGTGCATTGTTGAAGATATGATAGTAATATAAATTAGACATATTACATAATTTATATTATGTAACTAGCTCACACGCCACAGTATACACGTCTGGTCACATTCGCGCTGTTACCGTTGTGTCACGTCTCTCACAATGGTACAACTCACAGCAGGCAGCTGTTATCGCCTCTACCATGCCGACCCAAACGACGATGACCTTTTCAACATTCCACACACCCTTCAGATTCTTTCCATTAAGAAAGTCAATGCAGTCACTACTGGCTCGGTTGAACGATACCGCATCATCATCTCTGATGGTATCTCATTCATGCAAGCCATGCTCGCTACCCAGCTGAATAGCATGGTCAATGATAACACCATTGGAAAACATACGGTCATTGCGGTTGATAAACTCACCTGTAATATGGTCCAAGAAAAGCGGTATGTGATGCGACTGCTATGGACGATTTTTCACTGAATGGCCCAAAGATTAATCATCATTCTTGCCCTTCATCCAATTGAGCAACCCCCTGATAAAATTGGGGATCCAAAAAATCTTCAAGATAACCAAGTTCATGGTGTTGCTCCTTCTGCTGCCGCTCATCCACAACCTGCACCTCCAGTATCTTCGTCTACAGCTCAGCAGCCACAAGCTAATGCTCCACCACGACAAGGTGCTAGGAGCGGGCGTTCTGTTATTCCTATTGAAGGCCTCAGCCCCTACCAGAACAATTGGACCATCAAAGCTCTGGTCACTCAGAAGTCTGAGATCAAAACGTGGTCGAACCAAAGGGGTGAAGGGAAGTTGTTTAATGTGACACTCATGGACGAGACTGGCGAAATTAAAGGCACTGGGTTCAATCTTGTTGTGGATGAACTCTACCCCAAACTCGAAGAGGGCAAAGTATACTTCATATCAAAGGCTCGCGTTAACCTGGCAAAGAAGAAGTTTTCCAATCTTACCAATGATTACGAGCTCAGTTTCGAACGCAATACCGAAGTGGAGGAAGTGAGTGATATGAATCGGTCTACTCGATTCAATGGCTAATGTCCCTTCAGTGTCATGAGACTTCCAACTTACCAATGATCAAATATAATTTTGTGCAACTCAGGGAGCTCGAGAATTTACCGAAAGATTCAACTTGTGGTATTTGTTTGTTCTTCCTCAGATGGTAGCCTACCTACTTTCCAATGCACAGACGTTATTGCGATTGTGAAAGATGTTGCTCCTCTCACTGAAATCACTTCCAGGGCACAAAATAAAACGGTGCGTGATTCGTCGGGTTCTTTTTAGAAGGGCTTATTAAACTCCTTTAGATACCAAAACGTGAACTTACTTTGGTGGACAAGTCGGGGTATTCTGTACGTCTTACATTGTGGGGGAAACAGGCGGAGCAATACAACTCTGAAGGCTTCCCAGTCATTGCCTTCAAAGGTGTGAAGGTTGGCGACTTCGGAGGTAATTTCGTTCGACTGTCGTCTCGTCGTCTATGCTAAATGGGCACTTTGTAAGGCCGTTCACTTTCTATGTTTAGCTCAAGTGTCATGAGTATCGAGCCAGATATCCCGGAGTGCTTTACCCTTCGCGGCTGGTATGATGCTGATGGAGCCAATCAACCCTTCCAGGCGCATTCCACCTCCGGCAGCAGTGGAATGACAGCTGGTTTTAATCGTGCAGAACTGCGTAGTATTCAAGACGTCAAGGATGCGCAACTTGGACAGGCTGATAAGGTCGACTATTTCTCAACGAGAGCGACAATCATGCATATCAAACCCGACAACATATCATATCCTGCTTGTCAGACTCCAGCTTGTAACAAGAAGGTAGTGGAAGACAATGGCAGTTGGAGATGTGAGAAGTGCGACAAGAGCTTCCCGTCCCCTGACCACAGGTCAGCTTCTAATTCACAATAGCCAACAAGGCTAATATGACGGTGCAGATACATCATGTCTCTTGCTGTCGCTGATTGGTCTGGGCCGGCTTGGCTGCAGGGATTTAATGATGTCGGTTTAGTTGTCTTTGGTATGCCTGCTAATGAACTTGTGGAGATCAAGGTTTGTGCTTCCCACTATCATACACGTGTAAACGCTGAAGGTCTGCAGGAAAATGATGACGCCAAATACAACGTCATCTTGCACAAAGCTACTTGTACGACGTACAACTTCTCTTGCCGTGCGAAGTTGGACGAATATAATGTACGTCTCACTCACCACCCCTATAGCTTGTGTTCTCACCTACTATGCACTTTAGGGACAATCGCGTACACGCTATGGTATCTCGAGAATCAGTCCTTTGAACTTCAGAGAGGAGGCGATGGCCTTACGGGATTTGCTGCATTCGGGATGGGCACAGCGAAGTTGAACGGGATTTGCTGCATTCGGCTTGGGCACAGCGAAGTTAAGATAGTACACATTCTCTCCATATGCTTTTTATGTACCGTAGTCTCGTCATTGTTACTAGCCTGCATCGAGCTTTGCTAAAGCTTCGCCATAGAGACGGAGACAAGTGATCGAACTGTCACCAAGCGAAACATTTCCCATTGTGGACACCGCCGTGAGCCGCCCGTTAAGTCAGCATTGGTGGGCAGTAGTTACCGTCCTCAGCACTCCGCATTCGTCGCTCTCTCCCCATTTATCGTGGTCTGCCTTATAAACCGCACCTTTGCATGAAACAGGCTAAACGGTCTTCACCTCCTTTTACGCGACTTAGCATCATTTTCACTAGTGACGGTGAACATGGCAGTACCGGCTTTCTCGCACCACAGTCGTCCCACCAGTCCCCCAACAGCAGTACCTGTATCTACTCCTGCGCGTACCAAATCTGCGCGTGCTGTCAGTCCCTCTAGGACCAGCCTGAGCTATTCAACGACGATCACACCAGGCCACCAACAAAAGCTCAACGTCGTGACGCGCGTTGCAGTAGAGGGGAAAGCGAGGCGGGGTCAGGATGGAGCATCTGTAAAGATGTATTTGAAAGTACGTTCTGAGCTTCTATGTTCGACGAGATACAACCTAAACCCGCATCACAGATTTCTCTACCCTTAGACAGCATCACACCAGGAACAACAATCCCTCTTTTTCCTGGTAAGTTATCTACGCTCTTCGTACCGTTGTTAACCTAGGTTATGTAGAGGAGAACGTGAAGATTCTGACGTCTCAGGTCCATCCCATCGACAATAATTCGGTGCCCTACAACTTCTCCTCCACCATCTCCCCTCTGCTGCACAATGCTGCTCGCGCCCTCAATCTACCGGCTCGGTCATCAGATGCATTCACTAGTGTTTTCAATATTTCCACGCCTGCAACAGCTTCCTCTGCGTTCTCCAGCAAAGTCTCAAAATCCACAAATAACTATACTGGTAGTGAAAACATCGCTCCAATTGACCAACAGTATACTGGACATATACTCGTCAGCGGGTATAACATTTCGTATGTATTGCCCAAAGTATTCCCCTTACGCAGAAGGACATCCGACGCGCTTACCGACAATGAAGGAGAAGAGTATACAAGCTTTCCAGTCCAGGGCAGGCGCCCCTCCATTGGGGAAAGAAACGCGGCGCAATTCATGGCCGCTATTGACATGTGGGTTCCCTACGTATCCCGCCCCCCTCGGCATCCCTATCTGGTGTGTCCGGTATCATTTCTCGCCAGCAACTAAAATTTATGCCAATCTGTAGCTCTCGATTCCAACCCCACGTTGCTTGCACAATAATATCAAGCTTCGTATCTTCCCGCCGACTACTGCTTCGGCATCATTTGCCTCACTATCATCTATAGACGATGACGGCGGTTCATGGGATCTTACGTCTGACCCTCATGTTACACGCAGCGCATCTACTCGTCCCTCACGCTCCAACTCATATACTCACTTCGCCGATGATGAGTCGAGTGATTCGTCGACTGCAGGATTTTCTACTGGTTGCGGGATTCAAGGCACATTCCCGAGCGCAGAGCGCATCCGAATCAGATGGGCAAAGCCGATGAAAACCGTCGATATCCCCGAAGGCAAGGGGGATGGACGGAGGAGAGTGGGAGTCAAAGAGGCCTCAGGGGAGATGATTTGCATTGTTCGGGGGCAATTGAAGGACAGAGAAAGGAACGACCTTGAAGGCGTGTTGATGGATGTTGAATATAAGGGAACATGCAGAGGCGTATGGTTTCCTGGCGTTGCGACGCTGCTTGGGATGGACGTGGGGCTTGAGGCAAAAGGGTCTGATGTTTCATGGGTGGATGGATCCCCGAATGAATGGAGGGTGGATGGTGGGGTTGGCTACACAGGCTTTGACATAGGAGCATCTCCGAGGCAATCCGGCGTAGAGTCGAGGACTTCCTCCTTCGATTCAAATCCAGGCGGAGGCGGGTCTGTGCAATTACCTGCAGCATCAAGGCAAACCTCAATATCATCAATCTCCTCCCTTCTGCGTGCTCCTCTACCAGCTCGGAATGTTGCTGAGTACTCCTTTGAGGGCTCGACTCCGACCGTGTCATCCTCTGTCTCCTCGCCAGTGGGGACATTATCTTCCATGTCATCTCTCATGCCGGTATCTGCCACTAACAGTGCTACTCGATATCCAAGACCCCCAGCCATTCCAATAACGCTGCACGTCAACATGAATGAGATCATAGCCCCAGCGAAAAACATCTTTACGTTTTCCATCTATGGGACCATTCTTGTCACCCCTCGGCCATCGTTGACAAGAGTCAATTCTCAGGGCTCGAGGAAAGAACATGATATGGATGTCAACCTAGAGCCTTTCGTGCTTCCCCGATTCACGGTTCTCGCAGCCGATGCTGAGTCCACCTCGATTACTATCCGTAACGAAATAAATGGAGCACCTGTGAACATCGAGGTTTACAATCCTACTGGAGATATCTTGAAGGATGCGCAAGCCAGGAAGACGGTGTTGCAGAAAGGTGGTCTAACAAAATGCGGGGAAGATGGTGTCAGAATTGCATTACGGAACATTAGCATGCCAAACGGAAATGGGAAGCTGCAGCGTCCAGGAACGCCAAACGGAAATGCAGTCCCTCAGGTTTCGCCCAATCCGTCAGACCGACCGGGATCACGTTCAACAAAGGATGGACCTTTGTTAGTTCCCTCGGTCCATGCCACAGTCACCCCTCTTTTGCTTGACGGTCAAGTCCTTCCGTTCGACTATACTGTCCGGATCTGTTTGAATGCTCCTGCTAATGCAGATTCGGAATGGCTCGAGTTTGGTTTGGCACAGCCTGGGTCATCTTCTTCCACCCCTCCGGTTGGAGAAGGAGTAATGCCCCCTCATGTGGTAATCGCTAGTGCCAGTATCAATGGTATACCCGTGAAGTTTGGCACTGCGGCAATAGTGCGGCCAGGTGCCAGTGGCATAGGTGTGCCTTTTGAGCAGATGAGTGGCACAGAGTGGGTTACCTGGCTCAGCGTCCATGTTGGTGCGCTGGGTGGAGGAGCAGTTGTTGTCGATTACGTGGTACGACAGAGGAGAGAAGACAGAACCTCCAGAAAAGGGAAGGGGAAAGCAAAGAACGAAAGTCTGTTAAACGTGTTGCTGCCCACATTCTCGATACCCGTAGGAAGGCTAGAGGTTTGTATCGATACACCATCCGGTTTGTCACTTTTCGTTTGCCGTGTTTCGTTTGGTTTAATTTATACTTAGGTGTGGACGTATCTTCCTTGCGGTCGAACCTCGCACACCAACAAACCACTCCCATGGGTCACAGGCTCCTCCACTTTTCTGCGGAGGAGTTTTTCTATCCTCATCTTTCTGTTACTATCCATTCTGGGTCGACATTGACACCATTTTTTGGATTGAAGGTATTCATTTTTGCAACATGGGCTGTACTTCTTGTTGGTGCCATCTTCTTATACCGCCACAATACCCAGTTGAACCGGATGGAACATACATTAGATAGCTATTCGGTGATGGACCACAGGCAACATATCTTATTTGAGCCCGTCACGATCACCACGACAGTCTATAGCACATCCGGAACGAGATGGTGGTTCGATGTTCCGACGGGAACTGAGCCTGTTTCCCCTCTAGCAGTAACCGCCACACCTCTTGCCACTACAGCGACCTCACCGACTTCTCTGCCTGAGTCGACCTTTTCATCCACATTATTATCTACCGGGACTAAGGACGAGTCATTTGCACCTAGAGCGTCCTTCATAGGGGACTACACCCTTCTCCCTTTGCAATATGTGTTTCAATTTTCTTGGCCAGTGGATGACCTGCGCGCTACTTTAGACAAGGTTATGGAAACGCTGGAGACTGTATGGGAAATATTTCGGAGAGCATATCACTACCCGCTAGATCCTCCTTGATTCTGCTATGTAATTACTGCTATGTGTATGTTGCTAATATAACATTTCTTCGATGCTGACACAACGGGCAAACCTTGAGCAGTTAATCCGTAGTTTAGTTTACTCATAGCATATACCAAAAGTAGATAGATACAGTAGATTACGTGTGACATCTCGAGAAAACTTCGGCCATTGCCTTCCACTCATCTCCTTTCCTTATTCATACGTTATTGTATCCCCATCATAAATCCAATTAAAGACCTTGGCTTTTCCCACCTTGTCAATTATTTCTGAGATCAATGGCAGGGGGTATGCGTTCTTCACTGTCCACTCATTCAGATACCTATAATCTGTACACATCCTCTTCCTCTGATCTTTCTTTGGCACAAAGAATATTGGTGACATCTGCGGCAATTTTGAAGGTCATATGTATCCTTTGTGCAATTGCTCATTTAGGAACACATCAACTTCTTCTTGTTCCATCAGAGATAACAGATATACCTTTGACTTCTTTGGCACAAACCCTGGCTTCATCTCAATCGCATGATCCCATGGCTTCCACACTGGCATTCACTCAGACTCCTTCTTCTGAAACACTGACAGATATTCATGATATGCTTTTGTTACCCACTCCTCCACTGGCTTCTCTACCTTCACAATATTCTTGTCCTACAACTGTCCTCCATGAATTGCTCTAAAGGTTTGCTTCTGCTCTTCCTTTTCGATCATGATCGGAACTTCCCCATTTGGCATTTCCTCATCCTCCACTTCCTCCATCGTAACAGAATACTTCCTTGGACATTCTTTCTCTTTCTCTTTCCTTTTCTCCTTCTTCATCTTCCTCCCATACATGTTACATTCTTTAGGGCAACAAGTCATTTGTACTTTCCCAGTTTTCCAATCAATTTTGGGATTATGCTTCCGCAACCATGGACATCCTATTATTAGATTGGTTTTCCCAAGATCGCACACTTCGAATATGGCTCATTCCTGATGCTCCTGATACTTTAGTAGCATGGTCACCTCCTCCTTGATAGTTCCTCCACGATTAACTGTTCCATCAATATTATACACCATTATAGGTTCTGACAGCTTGTGTGTGCTACTACCATTTCTGGTAATTAAGGATTGATTAATAAATAATCCTGTAGCACTGCTATCAAGCAACACTTTCACATCAATTGCTGCATGTGTGTCCACTGTCTTCAATCCCACAGTCAAGGTGATTTCGGGTTCTATTCACGCAGAGCGAATAAAGAATTTAGGGGTTTTTGGAAATAGTGCTTGGTGATTTTCTTTGTCATGTGATTCACAACAGTTGTATTCCTCGATTTCCTTTTCTGGTTTGCTCTGGGTTTCCTCAGATACTAATACATTGTAATGATTCTTGGCCACCAATGGGGAAACCTTCACTGGGACTCTTCCACAAAATTCTTCTGCCTGCCTTCCTCCAGCTTCACTTCCTCGATTGTAGCTTCCCTAATCTTTCTTTTCTGCTTACAATTCCTAGCAATGTGTCCTAACTGCCCACAGTTAAAACATTTAAGTGGGGCTCATCTCCCCGCTTGATCAACCTCCATTGCCTCTGCTGGTGCTGCTGACTCCATAACTATAGGTGTCACTGCCATGGCTGGTGGCTGTGCCCTAGGAGCTTGCACCTGAGGTGCCTTTCCTTTCTTGGACTTTCCTCCTGATGGCTTTCCAAATTTACTACTTCCATACATCAACTTCAATTCTGCCTGTTCTTGCCGATATTGCCAATCAAGGCACATTGCCCAATCATACCACTCGTCCAACTTCTCTGGCATAGAAGGTAGTCGGTAGATAGACTTGAATAAAGAGGGATTTAATCCTGCTTTCAAAAATTCTACCAACACCACTTCTCCCATATCCATCTGCGAAGCTTCTGCTTTGAACTGCAAAATAAATTCATCTGCTGTTAGGGAACCTTGGCACATGGTTTTTAAATTGGCATTGGCTGTCACCTTTGGATTAGGGTCCTCAAACTGTGCCTCCAATCTCTCCAGAAATTCCTTGAAGGTTGCAAATGGTTTATTTCCTGTGGCAATTTGATTAATAGCCTCGTTTCTCCAGAACTGTGCTTTCCCCCCCTGAATGTATGAGAGAGCAAACATAATCCTAGACTCGGCTGTATGAAGCTCTGGCTTCCTCCCATGGATGTACAATACTTTAGAGCTGATAAAAGATTTTGTATTCTCCATGGTACTGTCAAAGATTTGCGGGGGTGTGTACTTAGGTAAGCACACTTTTCCATTTCTGGATTTCTCTGCCATCTGCTCATCATCCTGTGACATCCACTCCACCATCTCCTCCATCTCATCATCTCTATCTCCTGTCATCTCTGGCTGTACTTCTGCTGGTCTGGGCTGTGATGCTGCCAACACTGACACTAATTGCAACATTTGCGCTGTAAGCACATCAATTTTTGCCTCTAGCGCTGGTGTGGGAACGGAATTAGGACCAGGATTAGAAGTTGAGGGTTCAGACATAATGGTTAGAGCTGTGGTGAATCACTTCTTCAGCAGACTCAAAACTTGTTCTTTGAGACCTCTCCAAACGTCTATGGGTCACGTGATTCAATAACTTGGGTACCAAACTTGGCAAAACCCATTTGTTCATCAATTGTTTGTTTGTTTGTTTGTTTGTCAAGCACTTCAGATCAATATCCCTTCCAACAGTGCCTGATCTTGGGGATAATACTGAATTTGGCTTGTAACTAAAATAATCGTTCAAATAGAGTAATGTAAATCACGACTAAACCAGATCCAATCGGTTGTCTGGTTGCAGCTGTCCTAATGATGAGCACTGCCTCTCAATCACTGGCAGTCGCAATGTAAGGCGAGGCCTGGCATCAGCTTATGAAAGAAAGGTAGATTATGTATATACAAGTACTTCTGGCTCATGCCAAAAGGATGAGTAATCAGATGTGGCACGGTGAAACAATGATGTATGCGCAAGTAAGAGAAGGCACACTGATATGAAAAGTTGTGTTCTTCTGTTAGGGCGACACCCACTATCTGGTAGCTAAGACCATGTGGGTTCTCTCTACAAGAAGGGGGCATGATGCACGTGCATGATGGGGAATTGATGGTTTTGATGCGAGGGGTTATTAATAGATGAGTTTGTTGAGAAAGGCATTTCACACCACAAGTGTAGGTGGAATACCTAAGAGAACACATCTGGGGTCCCCTAGGTGTATATTTAGGGTTTATATACTATGTTACATATATTGTACATTGTTGTTACTGATGTGCTCGTACATGTGCATACATATTGATGTGTGTGAAATAAAATTCTCATGCTATCAAAGTGTAGCGTCATTCGGCATAATGTAGCATAATTTGACATAATAAAATAAAATGAAATTTTATTAGGTAATGGGGCTGTTTCCTAACAATCTAGACAGATTCATGAGAGCATGCAGGTTAGCACAAGAATTGCGGGAGCTTCTGCCAGTGCAATAGAGGTACATTTCCCAGTGCTACAAATTGATTTATACCTACAGATCAAAAAAGGCCTGTATCGGAGGTAGCTCACCTGGTGTGTTGCTAAATGGGCAGGTGATGGATACTGCACACTGCAGCACTACTACATCTGAAGGTGGCAAGGGCAACGTGCAGAATGATGCATCTTCCTTGGGCTTGAGTGGAAACGGGTGCAGCAGTGTGGACACAGCTGAAAACAACATCCTGGGCATCTCTACTGCTTCTGGAGGAGGCAGGATTTCCTTCAACTCAGGCAAGAATGGGTGCAGCTGTAAGCATGGCTTACGATGTGTTACTGTTATGTCATATTTACTACTTAGTTGAACCGATCACCAATCCTTAGTAATCACTCTCTTGACTTTGAACGACTACGAATATCTAGCTTACCTCTAGTTCCTCTGGAAATACTACACCATATCTTGTTATATTGGCGTGACTAGAAGTAAGTCTCAATTGTTCCCTTTTAGTGCTTGTCTATCTCCATACAGGAGATAGGCTCACACTTTTTTTTTAACAATGAAAACAGCGAGTATTGAAACCGTTGACAGCCCACACCAAGCTGTCTCAGCTGCCCTCTGTTGTGACTGCCCTCACTACTCAAAGTAAGGGTTGTCTATTTGCATCTGCTGCTGCACTTCCCCTTTTGCCTGTGCGACAACTGCCTGAATCACCAGCTGCATCATCGCGCTCTCTGAACCACCCCCCTCCCCCCCTCCTTCTCCCCCCTCACACCCTCCTTCCCCTCCAAAACTTCATAAGAAAGTTTCATCATTGTCTGATTTCAAAGACTACCATCATGGATACATTCACAACGCCAACATGTCTAACAATGGTCTCACTGTCCTGATGCCCAACAATGGCAAAAGGCCAACAGTGACTTCTGGGATAATGACAGCTGAACTTTTGCACAGATTTGAACACTTCGCATGTGGATATCTTGCTAGTCAAGAAAACTTACAACCTGCTGAGTATGTAGCACATATAACCTATGCTTTCGAAGACCCTCTCTTTAGTGACTGGTTCCAGACCTCCAAAAGCTACTATGAGGAGCTCTTGTTCATTGAATTTATGTCTAAAGTCTGAGCTCACTGGCTCTCTGCTGGATGGGAAAAAGATTTGGCTCAAAAAGTACAGAACTCTAAACAGGGGGTGACCCCCTTCTGTGATTTCTCCACCTCGATCCGCTGCAACAACCTCTTACTGAAAGGCACAAAACACCACCTCTCGACTTTGCAATTGCAAGCTCAGATTGAATTGAACCTCTCCCCTGACCTTCTTGCTGCATATGATCGATACAAGGAAAAACATGATGCTAGCTCTGATTCAGACAAAGAGAACAACACTCCTGACAATGGAGATGCTGGTGCTGCCCATAAGGCAGAGGTGTGCCTCGAAACCTTTATTCAACTTTTGATCCATTTAGACGACAAGGTTCACATGGAATTCACAGCGCGTCAGAGAGAGGCTGAAGAGGCAGTTCATAAACTGAAGCGCTCCAGCTCTACAGCTGGTTTAGTGGACAACACACATTGCACACCATACTCTCGACACCAGGCATTGACAACGAGCCAAGTGGCCCCTGCTGCTGCTAAGCCAATGACAGGAACCTCTTCCACTGCACAAGGCAGACCCCCGAAGCTTACAGAGTGTGAACACCACTACTTGGGGGTGCACGGAGGCTCCAAGAAGTGCTGAAACTTCTATGTAACTGCCAGACATCCCTGCGAGTTTCCAAAAAGAGATGGCTATGTGGAGTGAACAATGAGTGCTGTCAATCAGGCTCAAACTCATCTTGGTTTGGCTGCACTCCTCATCCCTGCTGATGAAAATGTAGTGTCAGTAGCCACAATTGGTAATATAGCACCACACCTGCCAGTGTCCCACCCCTGTTACCTGTAGCAGCTGTGATGGGAATGACCACGTATCCTGTAGCATCCATTGGCCATCCTACAAATGAGCACAACACTTTGATGGGCAACAATGGAAATTTGTCATGTGATTCCAATGACTCAGTGAACAACCTTGTTCTGTTTTCCCTTCCCCACCTCATATGGCGATGTGCTGCCGATGACCCTGAATCCTCTGCCCGTCTACATATGGATGCCCTCATTGACCATGGCTCCCCTGTAGTTCTGATTGATGAAGGACTTGCCTGCCACTTACAACTTTGACTGCATTCACTTCCTCAATGTTTTCCGGTTTCTGGTGCATTTTCCAATGATCCATCTTTGCCTGCCTCGATCACTCTCACACATTGGGTGAAATTGAAATTACATGACCGTGATAATAGTTACTCTGCTCGGACAGTACGTGCTCTTGTCACCCCAAAACTGTGTCATAAGATTATACTTGGACTCCCCTTCATGTACCATAACAATGTTACTGTAAATGTTCATGAACAAACTGCCATTAACTCCAAAGGCTTTGATTTACTACACCCTAGTCTACCTATGAAACCTCGAGTGCTGGCTCCTACACTATGTGAAGTGGTTGTGAAAAATGTAGAGCACCGCAAACTTTTGCTGGCTGAGTTGCATGAAACTTGCGATAAGTGTAGGCCACTGGTAGATGCAATGTGCAAACCAGTGATAGGTGTGGATGTGGTTAGTTTGATACACATACACATTGAGCAGCTTGCAGCGAGAGATATGTTGGACCAGCTTGCGCAAGATGTTAAGATATCATACTCAGATGTTTTCAAACCTATTCCACATGCGAATAACATGCCAGATGGAGTACAATGCAAGATCACCTTGAAAGATGTGTTGAAATCAATCTCCATGCACTCCTACTCTTGTCCTCAAAAGTACCATGAATCTTGGAATATTCTGATCAATAACATCTAGAGGCAGGACACATAAGACCATCTGCATCAGCTCACACCTCTCCTGCATTCTTGGTACCTAAATCAGACAAAAATGCATTACCGCGCTGGGTAAATGATTACTGACAGCTCAACGTGAATACAGTGACAGATTGCCACCCATTACCATGGGTTGATGATATTCTTGTGGATGCTGGGAAAGGCAAAATCTGGAGCAAAATTGACATGACTGATAGCTTTTTCCATACAAAGATGGATCCCGTGAGCATGCATCTCACTGCAGTTATGACCCCTTTGGGTCTTTACGAATGGCTTGTGATGCCACAATAAGACTCCAACCATACTATATATATACTGTATATATATGGTAAATACCATATATGTATATGTATTTGTATAGGGCTTATCATAAAATGTCAGTGTACAGTAAATATACAGTATATAGATAGTTATATGGTTGGTCAAGTACATAGGTGATTGTGGACCAAAGTTTCAGACTCTCTATCTTTTTCAGGCTCACTGACTGATGTTTTCCCATTGGTTCTACATCCATATCTATGAGCTGAGTGGTTCAAGACAATGGCACCAAAGACAGGAAGCCCTGCCGACATAGTCCAGGCACAAAGGAATGCAACTGAGAGGGCTGAGTCCCTATTTCTCCATGTTGTGCAGACTTACTATGTAAATCTGTTACCATCCAAGACCCTGTCAACTACCCAAAGTGGGATGGTATCAACTCCAATTTCACCAGACTCAGATGCATGGCTTGCCAAAATCTGTGAATTTGAGCCCTTGACAATGACACATGTTGCCCAGTCAGAAGATTTTTTCAAAGAGGAGACTGGGCAGTACTTACACTTTGAAGGAGGTCATGGTGAACTCCAGAATCCCTTGGCTTGGTGGAAGGTCCATGCTGGCTCTTTCTTACTCAACTCACTGAAGTATCTTCCTTTGATAGAAACACGGTGCTTCCTTCCTAACCATCATGCACATGGCTCAAGACTTTCTCATGATCCCAGCAACAAGTGTTTTAGTCAAGCATGTGTTTTCAAAATCTTGACACATCTGCATGGACCTGCATAGCTCATTGAAGGTAGAGACAATCTCACAAGCACTCTTGACAAAATTATGGATTCTAAGTGGCATGCTGGATGTAAATGAGCCGATCATGAAGTATAAAAAACACAGATTTGTTTGAACCCTATACCCTAACAATATAACCATATTTATACAGTAAATAGTGTATAAATAACTATATCTGTATATTTACACCATTGGCCCTATATATATACTATATGGTTGGAGCCTTATGCCACAAGGGCTGCAAATCATGCCTCCAATACATCAGTGTCGAGTGACTAAAGCATTACATCCTTTCCTAGGGCTTATTTGCCACATATACCTAGATGACATTATAATCTGGTCGAACTCATTGGATGAGCACATGAGACACATCAAGTTGATCATGGATGCACTGCGGAAATCTTGTTTGTATTGCAACCCTAAGAAATTGCAATTCTTTTTGATGGAATTGGAATTTCTGGGCCACCACATTTCCCAGGAAGGGATTGAGGCCTGCTCATCAAAGGTTGATAAAATTTTAGATTGGCCAGTACCAAAATCTGCGTCAGACATACAAAGTTTCTTGGGACTTGTGCAGTATATTGCATCGTTCCTACCCAATTTAGCAGAACAGTCTGCAATCTTGACACCACTCACTGCAAAAGAATTCGAGAAATGTTTCCCACCATGGACTGCAGAACACCAACAAGCCTTTGAAGCAATCAAAGCTCTGGTCATCATTCGGGAATGCCTCCCCATCATTGACCACATGGACCCTGGGGAAAACAAAAATTTTGTGACTTGTGATGTGAGTGATTTTTGCACTGGAGCTGTGCTGAGTTGGGGAAAGACCTGGGAAACAGCACGACCGGTTGCGTTTGACTCCATGCAACTGAAAGATGCACAAAAGAATTATCCTGTTCATGAAAAGGAGATGTTAGCAATTGTTCATGCCTTAAAAAAGTGGCACTCTGACCTTCTTGGTTCACTGATTTTGGTCTACACTGACCATTGGACACTCGGAAATTTTGAGACACAAAAAGACCTGTCACAATGACAAGCATGCTGGATGGAACACTTGTTGCAATTTGACATGGCGATTGTGTACATCCAGGGCAAGGACAACACAGTTGCAGATGCCTTATCTCGCTTGCCAGATGCTGGTGATAAAGTTGGCCAGATGGAGGACGTTGACGTTTTGGACCCACCGAGTCATTGGGACCTTTGGTTGAAACAGACCTCCATTGCTGCCGTGATGACTATTGCTGCCAATGAATCATTCTTGCATGATGTCCATGCCAGGTATTTGACAGATGATTTCTGCAAAAAATTGTCAACCACAGATGATAGCATTCCTGACATACATTACCTGAATGAACTATGGTACATTGGGAAATGCCTGATCATCCCATGGTATGGAACACTGCAAGAGGATCTATTTTGTGTTGCCTATGATTCAATGGGACATTTCGGGAGTGACAAGTGCTATGCTGCATTGCGAGATTCTTACTACTGGCCTAATATGCATTGGGATCTTGAGAACGCTTACATCCCCGCATGCGCTGGAGTGCCAACAAAATAAAGGACCAACGAGCAAACCAAAGGGTCCACTGCACCCTCTGGGAGTACCAGACATGTGTGGTGACTCTGTATGCTTGGACTTCATGGGTCCACTGCCTGAGGGTGAGGGGTTTAACTGCATCCTCATGATGACCGATCACTTAGGTTCGGATATACAAATCATTCCGACAAAGACAGACCTCACTGCTCAGAAATTAGCAAGTGTGTTCTTCAATGAATGGTATTGCGAGAATGGCTTACCGCTAGAACTGATCTCTGATCATGACAAACTCTTCATGTTGAAATTTTGGAAGGCATTGCATGCGTTGACAGGCATACACCTGAAAATGTCAACAGCATACCACCCACAGATGGATGATGGTAGCAAGCATACTAACAAGACACTAAATCAATGTGTGCAATTCCATGTGGAGCAAAACCAGAAGGGATGGGTGCATGCCTTACCCTTGATCCGCTTCAACATGATGAATGCAGTGAACACTTCCACTGGGTACTCGGGTTTCCAGTTGTGAATGGGACGAGCACTGCGCATGCTGCCTCCCTTGATCACGGCAACACTGGCTAACCCACCAGATGAGGAAATTGATGCATGAGTGTAGTAAGGTGGAGGGGGTAGACTTATATCACATGCCGCAAGAACACGATTAACATATATTTTGCTGTGTGTAAAAAAGTCTGTCCTTGTAATTAAAACCGGCCCTTATAAAGGGACCAGTGGCTTGCGCAAACACTAAGTAAATATAGGTAAATACTGGGCATCACCCCAGATCACTACATTCTCCCCTTCTGGCCAAAAGAAACAAGACATGTACAAGAAAGGTCCAAGGAGATCGATTGACATCTTCACCATGATGGCGGGAAGGAAACCAAGTCCCAAAGCGACAGGGCGATGGAGATCCATTCCGTGTCCGAGCGGGGTGGAGACGAGAGTAGTGCAAGAAGTTATTTTGCCTCCTCACTGCATAGGGAGGAGGTGGAAGGCAAGGGTTCCATACCAACAGGGTCATCAAGATCCATCCTGCCTCCAAGTGGAGTGGAGAGAATAGTAGGGGTCAGAGGAGCCATGGTTTGGGAGACGGGGTTCAGAGGAACAGGGGAAGGCCTGGGTGACTGTTCTCCTCTGAGGGGAGCAGTCATGGAGCCCACCTCTTCATCAGTCTCCTCAGTGTCATGTCCCTTTTTGTTCCGTCAACTTTGGGTGACCCACGCGTTGGGGAAGCGAGACTTGATTGCTCCAGATTCATTTGGAGCCATGCTCGCGGCAGCGGCACGTTGTCTCCTTCACTCATTTTGGCACGGTTCTTATTGGCCTTGGTTTGACGTGGGGGGCCCACATAGGTCCATCCCCCATCAGCATAGTCCGGGGTTGCCAACACTTGGGAGGTGGTCCCTTGAACCAGCTCGGGGACTCCAGGGATTGGATGGGACTCAACCGCAATGATGGGCTGAGTAGAAATAGGATTGGTGGATGGGGGAACGACAGCAGAGGGAACTGTCATTGTGGATGCATCGATATTCAACTGTGCCTGAGGCAAGGCGGGATGAATGGAGAGGGATCAAAAGCCAGATGGGCCCACTGGTGGGGATACCACTGAGGTTGGAGCAGCAGGGGGAGGTGCAGTAGGAGACATGGGACATCGAGGTGCAGCGTGCATGGACACTGACAACCCTGGGTGGCCGCCCAGGGGAAATGCAAGGTCGAGGGCATCGGGGTCTCATTTCCACTTGGAAGGTGGGGGCTGAGTTAAACACCTGCTCCCCAGTGGGGCAATCCACCACTGGGGTTCCATCATCAAAGGGGCATCATAGGCATCAGGGATGGGTAATTGCTTCAAATGTTGGAGAACATCTGAAGCTGGAGCTGAGTCTTCTTCACATCGTGACTCCACCGCCCCGGTGACCCATCCTAGCCCATAATGATAAGCTTCTCTGATCTCATGGTCAGAGACTCCCAGGAGAGTGAGATGGCGAACCACATCCTCGACAGTGATGTTGGGAGAAATGTTCGACATAAACTGTCAATCACAAATGCTCATAGATAGGTGTAGCTCCTGGCGGGTCCTTCGGTATAACCCAGGGGTACAGAACACTTCTGCCAGGAGTAGTTGTAATAGTTGTTTTTGCTTCTGGGGAATCCCAGAAGGAATCTGTTGCCTCATGAGGAGCATTCCTCGAACATGAGGGAGGCTAACTTGCAATTGGTCCAGTATCAACCCAGGGGCATTCTGGAATTGAAATAGTTGGCGATGCATAAACTGTGCCCAGGACTCTGGTGAGTTGTTGACCGGAGGCTGAGGCATCCGGTCAGGGTCCTGGAGTTGGCGGATTCCCTTAGCTGACTGGTGCTCCACGGGCAACCACTTGGGAAGTCTCCAGGTCGCAATCGTGTGGCTCATGAGTGACGTGTGAGCCGCAGGGGTGGTTAGACTAGCCATGCGTACATATGACTGGGCCCATTGAAGGTCCAGCTCATTTCCTTCTTGTTGGGCAGCCACCGCCCAGTGATCAAACTCTGCCGTACTTTGGGGTAGTTCTGGGGCTGTAGATGGGGGTTCCCTAGGAGCAGGTACCCAGTTGGCAGACCGGGGATTGGAGAGGGATGGGACCTGGAGGTGATGTTTTGGAGAGGTGGGTGGAAGCAGCAGGTAGTGGGTGTGAAAGACATCCACATCCATAGCATCGATGGGGGTTCAAGGAGGATGGGAAGGACCAGTGGGCAGAGCGGCAGGCCTTGAAGCAGCACCTGCATAGTTGGATTGAACGAGGGGCCCAGTGACTGGGGAAGGCTCGCGAGCACGGGATCTCTTAGTGGGCCGGTCTTCTCACTGTCGGTCCACCTGATCCTTGAGGCTGTGAATCCTAGCCTTGAGGTCGGCAATCTCATTGTCGTAGCTGTTGTACATCTGCTCAGCGATGCGTCTGACTTCCGCCGTGAGGTCTTGGTCTCATCGATCCTGAGCCTCGAAGTAGTCCCTGTCCTGTTCAAATTTGTGCTGGTACACGTGCATCACATAGGCCTTGCATACTTTGCATCTACCCAGTGAACTATGACACCCAGGTGACTATTGTACCTCCACTCCTCCCTAGGGGGGGTGGTCCTCATTTCTTGTTCCTGATCAACTCTCGCATGCTCAACAGAGCCGCCAGTGGATGGAGACCATCTTCTCCTCTCCTCTCTCCTCGAGCCTTGCGGTTTGAATTCTCTCCTCACTTCCCTCCTTGAGCCTTGTGGTTTGAGGTCCCTCCTTCCTTGTCTTTCCTCCTTCCTATCCCTCCCCCTTTGAGGCACGTCGGCCTCACAAAAACAGTGAAACATTGGTGAGTCATCCATTGAGTAGTCGTCGGACTGGCCATCCATGATGAATGGTTGGACTTGAAGAAAGAAAAGAAAAGAAATTGATTCAACTCCGCCAGTCAACTGTACAGTACCTTCCCACACCTCAGGAAAGACATGACCATCATGCCTGAAGAGTTCGAATCTTCCCACCATTGTGGAAGATGCCAGGCCCACAGCCACCTGACCTTCTTGACCAAGTCGAGAAGTTCTATCGCCCTTTGCATGCTGGTGCACGCTTGGGCAGATCTATCCACTCCTTGGCACCCACAAGTGCCAAGTAAGCGTCCAGGGCAGCCAACTTATTGCACATGGCCAGCAGTTCCCAAGTGGACTCGCCCACGGGTGGCATCAGGGTTGATTTTGATATTATGGCACGATATGACGTTCGCAAAGGCAAAGTCAAGTGGATATTCTTTTTATAAAATAATGGATTTGAGTGTTCAAAAAAGTGTAGTAAGGCAGAGGGGGTAGACTTATATCACACGCCGCAAGAACACGATTAACATATATTTTTCTGTGTGTAAAAAAGTCTGTCCTTGTAATTAAAACTGGCCCTTATAAAGGGACCGGTGGCTTGCGCAAACACTAAGTAAATATAGGTAAATACTGGGCATCACCCCGGATCACTACAGTGAGCCATGGGCAGCCGAATTATACTTGATGAGGCTGCTGCTAAGGATGCATTGCTGATGTCAAAAATTTCCCAAGCATTCTGGGCTAACAAGGACTGAGGAAAGGAAGATATTTTCAATGTCAGAGACAAAGTGATGCTGTCAACCCTACACCAAAGGCAAGAATACAAGGCGGGTGACAAGAACCAGGTTACCAAGTTTTTCCCGAGGTTTGATGGCCCACACTCAGTGGTCTCTGCATTCCCAGAATGCTCAGCTTACACTTTGCACCTACCGAACTCACCAGATGTTTTTCCAACCTTCCACTCTTCAATTCTAAAGTGCTATCGGAAGAACAATTCAGTATTGTTCCCATCATGCAAGCATGCATGCCCTGGCCCCATGGTAACAGCAGATGGAATTGAGGAATATTCAGTGGAGAAGATTGTGGATGAGCAGAAACATGGATGCAGATTCCAATACCTCATATGATGGACAGGTTTTGGACCTGAAGAGGACCTGTGGCTGGTGCAACAGGAACTTGAAGATTGTGAAGCGCTGGATAACTGGTTGGCCCGTACAGTATAGGGACACATGGTAGCTTTTTCCCACTGGGTTTTGATGCACCTGGCATGATGTTGATGTTGAGTTGAATTTTATTCTGTTTTTGATTTTTTGTTGTTGTTGTTTCTTTGACTACTTTTGACTGGCTACAGCATTCTTCTTTCCCCCTGCAATTCTTAAAGGGTGGGAGGGTGTAAGCCATGCTTACAGCATAGATTTGTTTTGATTTACCTTTGAGCACTTTTTGAGCTATACACAATATATTACCATTTTTGTATGCTTATGTCACAATAAACGTCATCCAGCAACAGCACGTCATCCAGTGCTTGTCCAACAACAGCATCTAATTTCCTGTTTTCCTTTCATGTAAGTTGTTCTGTATCATTGTATCATTGACATTGATCTCTGTCCTTCTATTTGGCCCCTTGTCATTCTCTTATTGATCTTCCTGCATATTTCCCAATGAGTGTCCTGCTTCATGACAGCCGCTTCAGCAAAAACTATACCCAGTCATCCTACCATCATTCCACCAGCACTACAAAATTGATACATCCAATGGAATCAGAAATACCATGAGGACACTCAGCAGCACCAGGATATTTTCATGGTCATCCACTGCCACTTGATTGCCCACCCCCTGCCCCAAAGCTGGTCTTATCTAGGCCTGGGATGCAGCAATATGCCCCAGTGAAACAACCTCCCACCAATCGCCATTATGCCAATGTCACAAATGCGCCCTCGGAAGACAAACACTATAGTTATCCCATTCCTCAAACTCATCCTGTACCTTTCACATATCCTGCATCTCAGGCATATTGCATATCCTGCACCTCATTATCCTGCACCTCATGCCTATGTGCAAAACTACAATGTTTTGCCCAGCTATGGTCCACCCCAACAATATCTGTATCACAATCCCCAATTACCTACTGTCCCACCACAATTTCCTAATTTTGCCCATCCACAATGATCATTGGGTTTGTATGGCATCTATGTCTAACCTGAGGGACATACAGGGATGTATGGTGCCTTTCAACAAAATACAGAGGCCAAAACATTCAGTCTCTACCATCATCAACCTGCTACAGCCTTGAGTATGTATGTCATTTATTGAGGCAGTGCTTACGCTCATCACGCATGGGGCCTACCCCCTTTTCCAGAATCCCATATACTCAGTAACACCCAGTTGTTTCCTGAGGATCCTTCCTTAGGGGCCAAAGTGTTGAGTGTGCCTGCACCTTATCCAAACAGCACTGACACTTCTAGTGGACGTGGACCACCCCCTTCAGAATCCCATCCGCATTCTTCCCTAGGAGTTGCATCTACCCCTGTCCTCTACCAAAGCATCTGCCAGGTGACCAGTCATATATATCTGCACCTCAACTCACATCATGCTTGAATAAAGACTTGAAGGGCAATGTCTTCATTACTCCCCCACATTTTTTTCTTGACCTCCTTTGGCCCTCCAAAACCTCACCAATTCCTTTGAATAAAAAAATATTCGGGATCCTTATGGCAAACAAGGCCTGGGACAATGTTCACGATCAGTTCCCAGCCCCTAAATTATTCATGGAGATTGCCATGGCCGATGCAGTAGGGAAATCATAGTATACACAGGGTTCCATTGAGGTCATTGAACTCCAAAGGAAAGAGAATGGAGGGTCTGTAAAAGGAAGGGATAATGGATGGAAACGGGGTTTGAGGTGGAACCTCAGGGAAGGATGGCCATGGGAGGTTGAAACACAGTTAACGGGAATAAACATGTTTACGCGTGGGCATTGAAAGGCTGTGTGGGTCAAGGCTTGAGGGAAAGTGGTTGTAAATGGATCTTCGAGGCTTGTTGTATGTAATAAGGGTTAGTCTTCAAGAAGACCCAGGACAGAGAAGGTCTACAGGACAGAAAATCAGCTCAAGAGACTTAAAACTTTAGTACTACACCTTTTTGTGTAGAAAACTTATTCTCCTCTTGTAGGAGATAAAACTTAGGCTTTCGGGGAGAGATTTTTGTCAAAAAGTCGGATGCTCCATTCAAAAGGTGGGAGGACACCTAAATACAAAACTAGCAAGAAAAACTCGATTGCATGCATACTCTCGCATTGGCCGGACCATACTACATCAATTTAGACTATTCGAGATCAAGTTACCGCAAAGAAGCATATAAAAAGCTTAGAGCCTGAGGGAATTATGTGAAAAAGATGGCGTACTGATGTATACAGGAAATGAGCCATTGGGCAATTGCTCGGGGAGTTGCATGCAGACTCGTGGGCACTATTGACTTGCATCACTTGCCCCCTTCAAGTGTGGCACCCTCCAAGTCATGGCCCTCAACCCTATGTCCCAAAGACTCAAATCCTGCAGAGGCACCCAAATGGTAGAGAAGGCAGTAGCAAATGAAAAGATTAGAGCATAACATGTCAAAGTGGAGCAGTTTCTAGAAAGCATTCAAAACCCAAGATGAGAAACTGGTCCGTCCCACGATGTCTTCTTTGGCTGGTTACTCCAATCTTGCATTGGGAGGATTTCGAGAGGAAGTCAATGGGGAAAAGGATTCTGTCAGAATCTAGAGGACTCAGTAGAAAAGTTATTTGAGCAAGGTATCAGTAAGGTAAACAGGTAAGAAGAACAAAAGAAATCAACAAACACACATACGACGTGTGTACCTAAGTTAAAGCCGGTGATGGGCACAGCCACATGCTGATCATGGATTGGACATGTAACACATCATGCCATTGAGTCTACGAGTAGGACTGTAGACTCTACAACACTGACTGGCTAAATACACTGGGCTCAATGATAGGAATATTTGCAGGTGGAGTAGCCCATGAGCAGGTATGGTGTGCTGGGAATCACAACAAACAGCCCAATGGTTCAAGCATAAATTGCAAACCAGATATCACACTTATTGACAAAACCCTGGAAGGCCATGTATTGTGGACCATAATCCATGCCTTTGCAGAAGTCACTGCATCTTTCCCTTTCCATAAATGGATATATAGTATGATCAATGACAAAAGCTATCTTATGTTCATCAGCCAACATGATTGCCGGTTTGTTCCAGCACTCTCCTTTGATTGGCAGGGCATGTTTGCCCTTACTATCACTGATCGCCAGGGCCAAATCTCAATGCCACCCATCTCTCTTCTCCATGGCAAAGGGAACACACTCATCCTTATGAAGATTCTTGCTTATCTCATGTTTGGACCTCTTCACAACACTGGGCATGATTCAACTATGAGACTGAACAAGGATCACACAGTCAAGTCTATAAGTGTAAACGGTAACTGGTACGATGTGGTTCACATCATATATTTGCTGCAGTCCATGATTGGATGTGGAATGACAATATGGCTGGTCTTTCACCACCAACAATATTTCATTCTGAAGGACTCCTGGATTCAACACTCATGTGTTCAGTCAGAAATCACATTCCTTGAGAAGCTAAAGAATGATTCAAAGCTTGAGAATCATTTTCCCAATATTGTCAAGGGGCAAGATGTTGAGGTTGGAGGTGTCATTGACTCCACTGGATGGTATCATGAGTTTGTTGGTGGAATGTGTGAACATGCATTCACCGTCACATTGTCATGACACCCATTGGAACACTGATTACCATGTTTGGTTCAAAGGTAGAATTTATCTGTGCAATTATTGATGTTATTGAGGGTAAGTAATCAGATATTTTTCATGTCCCCATCTGACCTTGTAAACATCAGTGCTCAACCAACTATCCCAGCCCTACAAGATGCTTCACCAAGATATAAGCCCAAACAATCTGATGTTGATTCATCCAGATGCCAGCAAGCACACTGGATCGTTGATTGATTTTGATTATGCTGCACTTGACTCTACATCCTCTCAAACTGTTTTGGATGGTTTTGGTACAGTTCATCTCATTGATACCTTCCATGTTTCAACTCAATTCACTTATACTGCATTGTTTAGGGTACACCACCTTTTATGGCTATCGATCTCATGCTTCATCAAGACAAGACACCTTTCTATCACTGGCTTTGGCATGATCTGGAATCTGGTCTTTAAGTCATTTTATGGATCTGTACATCTATGGAAGCTCCTGGGATTGAGCATAGAGTTGCAGACCCCCACTTCATGGATGTACCTTTATGCATGTGGTTCGACAAGGATGCTGATATCCAGAATCTTGGATATCTCAAGCTTGGTCACGTTGTTGATGCTGAGCAAGCTATCCTCCAGAATTTCCCATCTTTTTGGAACTCTTTTAAGCCCTGTCAGGCAGCTACTCAAGGCTTTCTTTCCTATACATCCAATTGCTGGATGTGAAATCACAGCACAGGGGATGATTGATATATTGAGGGATGCTGCTAGCCAGGTGGATCCAGGTGAAGACAGAGCAGATGATATTATGTCACTTGAAAATGGTGATGTAGGCACTGCAAGCTTCAGTGAAATTTTTTATGAAACCATGGTGCATTCTTATCTTGCTACATGGACTGCCAAGCGAGCCAGAGAAGAGGAGACTGGACTTCTGCAGCAAACCAAGAAGGGGAAGATACACACTGATATTATCAACTTCAAGAACTGGAACCCATCGCTGGAAGCAAGACATTTGAAGGCCTCTCGTCAACCAGTCTCTTCTTCATCCTCGAGGATCGGGGTGGGTAGCAACATGTTGGTACTGGCTATGCACTTGATCAAGCTTGATCATTAAATGTTTTCATCCACATATTTGGCATGCCTGCAATGAGGAGGAACCACATCTTTAGGGTTTGAAAGTCTGGTCCATAGGACTGCAAAAAGACCAGCAACTGAACTGGACTGCAACCGGTCCATGTCAGTTCAAAAGTGGTCCAGTTGTCAGTTCATCTCAATTGCAGATTAGCAGTTGAACTGCAAAAGACCAGTTTAAACTGGTCTAGAACCGGACCATCAGTCTATCCCAAATGCTTAATGTGAATGCAAGTCAAAAGTGTTCAACCTGTGTTCTGTTCCATGTAACAGTACAGGATGGCATCGGATCGTTTTCTGCTAGAGACAAAAGGTGTACATCTCCTTCCGGGCTACAAGTTTCGTCTCTTACACGAGTCATAATTCATTGGACTGCATTCAGGAAATTCCTCGCAGGTCGAGTTCCTTTGACCTGCAAGCAATTTGTGACTTTGAGTGAATGTCACACAATTATGGCACTATGAGAGAGGCAGATTCATTTCACCCTCACAAGTTGAGCACCTTCAACCTGTGAGCAATTTGTGACTTTGAGTGCATGTCACACAATTATGGCACTATGAGAGGCAGATTCATTTTACCCTCGCAGGTCAAGCATCTTCAACCTGCAAGCAATTTGTGACTTTGAGTGAATGTCACACAATTACAGACCAGTTAAAAAAAGTAGGTGCAACCAGTTGCAACTGGTCTTTTGTGGGCAACCGAACTGATCAGGACCAGTCCTAGTCAGTCCGGTTGCTGGTTGCCCCAAATTCAAGAAATGTATGGACTGGTCCGGTCTGTGGTTGCCCCCTCAGAGGTCCAAAAAACCAGACCAGACCAGATTTTCAAACACTACACATCTTTGACACCTGCTATTTGACTTTTTTGTTACCTATATTCATTACTTTTAGTTTTGTATCTATGTGGTGCAACTACGTCATGACATAATGCATTATTATTTGCAAAGTTCTGCCTTTGGAAATAAACAAACAAAGGACATGGTGACAACTTTGCTATAGACTGTCTGCCTCAAAATATATTTAACATGTGAAGAATGTACTTGCATCCTGGCCAGGTTTCTGGTGGCCATTCTGTCAGTTCTCTTAAGCTCTCTTGTACAGCAGATATCAATGGACAAATTTCTCCACCTATTTCTGACTGTGGAAGCCCAGCTGCAAGTCCTATACAGTTGTCCTTTGGCTGTGTATTGTCCACTGTGAGTGAATAACTTTGAACACCACCTATGACTTTCAATTAATGTATATTTACAGAACAGTTCATCACTAGAGTTGAGATGGTTGCATTGTCAGAGCACAGACTGTCTGGACTTGTCTACCATTAGTGAGCTGCTTATGACTGGCCTTGGTAGCTTATACCTGCCCACAGAGAAGTTCTTCAAAGGAATCCAGACACAGCCTGTCCATTGGTTCTTCACATGCCAACTCATCATTGCGATGTCACATTCCACTCACTGATGATTCAACTATTCTTGAGCAAGAGTGAGATGATTTGTATCAATTGAATTCAAAATTGGAAAAAAAAATATATGATCCTGGAGGCACAACATGAAATGCTCCAGTTTGTTTTTCCTTTGACTGTGGTTTGCTGCAGCTGAAAAGGACTTCAAGGGATGCATACAATGGTCTTCTGAAAGCACTTTGTCAAGGTGGCACATTAAAGGATCAGGAGGACAAACAGGATGAGCCTGCAAGACATGAAGATTATCCTGATGTGCAATTCTGGACTAAATGGGACTGGCTCAATCATTCAGCAGAAGAGGATGATGCTATGGTACTTGACAATAGTTCGTGGCATGGAAAACTTGTGCCTCCCAGGGTGTCAACGTGACAATGCACTACATGGAGGAACAAGATGGTACTGTTGTCAATGGCCACAGAGCGACTGAAATGCACCGATACGTGAGGTTAATTTGGGTGCATATGGCTAAGGAGGGAGGACCACTGCCTTCATGGGGGAAAGCTGATGTCAAGTTATCACAAGCATATTGCCATGAAATGCATCAAAGATTTCCTGAGCTTAAGTTATGTGACCTTGATTGGAAGGCTGATCAGATTGCTACAGATAATTATCCATCTTGGTACAAGAATTGGTCAGAACACTCTCAAAAGGTCAGGATGAAGCAAGAGCAAGAAGAACACACACTTTCAGATACAGGTGTGGCTTTGAACCAGAAGTGGCCCCACATGCAGCCACCCAAACATGCTGCAAAGAAACCAAAAGTTGATGCGCATCCTGAGTCAGCCGATATGGAGGTCGAGATGAGCAATTTCCAGGTCAGTATACCCATTCATATATTAACAACATGTAATTGTTCACTATCACTATGTATAGATTAAAAGCTCGCTCGCCACCGTGGATCCAAGCAAAATGAATTCATTAGTGATGAACTTGGTTTCTACCACCATACTGCAAAATCCTGTGAATACAACCCTTGCACCGACTAGTGGTGGCTATGGGACTTTTTTTTGAACTTTAATGTGCTTTGAGTTATGTAAACTGTTGATTTGGCATCATTTGTGTTATGTGTTCTGTAGTTTCCATGTGGTTTGTCATCTGTAAACTATGCTCTTAGAGTGCTCTGTGTCCCCCTAGCTCAGGTCGCAAGTACATGGACCTGGTATGCCACATGTGAACTGCAGTCTGTGGTTTGTGCCACTGTTGCTGATTGTTGTCAAACTTAGTATGTGAACTGTGGTCTGTGGTTTGTGATTGTGAACTGTGGTTGGTGGTTGGTGGTTGTGGACTGCAGCTGGTGGTTTGTGTTTTGTGTTTGTGAACTGTAGTTGGTGGTTGGTGGTTAGTGGTTTGTGTTTGTAAACTGTAGTTGGTGGTTGGTAGTTGCCGGTTGTGAACTGCAGTTTGTGGCTTGTGAACTGTGGTTTGTGGTTTGTGGTTTGTGGTTTGTGTTTTGTGTTTGTGAACTGTAGTTGGTGGTTGGTGGTTGGTGGTTTGTGTTTGTAAACTGTAGTTGGTGGTTGGTAGTTGCCGGTTGTGAACTGCAGTTTGTGGCTTGTGAACTGTGGTTGGTGGTTGGTGGTTTATGATAGTGTTGCCACAGCTCAGCTGCATTTTTTTGCTACTTTTGGAAATAAAATAGCTAAAATTCTGAAAATATTTGGGGATCTAGATCACATGATAAGCTGAGGGGTCCTCTGCCAACTCTAAGCAATCCGACCACCGGTTCCCACATTATGTAAGTGGCTAAAAATGCAGCTTAGCAAGCCACCATCCAAGCCGCTTAAATAATGTGGGAACTGGTGGTCAGATCGCTTAGAGTTGGCAGAGGACCCCTCGGCTTATCATGTGATCTAGGTCCTCAAATATTTTCAGAATTTTAGCTATTTTATTTCCCAAAGTAGCAAAAAACACGGCTGAGCTGTGGCAACACTAGTTTGTGATCTGCAGACTGCAGAGCTCTGCATGTGGGTAGTCCAGCCATTGGCTATAGTCCATGGTTGCAACCTGTACTCTGTGGAGAAATTTGTTGTGCAGTGGGTGGGCTGGGTTCTGCAGTTGTTGTAGAAATAGAAGAAAAGACTTATGTCTTCAAATCCCGGGTACACCCTCATGGATGATATTAATGACTTTTTCCAGCTCCACACCATCCAAGTTCCAACTTCCCAATGGACTCACTGAGATCCTTCTTCTGCTCAAATGTCAACACATCATTATCGGATATGAGTTTCTTATTATTTTTCTTCACCATGGCTTTCACTGCACTTCAAGACACATCACTGGTGAAGAATATTTCACTAACATAGGCAATATTTACCAAATGGTAGAAAAATGATGGCTGGCAGCTATTTTGTCAATAGAGGCTGTATTAGACACATATTCAGAGGATATTCTCTTAATAATGACAAAATAATAGCAGGACATATATTTCATCCATTTACACAAATTTCTTATATTCCCTCTGCTGGCAGTCATGTTTCCATTGCATCAACAAAGTACTATATGCAATTGTGGACTACTACTGTATGTACAGATGTGCACATCTGACAAAGACCAGCCAAATTCTACCATCAATACTACATAACTGTAACGATCATGAGCAAATCACAATGTATTGAAATGTGTGCCATATCACAAATCTGAAATAATAAATATAGCTATCAGCAACCTCAGAAATTGGTGCTCATCAGACTACTTACCCTTCCGCATCCCTAACCTTTCTGAAGGCCTTGCATGCACCCCAAACTTTCTAGTATCATCGGTCAGCTTGGAGTAGTCACTGCAGTCACACAAACATTTACATACCTTGGATACTCATGGAAAGATGGGACCAGGGGTGACACTAGTTGAGACATTCTAAGAGCACGATCACAAGCATGACGTTGATTGAATAGGAGCATGGAACTTGGATGTAAAAACTATCACGAGTAAGCAAAGAAGGGAACCATTAGAAGGGACTTACTGAACCCCCCACAATCAGGAAACCCACATTTCCTTCCAACAAACCAGCCAGGCCACATCCAAGCCTGAATATATCTGTGAGTAGAACAGACAAGTGCAAGATTCCAGAGAGACATAGCCATTCATGCAGCTCTAATGTACATCAGTAAATCTGGGCAAATGAAGTACATATAGTGAGTCAACGAACCTTCATCTTGCTTTCCCCCTTTTCCCACCATCTTAGACACACTCTTCCAGACATCAACAGCTAATTCAGCTGCTTTATTGCTAAGGAAACCAGAAAAACACAGGTTGGGGCATGTGAGGCAAACAGATCTCTGGATGTCATCTGAGTCAGCAATTGAATTCTGACATTGTATTGGTCAAATCAGTAAGAGCTGGGGGAGTAATGTTGGCTACTGACATGATGGGCTTAG
Source organism: Tricholoma matsutake (assembly GCA_026075535.2). Taxonomy (NCBI): domain Eukaryota; kingdom Fungi; phylum Basidiomycota; class Agaricomycetes; order Agaricales; family Tricholomataceae; genus Tricholoma; species Tricholoma matsutake. The sequence continues at coordinate 8,495,845 of AP026541.1, read as the reverse complement.
GCACCATGGATGGTGATGGTGGCAGCTGTGGATGAACGCAATGGTCATGGTTGTGGATGAAGAAGTCGGAGCTTATAATCGGGCGCTTTCTGAACTTATGGTCAGGTAAATACAAAGTGTCAAATTTTTGTGAAGTCCTCCCACTAATAGTTGTTGATGGATATACCAAGAATATAAGTGGTATCTTTGAGATAATAGCTGGTAAATACATGAGTTGGTGATTTGGATAATATTTGGAAAATACAACATGTGTCAATGATGTCACTGCTGTCAGTGATTTGCCTCAAATTCCAGTGTTTGCTCAACTTGATGATCACTTTGGAGGATGAGGCAGCAGGTGCCCAGTCCCACTTCTCTTGTGGCAGTTTTGTGTTTTTCAATGCAGCAACTTGAATGTTCCCCCACACCACCTCAATCTGGCTTTCCATCATCATGATGGTACCTGTGAGAGCTGCCAGCACACATAGTGTAAGTCTGCAGACCCCAGACTTACGACAATATGCACATGGCTGCTGCCACCACATCTGCAGCCGACACCCACTGCCACAACACCTGTGGCCAACACCCGCTGACACCACACCCGCGGCCGACACCAAACAATACACCATGGCTGCAAACACATGCAGCCAACACCATCTACACAGCTACAACCACATGCATGGCTGTCACCATCACACATGCGGCTGACACCAATATGACCACCTGCACTCCCAACAATGGTGGCAATACCAAATATAAACACCCAAGCACTGGCCTGATGCGGACCTCAGCTAACAAAGGCAACCGCACAGTGCAGGCACTAAGAACACACACTATGCCTGATGCAGCCCCCTCCACTGAGTCTACTCACATGGCCTTTTCATACATATACATATTATTTTTCAATTTCCAACTTTGTTCCCACTTCCGCGCAACAAAGATAACTTGATCCTGTCACTTCCTGTCCAACTTAGTGTAGGTTGCCAAACCAGGCATCCTTCCACATGGTCAAGTTGGGTAACAAATTAGAAAAGTCAAGGTGGCTCACACTGGTGGTCATCCACACTGTTGTCCTCTTCTCTGGCATCATCCTCCTCACTCATCACTTCATGAAGTGGTGGCAGTTGTTTCCACCTTCTGTCAAAGACACGCTGTAGCTCAATCCCAGCCTGATTGACAGAGGTTCCAGCAGGGTTGAATAAGAAACAGTTCCAAATCATAAGTTTGAAGCCATCAAAAAAGCTAGTGGTGAGTTATAAAATAGAGAAGAAGACAAATGCACATACTCCTGGTAGTTTGGTGTGCTGCTGGTGGTAAGAGGAAAGTGGTTGAAGTCAAACCAACTTGTGACATTGGCTGCAGAGTTTGAACAACCTTAAGTTGTGAATGCAAGATAAACCACACGTGCACATGTGGGGCCCAGAGGCTGTGTGGCTTTGAATTTCAAATGTGAGCGGTCAAGTATAGTCCACCAGAGTCAAGCTACTTGATGAATAAACAACATTGTCCAGACTTCACATGACCATCACATTACCAAACCTGACATATCTTTTTTACTGAGTGTGACTGCTATGTCTAAATTACAGGGAAAAATCTAAGGTATACTAGTGTGGTATTGCTACATATGAGAGACAACACAACTTGCAAAGGAAAATTTAAAAAGAGAGCTCTGAGGATCACAATCCAAGGATGGTGCACTATAACTTAGAAGCTAAGAATAGTGTTGGCAATAACCAGTGGCATAGATGGCATCACTTGAAGAGGTGCATCAGCACATCTTATGGCACATGCTTAAAACTGGTTCTAAAATTCATTTGGAAGCATTGCCCTTGCTAATGCAAGTCCCTCAACCCATAACCTGGCTACATCTACATCCTCTGCTGCACCTGCAAGGGGAACCAAAGCAACATCAACTGCCAAGATCTCTTCCTGTGTGAACACTCCTGAAGGAGCATCCAGATGGACTTCATTAAGATTTTCAGGTGGTCCGCTGCGGCCAACCCATGATCCAGAACCTTCATCTGCTACATTGTTTCCAGTGCATGATTGAAGCAAACCATCATTGTGAAGACCTTCCAGATCAACACCATAAACCTCAAGCTCTTTCTCCGGTAGTGGAACTACCTCTGGTGTTGGGAGTGGACCTCCACGGACACCATGCACAAACATATCAAATCCAAACATATCAGCAGGAGAGCGGTTTGGGCCATGGTCCATTCGGATGCGGTGTTGATTCCAACTTTCTGCCAAGAAATTGAGCTGCTGATTAATGGTGTTGAGGTATAGGTAATGAAGAAGCCATATGTGGTTAGCACTGTTGATGTTTAGCCCATGTTGCACTTCAAGCATGATAAACCTATCTGCTCATGTTGCACCAAGTTGAGCTGTAATATCAACCCAAAGGCGCTCAATGTGGATGTTATGAACACTTCTGCAGCATATGGTGAGCAATGCAGTTTGGCAAAGACACTACAAGGTATTTGCTTACCGGCCCCAGATGTATGCATCTGGTTGCATTAGGTATGCCACGATCCATGCAGCCACCAAAATGTTTTCAACTCCATGATCTCTGCGCAGGTGGGCAGGGATACCATATATAGCACATGCAGCAAGAAACAGATCCAGAACTGTTTGACCCATATTATTATTATGCGCACGCAAACCTGTGGTGAGTCGGGAATATCCATCAATGAATCCATGAATAACAATGCCCCATCGGATTAGACCTGGCATTACATAAGTGAAATAAGTAACCCTGGTACTAAGTTGAGCACAGCTCACTTACCATGCTGTCTATCGTGATGCCACAATGAGTTTGGCCCTGGTACACTGTAAACACACCTGCGTATCTGAATTCTCTGAAACACCTGCTGGACAGGGTCAATCCATATTAGTGATTGCCGCACCCACTCGCGTGGAACTCTGTATCCAAGCCACCACAGCATTCCATCTAGCATGGTAACTCCTGACCTGAGAAAGTGCCTGTGGAGGCAAACTAGAAGAGCATCAAGGTCATCATTGGATATGACTGATTGTGGGCTGGTGTATGAGGTAATAACAGGTGCATCTGGCCCATCAGGAGTTGCAAGTAGGCTTCCAGAACTGCTAGCTCCAGCTTCAGCTGGTAGTATCTCACCTGATGGATCAAGAAAGTCTTCATCCACATTGTCCTGGTATTGGACAGAGAGCATGAATGGCTGCTGCTGTGGCTGAGCTATTCCATACTCAAGCAGCTGCTGGCGAACAATGCACCAGCTCACATCCAAGAATCTAGTGATGCCTGAGATTGATCGCAAGGAATACGCCCACTGCAGGAATTGGAGATCAATTCGGATGGCAGGTCTGCCTGGACACCCTGTCTGCACAGTTTCAGTAACAACTGGATGTCCCTGATGTGATTCGTCAATCGCCTGCTGGTACTGCAGCCACACATCATGCTGCATAATTGCCAAATTGTGCAGAATGAGTCCTAGCTCATGGGTGCCAAAGATGGTGGAATACTATGATCCATTAGAATATGGGCATGATCTCAATCCAGAAATAGCATTCACTTCATGTACCAGACTGATATACTGATCAAGATTGTCCCCAAGTCTCCAAAGCACCACTGCGTTGGCAGTGTTAGGAAACCACCCCATTACCTAATAAAATTTCATTTTATTTTATTATGTCGAATTACGCTACATGACGCCAAATGATGCTACACTTTGATAGCATGAGAATTTTATTTCGCACGCATCAAAATGTACATGCATGTACAAGTGCGTCAGTAACAACAATGTACAATATGTGTAACATAGTATATAAACCCTAAATATATGCCTAGGGGACCCCAGTTGTGTTCTCTTAGGTATTCCACCTATGTTTTTGGTGTGAAAGGCCTATCTCAACAAACTCACCTATTAATAACCCCTTGCATCAAAACCATCAATTCCCCATCATGCACGTGCATCATGCCCCCTTCTTGTAGAGAGAACCTGCATGGTCTTGGCTAGCAGATAGTGGGTGTCGCCCTAACAGAAGAACACAACTTTTCATATCAGTGCGCCTTCTCTTACTTGTGCATACATCATTGTTTCACTGTGCCACATCCGATTACTCATCCTTTCAGCACGAGCTGGAAGTACTTGTATATACGTAATCTACCTTTTCTTTCGTAAGCCGACGCCAGGCCTCGCCTTACATTGCGACCGCCAGTGATCGAGAGGCAGCGCTCATCATTAGGACAGCTGCAACCAGACAACTGATCAGATCTGGTTTAGTTACAATTTACATTACTCTATTTGGACGACTATTTTAGTTACAAGCCAAATTCAGTGATATCTCCGAGATCAGGCACTGTTGGAAGGGTTATTGATCCGAAGTGTCAAAATAGGCGCCCGACAAACAACGAACCATTGACGAACCTCGACGAACCTTATCACGTGACCCATAAACATTTGGAGAGGTCTCGAAGAAAAAATTTTGAATTTGTCAAAGAAGTGATTCATCACAGATTCTACAATTATGTCCGAACCTTCAACTTCTAATCCCAGTCCTAATCCTGTTCCCATACCAGCACTAGAGGTGAAAATTGATGTGCTCACAGCACAAATGTTGCAATTAGTGTCAGTATTGGCAGCATCACAGCCCAGACAAGTGGAAGTACAGCCAGAGACGATAGGAGAAAGAGATGATGAGATAAAGGAGATGGTGGACTCTGGAGTGGATATCGCAGGAGGATGAGACAGTGGAGAAAGCCGGAAATGGAAAAGCATGCTTACCTAAGTATGCACCCCTGCAAATCTTTGACGGTACCATGGAGAATACAAAATCCTTCATCAGCTCTATAGTATTGTACATCCATGGGAGGAAGCCAGAGTTTCGTACAGCCAAGTCTAGGATTATGTTTGCTCTCTCATATATTCAGGGGGGGAAAGCACAGTTCTGGAGAAACGAGGCTATTAATCAAATTGCCGTGGGAAACAAACCATTTGCAACCTTCAAGGAATTTCTGGAGAGATTGGAGGCACAGTTTGGAGACCCTAATCCAAAGGCAACAGCCAATGCTAAATTAAAAACCATGCACCAAGGTTCCTTAACGGCAGATGAATTTATTTTGCAGTTCAAAGCAGAAGCTTCGCAAACGGACATGGGAGAAGCCGCGTTGGTAGAGTTTTTGAAAGCAGGATTAAATCCCTCCTTATTCAAGTCTATCTACCGACTACCTTCTATGCCAGAGAAATTGGACGAGTGGTATAATTGGGCAATGCGCCTTGACTGGCAATATCGGCAGGAACAGGCAGAGTCAAAGTTGATGTACGGAAGTAGTAAATTTGGAAAGTCATCAGGAGGAAAGTCCGAGAAAGGAAAGGCGCCTCAGGTGCAAGCTCCAAGGGCACAGCCACTGGCCATGGCAGTGACACCTATAGTTATGGAGTCAGCAGCACCAGCAGAGGCAATGGAGGTTGATCAAGCAGGGAGACGAGCCCCACTTAAATGTTTTAACTGTGGGCAGTTAGGACACATTCCTAGGAATTGTAGGCAGAAAAGAAAGATTAGGGAAGCTACAATCGAGGAAGTAAAGCTGGAGGAAGGCAAGCAGAAGAATTTTGTGGAAGAGTCCCAGTGAAGGTTTCCCCATTGGTGACCCAGAATCGTTACAATGTATTAGTATCCGAGGAAACCCAGAGCAAATCAGAAAAGGAAATCGAGGAGGAGTATAACCGTTCTGAATCATGTGACGAAAAGGAGTACAACTGTTGTCAATCACGTGACAATTTTCACACATCATTTCCGAAAACCCCTAAATTCTTTATTCGCTCTGTGCGAATAGAACCCGAAATCATCTTGACTGTGGGATTGAAGACAGTGGACATGCATGCAGCTATTGATGTGGAAGCATTGCTTGATAGTGGTGCTACAGGATTATTTATTAATCGATCCTTAATTACTGGAAACGGTATTAACACACGCAAGCTGGTGCAACCTATAATGGTGTACAATATTGACGGAACAGTCAATCGTGGAGGAACTATCAAGGAGGAGGTGACTATGGTACTAAAGTATCAGGAGCATCAGGAGCAAGCCGTATTCAAAGTGTGCAATCTTGGGAAAACCAATCTAATAATAGGATGTCCATGGTTATGGAAGCATAATCCCGAAATTGATTGGAAAACTGGGAAAGTACAAATGACTCATTGTCCTAAGGAATGTAATGTGTATGGGAGGAAGATGAAGAAGGAAAAAAGGAAAAAGAGAGAGAAAGAACATCTGAGGAAGTATTCTGTTACGATGGAGGAAGTGGAGGATGAGGAAATGCCAAATGGGGAAGTTCCAATCATGATCAAGAAAGAAGAGCAGAAGCAAACCTTTAGAACAATTCGTGGAGGACAGTCATGGGACAAGAATATCGTGAAGGTGGAGAAGCCAGTGGAGGAATGGGTGCCAAAAGTGTATCATGAACATCTGTCAGTGTTCCAGAAGAAGGAGTCTGAGTGAATGCCAGTGCGGAAGCCATGGGATCATGCGATTGAGATGAAGCCAGGGTTTGTGCCAAAGAAGTCGAAGGTATATCCGTTATCTCTGATGGAACAAGAAGAAGTGGATGTGTTCCTGAAGGAGCAATTGCGCAAAGGATACATACGACCTTCAAAATCACTGCAGACGTCACCAATATTCTTCGTGCCAAAGAAAGACCAAAGGAAGAGGATGTGTACAGATTATAGGTATTTGAATGAGTGGACAGTGAAGAATGCGTACCCCCTGCCGTTGATCTCAGAAATAATTGACAAGGTGGGAAAAGCCAAGGTCTTTACAAAATTGGATTTATGATGGGGATACAACAATGTATGAATAAAGAAAGGAGATGAGTGGAAGGCAGCATTTGCCACACATCGAGGATCCTTCGAGCCGCTTGTCATGTTTTTTGGGATGACTAATAGTCCCCCGACCTTTCAAAATATGATGAACGACATTTTCAAGGACGTAATAGACAAAGGCGTGGTAATAATATTTATTGACAACATTCTGATATTAATGGAGGATGAAGAGAATCATGAGGTGATAGTGCAGGAGGTGCTACAGAGGTCGGCGGAGAATGATCTATTTTTGAAACCAGAGAAGTGTGTGTTTGGGGCAAGTGAGATCGAGTTCCTAGGATTATTGATCAGCCCTGATGGGATCAAAATGGATCCGATCAAGGTACAGGCGATCACAGATTGGCCTGCACCCACCCGTGTCAAGGAGGTTCAAGCCTTCTTGGGACTCACAAATTATTATCGTCGCTTTGTGCACAATTTTTCTAAAATTGCCGCACCCTTACATAACCTTACACGAAAGGGAGTAGTATAGAGGTGGGGAGAGCAGCAGCAGACAGCGTTTGAGGAGTTGAAGAGGAAGTTTGTTGAGGGACCAATATTAGCCCCAGTAGATTTCACATGCCCTTTGTGAGTGGAATCCGATGCATCCGATTTTGCTACTGGAGCAGTATTATCAATGCTGTGCGAAGATGACAAATGGCATCCTTGTGCATACTTGTCAAAAGGGTTGAATGATGTGGAGAGGAATTATGATGTGCATGACAAAGAGATGTTGGGGATAATACGAGCATTGGAGGCATGGAGGCATTATTTGGAGGGATGTATGCATGAGATTGAGATCTGGACAGATCATCAAAATCTGCAATACTTCATGTCCGCTAAAAAGCTTAATCGCCGGCAAGCGCGTTGGGCACTATTCCTATCGTGTTTCAACTTTCACTTGGTCCACAAAGCAGGAAGCTTAATGAGGAAAGCAGATGCATTATCCAGATGTATTGATCATAAAAGGGGGGTGGAGGAGGACAATAAAAATGTTACCTTACTCAAACCCGACTACTTTCGCATTTGCGCTATGCATCAAGGGCATCTATTAATAGATAGCTCGGAAACAGAAATGTTGTCTAAAATTAGCCAATGTTTGGAAATGGACGATGAAGTAGTGGAAGCCATGAAAGCTCTGAAGGGAGAGAAGAAAGGTAATATCAAAGGAGATGAATGGGCTGAGGAACAAGGGTTGGTGTTGTTTCGAGGAAAAGTGTATGTACCAAAGGATCAGGATTTGCGAAGGGAGATCGTCCGGTTACATCACAATACGCTGATTGCCAGACACCCAGGAAGATGGAAGACATTGGAATTAGTAATGAGAAATTATTGGTGGCCCGGAATTTCGAAGTATGTGTTGGGGTATGTGGATGGATGTGATACGTGCATGAGGGGGAAGAAATTTCCAGAGAAACCTGCAGGAAAATTAATGCCAAACCCTATACCTAAAGCGCCATGGCGAGATATATCTGTGGATTTTATTACCGGATTACCTGAGGCTCAAGGGTACGATGCAATATTCATAGTATGCGACCGCTTTACAAAGGAGGTCCATATTATTCCTACTACTACAGAAACCTCATCATTGGGCTTGGCGCCCCTCTATCTAAATCAGGTATGGTGGTTACATGGGTTACCTGATACCGTTATCTCCAATTGTGGACCACAATTTGCTTCCGCATTTATGCGAGAACTAAACAACATATTGGGAATTCAAACTAAATTATCTACAGCATATCACCCGCAGACTGATGGGCAGACAGAGAGAATGAATCAGGAGTTGGAGCAGTACCTATGTATGTTTGTCAACTACCGACAAACCGACTGGCCCAAATGGTTGGCAATTGCTGAATTTTCCCACAATAACAAATTCCATTCGGCTACTCGTATGTCACCCTTTTTCGTGAATTATGGATATCATCCTCGCATGGGAGTAGAACCCAGAAGGGAGGTCAAAGTACAGTTGGTAGAAGATTTTGTATCTAAGATGCAAAAGGTACAAGAGGAAGCAGAGGCGGCATTGAAGAAAGCATGTGATGACATGATGCGACACGTGGATCGTACTCGAGCACGCGCTCCAGAGTACAAAGTTGGTGACTTGGTATGGCTAAGTACCAAGGACCTGAATATTCCACGACCTTCGAAGAAACTTATGGAGAAACAAGTTGGCCCATATGCGATCTCTAAAGTGATCTCGCCTAATGCGGTAGTGCTAAAATTACCCCAATCATTCAAGATTGATCCTGAGATTAATGTATCCCGCCTATGCCCTTACTGCCCGCCCACTATTCCTGGCCAACAAACTACTCCGCAACCTCCGATAATAGTAGAAGGTGCTCCAGAATACATAGTTGAAGAAATTCTAGACTCATGTCTTCGATGGAACAAATTGGAGTTCTTAATAAAGTGGAAAAACTATACTGATGAAAATAATTCGTGGGAACCTGAAGAGAATTGTAAGTGAGCATGTAATGCAATCACCCAATTCTTTAAACGTAATCCAAATGCTCCGCATCGCATTGCGAGAATGGTGTATGAGGGGATGAAATTCCAGCCTTACCAGAATTTCACAGAGGGGACAAACGTAATATTTTCTCGCCTGGAAGTCGAGGCATAAAAGGGGGGTAATGTTAGGAAACCACCCCATTACCTAATAAAATTTCATTTTATTTTATTATGTTGAATTACGCTACATGACGCTAAATGACGCTACACTTTGATAGCATGAGAATTTTATTTTGCATGCATCAAAATGTACGGGCATGTACGAGTGCATCAGTAACAACAATGTACAATATGTGTAACATAGTATATAAACCCTAAATATATGCCTAGGGGACCCCAGTTGTGTTCTCTTAGGTATTCCACCTATGTTTTTGGTGTGAAAGGCCTATCTCAACAAACTCACCTATTAATAACCCCTCACATCAAAACCATCAATTCCCCCATCACGAGTGCAGATCCCGCCCCCTTCTTGTAGAGAGAACCTGCACGGTCTTAGCTAGCAGATAGTGGGTGTTGCCCTAACAGGCAGAATTTGTGACTGCATTCTGAATGTTGAGCTCAAAGCGGCGATAATGTAGCCGAAAGGCATCTAGCAGTTCAGCAACAGAAGCATGGGAAAGGTGGGTTTCTGGCATTCTGACAGTTTTTGGCAAGGAGAGTGGTTCGATCGAACAATAAGATAATAGCCCCAAGTCCAAACACATAACATCACCATCCACAACTTGCCACCATGGCTGGCACAGTTGCAATCAGCGAGGCGAGAATGACCGATAATACAATGCAAGGTGCATTCTTGTTCAATCTATGTATGAAAATGGCCAGTAATCTCTTGTTCAGAAGAGTCCAGCATTCGGATTTCCTGCACTGCTTCCTTTATTGGCTGCAACTTTCTAGAAGTTGCTCGCTTTGACTCTATTTTAATACCCCTCTGGCTCTTAATCTTCTGGGGTGCCTCAGGCAACAATCCATCTTCAATTCACATTTCATCGCTTCTAGCAGCCATTCATTCTTTTCTATCCACCAACCCTGAGCAGTATTGTAATCTTCAGGCGATGCCAAACCTTTCAAGGTTGTTTTCAAACCTTGGCCATGATTCAGATCTTGCTACCAATGGAGACTGGATCCAGGTCTCTACTTTGCAGGCTCCAGCATTTGGTGACCGCATGCTACTCAGCTCTTTCAACCATCGCCAGCTTGGTGCACTTAGCATTCCCTCCCTTTTTGTTAAACTAGATGAATTCTTCAGCCATGCGGAGGTTCTGGCAGTCAACCCTCTCTTGCTGGAGCCAGAGGTCCAGAACCTCAAGGAGCCTTTTTCCCTGATGGGACTCCATCTTGAGACCCATTTTGTGGTTGTCTTCCAGGTTCTTCCAGGTCTGGGCATGAGTTCAGGCATATTTGATGGTAGATTTTTCCAAATCACTATAATACTACTCTTTTAATGACTCCCGCTTTCTTGCAACTCAGATGTGGGACCAGGCCTGCACTCTCCAGACCTGGCCTTAACTCAGACTGTAGATCTCATCCCACCAGCAGCTTTGCTTCTTATTGAACAATCAGAGTCTGCTAAAACCCAAGTGCCATTACTGGAAACCCTTTGCTTGCAAGAGTTCGCTACCATATCAGCAGATCTCAGACCAGGTACCAGTCTGCCCAGTGTCTTCTCTGCATTTGGACTTTCCTTAGTTGCAGAGCGCTCTCAGCTCCGGCCTTTACCATCACAAGTCATCGGCGATCTTGTTCATTGGCATAATGAAGTTTCCAGGCTGCTTGAAAAATTTGGCCTTCCAGGGTTCCGCACTGATCCTACTGCGAAAGGAAAATATCTCTATGAAGGTGGTTTGTTGCTCACCACAGCTGCAGTTCTCCAGGAAGGCCTTCAATACAGTCTTCTTTCCTATACCAAAAAAAGCAAAGCATTTATCTGGGCTGAAGGTGCACATCTGTTCCAGTGGAGAACCCCACCTTTGGAAGGTGCGCTTAAATACCAACCGAAGCATGCCTTTCTCAAGTTGTGCATTCCAGACAATGTTCTCTGGCAAGGAGTTGTTGCATACTTCCATTCAACTGGATTCCTTTTCTGCGAGCAGACTCCAAACAAGCACTCCTGCGACCTTGATGAACAATGTGCTGCACTCCTCACTCAAAATATCCTCTTTGACAAGCGAGCACAAATCGAAAAACAGCTTGTTTCAAAAATCTGACTGCCTGCAGCCTCCTTCAGTATTGTATCATACCTGCAGATTCTCCATCGCACTTGTCCAATGCTTTCTCACCATTTGCTTTCATATTTATTTTAGACCTTTTCCACAGTGCATATCGCTTTCATCGCAACACTAGACCACCACCACATTGTAGCATATTATCCACCACTTTTTTCTACTTCGACTTAATGTAGCATAATTGCCCCTTTATTAGCCAATCTTTCCAATGCTTTCTCGCCTTTTCAGTTATCTATTTCTACCTGTTCACCAGCATGTTTAAATATATATGCTAATACAGGTTAATTCCAGTACCAATTGTGATGCAGACTCCTAGCCCAGTTGCAATCTCACCACTGAGGTGGCAAAGGAACCTGATCCTTGCCAGCCGATGATCGGCTTGGTGAATAGTACCAGCTCGTAGTACTGCCCTGCTACCTGGGGGTCTTGCTGAAGTGGCCTAGCACTCCCCCACTCTGACATTTCCTTAAAAGGAATATCTTACAAATCAATATACTGCGTTATTTATGTATTCTTGAGAAGACTTAATTTGAATGACGATACATGTTTTCAGCACATTATAGACAACAATTCTCCTCGGAAAATATGTTCCAAGGGTCACTGCAAAATCATCCTCACTTCGGCGATAATCGCCAGTGTTCGACTTACCGGGAGCAACTTAGATCACTTAAGTAGAAATTATTTATTTCTTGTGTGATGACTTCATTGTATATCACCAGCGCAAACATTCTACATTGTGTACACTAGCGGTGCTAGTAACGGCCCAAAAACCATAACGCCACGTGTGTCAGAGTGGGGGAGGCGCACTTTCGTATTGCTACTATGTAACCATCCCAATGACATCCTCCAGCATAATGGCAAGTCTTCCACCGAAACCACTTGATTCCCCTTCAACACATAGGGAAGAGCGGCACCATCCTATTGACGACAATGATAGCCACCCAGCTCGCCCCATGGCCTCCCAATCTTGCTACCATGAGCGGCTTTCTATGAGTGATTGTGTCTATGTACCACATACACAGTCGTTGGAGTACGATTTGTATGTTGCACCTGCATATGAAAGAAGAAGGGAGGACAATATGTGGAGAAGGGACTATGCAGATTGGGAAAGGGATAGAGGCCGTGGAATCTGGGAGCAAAGTAGAGATCGAGAGCACAGTTCACGATTTGGTGAACCAAGCCAAGAGTATGACAGAGATCATCGTGGATATATGAGGGAATGAGGGCATGATAGGGACAGAACACATTACCTACCTCATGATAGGCGCAGAGATTCATATGACCAACGCAATCACAAGCCATCCTCACCCGCCAGGCCAGGTATGTCAATGTTCATCATTCTGCTTCTTGTTTTTCATTTGGTGAGGCATTTTAGATGCATCTTATTGCCATTTGTCCCATTCTCCTGTACGAAGACGACCGATTCTGCCTGTGCCCTCATACTGTGCCAAAACAATCTCGCGCCCTCACAGCCACTCGCCACCTGCTAAGTGAATGTGAATTAGACTTGAATGCCAATCAAGCCCGTGATCTCAATCCCCACTTAGAAATGTTCATGAGCCGCCTGATACCTCTCGTGCTTCTGAATCGCGCACCATGTCGGTTCATAATCACTCCTCAACCATTCCATCCCTTTCACAATACCCTGAAGAAACACAGGAGAATTCCTCTTCGAAACCAGCGATGGATGATCTGGAGAACAGAGGATCACCCAGTTCATCCCAATCTGAACATCCAACCGAGATGCTTTATCTCCCTCAACTGCAGCAGCGCCCAGAGTCCACGCAGCATGACCACAAAGAAAGCACCTCAATTGCACTGCCAGCTGGCTTCGACAATAAGGAAGCAATAATCAGAAAGGCCATTATTCACATGGACCCGAAGAGAGATGAAAAAGATAGGAAGAGTGGCGCGAAAATGGTTGATCGATCTCTGTCGCCTCCTAAGCACCCTCAGTTTAGAGATGCTCAACCACCCAACACCATGCAGCATTGTCGCGAGTCCTGGTCCCCTCCTCAAGGGCCCCGAAACCATTCCAGGAATATAGCCATACCCATAACTCCTTCCTCATTTCCTCCAGCAGGCCTTCCGCAAGGTCCGCGGCGCCAACACCCGCTGCCTACATCCGTGGTCTCACAGGACCCTACCCCAGCTATCTCCCCAGTCAAGCCTCCTGGTCTGGTAGTAGCATCTGACTTGAAAGTTACACTTCCCACCATTACTGCTTACAAACCGTGGCCCAGTCTGACACCTGAGCTTGATACCGAAGTCCATTTTTCTCTTGCTGCTCCGATAGTTCTTTGCCTCACTGAATTTGACAGATCGTGCGCCTGCAGACACACTGAGCTCATCTCGCTTCTGAATACGTGCAGATATCCAAAGGAACTCGATGAGCATTACACGAGCTTGATACCGGTACACTTGATTTATGTGCTGCAGAAAGTCAGCAGAAAGTTGCGGATAGTCAAATGGAAAAGGCGCGTGCTGGAGTACTTGGTATTGATACTCTAATTTAACATATGTAGTTTTGGGAAACAGATCTAGAATCGTCTCATTTGCTTTGGAATGTAAACAATTCTTTTCGATAATAGATGATTTGCAGGCGTGCTTTCACTTCGGCACTAGTCGACACTCGATGTGTGTATAGTTGGGGTCATTGGAAGAGCACAGAAGAAACCATGAGCCTGTGAACTTGCAATTGAATGAGGTTGTGGTGAATGCAAGATCATTTCTGCATTGCCTCACAGTTTTTTTCGAATCCTTCTGCAACTAGGCTTTCCACCGGTAGAGTGATTCCAACAAACAATTATACAACCTTGGTCTCGTGAAGCCCCTTGACGACAAATCTCGGAATACGGGCTATCACATTCACTATCAAAGTTGTACAGAGAAGTTGGATCATGCTTGAGACAAATTTAAAGGTGATGCGACATAGCTCAGAGAAAATAGACTGAGAATGTTGTCGACATCCTTGGTTGCTCCATTGGCGTTGATACCCAACATAAAGTTGTAGTTGAAAAGTAAATGATTACTGCAGTGCAGCAAATGGTGCAGTTATTGTAATTGTCTGGTTTTGTCTGTCTGTCGTTGCGGCTTGCAGTCAGGGGGGCCGCAGGGTTGTCGCGTACCTCATGCATATCCCACATCACATGGAGCCTGCCACCCTCGTACCCCATTGCCCTCTTGTTGTTGCTCATTGCTCACTACCACCCCCAGAATGTTGTTATTGTTGTCATCAGGGACGCGGGCTTATTTGCACCTCTGACAGTACATAATTAGTAGAAACAGACAAAGAAATTTAAAAAAATGTGCGTCTGCTCATCATCGCTTGTTGGTGGTGATGCTAGGTGCTGAGTCTCATCACAATGGTCCAATTTCACCATTGTGAGCGTCGCCGCGTCTTTCGTGGCGGTGGGGTGGCCATGGTCTGGTTGTCGTCATTGGCTGGGTTGTTGTTGTTCAGGGAGGGGAGGTTGTGGTCAGTTCGTGTGCTGCTCCAGCTCTCTGTGGCTTGCACTGTAGTAAATAGAGTGAATATGAGAAAAAACATACCAAGGAAAAGAAAACCCGAGCTTAAGGGACTTTTACCCCAGCTCATTGTCATTGTTGCCATTCCTGGTCGTATCCGCTGCTCATTGGAGCTGTTAGCACCTCCATCCACCCTGTGAGTAGTAGCTCGCAGCGGTAGAGGTGGGTACTGGGGCTGTCCTGTCATTGGTCATGGTCATGTCCATGGACACCCCACAAACCCCTTATGAGCAGTCACTTGCAGCAGGGAGGGGTGCGCTGTCCGCGGTTTGGTGCCTGTTGTCATCCCATTGCCATCACCATTTGACCCCCAGGCATCCTGCGAACAGATGCTCGCAGCGATGGAGAGGGCAGTTTGGGTCCTGGCTTCTCATTCATTGTGGGACCTGGATTTCATGAAGGGGGAGGCAAGGAGGTCAGTGGGCGTTTATTTGGTATAGTGGTAGCCACACACCTTTTGGGTACCCCACTGCATGGGCCTCCCTTCCCCTTCCTATTGTTCTCTTAGGTCCTTGTTGTTGTTGGAATCCTTGATGGCCAATTTGAGAGGTTGATGGCAGAGTTGGACTTTGGCTGCCGCTGAGCCTTAGAACTGACTTTCAAACTGGAAACCAGAAAACAGTCAGTAAAATGAGAATGAAAAGAACCTAATAATCTTACTTATGATGTCGAATGGGTAAATGCCCATGATGTGGTATGTTTTCAGTCACTATGTACAAATCTAAACAACAAGATAATAAGCATCATTATCTGATCAAGAAGATAGGAAGAAAGGCTTACCAAATGTAATGCTAGGTCCGCCGACCAAGATTAATAGCATAAGATGGCATGGATGAAGCACAGGAAAGGGAGGAAGTGCAGGGGAAGTGGCCAGATGCGATAGCAATGTGTGGGCCAACTCACACTGCTATTTTTGGACAGCTTAGCCACTCTGAGCCACTCTGAGCTGCCCTGGGGTTGTGGCAATCAGCTTGGCTTGTGAGCTGCCTGAGCTGAGCCGTGAGCGGGCCGAGCCAAGCTGCGGCAACACTACTTACATCGTCAAACCAACCATTGCAGCTCCCAGACTCTCTGAGATCTACCCACTGCATAAGCAATAGACAAGCGTAAACCATTGGAAACATACTTCAGCAAGTATTTTAGGATTATTGTAGTGTACCTTCATCACAGATAGGTGTCATCAGACACTCTATTTGTATGTATTTGACTTAGTCATGGCTCGAATGGGCTTGAATGCTCGATTCGAGCCAAATATTCATCAATGAATATTTGGCTCTAAGTTTGCGATAATGCTGACGATCTGACACACCCAACCACTGCACTCTACCTTGTGCCACCGCTGCGAGCCCCTGCTCACAGGGTGAATAATGTGATGTTGACACTACGGGATAAGAATATAGGACAATGTGTTAAGACTATAGGTCTTTAACTCAGCCTTGGCTTCATGTGTTACAGTTGGAGGCTTTCCAACTGTCTCGTATTGCACTAGGAGACTTTCCTAGTGTATCGGGCTTCCTGCCTTCACTTGGGTACTTCCTCAAGTTGTCACAGCTTTCTGTACTCAGAGGCTTTCTGAGTAGACCGTCGGTTCGTGTATCACAGTTGGAGGCTTTCCAACTGTCAAGTTTGGGTTATCACAGCTAGGGGCTTCCTAAGCTGTCGAGTTCGAGTGTATCACAACTAAGGGACTTCCTTAGTTGTCGAGTGTTCTGGTTGAGTCTAAGACCATTGGTTGAATTAGGTCAAGCTGGAGAATACACAGAGTGTAGCTACAGCTTATATACTGTTCCAGGACTACCTATCATCCAATTGGAAAGTGAGATGCTTATCAGGTAAATATAGACAAGAACAATAGAGACAATAGGCCTCATGCCTCGCATGAGGCGTCCAATGTCAAGGAGTGCTGCGGCGCAGCATATCAGAGAACAATAAGAGAATAGCCTCATGCCTGGCATGAGGCGTCCAATGTCACGGACCTCATGTAAAGGGGTTGTCGTACCACGGTGCATGTGGGAGTGGGTTCAGGTGCATGGAGTCACCATGCGTCAAGGCGTCTTCTGTCGGAGGTGAGTCGAGTCGAATGGAAAAATTAAAGTACCTGGCCTTGCCGGTGTACATCTGGTCGTCGTGGGTTACAATAACAGAAAATCATAACATCACCCTCTCTCTATCTTTGAAGTCACTGACTTCAAATAACATCTTTGTTCCTCCTCCGGGATCTGGTCGGGTGTGGTCTGGATAGGTGAATGGGCTGGGGTTGAGGGGTGCGATGGAGGAATAACTCGTGTCTGAACTCGGACCACGATCGGGTTCTTCTGGTTCGTGCTGCCTCAGGCAGTGGTGTCAGTGGGGTGATATTCTCGTAGAGAGAAGGGTTCTCCATAGGGCATTGTAGGATGGAGAATTTGATGTCTGTAATCAGGGGTTCGGGTCTTGGTCAAAAGATTGCATAAAGGCAGAATGCGAAGGTAAGGGCTGTTGCAACAGCTAGGATCGTGCCAATGACAATGGCAAGAATCTCTATTCCAGTGAGCATGGTTCATCTTTTTCTTTTCTAGGGGTGGTCCTTCTGTAGTCGGTTCAGTGGGTGTTTTTGGTCTTGGTTTCTACAGCTGTCATCGCTGTTTATATGCCCCTAGGATTGTCTTGGCATGTTTCAGGTTTCCCTCAGGTTCCCAGGAGTTCTCTGAGGTTGGGTATCTGACCCACTTCACTAAGAAGTGCATGGTCCTTCCTTTCTGCTTATGTCCGATGATTGCTTCCACTTCGTACTCTGATTTGCCTTCTATCAGGTTGGGTGGTGGTTCTGGGAAGTTCGGTCCATGTGTCTCGGTTTCTTTGTACAGGGAAAGAAGTGCCGCGTGGAATACCGGGTGTATTTTCCACTGTTCTGGTAACTTCAGTCGATAGGAGAGTGGGCTTAGGACCTTCTTGATAGAGAATGGTCCTTCTCTTTTCAGTGCGAGCTTCTTCGTTTGGTGCGTTGTTCTGAGGTTCTTCACTTCTAGCCACACTCTGTCTCCTTCTTTGAACAGGGTGAAGTGCCTTGTTGTTCTTTCTGCCATCATCTGTCTGGCTAACTCGTGAGTTGCCTTCACTTTGTCTCGGGCCCGTTGCAGTGCAACTATTCATTTTTCTATGGCCGGTATGTTCATCTTCAGGTAGGGGAGAGGGATCGCCTTGGGCTCATAGCCCATCATGAGGTAAAATGGGGAGTTCTTCTGTACGGATGCATTCTCTGGTTGTGCATGAACTCCATGGTCAGGAGGAGGTGCTTCCAATTCTCCTGGTTGTTCGAGCAGAAGATTTGTAGGTAGACTTCCACTTCTTGATTCACCCGTTCTGTCTCCCCATCAGTCTGAGGGTGGTACGCCGTGCTCATTGCCAGCTTGATTCCGAGCAGTCTTCCTAGCTCCTGGAACAGCTGCGAGGCAAATCTGGGATCTCTGTCAGAGATGATCTTGTCTGGGAGGCCGAATCGTTTGTAGACATTGTCTAGGTAGAGGGTGGCCACTCCCAATGCATCTATCATTTTCCTGCAAGGGATAAAAATTACCCCCTTCGTAAGCCCATGGTCTACCACGACCATGAGTGCATCATAACCATCGGACTCTGGTAGGTCGGTTATGAAATCTGTTGTCACCATCGCGAATGGTCTTGTCGCTTCAGATTTGATCAGTTGCAGTGGGGGTGTCGTCGGGTGGGTATTGACCTTCATTTGCTGGCATGTGGCACATCCAGTGACATAGTTCTTGATGTATGTCATCATTCCTGGCCACCAGTAGTCCCTCCTGATCATTTCGGTAGTCTGCCATTGTCCTGGGTGTCCGCTGGTTACTCCTTCATGGTATTTTTGCACCAGCTTCTTCCATAGTTCTCCGTTGTCTGGGACGTAGCACCTGTCTCGGAAAAATAGAAGGCCATCCTCTATTTTCCAGTCTTCCAACGCCGACTTTATCGGTGGTGTTCCTTTGGTCTTTAGCGCCTCGATTGTGCTCTTTACCAGGTCATCTTTCATGATACTCCCTGCGAGTAAATCATGCATTTCGGTGTCAATGAATTTCACAAATACTGTCTCCGGCAGCATTGTGATGTCTTCATTATTGTTGTCTTCTTCTGGTACGTGATCCGCTCTCCGTGACAACGCATCGCTCTGCACCATCTGTGATCCAGGCATGTGGATGATCTGCAAGTCAAATTCTGATAGGAATAAGCTCCATCTTGCCTGTCGCCTGTTCAGTTTCTGTGCCGTTCGGAAGTACGTCAAGTTCTTGTGATCCGACAGGATTACCACTGGGTGTTCTGAACCCATCAGGTAGTGTCTCCAGGTTTCTAGTGATCGTATTATTGCTAGTAGCTCCCTGTTGTAGATCTCGTAGTTCCGTTCCATTGGTGTTAGCGCATGCAATATATATCCACACGGGTGCCAGTCCCCATTCATGTCCCTTTGTCTCAGCACTCCTCCTGTCACATGTTTTGAGGCGTCAGATTCGATCGTGAATGGTTTTGTTGGGTCTGGCATCAGCAGTACTGGGGCTTCTGCAAATTTCCTTTTCAGTGTTTGAAAGGCCTGTTCGCATTCCTTTGTCCAGTTGAACGTCTTGTTCTTCTTTGTCAGTTCATTAAGCGGTCTGCTTGTCTCCACAAAATGTCCAATAAACTTCCTGTAGAAGTTTCCAAATCCCAGGAAGGATCTGACTGCCTTTACGTTTGTTGGGGTTGGCCAATCCTGTATCCCTGCCAGTTTCGTGCTGTCCATGGCAATTTTGTTGGGTCGGATGATCAGACCCAAGAATTCCACTTCATGGACATCGAACTTGCATTTCTCCAGTTTCAGGTATAAGTTGTTTTCTGCCAGTCTTTGCAGTACCCTCTTTGTCCTTTCCTGGTGTTTGTTCTGATCCTTGGAGAATATCAGGATGTCATCCATGTAAATCACGAGCCATCCTTCTCTGATCATGTCGCGGAATATCTCATTCATCATCGCCTGGAAGGTCGCCGGTGAGTTGCATAATCCAAAGAACATCACCGTTGGCTCAAACAGCCCCCGATTTGTCTTGAAGGCTGCTTTCCATTGATCTCCATCTTTGATCCTGACGTTGTGATATCCCCATCGGATGTCCAATTTCGTAAACCATTTTGCCCCTCTTAGTTTGTCCAACAGGTCTCCTACCAGCGGCAGCGGGTAGGTGTTCTTGATCGTTCCATTATTCAGGTACCTGTAATCTTGGCAGGGTCGTAGCGCGTCCGAGTCCTTCTTCGCAACGAAGAAGAATGGCAATGCCATGGGCGATTTCGATGGTCGGATGTATCCCTTCTGCAGGCTTTCGTCAAGAAACTCGTCGAGTTTCTTCTGTTCTGCCAGTGACAACGGGTAAACCCTGCAATCCTTTGCTACAAAGTCCGGTTTCAGTTCGATCACATGATCCCAGGCCCTTGACTCTGGGAATCGTTCCGATGCCTCCTTTTTGAATATCCATCGGTACTCCTTGTACTGTTCGGGGAGTAGTTCATCTAGGGTTTTCTGTTCGGGGTCTCCTTCCTTCTTGTGTGTCAGGTGTTGAGAGACCGATGTCTTTGCCCTAATCCAGATGTTCTGTCCATAAGCATATCACGGTGATCCTTTTGCCTTCACAATCCGAGAGATTTTCTTCATCGTCTAAGAATATCCGTATCTTGGCTTGTCATATTCCTCTGTTAGCGGTGTCCTAGCTGGTTCGAATATTCCAATGACAGGTTCTCCTCGGATGTAGGCAACTAGTAGCTCGTCGTCTTTGATCTTTAGTTCGGGTGTCTCTTTTGGTTGTTCCATTGCCTGTTCCATTGCTTGTTCCATTGCCTGTTTGTGGTTTGCCTGTGCTGGGTTTTCCTTCCCAGTGTCTTCTTTGTCTTGCGGCCCAATGGGTTCTGTGTTCTGAAGAGTCGTGATTGCGATCTCTTCATCATCTATTTCTTCAATCGTTGCCTTTCTTGTTTCGACGGGCATCTTGCTTCTCCTTGGTTCAGCATGGAGGGCTCCCCCCATTAATCTTGCCTTGGCGATGATTCTTCGGCAATCTGCTCGCCGTTCTTTGTTCGTCGGTTTCTCTTTCTTCAGGGTAAGCATTTCCCTTAGTTTCACGACTATTTGGGCCGATGCCAGTCGTCCTTCTTCTTTTCTGGTGGCCAGTCTCTCCAGTTCTCTGGTGGCCACCTTTTTCCATTGTGCTCGTTCTTCCTCGGCAGTCTTCTTCTTGAGGGCGAGCTTTTCTTGTTCTTTGGCGACAATCTTTTGGCACCATGCCTGTCGCTCTTCTTTTGTCATGTCGAAGGGGTTCTTCTTCTTTTCGATTCCCCTCTGGTGCCATGATAGGTACCCTTCATTGGGTTTCTCGGTTCGCACCCTTCCGATAAGGGTTCTTCCTTTCCCATATGAGAACTCTGGGTAAGTCTCGTCCTTCGTCCTGAACTGGAAGGTTCTGATTTTCCAGTCAATCACTGGGTTGATTCTTCTGAGCCATGGCAGACCTAGGATGATTGATTCCTTTCCCAGTCCTTCCATTGATTGTTAAGAGTCCTCTGGCACAGTGGGAGATTTCCCCTCTCTTGTTTGGGGTTCCATCCACGTTCTTGACTCTGATTACCCTTTCCAGGGGGCGCAATTTGAATCCACTGCTTTCTGCGAATTCATGGCTCATGAATATCCCTCCCACTCCTGAGTTGAGTAGGGCTTCGGTTTCGATGTCTTTTCCTCTGCCTGTCCCTGCCACTTTGACATCTAAGCACATAGATTGATTTTTCAAAGTGGCTAGCAGTACAGAGCAGACGGAAAGTTCGGTGGTACCTGGCATCGAGGCAGGCCACCTCTTTAAAAACCCTCGTCCTCAATTGCGGCGAGAGCTTCTTTCTTTTCTTCTTCGTCTAGTTCTCCTATGATCACTCGGATCCTAGAGTGGGCTTCTTTTCCTTTATTCTTTGGGGATGGCCGGTCCTCAGTCCTCTTTTCCCCTTCCTTGTGTTCGGTTGCTCTGTGTCCAGGCTGGTGGCACACAAAGCACAACCCCTTCTTCAGGTGTTTGACCCTCTCCTGGTAGGAGAGGTGGTTGATCTCGAGTGGGGTTTCCTTTGCCCTAGAGACAGGGAGTTTCTTTGTAAATGTCTCTTGCAGCCTCCCTGTTATGGCCTTTGCTCTTCTCCACTGTCCATCGTACTTGGAGGCGGCATTGATCATTCCTTCCAAGGTCATCAGGATTGTTTCCATATTGAACACTCTTTCAAGGAGCTTGGGGTTCAACCCATCCATGAAGAGTTTGATGAGGGTGGTGTTGTCGTTGATTCCCGCCTTCTCTCGCAGGATTCAGAACTGCGCAATGTAGTCCTCCAGGTCCTGTCCCTGCTTCAATGTCTTCATCTCGGTTCTGGCCCTGCCAGCTTCATCGATCGGCGTGAACGCTGTCTTGAGCGCCGATTCAAAGGCTGACCAAGTTCCTAGGTCCTCTCTTTCTGCCCATGTCTGTGCCCAGGGTGCAGTGGTTCCTCCATTCATGAAGGACAATGCAAAGATGATTTTCTTCTCGTCAGTGTCATAGATTCCATGGTTCACTCTCAAATAGAGTTTTACTTCTTGTAAGAACTTTGCAGTTCTTGTTTGGTCCCCTGTGAAGTCAGAGGGGGTTCGGATTCTAATCTCCTTGGTCAATGCGGTGGGTTCGGTAGACATGTTGGCGTTGTCGTCGGATAGGGAGAATGGATCTCGTTCTGGGGTTTCTTCTTTATCGAAGGGTCTAAAATCCTCTTCGTCGAGGTATCGGGGTTCTTTGTCACTGGTTCTCCTTGAGAACCACTTCTGTGCTGGTTCCGAGTATCGTACTAGTCAACCCCGGTATCTATACCATGGGGTTCTTCCTGATGATGATGCTCCGGTTGGAGGTCTGTCTGGGCTTTGTCTGAAAGACATTGTGTCTGCACCTAGGTAGGTGGACTTCGTAGATCAGCTTGACCTTTTGTT
This sequence comes from Tricholoma matsutake, assembly GCA_026075535.2. Taxonomy (NCBI): domain Eukaryota; kingdom Fungi; phylum Basidiomycota; class Agaricomycetes; order Agaricales; family Tricholomataceae; genus Tricholoma; species Tricholoma matsutake. Next base: position 8,472,782 of record AP026541.1, on the reverse strand, counting down.
AAGACTATAGGTCTTTAACTCAGCCTTGGCTTCGTGTGTTACAGTTGGAGGCTTTCCAACTGTCTCGTATCGCACTAGGAGACTTTCCTAGTGTATTGGGCTTCCTGCCTTCACTTGGGTACTTCCTCAAGTTGTCATGGCTTTCTGTACTCAGAGGCTTTCTGAGTAGACCATCGGTTCATGTATCACAGTTGGAGGCTTTCCAACTGTCGAGTTTGGGTTATCACAGCTAGGGGCTTCCTAAGCTGTCGAGTTCGAGTGTATCACAACTAAGGGACTTCCTTAGTTGTCGAGTGTTCTGGTTGAGTCTAAGACCATTGGTTGAATTAGGTCAAGCTGGAGAATACACAGAGTGTAGCTACAGCTTATATACTGTTCCAGGACTACCTATCGTCCAATCGGAAAGTGAGATGCTTATCAGGTAAATATAGACAAGAACAATAGAGACAATAGGCCTCATGCCTCGCATGAGGCGTCCGATGTCAAGGAGTGCTGCAGCGCAGCATATCAGAGAACAATAAGAGAATAGCCTCATGAGGCATCCGATGTCATGGACCTCATGTAAAGGGGTTGTCATACCACAGTGCATGTGGGAGTGGGTTCGGGTGCATGGAGTCACCATGCGTCAAGGCGTCTTCCATCGGAGGTGAGTCGAGTCGAATGGAAAAATTAAAGTACCCAGCCTTGCTGGCGTACATCTGGTCGTCGTGGGTTACAATAACAGAAAATCGTAACACAATGGATGGCAGGAGAGAGGACAGTGCCAGCACCAATACCAACACCAACGGCGACAATCAATAGAGACGAGGGTCAACAAATGACAAGAACGAGACAAATGACAAGAACGGAGGACGACAAACAATGACGGGAATGCGGGTCCGATGAACATCGACTACAGAGGACAATGGGAAACAAGGACAAGGGCGACTGACAAACGATGAGGGGAACGAAAAAATCAGGCACAAACCAGGGGAGAGCAGCTGGGCCACATCATGCACGAAACAGGCCCAAATGACTTCTCTGGTCATTTGGGCCCAGGCAATTTCTTCATTTCTTATTTTTTTCTTTCAACTAACTTAAATTTAATATAGGTTTTAACACTCTTACAATGACACGACAACCCCACCCATGCCCAACAACCGAGGAACCTGCTGCACAGCAAAAATCAATGCCATGGGACCAACGCAGCCACCAACACCACAACCGTCAAGAGGAAAGCAAGAGCAGTGGCAGGAAGACGACACCCATCACCACCACCATCAGCCACGTGGGCAACGGGCAATGAAACGCGGCAAGAATGGGGACCATGATGCCCCCAAAGTGGTGGGAGGACAATGAGTGCCACCCACAGACCAATGAGGGGCGGGGTGAACAGCGAACGGCAGGGTAGCAATGGCAGAACAACACCAGGAACGAAGGGGATGATTGGGCCAGGAATAACAGGATGACACCAGGGGCAACGAAGGGAGGATGGTGATGGTGAGGTTGAGGACGACGCATGCAGGGACAGGGACGAAGAAGACAACATAAGAAAAGGTGCGCAGAGCGGACCCCACAGATGGAGACAGGGAGGGGACAACGGCAGCACAGTAACATCTTATTTTACAATTTGTACAGGCAACGAGGTATACAGTTAGCTAGAATCCCTGTATAATAGTTTCATGCAATGATAAAAATGATTTGTATCCTCATTCCATCGAGAACCCCTGAGAGAATTAAACTTATTCGATGGTGATAGGTCTACCCAATAATATTTGCCTGATCTCGTTGTGCTCTGATGATGGTGTGATGGGCTCATTAAGCGATCGAGGTAGTGTGCCAAATTTCTTGCTGCATCTAAACTGGTCAATATTGGCTAACAACATTCCAGCTCAATTTTCCTCGCTCAGCTCTGAGCCAATTTTGACTGGGACACTAAAACCTCTGAGGGCTGAACGATATAATTTGGAATTTTCATGAACACCAGCTTATTCAGGAGAACTGGCATCTGGCCAGGGCCCGACCCAGTCAGGGCGTGGTTTGCGGATGCAGCAGAGTCCAATGAGAGCCGGTGAGGGCACTTGAGAAGAAGAAAAAGGCACGGGAGCGCAAGTTGAGACCGTGGCACGCCAAATAGTACCAAACAATCAGACTGAGGCTAGCATCCCATCGGCAAGTCCTAGCTGCGCGGACCAGGTTGGCCTAGAAGCCTTGGGTTCAATCTATTGGTGAGTTTGGCACCCCTTTCTGTTGGTATTAGTGCAGTTCTTATGTTGGCTATTGTAGATATCACAACCATGCCAGATCCGAAGCAATTCAGCCAATCTTTACATGATCAAGCAAACCTCCTGTGCAATGTAGCAGCTGATACAGCAGCAATACATCTCTTGGAAGCTTCTGCAACCCCAGAAATACAAGCTGAATTCGAAGCAAGACTCTTCTCCCACATTCCTCCCAGCTTCCAATCCCAGATCAACAAGGGAGCACTCTTTCGGAACTTTCTCTCCTGGTGCAACAATACAAGGACTGGTTGCCCTCATGGTCTCAAGGCTGCAATCGCCAGCCGAAAGGACCACAAGGAGAGCCACCGAATGCAAAAACGACTTCATGGTGATAACAGGCCTTAATTGGTCTCCGATTCGCAGGGAACAGTTCCTTTCCACCATCCCCAGGATGGTCATCGAACTGATCGCTGCGGCATACCCTCCTCTTGGCCATTGGGTATTTGAGTCTGAAGCGATACGAGCCAAGTGGGAAAACCACATAACCCAAGGACCACAGCCCAACAAGCAAAAGAAGCAGCTGCTGTTACAATTTTCCTTGTAACTCATGGAACCCAACCAACCCAACCAACCCGACGATCCCCTCCAGACAGGAGGCACTACCTGACTCATGCCTAGGGCATGTCCTTGACACCAGACACATGCACGATGCATGCCAACTGCATGCATTCAATCCCCTTCCCATGGAAGGCACCCTTGACGCATGGTGACTCCATGCACCTGAACCCATTCCCACACATGCTGTGATACGACAGCCCCTTGACATCGGATCCTTGACATCAGATCCGTGACATTGGACACCTCATGCTAGGCATGAGGCTTATTGTTTCTATTCATACCTGATACACATCTACCTCTCCAATTGGACGATAAGGACCTTCCTACTAGTATAAGTACTGCGACTTGTAGTAGGGATGTCCTTAGTTTAGATCTAGGCATTCTACAGCCTTAACTTGCAACTCACGAACTTACTCGAAACCACTAAGGAAGCCCCTTAGTGCATGAACCTGAATGACTCTACGCAGAAGCCCTGCTAGAGTGCACTACCTATCTTATGTTGGATGCTCCGAGTAAGACTAGTGCCGAACGACTCGTCGAGGAAGCACCTCGTCGAATGACATCGACTAGATCGAGTGGTTGAGGCTTTGCCCTTAACATAAGATCTAAACTATCTGCTAGCCCACCTACCTAGGTGTAGGCAATACGTCTCGAAACACACCACAGCGACCTGGGTCTAGACAAACCCCAGACTGACCACCAAGAGAAGCAGAACCACAGCCAGGTTCATCTTGGTACCGATACAACAAAAGACTAGTCCGTTACTCAACCCCAGCACAGCATTGGTTTTACGGATCAACCGACAGACAAAGAGGAGATTTCCTCACCGACGAAGACTTTGAACAACCACACACACCCCCACCCAAAACATCCACCTGCTTCCTAATAGATGAAACCAACAACCTCCACAATGAGAGGTCTGAACCCGCCGCAACTGCACCAATGATGTCCGTGAAGGACATTCAAATCCAATCACCCACAGACTTCTCAGGAGAGCAGACCAAGACCACCAAGTTCCTGCAGGAGATAGACCTGTACTTGTGAATCAACGACCAGGTCTACAACACGAATGACAAGAAGATCATCTTCATGCTGTCCTTCATGAATGGAGGGACAGCAGCTGCCTGGGTGCAGGCATTTGTCAACCAACACCAGTCTGAAGGACTCGGAGAATATGCAGACTTCCGACAGAAGGTCCTAGAGGCCTTCTCACCGATCGACGATGCTGGAACAGCAAAGACAGAGATTAAGAATCTCAAACGAGGTTCAGGGAACCTCGAAGAATATGTGGTGAACTTCTGCATCCTGAAAGACAGGACGGGAATCACCAAAGATGCAGCCATGATTGAGTACTTCATGGACGGACTGCATCCTGAGTTACTGAAGAGGGTACACACAATGGAGACAGTGCCCAACACTCTCAAAGGCTGGATAAAGGCAGCTTCAAAATACGAAGGCCAATGGAAATGGGCCATGGCAATCCTGGGAAAGACCAGGCAGAACCAGAAGACAAACAAAACAACAAAGAAAGGACAGCCCTCTCTTGACATCAACCGACTGACAAACCAAGAACATGTGGAACACCTCCAGAAGGGATTGTGTTTCATCTGCCACCAACCGAAACACCAATCGTCCAACCACAGGGATGGAAAGAACCCCACTCAGACGGGGTCAGCGCCCCCTCCCTACCAAAACCGCTTCACCCAGAAGAAGACTGGGGTGGACACCTACCAGAAGATCCGCACAATGCTGGATGAACTAGATGAAGAAGAAAAGAAACGAGCCCTCAACCCCATGGAGGAATCGGGTTTTTAGAGCAGCGGCCTGATACGATGCCAGTCACCGCTGAAATTTCCATAGGGTCTGTACTCTTGGCTACCATGAATAGACAATCTATGCACCTGTCTATTTGGGTAGCTGAGTCAGACAACAGAAAAGACGTCGCAACAAATGCGCTCCTCAACTCTGGAGCAGGAGGAGTCTTTATTGACTCAAAATTCATTGAACAAGAAGGGATCAAGACATATCCCTTGGGCTACACCATCTGGGCCACAAACATAGATGGAACCCTGAACAGGCAGGGAACAATCATGAGATACGTGAGGGGAAGGCTCCACATCAATGGATGGAGCTGCCCAATGAAATACCCAGTCGCTGGACTAGGCAAGGAATCGGTGATCCTGGGCCTGTTGTGGCTATGGGAGGTGAACCCAATTATTGATTGGAAGAAAGGAACGCTTGAGTTCCGAGATGAAGAACGATGGGCTCAAATCCAATGGATCTTGGAGAAGACAAGAAGAGCCGAACAAGCCCTCCCAAACACCCTAAAGCTCCCCAGGGTCGACACTGAAAGGGAAGCACCCAACAACAAACTGGCACAAATTCAATGCATTGTGGCCAAAACAAGACAAAGGCTCTCTGAAGAAAAAGAGAGGAACCTCACCCGAGCCAAAGTGGCCGTGACAAAAACCAGAGAAAGACTCTCCAAAGAAAGGGAGAGAAACCTTGCCCGAGCCTGATTGGCCATGGCAAAAATGAAGGAAAGGCTTTCCGAGAAGAAAGCAAAGGAGCTGAATTCAGTCCAGAAAGCCATTGCGAAGACCAGGACCAAGGACACTCCTAAAGAAGACAGGAACCTTGAAGCAGCAAGACGTGCCGTTGCCAAAACCCAAGAAAACCAGAAGAAAAGACAACTGGAGAAGGGAAAGAACAATGAATGCGACAGGACACGACAAATCATGCAAAAGATGAAAGAACTGCTAACCTCCACAGGGGAGGGAAGTACTGGCAAAAGGAGCATGAAAACGACACTATGAAACAGGATAAACAACCCTCAACAAGGGACTACCCCGACCCACGATATTAGGACCCCAGATCACAGTACCACCAATGCTGAAGTACCTATGCCCAGGGAGACTCCCCCTCAAGTGAAGGTCGAGGAGATACCTGATGAAGAATTACTGGCAGACACCGGCATGGAAATATGAGCAATGGAAGAGACCTATGAACAAGATGCGACAGACCTCTTGATCACATATGTACGAGGAGAACCGGTCATTGGCATATTTGAACTGCCAGAAGAACCACCCCTCACCAGGGAGCACTGAGGACCAACCCATAGGTACATATGGAAAATGAACACAATCTCCAGGATCACAAAGGCCAAAGACTCCCTGCGATATGTATTCTCAAAGAGCGCATGGATCAAAGCAAAGACATCCATTTCCCAGCGACTCGCACATGAACAGGATGAGGGAAAAGAGGCCAGCAAGCAGACCCTGGACGACCTACTGCCACCAGAATACCAGAAATACAGACAGGTATTCAAAAAGGCTGCATCTGAACAATTCCCGGAATCAAGACTGTGGGATCATGCAATTGACTTGAAGGAAGGCTTTGTACTGAAAGATTGCAAAGTCTACCCATTGACACCGAAAGAACAAGAGAAACTCAATGAGTTTCTCGATGAAAATCTGGAAAAAGGATACATCCGACCGTCAAAATCGCCCATGGCATCCCCATTCTTCTTCGTGTCAAAGAAGGACTCTGATGCTCTGTGACCTTGCCAAGACTATCACTATCTGAACGAAGGAACGATCTGGAACAACTACCCCCTCCCACTGATCGGAGACCTCTTGGACAAGCTGAAGGGAGCAAAAATTTTCATGAAACTCAATATTTGATGGGGATATCACAACGTACGGATAAAGAAAGGAGATGAGTGGAAGGCAGCATTCAAGACTAACTGAGGGCTATTCAAGCCAATGGTGATGTTCTTTGGGCTGTGCAACTCACCGGCAACATTCCAGGCCATGATGAATGATCTTTTCCAAGATATGCTAGATGAAGGATGGCTCATCATCTATATGGACGACATCCTGATCTTCTCGAAGACGGAAGAAGAACACTGGATAAGGACCAGAAGGGTCCTCGAATGACTATGACAATGCGATCTCTACCTGAAAATAGAGAAGTGCAAATTCAGTGTACAGGAAGTCAAGTTCTTGGGCATGATCATCAGACCCAATGAACTTGCAATGGACAACCCGAAACTGGCTGGGATCAAAGACTGGCCCACGCCAAGGACAGTGAAGGATGTAAGATCCTTCCTAGGATTCGGAAACTTCCATCAATGATTCATCAGACACTTCGCGGATCTGGCCAGACCGCTAAATGATTTGACAAAGAAGAACCAGAAATTCGAATGGACAAACGACTGCCAGCAGTCGTTCGATGTGCTAAAAAGGAAGTTCAACAAAACCCCAGTACTGCTGATGCCAGACGCAATGAAACCATTTGTGGTGGAATCTGATGCCTCGAAATTTGCGACAGGTGCAGTACTCAGACAACAAGACGCCAACAGAGACTGGCACCCATGCGGATACATCTCGCATTCTTTCAACGAAGCGGAAAGAAATTACGAGATATATGACCAGGAACTATTGGGAGTAATCCGAGCGTTGGAAACATGGAGACACTACCTACAGGGGACACCATTCCCTGTGACGGTACTGTCCGATCACAAGAGCCTGATGTACTTCCGTCAGCCACAGAAACTAAACCGACAACAGGCTAGATGGGCCATTTACTTGTCACAATTCGACCTGAAGCTACAACACGTACCAGGATCACAGATGGTACAATCTGACACCCTATCGAGGAGAGCAGATCACATAGCTGAAGAAGACACCAATAACAAGGACAAGACCATCCTCGCTGATGAACTGTTTGTCAAAATGATCGACACTGATCTCCAGGGAGCCCTGGTCTCAGCAATAATGAAGGATGACCTCGTAAATGACGCTTTACGAGCCCTGAAGAACAATGGAACCCCCCCAATCAAGTCTGCATTGGAGGACTGGAAATTTGAAGATGGCCTGCTCTTTTTCAAAGACAGATGCTACGTGCCACAGGATGAGACCCTCCGCCGAGCGATCATACAGAAATATCATGATAGCATCACGACAGGGCACCCTGGACAATGGCAGACAATCGAACTGATCCGACGAGACTACTGGTGGCCAGGAATGGCCAACTTCATCAAGAAGTACATTGAAGGCTGCGCAAAGTGCCAGCAAATGAAAGTGAATACACACCTGACACCCCCACTGCCGACACCGATATCATCCGACGCCAGCAGACCATTCAAGCTGGTAACGACAGATTTTATCATGGACTTGCCCATGATAAATGGATTTGACTCAATCATGGTCGTGGTAGACCATGGTCTTACAAAGGGGGTAATTTTTATCCCTTGCATGAAGATGATTGACGCACTTGGCGCCGCAGACCTTTACCTGCGCCATGTATACACAAGATTTGGACTCCCCGGAAGAATCATCTCAGACAGAGACCCTCGATTCGCATCCAAACTCTTCCGAGAACTTGGACGATTGCTTGGGATTAAGCTATCCATGAGCACTGCCTATCACCCCCAGACCAATGGAGAAACGGAGCGAGTAAACCAAGAGCTAGAGGTTTACCTCCACATGTTCTGTTCAAACAAACCCAAAGATTGGGAGTGTTATCTCCCAATGGCAGAATTCGCGCACAACCAGAAAATGCACTCCGCAGTAAAACACTCACTGTTTTACTTGATGATGGGATATCAACCATGCACTATCCTCACCCCATACAAAAAGACGAATGTGCCGGCCACCGAACAGAGAATACAAGAACTTCTCTCTGCGAGAAGGGAAGCTCTTGCCGCACACGGACTAGCCAGACAGGCTATGGCTGCCTGAACAAAAGGGCGATATGAACCGTTCAAGGTTGGAGAACAAGTATGGCTTGACTCCAAGAACCTGAAGATTGGCTACCCAATGAGAAAACTGGCACCAAAATGAGAAGGGCCCTTCGTGATTGAAGATGCCTTGTCGAGAACGACATACCGATTGAAACTGCCACCAAGATGGAAGATCCACCCGGTATTCCATGTGGCTTTACTCACACAATACCATGAGAACGACACTCATGGGCAAAACTTCCTGACTCCACCACCCGACCTCATGGAAGGAGAAAATGAATATGAGGTGGAAGCGATCATCACACACAAGAAGCACAGCAAGACATGCCGTTACCTTGTGAAATGGGTTGACTACCCAACATCCGAAAACACATGGGAACCCAAATCCAACCTAAAGAATGCCCCCGAGATCCTGACAGCATATAAGAAGAGGTACCACCTCTGACGAAAACCCAAAAACCCCCTTTCTTCCCACAACAACATTCCCCAATATGCCTGCCGAATGACGATTCACCCGAGAATACCTATGAAACCGATCAAACGCTGATTCCCTTCGCATTCACCTTGCCCATGACCCACCAAGATACCACCTTGCCAGAATGTGCTTCTACTATGCGAGCACTATTGAACAGATGGAACGAAATCTAGAAGAAGCGATGAACAATGCAGATGCCCTGGGGATCGAACAGACGATCCAGGAGATGATTGCACCGCAGTCAGACAGACCGAGAATAGCTGAGGAGAGACCTCACACCCCCCTAGATCGACACAGATGACCACTGACCTCACCCTCGCCATTCAGCGAGCGGTGTTAAGGGCAAAGCCTCAACCACTCGATCTAGTCGATGTCGTTTGATGAGGTGCTTCCTCAACGAGTCATTCAGCACTAGTCTTACTCGGAGCGTCCGATGTAAGATAGGTAGTGCACTCTAGCAGGGCTTCTGCATAGAGTCGTTCAGGTTCACGCACTAAGGGGCTTCCTTAGTGGTTTCGAGTAAGTTTGCGAGTTTGCAAGTTAAGGCTGTTAATTGCCTAGATCTAAACTAAGGACATCCCTACTACGAGTTGCAGTACTTATACTACAAGGGAGGTCCTTATCATCCAATCGGAAAGGTAGATGTGTATCAAGTAAGAATAGAAACAATAGCCCTCATGCCTTGCATGAGGCATCCAATGTCATGGAGTGCTGCGGTGCAGCATGTCAGGAAACAATAAGAGATAAGCCTCATGCCTAGCATGAGGTGTCCGATGTCATGGATCCAATGTCAAGGATCCAATGTCAAGGACATGCTGCGGCGCAGCATGTCGATCGTGAGAGTCCGACATCATGGACCTCATGTCAAGAGGTTGTTGTATCACAGCATGTGTGGGAGTAGGTTTGGGTGCATGGAGTCACCATGCGTCAAGGGTGCCTTCCTCGGGAAGGGGATCAAATGCATGCAGTCGGCATGCGTCGTGCATGTGTCTGGTGTCAAGGTCATGCCCTAGGCATGAATCATGGAGTGCCTTCTGTCTGGAGGGGATCGTCGGGTCGGTCGGGTCGGTCGGGTTCCATGAGTTACAAGGAAAATTGTAACAAGCGGAGCGACAGAGACGAGTGACGAACTCCCTCTGGAGACTCCTCCCGTTCTATGAAGAACCCGAAGATCGTGCCTAGGGCACCTGAAGTAATCGATCTGACCACCCCCGAACCCGAACCGAAAACCACCCAACCGCCTTGGTCCCCCCCACACATGAGACATGCCAGATGTTTCATCTGCCAAGAGATAGGCCATTTCGGCCTGATTTGCCCACAATATATTTGCAAGTATTGCAAACAGTGAGGCCCCAGACACTGATGAACTGCCCGGAGAAACCTTGGAAAGATCGAGAGACTGATCAAAGAGAAGCCGAACACAGACAGCGGCTCTTCTTTAACTCCAGATACGATGATTTTGATGACAACGCGATGGGAAACATGACAGGAGAGCCATATGGAAGAATTTAAAAGGCAGAGCTCAAGACAATGGCATGACAAGACAGACCCATGCTCACAGGGATTACAATCCTCGCCATCGTCGTTGGCACGACCCTGGCTGCAGCGGCAGCCCTAACCTTTGCATTTTGCCTCTACGCCATCTTCCAAACAGAACCCGAACCCCCGATTACAGATGTTGAATTTGCCATCCTGCAATGCCCCCCTTTCAACGATACTACCGACTCCTTGACACCGCTACCTAGGGCAGCGCGAACCAGAAGAACCCGATCATGGTCCGAGTTCAGACATGAATTATTCCTCCATCGTACCCCTCAACCCCGACCTACCCACATAACCAGACCATGCCCGATCAGACCACAAAGGAGAGACAAAGATTTAGGTCGAAGTGTGGAACTTTCGACCATAGCGGGGGGGTAATGTTACAATTTTCCTTGTAACTCATGGAACCCAACCAACCCAACCAACCCAACGATCCCCTCCAGACAGGAGGCACTACCTGATTCATGCCCAGGGCATGTCCTTGACACCAGACACATGCACGATGCATGCCGACTGCATGCATTCGATCCCCTTCCCATGGAAGGCACCCTTGACGCATGGTGACTCCATGCACCCGAACCCATTCCCACACATGCTGTGATATGACAGCCCCTTGACATGAGGTCCATGACATCGGACTCTCACAATCGACATGCTGCGCCACAGCACTCCATGACATCGGACACCTCATGCAAGGCATGAGGCTTATTGTTTCTATTCATACCTGATACACATCTACCTCTCCAATTGGACGATAAGGACCTTCCTACTAGTATAAGTACTGCGACTTGTAGTAGGGATGTCCTTAGTTTAGATCTAGGCATTCTACAGCCTTAACTTGCAACTCATGAACTTACTCGAAACCACTAAGGAAGCCCCTTAGTGCATGAACCTGAACGACTCTACACAGAAGCCCTGCTAGAGTGCACTACCTATCTTATGTCGGACGCTCTGAGTAAGACTAGTGCCGAACGACTCGTCGAGGAAGCACCTCGTCGAACAACATCGACTAGATTGAGTGGTTGAGGCTTTGCCCTTAACAGCTGCAAATGATGGCACTCGACCCAGCACTTCTTGCCTTCAATGTGGATGCTAGTGAGAGCTGGATTTTTGTTACTAAGCAAGGCGAGCTGGTTGCTATCATTCTTTGGGATTTTTGCACCAGTGAGGAAGCACTCGCGTGGTTGGATGCTGTGGTGCTCAAGACTGTGGGAGTTCGGAAGAGCATCAGAGTCTGTTACAATCAACACTGTGTTGCGAAGCACTGCTGATACGATCTGTTTGCAGCTTGAAGATCCAGGTAAACTTGTTCAAGTAGGATACTCGGCAGGATCGCGCAGTTCGCCAAAGTTTGACTGGGTCAAAAACCTCCTTTCAGCCCAGCACACACCTGAGGTAGTTGAAGCCATGAATGTCAAGGCTAGCTCAGCATGTGCCTTTGTGTGGAACCTCATACGCTCGCAGCTTCCCACAGAGGTGATTGAAGACTTTGAGAGATTTATTACAGATGCCGAATTAGTGCGTATGGATGCTGATTCACTCATGGCCAAAGCAGCTGGAAAAGGTGTATACACTGTCAACATTGGGGAGGACCAGTTCGACTTCCACAAAGCGGAACTCGCCCCAGCCACAGGAGTTTTTGCAGAAAACTACTCTCGGTGCGTAGCATAACACAGGTTGTACAAGCTGCTGGAAACAAGGTTTAGGGCAATGCACCACGAACACCAGCCACACAAGTTTGCAGTGTCGCTGACGACAGAGCACAGTGCTGGAGCTGAAGCTGGGGGCCATTTCTTCATATCCAAATATGGCATCCGAATCCATGGAGCCCCAAATACCTTGGTGGTTTGGATTTCATCCAAGCCACATGGGACCAGTCTTCAAGATTTTTCACCCCAGGGCGAGGAGCCAGACTTTTCTCAAAGAGGCATTGCTTTTGTTACACCATCCCGGTTGAAAAGTGTTTGGGAGCAGTATAACTGGTTGATCAAGCTGGGGCAATGGAGGCATTATATGGGAGGGAAGCCGGAGGCAGTGAAATTTTTGAGTAGCCAGTTTGTGTGTTGTTGAGTTGCAATAGCCAAATCTTTGCTTGCAAATCTCAGGCACATATCAAAAGAAAACCTCAATAAGAGGTACCACAACTGGATATGTAGGCTAGGCAGCACTGGGTATAAGTCAGGTCTGGTAAACTAAAGGGGAAGGTAGGAAGGAGGGGATAAGTAGAATGGTTGCATTTGCATATAAGTACGGAGAGAAGTCCATGACAATCAGTCTTTGTAAAAACATAATTAAAAGGCTCTAAAGAAAGTTGGGAATGGTGGGAGGAAGCACAAAGTGGAGGCTAGTCACAGGGGATCAGCCATGGAATGAGTGCTGATTGCACCCAAGATCTCGACAAGAAACCAATGGTGGTAGGCGCTTACAAATGATGCAGGTTCGGACCCGGGGATATAAGCTGCCGATGCCAATTGGGCAAGATAACTTGCAGGAAACCAGACCGATTGGAAGCAAGTTTGGAATGACATTGTTCCCATGCCAGCTACTGTGCCGCAAAGAGCATATGGGGTGTACTCAAAATCACCATCTCCAGCTGCAATTATCTACAGTCATATAAGCAGGGCGAATGTTGTCAGCTGGGTTTGACTTACTGATATAGGTTCAGCTGTAACATCAAGCAGAGGTGATCCAGTTGCAGCCCAGACCAGCATGCGGCTCTAAAAGGCAGGAGAATCAATTAGCGAAAGATCAATGAGATTACTGAAGGAGCTGGCAAGGTCAGCAAACCGCTGGGGGCATGGAATTCCCTGCCCCTGAAGGAAATTATAAAGTAAGGATTTGTAAGTGAGTGAAGGATTGCCAGTTGCGCGGTGTATATTCATGAGCTGCTGGTGCTCAGTTCCTGACAAAATGGACAGATGGCCATTGAGAGAGTCAAATCCCAAGATAAAGAACACCCCATTGAGGCTAAGGAAAGCCTCTGGGCCACCCTCGAACGATCGCAAGGCCTGCATCCTTGTAAGAATATGCAGTATAACATGAAGACATCTTCTCACCTCTGTGAACTGGAAACCATTCTGGCATGGAAGGTTGAAGCCTTCGGCGAAACTTGTCCACTCAGGGAGCCAGTACGAATCACTACCAAGCGTCGCTTTGTAAAGCATGTCAACTGCAATTGACTGGTGTGTGGCAAAATCACAATTCCGATAAGCCGATACCTGGCCAGGTGTTAGATATCCGATCAAGGTGTAAATGGCTGGCTCACTTTGGTATCATGGTAGGTGGCAAAATGAGAAGCGAAAGGTTGCAGATCACCTTCTGGTCCCGATTCCAGCCAGTCGGCAATCAGCTTTTGCAAATCGACGAACCATTCCCCAATGAAACCTGGGGTGAGACAGTGAAGATTGAATTTGTAAACAATAAAAAGAATGACAGTGGGAGAGAGAGGCATTGGAGTTTGCCCATGAATGTAGAGAAGTGCACAAACAGCCCCGAGGCGCTTCAACTCCTGTTTCCAAGCCACAGAGACAGATGAGGCAGCGAACGATGTCATGCACCAAAGGGTGCAGAAGCCAGCTGCGCACTGGACAAAAAACTGACTTTGGATGCGAAGGAATCGATCCCACAGCATGAAGAGCACCTCCCTCTGGACACCCTGACCAAATGAAGTGCTACCACCTGAGTGGCTAAACAAAAATCAGCAATGCATCAGATTGCACTGGAGATCAAAGCTTACACAGTGAACAGTCAGTGGGGTGAAAGAATGCGTGAATAATCATTGTTGCACCCAGCCTCATCAATCAGCTCGCTCAATTGATCAACCAGCTCATCGAGTGAGCCTGCCTCAAGAGTCAAGTTCGGCACACTGTCCATTCCGCGAGTAGCAGCCTGGTATATTGTACTAGTAAACCCATCCATTTCATATGAATGGGCACCAGGAGCTGGAGCTACCCATGGGTTAGCACTGTCCCAAATGGAGCAAGGGAGAGAGCTTGTGATGATGGTTGCAAACGAGGGCTCATGTGGGATGGACTGTTGGTGTGATACCTGAAGATTGTGGGACCGGGACATGGATGGGCGATGCTGCATATACAAAGGTCAGATAGGTTGAATATTGGCAGAAGAGTGCCAACCAACCTCCAGAGTAACAGTCGCTTGCCGGCTATGTGAAATGGGGATGCGGGATGGCAGCTACACAATCATAAGATGCAATGTAGAGCCCCTACTGTTCTGCTCACCTCGTTTTTGTCATCTTCATCGTCCACCAGGAGTTCACCTTCCGACTCGCACCACAAGCCATCATCAGCACCAAACTCATTATCCTTAGGGAAAATCTGAGCAATCCTAGCTGCAATGCAGGCATGCAGCCGATCACGCTCTATATGCCGCAGTGGGAAGTGAGAAACAGCTGGGAAACAATTAGCTTCCAGTGACCTTCCACCGAGTTGAATACTTGCCAAGATGTACAATAAACTGGTTGCCCTTGTCTATGCACTTCTCATAAGCAAAGCGATGCTGGTCGGTTGCAAGAGTGCTGATTGTTTCTTCACCATCAAGTCTGTGAGGGACTAGGTGGATTTGTTGATCTGATTGGTGCATTGTCCCCTTGTTTGTTAAGGTGAGAAGGCAGAGATGGTGAGTTATGGTGAGGTGGGGAGTCACAGCAAACTGATAATGGGAACCAGAGTTTTGCATCTGGGTAGCAACATAATCAATGAGTGTCACCACTTTAGTCGATAGTGCGAGTTCGAATCTATAAAGGAGATCCACCCCTTTGAGGATGTGTGCAAAGGCATCGTTGGCGAGATGGAACAGAACCTGCTCTTGAGTACATCCTGGGAGCTGGGCAAGCACCATCAGCAGTGCATGAGGAAAGAGAAACAAAGTTTGGGCTGACGGCAGGAGAGTATACCCTCACTTGAATCTGGATCTTCTGGCGATCGGGCTCAATCAAGCAGTCATCAATTCTTGCTCTGGCAGGGTTGTGGGCTAGAGTTGGTGGAGCCCTGGCTGGCCCTCGGTGGCATCTCCTGCAACAAGCAAGTTGTGCATGCCGGGGAATAGTTGCAGCTGCTGAAGCGAGGCATGCCTGGTTTGCTTGCTGGGTGGGAAGAGGCGCAGAAGAGGGCACCGCAAGGGCAGAAAAGCCAAGAAAGGGTTGGGAGGCAATGGGAGAATTGATTGGCAAGGGTGGTAACATGCGGGCACTTTGGTAGAACTTGTCGATGGGTGGAGGTTGCTGGGAAGGAGATATCTGAGAAGCAGGAGGAGAAGCAAGATTGAAAGGGGAGGGAGTCGTAGGGACAGGAATCACTAGAGATCGCTAGTTAGCCATCGCCATTAGTAGAACCGATGAACCGCACGCTGGCTGGAACCCTGGCTAGTCCCCTGGTTTTGATGCCTGACAAATTCTTAGAACGCTTGGAATTGCTCAAAGTTTGCGAAGCTGAAATTCTGCGGGCGGCTTACATGATAGGGTAGTAGTAGAGTTATAGCACAGGCTTACTGATGAGCTGCTCATCTCTAGTAAATATTCACTGAGCTGCAGCAAAGCCACGAAAGTCAACAGGAAAAGTTGCCTCGTAATGCGAAGGCAAAAACAAGGCAGATAAAGTTCAAAAGGAAGAAAAGAATGGCAGGTTGGAAGAGGGATATGGTGAATTCGAAGCGACAGTAGGATTTTGAGTGGTGATAGAAGATTTGGAGGGGAGATTTGAGGAGTGCCAGAGGTCATAGTTATAGTCTCAAGATCATGGTCTACCATGTTCGAATCGCAGTTGGATTCCAGCTGGTTAACCATAACCATGTTCGACCACGATCGGATATCCTTTGACTGCAGAGGATCGTGACCACAAAAATGCAGACTACAAACCACAGTCTGCAGTTCAAAAGCCACCAGGTACAGGGAGGCCATGAGCACAACCACCAAACCGCCAAACATGAACTCAAACCATGAACCATGGCCCATCACGCACCACAAATCAGTGGGAATTGATCGTAAAACTACCAAACTCAAACCATGAACCATGAACCACAAACCATGAACAACACCTGACTTGGCCTAACCCTCTGCTGATAAGGAACACCATCTCCAACATCAAACCGCGGACCTGAACCACCACACATCAATTGGAATATTTGCCAATAAATAATCCCATAGGTGGCCCGGGGGTGATGCCTAACCAAACCACTCATGTCATGACCTGTCTTCCAAGTTTCAATAGTAATCATTGGTATGTCCCATCGACATGGTTTGTGCTGCAATGTTTACTATTGCTCTAGTCTTAACACCCACAGGGATCATTTATCAGAGAACATGACATTCTCCCCAGATGAGCCCATGGCTGTGGACCTGCAGACCAGACCCCAAACAGACACAGATGCAGGCATTATTTCTGGGGGCACTGTAGTGATGGGAACTCATGCTGCCATCTCTGATGACC
Source organism: Tricholoma matsutake (assembly GCA_026075535.2). NCBI lineage: Eukaryota > Fungi > Basidiomycota > Agaricomycetes > Agaricales > Tricholomataceae > Tricholoma > Tricholoma matsutake. The sequence goes on along the minus strand of AP026541.1, from coordinate 8,455,757 downwards.
CAGCCCCCCAAAGTGCTATTGCAGAAACTGGAGCCATGGCTGCTACTGCTGCCATACCTGCCGCTACTAGTGATGCTGCTGCAACCTCTGCAATGACCATGCCTGTTACCATGGCTGTCCCATCTGGAATGACTTCAACCACCTCTGATGCCACTGCAAACTCTTCTTTGACAACCATGCCCATTACCAAGAGGTGGCAGATCGTGGAATTACGGCCATTGGATCTGGTCAGGGCTGATGGGATCAACGGTCGGCAGTTCAACGGCAAGTCAGATTTGTCATCAAGCATCATCAAAGCGGCTTCCCAGCCATCTCTCGAAAGTTATCGCTACGTCCAAGATAAGTCATTGAGCTAATATATTACTATAAGGAATGTTGAATACATGAATCACAAGCGAATCATAGGTTAATGGAATCACGGAACATGAAAAGAAAGAAGAGGTAGTGGAATCAAGGGATCAGGCCCAGATAGAAGAGTGCGTGTTCGGTGGGGAGAATCATTACGATGATCCTGGATAGATGGTAGACGATTCATACAACGAGCTTCATATGAATCATACGCAGTAACTAATGTACCTTGCTTGTCATCTGGAATTCCCAAAGCCTCCTCTTCATTATTACCAATGGTAAGACGGCGAACGGATTTGGATTGTTGATGAAGAACCATCAATGTTGAGTATTTCGACACAGAGCTGTGGATCTTGAAAGGATAGGTTGCAAACGGGCAGCCGAGTTCCCAGAAGAATGTCATGCCATTACACGACGGCGGTAGTGGAGCAGATAGCGCGACAGGGTTGGATTGACTAAGGATGTTATCTGTACAGAAAGTTAGTTTGAAGTCGAAATAAAATGAATTAATATTACGCACCAAGATACTTTAACCTACATTCTTTGCTTCCTTGATGCTGCTTCAGCGAGTTTGAAGACGACTGGGCATATCTGACGTGGGCACCACATCTTTCGCAAAGAATTTGACGCGGACCATTTGACGCTCTGCTGATTTCGCAAGAAGGTTGATTCTCCTTATTGCCAGTGGAAAAGGTATTATGAACATGAAAAGGAAAAGAATGGACGGAAGAAAGATTGTGGGGTGATGGTACACTATCTACAGTGTTGGATCGCCATCGTGATAGGTTTATGCTGCAGAGTGGTGCGCCTCGAGTGTCGAGGAGGCGCGATAACGGATAGATAGCGTCCACTTGGTATCAATCCTATCAAACTCCGCTGCCTTTCTGCCGAAAGCCAAACAGAGCACGCAACTGCCTAATATGGGGGGTACCCCCTACCCCCTACCCTTATGTAAGACATGGCCAGGATCGGCGAATCTGTCACCTCTTGCCCATTACTGCAGCTGTTCCTACAACGACATTATTAACGATCATTCTCGATCATTCTCGGCCACATCCGATCCGATTTTGACTGGATCATTCACAACTTCCAATGGAAACTGGATTTGCTGGAGCAGCTCTAATTCAAGGTTGACTGTATGTATGGCAAAGTACCTTTATAATGTGCTGCAAATTTATTACAGTGCACCGATGTTCATTCCAGCACCATATACATACTCCACCCTCTTGCTAACTGAAGCACAGTCCAGTGGAGATAACTCGGGTATGTCCCCTTTGAGGTTTCAACATAAGATAAAAGAAATCGATACTTATGGCTAGGCCTTCGTGAGATAGTTGATGGTTGTGCTACGAAAGTTGAAGGACATCTTCGCCAGGGAGATTTCAGAGGGAAAATTGGCACAATAGGTTTTCACAGAGCCTGAGGTATACGGTAGCTGTAGCACACATGTTTCTTTCTCTATACATGTTCATGTGTAGTACAGAAGCCAGCTGTTCCTTTATGGGACCGCGCTTGTAAATCTATCTATCTATCAATCTGTGATTCTATACATGCTATGAGTCTTAGCATGGTTATCATGATAATCTCAGTCTGCAATTCGGCCAGTATCTTCTATGTAGGGCGGGAGCATGCCATTTATTGTACGAAGGACCCAGAAGGAGGCTGAACAGAACTTTAGTGTACATGTTATAGGCCTTCTTACTTCGGTCCGAGCATGAGGTCTGTGAAAGTCCATGGGGTCAATATGTCAGGAAGCATAGGACAGTGGAATGCTAGATATCAGAAGCTTGCGGGGGCAATTTATACGTAGCTTCGGAGCGAAACGTCGCACAGTTTCAAGTATCATAAGATTCGAAAATGTTGCCAGTGAATATGAATGCGCTTCATACTCACCCAAATGTCACAAGCCGCTATGTGTCCCATATCTCCATTGCTAAGCAGCGCGAAAGTCACCGAGATATAGAAGTGTTCCTCGTGGGGAGCATGAAGGGTGTAACTGGTCTCACCAGCTTTAAATTCCGTAAGATCAACAAGAAAACTTGCCCACTCGCGAGCAGCTTGCCTTGTGCGCCGGTCACGAGAACAGAATACTCGTTTCCTATTGGCTAGCGCCGTCCTCACTGTGGACGACCGTTGTGGTCCTCCGAGTCGCAATTGTATGTCGATATTGTTGAATGTCAGACGCCGCTTTACTAAATGGCATGCACTTCCCTTTCCTCATTCCCTCATCACTTGCTCATTTAGTAACCGTGCACACATGGCTATCACTCCTGGCCCTCAGTGGCAACGCGTTTCTGCCGGCTCCTTTCCTCCCTTCTTTATGTTCAATAAGCCAATCCAAAAGTCTGAACAAGACGATCGAGAATATCGCATAATTAAGCTCGAAAATGGTCTACACGCTACTCTCGTCCACGACCCAGAAGCCGACAGCGCCGCAGCTAGTCTGGATGTTTCTGTGGGGCACCTGTCGGACCCAGTAAGTTCCTCAATTGATCATGTCAACTCGAATCGATGTAGTTTGTCTAGGATGATATGCCAGGACTCGCTCACTTCTGTGAACATTTATTGTTCATGGTGAGTCTTTTTCTCATGCTGCTTGCCAGGACCCTCATTCGTCTTTTCTCAGGGTACAGAACAATTTCCCCGCGAAAACGAGTATTCAGAGGTGCCCCATACCTTTCTCTTGTTTTGGTTGATTTGATAAACAGACTGTCAGTATCTCGCCAAAAATAACGGGAGATCTAATGCTTATACGTCCACATCTAATACCAATTACTACTTCAACGTTGCGACCCCGGCACTCGCGGGTGCCCTTGAACGCTTTGCAGCATTCTTTCATTCTCCTCTCTTCGCACCCTCGTGTACCTTGCGTGAACTGAATGCAGTTGACTCTGAACACAAGAAGAATCATCAGGCGGACTTGTGGCGAATCTTCCAGGCGACCAAACATATCAGTCGGGAAGGGCATGTCTGGCGCAAATTCGGTAGCGGAAATAGGGAGAGCTTGTTGGCAGCAGCGAAAGATCTGAAAGCCAGAGGCAAATTGAATGAAAGCGGCGCAGCTCCTCATACTAATGGCGTCCCTCCATCTTCGGTCCCTTCGCGTATGCCGTCTCCTGCCCCTTCCCTTGCCCCCTCCCTTGCGCCTTCCCTGGCCTCCAACAGCAGCGAATTGGAGGAGGACGGTGGATCAGTTGGCCGTGAAACTCGTCGACGCTTAGTCGAATGGTGGAGTAAAGAATATTGTGCTAGTCGAATGCGACTGTGTATAATCGGAAAAGGTACATATGTTTACCTGTATGATCTATCTCGATCTCATATCTGCATAAGATTCATTGGATCAGCTTTCCGAACTGGCTTCCGTCCTCTTTTCTCCCATTCTGAATCGTGGACAAGATCCCCTTCCTATGATATATGAACATCCTTATGGACCGCAGGACAAATGTGTATGTTTTGCGTCATTCTTGTCTGTCAACTTTCCAATGCTCGCATCATTCTAGTCCCTTGTATCCATTCAGACAGTCATGTCCTTCCATACCGTAGACATATCGTTTCCCTTGGAGTATCAGCCCCCATTCTGGAAATACAAACCAGCACGGTTCATAGCTCATCTGGTGGGCCATGAAGGCCCTGGTTCGCTGTGCTCTTACCTCAAAAACAGAGGATGGATAACTGGTACAAGATCTGAATCCCAAGATCTTGGAAGAGGTTTCGCCATCTTCAGAATAACATGCCAACTAACAAGGGATGGTTTCAGTAAGTTATCGATCTTTCCTCAAGCAACCCCTGCTACTAGTTTTGAAATTTGCAGTGAACTACCGCTCTGTCGTTCTGGCATGCTTCAAGTATCTTGCTCTTTTACGATCATCAGACTTCCCCGCCTATCACCAAAACGAACTAGCTACGCTTTCGGCGACGCGTTTTCGCTTTCAGGACAAGAGAAAACCCGATGATTATGCGAAGTGGATATCTAGCACCATGACCTGGCCCGTTCCACAAGAGTTTTTGCTGAGTGCCCCAGTATTAACCTGGGACTGGGAGGATGGTAATGGTGTAAGGAAGGTAAGAGAATACCTGGAAAGTTTTCGGATCACGAATGCAAGGGTGGTTTTGATGGCAAAAGCTGATGAGCATGCCAAACTCGACTCTGGAACACCATGGAGCAATGAGCCCTGGTATGGCACCGAGTACCGCGTTGAGCACTTTGATAAGGAGTTTATTGAACAGGTAACTTAGCCTCAGATAATTTTCAGGCAGACAAACTTATCTGCACATGTAGGCCCAAGGACCAAATGACATTCCAGAATTAGTTCTCCCTGGTCCCAATGAGTTTATCCCCACCAACATCGAGGTTGATCGTCGTTCAGTCAACGAGGTATGTACTCAATCTTCACTGTCTCTAGGTTTATGGAAATAAACCTAATGATGTTGCAGCCGCTAAAGCGTCCGCACCTCATCCGAGAAACGCTATTATCAACGTTATGGCATAAGAAAGATGACCGCTTCTGGGTGCCTAAAGGTCAAGTAACGATTGATCTGCTAAGGTATGTACTCTGCTGTTCAAGTGCTACATCCGCTGTGATGACCTCCCTTTAGCCCTATTGCGAAGGAATCTTCGCGAGCGTATGTTATGACAAGGCTAGTTTATTTTTCTATATTCTATTACTAGTCACCAAGTACTTTCCATATAGATTGTACTCTGATATCGTCAATGATTCGCTTGCCGAATTTTCGTATGACGCCGAACTTGCAGGTCTTTTGTACAAGCTGCATCAACATAGTAACGGATTGTATGTTACTATGAGAGGGTATAACGATAAGATGGCCGTTCTGGCGACGAACATTATGAACAGGATTAAATCACTGGTCGTTGATCCTCAGCGATTGGAGATCGTGAAAGAAAAGGTTCGTGTGCGTCTTTCTCGTTAAGGGCTGCTAATTAAGATATGATGTAGGCCAGAATGGATTGGCAGAACTTTTTCCTCGGCCAGTCGTATTCACTTTCCGACTACTTTGGTTCCTATACCCTGACCAACGAACTGTGGTCGCTGGAGGAGAATTTGAATGAGTTACCTTGTAAGTCATTTCATACACATCCTGGGTGCCGGCAGCCTGAATATGGATGTAGCGGTTACTCATGACGAAATACAAGCACATATGCGAAAACTCTTGTCTCAAGTCAATATGCGTATTCTGGTGACCGGTAACATATACAAAGATGTGAGTGAATGATATTTGACATTGAAAGATGGTCTTTTGCTGATGTTTTTTATAGGAAGCTATCAAGTTGGCCGAGATAGCGGAGCACGGGCTTGGCATCTGTTCACGTTCTTCCGTCGAATTGAACGACCATGCTCTGATGCTACCAGAAGGTATCTGCCATCTCGTGTATAAAATTCACCCCTGTATCATGCACCCCCACAGGTTGTAATTTCGTTTGGTCTTCCCCGATTCCCAACCCAGTCCAAGCAAACTCTGCTCTGACTTATTACGTTCACTTTGGGCCTATTGTTAATCAACGCCTTAGAGTCGCCTCTTCTCTCCTCACTCAAATTCTTACTGAGCCTGCTTTCAATGTCCTTCGCACTCAAGAGCAACTAGGATATATCGTTTCATGTTCTCCCTGGTTGTTGCCTGGAGCCAGTGAGAAAGGTTTGCGGATCGTCGTTCAGAGCGAAAAGAATCCTGGATATTTAGAAGAACGCGTCGAGGCATTCCTCGATGGGATGAAAAGTACAATTGAGGCTATGAGCGATGAACTGTTTGGGGAACAGAGAAACGGCTTGGAAAAGAAATGGCTGGAGATTGATAAGAATTTGGCGGACGAGCACTCAAGATTTGCGGCTCAGATCAACAGTGGCCATCTGGATTTCTTGAGGCGTATGTCGTTCTTTACACTGGGTTTCAGTGATGTAACAATTTACACAGACGAGAATGATGCCTCGCTACTGAAGATGATCACGAAGGATGATGTTTTGGCACTTTTCCTCAGTCACGTTCATCCATCTTCACGCTCGAGGTCGAAATTTTCTGTCCAGATGCGTTCTCAGAAGCCTCGGCCAAAGAGGATTAGTGAAGCTGCCTGTCGGGAATTTGAAGCACTCGTTCGCACAGCGCAACTAGAAGTAGATGAGGCCAAATGGAAGGAATCTCTTGGGGATGACGGGCCACCGCTGCTGGCGGAATTTTCAAATTATTGGAAGCAAATTCTGTCTTCGAAAGAGAGGGGAAGCCAGTTGCTCGAAGCCATACTGGAGTTGGCGGGGAGATACCCTGTTGCAGGTGAGGGCGAAGAACATCCCCATTCGAACGTCACGTACGTCCAAGATTTGAAAGCGTTCAAGGGAAGTCTGAAGGTGTCGGTTGATCCGGGACCTATGATACAATGGGGGGACCTTCCTGTATCACGCTTCTGATGAATGTTGTTATATAGACCCACATACAAGTTGTTACCTATGAGATGATATCAATTTCACCGACAATTACACTGGAACATACATGATTCGAAGAGGGATTGGAAATCAAAGCACGACTATCAGGAGGTATACAACATGTAAGAGAATCGAATCTACAGAGCAACAGATGCTGGTAATCAAAAGGATCGGAGAACCTCGTTCTTGGTTTATAGCCTTTGGTACTTCCAGAAGAGCAGAAGATACGACCATCTCCAGATCACTTTCTCCTGGGGCCCTCTTTATTATATCTGGTGTTGGCACTGTGCTGTGGCGGGGCCACGAAACCTTTCGGACGTCGAAAAAGCAGGACGTGTGGTTCAGGTGCTACGAACAAAAAACGCGCTCGTTGGCGATGTCGATTCGATTTCGATAATTCAGCGCAACTTACCATGTACTTCATAATGTTCCCACCCCAAGCTCTGCGCGATGCCGATCCCTCTCCATTCTGGTTCCGCCAGTAGGCGGAGTGTGCCTGTCTTGTCGTTGAAGAAATTCTTGGGCACCATCTCCAGAAGTTGTTTAGGCACCGTAACGTGGCGATATTCGTAGTCGTCGTCTGAATAGCGATCAGAGTACTTAATTCTTGCGCGTATTGATATCAGATCATGAATCCACAAGATCGCGAGTAAATGAATGAGTGCGTACTTCAGGATACACTCCTCTAGCTTCAAAATTGCGTCCTTCGCTGTAGCCGCTTTTGTTGCTTTTGTTGCCATTGGCGCTTTTGTTAGGATTAGTGTCTATTTGCTATTGTAACTTGCGGTTGGGCATCAAACGATCACGTGCCAGAACGCGTCCAATGGAAACGTCGGACTGGATTCAAACTCATCCATCATGGTTATACACTATGGCCACCCAGGCCACCACGAATTCGAGAACAATGAAATCTATCGGCATCCCGCAAGCTATTTGAATATCGACGATGGGCCCGGGGGAAATTATGAAGACTACCTTGACGACTATCCTCTGGAGACGCGTGAGTGTATGCGCTATAGTCTAATTTGTTTCAGGTTGATAATGTATACAGATTACATGTCATCTCCGATTTCTGAGGGATTTGACACGAAATCTACGCAGATCCACGACAAGATTGGCTTCTGTGAGTTAGAGGACGATCGTCACTGGCCGGAACCCAGGTTCGACGTTCAGATGAACGACTCGTTCAAGTGTTCATCACTAGAGGATTCTCGAAATCCCGTGTCACTGCCTACTTGTATGACATCTAGCTATCAAAATCATGGAACAGATTTTCGATCAACTCTATCAGCACTCAACTCCCATCCGTCCACTGCTTCTCAGACGTCCAACGCAAATGGACAGGAACAAATTGGTTTTTCGCTTGGATACAAACCGAGAAATGTACATGGGATACGCTTGCGTCCAATTTCTGACCTCCGTTTGTCATTGAAGTTATCTTTGTAAGCATATAATCAACTCGTATTCTTCAGCGGACGCATACAGAGGGATTTTCAAGTTTGGTGTGTTTAATGCAGTTCAATCGACCTGTTTTAACGATGTCTGTCATTTCCCTATACTTGCTCGTCTGTATAGCCTAACTGCATTTACTACAGGTCATGAACTCGAGCGAAAATATGGTATTACTGAACACTGTTTTATGCAATCTTCGTTTCTAATTCTTTGCGAAATTTAGGTCATTAATGGTACATCTCCGATAGACTCCGTATGCCCTTTCTTATTCTTCATCAGCCCCCACAGGAAGTGGAAAAACCGTGCTATTCGAGCTTGCCATCATCCGCATGCTGACCGAATCGAGGAGCCACGAGAACCTGAAGTGCGTGTATATTGCACCAACAAAGGTCATTTTCTGTCTATCTCCCCGGACATCGTTAGACATCTATATGCCATAGGCATTATGCTCAGAAAGATTCAAAGACTGGGCCATGAAGTTCGAACCACTTGGTATCAAATGTCAGTCAATGATAGTTTTCCAGTAGTATAATTTATCCATCACTGTTCAGGTTGTGAGTTAACTGGCGATACAGTGCATTTTGGAAAGGGCACATGGGGAGATGCGAAAAACGCTTCCATCATGTGCGCGTTACAGAGCGAACTCACTTGCATGGCTAGATTCACGTTTTCTTCTACAGAATATCAACGGTGACTTCGGATGTTCGCGACAAGAGTTTTGACTAACGTCCGCCACAGGGTGAAAAATGGGATAGCCTCACTCGCAACTGGTTGTATGCTCTTGAGTCTACGAATTCAATGCTAATCAATGTTGTTGGTATATTAGGCGAGACCATGGCCAGATACTCTCCCAGATTCGATTGTTCCTCGTTGATGAGGTGCGGATGGATACCTTAACATGATGTCTCGGACTGATCACTTGCTTTGTAAGGTCCATATCCTCAACGAAACCCGCGGTAGCACCCTGGAGGTTGTGATATCTCGCATGAAGACTAGGGGTTCTGCTGTTCGCTTTGTCCTGGTCTCGGCGACCGTTCCCAACATCGAGGACATTTCTTCCTGGATTGCAAGTGCTGGAAATCCCGACAAACATGCCAAGGTTTACGAAGTATGTTAAGTGCTCTAGCGTGATTGCTCCAACCATGACATCTTCAGTTCGGTGAGGAATTCCGACCTTGCAAGCTAACCCGGGTTGTGATCGGGGTACCTCGTCCGAGGACGCAAAACGATTTTGTGTTCAATAGAGCTCTTGATTATAAACTATTCGGTGCGTTGCAAAGGCACTCCGTGGGGAAGCCCATCCTCGTGTTTTGTTCGACAAGGAAAGGTACCGATGAAATACACTTTTCGAAATACTATTTACGATAGCCCCTAGGAGTGTTCTCGACTGCGGATCAACTCTTAAAAGAATACATTGAAGCAGAAAAAAATAAACAACCCGTGCCATGGTCTCACCCGTCGAGGTCATTCACCTTCTGCCAAGATTGCATTCTTCTAATTTCCGGTCCCAGGATTGAACAATCGTTCAGCAACGACCGCTTGGCTGGTGGGTGTCATGTTCTCTATTTAGCCCTCACCTTGTAGATGACAAGGACGCTCAGAGTTTGCCTCGTTTGGTATCGGTGTGCATCACGCAGGATTGACGCTAGAAGACCGACGGGCAACTGAAGATCTTTATTTGAGGAAAATATTGCGCATCATTGTGGCCACTTCTGTGTGTTGCTTCTTTTCTGATTTCGCTCAGTGATTGAATTCAACAGACCCTTGCCGTTGGCGTTAATCTTCGTGAGTGAACTGGTAGACGCACATGCACGGCCGAGCTGACGAGCAGCCATTAGCTGCACATATGGTGGTCATCAAAGGTGTTAGAACCTTCCAGAACAACGCCTCTGTGGAATACTCCGATTTGGATATCATGCAGATGCTCGGGCGTGCCGTGGGTATATAGTTGATATCCTCTTATCGCTCTAAAAGAACTCGTTTTCAGGGCCGACCTCAATTTGGTCAGTACATTCTCATCCGCATGTTTCTGCCTCAGGCCCCTCAAGCTTGCTGTAGATAAAGATGGCATAGCGATCATTCTCTGTGAGCAAGACTTGGAAAATAAATATAGAGCACTAGTTCAAGGACAAACGATCCTTGAGAGTTGCCTCCATACCAACCTGTCTGAACATCTAAACTCCGAGATTGGACTTGGGACTATCACCAGCATTACTTCTGCGAAAGAGTGGCTGCGAGGTTCCTTTTTGTTCCAACGCATTCGAAAAAACCCGAAGCATTACGCCCTTAGGAAGGATGATACTCAGACTTGGGAAGACAAAGTCGAAGATCTAGTAACCCAGAGTGTGGCGAAGCTGCGGGAGACGCAGTTGATAGAGGCAGGTAGTAATGATGGTGATGGTGTGAATGAAGAACTAGTGTCAACTGAGTATGGTGATATCATGAGCAAGGTGGGTAATTGTTTTCAAAACTAGCCATTCTGCTCCTCAAAATCCCCAAGTTATACATCCGACAATTGACAGTATGTATATGCTACTGTCGCTCATGTCTTTCGTTTATTTCCCCTGTTACAGATGGGCCTGATTCTACGTCTCCCTAAGTGTTCAAGTCTGCGGGATATCGTCGGTTGTCGCTTGTTCTAACCCATAATAGGACACTCATGACAGCGTCACAGTTGGAAATGATTTCGACATCTGAAGAGTACTATTGCGGTTGGAATATTTGTTGCATTCGCTGACCAGACGGTATAGATTTTCAGACGTCAAAATCAGAGCCTCTGAGAAAACCGTTAGTCCATCTGTACTTTCAATCGGTTTTCACTTACCGTAACGATCTTTGTTGTTCCAGGCCCTGAACAAATTGCGCAAACACAATGATATCCGCTTTGAGATTTCAAAACTTGAGAAAAGTTCTGACAAGGTGTTTCTGTTGATTCAGGTCGGTCTGTTAGCCTGTCTTTAGTTATACAATGTGTTGATCGATCGTTTTCAAGGCCGTTCTTAGCGGGATCTCATTGAACGATGCCGAATATAGGAGTTCTGACAGCCACCCTCAGCTGGAAGCATTTGGAATATTCCGTCATGTCACTCGTATAGCAAGGGGTGCGAAGACTTGCACACTTCATATCTTATTTTGACGCATTTTTCAGCCATCGTGGATGTTGGTGTTGTCAAAAAGTTTGGTTCACAAGTGAAACACGGTCTTGAACTGTAGGCCTTCTATCAAATCATGAAATTCTTTCACATAGTCTGTGTCGCAGAGTTCGTTGCTTGACTGCGAAGTCTTGGGAAGACAGGCCAATTGCTTTGCGTCAGGTTGTACAGATTGGGGACAAGTCGTACGTTTTGTATATTATGTGGCCACTTATAATCGGATGACGTCGCTGTCTCAGTATCAAGGTTAATATCTTCTCAAAATCTTGAGCATGGCTGACCCAACCAATTGGCATTGAGGTCCTTGCCGAGCATGGAATTACCTCTTTGGCAGTACTACAGAACGAGGACCCCTTGAGGATTGAAGCAGTCTTTCTCTTTTCCTTTCCTTGTTATGGCGCACTCAAAGTTACTGTCCTAGCTGTTGAATCGCCGCCCTCCCTTTGGGCTCGAGGTCATTGCATCCGCGCGGGAGTTTCCTCGATACCGGTTGAAAATTTCCGAGTTGGGCGTCACTTCGAATGAGGGACAGGATCCAGTCGAAGTCGAGTTATCTATTGAATGTGGGTTAGATGAGTCATTGCTCAATTTTGGGTCCAAGAAGGTGAAAGGGCATGTTCTAAACATGACTGCTCTTTTGACCTTGACCTCTGACATGGATTTCATTGACTTCCGCCGCATCCCGTGAGTGGGTATTCCCTTCAGGGCGAATCTCTTCACAGGGAATGGCACAGGACAAGGGTTCTCAAGGACCACAAAAAGTTTGAGCTCACGGCTCAGCTGACCAGACCTAGTCAATCCGTCCTTGTCATAATAGCATCTGTGAGTTTCTATGATGTGCGGATCAGCAGGGTTGACTCGGTGTAGGAAACGTTTGCCGGTACAGCTATCCAACAGCTTTACAAACCCAGACTATCCGCGAAAGAATTTCCAGTTATGAATACGAGGCCGCCTACATCTATCGTAAGTAATACAAGTTATTAGTTCGATCGTATTCTCTATGTTCGTATACCATAGAATTTAGACCTGGCCGGACTTGAAGAAGACCCTGACTTCTGGAACATGGATCTCGAGGACGAAGAAGTCATTCCCATTCGGGATTTGACGAAGAATCGGAGTCTGTTCAATGATCTTTTTTAATGTTTGTTGCCAGCTCATCAAGGTGCAGAGAGCAAAACATCTGGCACGCCTTCTTCCAAGAAGAAACAATCAAACATTCTACGGACTTTGGATCCTCTGATCAATGATCCTGAGAAATTGGTGAACGGAAATTACGAGTACGGCTCTAGCGATCAGTGTTTGTCAGACTTATTCATAAATGTTACTCGCAGATGCAACCATACATGCAAAGACAAAACAATATGTCGACATCTCTGGTCTGTGAGGTATGACGACGTTGAAATGACGGAAACTAAATTCTGTGTAGTTGTCGGGAGGGTGTTGGGATGCCTTCGAAGAAGCGATCAGCCGCAGCCGCCAAGCAAGCACGGGGATCGGCCATCACTAAACCGAAAACGATAACTGCAGTCCACACTCCAGCTGCTCGCAGATTCAACGATCTGGAAGAATTACACGAAAAGATGAATGTGACCAGTAATTTGGGGCTTCCTCAGGGCCATCGATTGAAATTGGACTCTCCGGAGCAGCTCAGGCGAAAACGCAGGCCGTTCCAAGATTTTAATATCGACTTCGCTGATCTTAATAACACCCTTTCTCAAGCCACCGAGACGCAATATGATGGAAATGATACGGATAACGATGACTTGCCCGAATCGCACGACATCCTGAAAACCATATCTACTGCTATCAAAGCACGCACTCCGCCTTTGGAGACGAACTACTCGGATTCCGATTTAGACTCGCTCATCCGCGCCGCTCCTCTGGACGACAATCAAGAGGTGACTGTCGCCAAATTCACGATGAGCAAGAACGACATCAAGAGGCCTAAGCACCAACCCAGATCTTTAGTGGCATGCCCATCGACGCCGCTACCAACCCTCAAACGAAACCGAGAAGCATGCTCGACTTCCCCTCCTTTTGAGCGCCACAACAAACTACCCAAAACGGTTGGCACTTGTTCGTCTCCCTTGGATAGTGGACCATATGCCATGGTATACGCCTAGTGACTTGACTGGAACTACAATTAATTAGAACCCAACCTGTCTGGTTAGATTTCTCAAGATCTTCACACATACGATGAAGCAGACCCCTTGTTCAACATCAGTTTTGGAAGTCCTGCAGAAGTTATCATGCGTGACGAGTGGTTTGCCAAAACCCACATGGACAACTTCTTTTTGGGTTCTGATTCCATTGACGCTGGTCTGTCCACCACACTGACGATAGCTGCGACTGAAGACGATGCAAAATCCTCAAGTCAAGCATCAATATCTGATAGGTCTCATGTTAACACAAGCGACACCGGGGTGGCAAATAACAAAGGTGGTGACCATTTCGTTGATCAGAAAATCGAAAATGAGGAGGACGAATTTGCCGAACTGGATGCATGGTTTGCGAGTGGCGCTGTGGAGATTTTATAATGGAGTTCAAAGCTAATTGACTATGTACCTTGTGTTTCTCACGTATTGTTTGTCAGACGCATCCTCTCGAATCAAATGGACATTCCATTATTCAATCGATATCTTTATCCCCTGCAGAGGGTGGATTAATAAATATGCGAAGCGAGCCACGAAAGCGATCGTCCCACACGACTTTCTGTGTCGGCTTGACAATGTCCCATCCCTCTAGATCACGACGCCATCTCTGCTCGTTCTTCATCCTCTCTGCCCTGAGTTCTACCTCTGTTGGTGGAGGATTCTCTTTCTCGTCTTTCGTGGGTTCTCTCGTCCCCCGAGCTAGTGCGCGTGCGGTAGCAAGTTTCAAAGGCAATGCTTCGTAGTACTTTTCCCGCAGCTTCTCGATATCGGCAGGAATAGAGAGGAGGGATGTTTTATAAAACGATTCAATTTGCTTGTCAAAGTCAAAGTCACCATTGTCCTGGTTTTGAAGGGCCACATCCGAGAACAACGGTTCAGGTTCTCCCGATGGGGGGACAATGGGCCGACTGTGCTTCATTACGAGGGTGTATCCAGCTTCAGCACCGGAACGAACTTTGTGTCGTTGATTGAAAAAATCCCAGATCATGCGAGGGATTTGAGTGAATCCAATATAATTAGTGAATGTGACCAGTAATATGGGGGGAATAGGTGGGATGGTGGCAGGAGGGGTGCTCATAGACTCCGAAAAAGAAGGACGCGGCTCAGAGGAAGGCAGGCGTGAGGTTTGGGCGTAAGGAGGGGTATGGAGTGGGCCGGGTAAGCCTAGCACCTTTGGGGAGGCAGAAGTCTCCGAGTTGTCTCCAACTCCCACCTCCTCCGGCTCGTCGAAGTGCCCATCAGATTCCAGCTCTCGAGCTAACATCTCTTCCTGGTCAACCTGCTCAAGACCATCCGTCCAACCCTTTTTCAGTCCAGCCATAAATTCTTTGAACGTTGGCCGGCCAATAATTACAATTCCACCATCTAGTTCATGTCTCCGTCTCTCAGCAAGCGGCTTGTATGTTGCCACAGCCTGTGTCATTGCCGGAACGGAATCTATACCGAGATCCAAACGTCTGCGCAAACGGATATCATTGGCTACACGGCTTGCTAGGTCCCCGTGTCGTTTTCCAGTGACCATTTCAAAGTCTACGGCAGCTGCAACAAGAATGGGCTGAAACGAACGTGTAAGCAAATCAAAAAGCATGCCAGAGGAGCATTCGCCCCGACCTTGACGTACTTCCGAAAGTACCTCATTCCTTGATCGTAGTCGTCGTCCCCTGGCCATTTACTTGCATATACAACGACCCGACGAGGCCAATCGAAGTGGCCGACAAGTTCATCTGCTTGGTCTTTCACCAAGTCAACATAGTGTTGTTTAATTCGTCTGCATTGTCTCCGGTCATATATATAGAGTCCTGTGGCAGAGGACACGACGGAAAGAAAAATGAGCCAATTTCGGGAGGGTAACCTAGGACGCTTGTTCAGCCATGAAGGTGGGATCCCTGTGTACCGCAACGCAGTCTGAAATCCTGAGAGCTTTGGTGTAACTATAGGTGCTGATGAAGCCACATTTTGAGCAGTCATACCACAGACACCGTGGTACAAACTTGTGCAAGTTAAGAGGGGAAAGACCAAAATTTAAGATTGGTCGGCATCTGCCGCGGTTAACTAAAATACACAATAAAACTAACTTAAACTATCGTAGAAATTACTCTCGCTCCGACGCCTTCTCCAGTTGTTGACGCTTCCTTGAACCACCGCTGTGAAACTTATCAACGATATATTCAAACAGAATGACCGAGAACTTACGCCCCAGTATCCAGACCTCTCTTCTTCC
Organism: Tricholoma matsutake; assembly: GCA_026075535.2. Taxonomy (NCBI): domain Eukaryota; kingdom Fungi; phylum Basidiomycota; class Agaricomycetes; order Agaricales; family Tricholomataceae; genus Tricholoma; species Tricholoma matsutake. The sequence goes on along the minus strand of AP026541.1, from coordinate 8,440,000 downwards.
CAGTTTTGGCCTCGTCCAGGAACTGATTGAGCCCGAAAACATCACCTGTGTCCTTCTCGAACTGCACAGGTCCCTCTCGAATTTCCTGCTCCGAAGCACCCTCGAAGCCAATCCTGGCCTGGCCCAGTCCAAACCGATCATTGTCCAACGCCTTTCCGATGCCTTCACTTGTCCCACCACCGAATGAATCCTCATTGCCCTCCGCAATGTTCCCTCTTGCTTTATAAATGGCAGCCGCAGCAGTAGAGCCATGAAACAATGGTTTGTCATACAGATTATAGGAGTCTTCGTCGGCAAAATTGCCGGATAAAGATTCCTGGTTGAACAATCGCGAGTCTAGCATAGACTCCTTGGAAAGTGTAGGCTTTGCAAGCCCAAGTGCCACTTTCTCCGAGATATCACGATTTTGCTGTCGTGCCAGTTGTTTGGCTCGTTGTTCTGTGCCCATGTTGTTCATCCGCATCTCGCGTTCGCGTTCCCTTCGTTTCTCTTGCCTCATTTGGTCTCGAATCTTACGTGCTTCTTCGTCTTCCTCGCTGCCTTCAGATTCAGACGCACTGCCACTGTCGCTTCCATAATCCGCCAATGTGGATTTCATGGCGGCTTGAGTCTGTGCCGTGGGTTTGGGTGCGACGCCGCCGCGCTCCTCACGAGCACGTTGAGCCAACATCCGTAGATTTTCTTCCTTGGAGGCTTTCTCTTTTTGTGCCAGCTTCTGTTGCATGAGTGATCTTTGACGAACTTCCTCGCGCGCATGTCGGTCAGCAACGAATAATGCTTCTGAGAATTTAGCAAAGTTGTCGTTGATATGAATCTAAAAGTCATGAGCCAACGTTCCCGAATTGCAGGAGACAAAACAGAAACCTACATCCTGAAGACCTCTACCATCAGCTGCAAGCCTTTTATCGAGAGGGATCGTGAAACCCTTGTGATTCTTCCAATTCGAGATACAAGGGGGGATCATCCATTCTTTCTGTTCAGCAGCCGTTGCCTTTCGGGGCGGACTCCGCAATACGGGGGGAGGCGGGCTTGGCGGACCTCTGGGAATCTTTTTATGCTTGAACCGGGGAGGCTCCAAAGGGTCCTCAATCACTTCCGACATCTTAATAATTCTCTGCTTCAACCCTGCCTCGCCTGTCTGTTGCCCAGGTGTATACCGAATGAAAGTGGTCTTCCCTTGACTATCCGGAACATTCTTTGGTTGAGCAGCTTTGATCTTGCCGTTTGTGAGCTTCTCGAGAGCAGCACGGGTTTTCTCAGCGGTGGCCTGCACCTCCTCTTCAGATGGACGGTCCATGGTGCGATCCGAGTCGTCAATGTCTTTGCGATGGTGAAGAGGTACAAGGTCTTTGAATTGAGACTGTATGATTTTGTCGGGCCGTTGGCCTTGATGTGCAATGGCATCATAACGGACATTGCCTTCACTGTCAACTTGAAGGGCAAGCGTATTTCCGGATGAGCCCTGAAAATATGCTATACAGTGCGTGTACGGTTAAAATAAGCATATTCATACCTTTTTACGACCCATATTCAACGGATACTGTGCGACATGGCATTCAGGATATGATCCTCCGTCACCTGTGAACAAACAGAATTAAGATCTGACAAGCGAGATATTTGACATAAACGCACCGAAGTCATCAGGAGTACTGGGGCGCCATCCTTTTCTTTGGCCATACGGAGGTCTTAGTGGTCGCGAAACAAGTGTTTGAGTGGGAAGAACTGGAACCTCGTCGTCAGTAATGGTTGAAGAATGAATGGGTTGTGGAAGAAGGCTAAAGGAGGGTAAGTACAGGCGACTATGATGAGAAAGACAAGACATACGCTGCCAGGACTGTTGCCATTGTCGACAGACTCTTGCTAAGGTAGGATTGCGTTTGTTTGTGCTACAAAAGTCGCCAAACAAATACATCCAAGCTTCAAGAACTTCGACGCTCCAATGGTTCATGGCCAACCCTTGGTCAAACCTGCACCAGTTGGAACATCCATCCAGTCAGGCACCGACGCGGTTATGGCTCTAATTGAGGCAGAACGCATGAATGCTGCTGCACTAGCCAGAGATCAATTTTACAACCTGGACCGGATGTTCAATGCTTTTCGACAGCAATCCATGACCATCCATGCGGCAAACCAAGCGCAACTCGCTGAAGTCAACCAGAATATCCAACATCTGCAGTATCGTCTTAGTCAATCTGCACCTGAGCCCTCCGAAAACGCGTCTCAGCTAGCAGTTACACAACCTGGCACATCGCAGTACGATGTAGAAGCTCTGCAAGCCGAGGTTTGTAGGATTACTGCGGAATCCATCGACGCGCGCAGAGAAGAAGCGTTGGCGAAGAGACACTTGGATGAATTGCAGACCGCCTTGCAAAGATTTGGCATCGGATTCTCTCGTGAAGAGAACTCGCTTCGCTTCGAAGCCGGGTGGGCAGTCGTACTGGCAGAAATAGAAGGCAGTGAGCGAGGATCGATGAATCTAGATGATTTGCAGCAAATGCTGGGAAATCTTACTCAAAGATTGCAGGGTGATCGAGAGAAGATCAGACAGCTTGAGCAGCAATTACGTTCTTCTGCCAAGGAAGAGCACTTAGCAAACAATCTTGAAAACTCACTGACTTCATCAAGACGAGAAAATTCTGTGCTACAGGATCTTCCTTCCTCCAAATTACCTGGACAACACAACAATTCGGTTCAGTCTCCACATCAATTCCCTCCACCTGCCATTACACAAATCACTAATTCCACATCTCCTTCGTCGCAAGTCCCAAACTTAGGCCAACTGCCACGGAACCATCCAGGTAGAGTACTGAGACCATTGTTCGTCTTCGGTTCCCCACTACTGACAGACATCCTAAAGACGTACATGCACAAAATGACGTACTAGAATCGAGTGACCTGTCTCATGTGTCTACCATGGCTGTCCAGCACGATCAAAATGATTCAGCAGTTGACGAACTCTTAAATGCCCTCACATATGACAATGGGATTTCTGCCCCTCGAATTGATTTAAGATCAATGCAGCCCGAAAGTCGACGCAAGTCTCATAAACTCGTTCCGAGTGTAGGTCTGCCTGCAAATTCTTTGACAAATCGTTAACGCAATCGTCTCATTTCAAGTCAACTACATAACCATGGCCTTCCCCGCTGGAACACTGCGCCTCTATTCTTCAGCTGGAGCGCTAAGTGAGCACATTCCGACAGTACGTGGAGATTGACAGCGACATTTTGTTTTTGATTTCCAACCGACTTTGTCCATTTACCGCGTTATTGGTCTAAGTGCCACTTCATGCTAATATTTGTCTTCCTCTCATCCTCGTCCAATTCACAATGGCCACCATCATGCTACTATCATCCAGTGATGTGTAATAAAATAAAACTCGCGCAAGTTCCATATATATATACTTAAATATAATTAACAAGTATACTCGAATCTCAAACGGAGCTTGGTGAACCATGGGTATCCCTTGACCTCCACCAAGTCCAAGCACCTATGCCTAGGAAGAAGTTGACAGCACCAAATATACCTGAGCCGGCACCGAGCAAGACGAGAATCCACCAACATATCCCGATGGTGCGATCCAGCATGCGGCCAGCATAACGTTTGAGGACAGCCCGCGGATCAGGAACTGGAGAATAATGCTTCGGGAGGCGAATGATCGGAGGTGCGGAAGATGCGGGCATTGATGGTGATGATGGCGGTAGAAGAAGCATGCAAACAATTGGTTTCTGCAAGGATATGTCAGCACAGGAGTTGTCAAGGACGAGCAGGAGGCGTACGTGGTCTGACGTGGTATAGGAGGGAATTGAGGTATACAAAAGGTTCGTGATGTTGGATTTATCAAGCGAATCGGGGGAGTCGGTGTGCGTAGCATACAGCACCCTATCCGTCCATGACGGTGTACGCTTCGTGCTATGATTTGAGATCGTATCACATATGACACCAGCAAGAATAACTGGAACACACACCTATACTTATCCACCTCGCCATGCAGATACTTATAACTGCATTTGAATTTCCAAAACTGGCCTTCGCGTAGACCTACAAAAACGGTCCCTTTGCGATGTTCAACAAGCAACTGGTCGAATTCTTTCAGCTCCTCTCGTGCATTCTCGTGGTCTAAAGCTTGCTTGATCCTGTCAGGCAAAGAGAACGGATGTGACGCTGGTATTTCGAGACGAAAGTTGAGATCTCCTAGGAAAAATAGGTGAGACGTCGAATAGATGGTGCTGGGTATTTTCGAGTCGGGAAAAATGGGAGGAAACAAGAGAGTGCCGACAATATGCTTGTAATCGGCTAGTCTGTGTCCAAGCCTATTCTCGTACGCGGTGAGATGAGCACACACGAAGCTGAAAGGCACCGAATAAGCAGATGACAAGCCATGAAATCTGGTATACTCACGTAAAGGTCTCCCCTACACCACCCTCTTCTCCGGGAACACGAAATCGAACTCCAACAGCGCCTTTATTACCCATGTAAGCTGGACCTGTGCCAGTCCACTGGGTTTGAACATCACAAGCCGTGCGACCAACACCCTCATCACGTCCGTATACCAACAACGCGACCCCGACATTGACGACCTTGGCAATTAAAGAGTAGCGGTCTTTGTTGGGGGCGTTGGCTTCGATTTGTGAGAGAATGAGGGCATCCCTGTTATCCACCACCGGTTTTGAAAAGCCAGAAACTTAATTATCCTGTATTAGCGAGACAGAATACCATCTGGAAGAACTTACGGCCGAGGTGTAAAGGGAGAAGTTCTTGGAAGCCGACAGCAACAATATCTGGAGCCCTTCGTTCACGGTAGAGAAAATTGGATACCTGGAAAGTGGGGGAAAGCCAATCAACAAGGTCCTGTGGAAGACCCAAAACTCCCTGAAGGTTCGTGTTGTAGGACGCGATTTGCACCAACAAATTGTCGGATGTCACAGGTTCCATTTCCAGCGCTATCGAGTGGTCGTTGATGATGAAGCACTGAGTCTAAATGTCAAACTTAGACACGACTCCAGGCAGCAGACGGCAACGATGAAAGCTGCGACACGCGTTACAGATACGGCATATCATACTACTCTAGAACTAATCTCATCAAGTCGACTCTGTTGGGCCCCTTGAAATTCTCAAGTCCCTCAGTCTACCACTCGCAAGGTCATATATCCATCCATGCACCCAAACCTGTTTCTTGGGGTCGCTATTGGACCAAGCTTCGGTTATCACCTTTGTCTTGCAAATGTGTTCGACCTGCCATTTGACATTTTCTTGGATAACGATAGGGAGCGCTTCTTCTTTGGGCATGCTAGAGAGTGGGAGGGATAGAATATGATTTGTAAGTGGATCTAACCAGCGGTTCAGGGGGGCATCAGGTGGCAGCGATGGTATCGTAGTAATTGGTCCGTCTGAGTGATTTTGTGCAGCCTTCAAGCAAGCTGTAACTCCTCCACACTCGCTATGACCGACGACAACGACTGGATAGAACAACGACACAGCACAATAAGGTTAGGACTGCAGGAGCATATAATTGGGAGTAGATACCGTGCTGAACTCCTAGGGTACCAACCGCGTATGTAAGAACAGACATTGCGTTAGCATCATCTGGAAGTAGTTGGCTAGCCAATGCTGCGTGAACTTCCACGTCAAAAGATGCAAAGGAAACAACCAACTTTGCAACATTTCGATGTACGAAAATATCTCCCGGTCTAGAGCGTGTGATCACAGATTCAGGTACTCTAGAGTCAGCACAACCTATCCATAGAACCTGAATTAGAAATGAACAGTTATTACATGATGTGTTAGTGTAAAAAGAAAAAGTACCCACTTGGGGAGCCTGACCTTTAGCTAACGTTGGGAGGAAGTCAGGCTCAGCATGATTGAGCTCTTCAGCCCATCGAGCATTATCTGACAGTAGGCGATTGAGAGAAACATGCTGAGGCGAGGACATGTGGGGCGTCTGGAGCTGAGTGAAGGGGAAGGAAGGTTCTTATCACGTCGCGAGCCACAGCCAGAACCGACAACCTCGGGCTTACCAACCACAGCACGCATCGGAACCGAGTAAGAAGTTAACAACGCGTATGGACCCGTAGGGGAAAGACTATTAAATTCGTGTTGGCATATGAATTGTCATACGAACATGCACAGCGTAGGCCAAGGAAGGATTGCATAAGAATGTTGTGCCCCTCCACGTCCACCCGATCTAGCATTACACTGAGGGCAACTAATTCATCTGTCGAATAAGCTTGTTGATATTGCTCTCCCGGTCCCCAAAGTCACCACCCTCAATGAAGTGCTTGAACTTGCGTGTCCTCCAGCCACCTGTGGGGTTGGAGAGTTTGAAAGGCCACAAGAAATTCGATGCCTACGAAACCGGATCAACTAGGTTACAAAAAATGATCGTAGTGACATACCTGCTTGAAGTTGGGGCCTGCAGTGATGATTTCGTGGACAAGATCTTCGACTGAAAGAATGTCGTATTTGCCAAGTGCTTCTTCAATCACAGCATTGTTGGTGAGAGGGATCCGTTGCTTGTTGACCTTTCCATATCCACGCTTGTAGATAAGCTCACGAACGGACTTCAAATTGGGCTCCCTAGTTGGGTCGATCAGTCGCTGTGATTTTTTTGATGAGAAATCCCTAATCGATCCTCACCCATATGCAATGTAGGGTTCGACAAGACGGAGCATTTGTTGGGTAGGCCCTGTTGCCTTGACAAAGACGCCATTGTTGATCTGGAGAAGTCGCAGGAGTTGGAGAATCTTTCGGGGTTTGGGTGAAATTTCGTTGATACTGCGGAAGGTGAGTATATCATTCTCAACGAAATAAGAGGTTACCGACCCGCGAATACGAATCACAAAATACACCTTCGGTTGACCAGGGACGTAGAAGTCCCCGGCTGTCCGTGCGGCCCGCTTCAATCGAATTCCCTCCTTCTCTTTCGTCAGGTACTCCTTTACATAGGATTCAGCGCGCTTAAAAATGACTTTTCGTTTTGCTTTTGATGCCTAACAAATGGACAACATTAATTCAAGCTCTGTTGCAGATCTCGAGGTACAGAAAGCTTTGATAAAAGAATTCAGTCCCGAAAGATGGTTAATTGAAGGCAACATGGCAGAAGAAAATTCCGCTGGCCATTCTTCGAATAAATCGTATACATCATGGAAATAAAACATTGGTTGGTGTCTACAACTCACCTTGCGAGCTGCGGCAGCGGCAGCAAGACGTTCTTCTCGGGCCTTCTCGTTTTGTTTCCGTTTCTTGAGGAGAGTCTCCGGAACTTCGATTGCCTGATTGCATTGGTTCAGCACTGAACGTACTAAGATCGAAGATAATATAAACCAACCGAAGCACTCGGGACACTGAGAAATAATGTTAGCCTGGTGAATCATTCAGAGCATACAGACAACGTACGTGGTGGAGGCCATGGGGGTTGGACAGTTTTCTAAGCGCACCAGAAAACACCAAATCCAATTCCGTGGTGGCTTCAACTATACAGTCTGACTAATTTATTCCCACATTATTTATTATTAGCCATGCATCATATTAGATTTCTTCCTTAGCTACATTTTGCGTAGATAGATATCGATTCACGCTTGCTCGTTGCTCCATTCACGGTTTCTGACCCGATTCACGCTTCGGTTCATGGTTTTTTGGGGGCACACCAAGCTGATGTAAACACTCCGACTTCGCCCATGCCGCGTCGACTTCGGTTCTCCGCTAGATCGTTCCATGGATGTGCGACATGAACATAGCTCACCAGGCAGGATATTTCGATCTGTTCGGTGGGTCTATGTACATAAATTGAAGTCTTCGATTGAAGAATTGATCTCTCCCTTCAATCGAAGTGGAGGACATCTGTGTCCTGGATATGATTGTCTGTCCGACTGTCCGTTTGTCCGGCTGTCCGATGACAACAAAGCCATGTGACATAAGTCTGCCAATCAACCCCATGGCTGAGTCGTGCAGTGAGTAAGGCCCAGTCAAAATCGACTCTGATCTGAGTGAGGTAAATTGAGAAAGACCGATGATATCTGTCAAATTCGATCCAATAATAAAATTGATGCACTACCTCGATTTTACATTGATACTAGTCGAGGTATATTTAATACAAAAGAATTGATACATTTTTTTGTTGATTCTCTTCGATCCAATTTGCTAGTGAGCTGAGGCTCTCAATGGATGACTTCCCATAGCATTTGAAAACCTAGATTTCATTCCAAACCTATCAACGAGCGGCGTTTGAAAGTATTTGGACCTGGAGTTTCAGACCATAAGTTAACAGCGCAGCGCAGGGAGAGTAGATTTAGAAGGACAATAAAAGTTGATCGATGATGCATTGATGGGGATCTCGTTCCGATCTAACGGATGCCATTCTCGATGGACGACGATGACTTAGACGAGGAGTTTGTCTTTCTGCTGCAGCTGATGCTGGCTGAGCAGAATGCAGGAGCTCGTTTCCAAGATGAACTTGTAGCATATGCAGGGTTGGTTTGCTATGGCCTCGTAGAAGCACACATGCTTAGGGTTTCGAGACGATCCTTGCGACGACTCTATCTCACTCGCGCAGACATGTGCTTGAGGAAGCACGGCAGATAACATTTCGACGAACATCTGTTATGGGCTGTTGTGGGCGACGGTGACATTGGCAAGCCTGTCGGGCGATGAAAAGACGTGTGAAAAGCATTTATATTTATATTTTGAAGCTGAAGGAGGGGGGGTACCCCTCCTTCAGATCCGATGCGGTCTGGAAATATTATCTGAAGTTTCAGACGCTACGGGAAGTCATCCAATATATTATTTTTCTCAACCCGCCTCGACTGCTTCAGATTTCAAAATCTAATCTATTCAAGACTAATCGATATTGCATAATTCACATGACAAGTGAGCTAAAAATAGAATTTCTATAACCATGACCTGCCACCGCAACCAATCTCTAGGCATCCTGTGGTTGCAATTATATCAATCCAGAAGCCGGCAATATGATGATAGAGTGCACTCACTTTTTTCTTTTCTGCAAGCCGTTTTGTAGCTGAGAGTTCTTCATATTGCTGAAGAAAAAGCTCAGATTGATGCAACATTTCTATCTGAGCTTCACACACCTTCAAAACATCTGGCAAGAGGTTATCGAAATATTCCTTGAACTCAGCTGTAGTCCCCCGTGGATTTTGCTGACACCATTCTTGAGAGCACAAATTCCTGAGATTAATGAGAATTAGGGAAGGAGCTTTTCATTGATTGATGGTAGTCACTCACCATGCTGTGTTTGATGTCCCATGCCGCATTTTTGCAGGCTTTTTCATTGGAGCCGTCGCCCTTCCACCTTCATCAGTAGAGCCATCAACTTGATTGATGTCTGATGTGGACAGTGACACCTGGGTTACAGCTGAATTTACAGCTCTTTGCGAGGCTGTGGGGAGAGCCATTGGTGATGTCAATAATGATGGGACTGGCAGACCTGTTTGAGTGGAGGTCTGGAGAAGTGGTATAGGAGAGGGAATGCTCGCAACATTGGCTGACTGTCCATCGTGAGGTGTTTGTGACACATGAAGATCAATCATTGTTGTCGATGCTGTTGGAAGGAGCGCAGAGATTTGCGGGAGAATAGCCACCGAATTAGGAGTGCAGTTGAGTCCGTGTGCCATTTGTGACTCCATTGGAAGGTTGTTTACTGATACTGGTGTAGGTGAGGGTGGGGCTATGCCCGATGCCATTGGGGGGAACATAGAGGAATGCAATTCTGACAAGGGTGCAGAGGGAGGGTCTGGAGATGCTGATGCGGTTGGAATGAGTGTAGAAGTGCATGAAACAGGGAGTACTGGAGTGCTAGCAGTATTATCTTCTAATCTGGCAGCTAAGTCATTTGAGATAGTCAGCTGGTCATTTATCTATGGCAATGTAAGTAGTTATGGTCACTAAAACCATGCGAGAAGACCACATACCTCAAATGTACTATCCCACCTTTCTACTGCGCCTGGAGTTACAAGATTTAGACCTGTGCTCTTCTCTATCACATCAGCGTTGCTAATAGCACTGGCGTCCACAATTGACACATCCTGCCAAATAGGAGGGATTTCAAAGATGTAAGCTTGAAGTACTTGTTTAATATTGAAGACTAACCTGGGAACCAACAACGTGGTTTAGGCTTTGAGGATCATGATCGCTTTGTACCACATCCAAGTCAATTTCACTCAAACCAAGATTGATGGAAGAATGGATGCTCTCAGCTTCTGGCATGTTCATCTGGATGTTAATCGTGGAGGACATTGGCGATATATCAGTACCAGTAGTAGCCTGAGTGGCTACATGTCCAACATTGACGGCCAATGCCATGCTATCTGGACTGCCACTGTGTGGGACCTCCACTTTTGCTTGTTTTACTACAGACTTTGCTGACGCCTTCCAGGGACACTTGGTTTGAGGAGGTGCATCAGCAATTTCTTCCAGTTTGACAGGCTCTTCTGCATTACGCTTGGATAGCCAAGTACTATACCATGATGGGTAGTTGTCCATTGCGATCTGCTCGGCCTTCCAGTCTAGGTTGCACAATCAAAGTTCTGGAAAGCGAGAGCCAATCGACTTGATATACTGTTGTCTTGCCTGGATATCAGCTTGTCCCCACTTTGATGGTGGAGCACCATCTTTAGTGAGCGAGACCCAAACCCCGTGTGCATACTTCCAGATTTCAGCTGCCCTATCACCATCTATTACAGTACCATCTTCATGTTCAACATACTGCATCATGACATTTATCCCTTGAGCTGCATGGCTCCTTCCATGAGACGGGAGTCCCAAACTTGAGATTGCATTTGCTGGTTGATCATTTGAAAACTCGGTCCACTGGCATTTGAACCAAAACCTAATCTTTGGATAGTCCTTTTGACACAGGGGTGTGGGCATATCTGGGCTTGTTCCAACATTTTTGCCAGCTTCTGAACCTGGTATGGCTTTCAATAAGGCATCATATGCATCACTTGAGGCTTGTGTCAGTGACTATCCGATGCCCTGAATGTAATCAATAACTTTACCAGAGTGCATTGTGTTGTTCCTGAAGCAACATGTTCTGCCTTTCCAGCTCAGCAGCATGACATTGAAGGTTCTGGATATGTGTATATGACATTTGCGATGGATTGACAGGAGAATAATGATGTGCATGCATGGCAAAAACATTGTCTGATGTTGGTGCTGACCCCCAAGAAAGGTCATGAGAGCTAGTACTGTCAGAAAGTGATGGAGGATATGACCCCTCACTGGCACTAGCCTTGTCACTGGCAGTTGCTGTGATGCCCATAGGATTCACATTGCAACCAGAGCTGTTGGAGCTCAGTGATCCTAGGTTAGAATAAGGACTCGGAAACATCCTAGAAAGCTGGAGTGTAGCACATGTAGCACCCACACTATGCTAGTGGCAAAGGAAGTCGAGAATCAAGAGTTGGGAAAAAGGTTACCAATGTAGGAAACTCAATCATGATATTTATTTGGTCCCCAAAATGCTCTTGATGACAATCGACAAAACCCAACAACATCTCGAGACATTAAAAGTACTAAAATTTATTACAAGCCACAAGTACATAGAGTATACCACTGGGTCCCCCCTAGGCTGGTGACTCGCATGGTGACTGGCTGGTACATGTATACATATACATATGCTATGCCAGGTGAAACATTATAGCAAACAGTTGTGCACATGAAACTCATTCACAACCAATTCAAGGGAAACCAAAGGCAAGAAGATCATGCGATCATGTCCAGTGCCCATCCAAAAATCTGAAGTCCATCTTGGCAATTAAGGATCTCGTGTTTGTTGCCCCACTTCAATCTTTCAACTTTCCTAGTCTCCGCCTCTTTCTCTCAACAACGACCAGTTTGTGACTAGATGGTTGGCTTTGCTTCACACTGTTAATAGGCACTTCCTCAACAGAATGATATGCTTTCTCAAGTACAGTCAGCATGTTTTCATGACTGAGAAGATTTGGACAGCCGGCGTTGTATTTTGGAGGGAAGCAGAGTTGAATCAACTCCCTTGCATAAGGGATGAAGTCCTCCCAGTACTGAGTGAAGCCTGGAATGATGGTCTGTTCTGGTCAAGACATGTGTTTAATCTTGCGATCACCAATAGTTTCAAGAGAGTCATTCGAGAACCATGTTTTCATGTGAAGTGATTCAGGAATGTCAAAATCCAGGTGGACAGACCGGTTTGGTCCTTCTGCGAATGTGCAGATATAAAGAATGACATAAAGAATCGATTTGAGATCATGTGATGGCAGGTGGGCAAATTTGACATCCATTGGGGCAATGAGAGCCTCCATGGCCATGAATGGAGGAGTGCCCTAAGATACAGTGCCAATTCAATACCAATACTTGCCACCAACATGAAGACATACCATGCGGACATTATCAAACACGATGTCAACATTGTTGCCAGTGCCTGCTGCAGCTTTGTTGCTGGTCACTTTGCCTACTGCCACGCTATCATTTGAGGCTTTACCCTCATCAGCAGCATTGGTGCCCTCCATATCAACATCTTCCTGCTGAACAAGTTCAACCTCTTCGCCATAATCAAGATCAATTAAGAGGCCGTCCACTGCAACATCTTCACTGGGCTGATACAGCAGAATATTGTTGAGACTAACATCGCGATGCAAGATACCAAACTTGTTGAATAATATGCGGTGTGCTACAAACTTGGAATGAGCATTGTGATACTTGTTAGTAGAAAAATTTGTGCACCGATAATGATTGATTTCATCACATTGATGAATTCCTTCTTGGAGCGAAATGAAATCAGGGATTCTCTGATAGGTGTGGTGACCAAGCGTTGGTGAATACGCCTAGTTAATGACTGTGGGCGGCCAGTCAAACCTGCACAATATATACCAGTGGAGTCAACTTCACCATTAATTATAACATCTCCACTGCAGAAAAGACTAGGAACACGGTTCATCAGCTCGTCTGATGCGCTGACTTTTTCGAGCATCAAAATTTCCAAATCGACCCATTTATCATTTATCTTGTATCCAACAATCTTTTAGAATGTAATAGCATGCAGCATGGGACACAACCCAGATTTGTGTGCCATGACCAACAACCGAGTCCAGCTTGTATATCAGGTCATGCACTGCAAATAGTTTATCCTCGACTGTGATACTAGTGCATTTCCCATTCTCGTCAATATGGACATGTGGGTCAAGTCCAATGTCAGTAGGTGTGCTGAACATCAGGTAGGCAAGGATGCGAAGGAGCATGGCCACGTGTTTGCCAACTTGGCCCTCAGCTAGACTAGTGCACCACTGAATTTGGCCCTCACGATCTGTGACCTTGACAATCAGTGATGCATCACCTGTAAATGCGAGGGCAACTGAAAAGTGTTGATGTGGTTGACAAAGGAAGGAGAGGTAGGACTTGGCGTTTATGGTATCCTTTAGTCGTTGTGTCTCCTCAGTAGATTTTGTCACTTCTGCAAATGATTGTATAAAGCACCAGTCTGTGGGTTTCATAGGATTGGCCTTGAGCTCCGTATAAAGCTCATTATCTAGAAGGATCAGATCAGGCTTTCGTTTGATAGAGGACTCAACTGGTGGGACATCGCAGTTATGATGTGACCATCAATGAAGAGGTTTACGGCCAATGAGCTGCTCGAGGTATTCTCCCATCTGATTAAGCCACTCTGCAAGATCCTTCTTCTTGTACTCCAGCATCTTCAAGATATAGTTCGCCTGGTCCCACAAGGCTGGCTTCTGACCAATCGGCTTTGACAATGCGGCCAAGGCAATTGTGTCAGGGACTGTAAGTGGACAATGGGAAGGTGAAAACATTGTATCGATAAAATCATCATCGGCAGTAAGGGTGTGTGGTTTCAACTCCTTCACGAGGGCGGCACCAAGGTGTTCAGGGCTCATAGAGTAGTGAGGGAGTTGGGCTGAATACATGCGTGAAATAAAGGATGCAGAGGCTGCTTTAGATGCAGGCACACCAAAAGCAGCCCAAAGAAGATTGGTTTGACTAGCTATGCCCATATTGTTAATGCGGATGGGCTGCTTTGGCTGCAGCTGTGGAACTTGATATTTGCTCTGGGCATTGCGATAAGAGAGGTGAGACTGGTGAGGGAGGGGTAGTGGAGTTTCCATGTGGCCTGGATTTGGATTGTGGAATATTGGATACAAGAGACTGAAGCACGTTGAGTCAAGAAAAGCAGATATAGGATGAAATGCAGTCATTTCGGTTCAAAAGTAATGCAATAAGTAGCACAGTGTGACGAAAGGAATGATATAAAAAAGGGAAATTCCAGAGTGATATGCTGGGCAAATTAATGGAAAGAGTGAGGCCAGAAGTCACAGATACTGCAGTTAATATAACACAGATGAAGACAAAGACAAAGAAAGCTGTCAGACTTGTTGTGACACTATATACTGTATTAAAAAATAAATAACTATATACTACTGATTTCTTTGGGCTCTGGCAATGGTAATTATCATTCCTTGTCTGCTATAGCCTCTTCAACACCTCCAAGGACAGCTACATCTAAACTGGGCTTTTCAACAACAAAATATTGTGTCAGAGTCTCCCTGGGAAATGGTAGGTGAGGGACCATGGCTACGACACTCATGATTGCCTTCACATCAATCACATGAAGCACAGCATCCCCTGCATATGAACATGATAGTAATGTATGATAGAAATGTTCTAGAAGATCCTTGTGAGGATGTGAATAGAGTGAAACAATAGCGAGGGTCATTTCCGATCCTCCGATGAGTGATCGGAAATAGTAATATACCTCTGCAAAGTGAATCTTCTTTTCATATTGAACCTAGATTCCCAGAACATTATCATCATGGTGTAAGAGAGACAAAATAATACTTACCTTCACATTATGTGCCATTCTCACTTTCTCCAGAGGTTTTAACTTCTCCTTCCAAGCTGACCTTGCCACTTGACCATTTGGTAAACGAAGCCTTGCCCACCTAGCAACTGCATGACACCAGCCATCAGGAACCTCCAGTGCATGAATATCCTTTAAGTAGTCTGCAAAAGACTGTCTTTCACAGTCACGCATAGCCCTTAGAACTCTATCCTTTGCTCGCAGTAGAATAAACCTAGTGCCAATGTCCATTCCACCTCGGAGCACAACTGGTGGTGAGGGATCTAGATCTGGCATCATAGTGTATAGTGCATTGATTTGAGAATGCAGAAGACCCCATTGAGAAAGGTTTGTGTATGGATTGGATGGCTGACGTACTTCCTGACCTAAATTCCTGATCGTTTGCTCCATTGTCCACTGGGATGAACAGGTAGGTGGTCCAATCTGAATCACCTCAGGTCCAAGGTGGGTTACAGCATGGATGCTTTGCCATACAAAATGAAGTTGTTCTACTTGACACTGATAATAAAAATTTTCAAATTCAGATGCGAAGTCCAGTAAGGCCTCATGAGCTTTTTGGAGGTCATGCCGGCTGATGTGGTACTGATGAATGATGCGTATTCCAAAGACAAGCTTGCAATAGTTTTTGTAATATGTGGTTGGGAGGATATTGAAGAGTAGCCCTGGGCCTAGTCCATATATATATAAGAGAAACTCCCACACCTTGTAACCACTGGAGATTTTTTTGGCTGGATTGTGTGGTGGTCTGTCAAATGAACCAGGTAAATAAGGGGTTGCAGCAGCAACCTGCCATGTTGTGCCTCAGAGCTTAGCCCATTCCCATGTGGACCAGTCATTTTTGTCGCGATCAAGCATACCACGCCATAAGTTAATTAAAAGGTCAGGCAAATTCAATGAGGCAAGGTGCATGAGGTCAGATCCAAAACAGCCTGGGACACCAAGTATTCTATCGGGATGCAATCCAAGAAAGATACTTGGTCTTGATATTCCAGTTTCAAGCCATTGTTTCTTATACTGTGTCTCATTTGGAGATGCCAGGAGATAATGAAGGTTCAAAAGATAGAGGTCCGGAGAGCAGGATGGAAGGGCTGCAAATGATATGTCACCATGATCACACCCTTCAACCTCATAGTCATTTGGCTTGAGAAGGGCAGGGTAGTAGTGTGGTCCACCAGGTTTGCGCTGTCCAATAAGTGAACAGTATAAATGACATCCATATTTTCCACTATGTCCGATGAGGCTATTTAAGTATGTCATGGCAGGGCCATCTGCGGTACCCAATGCTAGAAAGGGTTTTGATGTGAACATCATATCTTGTGATGCATCCCAGATTTTAATGCCCTCGTGTTGTAAGGAAGCAAGGTGATGTAGGCCTGGGAAAAGAAGTGATTCAACAATCTTTGGCTTCCCAGGAAAGAAACCACCAGGAAGAACATATTTCTTCTTGTAACATAGGTCAGGAGCAAGGTCAAAGATAACCCAAATATATATCCAAACATCGGAGGTCCTGTGCTCATACAGCTGTGCACCATCAATTGATAGCATGAGAACCATATTGGTGTCCTTGATGTGATCCATTTGGACTGCATTGAGATAACCACTCCCATGCAGAAAGTCTGCGAAGTGAGAGAGCGATCCACCATTTTTCCACAAGTCAGCAATAATCTCCTGTGTTTTTGTCTGTCGATAATGCATCTTTTCTGCACTCTCCCTATCCACCCATTGGGCTTGCAACTGAGGTCCTGGTGGGATTGTAAAAAGATGTTGCTCTGCTTGTTTCATGAGTGGATTGAGGCGAGGTGCACCAGCAGCCCCACACTCTGTACATTCATTGAGTTTGGATAAGGGTCCTGTAAAAGCTATGCAACTATTTTTGCACATATCATTGACGATGGGGACAACACCAGTGATCTTTGCAATGAGTCATTTCATCTGATCATAAGAGGGTATATTATCCTCTGGGTGGCGATGCAGAACAGCATTGCGAGACATATTGTAAGTGTCCTGGGAAGACTTAATACTCACAAGAAATAGGTCTAATCCCAGCCAGAAGTCGGGATCACTAGTATCAGGATGTGAAGTTGGGGGGTCCTGCAACTGTGCAATAGTACCCGGGTCCAAAAGCTGGCCATACTCGTCATCTGTGGATGCATCCTTGAGAGCTTTGACAAATTCCATACTCAATTTAAGATCCTTCAATTGAGCAAGATCAGAGAGGGTCTGTATGGGAGCCTCAGACTGGGATGGAAGTGACACATTTCCTTGCTGATGCAATAAGTCTTCCAGACATCCAGGATCTGGGCAGGTCAGTGCTTCATTGTTACAGCTATCAATGGTAGGTGCTAGCCCTTCTCTGCCAGTGCTTCTCTGGTAGTCTACATTGGCTAAGTGATCTATATCATCTGGTTCTTGCAAAGGCTGGGTGGCAATGATAGCTGGGATATGGCAGTTTGCAGAGTTTGCATCCAGGTCCAAGTCATTGGTGTCGTTTATAATTCCCTGCACCACAAGAATCACTGTAACTTTGATAAGCGCAGAAGAACACATGATAGTAACATACATCGGTATCGGCTTGAAAATCTGTTTCCACTTCTGTTGATTGAGGTATCTGCATCCCAGTGGGTCCTACAGCAAGTGGTGTTCAGCTTGCATTAGACTGACCAGCCCCATGAGAAGCCCCCATTGAAAGTGGATGGCCATCAGGTCTATAGCATGCTACTCTGTTGTCCACATCGGCTTGACGAGAAGGAGCATGTCTTTGGTATCTTGCACAGCTGACTTGTGTCTGATGCCCCTTGCAATACCAGGAACAGTCACAGGAATATTGATTTCGAGATCTAGCAGGAGCACTGTGTCCTCCAGAAGTAGTGGGCACCATACTGCATAAACAGCATCATCGACGTGTGATAGTGGCCATGAAATTTGGAGTCCTATTCTGTTTGATTCCCATCGATTTCTGGCCATCTTCGATTGGCCACAAAAAACAAAATGCATGACAGTCATATAATATGTTCTATAATTGCATTAGCTATAGTGGAATACTTTCAAGAAAATAACATAGGGATGTAAATGCATCAAGCAATGTGTTGCATCCGTGTCATTGGTATAATTGATCAATCGATCACTAATAGATGTCTCCTCCCTCGCAGACGACCTCCCTCACAGACGAACCACAATAGAGCACTACTGCCTATTTGGCCATGTTCACGGACATGACAGGCATGGAGAGATGTTTGCTATCACCAAAGGTTTCCGTGATATCTTGTTCATCAACAATGCAGTATGTGCAGTCAGTAGGATGATCCACCACAACTACCTGATCATCACTCTTCGTGGTTATCATCCACTCAAGCTGTGTTCTTGCATATGCATCAGCAGCAGATACCATTCTGTGATCCCGCCGTTCCTTGATGGCTTTCTTCAAGTACAGTACCAGTACTTTGTGATAGAGATTGTGCATTGGCTTGGAGGGTGGAAATATTGGATGATTGTGAGAAAGAGACCGCTGTGGTGCTCAGAGCTTTGGATTTTTGACAATAGGTAAAAAGATGGTTGGTGGGGATCGGTCCGTTGGCTGTGCATGTAGGGAAGGAAGTAGAGGTAGATAGTAGGCTGCTTCAGTAACAGATGAAATCAAATTGGTCGTGGGACACACCGGGTCATGGATATTGTCGACATCGAGATTATCGAGGTCAAGGAAGGTCTGGGTTCACTGCAGAGGCATGGAGAATGCTTTATGGTGCTGGAACTGAAGTACTGAATCTGTATATGGGTAAGTTGAATGAATTATATGGTAACAGGAATGGGCACCGGGCACTCACCTTGCAAAAAGTAGCAAACTACAAACAAGGCGGATGCGGGAGTCTGGCTCAAGATATGTCATGCATGTCATGCGCACACCATATGCAAGGCCTGTAGAAAGAGTGTCAGCGATATGCTGATAGCTTACGCTTACTGGGCCCTTACATGCCTTACCAGACTAGCTATCGACGAGACTCGATGAAGCTTTGATGAAGATATGGATGAATGATCAATGAAAGGAATAAATTGATACAAATTGATTGTGAGTAAAGAAATTGTCGGATCTCATTTTTTCTCGGTCCGATTTTGACTAGGAGTAAGGTTCTGCATGGGTCACACCATGGGTAAAAAATTATATACCACACCTGTTACTGCATACACCATACCCTTACAATACACCATGTACACAGTGATGGTGTCAACCCAAGGTATACATAAAATAACTGCGATGTGAAGACACTGCGGTATACCGTCAAACCGACAAGAATTACCATGGGTTATGCCCATGGTGTACAAGATCATGCTACAAAAAATGTCTAACTGCTACCAACACTTTCAACATCACTATGCGACTGTTTGTGCCCACTAGGGAACTGCACAGGTTTTACCCGTGGGTTTCCCACACTTTTATTTCCTAATTTATTCAATGAGTTTTGCATAAAAACTCATGAAAAAATGATTTTCTGATAGCTATTCAATGGATGCTTGTGATACAAGGGACAAAATAATTTATTTTCAACCTTGTCACATGACAGATGTCTCCCAAATATTGTTTTATGTGTTAGATCACAAAGAGCCAACAAAAAGCTTTCAGAAAATCTTTTTTTCATGATTTTTCATGCAAAACTCATTGAATAAATTAGGAAATAGAAGCATGGGAAACACATGGGTAAAACCCATGCAGTTCCTTAGTGCCCATGTGACTGATGGATCATGACTGCTAAATCAGGCATATCAACAAGATCCTTTTGACTCCAGTCCCCAAAGCAGAGGAATGCATGGATCATGCTAGGAGATAGGCAGCTAGGAGTGAAGTGGAGGAGTTGGCGACCTTGTGAAAATAGCCGCTCGACAGCTGTCAATGTAGCTGTACAAACTTTGTCAGTATGAATCCAAAATTTAATAACAAGCACGACATACCTGGAGCACTCAGATAATCCAATGCCATTGCCAACAATGTGGGATACACTTATGCTCCCACCACCACACAATTGGGTCCTGAACCTTCTCCAAGGGCAGCGCAAGGTAGTCGCCTATCTCACTCTGTTCATCAAGACTCTCCAGTGGGATGTTGAGGAAGTCTGTGAAGTCTTCTGGATCAGGGGTAGATTTAGGCTGGATGAACAATAAGGTGAGCAACAAGTTCTTGAGCTAGCGACATCATAGAAGAAACATACCAAGCCTGCATCAGACACTAATGGACCCTCATACTTTTTATACTCTTCCCTCACAAGTGCCTCAGCAGTATCAATCCAATCCTGCTCCCATCTGTGGGTTTGAAAGTATTTCAACTTGAGGTTAGGATGGATGTAGTAAGCAGAGGGTGGTTGACTGATATCCCCTGCAGCAAGAACACAAATAACGTATTTATTTTGCATAGGGTAAAAAAGTCCCCTTCTAACTATGGACTGGTTCCCTTATAAAGGAACTGGTGGCTTAGGAACACAAGTATGGTACATAATGGTAAATATATATAAAGCTCTAGGCCACAGGCCCAGATCACTACATTCTCCCCTTCTGGTTTGGACCCACGGTCCAAACCAAAACCCAAGAAACAAGAAAACAAGAAGGCAGCCTGACGTGTATTTCTTCAAGATTGTAAGTGAGCTCAACCCTCAGAGGGAGGAGTGAGAGGCGAAAGGTCCATATCGGCATTGGTGTCAATATCCATTCCACTTCTGAGCGGGGTGGATAGAATGGTGGGAGTAAGTGTGTAAGGAGTCGACATGAGTTGCAATTCAGGGGTCTCAAGGGATGTCACATCACTGGGAGGCACCGATGACTGCTCCCCTCTGAGAGGCACAGTCCTAGTTTCTGACTTGTTGTCAGATGAGACAGAATCAATTTCCTCCATGTCGGAACCTCGGTTCTTGCAGTGACCAGCTTGATCCCACCTGTCTTAGCAGGAGGGAACCTCGTGGTGGAGTCGCGTTGTCTCTTTCACTCCTTCTTTGCTTTATTTTTTTCTGCCTTCATTCGACGTGGTGGGCCTACATAAGTCCAGCCGCCATCCACAAAATCCAGGGTGGTTAGTGCTGGAGAGGTAGTGTCTGCCTCAGGTTCTGCACGACTCAAGGCAGGAGTTTGGTTTGAAGCCTCATTGTGTAGAGGGGGAACAGTCAATGAAGGATTGATATTCAACCAGCCCATAGGCAAACCTGGATGAATGGACAGGGAGTGGATGCCAGAGGGCACCGCAGTTGAACTAGTCGCAATGCTAGAACTGGAAGCAGCTGGTGGGGGAATGTGGGGAGTAGCGTGTATGGAAGCCGATAGCCCTGGGCCTCCACTCAGGGGATGAACCGCCTCCGACATGTCAGGTCCCCGCTTCCGCTTGGGAGGCAGTGGCTGGGTCAAACATCGTGATCCCGGAGGAGCGATTTACCATCGAGGCTCTGTCATCAGAGGTGTATCTTCCTCCTTGGGAGTAGGTAATTGTTTCAGGTGCTGGAGAACATCTGAGGTGGGAGCAGAGTCCTCCTTGTGTCGGGACTCCACTGCTCCATTGATCCATCCCAATCCATAGTGGTAGGCTTCCCTTACTTCATGATCCGATACCCCCAATGAAGCAAGGTGGCACACCACATCCTTGACGCTGATGTTTGGGGAGGCGTTCAGCAACAGATGTCGATTGCAAAGAATGTTTATGGATATATGTAGCATCTGGCGGGTTCTCCGGTACAAACCAGGAGTACAGAACACTTCCGCCAGGTGCAATTGCAAGATTTGTTTCTGCTTCTGAGGCAGCCCACCCAGAACTTGTCGTCTCATGAGGAGCATCCCACGGACATGGGAAAGGCTCACTCGCAAGTGGTCTAGTATCAACCTGGGTGCATTCCAGAATTGAAAGAGTTGACGGTGCATGAAACAAGACCATACTTCTGCAGTGTCATTGATTGGGGGCTGGGGCATCCGGTCAGGATCCTGCAGGTGTTGTATTCCCTTGGCTGACTGTTGATCAGGGGGCAGCCACCTGGGTAGCCTCCAAGTGGCAATTGCATAACTCATTAATGGTGTCTGCTCAGCAACAGGAGTCAAGCTGGCCAAGCGAGTGTAAGACTGGGCCCATCAAAGGTCCAGCTCATTTCCCTCCCATTGTGTGCCCGTGGCCCAACCATCAAATTCTGCTGTACTCCGGGGAATATCCAGAGTGGATGGTGGTGGTTCCCTCAGAGTGGGTACCCAATTGGCCGAGTGAACGGGAGGGTTGGGGTAGATTTTAGTTTGATTTTTGGGAGATGGGGGCGGAAGTGGCAGATATCGAACATCCCTATCGTCCACCTCCATCACGTCAACGCAGGAGCAAGGGGGTGGGGGTGAGCCTTCAGGGCCTTGATGCAGCACCTGTGTAACTGGATCCATGGGCCTGAGGCCCAGGGACGGGGGATGGTTCGTGTGCCCGAGACCTTTTGGTGGGCCTGTCCTCTCGCCATCGATCCAATTGATCCTCAAGGCTGTGTATTTTTGCCTTGAGTTCTGCTATTTCATCCTCATAACTGTCATACGCCTGTTCAGCAGCGTGTCTGGCTTTGACGGTGAGGTCCTGATCATGCTGATTCCGGGCCTCAAGGTACTCTCTGTCCTGGTCGAACTCATGCTGATACATGTGGATTGCATAGGACTTGCACATCCCACAGCCTCCCCAATGAACTACAACTCCCAGATGGCTGTCGTACCTCCATTCGTCGACCGGGGGAGCCATACGCATCCTCCTGTCTGGGTCATGCCTCCTGTCATTTCTGGCAGGCTCCATGAAACGTCCTGATGACTGTGAGCGCCCCCTAGCTTCCTCTCTCCTTGAGCCTTGCAGTTTGAGATTGGTTCCCCTTCTCGAGCATCTCTCTCTCTTCTTCCCTCTCTCCTTTCTCTCCCCCTTTGAGGCACGTCAGCCTCACGAATATGTGGTGTGGGCACGGCGAGTTGTCCATAGGGTCATCTTCAGAATACCCACCCATCAGAGCAGGGTGTACTGGGAAGAGAAAAAAAAATGTTTAACTCCACCTGTCAACTGCACAGTACCAAGTTCCCATGATCTGCCTAAGCTTGATCATCACCAAGTCACAACATCAGCCATCACCATTGACTTCTCGGCTCAATCTGAGTTGAGAAGCTTCCCTGCCCTTTGCGTGCTGGTGCATGCTTGGGCAAATCCATCCAATCCTTGGCACCCACAAGGGCCAAGTATGAGTCCAGAGCAGCCAGCTCATTGCACATGGCCAGTGACTCCCAAGTGGATTCACCCATACTCCACTTGACTTCCAATTCCAGGGCATGTCCCTTCCATCTGTGGGACATGATCTCTTCTATGAACCACTCGGCATCGTCTGGAGCGCCAAAATTGTAAGGATCAAGTTGGTGCCTGTTAGGGAACAGGTCGTTGTTGTTGGCGATATAGGGTCACAACAGGCCCACATGGAACTTGTTATGCAACCACCAACTCTTCAGTCTGGTGGGCAACTCCAACTCATAGTTGGAAGTCTCCAGGTAGCTTCGTAGGACCTCGTAGGGCCCCACGAACTTGGGTAATAATTTACTGGCCCTGCCTTTCGGCAAGGTCAAGTTCTTGGTTGACAGATACACCTTCTCTCCCTGCCTAATGTTGGGCTCCCTGTTCCAATGCTTGTTGGCATGATATCGCTGGAACACCCGTTCCACAATAATATTGTCATGAGCCACTGCCCTGTTGTGCAGCGCCTCCATCGCAAAGGTATGTACCCCCGGTGGGATCCATTCAGGGTCCAAAATCTCCCTCATCATCTGGGGAAGGTACCCATAGTTAATCTTGAAAGGCACCATCCCAGTGGCTCTGTTGATAGTAGAGTTTATGGCAAACTCTACCAAGGCCAGGAACTTCACCCAGTCCTTCTGGTTAGATGCCATGAAGGACCGCAAGATCTGTGCTATCGAGCGGTTTGCACACTTGGTAGCTCCATCTGTTTGAGGGTGGAAGGAGGTAGACATCAGCAGTTTGACGCCTAGATTCTGATGAATCTCTTGCCACCAATGCAAGGTGAACTTGGAGTCTCGATCAGACACGATCGATCCGGGAAGCCCATGCAACCATATGATCTCTTTAATGAAAAGAGACAATAAATCCATCACCATGGTGGTGGTATTCACTGGCACCAGGTGAACTATCGACGATAAATGACAGATCACCACCCAGAGATAGTCAAACCCTCCCAATTCTGGAAAAGGGCCTATGAAATCCATCCCAATGGATTCCCAAGGATGCAGGGGTATGGGAAGGGAGTGGAGCTTTCCCAAGGGGGAGCAGTACTCCCCCTTAGACTGAATGCAAGCCTCACAGGACTCACAGAACTTATCAATTTTGTATTGGAGGCGAGGCCACCAATACCATCATCAGACGTATTCTGAAGTCTTCGCAGGGCCAAAGTGCCCTACGATGGAATGGGCCTGGTCAATTATACGACCATGCAAGGTCGAGTCCTTGGAAGGGGCAGAGGGTACACAGACAACCATGTCCCCCCTCTGTTCTTCATCCATATCATCCCTTCCTTTACCTCAAAGTTGGGGTGATCCTTTGGACTCTCTATAATTTTAGTAAACACCCTATCCAATTTATACCCCCCTCAGATGTCTTCATCCCAGGGGTCTTGTTCGGACAGGTACACCTGGAAATCATGGGGACTAGCCAAGGAATCATAGACTGTAGGATCATCCTTTCAGGTTGATCCAGAAGTGGGAATGCCGTCCCCAGTTCATGCCTCCACCAAGGTGGAGGCAGCCACATCTCGCGCCTCGACTCTTTCATGAAGCGCGCTCAAATGTTCCTTGACCCGCTGGGTCTGGGACCTGGCTGACCAAGTCTCTATGACTCGGTTCTTAATCTCGAGATGTCGATCCCAGGGCAAGTCCTCGTGCATGGGATCCAAGTGTACATCCGCAAAGACATAGTGCTGCACCAGGGGGGTGTCATCCCAGTTGTCAAACTGGTAGTATCGAGACAGGGTGTCTGCCACCTTGTTGAGGTTTCCCTTGATATACCTTATATCAAAGTCAAACCGAGAAAGGTATTCCATCCAATGGGCAGACAGGTGGCGCTGAGTTTGGAAGAACTCCAATGCCTTATGGTCAGTCACCACATGCAGGTGCCAACCTATCAGTTTGTCTTCCCACTTGAGTAACGCCTCCAAGATAGCTATTGTTTCATGCTCAAAGGCTCAATAGTTCCTTTGAGCATCAGAGAATTTCTTGGACAGGAACCCAGTGGGCCAACAGGTCTGCCATTCCAGTCCCTGCCCATACATTGCACCTACGCCAAAGACTGATGCATCACATATCACCCATATGGGTTCGGTTGACCCGGGATCTATAGGCTTCAACATGGGAGTAGAGCAACAAATATCCTTGATAGCCTGGAAACAGGTATCATGAATTGGGCACCACTGGAAGGATTGTCCATTCTTCGTCATGGCAGAGAGTGGACTGGTGTATGCTGAGATGTCAGGAAGGAAATGGGCTAGGTACTGGACCAATCCTAGGAACCATTGCACTTCATGATAGTTGTGTGGAGCCTTCCACTCATGTATCCTTGCCATTTTGTCACTATCAGCATGCAAGCCCTGGTCATCTATCATATGACTGAGACACTCAAGCTTCTCAGCATATAGCTTGCATTTGTCTGCATGCAGGTAAAGCTTGTGTTCTTGAAGTTTGTTGAACACGAGCCGGAGATGTTTCTGGTGTTCCTCGACCATGTCACTGAACACGAAGATGTCATCGAGGTATGCATCCATAAACAGTCCTATGTATTCGCGGAAGATGGAATTCATCAGCTGCTGGAAGGTGGCGGGGGCATTACAATCCCCTTGCTGCATCACCAAGCTCTCGAATGTTCCTAGTACAGTCGCAAACGCGGTTTTCCAGACATCGTCTGGGACCACTGGGATTTGTTCATAGGCATTGGATAGATCAATTTTCGAATGATACTTCGCTCGAGCAACATCCAGCCTGATCAGATCTTGATCAGGAAAGGGAGTCACATTCTTGACTGTGTTGTTGTTCTGCTTCTTGGCATTGACCACTCTATGGATGGCCCCATTTTTCTTGGGTACCACCAGCATGGGGGCAGCCTGTTTTGTTCAGGCAGGTCTCCACCACCCCACCCTACAATACTTCTCGATCTTGTCAGTGAGAGGTTGTTGCATGGAGTCAGGGCACTTAGGTAAGTGATAGTGGTACTTTTTATGATCATCCACCAGAGGTATCTGGTGGTTAATTTCCCTCATGGGAGGAGGCCGTTCGGAGACTCCTTGCAGGATATCCTTGCCAGCTTCTAGCCATTCCTCCCATAGTCGAGGAATGTCCTTCTTTCCCAAGGGCCCTAGAGTCCTCGTCTTCTCAGCCAGCTCATTGCATATGACAAAGAGCGCTTCATTCAGGTCGCTAAGCTGTTGCTCTGAGAGTACCTTGGGCACAGTGGGGCAGCCTGAATCACCACAATTGGGACCCTTGGGATACTTATCCCGAGTAAACTCCTCAACGTACTCGTCCCAATCATCTGGGACCTCGTTGTCGCTACCTGGATCCTTATCTGGATTCTTAACTGGGGCCTTCTCCAAAGGTTCCCAATCTTCATCTTCTGGTCCCAACAGGATTGGGTCAGCAATACTTAGTCCATACCCTTTCCAGGGGTGGTCCATGTCTTCCTCTTCTACCATCATTGTCGATGTTCAGCCCCTGGAAGGAGGCTGAATGGATGTGGAGTTGACTCCCAGCTTATCTGGGTCCTTCAGCCCGTCGACAGCGGCACGATGGCTGCTGTCAAGTCACTCATCCTGAATGGGTTGAGTTCTCATGTCGTACCTATGAACCTGTCAGAAGGTGCTCGCACTCTCGACTATGGTTTGGAGATCCTGACCCCGAAGCCAGACCTTGTCTTGTTCAAAGTCCAGCACGATGCCATGCTTTCACATGAACACTGTTCCTACGATGGCGTCATATCAGTCTATGTTTATCACATTGAAGTAATGGTTTCCCAAGAGGTTCCCCAACTTGAACTCCGTGAAAAGGCCAAAGTTAATCTTTGACCTGCTTCCTACCATCCCCAGCTGAAGGGGCACAGGTTCTTCCAACTCATGGACCTTCAGGTTTGCAGAGACAGTGAACTCTGGGGAGACTGAGTCAGATGTGCATCTGGAGTCCAAGAGCACATTGGCTTCCAGCCCATGGATCTTCATCTGCATGATGAAACATCAATTATCCTTCTCTGAACAAGGTGGACAGGTGATCTTTCTGGTGGACTTTCTCAGCACCAGTGGGCATCTGAGATTCGAGGCATGCAAGGGGGAAGGTTCAGCTATCACCACTAGTTGCTCGACTGTACAAGTCGAGTCCTGCATCACTCCTGACCTCTCTAAACCGTCCATCTTGGAGAGCTCAGGTTCGCCTTTGAGCTCCAAGGTGTTGTCATCTGGTTTGTACTCCGAATCAGATATGCATTGCAATGAAGGACACCTGTTAGGATCAAGATCAGTTGTTTCTCTGAGGGCCCTGAAGAACTCCAGGCTGTCTTTGTTGTCAAAGCCATGCTCTCCTTCTGAACTCAGGGGGTAGGGTTCTCCCTCAGAGCTGCACTGTGATCCCAGGACGTGGTCCTTGGATCCTTCTGAGTCACTGTGAACAGCGGCCAGCCGCTCCTCATCGGGTAGGGAGAAGGATCCTGGGTTTCTCCAGACTCCTCACGGGCTGTGTGCATTCGTGCCCCCTGGCCAGTTCTCTTGGGCCCAGGGGTGCTAAACTCTGGGCACTTCTTGTCAGTGGAGTAATGCCCTAATCCTCCACACTTATAACAAGTGGGAGGAGGTTTATTTTCATCAGACCTCCTGGTGATGTTCTGGTCCCCTCTGGGAGCCCGATCTCCAGGGGCAGGTGGTCTCTTGTCATTACTACGGTTATCCCGGCTTGCGGAGGGAACTTCGTGAGCTCTCAATGGTCCATCGCGAGCTCTTGGTCAATTATCCCATCTGGGGAGATCTCAGACCTGTGATCATGATTGTTCAGGTGACTGTTCTGGTCTGCTGGGTGTGATCACCTTCGGTTTGAGAACTTCCTTGCTAGAGGCAAGGGCCTCTACCAGTCACTTGTGCTCCTGGTATCTCTTCTTCTTCCTGAAGATTTCCTCAGCCTCCCGAGCATAATAAAGAATGGTTTCTGTGGAACTAGATTCCATGGAACATCCCTTATCAAAGATAAAGGATACCATCATCTGGGGTAACCCTGACAACAGTTGAGTTTTGAAAGTAAACCGATCCAGGGCCCTAATCATTCTGGTAGCATATCACTCCAGTTTGTGATAGTAACTCATTACTCCTTTGATGGAGTCATACTTCACCCTCGAGAAATGATCAGCAGCATCATAGGTGGCATTGTCATGGATGAACCGGTCATATAGACCGGTAATCACATCCTTGAATTTCCAATGGGCCCTGTGATGGTATACCCCATCGACATTGTCCTCAAACCAGGTCAATGCTATTCCTTCCAAATACATCCCAGTATACTCTATCCTTTTGGCATCGAGGTCTGGACCACTTATCTTGCTCACCTTCAACCATCGAAAGAGAGCATTCAACCATCGCTTGAACACCTCTATGTCAGAGCTTCCTCCATAAGCTGAAGGATTTGGTAATCGGGGTCCATTTTTCTGTTCTGGGAGGGACTCCATAGTCGCTGACACCTTGTTATCAATCTGCTGGTGGAATTTGGAGTGCATCACCTTCAAATACTTGGAAGGTCGATGATTGCCTTTGTCTCGATAGAAATCGATCTCACCAACATGCCCCTGATGATGGGAACATGTATCAGTATGAGCTCCCACAGAAGGGGTCTCCCTGAAAGGGGTAGGCCCCAAGTTCATCCCCAACCTTGACCGAGGCTGGGAATTGGGTTGAAGGAGGCTGAGCTCCTTGATATCATCCTCCTCATTGCTAGAGGGAGGAGTATCTTCATCATCCAGATGAAGGAGAGTCTTCTCCATCTCCTCCATCCCCATTTCCCCCTGGTCCTCCACGCCCAGGGGTATCATCCCTTCCTCCCTTCCCCTGCTAGGGGGGACCATGATCCAGGGTTTGTGACGGCTCCCTGGGAGGGGTGGCCTCCTCAAAGGGAAATCCTTCGGAATCGAACTGAATACCTTGGTTGGGAATATTGGTGTGCTGTCCCTCATGGATAGCCTCATTTTGGAATCGTTGCAGGGCCACCTTGCTGGCACCATCATAGTGCACCATTTTTTTTGGCACGTTTCAGTTACCAGGTGTCCCGTCTCGGGTTACTGAGCTTCCTGGGGGGTGAGGAACTCATTGATTTGACTCCTTATGATGGGGAGTGGCTCGTGCTCAACCATCAGTTTCACGGCGAAGCTGATCAGAAAAACCCAGGGCCAGGGCCTTGAGCTCCCTCTTGAGATGAGAGGGGTCATAGCTGGGTTGGTCCAGATGACCATGGACTAGGTCATGGGCCAAGGAGGCAAAATGGGCTGCTTGTGTCTCCTCCCTTCCAGGGGAGGAGTTCTTTTCTGGCTTCTTCTCCTCTCGTCATTTTTGTCTGTTCCCCTCATCCATGGGGGGAGGCGAAGGTGATTGCACTGGTCCCGGAGATGAGTACACAGAATTTTGGCATGGCGATATGAATTTGCAAGCATTGGGTGATGCGAGAGCCTGGGGTGTGTTCTCTGAGTTTTGAGGACCCAGAGAAGGGGAAGGAGAAAGAGGGCTGGAACTCTCCCTTGGACCCTGGTTCAACGTTTTTGACATTGAATCTTCTTCTCACAGTGAGACCCATGGATGTGGAAAATCATCCAGTAATTCAGCCACTGAGGTGAAGGAATTGAGTAGAAAGTCATCTGTTTTGGGTAGAATTTCTATCCTTTGTGGCCATTGAAAAAGAATAAAAATCATCTGATTTTCGGGGAAAAACATACCCTTAAAGTTGTGAAAATTCCCCCTCAGAATGGATGAGTTAAGAGGTTGAAAACACCTTGAAATTTGTCCGTATTCATACCCCGTTGAATTTATCCCTTGGGATGAATTCCATCTTCTAAATGGGGTAATTCACGCCATGAGACTCCCTCCAACTATGGGATGGTTTTCATCCCATCAAGGGCAAAAAAAAACCCTCTGTCCAGGTTAAATTTTTTTTGGAGTGGATTATTCATCCACTTTGTTTAATTTCATTATCAGTTTCATATGTTTAGTAGTGAATTTTCATTCAGCTACAGGCAGATGTTGGTCTCACAGGTTTTGTACAACTCAATATATTGCATCTAAACTAACTATGTATATTTTAAACAAAAAATAAGAAACGAAGATAAGAAAAATTACCTGGGCCCAAATGACTCTAGTCATCATTTGGGCCCATGAACAGTTGCTCAGGGGTGGGCAGTGTGTCGTTCCTGTTGTTGTTGTCATCTTCATTGTTGTGGCCGTGGTCTTGTCATCTGCATTCCCCATTGTTTGCTCCTTGTCCCAGTCATCCCCTTCATCCCTGGCCGGTCCTGGTGCCCGTCATCCCTGTCGTCCCTGCTGTTGTTGTCCTTGTTGTCCTTGCTGTCCCTGTTGCCCTGGTCCTGGTCCTCCTCAGTGTTGTCGTCCTCGTGCCTGTCATCCCTGGTCCTGGCGTCATCTCATCTTCCGGTCGTTGTCCCCGTTGTCCCATTCTTGGCAGTGGTTGTCCTCGTGGTCCCCATGGTCCACTGTGGCCATTGTCGCAGTTTCGCCTTCCTTGTGGTTGTGGGTGCTTTCTCATCATCCCCATTGTCAGTGCTGTTGCGGTTTGCATCGGCATTGTCGTTCTTGTCGTCCTGGTCCTGTCCACCATTGGTGTTGGGGCATTTGTCATTGGTGTCACCTGGCCCTGTTCCATTCGTTCCATTGCCATTGTTGTCCTGAGTGGGTTGGGTTGTTGGTGGTGCATCTTGTTATGCCATCCCGCCATTGTGGCAGCAGTGTTGCCTGTTTCGAGAGATGGTGGGGTGGTTAGTGGCAGATGGCAGTGTTGGGGGTGTTTCATGTGCTTACCTTGTAGGTACCTGGCTACCTGGGCCTCCTGGTACCTCCCTGGGGTCTCTTAACCTCAACCAACCCCCCTCACATCCCAGGGAGGAGGGTGTAGGCATGCATTGTGCATTGTCATTGTAAAAGTAGTAGATAACCTAAAAATAACAGAAAAAACTTGTTAGAACTTCAAAAACTACAAAAACAACAATAAAAATACTTAGTTTGCATGTCAATGGCTGTTGACATCCAAATCCATGTGTGACGTGGCACTCTTGCAGCCATGTGGTTCGTTGTTGGTGTTTGTGGCTGTTGATGGCAGTGGGAGGTGGTTGGTGGTGGTGGGAGGCAGCAGGCTTGACCATCGATGGTGGTGTAGGAGTGGAAGTGAGAGAGCATGCGAACATGTCAGACCTTGGTTGATATTGCACGTGAAGTTGAAGTCTCAGGTGTGCTAGGTATAGATACAACATGTGACTTTCTGCATGAGGGCAGGTTGAAATGACTAACCTTGCACAATGCATAGATGATGAAATTCAGCCTGCTGTAGTATAAAATAATGACTGAGCAAAAAAAAACATTCCATCTATTTGATGTTTGAGTATTAAAAGCACCCCTATAATTCATTCATTTTCAAGAAGAAATTTCATCCTACTCACTTATGAAAAAGTTGTAATAAAATATGTCTGACTTCCATCCATTTGAGGTTTGAAATCTACAGTATTAAAACCACCCCTATAATTCATTCATTTACAAGAAGAAATTTCATCCTACTCACTTATGAAAAGCTGTAATAAAATATGTCTGACTTCCATCCATTTGAGGTTTGAAATCTACAGTATTAAAACCACCCCTATAATTCATTCATTTACAAGAAGAAATTTCATCCTATTCACTTATGAAAAAGTTGTAATAAAATATGTTTGAATTCCATCCATTTGAGGTTTGAAATCTACAGTATGAAAATTCATCCCAAGTTCATCCATTATATATCCATCCATTTACATTAGATATTTCCCATTTTCTTACTTGAATGGCTGAAATCCATACCCTACCAGTCTCACAGTGTTCTACTTCTTTGATGACACCCATCGGATCCCCATCCGCTGGGTCTAAGCATTCATTGCCAGGGGGTTCAGTGTCCAAACCACTCTTCTGTTTTGCATGGGTTGTCCAACTCTTCTTCACCTTGATGGAAGACATGGCAGGTGTCATTTTCGAGAAGGATGGAGAACTGGATTTGGTTGCAGATCACAAGGGCTAAATGAACTGTCGCCAGTGGCATCAGGGTTGAAATTGATGTTATGGCACGAGTTGACGTTCGCGAATCGCAAAGTCGAGCGGAAAGATATTTTTTTATATACGAGTTTGAGTGTTCAAAAAAGTGTAGTAAGTGGAGGGTGGTTGACTGATATCACCTGCAGCAAGAACACAAATAATGTATATTTTGTGTAGGGTAAAAAAGTCCCCTTCTAACTATGGACCAGTTCCCTTATAAAGGAACTGGTGGCTTAGGAACACAAGTATGGTACATAATGGTAAATATATATAAAGCTCTAGGCCACAGGCCCAGATCACTA
Source organism: Tricholoma matsutake (assembly GCA_026075535.2). Taxonomy (NCBI): domain Eukaryota; kingdom Fungi; phylum Basidiomycota; class Agaricomycetes; order Agaricales; family Tricholomataceae; genus Tricholoma; species Tricholoma matsutake. The sequence continues at coordinate 8,407,526 of AP026541.1, read as the reverse complement.
CAATGGAGCACTACAAAGAAAAACATCAGCCAATGTTGACAGAAAAGACAGAGACATACCCATCGCAATCCTATACACATCTGACAGATCCATTTTCGAGTAGTACTTGTTAATAATTGTGCGAGCAAACTTGAGCGCATGTTTGACTGACAGCGAGAGGGGTGTAACGATGTTACATATTTACACTTATTTACTACTCAGACTGCATCTTCGGACAGATATGGACAACTGAGGTTTTCTCACCTTTCTTTTCTTACTATCATCACCCCCATAAACACTTCGAGATATCTCACACATATAAAACACTTCTTGTGCCTGTTTATTTCTGAGTCTGATTCTAGTGAAGCACCGCGCATGCTTACACTTTTTTTTAAACATCACACAATGAGGTTTGACTTGCTGTCAATGTTCTCTGACAATATTGCTGTCCCGCCGATCTCTGATCATTATCGCTGTTTACAGGTCAAAAGACTGCATTGTCCAAGCTGCCTATCACATGCAAGCAAGCACAAGCTGCACCCAATGCCCCGCAAGGCCCATTGTCCCCATTGTTACCTGCTCTGACCCCTTCTGAAGGATGCTCGGAATCCCCTGCTGGATTAAACAAAGACAGAGACCCTGTAGAACCGCCTAGTGTGCCTGCAGAAGTGCATATAGCCATCCAAACAACTGCTGACTCCGACTCTGATGACTCTTCCTCTATCTACAACAATTTGCTGTGTGCACCTAAAACTAAAATGTTACCAATGGGTACTGCCGAGTGCCTACATGCTGAACCAAAGCGGATCCCACTTCTGACTCCCGGCATCGTTTCTCCTATGGTCATGCAGCAATGGGAAATGGTGTGTGTCAACTTTTTCAGAGCTAACAAGAAGATCATGAAAGAGGAGCAGGTAGCTGCCATCTTGCCAGGGCTGAAAGACATGTGGGCCCATGATTGGGTCACAACTCATGGGGATCATCTCATGGAGCTGAAATTTCCAGATTTCATCAAAGAACTGCAGAGAGAGTTCCTGCCTGATGGTTGGGACACATCACAAAAATATGCAACTCCCATCTGAAATCATCTGATTTGTTCCCCAACTGGGTGAACGACATACATCACTTAAATAATGTCTTGCAAAACATGGAGTACTACTTCTCAGATGTCACTCTGTGCCTACAACTTGACAGCCTGCTTGATGCCAACTTACAAAACCGCTGCAAAAATCGCAATGTAAAAGAGGTTGTTGATAAGATCACAAAAGACACTCCAGTTAAAACAGATGAAGCTCACTTGACATGTTGGATTGCTGAAGTCTGGAAGCTGGCAGAGGAATGGGCTAATGACACAAAATGGTACTTGGAGGCAGTGGAAGATCTTCAGTGCATGCCAAAAAAGACAAGCCCTCGCGAACCCTTCCCAGAACTCAAATGCTGTGAGCAGTTACAAACCCCGAGGATCAAACACTTCATCGATGGCACATTGAGCTCAGGTTCCCGTAAACCTCCTCATCTGACCGAGAACAAATGCACATTACTTTTCAAACATCAAGGCTGCTTAAAGTGTTGGTGAGGTTATCAAAACCACCATGCAACAGACTGCCCAAACAATTTCCCAGATGGGCAAAACTACAAAGAAGTATCTGAGGAGGCACTACTCACTCAGAAGCAACAGTCGAATGTACCATTGGGAAGCAAACCTGTTGGAGCGGTAACGGGTGCATCAGGACAGATTGAGGAGGTGTCCAAGGATGAAAACTTGTTTGTGGTGGGAGCAGTAATGCCATCAGGAGTGCTAGGTCTGGGTTCTGAGACTGAGGAGGAGGTAAACCCTCTTACAGTTCCACATCTGCGCTGGACATGCTCCTTGATGGGACCCACTGCTGACAAACCAATTGCAGTAAGCATGATGCTGGATTGTGGTGCACACATCGTCCTGATCAACGAGGCACTAGTCAAGAAGCTTGGGCTGCGATGTTTCCGTCTCAACAAACCATTGCCTATTTCTGTTGCACTGAATAATACGAACTCTTCTGACTCATTCCTGCATGAATATGTAAAGATATCACCTTTTGCCCAGAACTCTGCATGGACTTCCTGAACTGTGAAGGCTGTAATAACTCCCAACTTATGTGTGCCGGTTTTATTTGGACTGCCATTCCTTACTGTAAACTGTATTATCATGGACTTTGAAGCAGGAACTGCAATAGATAAAATGACTGGCTATGATCTACTAAATCTGCCAGTACCTAAGCATCATAAGAAACTAGTAGACCCAAAGCGAGTCATTGCAAACATGAAGAGATATAAACAGTTGATGTTAACTGAATTAATTGATGTTTGCAAGCAACATCTAGCAGATGGAAAGATGGTACCGGAGCTGATCAAGCCGTTGGATGTGGCAGATATGATTAAGAACTGTGTGGAGCTCCTGAGCTTTTAGCAAAGGGTTGGAAAGATTGAGAAGCAGATGATGACCAAATTTGCAGATGTATTCCAACCTCTCCCACATGTGGAAAAACTGCTGCGAGATGTGACTGCCAGAATCAAACTGAAGAATGCAGAACAAACAATCAAAACACATACATATGCTTGTCCATGTAAATTTCACAACACATGGAAGACATTGATACAGGAGCATCTGGATGCAGGCCGAATTAGGCCCTCTTCTTCACCGCATGCATCACCTGCCTTCATCATTCCTAAGGCAGACACTTCAGTGCTCCCACGGTGGGTCAATGACTACCGACAGCTGAACAGGAACACCATAGTGGATTCCCACCCACTGCTGAGGATAGATGACATCTTGAATGACTGTGCCAAAGGTAAAGTCTGGGGAACTATTGATATGATGAATAATTTTTTTCAGACACCTGGAGACATCCAATACTCCCTTGATGGCTGTGTCCACCCCGTTTGGCCTTTTCAAATGGATGGTCATGCCAATGGGGTTGAAAAATGTGCCAGCAATACATCAACAATGAGTGACTTCAGCATTGCATGAATGGATTGGAAAGATTTGCCACATTTACTTAGATGACATTGTCGTTTGGTCAGATACGATCAAGGAACATCGCAAAAATGTGCAGATTATATTGGAGGTGCTGAGGACAGCTGGGTTGTACTGCAATCCTTGGAAGACACACTTATTCCAGCTTGAGATTGATTTTCTAGGGCACCATGTGTCGGCTCGAGGTATTGAGGCAGACTCCAAGAAAATGGACTGGATTTCACAGTGGCCCCGACCCCGGTCTGCGAAAGAAGTTTGCCAATTCTTAGGACTTGTTCGATATGTGTCTTCTTTCCTGCCACACATAACTGATCACACCCGCATTCTCACAGAACTCACGTTGAAGGAGTGCAACAAATCTTTTCCGCCTTGGGAGGATAAGCACGAGACATTCACCTCAATCAAGAAGGCAGTGATAAGCTGGGAGTGCTTGACGACAATAAATTTCTCACTAATGCTGGGCCACAAGATTTTTGTGACTACTGACGCCAGTGATTACCAGTTGGGAGCCGTGCTGGCCTTTGGAGAATCTTGGGAGTCTGCGCAACTGGTTGCTTTCGATTCTATGACTTTCAAAGGGGCAGAATTGAACTACCCAGTGCACTAAAAGAAGATGTTGGCCATCATCCGGGCCTTACAAAGGTGGCGGTCTGATCTCATCGGAGTTCTCTTCATGGTTTACACTGACCATAAAACACTTGAAAATTTCAACTGCCAATGGGATCTGTCATGATGACAGGCCAGGTGGATGGAATTTATGTCTCAATATGATTGCAAGATAATTTACGTTAAAGGAGAGGATAACGGCGCTGATGATGCATTGTCGTGCACATCGTTTGATGCAGAAATTGAGGCCTCAGCTCCGTACCCCCCCAACAACTGTGACATGGTAGCCATGATTTACACATGATTTACAGCTTTCATTGTTTCAACCCCCACACTGCGCAATGCTGGGGGCAACCAAAAAATGATCTCTTCACATGTTTGCGCCCAGAAACTGATACAGGAACCATGGTCGCATGAGCGCCTTGTTTGGGAGCAAGTGATCGCTCTAGGGCAGGCGATAGACGTTGGTACATGGAAAAACTATGGATCCACTCTAAACTCCTACCTTTCATTTGTCCGCATGCACAACATGCCACTCGAACCCACACCAGATACACTCAGCCTCTTTACAGTCTTCATGTCGCATCACATCAAGCCAAACTCTGTTGACACTTACCTTTCTGGCATTTGCCAGCAACTCAAACCTTATTTTCCTCATGTTCACAAAGCCAGAAAATTGCTCCTTGTTCACTGCACTCTGCAAGGTTGTAAGCGACTAAGAGGGACTCCAACTATGTGCAAATGAGCCCTCACTATCAAAGACCTGAACTCTGTGTGTGTGTCTTATTCTGAAAACCCAAACCACAACAACCTTCTTTTCTGCACCCAGCTCTGTATAGTGTTTAAAGGTCCGGTCCTATGAACCAGAAAAAGACCGAAACCGGACTGAACTGAACTGAAGTCCAGTTCATCGGGTGGCTATTTATAGGACCAGTCTTTTGCAGTCCAGTTGCCAGTCTTTTGCTTTGAAAAATATCATTGAACCGATGAAAACCGATCCAAACCGGTTTCAACTTGTTTATATGTCACGTGCACTATACCCCCTAATTTCCATACATAATGGCTTCGATTTCGCTCCCTGGACCATCAAAAACGGTTGAGAACTGAGAGAGATATGACAAAATACACTTTGATGTGAGTATTTTGATGTCATTTGAGCAGCTGTGACTGTACTGTTTATACCTAGTGCTACAAAAATGTTGGGCACAATTGGACATTATCCAAGGCAAATGAATAACATACATAAACATCTATACCATGTGTATTTGATTCATTTAACAGCCCTAACAAGTTGTAACTACAAACTACAAACTACAACATGGAATACAATGTACTTTTGTTTTGGTCATATCTCTGTCAGATCTTGATAAAATCTCTTAAAAGTTGGACCGGTCACCAGGGAATTACAATATCCAGCCGCTTGTGTAATGGTGAGATGGTCCGGTTAATAGTTGTTGAGAAATATATGGGTTATATTGGTACAACAAATGTTACAACAAAAAGTCAGTTCGAACTGGTTTTTTTCGGTCCATGGACTGATATGGACCAGTCCTATGCGGTCCAGTTGCAGTTCAGCAATATCTGGGTCAGTCTTGGACCAGTTGTGGTTGCAGTTGCCCCATTTAGACATAAAAAACCAGACTGAACCGGACCTGTAAACGCTAGCTCTGTATAGGCTTCTTCACCCTGATGCGCCTAGGTGAGCTAACCTGGCCTGAGGATAAGGACCTCAGAGACCCCTGAAAGCTCACGAAATGGAGCTCAGTCATCGTCAACAACACCTTCTTCCAGTTTTTCTTGCCCGGTCACAAGGCTGACAAGTTCTTCAAAGGAAACATCATCATTGTATGCCCAAACCCCTTTCCTTGCAATTTAATGGCATTATTCGAAAGCTACTTGCAATCCCATGATCACCTGTTTCCCTGATCGTTTCCTCTATGGCTAATGGCAAATGGCTCAGTCCCAACATGGTCTTTCTTCATGCATCACCTGTGCCTCTTCTTTGAGAAGGACATTGGTGGACAGTCAATGAGGGCAGGAGTGCAACCTCCTTAGCGGAGAATCCAAGGGATTGGTAGATGGGCATCTGGGGCTTGGCACACATACATATGAAAGCACCCTGTGTTGCTGCAGGCAATGCTTCATGCTTAACCGATGGACAGGGTACATTTGCTTTCTCTCTCAAGACTTGATGGACTCATATTCACACTCCTCACATCGTACACTTCATCTTTTTTACTCTTACCTTTTTTTTGGACAACTCCCAACCTCTCTTCTTACTTCCCCTTCCAAATTTATAGCCTTTAGGTGTACCTTGAGAATACAAAATAAAGTGGGCACCTCCAATGAGCCCTTTGGGTTGTCGGGGGCGCCATTTGACCTATTCATAAACATGCCCATGAGAAACGAACAAATACCCTTGCTATTGGTCAAGTTTAAAGCCCATTTATGCAAGTCCAATAGCAAGTGGTATGCCATGGCAATGCTTATGCCTCTACACTGCACCATGTGCACATGAGGACTCGTGCTTGAGTCTGCTACAGTGCCGCATGCCCAAGAGTTCACACTGAACTTTTATTCCATCGCTTGGACTCACATGACACTTCAACTCCTATTCCTAGCGAGAAGTGTGAACCACAGAGTTTTTGTTGAAATTAATCCCTGATGCATGCTGTATACATGAGGCAATACATGCAGCATATACATGTATACATGAGGCGATACATGCAGCATACGCATGTTACTGCGCTTACTGCGCATACATGCGGTAAACACATTCCCGAGTCATGTGACATCCTTAATATTATGTATATAAGGAGAACCTGTACCATAGTAGGAATACAGTGTTCTTACCTCTGCTAACCCTAGCTGTAAGTCTAACTAAAACCCAGGTAGGTTGTAAGGAACGTGTTGTCTCTTCCCCTGTGCAGCGTATATAGTCTGCTCCAACAGGTTATGGGCCCTGCTGGGCACGTCACGAACGCGCTTTAATTAGCTGTGAACGACGTTGACTTCATCGTCTCCAAATTATAACCTTGCGCTCTTCGTGAGCTGCATTGCGCTCCCTGCGAGCTGCATATAAAACCTAGGTTGACTAGGGTTAACCACTCTGAAGGAGTGTTTTCTCCTGAGAATGTTAAATGTGTTTTATTGAGTAAAAAGACTGATTGAGCGCTTTTAACAGCTGCCACCACAGAATCATGTCTTCAACTCTTGAAAAACTCGTTCAAACTTTCGATGGATCAAATTACATTCTATGGGCCAACTCAATGAAGGCATGGCTCAGGTCTCAGGGCCTCTGGCAAATAACTAGCGGGGCGGAGCAAAAACCGCCCCCGGCGCCTCCCTTGACGGCGACGAACGCTACCTTGGTAGCGGATGCTAATGCCAAGCTCCAGACCTGGAGCAACAAAAACGACCAGGCTATTGGTAGCCTAGTGCTCCACCTGGCCCCCTCCATTCGGCAGCGTGCCAACACAAAGGACACTGCTGAGGAGGTGTGGGATCTCATCCGCACCGATTATGGTGTGGACGGCCCCTCCCAAGTCTTCGCGGACTTTAGGTCCGCAATAGCAATCAAAATCCCGGCTGCGAACCCCGCACCGGAGATTGCAAGAATGGCTGACAAATTTGAGCGCCTCACGGCTGCTAATGTCGCCATCCCCGAGCTAGTACAGGCGATGATTTTACTTGCTGCGATGCCGCGCGAGTACGACTCATTGTCTGCAACGGTCCTTAACACGACCGCCACTAGCGCCTTGACATTTAAACATGTCAAGGACTCCATTGTTGCTGAAGCCTCAAGGCGCACAGCAGTTGGAAAGCCCGCTGGCCAGCCTCAGGCCAACAAACTTTCCGCTGTTAAGCGCAAGGGGGGAAACCCCAAATGGCAGCCCAAAGAAGGGCAAAACAGCAACGGAGACTCGTCCCGAAAACGTGGACGACGTGGGGACAGAAAGACTAAGGAGGAGAAGCCAAAGGAGAAACATACCCACCTCGCCTCCAATGCCTTTACCACCATAAATGGTAATGGCACCATCATACCGCCGATGCCGCTCATACAGTGCATCGAGCGACGCGAACACACTCCCACAAGGGATCCTCGCCGCCGACCGCCTGCACAGGCATACACGGGCGTGGCCTCCTCTTCTCGCTCGGTTTACACCGAATACCAGCAAGCTCGAGACACCCTCGAGCGCATGCAATTTCCGCACAGCGTGAAAAACCTGCGACCACTGGAAGAGCACCTTACGGTGCGAGAAGGTAAGAGAAGGAGGATAGAGCCAGAAACCGAGGCAACAATCGAGGAGGTAGAAGACGATACCGTCTCCCTCGGATCCGAACCTCCAGTAACTGACGAGGAAGTGTGGAAAGCCGTCGACGAAATGCTCGTCGATGAACCCCTTGATACAGGGGCGTATGATGACAGGTCAGTCCTTTTCCCTGCCACAAGCACTAAGATTAAAATTCCTATGAATACAGCGAACTTTTCATGTGAAATTTTACCGCTATTAAATGTATCATGGAATTATGTAGATCTTAATATATGTGCTATGTGTGCAAAGGGAGATTGTAAGAAAGGTGCCGACTGGATCATGGATTCAGGCGCATCAAAACACTTCACTGGTGAAATAAAAGATTTCGCTTCTTACAAGCCTTTACCGAGAAAGGACTCTACCTTGGTCCAAACGGCCACTGGTACTACTCATATAGTAGGAAAAGGAGCAGTCTTCATTAGGCACCAGGTAGTATGTAATGGGAAGTCAGAGACGCGTGAAACGCGACTATACCCCGTCTACTACATACCCGACATTAATACTCGATTGATGTCAATGGGGGTCTTTTTACAAGACGGAAGTGATGTGCGTGGTTCCTCCGCATACATTTCATTCATCGAGCATGGAAACCCAATCATGCATTGTGTCCCTCTAAGGAGGAATGACACGATCTATTGGGCTCGGACTCATATATTGAGCACCAAAAAGGTTAATGTCGCGACCATTTATGTTGCTGACTACTTGACTTGGCATAGGCGACTTGGACACCCATCCAAAGAGGCGCTAGGGAAAATGCCTAAAAGCACCATAAAATTCCCAAGGAATTTAATTATTCCTAAAGACAAAATTATATGTCCAGGGTGTGCAGAAGGGAAAATGACCTCAAAATCTTTTCCCGAGTCAGACTCACGAGCTGACAAATCCTTTGAATTAATACATTCCGACCTAAAGGAACTCCCGGTACTATCGTACCACAAACATAAATACTTCATTGTATTTCTGGATGACAAAACGTCACATATTTGGGTCCAATGTCTCAGAAAGAAATCTGACGCTGCTGCAGCAATTAGACAATTTCTAGCAATGGCTAAGACCCAATATGGCACTACAATCAAGCGCTGGCATGTCGATCCAGGGGGGGAGTTCAAGGATCGTGAGCTACAAAAACAGCTCAAGGATTTAGGCATCAAAATAGAGATGTCTGCACCCCACGTTCATCAACAGAACGGGCGCGCAGAGCGCGCTATAAGGACAATAATGGAAAAGTCACAAACCCTGCGATTCACCGCTTGTCTACCACAATCATGGTGGGAATTTTGCATAGAACATGCAACACATTTATACAACCGAACCCCAATAAGGCGCCTGAAATGGCTGACACCTTTTGAGGACCTGACAAAGGTCCGCCCAGATCTAAACAATCTGAAGGTCTTTGGTTGCGGTGCTTATGTCTATCTACCAAAGGAAAAACATCCAACAACATTGTCTCCTCGATCGGAGCTAATGACGTACCTTGGAGTAGAAGATGGCATTAAAGCATATCGTTTCATGCGACGAAACGGCGCAATATTCATTGGTGCTATGGCACTATTTGATGAAACGATGTTCCCATGCTGTCCCGGAGCTAAAACTCCTGCCAAGACAGACCTTGGTGATTTTCCACCAGAACCAGAAGATGACGACCACTCATCTGGAACGGATGGCGATGACCCTATACCGCCACAAAATCCGCCCCTTCCTCCATCATCAGAAGATGATGATGATGATTTACCAAGTGAGCAAAAGGCGCATGACGATGCGACTAACGCTCCTCCTCTGCCACCTCCAGTCAGCACTGAGGACTTTCGTCCAAGACGTGAAGATCAACAGGAATGGCAGCAATTGCCCCGTCGATCAGGCAGGCAGAGGAAAATCCCAAACCGTCCCGGCAATACCTATGGAGAACAGCGACTCCCCTCTGACATAGAGAGAGACATTGCACGTGATCGATATTGGAAGAAGTCTGTGGGTCAAGATTCGGATCATAACCGAACACGACCACGACCTCAACAGCAAGAACCGGTTACTGGACCGAGTTCGGCACCCCATGAGAGTGTGCCCGATTCCAATAATCAAGAACATGATCACCCAATGGGGGAACCGGACAAAGCAGGTTATATTAAAAAGATAACCAAGGAAGGTGGAGATGAGCTTATCCGCTGGCTGTTGTCAAAAGCAGTCACACCATCAAGCGGAAAAAGCCTAGTTCCAAACCAATTTCGCGATATTGCGCGCCTACCCCGGCAGCAGCAACTTGAGTGGAAACAGGCTTGTCGTGAAGAGTTAGAGGCTCTTCGCAAGCGACAAGTCTATGACATTGTCGATCTTCCACATGATCGAAAAACGATCAAAAATAGATGGGTTTTCTCTGTGAAATCAGACGGAAGAAAACGAGCCAGACTCGTGGCCAAAGGCTTTTCACAAGTCGAAGGCGTTGACTTTGATGAGATTTTCTCACCAGTAGTCCGCTACGAGACCGTACGCCTCATGTTTGCCCTTGCGTCTCTAGAAGGCATGTATATGACCGGTCTAGATGTAAAAACCGCATTTTTATACGGCAAACTTGATGAGGAGATCTATATGGATCAACCCGAGGGTAAAGAGCGCAAAGTAATGCGCTTACGCCGAGCATTGTATGGCCTTAAACAGGCTTCACTAGCATGGTGGAGAGAGCTAGAGGCATTTATGCGCACCATTGGGTTCGTGCGCGCCAGCTCCGATGCCGGCATCTTCATACACAAGGATCCTAAGACAGGCAGCATCGTTATTGCGCTAGTCTATGTTGATGATGGCTTGTTCATGGGCAAGAACAAGAAACTTGTGGATGAAAAGAAGAATGCTTGCCTGAAGCATTGGGAGTGCCATAGTACTGAAAAAGTCATGGAATTCTTAGGCATGCGCGTCACCCAGACCGCTGCAAAAGTCAAACTCGATCAAACAGAATATCTCGCCAAAGTGCTTGAGAGGTTCGAGATGACAAATGCCAAGATTGCCCCCACTCCACTCCCGACTGGCTACAAACCGTCGGAGAACACAGCGACGCCAAACGCGGTGCTTAGATCAAAATATCAGTCTGTGATCGGATCTTTATTGCATCTGATGCTCGGAACGCGACCTGATATCGCTTACGCGGTAATCAAGATGTCGCAATTCTCGGCTAATCCTAGCCAAGAACATCTAGACAAAGCAATGTACATAATGCGCTATCTGGTGGGAACCCAGAAGTACAGTATGGTCTATGATGGAGAGAAATCCGAGGGGCTACAGGCCTTCACAGATTCTGATTGGGCAGCTGACACAGTCAAGCGCCGATCTACAACAGGTTACTTTGCTACTCTGGCGAGTGGCATTGTGTGCTGGCAGTCCCGTTTACAAAAAACTGTAGCACTGTCATCCACAGAAGCCGAATACATGGCTCTCTCCGACACTTGTCAGCAGATAGTGTGGATAGAGTCCTTATTCCAGGAACTTGGATATACACTGAAGCGCGTACCAATCTGCGCTGATAATCAAGGATCCATCTTTATTGGATCAAATCCAGTTCAGGAAAGAAGGACCAAACATATAGACATTCGCTACCACTACACCCGCGAATGCATAGAAAATGACAAAGTCACAATCGTTTTCATTCCTGGAAGTGATAATCCGGCTGACATGTTCACAAAGAACCTTGGCGCCGTCCTATTCAGGAAATTTAGAGACTCTCTCGGAATTACTTTCGAGATTCAAACTTAGCTGCTTAGAGCGCTGTACAGTTTGAGGGGGGGTGTTGAAATTAATCCCTGATGCATGCTGTATACATGAGGCAATACATGCAGCATATACATGTATACATGAGGCGATACATGCAGCATACGCATGTTACTGCGCTTACTGCGCATACATGCGGTAAACACATTCCCGAGTCATGTGACATCCTTAATATTATGTATATAAGGAGAACCTGTACCGTAGTAGGAATACAGTGTTCTTACCTCTGCTAACCCTAGCTGTAAGTCTAACTAAAACCCAGGTAGGTTGTAAGGAACGTGTTGTCTCTTCCCCTGTGCAGCGTATATAGTCTGCTCCAACAGTTTTGTTGTCTCAGACACTCTCTGCCTCTCACACTCTTCTAGGTAAAGGTTTTAATTCATTATCCTTCTCTCTGACTCTCACACTCTTGTAGCGTCATTTCTTGTGATCATCAGCTCTTGTATTTTTGTTCTCCCACCTGTCCCACCACTAGTTCACTTATGTACGGGTGTACCTCGAGAATACGAAATGAATTGGGCGCCTCCAATGAGCCCTTTGGGTTGTCGGGGGCGCCGTTTGACCTATTCATAATCATGCCCGTGAGAAATGAACAAATACCCTTGTTATTATATGGTTTTTCCATATTGGGCAAGATTAACAAACATGCCAAGGAGGCTGAAATGCCACACTGCCATCACCATATCTCGGTAATGCACCATCACTGGTGGATTTGTTTTGGTACATGGTTTTCCATGAGGTTCTTCTCAATATTGAGATCCACATTATTATGGATTCCTTGCTGTACAGAATCTAAATATGGAATTGGCCAAGTACTCAGGGTGGCCAAGATGGTGACCCTTGATAGTATAGCAATGACAAATACGTCAATGCTAACAAACGGTAGGCAAATCTGGCTGCATGGAATTGAATTGATTAATCATTTCAAAACTACAAAGTATCAACGATTTTTGGCTGGACTTCGGTTGGACTCCGCCAAACCCACACAAAATAATGTAATCGATATCGCGGTGATGCCAAAAAATTGAACTACTCCAATGCTCAGTATTTATGCATCCAATGACAAGAGGTTTTGAGCTACGAGCTTCAAAGACTTTCTGCGTTAAATATATTTTCGGACACTTGCAACATATGCGAATTCTATGTTAGGCCGGACCTCAAGGCTTCTTCTTCCGCCCACTTGACAGCTGGATGCTTCTTGATTTCATGCCGATGGGATCGAATAAGACTGATCGAGTTCTCTCCTTATCTCAGTCCGTTGAGGCCGGATGCAATTTTAGATTTATGCTGCGCAACGACACGACCTTATCGATTGGTCAGTGCGGACCTCCATGTTTTCCGATGGGATATGTATATCGTAGAGAAGTGGTCGAACCCGAGCTTTGCTTTGCCTCTCAGTGATGTCGACCAGGCTAACCTTATCTCTCAACGACGGCACCTTGGTGCCTTCATTGGCCTTTGGTACTGGCTCAGCGCTATTTTCAAAGGACGCGACTGAGTATGTGCGCATGGCTATCGAAAATGGAATCACGCATTTGGATGGCGCACAATTGTACAATAATGAGCAAACTCTTGGAGCAGGTATCAGAGCTTCTGGAAAGCCGCGTTCCGATCTATACATCGTAACCAAGTTGAAAACGCCGGAACCTGGGCAAACAGTGAAGGGCATGCTGAGTGAATCCTTGACGAAATTGGGCATGGAAGACGTCGATCTGTTCCTGATCCACAGTCCAGTTTGGGGAAGAGAGAGAGGGAACTTGAAAAAGGTTTGGAAGGAGATGGAGGAAGTGAAGAAGGAGGGATTGACGAAGTCTATCGGGGTGTCGAATTTCAACGAAGACGACCTCCGAGTCATATTGGATGGTGCCGAGGTCATCCCTGCTGTCAATCAGGTCAGTACATAGGATGACGTCTGCAGACTTATATCAACCTTCGCTTGTCCATGTAGATCGAGTTACACCCTTATGTTTGGAAGGCCAGTCGGGGAGTCGTAGATTTCTGCAAAAAACATGGTATTGTTATAGCCTCTTATGGAGGTCAGACACCATTTGCTCGTGCACCTGCCTCGGAAGGGACCCTACCTCTCAACTATGTACTTTCTGCTATTCGAGAGAGGCTAGAGAAGACTCGTGGGCAAACCGTGACACTTGGGCAAGTTTTAACCAAGTGGCTTCTTCAGAAGGGTACTATTGTTGTGACGTGGGTATTTCGTACCATCCATCGAAATATGCCGTTGATTCTTTCCTCTATAGGACGAGTTCGAAAGCGACGAGGATGAAGGAATTTCTTGATACAGAGGAAGTACCTGAGCTGACAATAGCAGAGATACAGGCAATCGAAGACGCTGGAAGTAAAATGCACAAGAGACATTATTGGCCTAATGAGATCAAAGACGGAGAGTAGGATCCGGACTGGAACTGGAGCATTCCATATCATTATTGTACTTATAAGTATGTAACGACATGGGATATTGAAGGATATTGATGAGACCGCTTGAGACCGATGGCATAACTCCCCCTGAATTAAGTTTATGATATGTAGCGTGACACAGCGTGACACCACGCACAGCCGCAGGTACTCCGCAAGTTTGATGTGTGCCTATCATCTGTGCAAGATTAAAGGCCGCATCTTTTGGGCTCTCCCTTGTCACGGACCCCCCTACCTGTGATTGCAGCCTGGACATCGATGGTGGGAATACGTTCGCTTGGATTCGCTGTGATCATCGCCGTACATACAGTCGCCCAGTCAACCCAGCCAATAGCGACCTGCACAAATTCAACGTATCAATGGGTAGGTTCATTGTTGTATTATATAGATGCTTGATTCTTATTTATAAAATTCTCCAAGTCCTTCAACTCACTTGGTCAGAGTCCTTGTGTGGTGGCATCCTTGCTAGGAGGGGTGTGTAATCAAGGCTGTGAGCAAATTCGACATGGAAATCGACGCTAAATTAATACGGTCGCTCAAGCGTTCAGCGTGCCCAGCTTGCAGCCCGGTCTTGTCTATGTCGGCCCCCCTTTAACAGCCACCAACGGATGTAGATGTAGCTCCCCTTTTTACTCCTTGATTAGTGCATGTGCGCTTTGTCAATCTGGCCAATTTTTGAAGTACGTTCACCTGTTAGTACTCAACACACTGAGAAACACTCAACCACCGTCCTCAGATGGTCAGCCTACGGTGTAAACTGCTCTACGGTGTATACAGGAGTGTTAGTCGCTTCTCTGAGGATTCCCCGGCATCTACTTACCGCCGAGTTTTTCAGTTTTCCCTTACCCATTCCTCCTGGCACCAGGGTACCTCATTGGGCGTATCTCGATGTATTGGTAAGCTCGGACTGTAATTTCGTTTGCATTTCCTTATGAGAATAGGCAAGCGACCAATTCCTCCCTGCAGCTGCACAAGCAGCTGTTGGTACGTGACTCTTAATTCACTTCATTTGCTTTCAATATCAACACCAACAGCAGGTGGCTCCGAGTCGACTTATATTCCTCAGTCTACGACATCTAGCAGTTCAGCCTCATCCACCTCGACGTCAACAAGCTCGAGCTCAAAATCAAGCTCATCAAATGCAGGAGCGATTGCTGGTGGTGTAGTTGGAGGCGTCGTCGGTCTTGCTTTGCTCGCAGCGCTTTTCTTCTGGTGGACGCGTCGACGGCGTGCTCAGCTGGCACCATCCACTCTGATAGATCCTACGATATCCACTATGAGCTTCAACCACACCGCACCTTTGGTAGGATCGAGGTCACCCAAACTCTATGTAAGACCATTGCTGTCTCCTCCAACTATCCTAATCCTACATATACATAGGACCCTTCCGATCCCAGCACATTCCCTTCTTCGCCAGCGACTTCTGGCACTTACACCGTGCAACAGTATCCACCTTCTTCGCAGTCCATCTACTCGAATCCAAATCAGGTACAAGGAACTTTGCATCCCAATACCAATCAGGGGCACTATTATACTGGAGTACCCGAGCTTTGAACTTGCATGGGCTCGTTGGATAGCCATGCAATTTCAAGGGCGAACATTGGGACTGGTTGTTTGTATGTAGACCACCGACTTTATCTGGACCCTTCTTACTTCTTTATCTGATTTGGATGCTGATTTGGATGGCTCAGTACGACTAATTTTTCACTGGAAGAATTCAGTTGAACCATCCGCGGATGAGTTGGGCCCGGTTCCGCCTACATTTCTGTTCGGAACGCGTAAACTAACTATTCAAGGCTTAAGATATCCAAAAGGTTTCACTGTTGACCTTGTTCAGTGCTTAGCGCTTAATCTCCATGCACGATAAAGGTATCTTAGCATGTCGTGTGTTATGCTCATTTTGAACGGATCCTCCTACACTAATTCAGTTATTTCAATGTTATGATAGCCCGGTCAACTGCCGGTATCTAGTATCACATCGAGGAGCAGCAGGTTTTTGAAAATTTTGCTGAAAACAATAGTGGGTGACTTCCCGTAAGGATCTAGAAAAATCTAGAGAGGTTTCGACGCTCTAAACTTCCATCAGCCGCCATGCCGAAGCCAAATTGGGACGAATTTCATTTCAGTTCCTGAAAACCAACCTCTGTAGATTGCATGATCTACAGAGGCCTCAGGACCCCTCTGTAGTTACCTAAAAACAATTTCTACCTCGCTAAATGAGATCGGTGTGATAGGATCTCTATCTTTTGCATTCCAGAGACCCGTTTTGGGAATACACATGATCCCGTCCCGTTCCCGCTCCCTCCATCAGCATCTAATAAATTCACGGTTTAGAAATATCTACAAAGACTGATTCCAAATGTGTTCGAACTCAGCCCGTTGTCCTATCAACTCTTCTAAATTTTTCTAAATCCTTACGGAAAGTCACCCAGTTTCAGTCCACCTGAAATATCTAGCTTTCTAGTGTCAGGGCACCTGAAAGATTTAATTTCATGACCAAAACTATCGTTAAGCAGAGTGACTAGATTATGTAATATCAGCTGTTAATATTATGGATGCTGTGTAGCTCATAGTCATCACTGAGCTAATTACTCTTCTACATATCATGATGTGCCTTGTCTAGCCTCTCGGCAAGTTCGTGAATTGACAGACAGCTGGCAGCCAGTCAACTGTCTATGCACAAATGCAGTCCGTACCACGACAATTCCTTTCGGTCCCAACATAGTACTGGATTGACCTTATAATTATGTGTTAACCGTCAGAAGCCTGTCTGAGTGTGTACAACATTTGAATATTTTGAGCAGTCTTTCCTGTTCGATGATGCCTTCGAAGGTCTGAAAAGTCATAATGCCACTGCTCAAATTATATCTCATCAGCACGTGTGTTCGAAGACAGCGAGGAAAGACACCATGAGAAGATCATTCTCAAATTGTACTAGATTGTACTTGTGCAAAAGCCGATCAGATAGTGTTACATAATGATTTGAGAACTTCCACGACCTTGAGGCTCCTTGAGGGTCTAATCAAATCTCTGGGGCCCCATAGTAGCCGCGCGGTGCTTGTGACGGGTTATGCGGAAGGCTATCCGCCGAACGTCGGCCTCCGAATGTTGTATACACGGCAGAGGTGACCATGGAACCCACATCTGACGTCTCTCTAGACTGTATCATGCCTATGAGTCGCAAAGTAAAACGAAAGATACGAACAACCTTACATGGACATATGGAGTTCGATCAGATGATATGGGAGTTGTGACTGTACGATCGATAGTGTATCCTTCGGTCGGTGGAGGAGGGACGTGAGGCTCATCTTCGTCAAGATTCACGAGCCTACGGTCGATCGCACGGTTTTTCCATCCGCGACGGCGTCGCAGCACGAACCAAAGGGCACCAAGTGCCACAGCGGCAAGGAAGATGATTCCTCCAACGACTCCGCCAGCAATGGCACCAGCATTGGAATGATTCGAAGTAGATGTTTGACTGCTCTGAGCGATAGAGCTACTTGCACTGCTGGTGCTGGGTTGTGCGGTAGTGGGCGTAGGAAGGGTGTGTGTTATATCTGAGATCCGACAACATCAATCAGGGGAAGGAGTCATCGCGGAAAGGGTGCTAACTCGCTTGTGCTGCCACGGGATCAAAGACGTCGGTCTGAGGAAATCCAGATGTGACGAAAGGAAGAAAGGTCTAGAAACGTGATATACGTACCAGGCTGACGTTTAGATAGGCCCAAGACGGCACATCGACATTTGGTGGTATGGGTTGGGGGAATCTACCTTGACTAGTAAGATCAAAACTTCGCAAGAGCCGTTCTGACATACATCACGATTTCAGTAAATGGACAGTTAACGATCCAATTCGTCCAAGTGGTGAAGGTGCGATTTTGGCAGCCAGCACAAGCACTGATAAGTGAATATGTCACTGTGCTACATATGCAAGGGGTAGCAGCGGCGAAAGTAGGGCCGAGGTAACGATTGCCGACCGGAATGGCATTGACCCCGACAGCTAGAATCGAGGGGTAAGACAATGCTCAGCAAGCTTCGGTACTAAAGCACATACGTCCAGAACAAATACTCTCGAGCTGAGCAGCCACTAGGCAAGGAGTCTGCTTGAGGGAGTTAAACGCCTGATCGCGAGGTCAGAACCACATGCACCTGCACTGCTCGAAGGGATGATTACAAACCCATTGATATTCAAATACGCACTGGTTGACGTCTGAAGACTGAGCGATAGTGTTACCAGAGAGCACCAGGACTACGAAAACTGTACGCCACAACATGGTTGACGGCGGTGCGTCAAAAACACTCTTTGAGTTTCATTCGCAACGACACGAATGATAGAGCTGGGAGGAATCGAGAACACAGCAGCTGATCAAAACAGCCGCTCTCAATCAGGTCCTGTTGTTCCAGCCATGCCTATTATAGTGTGCCCTCGAGAGAGCGATCAGATAGGAGTATGCTATGCCACTTGTGGGTGCACGTGATGGAACGGGATCGTGACAGCCGAGTGACGCAGCTGAGATTCAGAACTCCTTTCGACTTGTTGCTTTTGGTTAATGGTCCCTCAGTCTCTGCTAGCGCTTCCTCCATATGCGACCACTTCACCTTCTCGTCTTCAAGCCCTTTATTCAGACTTCTCGCGCCAGAAACATTCGAACCCAACCTCTTACCACGCCAACGTCGAGTGGTGGCGTAAGGCTCTTCAATTGTTCGTCAGTTCTGGTCTTCAACGAGAATCTGGAAGCCGGTTTGTCCTCGAAGCCGGAAGGAGCTTGATTGAACAATTCAGACTGGACCGTGTTGGAAAGCCACTTGCGTTCGGTGCCGTCGTCGTACGTTTTGCATCAAAATTTCGGGAGGAAGCTAATTCAACTTTTCCCGTCCTAGCAAGACAGAACTTCGGGCGAACAATTGTATCATTCCTCGGTCAGAATTTTTGACCGCGAAAGACTCTATATACAACCCTGCCTGGCTCCCTAGCAGGATAGCTGCCTTCGTCATTGGTAAACCGCTTTGGTGGTCACTAGAACAGCTTGGTATCGTAGGGGACGAAGGTCTGTTCGGGAATTCGAGCTCGGATCGCCAAAAGGACACCGGATGGTGGGGCGATTATGTGGTCGTTTCATTACTAGAACGAGCGGCTGATGAAGTCCTGCAAATTCAGCGAGAGAAGGTTGGTAGAGCCAGTGATAAGTTATATACATTTGAAGGCTTCAGAAAAGTGTTTGGGTCAGTCCTTGCTATGGGGCCAACGCTTACGGAAGAAGATACCAAAATATTATTGAAGTTTCTTGAACGGGACCGGAAAGCGATTGTCTTCGATACGAAGGTGTGTTTGACAATGTGTTCTGTCCTTCCTGACTTATATCACTGTTGCAAACAGGTGATCAAGTTTATTGTGGACGAAATATCTACGCCACACGAGATAAACCCTGTCGATCGAGGAATTCTGGAGCTTAAGAGCGCGGTAGAGAATCTACAGGCGCAAGTGAATGGATTGCAACATAACATCGACGAGTTCAGTCCAACTCCTCGTATTCCGTTATGAGGCGAAGCTAACATCCCTCATTCAGACGCACACAAAAAGCGAGTGCCGCGCTTCATCAAAAGCACAAGGCTGTGGCGCTGAGCTATCTTCGATCACGAAAACAACTGGAAGAATTGCTCACGAAACGATTAGGATCCTTGAATACATTAGAGTCTACTTTCATTCGCGTTGAGGCGGCAGCCGACGACATTGAAGTGCGTGTTTCACGTCTACTCGCTTTGTGGCTCAACATAATGGTTTCAGATCATGAAATCATACGAGTCTTCGACAATGACTCTCCGTGCTATCCTAGCACATCCATCGTTGCAACGAGAATCCATTGAAACAACGATGGATGCGCTTGCAGAGGTCAATGCAGATGCCAAGGAGGTTGACGAAGCCGTGAGGATTGGAGCGGACATTGCCATCGGTGTCAGTGATACCATATATGATGGGGATTTGGAAGAAGAGCTCCGAGGGCTGGTCGAGGAAGCTGAAAGAGAAAAGGTGGCTGCAGGTACAGAGCGAGAAATTGCAGCCATCAATGCGAGGCTGGAGAGAATACAGGTGCCGAGCGAGCTTCCGGAGGTCGTGGAGGAGGCCAAGGTACAGGTCGGAATTTCTGCATCCTGATATCGGACGGGCCGTTGGACTGGACCTGTATTAGCGTACTAATTTTTGGTAGATTCCTTAACGTGGATGGGCTTCGACTTCGTTTGGCAAGTGCCTTCGATTTTACAATGTGGTAGCGAATCGTACTAGCGCCTGCTGTTGAAAAGACCCACAAGGCGTCGCTCCAATCTGCTAGTCGTTCCCCAAATGTGGACTTCCCAAACCTGAAGAAAGATCCTAGTCGGGCCTGGGCAGTATCCCTGTAAGTAAGTGTCATCGGACCGGACGAACGTTGACCATCGTTTTGGTCGAACAAACGTGTTTTGCGTTCTTGTAATGTGGTGAATCGTTTGCTATACTCAGGATTGTCTCCAGTTCATCCACAGAACCACCAATGTCCACAGGGACGCGATCGAGTGATTGTGCGCGTCATTTGCACAAACAACCCTTTCAGGCACTCAGCCCATTCCACTTTCTATAAATTCTGCCTGCTGAGGGGGTATTCCATAACTCAACTACAGCTACAATCGTCTTCAGCAACATAACTCCATCATCATGTCCGACACCGGCCGCCAATCTCTCACCGACAAAGTAGGGTCTGCCGTGAAGGTTATTGTACTCCGCCCATGTCGACCGAATTGTGTGCTAACGTTGCATGTCTAGCCCGACTCCCAGAAGTCCACCACGGAACAGGCTGGTGACTACATCAAAGGCAAAATGGACTCGGCCGCCTCTACTTTGCAGTCCAACGTGAGTTCTGATATGCGCCAATCGTTGTGGCGTTGCTTACCCCCGTCTATGACAGAGCGACAAGTCGACGTCCCAGAAAGCAGGAGATGCCCTCAGCGGCAACTCTAACCAGAACCAAGTACGTCCACTTAGCTGTGTGCTGTAATGTTGAATGAACAGCTGCTTCAGGACTCGTTGCTTAACAAGGCGAAGAACGCGATGGGTATGGGTGATGATAACAACGCTTGAGCCGCCGTGGTTTCGTGATGTATCTGTACAATATTATTTGGTTCTTTTCCCTCGTTGCCCGCCCCACGTAGGCAGAAGATGATAGCATGAAGTGAGACAATTACCACCCTGCGAGACGAAGAAATGGCATGAAAGCTAGATTCGTGATGCTAAGTCACGAGTCTCGCGGGTCCGATTTTCCAACTTCTTAAGATTGCCATGACTCGCACTAGACAACCCTACGCTTCACGTTTTGCCTCGCCATGCCACCAAAGGACACCAAGAAGAAGCAAGTCGAAGAAATTGTTGTATCTGGTCAGCAAAGCCGCTTCCATGTCGATGCCTCCGATGCCCCCATTTCCAAGGAGGTAATGCGACCATCTATGATCGGCCTCACTGCTCACATTCAACCAGATCGATATCAAAGACCTGACTCTCACCATCGGCGGACGCGACCTTCTCACTCATGCGAATCTTACCCTCCTTGAGAACCGGCACTATGTTCTCGTTGGTCGCAATGGAACTGGGAAATCGACCATCCTCCGTGCACTTGCCGAAGGCCGTATTCCCGGAGTTCCATGGAATCTGTACATACTTTTACTGGGTCAAACGGATTTCGTGAACAGCTACTCGGCACTCGATGACAAGTTGACTGCACTGAGCCTCGATGATGGTACCGTGCTCGACCATGTAGTGCGAAGCGACGCAACCCGCGAGAGGGCACTTCTTGAAGCCAAGCGTGCGCCCTCAAGTTTTCTTTCTCCGTCCTTGTTCCTACGTCCCTGATAATCATGATGTACATAGATCTTTCTGAGGCATTGGATGACGTCAAAGACCCTGTGGCAGTTGTGCGAGCTATTCGTAAACTGAACCATGAGCGCCTACTATGGAAACACGGCGCTTTGGCCAAAATCGCTGCCAGGCGAAGTGGTGCACGGGGCGCAAGGGCTCGAAAGGAGCTCATCACGATTGAAGACCAGGTTGCAGCCTCAGAACTGCTGCTACATCAGCCGGCCAACGAGATTGACCCAGTCACTGTAGAGGCTGAGACGCGTGCAGCGGTAGATATGCTTGCTGACGTACAGTCCTCACTCGGAGCAATGGATTCAGCAAGTGCGGAAGCACGAGCTCGAACTGTGCTTCTAGGTCTCGGTTTCTCTGCGGAAGCTATCGCGCGACCATTCACCATGCTATCAGGTGGCTGGCGTACGCGATGCTCTCTGGCATGTGCCCTGTTCCAAAAAGTCGATATTCTCCTCTTGGATGAGTGCACCAACTTTCTAGATTTACCCGCCATCATTTGGCTAGAAGGATTTGTTCAATCTCTCGTTGACACAACCGTGGTCATTATGTAGGGAGTTCTCGATTACTCCGACCCTCGTATCTTACGAATTCTACAGTACGCATGATCACGATTTCGCTGACGCAGTTGCCGACGAGTTGCTCGTACTTCGTGAACGAGGGCTAGAACACTTCAAAGGTAACCTCTCCGACTACGAACATGAGAGATACTCCAGAGCCAAGTACCTCACGCGCATGCAAGCAGCTCAAGACAAGAAGACCAAGCACATGGAATCTTCAATTGCCCATGCCCTTACTGCAGCCAAACGAACTGGAGATGACAAGAAGCTCAAGCAAGTTGCCTCTCGCCGTAAAAAGATCGAGGAGCGCTCTGGGGTTGAGGTCGGGGTGAAAGGCGGACGCTTCAAGCTCAACAGGGATTTGATGGGCTATCATAACACCATGCGTGATGCAATTGACATACCCATTCCGGATCCATTAATAAAAATTACCTTCCCATATGAGCCTCCGGACCTTAGGTTTCCTGGGGCTTTGGTGTCTTTGGAGAAAGTGACCTTCTGCTATCCAGGTGCAAAACTCCCAACGTTAAAAGAGGTGGATTTGGTTATCCACCCGGGGGAGAGGGTTGGAATTTCAGGGCTCAACGGAAGCGGGAAATCGACACTAGTGAGTTTAGTCGTGGGGAATAATGGAGGAACTGCTGGCTTGGGCCCAACGACTGGTACTGTCACACGACATGCGCGTGCCAAAATTCAGTGTTTTTCACAACATGCGGTGGAGACCCTGGAGCGGAAAGGTGCATCCAATGGGAAGCTTTCTGCGTTGCAAGAGATGCTGGATATCACTGAGGGAGCAATGACTCAGCAGGAAGTGAGGGGTTTGTTAGGAGGTTTAGGATTGCATGGGAGGGAAGCCAGCGACATTCCGATTGCTGCGTTATCTGGAGGGCAGAAGGTATCTCTATGAGATTATGATATGGGTAATGGGCCTAACAAGCGGACTAGGTTCGACTAGCGCTTGCGAAACTTGTCTATTCAGCACCACATTTGTTGGTGTTGGACGAGGTAACGACACATCTCGACTCGGATACAGTGATAGGACTGGTGGAGGCGCTAAGACAGTTCCAGGGTGCATTGTTGTCGGTCACTCACGACAGGTATATTGAGTGTATTGAGCGTCTAGCCAGTTACTTAGGATGTTGCAGGTTCTTCATGCGGAGTGTGATAGAAGGGCGAGGTAAGAATGAAGAAGGAGAGGAAGAGGAGGAAGGAAAGAAGTGGGAGGGTAAGCGAGGAGTGGTATACGAAGTAGTGCAAGGACAATTGCAGCGACCTTGTTTTGTTACTACACTATGACTCCTATTCGTCTTCGCTATCCAAAGGGTGTTACAACCATTCAAGTTCGCGACGATTTCACTGTTCAAGACCTACAACAGGAAATATACGCTGCTTCAGACATTCTTCCTTCTCGCCAAAGCCGTGTGTAGCTATCAGATATATCTCCATAGAAGACCCTTAACCCTCTTCCCAACTCCAGTGAAAGCCGGCTATCCACCCAAAGTCCTCACCATCGTCCCTGAACTTCCCATTACTAGTCTCGGTCTCAATCCTGGTGAACAGATTATTGTCAGCGAGCTTCAAGTTCCTGCTGCACCTTCTGCTCGGAGTGCCCCAGTAACACAATCGTCTCTACCATCTCGCAATGACCTTCTTCACACGCGGCCTTCTCCTGCATATACACCCTCTGCACCGGCCTCCATTCCTCCAGCGTCAGCCCCTCCCGGTCTGGACTACGTGGACACAGATGGGGGAGTGCTGATCCACAGAGTCAGTATGACGTGTCTTGCCCTGATCGTCGATCGACCGCTAGATTCTGTCATTTAGATAGTCCCGGACGATAATTCATGTCTCTTTTCAGCAGTTGCTTTGATATTCAAGCAAGATATCTCAAAAGCGCCTGAAATGCGTAAAAGTTCGCCCCCACTCCGGTCTCTTGATCTTCATACTCTAAAATTTGTACCACAGTTGTCGCTCAAGGCATTCGCAATGACCCAGAGACGTATACTGAAGCTATCTTAGGGTCTGCACTTCCTTTTCTTCCTACTCTGACCCACACTTGTTTACCAAGTTCCCCAGGATGCCCCCATCCCGGTATACCGCGAAAATTCTGAACCCTTCTACATGGGGTGGTGCAATCGAGCTCGGTATTCTTGCTTCGCACTTCCGGACTGAAATTGCCAGTATCGACGTCGAGACTGGCCGCATAGATCATTTTTCTCCTCAAGATGCTCTAGGCACGCGCTGCATATTGATATATTCAGGCATCCACTACGATGCAGCAACATTGGCACCGATGTTGGATGCGCCCAGTGAGTGGCATCAAACAATGTTTCCGGTGGTAGGTTTTTCGTCTTGTTTCAGACTTGATCTTTCCTGACGAATTTACTAGCAATCGTCGTCGGGTGATGACCCTGTGCTTGTAGCTGCTAAGAAGTTGGCAGATATCTTACGAGGAAAGAAAGCTTATACAAACACCTCAATCTTTGATTTGAAATGCGAGGTGCGTGCTGTCGCTTCCCCTAGCTTGCACTTATTAACTCTGGACTTAGGAGTGTGGTCAAGGTCTGAAAGGGGAGAAGGGTGCTCGGGCCCATGCAGAACAAACAGGTCATGTACGCTTCGGAGAACACTGATGAAAAATCATGGTACAATTGTAAACGGGATGGATATTTAACTTCAGAATTTTGGAACATTGAGATACACACCCTGTACCGTTAAAATACATCGCCAGAATAATATACATCGCCAGAATAATATACATCGCCAGAATAATATACATCGCCAGAATAAAATACATCGCCAGAATAAAAAATGGGGGCACCGCGGATTGAACGCGGGACCTTCAGAAACCTACAAACTTCAGTCTGCTGCTCTCCCAACTGAGCTATGCCCCCATTACATCTAAGTGGTTCTCTGTAGATCTACAAGGAACTCGGGTATGGATTGCTTGAGCAATAATTCTTTTTTGCAAGTAGTTTACAAAGTGCCTTCAAACTCCATAACAACTGGGCAATGATCTGAAGCTCCGTATATTTCACTTCTGATCTCACACTTGGTTCATAATTATCGTGAGTATTATCAACAAGGCATTATTCGATGGAGAGACTCACCAACTTTGCCCTTTCAAGTATCCGTTCACTCAACACGACTGTCAGTAAGGCATGGGTTCAGATCGATATTGTATTCTTTGTGAAATGGTGACACGTACACATATCCAACCGCCAACCAAGTCCTTTCTCCCTACAGTTAAACCGATATGAGAAGTAGGTATAATGTCTGTCCGTGGGATGAAAATGGCGCCACACGTCGACGAGCTTCGGATGCTCCGAGTCTGAGGGTGGGTTAAGGATATTGTTGAAGGAGGATGTTTCTGCTTCAGTATAGCCAGGTGTTTTGTTCCAGTTTTTCTTGGCGTTGCAGAGATCTAGCGTGCATACTTAAATTAGCATATGTTGCCTCCTGAACAATGTCAGCCATACCCATGTCCGTAGGGGCCACATTCAAATCCCCTGTCCAGATCACAGGTTTCTTTTTGTCCAAGTCTCGGATATACGTTTCAAAGTGAACGTTCCATTCCTTCTTATCTTCGAGTGTCTATAAAAACATGAACGAATGTTGACAGGGAGCATACGCAAATACATACCTTTAGACCCATCCCAGCATTCACTACGTACGTACCAATGAGGTAACAGCTCTCAAACTCCAGCGTGATGATCCTTCCTTTTACTATTGATGAGTTTGGGTGTCCAGGAAGCGTTTTTGTGATGTTCAAGGGCTTGTGCTTTGACAGAATGGCAATACCAGCTATAGACAGGTTACTACGTACAATACATATCCCGAGAAATGTATCTTACAATAGGTTTTTTTTTCTGCGATTGACCAATAGGCATAGGGAAATTTTTCCTTTATCGAAGGATCGACGGGTTCATTATTGACCTTGGCAGTAACTGTCACGATAAGATCACAGAGTTATAATGGGAAAGCTACCTTCGTCTCGGTAAGAACCAAAATATCTGGATCTTCAGCCTCCAAGTAGTATTTAAATCCCTGACACAATTAAGAAGGGATATATCACAGGTCCAGCAGTACAGACCTTTTTCTGACTTGCCGCTAAACCACAAACATTCCAAGTAGCTAGACGCAAAGTACCAGGTATCCGTGGCGGAAAGGATATATGAACAGGCAATACTTTGTTGGTAGGCTGGGCGTTCTCAAGAGGCGGAATAGCGGACGACAACTTGGACTTTTTCGTCTGTGGTTCACCCTCGTCATCTGAGCTAGAAGCTTTGCGTTTTGACGCCTTCGCATGTTTGGGAGGCATATTTGCGAATATCGATCGCAAGGCAAACTTCCGAGTCAATGCTGGCAAAGAAGCAATGATGAGTGATGGCAAGCTATAGCACGTGATCCATAAACACGATCGAAATGCCTCCGATCAAGTTCAAGTTTTGGTTTCTCCTCTTGATGTGAACAAAGCAAGTTTTCGCACTGTAGACTAACTTTTGTAAGATCCGTTCTTTTATCTGACATTTCCTGGCCTAACCCAGCCAGAGCACAGTTTATCTGTAATTTCTTGTTTCATTAAATCCCGAACATGCTCACACATCGCGGTTTCTCTGCGTGGATTGTCGCCGACGGAGAAACTCTTCCTGAGTATCTTGTGGCAGTGGATAATGTGGCTGATAAAGTTTCATGTTGGATTCCAAGTACAGAAGGCCAGGTGTGTGGCTCTCTTTCCAGCGATCGGGAAGAGCTGTGGAACGAAAACGGGTTTGTAGACCTTCACCGTGTTCTGGAAAGATCACGGAGGCAAAGTGGACACTTGTGCATTCATAACATTAGATGGCTTTGTTGTTCCAGGTCGGTTCCTCTTCGGAGAAGGGGTGGCTTCCAGAGAGGGAGTGAGGACATCTAAGACTACCGAACGACCGTTTATGTTCCAAAATGTTGATGAGACAGGTACGTGTAACCTTCCTTGTGGACTCGAAGACACGCTAACTCTAACATAGAGGAAAGCCCTGTGGATATTGCGTCCAAAGACGTTGGCATGATAATCTTACGCATAAAACAGATTGATCGCGTGTCCGGCAGGCCTGCAAACACAATTCAGGAGATTCCGCAAACAATCTCAGGGAAAAGGAAAGCAGGAGAACTTCGTGTGGGGTGAGCATATATGATTGATCTACGCCTCTGATTGGCCTTCAACTATGGCGCTACACAGGTTCGGCGACGAGAGGCGTGCTTATGAACAATATGCAACAACGTGGTCGGTAAAGCCGCATGATGTGCCCGGGGCTAAAACTCCTAGCACATACGTGTCATTCGTGTTCAGGTACAGATCTCGCGGTAAGCATAGAATGGAGTTTGTTCCCCAGGTTCTACGCCTATAGTCGAATCGTTTTTCCAGAATTCCTCGAGTCACAAGGCATCATACCAGAGTCTAAAGTGCGCATTCCAACATCGATACCCAAGATACCTTCAGGCCGTCGTGTCATCAGCTTGCCTTTCGCAAATATGCCTTCGATGGAGGTTTCTGGGCTAAGCCCTCCGAGGAAGAAGCCGAAGCTCTCATCCTTGTCTGTGGTGAATCTACGGCTCCATGTGCATGCATGGCTTCCAGTTGATCTGATCTGTCTTCAGGGACCGTATCAGTTGCGACGTCGGTCCATAGAGATGCGGAGGACGGTGAGTTGTAAAGCCCCCTCCGACCACGAAGGACACTCGGTGCTGGGGTTCGTCCCATTCGATGAAAAGACGGGAAAAGAAGGGAGTATGGTGAAAGCAGAAAGTAGCACTGCTGAAAGGTCGACATCCAATAAAAAGCAATGAATGTTGATCGATCGTCTGGCCGTCTCGAACGTGGTATTTCATAAGTAAGACATGTTCCATCCTTTAGCACATAAGACAACGCAAAAAGGTAAACGACAGCAAAACGCAGATCGTACTATCAGAAGGTTGGATGTCCTTGATTGTTTAGAAAACCACAGAGTGCATAGTGATTCCTGGTGACTTGCAAAGGGGGCCAGCGGTATTTACACATTCGGACTTGTATAATGGGCTTCGTCACAAGTGTCAGGTATGACATCTAGTAAGGGGCAACCGGAACCTAAAATGTTAGAGGAGAGCTGAATTGGGCGTCCATCAAGAACCTGTCAATGGACTTCGAGATTTGCTCCTGTGGATATTTACTAGTACTTTTCAAACGTATCGATCGAAGTAGAGTGCCCACTGCAATTCGAAGTCCATGGAGGAAGTTTTTGGATTTGTTTTCAAAAGGAATATGGAGCATCTTGGTAGGGAACGATAGTTTAGTAACTTTTTAGCGAGCATGACTCGACTATGAACGTTCATATCAGAAACACTAACCGTCGTAGTTGTTTCATACGGTTCTTATAACCAATTTGCTGGCGAATCGACACCAAGGGACCTGATGTAGATGTCTACGGTGTTTGTGTTTCTTGACAGGAACGGTCGAGCAAGTTCTATGGCAAGCAAAATAATTCTACATATCTCGCCTGGACGTTGGAATCTACCTTCCGTTGACCCCTCGTGCCTTGCTGCAGTGCTCTATCTCCAATACACTATCCCAGGTAGTTTTGCCATCGTAGAATGTGGTAATCCTGACGTTGCTCCGACTGGTATGTGTTTGCTGAACCTCCAGCTCGATTTCCTTAATTCTTATAGCTTTAACTCAGGCCAACTTCCCTTTCTCACCCATGAGGGACGGACAATTCCAACATTTGCACTGATTGTAAAATATGTCGCCGGTCTGAAGGACGTCGGCGCTGCAAACCTTGACGCGTCTCTAAATAACCCTGAACAATCGCGGAAGGTCGCATGGTGCGCGCATGTTGAATCGAACTTGGGAGATCTTGTGGTAAATCCTTGCTCACGTTACGTGTCGCGACGCTCCTCACTTATTTTGAAGTATCATACCCTATACTCTCATCATGGAAACTGGGCAGGCCTAACGCAACCGGCGTTGGCATCTATGTTACCAGTTCCTCAGAGTTACTACGTTCCGGGGCGAATACGTGAATCTTACAGGGCGCGTCTAGAGGCTGCTGACCTATGGACACTTCCGGAAATTGAAAGGAAGGAGAAAAAGCCCTTCAGAGACCTCTATAAGTCAACGAAAGAAAAAGTAGACAGCAACATATATCTCCAAGCTTTCGAACGGGAGAAGGTATGCAAATTGACTTTTAGTGCGATGTTACCTTACCACCTAGTCTCAGGTCTTGGAGAAAGCTCGGGCTTCCATGGATATCTACACGCACCTTCTTGGCCCTAACGACTTTTTCTTTTCAGACAGGTGATGCTTCAAGTTTTTAGGATTCCCTTGTGCATGATTTGACCCCTCCTCAGGCCGACAACACTAGACATAGTCTTTGCAGCACATATTCTTCTATTACTAAACCCTCCATATCCAGATGCCTTCCTTCAGACATTTGTCAATGACTCCTATCCCACTCTTTCCTCACACGCTCGAAGGACCTATGTCCAGGCGCTGGGTTCGGGTTCACCGGAACGTTCAGCTCTCATTCCAAGCTTTTCGTGGGGCTCATTGATTCCATGGCCTCCTACCACAAGGAAGCCAGTTAAAGGATCCCCAGAGGATGTACACTATGATAGGATACGGTGGGTCTTTTACGGTTTGACCCTCGGCAGCCTAGCTGCTTACCTGGTGGTGGTGGGAGGCCGTGAGTTCAGAGGAATATTAGCAAAGGTGAAGGAAGCAGAGCCGACGAACGATGAGAAAAATTAAATTTGTTTGTGGCAATGAATAATTGTCACCTTACGTGACGCTACCAGTAGCGTGACACCTTAACATCGAGTACTTACATGGATTCAGACGATCCACTGATTGTCGTTGACGATGTCGAAGCTACGGAAATGCAAGCTGGTCCGTCTACTGCTGCTTACGATCAATCAATGTCTGCTTTTTCCTCTGATGCATTACCGCGCCCAATGAGCGTAGCAGAGTATTCTATGGCATCGTCTGGACGTTCAACGCGAAGCTTCAGCAACCCGCCAGTGCAGCGGTCAACGGAGGCATCAGACCGCACGACGCGGTCTTCCACAGCGAAATATAAGCCACAGCCTAAGCTGAAACTGAAGTTGAGTGAAAAGGCTGCAGCGCAAGCTCCTGGCATGTCGTTCTTGGGGCAGTATGATCGGGAGTTGGATTCGGACGACGAGGATTTAGCCTTTGAAGAGCAGTTTATCCTGAGGATGCCTCCTGGTGAAGATTTAGAGAAGTTGAGGAAGATGGTAGCTGCCCGGGAGGTTACCAATGAGGTCTGGTTCAAATTTAAAGGTGTGTCTCAAACCTCTGCCTTGGAGCTCCTCCTTCATTCTTTATGTAGACTCTCGTCGTGCAGTTTTCCACATTGGCACCTCTACATATTCAGCAAAATTGGTAGATCTTCCTTGCATTGCGGAGTCGCAAAAGACACTGGACAACAAGCAAATGTTCAAAGTTGCGGATATATGCCAGGTCGGAGATTCCTCCATCCAATGTAGCTACCATTGTGGCGTCTTAATGCAACCTGCTTCACAGATGTTGGTAGTTGAGAATAAGATTGATAATGATGAACCTGTTTCCAATCAAAGGACGTTCAACATCGATGAATTTATCTGGCCACATGGCATAACTCCCCCACTGCACCATGTTCGGAAACGGAGATTTCGAAAAAGGGTCAATCGGCGGGTAGGCCTTCAGTTCCTTTCTCAAGTCAATAGTGCTTTCCAATCAGCCACAGACGATTGAAAGTGTGGAACAGGAGGTAGAGCGGTTATTAGATGAGGATGCTCTGGCATCCGAAGTCAAATATGGTATTTGCTCTGTCACTCTTCTAATTTGTGTTAATCGCGTGTACCTTCCAGAAATACTTGAGAATGTGAATCCTGATCTATCAGATTCAGAATTTATTGGGCGGGACGAGCCTCTTGACGCACCTACACCTGCAATTTCCGATCTCGGAGAAGCTCAGACTCCTGGTGACGATCTGGGAGATATGGAAGACGAGGGTGAAGGAGAGGAAGATGAAGGGGATATTGATGAGGAGTTGGCAGCTGAATTGGATCTCGCGCTGGGAGACGAAGAGGATGAAGAAGGTGATGGGGATGATGAAGAAGAGGATGAAGAAGATGAGAGCGAGGATGATGAGGATGAAGACGAGGATGATGAGGATGTACAGGCTAGAAAACTCATTAATGAAGAGATTAGGGATTTAGAAGCTGCGGTAGCGAAGAAGGGTAAGGAGATTGCAAGCTCCGCGAACCCGTTAATAAAGGTGTGTCAGACTTCTCGTTGCAAGTCCTATTTGCTAACATTGTTGCTGCGTTCTAACAGAAACGATTCGAGGATGCTCTGAAGAAGCTGGCTGCCGACTTGGAGATGAAGCAAGCGCAGCGCGACGAGATGAAAGAGAAACAACGGATGAGGAAGGAAGGAATAATCTTGGATGCCGAAACTCCCGATGATGGGGCTATTGAAGGGGATGGAGATTTGGGACCGGAGGGCGACGATCTGTTTGGCTCTGATGATCCTCCTATGGATATCGGATGAGGTTCATTGCACTATCATGACTCTAGGATCTGACGATAATAGTATCCTCTCTGGTGTACCTAAGGTGGTAACAGGCAAACAAGCCCTGCTTGAAGAACCAGTGGCACGTACACGATACTAACAAAAGGCGCGAACCAAACTGACAATATCTCCCAATGCCATATTGCCGTCCATATCTCCCGCTGGCCCAGTAACAGCCATCCCAGAGCCAAGAACATGTAACCAGTGTATTTAGCGACTCGAGCATGCAAGGAGTCGCTTGCTGACGAAATGGACAAAGGAATGCCCAGCGAGATCGCCAATGACGCCGCGAGTGAGAAGTTGAGTACGGTGGTGATAGATATCACTGTTGATGCGAGACAAAGGTTGAGAGCTTTCAGCACGGATGAAATGGAACTTATGCTGTGTGAAGGCGTATGCGGCACGAGAACAGTGATTGAAGGGAGGAGCGAAAATATTACGAAGGCGACAGGGGAAGCAACCTAGACTCATTCAGGTCAGGTTACGGAGCGAAACACGACGAATAAGAGCGTACCGCCCGATTCTCAATGAAATTGCGTCTTTGTACCAGAGTGAATAAAGTGGCCCCGAGAAAGTGCGTAATAATCATGATACTCAGAGCTTTAAGTACAGGTCTTTGCCTCCTAGACCATCGTGTTACAGCTGGAACGGAAGATACATCTTCCGATGCCTGGGGCACGGCGTCGAGGTGGCAAATCCAACCTGCATCAACCCACACTTTCAGGCCCCCAAATATCATTGCAATAGAGATCAACACAGCGCTCGGCAGATAACTTCCTATCTTGAGAAAATTATCGGGGCTAGTCAATATGTAGAAGAAAAACGACGCGTGGAGGCGTTCCAGGAGATTGTTTACGGTACGCAAGGTGGATTCGACAACTCTGCAAAGATCAAGCCATCAACTTGGCACTGCAATCAAACGCCTGGTCTCACCTGCCGATGGCATGAAATCCGTGGGGACCAGCGGCCGGCAAGGCGAAAAGTGTAAATGCATCCACACGATATCTTGCGTTCGGTCGGTCAGGGAGGAAAAGCGTAGATAGGATAGCGAAAGCCTACTTGTGAAATAGCCCATGTACTCCACTCGGTCGACCACGAGCCTGATATCCAAGATGTCGAAGGACATTTCTTGCCTCGTATGCATACCCTTGGACTTGAGCATGCTCTTGTATTGCCTTGGGAATCCAGTCAATCACGTTCGACAGCTTGCGTCCATCTGGGTGTTCACGTGGATCTAAGTGATCGTACATCACAACGGGTACACCCCCAGTATAGCGAGAAATACGCTGAAATGAATTAAGAAGGTCTTGGTTAGGAAGACGACCATTATTACCCTCTTAACAACAGAATGTCACTATCGCTATCAATGCCAGATTCAATAAAAACAACTAACCAAAGAAGATCCCCAAGTGAGAAAAAGAATGACCCGGATAATCAATATTCACAGCAGTCCAGATAACACCGGATGTTAATTCAAGGCGATCTGCTTCTAAATCTGTCCATGGAACGGGTTAGAAGGATAAGTTATATATTGACTGGGTCTTACTCGACTGTGACGAGCCGTGGTATGCAGCTAACCACGCGTGCATGCCTTCGAGATATCCGTCGCTTACGACAAATATGATATCTTTCGCCCAGAGAGAATAGCCTATTGTAAAAATAATTGCAATTTACATCTGGAATGCGACGATAAACTGACGTTTGAGAAAGCGAGCCAGGGCAAGGACTGTAGAAACACCACGTAGGTTGAGATTTCCATCTCCTTCCCCAGTTCTACTTAACCACGAGGCACTGATGACTATCGTCTCTAAGCCCGGAGCACGAGGTGAAGATAAGATGCCATAAACATTCGTTCCTTTCGTGACCTATAGAACGGAGATGAGTGTGGTAAAGAGAGACCTCAGCTATAGCGAACCCCAGTGCTTGCCGAGAATGTGTAATTCTGGATAGAAGAAGAAAGGCCGAGCTTGACGAATTCAGTCATTAGTGCATCGCTGCGTCTGGATTTCCGTGTAAGAACGGTCGCGAAAGGAGGCCATCAGTTCTTACTCCTTGCGGGTAGAATTCGTATCACGCAATGCTTCTAGTTTCTCGAGATATTTGTCTGCCGCATGGACATCCCCCCAGTCCCAGTATGTGTTCACCTAGCGTGTGCGTTGAGCAAGGGAATGTAATACCGTCCGAGTGAGGCGGACACACCTGACCTGGCTGGAGCGCGTTCTCGTCGATGTATGTTTCTCGGCCAAGGTAAGGCGAGGGGATGATTAACATCCACACATACCCTGTAAAAAATAGCATTAGCCTGTATAACAGTAATCAGAAGTATGTTTTGCGAGGTTAGAAGAACACCAACTTCAACCACCACAATCGACGAGTCAATAGGGATACCAGTGCTCTTCGTCGTCGCAGTCGAGCTTCATTAGGGTTACGAGCAGACCCGAATCTTTGTCCTAAGTTTGCTAGGACTCGATGTCGCCAAGAGGACATTTGTACCGTTGCATTGGGATCCATAAGAATGATAGAGAAACGACAGCCCAGGTCACAACTTCTCCCGTAGACTATTAAATTCGTGTCTTTGTTGTGGAAGGAGAGGACGATACTCATGTATAGTCACAGCCAGGAAGTTTGAAAGTGTCACGTAACTTGAAATCTCAACATGTATGCTACCAGTCTTCCAACGCCTCACCCCTCATTGGACTCCCCTGACAACCCATAACACCTGCCTTCATCTCTCCCCTCTGATCCTACTGATCCCACCATAATTGCCCCTTCTACACCTTGGTCCTCATTAGAATCTGCCAACCAATCCCATGCCCCATCCTTTGATCAAGTTATATCTAGGCTGAAGCCACTACTGGATGGGACAGCTGGGACAGCTGGAGAGTGCAAGATATCTATTGTGGGCATCTCGTCAGACATTGTTGATAAGTTACGGGCAAAGTCCATAGCGGGAGAGTTGCCAGGTTGGGAGAATCTCAGGTATGTCGGGTTCTCTAGTTCATGGCAAGTCTAACAATGTCGAAGGATCAATTTCTCGGGAGACAAGTTGATTGTGCACTACCCGACATTTGGACACGAAATCATGTCTACTCTCTTCTTCAGTGTCAACACCAATGACACTGAAGGTCACTCTTTGTTCTCGGTTGACATGGGCTTAGTTTGCCTGGGAGGCTCTACAGATGTTGATTTGGAAGATGGTATCAAGAGTCTGGATTTCAGTCTGTACGAGGACCACCCCACGAAGCAACCCCTAACACAAGCATGGCCAACAGTTGTCTGGGAAGTGGCCTATAGTGAGAATGAGTGGAAACTTGCATATGATCTTGGGAGATATGTTGCTTGTTCCCTCAGCAGGGTGTGGCTAGCAATTGGTGTGAAGATTGAGCGCAATCCTGCTGTGCCAGTGGGACAACAACCACGAGGCTTGAAGAAGGTGACATGTGTGTTCTGGGAAGCAGACTACGCCGAAACCTTCACGACCTTGGAAGAGTCGGGCTCACAATTATTGAATCACCTAACAAGATGTGATAGTCATGCTGATGAGGCTAGTGACTATGTTGTGCCTGCCGCCACTAAGTTTTCATGTGTTTCAAAATTTGAGGGAAAGTACATAAAGTTTGTGGTTTTCCAACATGCTCTGTACACTGGAAGTGCCTTTCCTCTGGAATGCCTCACAACTCACTAATATCTATGTTTGGGTTGTAGATTTTTCCTGAAGAACCCAATGGGCCCACAGCAATGAACATTCTAAACAAGCATCTCTATTGCACTTCAGAGGTGGAGAATCAAGATGAGCCTATGATAACCATTCCATTTTCAACACTTCAACATGTAATCAGCGCTCACGAAAAACAGAAGAATTACTTCGAAATCAGCCACAAGATCAAGAAGCGTCTGTATCATGGAGGGGACTTATATGAAAAGAAGAATAAAGAGGATGTTGCTGGAGAAATCGAACACTTGAAAAAGCCTTGTGTTGCAGATGCCTAGGCTGCTCCTGGCATAAGTTAGTTAGACCATGTAACACAACCTACTAACTCATTACCCAAGGATGCGACACTCTTCACTTCCATTCTCAGAACTTTGATACCATACTTGCTTATGCCTATGAACACTATGCCTATGAATATTACTTTTTTTGACATGTTTTCTTGCCTCTGCTGAATCGGAGATACTCGATGTTAGATAATGACTTCAAATTTATTTCTAAATAATGAGGTGTCTGAGGGTCTTGGATTTTCCAGGATGACAGCCAACCATTGCAGGGTTGATGGCTGACCGTTTTGAGGTTATGGCTGACCAAAACTCAGCTGATCACTCTAGCTTGCCAACTACATATTCGACCCTTGAAGCCTCATTTCCTTGTACTCCACCCCCATCTCCTCCAAAACACGGCAGAGTCTCTTCGAATGTGCTTGGTCAGAAAGCCACACCACCCTCGGTGGGCCGAAACAAAACAGTTTCTCCAGAGGGTCTTGCCAATTATGGTCAGTCTACAACAATTCAGGCCCAGGAGTTGGTGGGGTAGCATCTTTGTACGATATGACTTGATATCAGTGGCTTATCGATACTTGGACTCTGAGCCAGCCACCATCACACATGATTTCTAGATTTGGCAATACCATTGACAAGGCATTTTGTTCTTTGTTACTTGACCTCAAACTTGAATGCCCCAAAAAAACCAATACAAGCCTTGTCATCAGTACCTCATCCTCTTACCCTAGGTGATTCAATCATATAACTATTATTTTTTAGCACCATATGAAGACATTTGCAGACCGTTTGAGGAGTACTTTAAACTGGGGTGCTCAGATGTTCAAATCATGGAATTGCTCAAGTTTCACTAAAATACTGAGACTTATGGGTTGAGATGTCAATGTCATCCCAGAGCTCTGATAAATCTATCATTCCAGTGTCATCACTGTTTGAAGATTATGGAAGAAATGGAACCTCACGTTGACTCGTTAACAAAAGCACACTATGGATTCAATCTATGATCAAGTCCGTGAAATCCGCCAACGTTTCCCACTACATGGTGCAGAGAGTATCTGGAAGTCACTTCGAACAATACATGGTGTACGTGCCCCACGGTGAGTGTAGTTAGGGTGTGACTTGGGTAACCCCCGGGTACAATTTCACATACCTGTACCCGTGAACACCATACCCACATGGTTAGGGGTACAGTATTACTGCAGGTTTCAGTGGGTTACCCATCGTTATTTGTGGGTTTTGACATGAATATGTATTTTAGTATAATTACACTAAATTAATATATATAATAAGAATCCCCCCCTCCCACGTTCAGAGCGAGGGGGGGGGGTCCCTGGCCTGTCATCACTGAGAATGGAATGAGAATCCCCCCCTGCTCGTGTTTGCAGCGAGAGAGGGGGGTGGTGCCTTCTTGTCGTCCGTTGTTGTCATCACTCGTCATCCATTGTTGTCATCACTCATTGTCCATTGTTGTCATCACTCATTGTCCATTGTTGTCATCACTCATTGTCTGTTGTTGTCATCACTCATTGTCCATTGTTGTTATCACTCGTTGTCTGTTGTTGTCATCACTCATTGTCATCACTCATTGTCATTGCTGCTCCTCATTGCTGCTGCTGCCTGTCGTCATCCCACCTGTGATCCACCCCATGAGCAGTTGCTTGTGAGGCTGGGGGCGAGGTGTGTCCTTTCTTGTTAGTCACCAGTCCTGCCATCATTGTTGTAGTCACCCAGAATGGAGTCAAAAACCCCTCCACTTATGTTAGCAGCGAGGGAGGGGGTCATCATTGTCATTGTTGCCCAGATCAGGGGCATGTTGGTAGCAGTTGTTATCATCATTGCCCAGAAGAAAAAACACCCCCGCTCGCATTTAGAATGAGGGGGGCATGTTGGTAGTGGTCATTGTTGTTGTTGCCTAGAAGAAAAAACACCCCCCACTCGCATTTAGAATGAGGGGGGCATGTTGGTAGCAGTTGTTGTTGTTGTTGAGCCATTGTTGTTGTTGTTGACGTTGATCAACAAAAAAAGTCATTTGATAAAACATGTGACCATTGGACCAGTACCATGATACCTGTAACACTGTGGGTACGGGTATGGTTTTGCCTCGGGTATGGAAATCCAAACCTGTACCCATACCTGAGCATACCCGTACCTGTACCTGAGCATACCCGTACCTGTACCTGAGCATACCCGTAAGCGGAAACACACGGTGTTGCCCATACCCGAGTCATGCCTTAAGTGTAGTTGTCTAATGTTATTTTTATTGCTTCTGATGGTCGTTCAGAACACTCATCACTTGTCTCCTGAACACGGTGGAACCTGATGAAGTTAAAGAGCGCTGCCGATGTGGTTTCAAGTGGAGGCATTTTTGGGCAGCAGGTGTTAATGATGTATGGCCTCAGGATCAACATGACAAGTGGGGATGGTTTGGTTTGTGGTTGCATGCTGGATTAGAAGCATTTTCAGGCATGATCAATTGGATGAAAATCTGGTGGACAAACAAAAATTTAAGGCTCATAGCTAAGTTCTATATTGACATGTGTCAGCAAATTGGTGGTGTGTCATTTCATCCAATGCTTGGAGTTCACTTGTAAAGTCATACAATAGGTATTCCAATTATAACTCAAAGTGATCCCGGCCCAGAAAATTACGGAGTTGCCAATGCACACACAGTGATACAACACTGCCTTGACCAAAGCCTCACAAACACTCTACAGCATCACTTTGCAAAGGGGCATAACAACATACTTTCAGAAATAAAGTGGTCAGTCTTCCATTGCGACTTTGCTCCAGGTTTCGAGGATATGTTGGAGCAAGGTGTACAAAGGGGTTGGTATGACATGAATGACACTCTTGAGAAGTGAGTCAGTCCTACTCACATAGCTATATATCTAACATCTCCCCTTCACTGTCTTCTTTTCCGTTGGTTTGTGATTCCATGGCTGCAGATCAAAATTGACAGCTGGGTCAAGTTCAAAAACACAACAGCTCCACGTGCTGTCAGGAACAAAATCTTACTGCATGGAATCCCCACTTTGATATGCTCTCGCCCATCCCATTTCAATGCAGTCGATTTCAAGGTTTGTTTAGCATGCTCCCCTATCTTACTTGAGCCTCACGCACTGTTACTGTGTTAGATACCTGTCACTCCTGAGCTTTTAGATGAAGTCGAAGCTCTATATGCTCCACAAGATCACCCTGTATTTGAACTGGTACCCCATGCTTTTCATGAGTGTGCAGACATTCTCTATGCGACAATTGGATGACTGGAAATAACGACTGAGACTTTTTGGGATATTTACCTCAATCTTTTGAAGCGGCTGCATGATGGAAGTGATGAAGAACTTACAGATATTCTCAGTAGACATAAACAAAGTGCACAACCAGACCAGGGGATGTCTCTCTTGCCAAACGTGGAACCATTCTGTTTAGGTCGACCACTCATCATTGGAAGGGATGTCAATTATATTGGTGGCTTAGATGTCTTGAGTAGTGACCCTGTGCCACATCCTGAATATGCTTACTTTACATCTGATGGGGAGAGTGACACTGATGGTGGTACTGGTGATGACAAACTTTCTGCTTGATTATTACTTCCGCAGTCTTATCACTTTTGTACTTTGAAATGATATTGGTTTTTTTAAATTTCCTGTACCAACCAACCACAATGTGTATTAAAATCCTAACTAATGGGTAGGGACCAATCATTCCTATCAGAAAACCTCGACTCTGCCAAAAAGGTGAATAAAATGAAAGGTGCATCGAAACAAAAGATGCATTGAAACAAAAGATGTGTCAAAACAAAAGATGCATCGAATGATTTAATTAGATATTTCACTATCTTCCTGGGTCACACTGGGGTTAGCACCAGTAGTGAACAATGACTCCCCAGCAGTCTGCGCTAGTGTTTAAAGGTCTGGTCCTATGGACCGGAAAAAAAACCGCAACCCAACCGAACCCAACCAATTGCAACTGGACCATCGGTTGTGGTTGCCCTCTTTCAGAGGGTGGTTGGGTTGCCGGTTGCCTCAATTTTAAAATATCTCAAAACCATTTGAAAACTGGTTGCAACTGGTTGCAACTGGTCTTCTCACAGTACATATAATATCACAGATGTATTTGAAATTACAGTCAATAAAAGAATGTATACTAATGTAGATACTATTAATATCTACTATATCTAACATTATAAAACAAATGGGACATGCCCGGGGAAAAAGGACTCATTTGGTAAGAGTTTATATAGCCTGTGGCTGTGCATGGACCCTTTGGTCATGTGTGCTGCCCAAAAAACAAAGTGACACCACTTTGTGAAATGGTTCCCATGACCACCAATGACCCACAACGCCGCTTCCCCCACTCTTCTATCCACCTACCCACAACACCCACTGCACCTACCTCAAAAATGATGCACTGCAACTGAAAGGGCCCAGAGGTATGTTTGTAGTATTGTAGATTTCTTTTTCTGTACTAACCAATTTGTTTTCTTTTTTAGAATCTCACTTGTTCCCTCTCATCAATGTATTTTGCCGGAGCCCTACAATGCTGCTGTGAGCCTCTGCTCACAGGGCAGCAATGGGTCCCGTTCTGGCCAACAACTGACAATGACACCACTGCACCACACCCATTGCCATGCCCAATGCCACACCCAACACCACATCACATAGCGCCACCACCCCGCCTGCGAGCCACTGCTCGTAGGGGGAAATGGTGGTGCTGACTGACAACACAATTGGGTGGGTGTTAAGACTATAGGTCTTAACTCAGCCTGATCGTATTCAGGTTCTGTTCGGGACTTGGTGCTTTCTAAGTCAACACAGCTATCTGTACTCAGATGCTTTCTGAGTAGACCGTCGGTTTGTGTATCACAGTTGGAGGCTTTCCAACTGTCAAGTTCAAGTTTATCACAGCTAGAGACTTTCTAGACTGTTGAGTGTTCTGGTTGAGTCTAAGACCGTTGGTTGAATTAGGTCAAGCTAAGGAATACAGGCAGTATTACTGTAGCTTATATATGGTTCAGAGATGTCTATCGTCCAATTGGAATATGAGATCCTTGTCAAGTAATAACAGAAAGAACAATAGAATAGTAAGCCTCATGCCAAGCATGAGGCATCCGATGTCAAGGATCCGATGTCAAGGATTGCTGTGGCACAGCCAGTCAATCAGTGGGAGTCAGGTTGGAGGGTCCCATCAGGGTGAGTTGCGTCGAGTCAGGGAAAATAAAGTACCCCACCTTGCCAGTTACGACGATGAAATCATAACATTACCTCTTCTCTATCTTTGAAGTCACTGACTT
Source organism: Tricholoma matsutake (assembly GCA_026075535.2). NCBI lineage: Eukaryota > Fungi > Basidiomycota > Agaricomycetes > Agaricales > Tricholomataceae > Tricholoma > Tricholoma matsutake. Next base: position 8,366,106 of record AP026541.1, on the reverse strand, counting down.
CGATCACCATCGCTCCTCTTCTTCTTTAGATTACCCCCCTAGAACCTCCCATGGGGTTCTCCAGTCATGTTCCCCATCGCATCATCGTCAAAGTCATCATATCCAGACTCAAGGAAATCCCATTGTCTTTGCTCTGCTTCCTCCAGCTCCCTTCGTCACTTTTCCAGGCAGTTAGCACTATAGTGCCTGGGGCCTCGTTGTTTGCAGTGTCTGCAGATATGCTTCTGGCAAATCAGGCTGAAGTGCCCAATTGCATGACAGATGAAGCATTGGGCATTCCTCATGTGTGGGGGGGACCAGGGTGGCTGGGTCATCTGCAGTTCGGGTTTGGGTGTCGTGAGGTCTATGACTTCTAATGCCTTGGTCCTCTGGTTCCTCATAGAGTGGGAGGCGCTTCCAGAGGCGGTTTGTTGTTTGTTTTTGTTCTTCCGCTCATTGGACGGCGAGGGTGAGGTTGGTGGTCGTTGGGATGGATCTGTGGGAGTACGAGGTTTCCCCTCGGTTGCTTTCTGTTCATCTGACCATGGTGCAGCCATGTCTTGGATTGCCTGCTCGATCCCAAGGGTCTCTGCATCATCCATGGCTTCTTGGAGATTTTGTTCCATCTGGTCAATCATGCTTAGGTAGTAGAAGCACATTTGGGCGAGATGGTATTTTGGTAGGTCGTTAGCGAGATGAGTGTGGAGGGCATCAGCATTTGATGTGTTTCATAGGAATTCATGGGTGAATCTTTGCTTGGCGGGCATGTCTGTTCTGTCTATCTGTAGGTGGGGGTTTTCAGTTTGGGGGTTCTACAGCTGTCATTGCTGTTTATATGCCCCAAGGATCTTCTTGGCATGTTTCAGGCTTCCCTCGGGCTCCCATGAGTTCTCCGAGGTCGGGTATCTGACCCACTTCACTAGGAAGTGCATGGTCCTTCCTTTCTTCTTGTGTCCGATGATCGCTTCCACTTCATATTCCGATTCGCCTTCTATCAGATCAGGCGGTGGTTCTGGGAAGTTCGGTCCATGTGTCTCAGTTTCTTTATACGGGGAAAGGAGTGCCGCATGGAATACCAGGTGTATTTTCCACTGTTCTGGTAACTTCTGTCGGTAAGAGAGTGGGCTCAGGACCTTCTCAATGGTGAAGGGTCCTTCTCTTTTCGGTGCGAGCTTCCTCATTGCATGTGTCATCTTGAGGTTCTTTGCCTCTAGCCACACCCTGTCTCCTTCTTTGAATGGGGTGAAGTGCCTCATTGTCCTTTCTGCCATCATTTGTCTGGCCAACTTGTGTGTTGCCCTCGCTTCATCTTGGGCTTGTTGTAGTGCAACAATTCACTTTTCTATTGCCAGTATGTTTGTTTTCAGATATGGGAGTGGGATCACCTTGGGTTCATAGCCCATCATAAGGTAGAACGGGGAGTTCTTCTGTATGGAGTGTGTTCTTTGGTTGTGCGTGAACTCCACGGTTGGGAGGAGGTGCTTCCAATTCTCCTGGTTGTTTGAGCAGAAGATCCATAGGTACACTTCTACTTCTTGATTTACCTGTTCTGTCTCCCCATTGGTCTGGGGATGGTATGCCATGCTCATTGCCAGTTTGATTCTGAGCAATCTTCCTAGCTCCTGGAAAAGCTGCGAGGCAAATCTGGGATCTCTGTCAGAGATGATCTTGTCTGGGAGGCCAAATCGCTTGTAGACATTGTCTAGGTAGAGGGTGGCCACTCCCAATGCATCGACAGTTTTCCTGCAAGGGATAAAAATTACCCCCTTCATAAGCCCATGGTCTACCATGACCACAAGTGCATCATAACCATCGGACTCCGGTAGGTCAGTTATGAAATCTGTTGTCACCATTGCAAATGGTCTTGTCACTTCGGACTTGATCGGTTGTAGTGGGGGTGTCATTGGGTGGGTGTTGACCTTCATTTGCTGGCAAGTTGCGCATCCAGCAACATAATTCTTGATATATGTCATCATTCCTGTCCACCAGTAGTCCCTTCTGATCATTTTGGCTGTTTGCCATTGTCCCAGGTGTCTGCTGGTTACTCCTTTGTGATATTTTTGTACCAGCTTCTTCTGTAGATCTCTGTTGTCAGGAATGTAGCATCTGTCTTGGAAGAATAGAAGGCCGTCCTCTATTTTCCAGTCTTCTAATGCTGACTTTATCGGCGGGGTTCCTCTGGTCTTTAGTGCCTCAATTGCACTCTTCACCAGGTCGTCTTTCATGATGCTCCCTGCGAGCAAATCATGCATTTCTGTGTCGATGAATTTCACAAATACTGTCTCTGGCAGCATTGTGACATCTTCATTATCATTGTCTTCTGCCAGTATGTGGTCTGCTCTCCGTGATAATGCATCACTTTGTACCATCTGTGATACGGGTACGTGGATGAGCTGCAAGTCGAATTCCAATAGGAATAGACTCCATCTTGCCTGTCGTCTGTTCAGTTTCTGCGCTGTTTGGAAGTACATCAGGTTCTTGTGATCTGACAGGATTACCACTGGGTGTCCTGATCCTGGTAGGTAGTGTCTCCAGGTCTCTAGCAATTGCACGATGGCTAGTAGTTCTCTGTCATATATCTCGTAGTTCCATTCCGTTGGTGTTAGCGCATGCGATATGTACCCACACGGATGCCAGTCCCCATTTGTGTCCCTTTGTCTCAGCACTCCTCCTGTAGTGTGTTTCGAGGCGTCTGATTCAATTGTGAATGGTTTCATTGGGTCTGGCATCAGCAGTACTGGTGCTTCTGCAAATTTCCTTTTCAATGTTTGAAAGGCCTGTTCACATTCCGTTGTCCAGTTGAACATCTTGTCCTTCTTTGTCAGTTCATTAAGCAGTCTGCTTGTCTCCGTGAAATGTCCAATGAATTTCCTGTAGAAATTCCCAAATCCCAGGAAAGATCTGACTGCCTTTATGTTTGTCGGGGTGGGCCAATCTTGTATACCTGCCAGTTTTGTATCGTCCATTGCAATTTCATTGGGTCGGATGATCAGACCCAAGAATTCTACTTTGTGGACATCAAACTTGCACTTCTCTGGCTTCAGGTATAGGTCATTTTCTGCCAGTCTTTGTAGCACCCTTCTTGTCCTTTCCTGGTGTTCGTTCTGATCCTTGGAGAATATCAGGATGTCGTCCATGTAAATCACGAGCCATCCTTCTCCGATCATGTCATGGAAGATCTCATTCATCATTGCCTGGAAGGTCGCTGGTGAGTTACATAGTCCGAAGAACATCACCGTTGGCTCAAACAGCCCTTTGTTTGTCTTAAAGGCTGCTTTCCATTGATCACCGTCTTTTATCCTGACGTTGTGATACCCCCATCAGATGTCCAGTTTCATGAACCATTTTGCCCCTCTCAGTTTGTCCAACAGGTCCCCTACCAGCAGCAGCGGGTAGGTGTTCTTGATCGTGCTGTTGTTCAAATACCTGTAGTCCTGACATGGTCTCAGGGCATCCGAGTCCTTCTTCACAACAAAGAAGAATGGTGATGCCATGGGCGATTTTGATGGTTGGATGTATCCCTTTTCTAGGCTTTCATTGAGGAACTTGTCGAGTTTCTTTTGCTCTGCTGGTGATAATGGGTAAACCCTGCAATCTTTTGCCATAAAGTCCGATTTTAGTTTGATCGCATGATCCCAGAGTCTTGATTCTGGGAATATTTCCAATGCTTCCTTTTCGAATATCCATTGGTACTCCTTGTACTGTTCGGGGAGTAGTTCATCCAGGGTCTTCTGTTCGGGGTCTCCTTCCTTTTTATGTGTCAGGTGCTGTGAGACCGATGTTTATGCCCTAATCCAGATATTCTGTCTGTATGCATATCGCGGTGATCCTTTTGCCTTTACGATCCGAGAGATTGTCTTCGTCATCTGGGAGTATCCATACCTTGGCTTGTCATACTCCTCTGTCAGTGGTGTTTTAGTTGGTTCGAATATTCCGATGATGGGTTCTCCTCAGATGTAGGCGACTAGTAGCTCATCGTCTTCGATCTTTAGTTTGGGTGTCCCTTCCAGTTGTTCCATTGCCTGTTCGTGGTTTGCTGGTGCTGGGTTTTCCTTCCCAGTGTCTTCTTTGTCTTGTGGACCAATGGGCTCCACATTCTGAAGAGTCATGATCATGATCTCTTCATTCTCTACTTCTTCGACTGTCGCTCTTTTCATTTTGGTGGGTGTCTTGCTCCCTCCCCGCTTAGTTCGGAGGGCTTCTCCCATCTCTCTTGCTTTAGTGGCAACTCTTTGGCATAGTGCTAGCCATTCCTTGTTTCCCGGTTTCTTTTTGAGGGTGGGCTTCTCCAGTTCTCTGTCGCCATGTCAGTCGCTCTTCTTCTTTCGCCTTCATTTTGAGGCCCATCTTTTCTTTTGCTTGGGTGACCATTCTTTGGGCCCATGCCTGTTTCTCTTCTCTTGTCATTTCTTTGAAGGGTTTCCCTTCTTCCTTGACTGTCTTCTGGCGCCATGCCAGATGTTCATCATCAGATTTCTCTGTTTGCACCCTTCCGATAAGGGTTTTTCCTTTTCCAAATGAGAATTCAGGGTGGGTTCTATCAGTCGTTTGGAATTGGAAGGTCCCAATTCTCCAGTCGATCACTGGGTTGATTCTTCTGAGCCATGGCAGACCCAGGATGATCCATTCTTTTCCCAACCCTGCAATGAGGAAGGTCATCGGGAAAGATCTTCCGTTGATCGTTAAGAATCCCTTGGTGTAGTGGGAGATCTCTCCTTTCTTGTTCAGGGTTCCATCCATGTTCTTGACCCTGATTGTCCTTTCCAGGGGGTGTAACTCAAATCTGCCGCTTTTTGCAAATTTGTGGCTCATGAATATTTCTCCTGCTCCTGAGTTGAGTAGGGCTTTGGTTTCGACGGCTTTCCCTCTGCCTGCTCCTAGCACTTTGACATCTAAACACATAGATTGATTCTTCAAAGTGGCTAGTAGTACAGAGCAGACAGAGAGTTCAGTGGTACCTGGCATCGAGGCAGGCCACCTCTTTAAAAACCCTCATCCCCTATTAAGGCGAGAGCTTTCTCCTTTCCTTCTTCGTCGAGTTCTTTCATGATTGCTCGGATCTTCGAGTAGGCTTCTTTGCCTTTCTTCTTCGGGAATGACCGATTTTCGGTCCTCCTCTCCCCTTTCTTATGTTTGGTCACTCTGTGTCCTGGTTGGTGGCACACAAAGCATAATCCCTTCTTTATATGCTCAATCCTCTCCTGGTAGGAGAGTCAGCTAATCTTGAGCAGGCCCTCTCTTGGTTTGGAGCTGGGCAGCCTTTTTGCCAAGGCCTCCTGTGCTCTCCCTGTTATGGCCTTTGCACTCCTCCATTGTCTGTCATACTTGGAGGCAGCGTTGATCATCCCCTCCAGGGTTGTGGGGATTGTTTCCATGTTAAAAACTCTTTCAAGGAGCTTGGGGTTCAACCCATCCATAAAGAGTTCAATGAGGGCGGTGTCATCATTGATTCCTGCCTTCTCTTGCAGGATTCGGAACTGTGCAATGTAGTCCTCCAGGTCCTGTACCTGCTTCAGTGTTTTCATTTCTGTCCTGGCTCTGCCAGCTTTGTCGATCGGTGTGAATGCTGCCTTGAGCGTCATCTCAAAGGTTGACCAGGTCCCTAGGTCTTTCTTTTCTGCCCATGTCTGTGCCCAGGGCACGGTGGTTCCTCCGTTCATGAACGACAATGCAAAGATGATCTTCTTCTTGTCAGTGTTGTAGATTCCATGGTTCACTCTCAAGTAGAGTTTCACTTCTTGTAAGAACTTTGCAGTTCTAGTTTGGTCCCCTGTGAAGTCGGATGGGGTTCGGATTCTGATCTCCTTGGTTGATGCGGTGGGTTCGGTAGACATGTCATTGTTGGATAAGGAGAATAGGTCTTGTTCTGGGGTTTCTTCTTTGTTTAAAGATCTAAAATCCTCTTCGTCAAGATACTGTGGTTCTTCGTCTCTTGTTCTCTTTGAGAACCACTTCTGTGCTGGTTCAGAGTATTGTACTAATTGACCTTGGTATCTGTACCATGGGGTTCTTCCTGATGATGATGCTCCTGTTGGAGGTCTATCTGGGCTTTGTCTGAAAGATGTTGTGTCTGCACCTAGGTAGGTGGACTTCATAGATCAGCTTGACCTTTTGTTAAGACTATAGGTCTTAACTCAGCCTGATCGTATTCAGGTTCTGTTCGGGACTTGGTGCTTCCTAAGTCGACACGGCTATCCATACTCAGATGCTTTCTGAGTAGACCGTCGGTTCGTGTATCACAGTTGGAGGTTTTCCAACTGTTGAGTTCGAGTTTATCACAGCTAGAGACTTTCTAGACTGTCGAGTGTTCTGGTTGAGTCTAAGACCATTGGTTGAATTAGGTCAAGCTAAGGAATACAGGCAGTATTACTGTAGCTTATATATGGTTCAGAGATGTCTATCGTCCAATCTAAATACAAGATCCTTGTCAAGTAATAATAGAAAGAACAATAGAATAGTAAGCCTCATGCCTAGCATGAGGCGTCCAATGTCACGGAGTGCTGCGGCGCAGCATGTCAAAGAACAATACCAGATAAGCCTCATGCCAAGCGTGAGGCATCCAATGTCACAGATCCGATGTCAAGGATCCGATGTCAAGGATTGCTGTGCCACAGCCAGTCAATCAGTGGGAGTCAGGTTGGAGGGTCCTGTCAGGGTGAGTCACGTTGAGTTGGGGAAAATAAAGTACCCCCGCCTTGCCAGTTACGATGATGAAATCGTAACAGTGGGGACAACAACTGAAGGACAACATGAATGGGGCTTGGATGAGGACAAACAACGATATGGACAGGAGGGCTGACAAATGTCAATGCAAATGGATGGGGACAACAATGCAAACACAAATGGATGGGGACTACAATGCCAATGCAAACAGATGGGGATGACAATGGAAACACAAACACAGGGGGATGACACATGACAATGCAAACAGGGGGGAAGACGAATGACAATGCAAGCAGAGGTGGACAACAAATGACATAACGCCCCACTCTCATGCAAGGTGGGGCTGTTTTTCCTTTTTCTTTTTTTTGGTCTCTTTTTTCTTTCTTCTTCTGTGAACAACCTCTCACTGCTGTGAGCACCTGCTCACAGGGTAACATAATTAGTTATATTAAATATACAGTAAATTTAAATTAGAGATAAAAATCACTGGTAAAACTGGTTTTGTGAGGGCAACTGGACTGATGAGGACTGGTCCTCATTGGTCCGGTTGTGGTCTACGTAATTTAGGTGTCAGTTGGGACCAGTTGCAGTCCCCGTTGCCCCTCTTGGGGGTTGAAAAACCGGACTGAACTGGACCTTAAAACACAAGTCTGCGCAGAGAATGTTTGCAGTCCAAAGAACTTGCAGAACATATTGCAAACATGTTGAGTAGCAAAAGTGGTGTGAGTTGACAAGAGATTTCCATCAGAAAAGATAAGACCTGTATCCCTGTAATGTTTAAAATTAGAATCGAGTCTAGTCTAGAGTCTGTTTTAGAAATGCATGATGCAGTTATTATCTGGGGATCTGTCAATAAACATGTTCCACCTGAAAAAAAATATTAGTATATGCACATTTGGTTAGTTGGTCATACTTGATTTACCCTGGAAATCCCCTATAAACGCAAGGCCCTTTGTCTTCAGATATTGCACATGTTGAGAAAAGGCCAGGAATCCAGCTTGATGAGTACCACTGAGGAAATCATATGGTTTCACAGAACCATTTCCAATGTACTTCACAAACATTCCATCAACCACTTCATCGATAACTTCTTCTACCATATATGTCTCATGTGTTGTATCAACAATAGCAAGTGCATTCTTCATGAAGCACATTTTCAGGATGATGAAAGAAGGCGGACCATGCATTTTGACATGTTTGTCAACAAAATTATGAACAATTCCCATAAGCACTGAAGCCCAGCGCAGGCAATTGATCTCTGCACTAAGATTGGTAATTTGTGTGTGGTTGTCATAGGTGAGCTGACCCCCTGATGCCTTGCATAAGTACCACAATGACTTTTTCTAGCCTGATTAGTCAAGCACACTCATTTGATGCCATTAAGGATTGTGAAGGCCCTACCACTTCAATGCTCATCTATAATCCTAATGCGACACCAAAATATGGTGGTTTCAAACAGGCATTGTTTGGTCACTTGAGTTATCCTCTCAGCTCTGGTTCCACTTCCATCTGCATCAAATGGTGCTGGGGTCCTAAAGGAATGAGCTCCACCCAATCTTTGAAGCACAACCAAAGATCTTTGATATCCAGAGAATCCTCCTTGACCATTTCATGAAGGGAGGAAGCAGAGTAAAGTATGTGATCTTCTTGAGTTCCCAAACACTGATGTAAACAGGTATATTGGAGATTATCTCTGATATGTTCTGTGAAGCTACAGATTAGAAAATCAGTTGACTTATGTTTGTCTCATGCACTGAAACAACCAAAGGATTCCTATTACCAGGCTTCAAAGACATCATAGTGACCTTGATAATGACAACCTCACCACCATGTGCTGATATTGCCCTTTGGGCAAAGAATCGTCGCATCTCATCATAAATCTTATGTGCTTCTTGATAACCAGGCTGTACTGGCATATTGGGCTCTGATACAAATTTTGGGACAACAATTGGACATATTGAAACACCTTGACCATAAAAACTGGGATGCCCACTGGTCTATTTGGAGCCAGAGTTATGTTTTGGCCATGCATCTCTGCTTATGATCGACCTCTGAGTACTGTGCTGCCTCAGAGAACTTATGGCCATTGGTGGTGGCATCAAAGTGCCAAGTTGACTGATATGCACTGGGTGGTTTTGGCCTGTAGGCGAGTGTCATGACTTAGTTCCAAGGTTTTCGGCATATGATAGATTCAGTCATACCACATCTTTGTGCGTCAGCAACAGCTTTGTGGATATTCTGATGGCTGACTGCTGGCTGTGCAACCAGAGTGATCTGCACAGAAGCTGAAGCACTGGCAAGACCTAAAATCATAGACTTATTAGGTAACAAAGCATGTATAGACTGAGATGAACTCGGGGTGCACTGGTAAGTCTCTGTCTTTCTGAGGTAGTACAGATGACAGCCACCACAGACTCATTTACCCCTCCCATCAGGTTTTCTATTGTGCATGAAATAGAGCTCTGTCCCTTCCTCAAAGGACTGCAAGCAATGTTGACAGACAACAGAATTGGAATTGTCAGTGGTGAAATAAACAGCCTCAACATTGGATGACATGGTGAGTGGAAGTCCAGTGAAAAAATTTTTTGGTAGTTTCGTTTCTTTGTAAGATTTGGAGTTCTCCTGACTACATGGACAAACTAAAACTAACTATTCCATCTTCAGAACCGTAACCACTACCTGAGGATGCAACACTCCCACCCACTCTCGGAACTTCGGTACTATACTTACATATGCATGTAACAGCAAATATCTATTGTGGGCATCTCATCAGACATTATTGATCAGTTACAGGCAAAGTCCAGAGCAGGAGAGTTGCCAGGTTGGGAGAATCTCAGGTACATTGGGTTCTATAGTTCATGGCAAGTCTAACAACATTGAAGGATCAATTTCTCGGGAGACAAGTTGATTGTGCACTACCCAACATTTGGACACAAAATCATGTCTACTCTCTTCTTCAATGTATACACCAATGACACCGAAGGTCGCTTTTTGTTCTCCATTGATGTGAGTGTTGTTCAGCTGGGAGGCTCTGCAGATGTTGATTTGAATGAGTGGAAACTTGCGTATGATCTTGGGAGATATGTTGCTTGTTCCCTTGGCAGGGTGCAGCTAGCAAAAACAAGCATATCTATCATATTTCAGAGGTGGAGAATCAAGACAAGCCCGCGATAACCATTCCATTTTCAACACTTTGACACATAATCAGCACTCACAAAAAACAGCAGAATTACTTCGAAATCAGCCACAATATCAAGAAGTGTCTGTATGATGGAGGGGACTTATATGAAAAGAGGATGTTGCTGGAGAAATTGAACACTTGAAAAAGCCTCATATTGCAGATGCCTAGGCCGCTCCTGACATAAGTTAGTTAGACCACGTAATGAAACCTACTAACTCATTACCCATGGATGTGACACTCTTCACTGCTTCCATTCTCAGAACTTTGATACCATACTTGCTTATGCCTATGAACACTATGCCTATGAATATTACTTTTTTCAACATGTTTTCTTGCCTCTGCTGAATTGGAGATACTCGATGTTAGATAATGACTAATGTATTTCTAAATAATGAGGTGTCTGAGGGTCTTGGATTTTCCAGGATGACAGCTGACCATTTTGAGGTTACGGCTGACCAAAACTCAGCTGATCACTCTAGCTTGCCATAAACATGAACCTGAAACTTCAAACTTGTATAATTTTTGATAGTCCAGAGTGAATGCAGTGAGTCTAATGCCTTATGCACACACAAATCTCTGATTTCAATTCTCTTGGTAGCAATGACTGATCTACTGAAGCCCATATTGCCCAAGATCAAGAACCATCTTCTCATGTTGAAAGGCCTTTCCATCGACTCTTCAAAGATGCAAATACAAATAGCACCACGGAAGAGCCAGAAGAGCTAGTGTGATGAATGCAACCCTAACCAACTGCAAATGGACAGTGTTTCTTATTTATTTCATCACTCTCCTTACCCACTATTTCTTTGGCTACAATACTGCCTTCACCCCTGTTTTATATTTAAACTTATGAACCCCTATTTATCCTACAGTATAAAAACTCTATGTACTTGTAGTCTACTCTTCAGAATCCAGTTTCATTTTATCACATCCCTCCTGTCCAAATTGAACATGTGACAAAACCATAACTACCAGTCACACATTCACCACATATTTTGACGAGTACAGAAACTATCTGAAGAACCTCTGCTTTTGTCCTTATGCTCTGATACTCTGTGGCTGATCACCCCAGACTTCATTGCTTATTGACAAAGCCTCCCCCTTGTTATTTTCCTCTGTCAACAAACTCTTTACAACCTATTATCAAGTCTAGAAGATGTCCTACAAGCTGTGCAGCACGACTAGACATGTTCAAGGTGAGTTGATCCATCCTTCTGCTGATGCTGGTTCATCTGTCAGGGATGCCTCGATGCATCCTTTACCTTCCACCTTAGCAGCCAGATCCTTCGTGGATGTGGTTGTGGCGAGACCCCCGTTGCCATTTCTTGATGGTGTTAGGAATTCCTCGGATGACCTAACCACACGGGAGGGAGCAAATGCTTCTATAACCCCCAGAGCTGGCAAAATGCCCTCTGATGATGATGACGAAGGCCATAGTGCCTTCATGTCGCCCCTCTTTGGTGTAGAAGGGGAAGACAGAGAACCATTGATAGGTCCACCTTGCGCTCTAAGCTCTGGGAACAAAATGCATCGACACATCACCACACATGCTCCCAACCCCTACAAACCCCACGAAACCACTCCAAAACTATTTCGTAGCACTTTGAACAATTTTGAACAATTTTGAACAACTTCGAATGACTTTGCAACACTTCAAGCAAGTTCAAACAACTTTGCAGCACCTCGAATGCCTTCGGATGCCATATGCCTATCGCACTGCCCTTCAGACACATGCAGCACACCTTGTACGAGTTAGTGTGTCACATATCAAGCACCACTGGACACGAGGAATTATGACAATGGGCTTTTAGGACGTGATTGTGGCACTTTGACATCTCGATGATATATTGGATCAATAGGACAGGTACACTTGATATATTGTGACTCTATATGTTTCCCTTCTCATCATTTCTCATTTATTTTCTGATTTGGAAAGTTCTTTATTGTTTTATATCTTGCCTCATGTAGTCCTCATGTTTTATTTCCTTTTAAGTACCATCTCTTCAAAACATATATAGCTTTGTACTAGCTACTTAGAATGACAGAAGAGTTTGTCCTCTCATATCCATTGTCTGATTTAAGAGCATTACTCTTGAGTCCAAGCCTCTCGTCTTAGTCCTGAAGTTTAGTGGATTACCGCGAACTTCCTTGAACTTCCTGTATTAGCTTCTCGAAATTATCATCTATCATCTATCCCCTCTCAAGACCTTTCTGCATCTCTATAGTCTATCCTCAGCATCAGTCAAAACCATTCTCGTGTTCTACAAGCCCCTCGAATGTCCTTGAACTTTTCTCAAAGCACTTTGCAGAGCTTTGTATGCCCTCGAACTTCTTCAAATATTATCAGACCCCCTTGAACTTAGTTCTCCCACCCTTGGGTAATAGCAGTGATATTTGGTACCACCTCACACCCTTCCTCTAACTTGCATTATACCATTTGAGACCTTTTTAGTGGGTTTTGTTTGGGTTTCTGGGTTGAGCATCATCATTTTGGAGCCCACCGCGAGGGGTTTCTAAATCATTTCATCGCCTAACCCATCTTGAATTTCCTGGCTTAGGCCAACACTGTAAGGGGACTAGGGGGGTGCCCTGTGTGTTTTTCCTATTTTTTATGTTTGTCCTATATTTTTCCCCACCTCATTTCCTTCTATTCTTCATTTTCTATGATTTTTCCGGATTTTATTACTAATTTTCCCTTGCTATCATGTTTGTACATGTTGACACTTTTATATTTAGAGGCGGAGTACCCCCTTCCGACACATACCCCTTGGTATGATGTCATTTGGCGGCCTTGATCTGCCTATCTCTGCCTTTTTCTATTTTTAGGTTATATTTGATTTTTGTTGTCTTCACATATACTGGGCATCAGCAAGGGGATCCTTAGAGTTTTCTCTTCGGATTTCCCTTTGCTAGAGGCTTAGGTTGCCCTTATAGTAGAAAACTCTCCCCTAAGGCCCAAAAATCGTGAACGCGCTGCCCAAGATAGGCAGGTATGGACTGGACGACGCTTCCCAAAGCTCCACAGAGTCCCTACACACTGTTCCAGATACTCTCGCCTTTATTACGCCGCCATTTTCGCCAAACGCGCTCCCTAGCGACATGGACACATCAGAACGCTTCGACGCACTTGAAAGCGGCGTTTCCGGAATGCGCGCGCAAATCGACTCGCTTAAATCTATGATTGAAAACTTCGTTAGGACCCTCCAGGCTAACCCTACGACTAATAGTTCCCCCTTCACGACTCCAAGCGCACCCAACAACGACGTTTTGCCAAACACGTCCACTAAGGAACATGCCCAGATCAAACCGTCCCCCCCCGCCGAATTTAATGGTGCACGTGCGCAGGGACATGCATTCCTTAATTCCTGTGAGTTATACATTAGTCTCCAGTCGCATCAATTCGTCGATGAGGCTGCAAAAATTTATTGGGCCTTCACATACATGAAATCTGAACGCGCCTATCTCTATGTGGACCGTATCCTACGTCAAACTAAAGAACTCGGTTCTCTACCTTTCTCCACTTGGGGTGACTTTCGAGCTGAGTTCGTACGCCACTTCTGCCCCCTCAATGAATGCCACCGAGCAGTGACACGACTTGAGTCATCCACTTACCACCAGGGATGTCGATCCGTGGACAACTAGTTCAAGGATTTGGTGGACATGGCAGGATATGGGAGTGGGTTACCAGTGGTGGTGAAGTTCCGACGGGGGCTCAACCGAGAAATTCAGGACCAGATTGCACAGATGTTGGAAGGGCGCCCAGCGGATGATGATATCCTTGCTTGGTATGAAGCTGCTTCACTCTGTGACAAGAACCAACTCACAAATGCGGCGTTTAATGCTGCATTCCATGCTCCAACTACCACTCATACACCCTACACCTTCAATCGAAGCCTCCCCCGCCCTAACCCCATTCCTACTCGTCAAACTCCCACACCAGCTGTCAATGTCCCAGTACCAATGGATGTTGATGCAGCCCGCAGCTGTGCACGTAAGTTGGATCTCTGCTACCGTTGTGGGGAACCTGGACACAGGGCTGGAGCGTGTCCCCATCGTCAGGATATCCGCATGCTCACCCCCGAGGGACGAGATGAACTCCTGCAATATTTGTTGGCGCTTGTAGATGTTGAGGAAGCGAAGGATTAAGTTGCAGAGGAGATTAAGTTGGAAGTTGTAGAGGAGCAGGATTTTCCTATTCGCAGCGAGTGAATTGTACGCCCTCACTGCCTGTCCATAACTGCTTTGAAGTCTTGTCAGTTGAATCCCCGGAGAATGAATCCATTTCTGTGACTGCTCCCCTCTCTGACCCTTCGAAGTTGGCTAAAGACGTACCTGCTCTCCCCATCTCTCCTTCTACTCCACGTCCCAAAATTAAATCATGGGAGCGTAAACTACCACGCAAGTATATTGTGGCATCCACTCCCTCTGCACATTCCTTAAACCTAGCCATCGAACTGCAGACGACCGACACTGGACAGATACTCGGTGTCTCTGCACTCCTGGACTCTGGTGCGACTGGTCTCTTCATCGATTCCCATCTGGTACAACAACATCATCTAAATACTCGCTCACTCTCACGTCCGATACCTGTATATAACGTGGATGGATCCCCAAATGAAGCTGGTGCCATCCGAGAGGTTGCAGACCTGGTTCTCCGTTACAAAGATCATAGTGAGCGTGCCCTTTTTGCTGTCACTCAATTAGGAAAGCAGAAGGTGATTTTGGGATATCCATGGCTTCGAGACCATAACCCAGAGGTCGACTGGCGCACCGGGGAGGTTACCATGAGCCAATGTCCATCCCGCTGTCGGACGTGTTTCACAGAAGCCAGGCAAGAACGTCGTGGACAGAAGGCAGCAATACGACGAACTCAGAAGTGTCGTGCTGGACCCCTGCCTATACTGGAAGTGGAATTGGAAGGGGTTCCTGATCTAATGCCGGACTCGGATGATGATGATGAGGACCCAGAGGAAGTGGAGGAGGGTGATCGGATCTTCTACACTGTGATTCGCTCATCGCATGAGGTGTGTGCCACATCGAACATATCCCAACGCCTCGCCGAGGCCTTCCACAAAAACAACGCTGCTAAATCCTCTACTAACTCCTTACTCCCTCATCTCCATGAGTTTGAAGACGTGTTCTCCAAGGAGTCATTCGACTCTCTTCCTGCGCGTAAGCCATGGGATCATGCGATCGAACTCACCCCTGGCGCAACCCCTTCATCCTGCAAGGTCTATCCTCTCTCTCCGGAAGAACAACGGCAGCTTGACCAGTTCATCGATGAGCACCTGGCCTCTGGACATATTCGACCATCGAAGTCACCCATGGCCTCTCCCTTTTTCTTTGTCAAGAAGAAGGATGGCTCACTTCGACCGGTTCAAGACTACAGAAGGCTCAACAACATCACGGTCAAAAATTGCTACCCACTACCCCTCATCTCCGAACTCGTAAACCAGCTCCATGGAGCCCGATACTTCACCAAGCTCGATGTCCGTTGGGGCTATAATAATGTGAGGATAAAGGAGGGAGATGAGTGGAAGGCAGCCTTTCATACCAACCGTGGTCTTTTTGAACCGCTTGTCATGTTCTTTGGCCTTACTAATAGCCCTGCCACCTTTCAGACCATGATGAACGACATCTTCCATGACCTCATCCTTGAAGGCATTGTCTGCATCTATCTTGACGACATCCTCATCTTCACTCGCACGGTTGAAGAACACCGTCGCATCACGCGCCTCGTCCTAGAGCGACTTCAACGGTACAAACTCTACCTTTGTCAGGACAAATGCGAGTTCGAAAGGACCAAGATCGAGTACCTCGGCCTGATTATCTTGGAGGGTCAAGTGGAGATGGATCCTATCAAGGTAAACGGGGTCACAGCTTGGCCGACGCCCATGAACAAGAAGGAGGTGCAGTCTTTCCTGGGCTTCATCAATTTCTATCGGCGTTTTATCAAGGATTTCTCACATCATGCACGACCACTGTTCGACTTGACAGGAAAGGAGGCATGGAGGTGGGATAATGCACAACAGGAGGCATTCGAAAAGCTTAAGGAGATGGTCACTTCCGCTCCGATCCTTACCTTTGCTGACGATTCGCGTCCTTTTCATGTAGAAGCCGACAGTTCTGACTTTGCGACAGGCGCCGTGTTGTCTCAGCAGTCTCCGGAGGACCAGAAGTGGCATCCTGTTGTGTTCTACTCCAAAAGCCTTAGTGCTGTAGAGAGAAACTACGAGATCCATGACAAGGAGATGTTGGTGATAATGCGTGCGCTTGAGGAGTGGTGACACTTCCTCGAGGGTGCCCAACACAAGGTGGAAATTTGGACGGATCACAAGAACCTTGAGTACTTCATGACGGCCAAGAAATTGAACCGTCGTCAAGCTCGTTGGTCCCTGTATCTATCTAGATTCGACTTCTCCTTACACCACCGTCCGGGTCGCAGCATGGGGAAGACCGATGCCCTATCCCAACGTGCAGACCATGGGGATGGCAGCGGTGACAACCAAAACATTGTGCTGTTGCAGCCAGACCTGTTCACCATTTGGGCACTGGAAGGCATCGCACCCCAGGGTGAGGAGCGGGACATCCTACATGACATTCGTCGCGCAAACCGTAGCGGTTTACATGAGGATGTTGTCGCCTGAGCTGTTAAAGAACTGAGGAAGGGATCGACCCTTTCCTTACGTGCGGCAGAGTGGGCTGAAAAGGAGGACTTGTTGTATTTCAGGGATCGCATCTATGTTCCCAATGACCCAGACCTTTGCCGGCGCATCATATCCCAACACCATGACTCACAGATTGCTGGCCACCCCAGACGCTGGAAGACCTTGGAGCTCACCTCATGGAACTATTGGTGGCCACAAATGTCGTGGCTCATTGGTCAGTATTGTTGCACTTGTGACCTTTGCTTATGCACCAAGGTTCCTCGTCGCAAGCCTATTGGTGAGCTACACCCTCTTCCTGTTCCAGAGAGTCGTTGGGATGTCGTCAGTGTCGACTTTGTGGTGGAATTGCCAGAGTCAAACGGGTTTGATGCAGTGATGTGCACAGTTGACTCAGTGGGAAAACGCGCTCACTTCATTCCCACTCACACCACTGTCAGTGCCCTAGGTGCCGCTCGACTCTACCTCCACCATGTGTGGAAATTGCATGGACTTCCTGGTGCCTTCCTCTCGGATCGTGGCCCTCAGTTCATGGCAGAGTTCACTCGTGAGCTGTACCGACTCCTGGGGATCAAACTCCTCGCTTCAACCGCTTATCACCCACAAACTGATGGCCAGACGGAGCGAGTCAACCAGGAACTGGAGCAGTACATCCGCCTCTTTGTCAATGAATGCCAGGACGATTGGGATGATCTCCTTCCTTTGGCCGAGTTCAGATACAACAACCATGTCCATGCTTCCACTCAACAGACCCCTTTCCTCTTAGACACTGGACGACATCCACGCATGGGATTTGAACCTCGCCAAACTCCCTCACACATCGAGACAGTGAATGAGTTCACAGAACACATGAGGGATAGCTTGGAGGAGGCAAGGGCAGCCTTAGCAAAGGCGAAGGACGACATGGCGCGATTTTACAACCAACAGCACTCCCCAACCCCTCAGTACAAGGTTGGTGATCGAGTTTATCTTGACTCCAGTGACATCTCCACTACACGTCCATCCAAGAAACTCGCTCATCGCTTCTTGGGACCTTTCCCCATTGTCAAGTGCGTTGGAACACATGCCTATCGTCTACGCCTCCCAGCCTCCATGTCCAGACTCCATCCTGTCTTCCATGTCGTCAAATTGCTTCCAGCTCCCCCAGATCCGTTCCTGGGACGCCATTCACACCCACCACCACCACCTACAGTGATCGAGGGAGAACCCCAATATGAAGTCGAGTCAATCTTGGACAGCCGTTTGCGTCGAGGAAAACTCCAGTATTTGGTACATTGGAAGGGTTATGGGTATGAGGAGAACTCATGGGTCGAAGAGTCTGACATAAATGCCCCTTGGTTAATCAAGGAATTCCACCGATGGCACACTGCTGCACCGCGTCGCATTCAAGTCACGGACTTTGGTCGTATACGGTTTCGAATGCATCGGGGCGATGCATCTTAGAGAGGGGGTGATGTAAGGGGACTAGGGGGGTGCCCTGTGTGTTTTTCCTATTTTTTATGTTTGTCCTATATTTTTCCCCACCTCATTTCCTTCTATTCTTCATTTTCTATGATTTTTCTGGATTTTATTACTAATTTTCCCTTGCTATCATGTTTGTACATGTTGACACTTTTATATTTAGAGGCAGAGTACCCCTTCCAACACATACCCCTTGGTATGATGTCATTCGGCGGCCTTGATCCGCCTATCTCCGCCTTTTTCTATTTTTAGGTTATATTTGATTTTTGTTGTCTTCACATATACTGGGCATCAGCAAGGGGATCCTTAGAGTTTTCTCTTCAGATTTCCCTTTGCTAGAGGCTTAGGTTGCCCTTATAAACACAAGCTAGAAACCTTTGAATTGATACCCGCCATGCCTTCGAATCTCTTGAACAATCAGGAGATATTTTAATCCCAGCTTCTGAAGCAGAATTGACACATCATTGACTATTCCCCTCACCTATCCCATTGTCTTCATCTTCATCCTCTACTTCTTTGTCCTCATCATATACCTCTTCATTTATCCTTCCAACAACTTTGACACCTCTACCATCTTTCACCCAAGTTTTAACCCATACCCCAAGAGTCATTGCCTTCATGACTACACAAGCTACTATGCCAGCTCGTGGTCATTCCATGGCTCTGAAATTTGACCCCACCCAGCCTTGAGAACTTCACAGATATTTTAATGAGCTTGAATTGCTTTTCTCAGTGTGCAATGTTATGAACTTTGAAGAAATGAAGAAGCACACTTGCCGCTACCCCAACATTGACACTTCCAAACTTTGGGAGTTGATTCCAGAATACGATGCCGGTACTTCATTTCAGAATTTTTGCATTGCTATCCACAAACTGTACCCTGGTTCCAAAGATGATTGCAAATGGTCAATTTTGGACATGGACAAACTAGTCGGCAAACAACTTCACATTGGTATATACAACACAAATGATTTGGGATTATACTTTCGGTCATTTTATAACATCACAAAGTTTTTATCTACTAAAGGCAGGATTTCCGATGCTGAACAAAGCAGAGCCTTTGTTCGTGGCTTCCAACCAGGTTTATGGGCTAGAATCGCCTGACAACTCAAACTAAAATTTCCTGATCACTATCCCAATGACCCCTACCCACTTGATGATATCCATGCAGCAGCGAAATTTGTTCTAGCAAGATCTATGGCTTCGAACTCGACATCGCTACTCAGTTCACATTCTTCAACATCTTCGGCAATACCTACAACTTTGACATCTTCTCCTCAAATTAAATTGGAAGATCTTATGGCAATTCTTGAAAAATTTGCAGCCACTCTTGTAACTGCTTTAGCAGGTTCAAAAACCACTACTCCACCTAACAGTGGATTTCATTTGGACCAGCTCGAAAATTTAGTTTGCATCTTTTGTGGGCTTATGGGACATTTCATTAGTGACTGCTTGGTTTGCCAATCATATATCAATGAAGGAAAGTGTAAGAAGAACACTGAAGGCAGAATTGTTCTTCCAAACGGTCAATTTACTCCTTGAAACATCTCAGGTCATTTTATCAAGGACAGGATTGACGAATGGACTTGACAAAACCCTCAGTCTAACGTTACCCCTTCACTAATGTATAATATCGCACCTTTGACAGTTTCTTTGACACCATCCAGAGGAGTGTACCAAATTACCAACCTATCTACAACAGCTGAAGATCGTATTGCAAAACTCGAACAAGAGCTATATGCCTTACAAAGTGGTAGACCCTTTGCACAAACTGATCTGAATGTGCCAACAGTTCCTACCTCTCGGCCTTTGATCCCTCAAATTCCTGCATCAGTCAAATGATCCATCCCACACATACCAGCACCATCTATTTCGTCTACAGCAACCAATCCACCTACTTCAAATTTGGCACCATCTTTGACCTCCAAAACACCATCACAACCTATAATACATCCCTACAATGGCACTAAGGAAAATTTGTATCTACCTCCTCACAAACACAATTTCGCATCGACAGGAAAAGGCAAAGACAAAGAAGGACCTTCATATCATACACAAGCCCCCACTCACAAGGACAAAATCACCAATGACGTCTTCACCCAATCAATGAAAACTCTGATTATCACTTTAACATCCAAAGAACTACTTTCACTCTCTCCAGAAGTCCATACAAAATGGAAGGAACAGGTCACATCGCTTCGCATCCTGCAATCTGAAGGAAATAACGCTACGAATATTCTCAACGATGATATTTTTGTGATTGATGATCCTTACAAAACTTATATTAGCAGTCTTCGTCCTGGAAAAATTCCTGAATCTTTTATCGCAGCAAAAGAATCCCACTCCATTTGATCAGTCATTATAAATGTCAATGGCAGAAACCCAGTCAAAAGTGTTGTCGATCCTGGTTCTTCGATTATCACAATGTCTGAAGAAGTTTGTCACAAACTCGGTCTTGCCTACAATCCTTCGATACACATCCCTCTACAATTGGCTAATGGAGGCATTGACCAAAGTCTAGGTTTAGCACAAAATGTACCTTGCAAAGTCGGTAGCATCACCCTCTACATGCAAATCCACGTCATCCGAGATCCAGCCTATGAGATTCTGCTCAGATGACCATTTGATGTTCTCACTGAAAGTACCATGAAGAACTATTGGAACAAAGCTCAAACAATTACCATTTTTGATCTGAATTTGACATGATCTTGTGCTATTCTGACTATTCCCTGTAGTGTTTTAAGGTCTGGTTCGGTCCAGTTTTCAGACCTTGATCAGGTGCAACCACAACCACAACCAGTTGGGACTGCACCATCAATTCTGGGAAACTGGACCAAACCGTGTACAACTGGTTCAAGTCCATCTGGTTGTCATACCCCAACTGATTTTAACCGGTCTCACAACGAGACCGGTTGAGACCAGTTGAGGTCAGTTGGGTACCCAGTCTCAACTGGTCTTTCAGCTGTAAAATATTCTTATGAAGTAAATTAATTATGTATATTAATTAAAATTGATGCATTGACACCCTGCGAGCAGGTGCTTGCAGTGGTGTAGGTCAGAGATGAAAAAAGAAATAAAGAAGAAAAAAAAGAATAATAGACTGCCCCACCATCTTGCATTTGAAGCAAGGGTGAGGGGTGCCACCATTGGTCCCACTGTTCGTGCTGTTCATTGGCGCCGCTGTTCATCTTTGTTTTACCTGTCGTTTGCTGTCTCCGCTATTCATCATCCCTGGTGTTCCCCGCTGTTTGTCGTTCCCTGGCATTCCCCATCTCCGCTGTTTGTCAATGCTGTGGTTCATCATTTGTTACTGTTTGCCATCCCTGTCCATGGCGTTGGCATTGTCATTGTTGCAGTGTTGCGCTCCCCCCTTGTCATCGTCCCCTGCCATTTGTCGTCCTGTCGTTTGCTGTGTGATGTGGCATCTGGGTGTTGTTGTCATCCAGAAACAGCGCCTGTTGTGACCCTGCAAGCAGATGCTCACAGTGGCGGCAGAGCATGGGCAGGGTACAGAGGGGGGTTGGGGGTGTCTCTTCAAGAGGTGGGTGGGCGATGTCATTATCAACAAGTAAGAACCTAAAAAGAAGGAAGAAAAGTTAGTTAGCAGAAGTAGTAAGAAATCAATCATAAGATACATACCCTATGGCCCAAATGATGAACTACTTGTCATTTGGGCCCAATTTGCAGGCGGGGCGGTGGTGCCAGTGCCACGTCATAGTCGTTGGCTAGTGTTGGTGTTGGCTGTCCTGTTGGTATTGTCCTGTTGGTGGTGTGATGTGGCATCAGCCATGGCTAGAAACACAACCCGCTGCCACCTTGCGAGCAGCAGCTCGCAATGGCAGCATTGGGTCCATCAGTAGTAGGCATCGTTATCAAAAGGCAAATAAACTGAAAAGAAAACAGTTAGTAAAATCATTGCATTAATAAAGGAAACATACCATATGGCCCAAATGACTGACTAGCGTCATTTGGGCTGCCTTCTTTGCATTTGCTTGTTTGCATGGTTGACGGTGGTGAAGGTGGTGGGGTGAAGTGGTGATGATGCGGCATTCATTTGTTGTGGTCGTGGTTGTGGGAAGTTGTCTGGTAAGTGGTACCACTTTTGTTTTTGGGCGCACAAATATGACCACATGGTCCGTGCACAGCCACGGGGTATATAAGCACCCACCAAATGACTGCTTTTCCCCAGGCTTGTCCCACCGCACGTAAATATAGATAAGTAGTAATAATTATTACTTTTATTAGTTCTTTTTTCTTATTATCTATATATGTACATATGTAGGAATATATATATATATATACTATAAAAGACCAGTTGCAACTGATTGCAACCGGTTTTATAATGGTTTTCAAACATTTTAGAAAGTAAGGCAACTGGCAACCGAACTGACCTCGAAAGAGGGCAACCGCAACTGACAGTCCGGTTGCATTTGGTTGGGTTGGGTTCGGTTGCAGTCATTTTTTCAGTCCACACAACTGGACCTTTAAACACTAATTCCCCGACTTGGGGGTGAGGGCCAATTCTGGCAGTACGAGTCCTTATATTTTATGATCTATAATCAAATAATGCTAAATACCTGACAATATCTGGTAATAAAAAACACAATAGTATGCAAAGAAATAAAAAATATTAAATCAGCTCAAGAAGCTGATCAGGATGATATATAAAACATAAAATACAGGATATAAACTTTATATTTAGCCCTGATAGATAATACCAAATAGTGGAAACCATTATGTTAATGATGCATCAATGATATTCTGTTCTATTACAAGTTAAACATTAAGGAAGATATAGCTTATTTTCATTAATAACAAATAATAACAAGTATATAATAATATCTCTTGATTCTGTTCCAGCAATGTGGATTTTTGTTGAACCATTTTCCACCAAGGTCACCTAGCAATGATTGGCATAGCATTAGTATTTTAGATATAGTTTCCATTCCTATGATACCTCCACTACTCTGTTCTCCACCGGTCTCTGACCTAACTCTGCTTTTTAGTATTTAACCTATTTACTTCTGTTTGTATTCTTCAGTTCATAAAGCAACCAAGTTTACCCATCTCAATCTCTAGTCTCCTCTCCTGTCTCGGACTTCCTCTCAAACTCTGATATTCTTACATTTACCTTTGTCTTGAAATTAGACACTGACAAGGTGAAGGGCACAATTTCTTATAAGTTGAAGCCAAGTCCTCTCTGATACACCATCCAATATGAGTCTGACAGATTTCCACCCTCAAGTTCAGCACTTAACAATGATGGTCTAATAGTATACAACATTGTTTATATAAGAACTGACTGAAATAATAAATTGAAACCATACAAACAAGGCCAAATAATTCCAAATGAGATTTCAATAATGGGCCAACAATATATCTTTTTATTTCAAGTTAAATAAAACAAATGGGACAAGAATTGAGTGAGATACAGCATTTTTGATGATTTAATAACAAATATAAACAACAATTGTTAGCACACCTAAATCAGATAATGTACAAACAGTATATATTTTATTTGCAGGTTAAATCAGTTGGATTAAAGAAGAACTAACTGAGATACCACAAACAATGCCAAACAATACCACATAATGGGCCAATAATGTATCTTCTTATTCCAAGTTAAATAAACAAATTGGCCAAGAATTGACCAAGATACAGCATTTTGATAATTTAACAAATAAAGATAAACAATTTTGTCAATATAAAATGCCCAAGCTACATACCCTTCTACAAGTTAAACTCAATTGAATTAGAACTGGCTCTGATATAGTCTTTTTGATCTGCTTGATATATTAACAAATAATAGCAAACATCTGTAAATATCCTTTAAGGATAGACCAACAGTATCTTTTTATTTTCAAGTTAAATCATCCAAAATGGATGAAAACTAAAAGAGATACTATATTTAGGCATGACAACAATGTCAAACAATACCAAATACTCTTCTGATGATTGGCCAATGATGGGCCAATAGTGTATCTTCTTATTCCAAGTTAAATAAAACAAATCAGCCAAGAAATGGGCAAGATACAGTATTTTGATGATTTAACAATTAAAGATAAACAACCTTTGTCAGTGTAAAGTGCCCAAGCTACACCCTTCTACAAGTTAAATAAACTCAATTGAGTTAAAACCAGCTCTGACATCATCTTTTTGATTTTAACAAATAATGCCAAATATTTGTAAGTTTCTTTTAACAATAGACCAACAGTATACTTTTTATCTTGCAAGTTAAATCATCCAAAATGGATGAAAACTGAAGGAGATACTATATTTAGCCATGACAACAATGCCAAACAATGCCAAATACCCTCCCAATGATTGGCCAATAATGTATCTTCTCATTCCAAGTTAAATAAAAGAAATCAGCCAAGAATTGAGCAAGATACAGTATTTTGATAATCTAACAAACAAATATAAACAACTTTTGTCAGCACAGGGTAAAGTGTCCAAGTTACATACCCTTCCACAAGTTAAATAAACTCAATTGAGTAAAAACTGGCTCTGATACAGACTCCAACCCATTCGCTAAAGGAAATAGGTCCACGAGACATTATCTTATGAGTTTGTACATGTTTGTTTTGAACCTTAATATTTGGACAATTTCCTATAGCGACTGCCAAAACTTGCTGTGGCGGTAGACGCATGTTTGGCTCTGGTGGCACAAATCTTGAAATCTCACCGACCGTGACGGCGTGGTCTTGTTTGGTTCTCGGAGCGGAACAGCAAGTCGCGTTTTAGTCACGTTACAGTAATCTCATTGTGCATCGTGTCCAAGTCATGTTTGAGTCATGTAAATAAGTTATATGCCACATAGATACTATTTACCATCCTCCACAATGGACCGAAAACTGCTTGATCAAATACTTGATGCTCTTACCAATGCACATGGCATGTCACTATATGACATGGTCTTGGAGACATTGCGAAGCTGTGATGTCAGGCATGGCCGCCATCATGCATCCATCCTCAACCGGATGCCCGATTTGTTCAGCCTATTATCGAAACGAGGTCCAAGACTTGATTCAGCCACAGACAGGGTTCCACTTTACTGGCAACAAAACTAACCTAAAACCAGCTCGAGACATTCTCCATCACCCAGATGGGAGTGAAAATCCAAGAGGTTGCTCCAAATCTATGGAATCTCTTTGGAATACTGCTGGATGCAGACCCGAATTGACAATGCACAGCTCCAAGTAATGAGGTAACAGATGAGGATGTTGAGATTGAGCTTGCAGACATAGCCTCAGCTGTGAGTGGGAATGATGAGGGGAGTGAAGAGGAAGACTCAGGAGATGAAGGTGGCAGTGAAGCAGATCCAGGAGATCAAGAGATGGGGCACGATGGGGAACAAGATAGTAGTGCATCAGAGCCATTGTTGAAGAAGTGGCGCTATCGCAAGCAAAATTGTGCTCGACGTAATGGGATCCTCATGTTTATCGTAAGACATAGCACTCATATCATGAATAGCTCTGCCTAACTTCTAATGTAGAAATGCATGCTGATAACTGTCATAATTGGCAACAGCTCAAATGAACGCTTCAATGCACTCCAGTGTGTCATCAGCTTCTTTTTGGAGTCAAAGTGTGCCGCCGAGGGGATAATTGAGCTCCTTGCTCACATGGGTGCATCAGTATCAACACAGACTACACGCAACATGGTTCAGTCATTAACAAAAAGTGCCACTGAACAAAATCAACACTTACCGCCATCCCAGTTCATTTATGATAACTTCGATGTGGATTTCAAGGTCGCCCAGCCGACAGTTGGAAGCAGAGGCTCACATGCAAGCATGACATCAGCAACATTTGCTCCATATGCTGATCTTTGTCCTGGTGATTTGACATTTACCAAGGAGCTGCACGCAAAAAGCTGTTTCAATAAGGATTTATTACCAGGCAGCCCATTGATCTATACACCTCACATACGTGATGTCATCCCAAAGCGCGAACCACTTGTTGATGGTCTTCATGCACTTTTGAGAGCATTTGCATGGCACATCTGAGCGATCTTACTTCAGCAAGATCAATCATTTGCAAAGTACCTACCAATGCTGGGCTTACCTGAGGCAATCAACTTGCTGCCTGTCACTCAGACAATTCAGTACCCTGCAAGTGCCATAAACACAGATGAAGGCTCGCACAATGGCAACTGGCAGGTTCTCGAGAATCTCCTCAAACAAGGTGGTGTTCCTGATGCCCGGCTTGAAGATGATATTATTCTAGTACATGGAGACTTGGCAACAAAGGAAAGGATCGATGGCTTGCGCAAGATGCGTACCATTGAGTCTGATTCAAAAGGTCGACTGGCGTTCATGATCTTTGTTCCTGGACTGTTTCATCTCAAGATGGTGGCAACAGATGCCTACTGGAGAGCACATGTGCAACCCCGCGAGGGCCGTGAAGATGCTGCAGGATTCTTTGACTATGTTCGTCATCTACGGCCAAAGGAGACAGGTAAATTTATAAATGGACCTGGATTTTGTCGACTACATGACTCAATCCACCATGCTACATGGCTCGATATCTTGGACTGCTTCAGGCTTGAGGTTAGAGCCCAAGGATTTGAGAGTCGAGAGGCTTTGCACTAAGCGAGCGTACATGGGAATCAATAATTGAGATCTCAGAGGCAATCATTCATAGGTACATGCCTGGAGACAACTTTGGCGATGTCAGGGAACAAGAAAACTCTGCTCGAGACATGGTGTTTGAGAACGCTTCCCTTCGGAAACAGCATGGGCTGTTATATTTGGAGCTTTCCCATGCAATGAACCATGGGGACGTGGGCCGGATACTGCGTATCCTTCCATACTGGATAGTGGTATTCAAATCTACAGGAAAAATTAAATACATGGCCCATATGATTCAGTTTATCACTGACCTTGATCATGTGTATCTGAAGCGTCTCAAGTATGTTTGTCGAAGCCAAAACAGAACCTGTGATGTTAGCTAACATAATCAGCAGGGATCTTCTCCTGCATAACTGGTTATGCAATCCAACCGGAAAGGCTGATGGTTGGCAAGGCTGGGATTGGTTACAGGAACGGAATAACCTTTACACAAAGGTTATATTTGCAGGCTATGGATCTAATCATACACAGCAGCTCATTATGAGTAGATCTATCCTGATCGAAGTCCATCGGTCAGCTCATCAAATTATTGAGAACAATTTCTATTTGACTCACCGCACTATCTGACACTCGAGTCCCAAGATGACTCGGACACTCGGACATCTTAGCAGCTACATTGCAGACACCAACCGCAACCCCCACATATTTATGAGTGGCCAAACAGCTTGCCATCAAGTAACAGACCTTGTGACTATGGGTTTTGCGATGCTCTCCGAGGATGCGGACTTGTGCGGAGGTGATGCGAGCATTGAGGATACAGGTACAGTGGTGATAACTGCGAGTGATATTGGCATCAATTAAATAGAAGTTGTTGGTAACAATGTGCGTACATACCTGATAAAGGCTGGGGATTTTCCTTATCAGCGCCGTTGGAAGTGTCTTTGGACACATTGGCTGATGGACACTTTTTTTCTGGAAAAAAAAAACATTAACAACAATCAGAGGAGAAATGATAAGCTTACTATAGTGCCCTTCGACTCTGCATAGACCACACTTGCGCTTCTTGGGAGGGTTGACAATGGTGGTGGCATTACTCGAGCTGGTGGTAGCATTCGTTAGCGAGCGCTGGAGAGGTGCTGTCATGAAAGGCGAAGCCGTGGTATATGGTGGGCAATGTAGCTGAATGAGACCCAGAATGTGGGTTGCGTAAGTATCTAGATAGCCCCAGATGATTTGATCATGGAGGTGAGTGGTGGTTTTGATGAGCTGATAGTGGGCAAGGTTGATGATTCTGTCGAGCAAAAGGGTTGACATGAATGCTTGGGGTGTAAGAAATGAACCCTCAGGGAAAGTCTCCTTCACCATCTTGTGACGTGCAATGATCAGTGCATCATAGAGAGACTTCTCTGCAGGTCCTCATTTGTAAGGCTTTGGCATAGTTTTGCGGAGAGCGCTGGGGCATTTGCCTGATGGTTTGTGAGTAGGGAAGATGAAGTAGTGGGGATCGCAGATGTCACAACAATGAAGAGAACCCTAGGACTGCAGCGTGAGTAACAGAATGTGGTAGTAAAGGGAACTGCCACATTTGATCAGAACAAATCGATGAGAAATGATCAAACGGAGGTACCAAGATTGTCATTTCTGAAATAGGTGTTTGCAATCTTCCTTCTATCATTTGCAGGACGTCTTTCAGCATTGATGAAGTCATCCATTTCCGGGTCTATCTTCACGTGCTCTACTGTCTTGAATGAAATTGTAGCTGTCACACGTGGGGTAGCCGTACTCATTCGGGATTGCTTAGCTGGTGCTGATTGCACCTGACCTTCAGCTGTGTGCTTCTGTCCTGCAGCAACATTCTTTGATGCCTTCTCATTTGCTTTTTGCACAAGCTTCTCCTTCTCGTCGTCAAAGAAACATGGCTCCACAAGAAGAATTGCAACAGCATTGACCGATAGCCTTTGACCAGCGCGGCCTGCTCTCTGCCACCATGTGCTTAGTTCTTTGCATGCTCAGTACTGAATCACCCAACAAATATCGGGGATATCTATTCCCTAATTTTATAATCAGAATAAGCCTGTAATGTTGTTGTTTAACTCACCATTCCTGCAGCATCTGTCAAACCTTCACCATAGGATTCACCAATAATAAGTGCGTGCATCTCCTTCTCTTGAAAACCATCTGTCATGCCTGAATGGAACCATTTCACCTTATCACGTGGCTCTGGAGATAGTTGAGCTCATAGGTACTCAGCACCAGCCTGAGCTTCGCCACGCAAATTGAAGAACACAAGGAATTTCGGAGGAGCTGTGTCTCCTGGCCCTAGATTTTTCTTGATTATAAACCCCAAGTCCTCGTACGATTTGAGAGGGTGTTGCATGCGATGCACAACAAGGTGAATGTTGGATCTATCAGTGTTCATATGCATCACTGGTAGATCATCTATCCGCAGATGTAGATTCTTCACCAATTCGGGAACAAGACTTGGCCCAATCATTGCAGAACCAAGATGGAAACCAATCATTTGTGGGAATAGATATCAAATGGGGCTGATCTTCAGGTAATCTGTTCTAAATGTGCCACCCCATTTCTTAACAACATGAGCCTCATCGAGAACAAAGTTTACAATCTTGTCCGTAAATTGTTTCTTTGCCCATAGTAACTTGAATCTCTTGTCATTTAGCAGCAACTCTGGACTGACAATGATTAGCTGGTATATCCTTGCTGCAACCTCCTGTAAGTGTACTATCAGCTGCTATGATCTTCTATCTGACGAAAGCTAACATACCTTGAACAGTGCATTTGTTGCATTAGCAGCCATCATCGAGACAGCTTTAAGGTGATTCCTGGTGAGCACATCAACAAACTGTGTTCCCAGTAACCTCAATGGTGTGACAAGGAGTACAATACTGTGCTTGACATAGAGCAGTACCATCCAGTATGTGAATGTTTTTCCAGATCCAGTTGCTGCGATTGTAATGACGTCGTTACCTTCCAGGACTTTGCACACAACTTTTATTTGCCATATACATGGTCGAGTTCCTGTTCTCTCCTCCACTTCTCTCTGTACCTGCTCATCACTCTCCAGCATCATATGCTTGATTGGCTTTGATTGAGCTGGCATTTTCGAGCTGTATGTAGTCAGATATTTTTAAGAAGTTATTGTTCGGGCTGCTGTTCTGCTCTGAGAACCAAACAAGACCACACCATCATGGTCAGTGAGATTTCAAGATTTGTGCCACCAGAGCCAAACATGCATCTACTGCCACAGCAAGTTTTGGCAGTCGCTATAGGAAATTGTCCAAATATTAAGGTTCAAAACAAACATGTACAAACTCATAAGATAATGTCTCGTGGACCTATTTCCTTTAGTGAATGGGTTGGAGTCTGGCTCTGATATAGTTATGTTGATCTTTTTTATCTATAAACAAACAATCCCAAATACTTGTAAATACTTCCCAATGATAGACCATACTTTTCATTTGCAAGTTATATCATGCAAATTGGATGAAAACTGAAGGAGATACTATATTTAGCCATGACAACAATACCAAACAATGCCAAGTACTCTCCCGATGACTGGCCAATGATGTACTTTCCCATCTGTAGTTAAATGAACCTAATCGGACAAGAAATGAGTGAGATACAAGACTTTCATTGTAGATGTGCTAAAAAAAGCATACCCTAAAGCGGTCATGTGCTCCAAATATCGACATCTCTCGGGGGGTAGCCTGGGACCCGACGTGTAGGGCTTGTGAGGAACCCCCATTTCATCAAAATGTTCAAACTCCACGCTGTTGCCATTGCATTGCTGAGCCATGTGATTGAACATGTCTCGTGCTGTGAGTTTGTTTACCATACTTCTGTACCATTTTTACCAACCGCGTGTATGCCAGAGCTCTCAACAACTGGGTTTAGCAACTTGGAAGGACACACTCCAATTGCTCACCGGCTCCTTTGTTCTCGTCTTCCACATGATCTGCATGATTATATCCTTGAGGCTATCTGCAAGGCAGTGGACAGTATCCATGTTCTCCTCATGGTAAAGACAGGTGGAGGGAAGACCAGTCTCTTCTATGGATATGCCCTTCTTTTACAGGCAAGTGGCCAAATGATCAGAGTTTGTGATCAATGCATGTGAATAACTTGAAATTGTGGGCAAGTGGTGTGTAACCATATTCCCTGGCATAGAAATGGGTGTTGCGGATGGCATAGAGTAGGGAGAATACGCAAAGTATGGAAATGGTTGGTAATGAGGAGTTCGAAGGGGAGTTGTGGTTCTATTGTGGGTAGAACATTGTCTGTTGGCTGCTTACTATGTTCAGAATTGCTTTCATGAATTTCTACTTCATTTTTGGGCATGTTTGCAATGATTACAAGGTACTTTCAGAAATGCGAAAATAGTTGGCACAGGGCATGTGCTTGGTACCTGAGCCGGCACAGCCCGGCAAGTGCGTGGAGTTCGAAAGATTTGATGAAATGGGGGGTTCCGCACAAGACCCACACATCGGGTACCAGGCTTTATATAGATGAACGATTGTCTTCACTCTATACTACAAGATGGCTTGCCAGGCTACTCAGGGGGGAGAGAAGTCGATATTTGGTGCACGTGATAACTTTAGGGCACCCCCAAAGTATCATCAAATTTCAAAATTTCAATACAAAGTTTGTAACTGATCAATAATAGTTTGTAATGAAACTATCAATAACAGTTTGTAATGGATTGTATTGAAGTCAATTACTATAAGATAGGCAACATGCAAATCCAGCACCTTATGTAATCACTTATAAATAAGCTCCCATGGCCAAATCTTGATGTTACAAAAAAAAAATTACATTTGCAACCAAGATTTTACCTGCCAAAATTACTTTCCACATCTGCCAAATTTCAGACTTGCAAATACTCTCTATTGCCAAACATCTAGAGTAGGCAGAAGATCAATGCATGCCTATTTCACTTCAGCAACTGGTTAGACAGTGAAGTGTAGTGGCTGTGGTATCTTTCTGCAACTGGATTAGTAATCAAGTTACCATGTGGTTGGTCACGTGCATGGCCAAATGTCAGTGTCAAGAATTTTTTAAATGTGTGAAAAAGCATCAGAGATGATAAATAATGACTTCAGCATAAAAAAATAAATTTAGATTTGGGAGGCCCTCTCCTATCCAACTACTACATATTTTAAAAAATTAACTCCTAGGAATCATTCATAGGCTTCTTTGGCAGCCTTCCTAGGACTCCAAATGAAATTTCTTGAAATGTGGCAAGAGGAGAAGTGGTTGCAGATGGCTTCAGTTTTGGCTTACATAAACAGGTGATGGATTTGCATGTCGCCTATCTTAGGTTCCGGTAACTTAGATAGCTGGATGAGAAATTTCCTTTTATACTTGAAATCCATGTCTCGGCTAATTTTTGAGTCCCACAGTGAGTAAAGTCAGTAATTTTTGTAATGGTTGCTCAGAACTTACTGACCGTGGGGAAAACAGACATGGAAAAATGGTCATACTGAATTTTTTGGTGGTTCCAGGTTCTAAGAATGAGTCTTAACTTTGTTAAGGACTCGTAATCTAATCATCGAAGAAGAGTAGTTCATGAGGATTTTTGCAACTAGAGGATAAAATCTCAGAGAATAACCATACACTGCGAATATTCCCGATATGGACTCCTTGAACCCCTCAAACACTCTTTCCTATTCCTCAATTCTTGCAAACTTATATTTAATGGCTAGCCACCAGTATGCAACATTTTTATTGGCCTCAATGGTCACCCCTATGCACCATTCTACTATCATTTCCCCTCCCCACGTCTTGTCAACTGACTCTCTATACCCAATCTTTGCAGCTCTGAAGAAGAAATACAAACCAGTTGCACAGAAGGTTTGGCCAGTTATTACTGAACTACCCGATCGATTTTGCATTATTTGAACAATCACTGGCAACCCCCTTGAGAATATGCTGAAACTTAATCCTCATCCCCCATCGTTTATTCCATCTCCCCGATATTCACTCAAATGCAAAGCTATTATCGACAAAAACCATTCTGGCAATTTTCTTTGGCCCAAAGAACGAAAGCTTATGCACAACTTTATTCAAAATCATGAAACAGGTTTCACATGGACCGAACAAGAACAAGGAAGTTTTTGTCCTGACTTCTTCCCTCCCATCAAATTCCCCATTATTCCTCACACTCCTTGGGTTGAACGTAACATCCCTATACCACCTGGTATGTACAAACAGATCTGC
Organism: Tricholoma matsutake; assembly: GCA_026075535.2. Lineage (NCBI taxonomy): Eukaryota > Fungi > Basidiomycota > Agaricomycetes > Agaricales > Tricholomataceae > Tricholoma > Tricholoma matsutake. Next base: position 8,333,348 of record AP026541.1, on the reverse strand, counting down.
AAAATGCTGAAGAAGAAGATAGAAGCAGGAGTATACGAGTCATCAAACTCATTGTATTGATCGCGATGGTTTTGCATTGCGAAGAAAGATGCAAAATCACTTTGAATCATCCACAGTCTCAAACTGCTAAACCAAGTAACGATTCAGCACTCTGGTGTGGTCCCAATCCCTGAGCATCTAGCTGAACAGTTTGTAGGACGCACTTGCAGTGGAATGTTGGACTTATATGTCACATTCGACAAAAGGCTAGTAGCTGAATCTTCTCAAGATCTAATGACTTTCCAGACCCCATTTGGCGCACTTCAAATTGTCACCCTACCAATGGGTTGGATGAACTCAGTTCCAATCTTACACGATGACATCACATTCATCCTACAACCCGAAGTCCCTCATATCACCATCCCTTACATCGACGATACACCAGTTAAGGGTCTGAAATCGGAATATCGAACAATCGGAGGATCTTACGAAATGATCATCGACAACCCAGGCATTCGACACTTCGTCTGGGAACATTTTGGGAATCTAAATCACATAGTCCAACACATGAAGTATTGTGGAGGAACATTTTTGGGTCCAAAACTATATCTTTGTGTTCCCAAAATAATCGTTTTAGGGCATCAATGCAACATTGAAGGTCATATGGCCAATCCCACTCGCATTGCAGCAGTTAGAAAATGGGGACCTTGTTGAAGCCTTACTGAAGTTAAAGAATTCTTAGGAACTATTGGAGTCTGTCGTATCTTTATCTGAAATTTCGCTCAATGTGCTACAGCACTGATTCACCTCACTCAAAAAGATGTTCCTTTTGAATTTGGACCTAAACAAATAGCAGCACAGGAAGATCTGAAGGAAGCTTTAATCAATTCCCCAGTGATTTGAACAATCAACTACTCATCCCCCACCCCAGTTATCCTATCAGTCGACACATTGTACATTGCTATTGGTTTCTTTCTTGCTCAATGTGATCCTGACAACCCTCAAAAATGGTATTACAGTCAATTCAGCTCGATCATGCTTAATGACCATGAATTCCAGTTTTCGCAACCAAAACTCAAACTCTATGGTCTATATCATGCCCTTGGAGCACTTCAATTGTATTTAATAGGGGTCCAAAACCTTATCGTAGAAGTCGATGCAAGGTATATCAAAGGCATGCTCTTGAATCCTGATATCACACCTAGCACTAGCATCAATCAATTGTATCGATTCTAACCTTCCACTTCACATTAGTCCATGTGGCAGGCACACATCATGGTCCAGATGGACTTTCGAGACATCCTCCACAAGATGAAGATGACCAGTTCAACAACAAAAATGATTTCAGAGACTGGATTGACCGGCTTCATGGTTTTGTACATCAAATCAATCCCATTACGACTTGTCCCTTTCCTTCCCATCAAATCTCGACACTATCCCTCTCTTCAGATCTCAGTAAGGGGCAGGGTTTTACCTACAACAATGTCCCACGATTGAACAATGTGAAAAAGGATGACGAATGATTACTTCAGGTTCAAAAATGGTTAGATGATTTGGTATGACCCCCAGACTTATTGGATTCCAAATACGCTACCTTCGTTCGATATTGCACCAATTTCTTTTTAGACTCAGGCAAACTATGGAGAAAGGACTCCCAAGGAGCTCACAAAATCTTCGCAGTCCCTGAACATTGTCTCAAAATTATTCATGCAGCACATGACAATATTGGACACAAGATGATTTTTGCTATGAAATCAGTTGTTGCCCTTCAATTTTGGTGGCTGAGCATGTAAGCCAACATCACATGGTTTATTTGTACTTGACCTTTGCCAAATTTGACAAACCCAAAATCTCCTAATTCCACCTACAGTTGCCACTCCAGCACCCCTTTTTGGCAAGGTTTACATTGATACTATGCAGATGCCTCTTTTGGGTGGATTCAAGTATATTGTACAAGGTCAATGTTCACTAACGACCTATCCTGTGACCTATCCCAAATGGTGAAAACTTCAACAAGAAAATGCTACAACCCTCGGCGATTGGATCTTCAAAGACATTATTTGTCGATGGGGCTCCCTATATGAAATTGTGAGGAATAATGGATCAGCATTCATCGCAGCATTGGAGTACCTTTTGAAATGATATCACATTAACCCCCCAAACAGAAATCCATGACAACGCCAACCTACCACCCACTCCCACCGCTGCAAGTGCCTGCTTGCAGGTTGGTAGGGTGAGTGGATGATGGTAGGCACTGACAACAACAAAGAACAAGCACCAGGGCCCCACCATGATGACCCAGATGCTGATGCTGATACACCACCCACCTCCAGCCCCATGAGCAACTGCTTGTGGGGTGGATGATGGGTGGAACAACACTGGTGATGATGACAAAATGCCAAATGGCACCACCAGCAGTGCCACCACCACCACCATTCTATGCCTGGCTCCCAAGATGAGACAAGGAAGGGGAGGAGGGAGAGACACTGAGGGGTGGGAGAAAGAAGAAATCTCGAGATCCTGCCCCCTTCTTGTAGAGAGAACCTGCATGGTCTTAGCTAGCAGATAGTGGGTGTCGCCCTAACAGAAGAACACAACTGCCCATATCAGTGCACCTTCTCTTACTTGCGCATACATCATTGTTTCACTGTGCCACATCCAATTACTCATCCTTTTGGCACAAGCCAAAAGTACTTGTAGATACGTAATCTACCTTTTCTTTCGTAAGCCGATGCCAGGCCTCGCCTTACATTGCGACTGCCAGTGATCAAGAGGCAGCACTCATCATTAGGACAGCTGCAACCAGACAACCGATTGGATCTGGTTTAGTTATGATTTATATCACTCTATTTGGATGACTATTTTAGTTACAAGCTGAATTCAGTGTTATCCCCGAGATCAGGCACTGTTGGAAGGGTTATTGATCCGAAGTGCCAAATTAGGCACCTGATGAACAAACGAACAATTGACAAACAATTGACAAATATCATGTGACCCGTAAACATTTGGAGAGGTCTCAAAGAACGAATCTTGAGTTTGTAGAAGAAGTGATTCATCACAGATCTGACTATTATGTCCGAACCTTCAACTTCTAATCCCGGCCCTAATCCTGTTCCCACACCAGTGCTAGAGGTGAAAATTGATGTGCTTATGGTGCAAATGTCGCAATTAGTGTCAGTGTTGGCAGCATCACAGCCCAGACAAGCGGAAGTACAGCCAGAGACAACAGGAGAAAGAGATGTTGGAGTGGATGTCGCAGGAGGATGAGACAGTGGAGAAATCCAGAAATGGAAAAGTGCACTTACCTAAGTATGCGCCCCCACAAATCTTTGATGATACCATGGAGAATACAAAATCCTTCATTAGCTCTATAGTATTGTATATCCATGGGAGAAAGCCAGAGTTTCATACAGCTGAGTCTAGGATTATGTTTGCTCTCTCATACATTCAGGGGGGGAAAGCACAGTTCTGGAGAAATGAGGCTATTAATCAAATTGCCATGGGAAATAAACCATTTGCAACCTTCAAGGAATTTCTGGAGAGATTGGAGGCACAGTTTGGGGACCCTAATCCAAAGGCGACAGCCAATGCTAAATTAAAAACCATGCGCCAAGGTTCCCTAACAGCGGATGAATTTATTTTGCAGTTCAAAGCAGAAGCTTCGCAAACGGATATGGGAGAAGCAGTGTTGGTAGAATTTTTGAAAGCAGGACTAAATCCCTCTTTATTCAAGTCTATCTACTGACTACCTTCTATGCCAGAAAAGTTGGACGAGTGGTATAATTGGGCGATGTGCCTTGATCGGCAATATCAGTAGGAACAGGCAGAGTCAAAGTTGATGTACGGAAGTAGTAAATTTGGAAAGCCATCAGGAGGAAAGTCCAAGAAAAGAAAGGCACCTCAGGCGCAAGCTCCGAGGGCACAGCCACCAGCCATGGCAGTGATACCTATAGTTATGGAGTCAGCAGCACCAGCAGAGGCAATGGAGGTTGATCAAGCTGGGAGACGAGCCCCACTTAAATGTTTTAACTGTGGGCAGTTAGGACACATTGCTAGGAATTGTAGGCAGAAAAGAAAGATACAATCGAGGAAGTGAAGCCGGAGGAAGGCAGGCAGAAGAATTTTGTGGAAGAGTCCCAGTGAAGGTTTCCCCATTGGTGACCCAGAATCATTACAATGTATTAGTATCTGAGAAAACCCAGAGTAAATCAGAAAAGGAAATTGAGGAGGAGTACAACTGTTGTGAATCACGTGACCAAGAAAATTGCTGAGCACTATTTCCAAAAACCCCTAAATTCTTTATTCACTCTGCACGAATAGAACCCAAAATTACCTTGACTGTGGGATTGAAGACAGTGGACACACATGCAGCAATTGATGTGGAAGCGTTGCTTGATAGTGGTGCTACAGGATTATTTATTAATCAGTCCTTAATTACTGGAAACGGTATTAGCACACACAAGCTGGTGCAACCTATAATGGTGTACAATATTGATGGAACAGTCAATCATGGAGGAACTATTAAGAAGGAGGTGACTATGGTACTAAAGTATCAGGAGCATCAGGAGCGAGCTGTATTCAAAGTGTGCAATCTTGGGAAAACCAATCTAATAATAGGATGTCCATGGTTACGGAAGCATAATCCTGAAATTGATTGGAAAACTGGGAAAGTACAAATGACTTGTTGTCCTAAGGAATGTAATGTGTATGGGAGGAAGATGAAGAAGGAAAAAAGGAAAAAGAGAGAGAAAGAATGTCTGAGGAAGTATTCTGTTACGATGGAGGAAGTGGAGGATGAGGAAATGCCAAATGGGGAAGTTCCAATCATGATCGAGAAAGAAGAGCAGAAGCAAACCTTTAGAGCAATTTGTGGAGGACAGTCATGGGACAAGAATATCATGAAGGTGGAGAAGCCAGTGGAGGAGTGGGTGCCAAAAGTGTATCATGAATATCTGTCAGTGTTCCAGAAGAAGGAGTCTGAGCAACATGCCAGTGTGGAAGCCATGCGATCATGCGATTGAGATGAAGCCAGGGTTTGTGCTGAAGAAGTCAAAGGTATATCCGTTATCTCCGATGGAACAAGAAGAAGTAGATTTGTTCCTGAAGGAGCAATTGTGCAAAGGATACATATGACCTTCAAAATCGCCACAGACATCACCAATATTCTTCATGCCAAAGAAAGACCAGAGGAAGAGGATGTGTACAGATTATAGGTATCTGAATGAGTGGACAGTGAAGAACGCGTACCCCCTGCCATTGATCTCAGATATAATTGACAAGGTGGGAAAAGCCAAGGTCTTTACAAAATTGGATTTACAATGGGGATACAATAATGTACGAATAAAGAAAGGAGATGAGTGGAAGGCCACATTTGCCATGCGTTGAGGATCCTTCGAGCCGCTTGTCATGTTTTTCAGGATGACCAATAGTCCCCCAACTTTCCAAAATATGATGAACAACATTTTCAAGGATGTAATAGACAAAGGCATGGTAATAATATTTATTGACGACATTCTGATATTCATGGAGGATGAAGAAAATCATGAGGCGATAGTGCAGGAGGTGCTACGGAGGTTAGCGGAGAATGATCTATTTTTGAAACCAGAGAAGTGTGTGTTTTAAGCGAGATTGAGTTCCTAGGATTATTGATCAGCCCTGACGGGATCAAAATGGATCCAATCAAGGTACAGGCGATCACTGATTGGCCTGCGCCCACCCGCATCAAAGAGGTTCAAGCTTTCTTGGGACTCGCAAACTACTATCATTGCTTTGTGCATAATTTTTCCAAAATTGCTGCACCCTTACATAACCTTATGTGAAAGGGAGTAGTGTGGAGGTGGGGAGAGCAGCAGCAGACAGTGTTTGAGGAGTTGAAGAGGAAGTTTGTGGAGGGACCAATATTAGCCCCAGTAGATTTCATGTGCCCTTTACGAGTGGAATCAGATGCATCCAACTTTGCTACTGGAGCGGTATTATCAATGCTGTGCGAAGATGGCAAATGGCATCCTTGTGCATATTTGTCCCGAGGGTTGAATGATGTGGAGAGAAATTATGATGTGCATGACAAAGAGATGTTGGGGATAATATGAGCGTTGGAGGCATGGAGGCATTATCTGGAGGGATGTATGCATCAGATTGAGATCTGGATGGATCATCAAAATCTGCAATACTTCATGTCTGCTAAAAAGCTTAACCACTGGCAAGCGCATTGGGCGCTATTCCTATTGCGTTTCAATTTTCACTTGGTCCACAAAGCGGGAAGCTTAATGAGGAAAGCAGATGCATTATCAAGATGTATTGATCACAAAAGGGGGGTGGAGGAGGACAATAAGAATGTTACCTTACTCAAACCCAAATACTTTTGCATTTGCGCTATGCATCAAGGGCATCTATTAATAGATAGCTCGGAGATGGAAATGTTGTCTAAAATTAGACAATGTTTGGAAATGGATGATGAAGTAGTGGAAGCCATGAAAGCTCTGAAGGGAGAGAAGAAAGGTAATATTAAAAAAGATGAATGGGCTGAGGAACAAGGGTTAGTGTTATTTCGAGGAAAGGTGTATGTACCAAAGGATCAGGATTTGCGAAGGGAGATTGTCTGGTTACATCATAATACGCCGACTGCTGGACACCCAGGAAGATGGAAGACATTGGAATTAGTAATGAGAAATTATTGGTGGCCTGGAATTTCAAAGTATGTGTTGGGGTACGTGGATGGATGTGATACGTGCATGAGGGGGAAGAAATTTCCAGAGAAACCTGCAGGAAAATTAATGCCAAACCCTATACCTAAAGTGCCATGGCAAGATATATCTGTGGATTTTATTACTGGATTACCTGAGGCTCAAGGGTATGATGCAATATTCGTAGTATGCAACCACTTCACAAAGGAGGTCCATATTATTCCTACTACTACAGAAACCTCATCATTGGGCTTGGCGTGCCTCTATCTAAATCAGGTATGGCAGTTACATGGGTTACCCGTAGTGTATATCATGGGTACGGGAATACCCATGGTATTCACGTGACGGTATACACAGGTATGGGTATGGTATCCAAAAAATCAAACCTGTAGCACACTGCAACCCATTGCACGGTGTTGCAGGTTTCAATGGGTTTTGGATTCAGCTTTATTTCCACTTCCAAATGATCCAATATTTAGCCTACATGGTAGAGTATTTGCAAAGATATGAGGGATTTTGTGGGTTGTTTTGCTCTATCTCAATAATTAGTTATTTATTCCCCTTGCAAACTGGTATTCTACATTGCATATAGTATATCTACACTCTCCCCAAAGAATTAGTTGAATAACCCAACTGTTCCTTTTTTGTATGCACCCCTTCCTCCTAGTTTACCTAAGAAACCCATCCCACAATATTTCCACACTCCCTCAATGGATCCTTTTGCAAATTTGTATTTTACATCACATATAGTATATATACACCCTCCCCTAAGCATTAGTTGAACGATGTAACCGTTCCTTTTTGGTATGCACCCCTTCCTCCTAGTTTACCTAAGAAACCCATCCCACCATATTTCCACAATGCCTCAACGGATCCTTTTGCAAACTTGTATTTTACATTATATATAGTATATATGCACCCTCCCTTAAGCATTAGCTGAACGACTTAACCGTTCTTTTTTGGTATGCACCCCTTCCTCCTAGTTTACCTAAAAAGCTCGTCCCACTATATTTCCACAATGCCTCAACAGATCCTTTCAAAAATTTGTAGTTTACATTATATATAGTATATATACACACTCCCCTAAGCATTATGTGAATTACTTAGTCGTTCTTTTTTGGTATGCACATCTTCCTCCTAGTTTACCCAAAAAGCTCATTTACTGTATTTCAATGTGAGCAGTGTGAGTCAGGGCGCCATCTACTGGGCTTGCACACCCCCTAAAACCAAAGCAGTATGTAAATGGATGCATGTAGAGGTGGGGAGTGATGGAGGAAGAGCTATGCACCAGAGACCAGGTTGAAAAAAGTAGTCCCAAAAAGGCAATAAACCAAATTCCCCTTCACAATGGTGCGAAAAACTTTGTATTGTATTACTCTATACTTAAACTGCCAATTACACACTATAGAACTTGAAAAATGGCAGGTAGTTACCATGGTGAATCAGACCTGTGGTGTTCTCAAAATAACCGTGGTAAAAAACCAGCACCGTGGTTGCGGTGTTCAAATGGGTGCGGTTTTGACAGGTATGGGTGCAGTGTGGGAAAATCTTACCTGCAGTGTGACCCGTGTTACACCCTAGTTACCCGATACTGTTATCTCTGATTGCAGACCACAATTTGCTTCCACGTTTATGCGAGAACATTGGGAATTCAAACTAAATTATCTATGGCATATCACCCGCAGACTGATGGGCAGACAGAGAGAATGAACCAGGAGTTGGAGCAGTACCTACGTATGTTTGTCAACTACCGACAAACCGACTGGCCCAAATGGCTGGCAATTGCTGAATTTTCCCACAATAACAAATTCCATTTGGCTACTTGTATGTCACCCTTTTTCATGAATTATGGATATCATCCTCGCATGGGAGTAGAACCCAGAAGGGAAGTCAAAGTACAGTTGGTAGAAGACTTTGTGTCTAAGATGCAAAAGGTACAAGAGGAAGCGGAGGCGGCATTGAAGAAAGTATGTGATGACATGATGCGACAGGTGGATCATACTCGAGCATGCACTCCAGAGTACAAAGTTGGTGACTTGGTGTGGCTAAGTACCAAGGACCCTGAATATTCCATGACCTTTGAGGAAACTTATGGAGAAACAAGTTGGCCCATATGCGATCTCTAAAGTGATCTCGCCTAATGTGGTAGTGCTAAAATTACCCTGATCATTCAAGATTGATCCTGAGATTAATGTATCCCACCTATGCCCTTACTGCCTGCCCACTATTCCTGGCCAACAGACTACTCTGCAACCTCCGATAATAGTAGAAGGTGCTCCAGAATACATAGTTGAAGAAATTCTAGACTCATGTCTTCGACGGAACAAATTGGAGTTCTTAATAAAGTGGAAAAACTATACCGACAAAAATAATTCATGGGAGCCTGAAGAGAATTGTAAGTGAGCACATAACATGATCACCCAATTCTTTAAACGTAATCTGAATGCTCCGCGTTGCATTGCGAGAATGGTGTATGAGGGGATGAGATTCTGGCCTTACCAAAATTTCATGGAGGGGACAGATGCAATATTTTCTCACCTGGAAGTCGAGGCATAAAAGGGGGATAATGTTAGGAAACCACCCCATTACCTAATAAAATTTCATTTTTATTTTACTATGTCGAATTACGCCCACTGATGCCAAATGATGCCAAATGACGCTACACTTTGATAGCATGAGAATTTTATTTCACACACATCAAGATGTACGTGCATGTACGCATGCATCAGTAACAACAATGTACAATATATGTAACATAGTATATAAACCCTAAATATACACCTAGGGGACCCCAGTTGTGTTCTCTTAGGTATTACACCTACACTTGTGGTGTGAACAGCCTATCTCAACAAACTCATCTATAAATAACCCCTCACATCAAAACCATCAATCCCCCCATCACACGCGTGGATCCTGCCCCCTTCTTGTAGAGAGAACCCACACGGTCTTAGCTAGCAGATAGTGGGTGTCACCCTAACACACCAGGGCCAGACAACAACAATGAGCGCCATGGCACCCACCCCATGCCTATGAGCAACTGCTCAGAGGTCTTTACACTCCCCCCAATCTGAGCAGAGTTGCTCAGACACTCGGACTTTGCTTGGACTTTGCTCAGACATTTTTTGGCTAAGACTCCTGCCAAACCAGGATGTCCAGTCCAAGGTCTGTCCTAGGACTGTCTGAGCATCTGAGCAGAGTCTGATCAGACACATACTTGTACAGTCCTAGGACTGTCCGATGTTATTATTAATTAAATAAAATATGTTACACCACAAAGAGTTGAACACCCGTTCTAACAATGAGATTACATAATTAGTAGATGACAATAACCATTGCACCAAACAGGCTTGAAAGGTAGGTGGAAATTCCACAGCCACATACCATTGCTGGCGGCTGTGTATGACAAAGTACACAGCCGCATCATCAACAATGCTGGCACATCACCTCTACCACCACCACAGTCAACAGTGCTGCCTCCTCCCTACCTCCTACCCCAATAACCAACAACGGGAATGAGCCCAAACAACAGTATTGTTGTTTGGGCTCACTTGTAAGTGTTTTTTTACATGTTTTTTGTTGTTTTGTTTAACTAACTGAATTTCCTTAATGATAGGTTTTATCTATGTTATAACGATGCCGCAGCCTCAAAACCATGACAATGGCCAACACAGCCACCACCCTAGGACCCAGAACCACCACTGCAAGCAACTGCTCACAGGGTGGGAATGGGTACAACTGCAAAACAGCAGGACAATGGTGACGCCAACCTGGCCAAATGGAACAACAATGCAACGAGGCAACTGGAGGCAACTGGGAGATGGAATGACAAGGGGACAAGTGGGAAACAACAAAAGGAAGGCAAAGCAAATGAAGAAAAGGCCCAAGAGACATCGTTTGACATCTCTTGGGCCGTTGGTAAGTTTTTTTCATGTCCTTTCCTTATTTTGTTACTAATGAACTTTTTTAGGTATTATCTAGTACTGCTAATGATGACGAGCACTCAGAACCACTGCCGTGAGCAGCTGCTCATGGGGTGGGAATTGGTGCAACTTCAAAATGACAAGAATGGCAACCCCGACAGAACAACAAGACAACAAGACACAGCCCCCGCCCCCAGCCCTCACACCCACCACGCAGGATGCACCACCTGCCTCCAGCCTCATGAGCAACTGCTCCTGGGGTGGATGGTGGGTGGAATGACAACAATGGCAGGGAACGACGACAGCACCCACCCCAGCCCTACAAGCCACTGCTCATAGGGTGGACAATGGGTGGAATGATGACAATTAGGGGAGACACCAATGACAGCCAGCACCCCCCATAACCACTGCAGACAACTGCTCACGGGGTGGATGGGGGGTGCAAGAGTGCAGGTACCGACAGGGAGACAAAAAAGGCCCAAGAGGTGTCAACGTCTCTTGGGTCCTAGGTAAGTTTTTTTTTTCTTTTCTCATTTCATTTTTTGATGCTAACTAACTTTTTTTAGGTACAAACTACTACTGGGGATGACAATGACAGGGGGACACCACCACCACCACTGCTGCGAGCCCCTGCTCGCAGGGTGGAAGGTGAGGGTGAAGAGATGAGGGGGAAGGGAGATGATGATGAGAGTGGGGACACCCACGACGACACCCGCCCCATGCCTAGCATCTGCTCATGGGGTGGTTTGGGGGAGAAGATTGGGGACAGGAGAGTGAGATGGCCAGGGGATGACCCAGGGAGAGACCAACAACAACACAGGGAAGAAGACCAACAACAACAACAACAAAAGAAGGCGACACCACCTGCCCCCAGCCTCACGAGCGACTGTTCATGGTGGGTGTTTTTAATTTATTTTTATAATTGATAGTTACAGCCCCCTCCCCTCAAGCTTGCGAGGGGAGGGCCTAGTATTCTACTTATTAATTAGGTTGTACCCCTCGCACAGATGCAAGGGGGTCAATTTAATAATCTATTCATGATATATATAAAATTAGATTTTAGTAATAAATAGATATAATGTATGTAAATTTAAATGATTACTTGGCTTAAGTGGTAGAGTGTGCATGTTTGGTCATCATGTGATTGCTAGTCCAGAAGTCTGTTGGTTCAATTCTTGCTGTGCACACATCATTTTGTGAGACTTATAAGAATTTCTCTAAGTCTGGAACTTGGACTTTACTCAGACAGTACTTTAAAGGTGTAAATAAATGCACAATTGATGTTGTCCAAGCAAAGTCCAAGTGCAGTCCTCAGACTGTCCTAGGACTTTACTCAGACAACTCGGACAGTCTGAGTGGCCGAGTGTGTCCGAGCGGAGTCCACTCAGACTAGGGGGGGAGTGTAAAGTACTGAACTGCTCATAGGGTGGATTGTGGGGATGGATGATGGGAGGGAAATGACAGGGAAGCGGGAACGAGGGCCCAGGAGATGTCAGTGATGTCTCCTGGGCTATAAGTAAGTTTTTTTATTTAATTTTCTTCCTTTTGGTGCAACTAACAACACAAATAGGCCCCGCAATGAATGAGGCACCACCCGCCCCCAGCCCTACAGAGCAACTGCTCATGGGGTGGATGGCAAGTGGAATGAGGATGAGGACAGCCCACACTGAACGACACGGCAGGCCCAGCACCAGAGCAGGGAGGACAACAGGCACCAAGGGCAACAATGGGGAGATATGGGACCACAGGGAGTGGGCAGGACAATGGGCACCCGGGACGGTGAACCCAGGAGATGCACCAAGGACAGCAGGGCCGGGTTGCCTCCCCCTCCCCTGCATTTCACATGGGGAGGGTTTTTTATACTTTTAATTATTTAATAGTATTGCACCTCCCCCTCCCCCATTTTGCTTCAGGAGGGTTTTTTTTTCTTTATGTTTTTACCTCACCCCTCGCATGAACGCAAGGGCTTTATATATATATATAAATAATGTTGTAGCCGTGGCGGCAGTGCCCATAGCAGAGTCCATAGCAGAGCCCAGAGCCAGAGTCTAGCATTTTAAGGTCCGGTTAAGTCCGGTTTTTGATGTCTAAATGGGGCAATCGGTCCAGGACCGACCCAGATATTGATGGACCCCAACTGGACCACATAGGACTTTTTGTTGTAAAAGTTGTTGTACCAATATATCCCATATGTTTCTCGGCAACTATTACCCAGATAGTTTAAGCGTTACTTGGGGAGTTGGATATTGTAATTCCCCGGTGATTGGTCTAATTTTTGAGAGATTTCATCAAGATTTGACTGAGATATGACCAAAATGAAAGTACATTGTATTACATATTGTAGGTTGTAGGTTGTAGGTTGTAGTTGTAGTATGTAGTTGCAGCTTGTCAGGGGTGTTAAATTAATCAAAGATACATGGTACAGATGTTTATGTGTGTTATTTTATGTATTGGATGGTGTCCAATTGTACGCAACATTTTTGTAACACAAGGTATAAGCAGTACAATCAAAGTTATTTTAATCACAATGAAAGTCTTGTGCAAAATGTATTTGGTGATATCTCTCTCAGTTCTCAACCGTTTTTGATGGTCCAGGGGGCAAATTTGAAGTCATTATGTGTGGGAATCAGGGTGTATAGTTTCGTGACATGTAAGCTGGTTGCAACCAGTTTTTATCGGTTTTTATCGGTTCAATAATATTTTTCAAAGTGAAAGACTGGCAACTGGACTGCAAAAGACCGGTCCTATAAATAGCCACCTGACAAACTGGACTTCAGTTAAGTTCAGTTCGGTTTCGGTCTTTTTCTGGTTTGTAGAACCGGACCTTTAAACACTACCAGAGTCTGGCAATTCCCTTAGCAGTCACGTGACCTCGTTGATAGAGACACACATGTGTAGATACAGAATGCATCTTTGCTTGTCCCTGCCCTTCCGACTTGCATCTAGTAGTAGATGCGAGCCCTGCCTGAACTGTCTCATCTAGTAGTAGATGAGACCCTGAGAGCCCAGCCATGTCCATCTGGTGACTGTAAGGGGAACACCTTACGAGCCCCTACAATGGTTGGCGCACATTTGCAAATGTTTCCGCACACCCACAAATGTTTGTGCAACAAAGCGCCTTTCGCGCAACGAGGTGCCTTTTGCACCAACCATCTACAAACATTCCAATATGTTGATCCATCAGCCCCTATTGTACTCTCACCATTCTTGCAGTCAATACCCCTGCAGAAACGATCGAGGATGTCTTCGCACACCCATTACCAATCATGGCCTGATGCGGACACTATCACTGATTGATGGCCGTCCCCCCAAATGGGAACATGACCCTGGATCTGAATTAGTGCTAGGATGGAAGGGGCTCCAAGTATTTTAGAATGTCGCATGCCTTCCATATATATACTTCGGCCTTGCACCAGACTCCTTAGAGTTTTCTCTTTGGTTTTCCCTTGCAAGGTATGGGTCTTTTCCTTGTTCAATAGTTATTGAATCTAAACTTTGGTTTTCCCTTGCAAGTATCGAGTTCTTAGGACTCTGATCGTAAGGTTGCCCTTACAGTGACAACAGGCAAATTCGCACTCAACAACCTGCACTGCCAACTGTCCAACCTGTCTAAGCCCCATGGCTACCGTTACCCTGTCTCAACTGTTGGTCTACTACCTGCATGCTCTGTTCTATCTATCGGTCTACTGTTACCAGCTTGGTTCATCTATCTGTTATCTGTTCCAGCCCATTTTCTCATTGGTCCCTTTCATTTTGGCTCCATTCTTACACCACCTCGTGTCCCACCTCATGGCTGCAATGCTGGCGAAATCCATGCATCAAGACCACCTGGGCAGATTCCTGCCATCAGCACCTTCCACAGCATCTGACGAGACCACTGCATCCCCCTCCATAAGCTTGTCCTTCACTGCGCCCTCCATATCTGACATCTCCTCAGCCCAACTCACATCAGCCCCCATCCTCTACCAGCCACACCACCCCCAACCCCACAACTCTCCACATCTGCAACCCCCGACGACAACAACGAAACCATGCCAGAAACGATCACACGGTTCTGGGGCGATGACAACCACAATGACGAAAACCCCCAAGACTTCATAGGCTCCATCGAAATCCTCTTCCTGCAGAAAACCACCGCCACCGACACACAGAAGCTGAGAGTGTTCGAGCTCCACCTGAGGTCGGGATCCATTGCAAAGCAGTGGTGGAATGTATTGCCCTCCACCAACAAGGATACCTGGGAGCATCTGCTCCAGGCTTTTGGAACGAGATGGCCAGATAGAATGCCCACTGTGAAAACTATTGAAGAGAAGCAGGCAGCACTGGAGCGAACCAACATCACAGAAGAAGAAGTAGGAACATGGGTGAAGGTACATGGAGTAGAAGAGTTCACCCACATCGTTTGGGCGAACAAGATAGAGAAACTCGCTGCTGCGATCTCGGACACCAACGGCCTCCTCATCAGTAGCACCAGGAAGGCAATGCCAAAAGCCCTGCAAAAGGTGATTGGATCCACGCACACCAACTGGACCGCATTTTGCAAATCCATCCACACAGTGATGCTCACCCCGATTGACAAAGCAAAGGAAGAGGAGAAAGAGGTGAGGAATCTACGAGAGGAAGTGAAAAAACTACAGGAGTTACACAACGCATCGACGAGAAACATCACGAATGCGTTTCAACGGTTCACCATGGGTCCACCCTCCCCTGCCCCGAGCTTCCCCATCCTCTGAATGCAGCCCCATAACACACAGATCCATGCCCAACCACAGACATTCCACACAAACAACCAATTTGCCGCACGCATGGCCCCAAACCAACCAGCATACAGACTGAACAGACCCCCTGCAGAGCGCATGGAGGATGTCATGTGGCTCGCACTTCCAATCCACCCAAACACACCAGCCGGCCAAGCGTTGTACAATACTCAGATCGCACTGTGGAATGCCAACAATCTGAGGCAGAATGTAAATGAGTTCCAGCCACCCGCTCTCCCCAGGCACCAACCCTGTTGTGTCCGGTGAGTGCTGGAGATGCAGAATGCTAGGACACATGGGCAACAACTGTGACAACCCCGCACAGATGCCCGTGCTCGAGCAATGTTGGAGGTCGATAGCTGCAACCATCAAACGCAACTGCCTGACACCCATGACCAATAACATCAACTACATTGGCGACAACTCCCAATGGTCCACCAAAAAAGAGTATGACCAACACATCATCGAGAACTTCCTGGCGAGCCAGGGAAAAGGCCAAGGGTTGTCAGCATAGAATGGAAGGTTCAACAGATACAACATCAGAATGAGGGAGCAGTCCTTGGAAGAGACGAGGCACCATCCAAGGATGAGGAAATGCCATCCGCTTCTAGCAGTACTATAGACACCAACATGTATTCAGCATCACTGGAATCACAAATTGTTGACCTGTACAGCATGGAGAGTGAGGATGAGCAGGGGAAGACCACACCCTTCCTAAACACAATCAAACTACATGGCCCACAGGGGGAAATCATAAGGCTAAAAAGCACATTTGATGACAGTGCAATGGTGAATGCAATTGACCTACAAGCATTCCAGGATGTCAAGCACTGTCTCAAATTTCTCGGGAGGTCAAACCACATCTTATGCATGGCAGATGGCAGACTTGTACGTTCCACAGGTGTCTGGAGTGGAGATGTCACTGTCAGTGATGTCTCACACAGAGGAACTTTCAAGGTATTCAGCAGCAGTGGAGCCTGGTCAGCCCTATTTGGTAAACCCCTGCTGAGGAAGTTCAAAGCAGTCCATGACTATGACCCCAACACTGTAAGGATCCCTAACGGTGATAATTGGACCAAACTACAAAACCAGTATGGAAATGGAACACAACCTCCACCCACAATGGACCTCAACTCCAAAAGTAACCAGCACATTAACTTCAAGGGGGATCAGTGTGCATCCCCCTCAAGGCAAGTCTTCCAACATGACAACTGTATTAGTGAACCAATTGATGAGGCAGTAATTGAGCAAGCGGAATATGAAAACCATCCTTGGGTCAAGGACAAACAAATAGTAGAACAGGCAGAGGAAAATCCACATGAGCAAGAGACACCAAAAGCTCAGCACCCACTTACCCAGGAAGGAAACAAGAGATGTACACGAGAGGAATGCATCAAGTGGCAAAAAGATAATGGCTTAGACAGAAGGAAGGACCGGAAGGACCAAACAACAGCAAAACACAAGAGACTAGGGAGACCACTGCAGAAAGGAGTACATCCAGCCTCCCAACCATCTTCCCCCACTGAAATACCACTCACTAACAATACACCTAATAACCCAGATCCAGCACCAAACCACAAAGACAACATATGGAACATTAATACAGAGGCACTGGACACCAACACCAACACCGGGCAGAAAATACTTCCTGGCAACCTTGATAAGTCAACATTCACCCAACAATCAGACCCATTTAAAATCGAACACATGGATGCAGTGCTTGCAGAACTCACAATAGGTGATGACCTTACTGAAGAGCAACATGTAAGCACCATTAATCTACTCCGCGAGTTCACTGACTGCTTTGCACTATCCATGAGCAAGGTAACAGTAGTGGAAGGAGCCACACACAAGCTGAACATACCAGAGGGTACAACATTTAAAAAGAAGGTAAACCAATGACCACTCACCATGCCCCAAAAAGAATATTTCAATGGTGTACTTGACAAGATGTTAGAGGCAGGTATAATCACCCCAATCGACCATAAAGATGTCAAGTGTTGCGGTGCAACCACCTTGGCAAAGAAAGCACATGAAGGTAAAGGACTGACCATTGAGGAACTGCAGCACCAAGTCAACTAGTGTTTGAAGGTCCAGTTCGGTCCGGTTTTTTGACCCCCAAGAGGGGAAACCGATGCCTAAAGTAACAGGACCACAACCAGACTGATGAGGACCAGTCCTCATCGGTCTGGTTGCCCTCAAAAGACCGGTTACCACCAGTTTTACCAGCAATTTTCACCTAATTAAAATTTACTTTAAATTAACTAAAACTAATCATATTACACCCTGCGAGCAGATGCTCGTGGCGGTGGGGATGTTGCTAAGAGGACAGAAAAAAAGAAAAAAAAGAAAAAATATGAAGAAAAAAACCACCCTACTGTCTCGCGTTTGTAGCGAGAGTGGGGTGTAATGTTGTCTGAAGCCCCTCGTGGTTCACGTTGTCATTCGTAGGCCCCTTGGTGTTTGTCAACCCCCCCCCATTTCTGTTGGCATTTGTCGGCCCCCTCTGTTGCGTTTGTAGTCCCCCCCATTTGCGTTGGCATTCATCAGCACCCCATGTTTGCATTGGCATTCATCAGCCCCCCCTCATCTGCATTGGCATTCATCAGACCCCCCTCATTCACATTGGCATTCGTCAGCCCCCTCTGTCACATGGGTAGTCCCCCCAATTTGTGTCAGTACTTTACACTCCCCCCCCCAGTCCGAGCAGACTCCACTTGGACACACTCAGACACTCAGACTCTGCTTGGACACTCGGACTGTCCTAGGACTGTCCGAGTTGTCCAAGTCAAGTCCGAGGACTGCACTCAGACTTTGCTCAGACAACATCAATTGTGCATTTATTTACACCTTTTAAAGTACTGACCAAGTAAAGTCCAAGTTCCAGTCTTAGAGAAAGTCTTATAAGTCTCACAAAATGATGTGTGCACAGTGGGAATTGAACCAACAGCCTTCTGGACTAGCAATCACATGACAATGAAACATGCACACTCTACCACTTAAGCCAAGTAGTCATTTAAAGTTACATACATTATATCTATTTATTACTGAAATCTAATTTGTTATATATCATGAATAGATTATTAAATTGACCCCCTCGCATCTGTGCGAGGGGTAATTAATATGGGTAATTAATATGTATAATACTAAGCCCTCCCCTCGCAAGCTCAAGGGGAGGGGGCCGTAACTATCAATTATAAAAATAAATCAAAAACACCCACCACAAGCAGTTGCTCGTGGTGGCATTCATCTCTCCCCAGGTCATCCCCTGGCCGTCTTGCTCTCCTGTCCCCATTCTTCTCCCCCCCAAACCACCCCACAAGCAGGTGCTCGTAGGTGTGGGGCGGGTGTTGTCATGGGTGTCCCCACTCTCATCGCTCATTGTCATCTCCCTTCCCTCTCATCTCCCTTCCCTCTTGTCTCCTTCCCCCTCATCTCTTCCCCCTCACCTTCCACCCTGCAAGCAGGGGCTCACAGCAGTGGTGGTGGTGGTTGTCGTTGCCAGTAGTAGTTTGTACCTATAAAAGGTTAGTTAGGATCGAAAAATGAAATGAGAAAAGAAAAAAAAACTTACCTAGGACCCCCTGATCATTGTCGTTCTACCCATCGTCCACCCCATGAGCAGCTGCTCACGGCAGTGGTTCTGAGTGCTCACCATCATTGTCGTCATCGTCAGCAGTACTAGATAATACCTAAAAAAGTTTGTTAGTAACAAAAACAAGAAAAAAAAAACTTACCAACAGCCCAAGAGATGTCAAACAACATCTCTTGGGCCTTTTCTTCATTTGCTTTGCCTTCCTTTTGTTGTTTCCTGCTCGTCCCCTTGTCATTGCATCTCCCAGTCCCAGTCGTCTCTAGTCGCCTCGTTGCATTGTCATTCCGTTTGGCCAAGTCGGCATCGCCATTCTCTTGCCATTTTGCAGTTGTACCTGTTCCCACCCTGCAAGCAGTTGCTTGCGGTGGTGGTTCTGGGTCCTAAGGTGGTGGCTGTGTCAGCCGTTGTCATGGTTTTGAGGCTGCGGTGTTGTTATAACATAGATAAAACCTATCATCAAGGAAAATTCAGTTAGTTAAACAAAACAACAAAAATCATGTAAAAAAACACTTACAAGTGAGCCCAAACAACAATGCCATCGTTTGGGCTCGTTCCCGTTGTTGGTTATTGGGGTAGGAGGTAAAGAGGAGGTGGCGCCGTTGCCAGCGTTGTTGATGATGTGGCTGTGTTGATTTGTCATCACAGCTGGGGTGGTACATAGAGAGATATAACTACTTATCTGTAATGATACTTTAGTCTAACTGTTATATCGCTGACTTAATTGTACTTTATCATGTGACTACAAGGGTTCAATCCCTGCGGTAGCCACTGATTTTTCAGTCAATTATATAAGCAACTCAGACTCCACTCGGATGCTCGGACTGTCCTAGGACAGTCCGAGGACTCAACTTGGACTCAGCTCAGACTGGACATTTGGTTTGGCAGGACTTTCAGCCAAAGAAGTCTGAGCAAAGTCCTCGGACAGTACTCGGACAGTCCTAGGATCTGAGTGGAGTCCAATCAGATTGGGGGGGGGGAGTGTAAAGACCTCAATTTGTGTTGGCATTCGTTGGCTGCCTCTGTTCGTGTTGGCGTTCATCGGCACCCCCTGTTTGCATTGGTGTTCGTTGGCACCCCCATTTGTACTGGCATTCATCGGCCCACCCTCTTTGCATTGGTGTTTGTAGTCCCCCCCCATTTGTGCTGTATGGTGTGGCACGTTGGTGGTGCCATGTCATCATTGTTGTTGCATTGTTGTCCAGAAATGGGACCCATTGCCACCCTGTGAGCAGAGGCTCGCAGCAGTGGCGTAGGGCTTGAGTATGGGGGCGGCAGGTGGGTGATACAAAGTAAGATTCTAAAAAAAAGATCATATTAGTTAGTAATGGTAGAGAAAAAGAAATATAGAGCAATACAAAACATACCTGAGGCCCCAAATGACAGTGGTTGTCATTTGGGCCAGGGATTTCTGACCTAGGCACTGTGGATGTTGTGGGTGATGCACAGAGATGGGTGAAGCAGCATCATTGATGATTGGTGGTCGGGGGAATCATATGGCAAAGTGGTGCGACTCTGTTTTTCTTTTTTGGCACATGACCAAAAGGTCCATGTGCACCCACAGGGTATATAAACCCTCACCAAACAAGTACTTTCTCTCCGTGCTTGTCCCATTTTCATTATCTATTATATAAAAAGTAAATAGTAATAGTATTTAATTAGTGTATTGTCTTGTAGTAAGTGTAATATTAAGTACATAAGTAGTATTTGATATACTGTGCAAAGACCAGTTGCAACTGTTTGCAACCGGTTTCATAACGGTTTTCAAACATTTTAGAAAGTAAGGCAACTGGCAACCAAACTGACCTTGAAAGAGGGCAACCGCAACCGACAGTCCAATTGCATTTGGTTGAGTTTGGTTGGGTTGTGGTCATTTTTTTGGTCCAGCCAACCATACCTTCAAACACTAGAGTCAACAAAGAATGTGTCACAGCCGGAAGTCCATCAGCCTTCAATGACCTCCCCCCAAGGGATCCCGAACAGCAGGACACAGTACAAGCAGAGACACCAACCAAGTGGTGAGTGTGTCAAGACTTTGGGGAGCTGAACAAGGTGACAAAGGTACCCCCCATGCCCCAAGGAGACATACAAGCCAAGCAACAACGTCTGAGCGGACATCGCTGGATAAACACATTTGACTTTGCAGCAGGGTTCTATGCTTGTGAAATAGGACCTGAGGACCAACTATATGTATGCTTCTATGTTGAAGGACGGGGATACTTCTGTTACAAGCGCATGCCCTTTGGACTAACAGGTGTGCCTTCAACCTTTGCCGAAATGACAGCTCAAGCACTCGGCAACCTTATAGGTATACTTTTCGAGCTGTTTGTAGATGATGGTGGAATGGCTGGTGACGACTTTACTGAAACACTGACTAACATCCGAACACTACTAACCAGGGTAAGGGAGAAAGGGCTCTCCCTATCAGCAACCAAGTCAAGCTTCTTCATGACTGAGGCTGTCTTTCTTGGAGGAAGAGTGGGACCAACTGGTATAAAACCTGACCTTACAAAATTAACAGCTATCGTAGACTGGAAATGACCCACAGATCTACAAAACCTATCTGCATTCACAGGACTAACAGGCTATTTTAGATCACTGATAAAAGGTTATGCAGCACTGGCCCAACCTCTCACTGACTTAATGAGAAGCCTGGACCTTCCCAAAGGAAAAGGGAAAGCAGCATATCGACATGCCATGAAGGGACACTCACTACTAGACCTATGGAAAGAGGAACATGAGAAGGCCTTCCTGGGACTGAAAATTGCCCTAACCAATGAACCAGTATTGAAAGGACCAAAGTTTGATGGCACACTCTTTGTTGTCACCACAGATGGTTGTAAGTATGGTTTCGCAGGCATACTTTCACAACGACACACCGCAGTCCTGCCCAACAGTAAAGAGGTCAGACACATACACCCAGTTGCAT
This sequence comes from Tricholoma matsutake, assembly GCA_026075535.2. Taxonomy (NCBI): domain Eukaryota; kingdom Fungi; phylum Basidiomycota; class Agaricomycetes; order Agaricales; family Tricholomataceae; genus Tricholoma; species Tricholoma matsutake. The sequence goes on along the minus strand of AP026541.1, from coordinate 8,311,488 downwards.
TCAGCAGCAAGCGAACATCCGAATCAGAGGAGAAGTACAAACCATATTTACTAGAATTTGCTGCACTGAAATTCTCCCTAGACAAATTCTCTGATCTCATATGGGGCTATCCCATTGAGCTGGAAACAGACTGTCAAGCACTCAGAGACCATTTACTGAATGACAAGCTCAACTCCACCCATGCTCAATGGAGGGATGGATTACTAGCACACCAGATCATAGACGTACGGCACAGACCAGGACACCTGAACCCAGTGGCAGATGGCATTAGCAGGAAGTATGTGAACCTACCCACAGAAGAGAACAATGGCCATGAATGGACAGTAAGTGAAGACTGGGAAGCGCAAACAGGCATTCAAAATGACATATTCCAAATTGAGTCACTGCCCACTTACGATGCCCTCAGAAACCGATTTGCTAATGAAAAAATATTCCTCAATATCATAGAAGCACTGGCCAAACTAGAACATGGGAAAAGTATCAGAGAATGGAAGAAAGCCAAGCACAGAGCAGAAGGATACATGATCCAAGACAGCAAACTATGGAAGATAGGCAACACCAAATCTACACGAGCAAAACCACAGGTAGAGTGTATACCACAATCAGAGGCAGTCACTAGCATGGGAGATACACCGGAATCAAGGGCATTTTCACAGGGACAACGTAAAAATTGCGCTGATGGACAGGATAGCTAGCCCACACCTTGACCGATCAATAACCAAGGCAATCATGGACTGTGGTAAGTGCAAAGGACATGGCCCAAAACACTTACATTCACTGCTAGAACCCATAATGCGACACCACCCATTTGAACTCCTTGTTGGAGATACCCTGTCTATGCCAAAAGGAAAAGGGGGCTTTACAAAAATTGGATTATATGCAGACGTCTACTCACAGCATGTATGGGCAGATAAATTCAAGACATCCGCAACAGCAGCCACTACTTGCAAGACATTTAATAACATCTGCACCACATTCACAGCTCCTGAGGCCTTCATGGTTGATGGAGGTCGCAAGTTTGACAATGATGCCATCTGTGAAGCATGTGCTACATGTAACATGGAGCTACAAATAATTCCAGGATATTCCCCCTGGATCAATGGCCTGATAGAAGGAATGAATGCAAAGCTATTGGGGAGGTTGAAGAGATTGTGCTCACCAGATCTAGGGGAGGACGAATATGACACAATGGATGTACTGGCTTCATGGCCTGACCACCTTGAGGAAGCCATTGAATTTCTCAACAACTGCATTCTTCCAAACCTCAAGTTCTCACCCAATGAACTCCTCCTGGGCATTGTGATCAACACAAAGCATACACCAGCAGACCAAACAGAGGAGGAAGTATCAACAGATGAAGTCGAGGTCCAGATGGCATATGTAGAGCAACAGCGATTAGATGGGTATGCACACATATCTTCACATGCTCACAGACAGAAGCTGGCATTTGACAGGAAAGTTTTATCCCGAGCACCAAGAGAGGTCATATTCAAAGCAGGACAGCTCGTACAAGTCTACAGAAGTGACCTAGACTTCACATTCAAGGCGGAACAGAAGATGGAACCAAAATGGTCAGCACCATGCTGGGTAACAAGCAGAGACCGCAATTCCTATAAATTGGAAATACTGGAAGGATTGCCCATTGGCAACAGGTTCTCCTTGCAATGACTCTGCAGGTTCATTCCTTGTAATGGTACAGTGCTACATGAGGCTCAGACAGCCATCGAGAAGATACAGAACAATCAGGAAGCCAAAGAAGACATGGTGCAGGAGGAAGTAAGGAGGACAGTGATTGACGAAGATGGCAATATAGAGTGGGAGGATGTAGAGCACAAGGCAGATGAAGAATGGATACCATTAGACCCCTGAGTCTAGACCGCAATCAGCCCTGACAGTTGACTGACATTGGTTATTTTCAAGGTCCAACTTTGTATATATCAGAAGCCTTAGTTCGCTTTATGTTACTTTCACCCCACATTCACGGTCACATGGATACCCCAACTGGCGAGTGGTTTTCCGGATATACGTTGATCTTTATCATTTTAGCATTCTTGAGTCCTTTCACCCTCATAACATGGTGATTTCAATGGGTTCAAGATATCGAACTGGGTGAGCTCCCTAGTTTCATCAATCCAGGACTGGTTTGGGAATGGCTCTCCAATCCACTACAACCAAATATTGACTTCCCACCTGCTGCCCACGTGAGGCCTCGACGAAACACTCAGCGAGAACTCAAGAATCAACCAACTGTAAGGAACAAGATCCTAGAGCAATACCTGTGGCCCTAAACAATGTTTCTGTGTTGGGCCTCAGGGGGAGCGATTGTCATGGACATGCCTCCTGAGGTACATGGGCTGAGGTGAGGGTAAGGCATTGGTGCCTTGTATATATTCTCCTTGCAGACATAGAGTTAAGATCACAATGAGGGTGTTGCTACTTCAAGGGGGGGCACATGTAGCCGTGGTGGCAGTGCCCATAGCAGAGTCCATAGCAGAGCCCAGAGCCAGAGTCTGGCAATTCCCTTAGTGGTCATGTGACCTCATTGATAGAGACGTGTGTGTGTAGATACAGAATGCATCTTTGCTTGTCCCTGCCCTTCCGACTCACATCTAGTAGTAGACACAAGCCCTGCCTGAACCATCTCGTCTAGTAGTAGATGAGACCCTGAGAGCCCGGCCGTGTCCAATGTAGTTTATGTATTTAATCACATCATCCCCACTCCCTTGCGTTCAACATGAGGGATATGGTTAATTAAAAAACTTTGCCCTTAATTACTTAGAAAAAAAAGAGTTATGAGTCTGAGTGTCATAAATAAACCTTATATTACTAGCTAATAATTCTCCTGTGGCTCAACTTGTTGAGCACACTTGCTTGGTTTGTCATGTGATCACTTTATGGTGAGACCTTGAGTTCAATCCCTGCTTTGCACAACTTTATTTTGTAGGCACTTTGAGAACTTAGGACTCAAAATTTGATTCTCTCTAAGTTGAGCTACCTGGAGTCCCACTGGAATAACTGGAATCTGGTTGGAATAACTGGAATCCGGTCAGAATAACTGGACAAATTGGAGTCCAATCGGAATAGGTGGGGGAGTGTAAATTACAGTTTCTTAGATGCTTCTGCATCTTGACACTATTAAAGGGGTCTTTGTAGATATGTAGTTGTCTACAAAGCTTAGAGCCACCTTAGAGAATTTTTGGTACAAAACAGTTTGGTTCTGGGTTTGGACCCTCCTGAACCTAGAACCAAACCCTCCTGAACCTAGAACCAAACCCTCCTGAACCTAGAACCAAACCCTCCTGAACCTAGAACCAAACCCTCCTGAACCTAGAACCAAACCCTCCTGAACCTGAACCGACAGTCCAGTTCAAAGTTCAGCAGATTGCCTGGACTGAACCTGAAGTCTGGTTCGAGGACATCTGGGTATTGGAGATTCCCACAAGTCCCACCCGACCCGGGAGTCCCGATGGGTGACTGATAAGGGTCACATAGGAATCTGATAGTGTTGTTCTGCAGTGTCAATCCAACTGACAGCAATGTCCTCTCTGAAGCTACAGGAGTTGGTTAATCTGAATGCAAAGCACCCAAACCTTTCACTAGGCCAAATACAGCAATTCATCTCTCTAGCATCAAGACTGAAGGATGATATACTTTTCACACAGCCATCTTCAGTTGTAGCACTTGGACCACCTGAAGTACTACCACCAACTATAGTTACTTTCTTACAGACTAGCTGTAACATATCTGTGGCTTGTGTTGATAGCTGTTGGGAAAGCCTCAAATCAACAATCTGGACCGATGCAGCTGGTGTTGAGGATAGTCTAATAGATGACTTTGCAGCACATGGCCATTCTCTTTGGCTCTGTGCATTGTTTGACCTTCAGCTCAAGACATTAGGTCTTATCATTTGTTTGATCCAGTCTCACATACCTTGTATCCACTGCAGCAAACTTGTATCAATGCCAGTTGTTTGCATAACAGGATAGGGAGATTGCTGAAGAAGGCAGAGCAAAGACAGGCAGTCTTGTTCACACTTGATAAAGGAGCCATTCCAGCATGTTCAGTACATTTGTACTGTGAAAGTATGCTTTTCAATCTCTTGATTGTGCCAGTGCTAGATGCTTAGCCATTATTTGTAGCATGCCACACCAATTATCACCATAACTTCCACATCAACAATGGCATCCGTACATATTACGATGGCCCCATTCCTGATGTCATCCAAGTCAGTGAACATCAGTTCGCTGAAATGAGGCTCATTCAGCTCTGGATCACACTCATGTTGATCTCATGGCAAGTACAGTTCCTTCAATATCTTATTGGTTGTGAAACATACATGTTGACTTGTTGTACAGGACATTGGCCACCAATTGTGCACATCTGTACAACCATACACTTTCTGACACAGCTCCACCTGGTGGGGACTGGGCTTTTGGATTTACAGTTACCACTGAGCAAGTTTGGGATGGCTTCATGATCTTGGCTCTTCTGGAAGACTGCAAGCATCGGTCAAAGACTCTGAAGTACCACACACTTAGGGTGTAGCACAGGTACAGGTGAACCTGTGGTATTCTGCCTGCAGGTAGCACAGGTGCAGGTATGGGTTTGTATATCTGTACCTGTGGCAACACCACACCTGTACTCATGGTGTTGTGGGTTGTCACAGGTTTGAGTTGTGATATATTTCATATCAGGTTTTGTGGTTCCAAAATTCTTCTGAGCTCTTTGCTTTGAGTTAAAAGAAAATTTATCAAGTTTTATGAGAATCAACTGTTGTTACACTCTGTTAAGACATGTATTGTATCTGCCTGGTACTGTGGGATTTTATGACATACAATAATCTAATTCAGTCAAGTTGATGTTATTTTCCATAGTGACCTTGAGTGTTCCTTCCAAAAATTGCTCCTCTCATGCCAAAACTACTCTGCCCAGATAGAATGCAGCAAATTACTTGTTTCTTTGTGTTCTTCATGATGGATAAAAAAGGTTGACAGATGATTTGTGAAAGAATTGAACATTATATCATAATTTATATGTGGATTCAAGTGTTGAAGCAGTATAGAAAAGTTGGATAACTTTCTAGTATAGCTACCTCTTACCTTTGTTTTAGCTACACATAGTTTATGCCATGTTACTCAAGTGCTACTGTAGTTTTAAAACACCATACAAAACCTGTGCTTATAACCTGTACCTGCAGGTATGGTGTTTGTACAGGTATGGTGTCACAGGTGACAGGTGTGGTGTTGCCAGTGAAACCCATGGTGTCACCTGTGCTACACCCTACACACACTGGTGCCCAAAAGGATCATTTCACACATGCAGTCCGTGCTCGGAATCTACGCTTTTGTGTCCATGGCCAACCAGAGTTGCATCACTTTTGCAGTAAATGCCTATGCATCTACAAGAATGGTCTGAAAGTCTGGGTTGTAGTCATCAATGGGGCTACCATTGGCTGTCTGTGCTGCACCATGCATAACTGCAAAGTGCTGCTTCAAAACAACTGGCATTGTTTCTGTCCAAATAATGCAGCCTGCAACATGATATGTGCGATCATTGGCTGCAATTCTCCCACTGTCCCCAATAGCCAAGCATGCTCTGACCATACTCACCAAGAAATTGAGCGTATCCACCAGGAAAGAGGGCAAGCAAGGTTTCAGCTCAAGGAGCACCTTGAATGTGCATGTGTTGCTCATCCCAATGATGCGGTTGTGGAGGAGACTGAACTTACCAAGGTGGCAGATGTTGATGACAAAATGGAGGACTTTGAGGCCAATGCACAGCAAAGTGAGAAGAAGGAATGGATCCATGTACAGTTTGGGCGCAAGCAAACACACAACAAACAAATCATTGTTGCTAGTGAATAGCAGGGGTTACCCGTGGGTAAGTAATGGGTATGGGGTAATCAGCATGTAGCCTTTGTTTTTGTGATTCTAACGCACTAATTTTTATACCAAATGGTCAAGAATTGGCCTAGATATGCTCATTCTAAATTTTAGCACCATAGCACAACATCTGATCTCACCCTGCCCAATCTTTCCAAAATATTATCCAAAATCCGAGGTTTTGGAGTTTTGGGGTGACTTTTTGGAAAGATTGGAGCAGGGTGAGATCAGATATTGTGCTATGGTGCTAACATTTAGAATGAGCATATCTAGGCCAATTCTTGACCATTTGGTATAAAAATTAGTGCATTAGAATCACAAAAACAAAGGCTATGTGCTGATTACCCCATACCCATCACTTACCCATGGGTAACCCCTGCTATTTACTAATTGTTGTGCTATGTGGAATGATTATAGGGTGGGAGACTTTTTATGGGGCAGAGGGCATTGGAAGTGTTATTGTAAGCAGATCATGCTCTCTAAAGTAGAATTCAACACTCACCTAGGAACAGGAGATGATCAAGCATACATTCAATGAGGATATCAAAGATTCAAGCCCGACCACATCTTCTTTGACAACAATTGCACGCTCACAGGGATAGTCCGAAATGGAAAAGACACTTTCTTTGATGACATCAGACTTACCATTGATGTCTTCCATTTCAAGTCAAAGCATTCCGAAACAGATCAGTTCTGTCAGGAATACTGCAACCCTGCTGCATGCAGCATATTCCGAGCTCATCTCAGAAGATGGTAAAGGCTGGTATTTTAACTCTTCCATTGCTGAACAGACAAATGTTTGGTTGGGTGGCTACCACTCAATATGTCGAGAGATGTTGATGGATAAGTATATGTTCTTTTTGGATGAAATGATCTTATGCAGGAACCACATGACAGGAGACAAGCTTATGAAAGAAGAAAAATCACCACAAAATTGGCCATATGACAATGCACAAGGAGCTGATTGATTTATGCTACAGTAGGATGTTCTGTGGTAGTAGTGATAGTGTATAGTGTTGTCAAAATACAATGCAAGAAGGGTTACAAAGCGATGAACAGACAATGACAAAAATACAATGTGAAATTAGGCCAAAGCGATGAACGACATGCAACAAATCAAATATTAAAGAAAAGGCCAGCAAATCACTTTGAAGACTCACACCCTGATCCTCTTGCTCTTTGGCCACCTCACCTTCTTTCCGTGAACAGCTTCAGCTTTTGGGTGACGACTATTCTGAAGGAACACACTCCACAGTCCCTTGGGAGTATGTCGAGCAGCTAATATTTGTCCTGGCAGCTTTGAGGGGCCTGCTCCCAGTGGCAATGATGGGTATAGAATGTGGTGCTGCAAAAACAAACATCAAAGACCTCAGCAAAGGCTCATTCCACACCAGTCTGTGCGCGGGTTGCTGCTTCACATTTGCAAAATGCTCAAACTATATCAATAGCATAATAATCTATTGGCCAGATTGGCTGGCAGTCATTGTCAGAGGATTCAGATGGCAATGATGGTTGCAATGATGATGATGAGTTGGAAGAATGGGGCCATTTGGGTGCAGTGGTGGTAGTAGTGTCATCAGGGTCTTTGGGATCAGAAGTGAGGTCAATCATAATGGGCTCAATTTTGATGTTGACTAGTGGGGGATGAAACAAGGTCTGGTGATGCCATACAGCAAGCTCAGGTGGTTGGGTGAGAAGGTTGTCATCACTGTCAGATAAGGTGAGGTCAACCATACGGTTGGATGGCTCAGTTTTGAATCTTCGAGGTATTGATGCAGTCCAAGCAAGTTGCTTTGATGACCTCTTGCAAGCAGGTTCCTCCCCCTCATCACTGTCCTCAACATCACTGCCCAAACTCATCACTCCTTTACATGGACCCTTGCCTCCGCTTCTCTCCTTCAATGCCTGTTGGACAGGTGCATGCACCCACTGATGTACAGGCTCCTCCTTGTCACCCTCTGAGCTCAGTATCTCTTTATGCAGACCCTTGATTTTATTTCTCCCCTTCAGTGCCTTTCAGACATGCATGTGCTCCCAGGGAAGATTCTTCAAGAATTGAGGTGAGCATTGCTGGCTGTCAGAGCACAGACAATCAAAACCATGGCAGTCAGTAACATGAAGACCTTTCAGAAAGATGTGGTGATAGGTCCACCTTGTTGTTCAAGCTCAGAAAACACATCTACGATCATTGTTGAAGCTCTACAAACCCATACAAACCCCTCCAAAGCTCTATGAACCCCTCCAAAGCTCTATGAACCTCTACAAAGTCACAAAAATGCTTCGAAATTCTTCGCGACACCTCAAAATTCTTTGTATGCCTTCGGCTGCCATAGTACAATTCCCCCAACCTTTGTACAGCTCAGGATATCCACTTGGAACATCGTTGATGGGTTCCAAACCAGTATCGAGCAATATTGCAGCAATATTGCAGCAATATCGGCCTTTGAACAGGTCCGATATTTCCTCGACGGACTTCAAAAATCATCGAACATCGCAAATCGACATCGGACACTATATTGCTATCTGAATAATCATCACACACATGCCAGACGTATTCCCTACCATTGTCGAACAGTATCACACTGATATTGGGCCACAAACGAAGTCCGAAGGATCTTCGAAAATCTTTGAAAAACATCAAACCTCAAAAAACATCGTTGGACACAGTATTTCCTGTTTGAACAATCTTCGGACACATGCTGGACACATGGGACACTATATCAAGTATATCGAACACATTTCAACCGCATGTGCATGCATACAATCCGCTCAAAGCAGTTTCCGATGTTTTATTCAATTTATAACAAGGACAGTCCACTTTTAGCTATTCTTTCTTATTATTTCTTCATCATGTGTTATATTCACCCTTTCTAGTCTTGCTTTATTGTTCTGATATCCATCTATTGTCTTTTGCCTCAAGTTTTCCACATGTTTGCCTCATGTCCTCTAGCCTTTTTAGGTACTTTCTTTATTTTATATAAAAAGATGTACTAGATACAAAGAAAAACAAGAAAGTCGTCGTCTTCCTCCCAGATCACAGTGATTTGAGAGTTCAGTTTAGTCTTATTCAGTCTGAAGTTTGGTGTTTTATGCTAAATTTCCTCGAAACTCCTCGAAATTCCTCGAGATTCCTTGCATTACGTTATTCTCGCTCTCGATTCCCTCGATTCACCTTTGCTTTGCTTCTACTACTCGTCTAGTCCCCCGATCTTGTGTCCAAACATATTTGCGCATTCGAAATTCCTCGAAACCTCTTCGAAAAATATCGCGACATCTCGAAAATTATTGCAAGGTCTCGAAAATCATCGCAAGTCCTCGAAACACATTCTTTTAGCTTCGAACTGCTTTGACAAGCAGTCCTTTTATGACTATTTGATGGTCGATCTGACAGGTGATGTCTAGAGGGCCTCGCATCCTTCCTCTGACTCGTGTTATACCATCCAAAGCCATTTTGTGGGTTTTGTTTGGGTTTCTGGGTTGAGCATCATCAGCAGTCACCATCCTTGAGCGGGATGATGTGGCCGACAGGAGCCTTCGTCCAAGTGAGAATGGAACTATTACACACATTGACACGAGCTTCCAGCTCAGGCCCAACCAATAGATCCACCTCTGAAAGCACTGCTGCAGTCAAGACAAAGTTGGGCCAAAGGAATCCCCCCTGCACTTCAAACATGGTCGGTTCCTTCCCATCCTATTGAAAAGCTGTTAGTGAATGGAGGAGGTCTCAAGCAAGAGGACCTGCAACCACACCTGTGCCCATCCATAAACAATAACCCAGTGCTTCACCTTCTCTGTATTGGCCAATCGCTCCGCATCTGCAGCATGCTGCTGTTCCTGCAGCTCCTGCTCTATCACATAATGTTTTGTGAAAGCCGCTGACATCTGCAAGGCATAACATGGGTTTGCATACATATCAACCAATGCTGCCAAGGTAGCTGCCATTGGGGGTGGCAAGACAGATTGTGAATGTGGTGAATCTGGCAAGATAGCCCACTGCTTCCCTTTCTCTTGAGTAGCAGCAGTGGCGCTATGGCCCTTCACTCTACAACCTCCTACATCGATACAATGCCTGTGGCACATACATGGTACACACTCAGGGTGTATGCATGCTGACTTGCACCCCTGTTTTGCACAAGATGAGGGAGCAGTGGCTGGCAGGGCAGTGTTTGAGGGCACAACAAGAGCAGCAGGTGGCAGCTGTGTAGAAGGCGGCAAGACTGGCGAGGTGCAGGGTGATGTGACAGGAGAGGACTTTGGTGTTACCCAGCGGAAATAGCTGCAGGTCTTGTTGCCACCTTTGTCCACCGCACTGCAGACCACAAACTCCCACCCAATGTTTCCATTTTCGTTTGACTTGCATACAGCTACAGGGACCAAGGAATGACACTGCATGCATTTGAACATGCATCATGGGGGTTGTGACATCTTATGTCAGATGACTGAAAGAAAACATGTCAGTGAAGGCCCAGATACATTAGCTTAGCCTTGCCTAGCAAGCAGAAGAGAAATGGCATGGTGTGGTGCTGGGCAAGATACTACAAACTTGATGGGAATAAAGAGATAGGTGAGTCTGTTGAAATTAAACCCCAAGATACATGCTGCATACATGAGGCAATACATGCAGCATACACATGTTACTGCGCTTACTGCACATACATGTGGTAAACACATTCCCAAGTCATGTGACATCCTTATTATTATGTATATAAGGAGAACCTGTACCGTAGTAGGAATACAGTGTTCTTACCTCTGCTAACCCTAGGTGTAAGACTTACTAAACCCCAGGTAGGTTGTAAGGAACATGTTGTCTCTTCTGCTGTGCAGCATATATAGTCTGCTCCAACAGAGTTGAGGGGAAGTTGAGTGAACAGCAGAAAAAGAACTGGAAAAAGATTGGGAGAAGATCCACAGACCGAAAAATGAAGGGATGATGCAAGCAAGAAGTGAGGCAAGAGGACAGATGCATGCAAAATGTAGAAGGATCGAATTCACAAATTCAGTTTGAGTTGGCATGGTTACATAACCCGGTGGGCCGGGTGGGACTCGTAGGAATCTCCAATACCCGGATTTTCTGTCTGGTTCTAGCTTCAGCAAAATCTTTGAAGAACTGGACTGAACCGAACTTTGGCATCCCTATGTGTGAAAGACTGGGATAAAGCAAGCTCCCCATTACATAGGTGAGGCACTCACATACAAACATACTTTGCACTGTACACTGGCTGAAGACATGGGTAATGAATGACTTAGGTTAAATTTATATCCCTTTGAATAGTTCAAATTGTGGGGGGAAAATGTTTTGTGGGTGGTGACTGTGGCAAAACTTTGAGATTATGGTCAAGTGTGGCTGGGATGGCTCTACACCTGCCAGACCTGCCAGATGCTCCATACACTACCACACAGATGTAGTTTTCCTGATGGTACAATTTTATAGAACAATCTTCGTTGTGAAGTTAAATTATTAAATGGATATTGTGTCCTTGCCTCCAATGATAGTATTGGTCCCACCTGGTAACACATGTCAAGCTATTTTGCGTTGTTGGAAGCAACTGCATCTTGAAAGGAATTCCAAGGCAGGGGCATAGCTTTGATTCTCAATTGCTAGATGCTCAAGGTACGTAAATCCCAATCTCTGGCACTGAGAGTCAGTCCAGAGGAAACAGCCCAGCCCATTCAACTGGAACGACCCTGCCAGTCTCTCAGTCAACAAGACATGTTCTATCGTGGAGTTCCTAAGCAAAATCATGCAGACTGATATTTTCAACTCTCACAATGACGTTCAAGTTACAAGCAGTTACAAATAGCGGATGACGTAAACAAGGAAACCTTGAAACCCTGATGTAGAGTGACACACTACTTGAGACTTGAAACGTCGACAGAAGCGTGAATACTGCCGAAAATCACTGATCATTCACCTCCTATGCGCCCAAAACGCAAACGAGGCGTGTCTTTGACCTCCACGGGCCTGGCTCCTGGTGAACAACTTAAGCGGAATACACTCCCTGGAAATAACTCTTCTCCTTGGGGCTGGGTTGGCACTGAGGTTGTGAGCCCTTCAGAGATCACATCTGAACATCTGCTGGTAGCATGTGGACTTTCGGAAAGGAATCACTATCCGTGTTGCTCTAACAAGTACTCTTCCCCTTCGCACACCCCGACCATTGTACAATCTCAGACGCACTTTAAAGAGCCCTCCGTGAATGGGGAGCTCGACGAAGATGTCATAGTTATTTCAGATGATGAGCATCTGCAATGTGCCCGAAAGTCCTGCAAGACTAATCCCAACTGCCTTAACTATCTTGGGCAAGAAATTTGGGAAGATGAAGGTGTGTAATCGCCGAGTGCTTTCTTAACTATGGATTCTACGAGACTGTGCAGACAAAGCAACGGAATCGTTCTTGGAAATAGCCAACATCGGCAGTGATCCTGCGCTTGAGAACAGAATACCTAGTTGTCCTGTTGGCCTGAAGGTACGTTATCATGTCACCCTTCGAATTTCGAATTGCGGATCCTGAGAAATATAGAACCTTGGTGCAACTTGCTATGCCAATGCATCCATTCAAGTGGGTTTCTGCTCAATGTACTTCACTGAATATTTTCAACTCGATGTAGGTGTGGTTTCGAGACATCGCATTTCGGACGGGCGTATATAGTTGGCAACCAGAGTCTGTGAAAGAGTTGGAGGTTCTTTTCCATCAACTACGCCTTTGAAAGCAGAAGACTGAACAGTATTTGTAGGAATCACCGATCTTTCAGCTACAGGTGACCTTTGCGGCTCTCCAGGAAGGCACTCAAAGTGTGTTTAATCCCATCAAACTTGTCGAAAGCCTAGAGCTTCGCACGGCTGAACAGCAAGATGCGCAGGAGTAGGTCTCTAATTCAGTCACCAGGGCCAGTAATATTAATTGTGCTCCAGGTTCTCTAAACTTTTCATATCTCATCTCGATGCTGAGTTCAAAAAACAAAGTATACCTGCGATCAAGTCACTAATCACGGATCAGGTACGTATACATTCCTTCGGGATGAAATTAACTTCATCACGAGTAGTTTCAAGGGAAGCAAGTCTACGGCACAATATGTAATCGATGCCACTACAGATCTGAAAGGACCAGTGACTTCTTGGAGCTTGAGATCAGTCTCGAAGTAATTGCTTAATTGCTTCATTACACTAGCAACAAACATAACATGTCTAATACTGTCAACTTTTGTCTATTTCAGAACAATGCTACTTTAGAAGACCGGATAGCTGCTCTCCTTCAACCGGAAACTTTGTCGGGTGATAATCAGTTCGTCTGTCATTCTTTAAAGGAACGTATCTGAATATCCGCTGTCAGGTATTTATGTGCACGATGTGAGAGTCTTCAAGACGCAACTCGGTACACTGAGCTTCGAGAGTTGCCTCCTGTGCTGCATTTTGCTTTGCTCCGTTTCGTTTATGACATCTCAACTATGGAGCGCAAGAAATCAAAGCACATCATGTCTTTTCCGACTATCCTTGACATGAACAGATTTCTTGGACCCGCTGGCAAGAAAGGATACACGGCAGAAACACAGATCCATAATTTGTATGAATTACGTGGCGTCTTGCTCCACAAGGGCTCGAGCGCTTATCATGGCCATTACGAAGCTCAGGTTTTCGACGTTACGTACGAATTTATGTTAATCTTCTGATCTTGGGAACTAACTCATGTGCAGGAGTCAGTCCTGGTTTCAATGTAACGATGAAACCATCACGAAAATAAAGAGACCTGGTGCAAAGTCCAATACGAAGAATGAAATTACTGAAATCAAGGACGACGAGAAGTAAAGTGACCGCTGTTTGCCTCCATCCGGCTATATTTAATCCCAAATAAGACTGTCAGGACCTCGAGGACGAAAGAATCGGACTAACGGTCGGAAGAGACTCAGGGTCGATGAAAGTGACGAAGAAGCCGAAGGGTCAGCCATCGGGATTGCTTACTATTCTCAATCACTCATGCCATGACAGAACACTTGTTCAATCAAGCAGCTACCCTAGTGAAGCAATTGACAATGAGTCTGTTTTGCCTTGTCGTTTATGTTGCTCTCCTGCGTTGACCTCGCAACTCTCGATTCTCAGACGTATCTCATCCAAGGATGCCTACATGCTTGTTTATACCCGTGTTCCGCCTCCAGACTGGGGATGTCCGTCCGGCTCAGCGTCAGCGCCGAATAACTTCACTCCTCCGGTTCCCTTCCCACCGCCACATGCTCTGACAGTTGTCCATGCCATTACCTCCACCCACAAGGAGGCTTGCAAAACTTACACCGAGAAGTATTACTGTCATCAATTCTCCTTGCTGCTTTGTTTAGCAATTCGCCCTAGTGAGCAGTTGGTTAAGGTTCATTTCCGAAAGCGGCGGGACATGGTTGTGGACATCTATCGCCACTGGAATGTCAGTTCTGTCCATCAGGTAACTAATGAAATGCGACGATTTCTGCTGCAATCATCCACAATTATTTAGAAGTCCGTCATTGTCAGCACACAGGCGTTGATGACTTGGCTACTACACCAAAGTCATCGTTCCACCGTTATATTTACTGGGGATGAAATATTCGGCAAAACTATTAACGAACGGAAGTGTATTACTTTGGATGATATCATGTGCATTCATCAACGCCTCGATCCTAACATGATGGACAAATTCAAACGCCTCAGTGAAGTCCGTACACCTTGAACTGTTAGCGAGCTGGTTTCGATTGTTGTATTTCAGCACGCTTGTTCACAAATTGTTGCGGACACTGGCTACGAATTTCAGCCAACGTTCACACCAAGTGATGTCTGTCGTGAATGTGTCGAGGAAATTTTCAAAGGCGCGCATATTTATTTCTTGTTAACCAAGACTAACATCAGTGATAGAGCGACTTTATCAGATTAATCATCCACGAATAGTCACTCGGTTCGACCAGATTCTCGAGGTTCCGGTAAACAATAAAGGATATTGGATATCGAAAATGTGGTTGAAGGGTATGTTCTGCACGGTTTCTGGCTTTAGGGCTGATCGATTGATCTTGCTCGTGGAGATTGGAGACTGCTGAAACCCAAGATGCATATCGTATCTGAAGGCGACCCAGCCCCCGACAATCCTGCTTTTTATCATGACGTCCGCTGTGAACATCAAAACCTCTCACTTGATACTACTACTCGCCGGAGAATATCTACGGAGGTCTGTCACATGTTGCCAACATGAAACAAGACTGAATCTCAGGAAATCTAGGCCACGCGCCTATTGCAGACTTTGTATCCATCTTGGAAACCACTGTCTACTGATGCAGAGCTTTGCTCAGTATGCGATGCCCTTATCCACATCTCAAAAGAAAATAAACGAGAACTGCGCAAACGGGCAGAAAATGAAAAGGTGAGAGGCTCTTCCGTTCGTCTGGAGTCGCTAACCGTTCAACAGGCCAAGCTAAGACGTATGCATGACAATATAGTAACCAGGAATACGACTTCCCTCGATAATGTGCCTTGCGTCTTGATCCCGGCTCAGTTTCTGAACCGCTGGAGGCAATGGCTGAATCGCCCAACAGCCACTAGACCTGAAAAAGTTGACAATACTGCGTTCATTTGCGAACATAACTTACTTGCCATTGATCCTAACTCCGCACTCGATTTTGACTCATCTCTGGCTGTCATCAAACGAAGCGATTGGGATGTCTTGGAGACACTGCAAGTCGAGCTATGTTTGTTGTATTGATCCAACTGAACCGCTTCTCTAGCTATCCGAGTGGCCCGTTGATAACTGTTGAGAAACGCCTTCAAGAAGGCGAAACGGAAGCTAAATTCGTACATGACATTCCGGTGTGCACCGAATGCAATTTCAGAAGGTAACAATTCACACAATGCATATGTGCCCGTCTCACATGAGACAGAAACACTGAGTGGAGCACGACTGATATCACTGTCCGTCTACGTGGTGCCAAGCAAAGGATGGCAGACTTTAACACACTGAAACCTGTTACTTACTCGAGCAAGTCAGGCGCTCGCCGGTCCTCCCGCCTACAGGAGACAAAGGAATGGCGGTTAACCATTTCCAAAGCTACCACTGTTAAGGACATGAAAGTCATGGTGAGTCGCAGCCCTATCACCTTCTGCTTAAGCTGAGTTGTAAACAGCTGCAAGACAAGTTGAATGTCCCAACTATTTGTCAACGACTTTTCCATCAGGAACATGAGCTTACTGATAACGCTGCCACGGCTGCTTCTCTGAATATCTACGCAAACGACGTGCTGGACGTGCGGCAAGAAAACGAGACTGTAGAAAGCGATTCCGATTTCGGCGAGACAGGACCGAGGGATGAAGGAAGAGGTTTTGGGGGTACACTTCTTGCTAGGGGGGCAGACCCGCCGTCATCAAACGGCGCACCACCACTTCCTGCAGGACGTGGAGAGAAATCTTGCAATACTTGCACTTTCTCTAATGAACCAGATGCTGTTAGCTGTACAATGTGCGAAATGCTGTTCATAGAGTAATAAGATGCAAAGTATTCATTTATTTTAGTGCAGTACCCCCTGTAAGAATAGCCTAAGGCATATTCAATAATCACCTGTCTATAGACCGAAATAGATCGCCTTGAAATGCGAAAGAAAAAGAAAAAGAAAAAGAAAGAAGAAAAAAAGAAACATTGATCAGAAGTCCCTTGTACACCCAGAAGAAAAATTGAACCCGGTAGAAAAATCAAATCAAAAAGAAACACCCAAGAAGCCAGACCATTATGCATATCCAGGCATTGAAGGAAGGCTTGGCGGATACGCGCCAGTGGACTGCGGTAATAGTCTCGGGACAGTTCCCGCAGAGTGACCGTAGTGTTGTAAATTAGCTTGAGAAGGATCTGTTACTGGTGCAGGACTCCCTGCTGTACGTGATTTGAGGATCGACGTCGCGGCTACGATGATATCGACCTCTGTTGACGCTGATCCTTCTCGTTTCACAGCTTGGGCAATTGCATCTTGTGTGGCATCGGACAATTCGCTAACTGTCACACTTTTGATGGCAGCGGTTTCTGACTGTTGCACAGGGATACCACCGCTAGCAACAGTCCGGTCTGCGATTACTGTGTGCGCAGCCTGAACCACAACATTCTGGGCAGCAACTGCTAGACGCCGGTCTTGCGAGGGATTATGCCCAGAGATCGCCTTGTCGTAGGCATCCACAGTTTGCTCCAAAACATGTTTTTGCTTTACGAGGTCTTGCAGTTCATTCGGCTTCGGAGGAGAGGCAGAAACAAGCTGCGACTCGGCCTCCTCAGTCACACGCTGTGCAACGCTTTGAAGCACACGAATGACTCTATTGTCTGGGGATTCCGCCGCGACAACTTGTGTCGGACGCGGCTTTGCGCTGCAAGGAGAGTAAGTAGAGAGTTTATCCCAGTGAAAGTAGACTGACCGTTGCACGGCCTGGAAGAGGACAGAATCACTTGTACTTCGGCGGGGTGGATCACCCGCCAGGGAAGGCCGTCGAGATCGGGCAAACGACGTGTCGATTGTAGACACGGGCGCGATAGTTAGATGAAAAGTGTGTGAGAGATGTCCTTCCTGACCATCCAAGACAAACTGAAATAACGAAGAGAAAATTCAGCATCCCAAGCTGATCTATAAGACGTGCAGATATACTTTGGCATTGACCGTAATACGACAGTTCTCAGCTTCCTGGGGTGGGATACCAGAGAGTACATCATCTTTCCATGACAGCCAAGAGGGAAGTGAGGGCGAACTATATTCTACGGGAACATTCTGCCAGGACGCTTGAGGATCCCAAATGCGTGGAGTCCAAGACCATCTCAATCCACAATAAGCAACGCTAGGCGGAGACCCAGCTAGTTTGCGATGAAAAGGGCGAAATTCCCATTTATAATCCCTCATTTTCTTTGCTTCTATATTCCATATGTGATTTCCTTTTGATTTGGCTTTCTTCCCATCCTCATTGAAGCGTAGGATATACTGTTGTCGCCACAGGTAATTACGAACCTGATGTAAGCAAAGAGTGAGGCGGCTAATTAACACCATGATCGAAAAACGAACCTTCTTCATCGGAATTTTTTCTTCCGGATACCCTTGTCTAGCGAGCTGCAAATGGGAGGAAATTAGTCCTTTCCAATACAATTTGATGCCAGCTCACCTCTTCCAAGAATGCAAGAGTAAATGCTTGAATGCGAAATTTAAATGGTCTGAAATCAGGCGATTCGTCGAGCCGTTGCATTTTCTTCGCCATCAGGGTCTGATGAATCGGTTCTCCTTTTGAATCGGTTGCGTCCACTACATGTGAACCGCGGATGAGAAAGGGATGATATATCGATACAAACGATGAGACTCACAGTTCGAACATATCCTGTTAAGGTACTCAAAGAATATACGATCCACTTCCGCTCGATACTCTTGGGGCACATCCGATCCGCTTGCAGAGCCAACGGGGCCATCCGGAGACGCCTATATTAAATCAATTTGTGAAGTCACGCACATATTGACGAAAGCTTACATGATGTACACTTTTAGACGTGCTACCGTCATTATCATCAGACTCAGCGTCGTCGTCGTCGTCGTCGTCGCCGCCACCATCAACAGGCGAATTACGGATACTAGGGACTGTGCTAAGTACATTGCTGGGGATATCTGTGACGACAGAAGAGGACGTTGAAGGGACCGAGCCCTCATTACCAGCAAACCAAGCAGGTGGGGCTGACGAAGGCACTGACTTCCCGGGCACTCTGTCCACATTACTAGACCATGAACCTGCAGGGTCCCTGAAATTGAAGGTGTACGAGCCGGGCACAGCGCCATTGATCGAACCCGATCGGGACATCCTTCCAATGGGAGGACTGATTGTAGGGGCAGTCCCGGCCGCAGTGAGGGGCTGCTGCTGCAAAGCAGAGGCAGGGAATATCTCCCCTATACCATTTGCTACGGGAGCGGTTGCGGACGAAGGTATAACTGGACCAGAAAGTGAACCCGCAGACAAGGAGTGATGATGACGGGTTGGGATGACAGGATCGGACCAGGATGTGCGAATTCTGGGGAATGTCGGGGATGAAGAACTGATGGGTGTTATAGAGCCAAAGTCTGTGGATGCGGTACCTGAGGGGATGGCAGGTGCATAAGTTGAAATTGTGACTTGCTTGACAGGACTGAGAGTACCACGAGCAGAGTAAAAACCGGGAGGTGTTGGAGGTCGAGATGCTGGTCGAGATGATGGCTGCATTGGAATGCCTTGGGAGGGTACTGAGGGAAGCGATATGCCAGCCACTGCGAAACTCGACGAGCTGTCTACGCCTGAAGAGGCTTCGGGTAAACTAAGGAGCATGTCTTCCTGGGGTTCTCTTTTAGGAGCTTTGAGGGTCCGTGGTTCGTCAAATTCCGAAGCACACCGCTTACGAGATTGGTCCGGTGCATTGGGGTCAGAGACGTCCATTGACAACAGGTTGGAAGTTATGCCCGAAGATGGGAAGGGAAGCGGTGTTTGCTCTGGAACGGACACCCCAGGGGTGTGCAAAGGGGGGGGATACGGTGGAACAGAGTATTGTGTTTCTTGCGCTGAAAAAGACATCATGCCTGCAAACATCTGTGAAACTTGCGAGATGCGTTCTTTGAGTACGTCAACTTTAGAACTAGCTTCCGCGTTGTGGTGCATAACGCAAGCCTCACGTGCCGAATTCGCAGTGCGTGCAATGCTGAATTGTTGAGATCAATGTCAGATGATGAGCAGAAGAGGAAAAATGACCTACTCTGAAAGCATGTCGGCCAGGATTAATTGGGTTTTTACCTCTGATGGATCATCCTGCTTGCCTGATACTGCTTCCGGAGCAGCGAAAGCCATGCTCATTGCCTGGGATGATGCATTTAAAAAGGATGTTGGAGTCGTACCGGGAGAAACGGACGTATTTGCCCGACGAGTGGCAACGTTAGGTGGATCCAAGGCAGACTCGAGGGATGAGGTCACGCCTGCACTGTATGATGATGCAGATCCATGGATGGAGGGTGAAGGTACTTGGGACAGCGGGGGCGAGACGGAAGAAGATTGACTGTTCGGCACCGGTTCAAGATTCATGGCGTGTCCAATGGATGGCACTGTCGTAAGCGAGTCAAAGGTTGGGAGATCGGTCAAGAAGCCAGGTGGGCCTGCACGGATATTTTGTGGAGGTACCATAGCCTCTATTGAGTTCAAGAACACTGGGGTGACCATCTCAGACATGCTAGGCACACACATCGAGGTAGCCGTTCCATTCACATTGTTGGCCATGTTCGCGAAAGCAGAGGGAGGTTCCATTAACTGGTTTTGTACGGATGATGAAGGATTGGGTAAAAACCCAGGAGATATCGAATGAGGTATAGGTGTGGTGTCCATTACAGCAATACCCCCATTCTGTTCGGCCCGAAATGAGGCTGCGCCCATAGCCGACATATTGAAGGCGCAAGAAAATTGAGTCGACCACTTTGAGAGGTCGCACAAAGGCCGTTAAGCACGTAGCCTATATGAAAACGAGGCCAAGATCAAGGTGATCGAGCGCCTCAGAAGGGATCTTGAGGAAACTTATGTGTCAGAAGATGAAGTCTAAGGTTCCAAACCTATCGAACGGGTATCTGAAAGTTAGCAGGAAAGCAAGAAAAGGCTAATCAGGTAGAGTAGGCTAAAGGGGAAGACTGGAGAGACGTAGCAGTGAAGAACGCGAAAAAGGGGAGCAACGGTAAAGAGAAGGAAGGAGTGGCGACTGGAAGAGCTTAGTTCCGTCGCTGGTCCTAGTATATTGTACCTCTCTTGTCGTCACATATGTCACAATTGTATACTGCTTTTGGTCATTGACCGATACACGGTCTACTTAAAGTCAACACGTACTTATAGTCTGCTTAGGGGGCCAAGTCACGCCAGAGATTGTGATGGAGATCATTGGTATAGATCGGGAGAAAGCTGTTGCCTAACCACCCAAATGGGAGAGGATCGAATAGAAACAACAGAAGCTCAAAATGAACGATGCCCTACACATGCTGCTTAGGGTCTACCGGGTCTCAGGTACGAGCGACCGATGACGGCATTAGTGGAAAAATTCATATCACTAGGGCATGAATGTATGAAATCAGTACCTCCTCCTCCCTGGGCTGCGGGAACGTTCTCTATCTCTCCGCCTCTCGCTGTTAAAAGACGATCAGTATGGACCCCGACAGTAAAACGGAAACAAGCCACTAACTCATAACGAGACGACGAGTGCCTCTCATATCCTCTATCGCGATCACCTCGTTCCCGATCGCGATACTCTTCACCACCACGCGATGCCCGGTAATCACCCCCACGATCACCACCGGAACGGGAAGGTGTCCCAGAAGGTGCTACAGCACCGGTTGCACCGGGAACGGCAGGCGTTGAACTAACAGGCGCCATCTTCCTCTTCTCACGCTCTTCTCTAAACTTGGAAAGCATATTACGCAGTTCGTGATAGCCCAAGTGCATCTAACGCGGCGAAGAAGCCGTAAGTTAACTTCAAAACGAAACGACTTTGGCAACCGGGAACATACTTTCCCCCCAAAGTGATCAGCAAGACGACGATCGGAATCCAGCACTGAAAGGTATGCGCCACACACATCACAGACCCGCAGCTTTTGGTGTCCCGAAGCACCCGAAGTATCCGTTAATTGTTGAAGTTCACGCTGTGAGAATAGTGAACTTCGGAACCTGTGAATATCTGCTGAAACCACTCACCTCCTTGTCAGACTTTTCGCTTTTTAAGGCCTCTATGGCAGCCATCTCCCGCATAGACTCATCCACTTTCCCCTGCTCCCCTACACCACAAATATATACAGATGTGAGAAATAACATAATGTCAACGTACCTAAGCTTTCAATTTTTTCCGTCCCTCCCTGGATTGCCAACTCAATTTCGGCGATTTCTCGCATCTGTCAAAAGTTAGATATTTCGCTAGGACACAAAAGTTAGTTCGACACAAACCAAATTTGTCGTCTTTGCATTTTCTTCTGGCGTCTTCTCCAGCCTTCGATGCGCAGCTCGAATTCTCCGATCACACTCGTCCACAAACGCAAAAATATTAGATTCGTACTCCATTTGAAAGCGATTAAAGATAGGATCGTTCGGGTTGACTTCCTTGGCAGCGAGATATTCGGTTTTGAGACGTTCCGTGTGTGATTTTGGGCACGCGCCAAGATCCATTTTCTATACGGTAAATAGTATAAGCGAATGCCAGCGCTTATTGATGTTGAAACGCACCGTATTAGTGAAAAGTGCATGCGGGCAAGTACCACACAAGAAGTTCCTGCAGACCTTGTCGTCAGACCAAACCAGGTTGGCATTAGCAACACCCATTGCCTCTGGACCCATCATTTGCTGTTGGAACATGAGAAACCAAGCTTGCTCTACCCACGACTACATACCTCCAGCAGCTTCCGCTGCATTTCAGCGAGTCGACCCATTTTGTATGATGGTTGTGGAGAAGTGGTATTGAGATGTGGTTCTATTTGTCAAAGGCCATAATGGCAAACACGGACCATGACTGAAAATTGTTCAAACTAACGTTCATAAGCGTTATATCCCAGGGAGGTTCGATGAGCCTCGGCCGGGTAAAATGTTCGAGAACAAACACGTACGAAAGTCTCCGCAGACTGAAGAGAACTAAGGAGATTCGGGAGACTTTGGAGATGAGCTTAGTAAGCCTGATGGTGGCTGGACGCTTTGTCATCAAACAATGACAAGCAGTATGTAGTCGCGACTATGCCGCTCGTCGTATCTCAGCCACCGCAAGGCCTGGACATGTAGATGGCGTTCAACCAGTTGCACGATTGAAGGGTTTTCTTGGGCTTGGAGATGCCATTCGGATGGAGAGAGCTATGGTATTCATCCTCACACCGCACAGCCTGCTTCACACAACAAGGACAATAAGACACCGCGACCATAAAAGGACAATAAACACTGTCAAATGACGCGTCGTCACGCGTATCACGCGCTATCACAATTGATCAATATTGCAATTATCATGGAATGGATGGTGGTGTATCTAAGTAGACTTCCTCAACTGTTCAATAGGAAAACATGTTGACAGAAGGTATGCTGGGAGATAGGCTAATGGCATCAAGGATGACAGGAAAGATTAAGTGAGTTGTATGATCAATGAAGCTCATCATGTTGCAGCATTAGGTAGAACCCAACTGCGTCCACGTCCACGTCTACGACTGCGACTGCGCCCCCCTCCCCGCCCAAGTCCTCGGCCACTCTGAGCAGACGTAGGGCTGAAGTTCGTAGGCGATAGTTGCTCCTGCGATGAATGACGATGAAAAGTCGATTGTTGCATATAATTTGCGGCAGGCTCGGATGCTGAGGTTGGCTTGGACGGCGGAGTTGGAGGAGGGGTAAACCCGCCGAAGCGCATAAGAAGCTTTGTGATATCGTCAGCATTTTCCTTGTCCTTCGCTGACCTGTTTGGACGCGATAGACTTATGCCACCAGAAGTAACCCGAAACCACGCATCATTAATGTCGTGAGTGGTCGCAAGACCTTTGTCAAGGACCATCCAGACAAGTTCCGGCTCACATGAATCAAGCGCCAGCGACAGGGGAGTGTGTGGTGGGGGGGCACTGTAAATTGCCTTTGTATCTTCGTTTGGGGGGTGGATTTCAAGGAAGTACGTTGCGACAGGGATATGTCCGCTCTGCAGAGCAACATAGAAGGCAGAGAGCCCCGCAGAGTCTCTCTCCTCTGGATCAGCACCTAAAAAGCGCTGAGTGACAGTGACATGCCCAAATGAAGATGCTGACCATGATCATCCAGCCATTGAACCAGATCAACATCACCATTTCGGGAAGCAATGTGCAACAGCGTCTCCTTAGAGTCTTTGGGAGGCATTTGCACGAATGCTTGGCATTCCACTTTCACCTCACCACCGGCAGCGTCGACATCGTCCTCCCACACACCTTTCTTGACTTTCGCGGCGTCACCATCTCGCGCGGCACCAAAGACTGCTGACCGAGCTAATTGGACTCGACACTGTTGCTCTCGAGCCGTTTGCTCCGCTTTCTGGCGTTGTACTTCAGCTTGTGCCTTTCTGTTCTGCTTTTTGGTTTTTTTACGCTCGTCGGCCGCCATTTTTGCTGAGTTGGAGCTGTGAATAATCTACCAACTAAACGAGAGAAACCAGACCTTTCTCGCGTTCTTTCTTTGCCTCTTCCCGGCGAGCAGCCGCTTCTTGTTTTCTACGTTCTTCTGCAGCCACTTGTTCTTCGTAAGATTTTCGGACACGTGCCTTAAATTGTTCTTCTGTCTCTTCCGGTACTTGGGGACGACGGCTGAAGCCTGATGAAGGTTCATGACGACGTCTTTGGTGCTAGTAAAGGAACTCACGGGAACGAAGATGAGAATGGGCTTCACCTTTCATAACCAGGTCGAAAAGAAACCTGATACAAGAAATAGGTCAAATTGGTTGGACGGAATGCCATAATGACCCACAAGTGCATTAAAATCTCGAGATCGTCATCAGACATGTCTTCAAAGTCCGAATCGTCCTCATACTCATCGTCATCAAAGTCATCATCGTCATTATAATCATAGTCCCGCGCTTGAGGCCTCCTTGAAGCATTCTCGAGATATTTGGAGAGGACGCGATACGCTTCACCAATTTGTTGAAATTCGGCAGTGGCGCTGGTATTATCAGGATTTTTGTCAGGATGTGTGAGGAGCGCTTTCTATGAACAAATAATACTGTGATAAGTAGACGATAGAAGAGTACGAACTGTCGTGATTCACCTGCTTATATGTGCTTCTAATGAGTTCTAAGGACACTCCCTGTAATGATCGTCAAAAACAGCATCTGAAAGAAAGAAAGGGTAAAATACCTCTTCTAGACCGAGTACCGCGTATGCCTCTGTAACTGAAGGTTTAGGCATAGGGTGCTATGGTGAGAGGAGAGTGATGCAGCGTGACAGTAGAAAAAGGGACGTGACGCGAAGTTACGCGACGCGTTTCGGAGTTGCAATTATATATTTGGCATGGAAGACAAGTCATTCATCGGAGGGTTCATTGACAACAAGTTCGTCAAAATATTTCTTTTTTGGTTTTTTATAATTGAAGGTTCAAGCGTAGTCCATACTTTCAGGCTGGCTTTGGTCTTATGGCAAGTTTCGGGGGTTTATATCACACCTTCGCACTAACTTACGTTCTTTCAGAGCCTAGGGGTCGGCTTAACAGTGCTACGACAAGGACTCATTTTGGGAACGACAACCCTCCGTCGACGGATGCTCGTGTCTCTCGAAATCAACAATAAAGACCGTGCATACGAGTGGTTTCTTGCATGGATGGCTCATCAGTCGGCAGCAAAAACCAGCAGATCCCTCGGCTCAACACCATGGATTCGTAGCCACCAGCTCAGTGTCGAAACCCTGATCGAACAACGTAAAAATGGCAGTTCATCGGCGTTATTCAAACTCGTTGCCGGTCCCGGTACCCATTGGTTCAAGTATCGTGGTGTTTGGATGCAGGTTCACGTTTTTGCACCTTTGCTACAGACGGATGCTTATGTCTAGTCAGGTTAAACGTGAACGGGAGACACGATCTATGCAACTCATGTCAGGCGTTCCATGGGAGACTGTCACTCTTACTACACTATCCCGGGATCGAACTTTGTTTCCTGAGCTGCTTTCCGAAGCGAGAGATCTTGCCATGAGCGGGCACGAAGGGAAACTAGTCATCAATACGGCTTGGGGGATCGAATGGAAGCCATTTGGTCAACCACGCCAGAAACGACCTCTGCACAGTGTCGTATTACAACCAGGGGTATGTGAAAGAGTTGAACATGACATCAAGTCATTTCTACAGAGACGCAAATGGTATGCTGACCGAGGTCAGTGCTTGCAAGTGTCCATTGTACACCTCCAATTATCATTGCATCGACAACTACGTAACAGGCATTCCATATCGTCGAGGCTACCTATTATATGGCCCTCCGGGGTCAGGGAAAACCTCATTCATTCAAGCATTAGCTGGGTCACTCTCATATGACATTTGCCTTCTTAACCTATCGGAAAGAGGTTTGGGAGATGACAAACTAACTCACCTCTTATCGAATGCGCCAGAGCGCAGTTTTGTGTTGATTGAAGACGTCGACGCTGCCTTCAATAAACGTGCACAAACCAGTGAGGACGGGTAACAATATTTTTTCTTTGATTCGAGAGGCCTTCGACATTGACAACGTCATATCCTAGATATCAATCTTCTGTCACGTTCTCTGGATTTTTGAACGCATTAGATGGGGTTGTCTCTGGAGAAGAGCGCATCATTTTTATGACGACAAACCATGTCGATAAGCTGGATCGCGCTCTCATTCGGCCTGGTCGGGTAGATCTCGCAGAGTGCATCGATGACGCTAGTCCAGCACAGGCGAAAATACTGTTCACGCGTTTCTATGGAGGTGAAGATGCCAGCGAAGAAGAGGTAGGGAAACTTGCCAGTGCATTGCAAAAGATACTGGAGGAAGAAAAAGAAAGTGGAAGGAGTGTGAGTATGGCCGCTTTACAGGGATTGTTCATACGGAATAGCGCCACAGATGCTGTTGCGACTTGTCGCGATCTCTTCGTTACCAGACGGACAGTGTAGATCCGTATCCTTTCGTAGAATAATCATTGGAACAAATGCATTCATCAAAAGACTGCTCTCCGCTTCCGACCAGTATACTTCGAATCGCGTGGAACGTCCTCTTTTCCTCGCTTCCGATACAGCTAAAATATTGCCGGGTTATGAACATCGTCATCGAGATGATAGAAGTGATATAGAATCTGACCTCCTTTTTGTTTAATATCCAATCTTTATCCTTGATACTCTTCCGTTTCCCTTTTTTCTCCTTCCCGCGTTCTCTATCTCTCCGTCTCTCGAACTTCGCCCTAGTCTCATCTTCCTCTCCCTCTAATCCTTTTGGTATTTGCTGCTGCGCTCCGCCCCCGCCGACGAGTAAACATAGGAAGACCTTTCTAGCCTTATTGGAATTGGGATAGTCGACTACAATTCCCCCACCAAAACCAGCTTTTTGCGCAGAGGACGTGATGAGTTGAATCTGATCGTCAGACGAGGGATAAAATTGAAAAACAGCACGTGAAGGGTTTCGAAGAGCAGAATGTAATGTAGTAAAAAAGCGATTTAGCCGATGTGGAGGCGAAGACATTGGATGCGATGTTTCTGCATTCAACAGCCATTGGAGCACAGATATGCTGTACAGAGAAATCAATAGCCTGCGGTCGAATGATTGAGTTGCATACCTGATTGCGCCGTCAAAGCTTCCTGGTCGGAAACCAAACCCCTGACCAATGTCATGCATGAAAAGATCACCCTCGACCTCCCTCTCCAAGGCAACCTCTGCCTCGTTGCATCAAGCAGATGTTTACGAGGGTTATATATGCTCACCAAGCATACTGGGCGCGATGTCCACCCCTGCCCATATGTAACCTTCTTCATCTAGGATTTCGCCGGAAAGACCTGACCCGCAACCAATGTCAAGCAAAAACGCAGGATCGCCTGGAGGGAGATTCAGCAACTCCAGAGCCCGATACGTCATGTCTGCCTGAATTTGCTGATTTCGTGTACTGCATGATAAGAATCAGCCTGGAGTGAAAGGTGATCGAATAGTCAAAGGAACTTTTGCGTGTATTTCTTGGCCTCTGCATCTCCGTAGTACTTTCGAATCAAACATTAGTGCGGCAAATCTTGGACGAGAGAGAGCCCAGCGTACAATTTCTGGAGGAGCCTGGAGTTCGGGTCTTGACATAGCGAGGCGAAAGCTGAAGTAACGAAGACTTACGCCTTTCTGCAGGTAGAGTGAAAGTTGAAGCTTCAAGCTTTATCTCCGCCACGAATTCGAAGAGGGCTCCGCTCAGGACGAAGCACTACATACTTATTTACAAACTACCAAAACGCTCGCCATCATATCTCTTTGAAATTGTCTGTATATGCGAAACCAGTCGTAAATGTGGGCTAGGTGCGAGTCGGCGTGTATCTTGTAAACGAAGCGAGATCTCGCTGGTTCATCCACAAATGTTTGTTGTGGAACCTCGAGGACGTCGAGCGTAGATACGTAACCTAGATAATCCTTGTGTAGCGTAGAGACTCATGACCGTCCGTCTCACGCACGAAGGGTTAGCAAGCTGAACTCGAGCCTATAGCTATAGGTATGCAGTTATATATTGCAATTTGTTCCAGTGTTACTTCCTCGCTCCATAACCGCACACCACAAATTCTTCATTCAATATGATTCATACATCTTTCAAACCGTGTACGAAAATCGAATATGTCAAGATTCGAACAGCGAACAGCTGCTGGAATCATCCATGGATGAGGAAGCTGTGTGAAATCGGCAGCCTTGTGGGCTGGTGAGCACAGTGATCGTGGCAAAGGGAGGAGCTTCTCGGAGAATTCGCCTAATCCAACCGCCCTATCGTTGTAAGCTTGAACAGGGGACGGAGTTTTTATACACACTTGATCAGAAATGCCCCTCTCCGGCTAGTCGTCTCCAATAGGCACTTCTTCCTCTAGATATTTCACGAGCTTGACTCGTATTTCCGTGCTTTCGTCACCACGAAGCACGTCTGATATGAAATCTACTTGTACCTGCATCTGAACCTGGAACATCATGAAAGTATGAACTTTAGTTCTAACGAGTGCAGATTGATGGATGTCCATAACCGCTTACCATTTCCAACGCCCCTCGAATCACACCACACAGAACATTGCTAAACCAGAGTCCGCCTTCCAGTACCTCCTCTGGTAGTTCTACAAACTCCGCGAGCGGATTTTCATCCAACGTCAGAGTAAATGACGATCCGACGTTCGCCTGAGTTATTGAATGACTGCTCTCAGGTCGGCTTGGTGATGGTGGAGGAACAACTCCATGCGAAACGGTTGGTGTGATGTTGAGGAAAGATTTGAATCCAACCTAAGAGTTCAGGATCACGTCGAGGGTCAAAACGTTTGTTACTGGCGCCAAATAGGTTGACAGACCTTTGAAATAACTTCCCCGACCTCTCTGAAATCTGCGCATCGCCCTATCGCACTTTTCGCAAGGAAATCTTCGATTAGGCGGATTCCGATGTTATATCCCATCTTTTCCAGTTGTTTGTTCACTTCCGCATAATCTTCGTAGTCTTGAATTAACTGGACTACGAGCGCACCATATGTTAGGGCGAAAAGCTCTGCATTCTGTAAAAGTCAGGTTCAAGAGATGTACATATTATAGAGCAACTCACAATCTTTTCTGATCTCCCCTTCCACAGATCTTCGCCAATGTTTTTATACTGCTTGCTCGCCGATGCCATTTGCGAATGGTCACAAACGCGTTACGTCACATTCAACCACATATACCGGGTCCCTACACATGCACTGGCAGCTTAGTGATAGTAATTTTATACATTGCTTCATACAAGCCGGGGAAGTGGCGATGTAAGTAGTAATCTCACTTCACTTCGTGAATACTGTATACGTAAGTAGAACGGAAATATCGCAAGGACTTAACGTGATATGGTGCACAGTTGCATCGCCGACATCTGTTTTTGAAGGGTACAACACTATAATCATCATATCAGTAGCGATCCAGTTGGTTGAGTTTCTTTGCTGTTTTGGCGTTAGACTGCGTATTCTGCCCCCGAACTGGAAGGTGCATTGCATGTCTTCTCCCCACATAACTCCCAATCATCCGTTGGTGCGCAATATTCTCCCGAATCATCCTTCTCAACTCCGATTCGATTTTGAGCTCTTTTAAAGGATCCTTTGCCGTAGCACCTTTTGAAGATTCGGACCGCTTTAGCTTCTTCGCCTCTCGCGCTGCTTTAATGGCGTTGAATTCGTTCTGCAGTTCTTGCATAGATTTATTTGGCGGAGGTGGTTTAAAGCTCGGCTCAGCTAATGGATAGCGGGGTAATGGTAACGATGTGCCAGGGGAAGAGAGGAATGAGGCCAGTGCAGTTACTTGGTAAGGTGAAAGGTCTTTCATTTTGCACTTGTCGTGAATCTGAAGACGTGCACAAAGCCTGTGCGCTGTGTGGTGACCGACGCCATAGAACCGCGTCAAAGCAAGCTGTTCCCAGAACATGTTTCAGACTGGCTTCAGACCTGTAAATAATCGCTACTTACCCGCGCGAGGCTAGTATCTTGCAGGTTTATGCCAAGGATATGGACCATTGTAGTCAATGAACATTATGATTAATGGACCTTCATACGAAACTTTTCCCCTGATTCAAACTCCGCTACGTAACGCCCTGCTTCAACCAGCTCTGAACTAAGTCCCAACTCCTACAATCCAGCTATGTCGGCTAGTAAAGCTGAAGGGCGTCGAGAAGACGCTCTGGCAAAGCAACGCAATCAGATGCGTGAAGAGTTTGAACGCCAGAAACAAACTCTGATCAATGAAACCGAGAAATCCCGGCCTTCAGCTAACCGCTTCGTTGGCCAACATGATTCGATGGAAGAGAGTCTAAAGAATAGTACTGTTGGTTTGGTGCGCCTCGAAGATTTCCAGCAGAAGAGGAAAGAGCTGGAGGAGGCGAAGGCTAGGGAGGCCGCACGGACTAATGATCTGAAGTATGTTCTCATTTTTGTATTGCCACATCCTTCTGTTCTCCATCGTATTCGAAGATTAGATGGCTTATAGGATGTGGAGAATCTGTTTAGGGATGACACGAGAAGAATGAGGAAGCGTAAGAAGGCCGCAAAGGCCACCCTTTCTTTTGCGATGGATGACGAGGGCGAAGGCGAAGAGCTTGAAAATGTTGACGAGGGGCGAAGAGCATCGTCGAAAGACAAAGAAGAAGATGGTCCACCTCCAAAAAAGAGCAAGTTCCGGAAGAATCCCAACGTCGACACCTCTTTCCTACCCGACCGAGAACGCGAGGAAGCTGAG
Organism: Tricholoma matsutake; assembly: GCA_026075535.2. Classification (NCBI taxonomy): domain Eukaryota; kingdom Fungi; phylum Basidiomycota; class Agaricomycetes; order Agaricales; family Tricholomataceae; genus Tricholoma; species Tricholoma matsutake. The sequence goes on along the minus strand of AP026541.1, from coordinate 8,280,728 downwards.
AGGAAAGAACGTGAACGTCTTCGGGTTGAATGGCTGGAAAAACAAGAGGAGATAAAAAAAGAGGAAATCGAGGTGGTTTACTCATACTGGGATGGAAGCGGACACCGAAAGAGTGTAGCGGTATGTACTATATGGTTCTCGGGATCCCATGCTATTCTTTCGCTCACGGCCTGGTTTAGTGTAAGAAGGGCGATGACATTGGCAGCTTCTTAGAAAAATGTCGTCAACAGTTCTCTGAACTCAGAGGTGTCAGCGTAGATAACCTGATGTATGTGAAGGTGCGCAGGACAGCTATTGTCTAGTCACTCCCTCTCTTACGTGCAATTTCCGCAGGAGGATCTCATAATACCTCATGTAGGATCATTCTCTTTTTCTTGACGATGTTCTCACAATTGCGCAGCATTACACATTCTACGACTTCATAATAAACAAGGCACGAGGGAAATCAGGGCCTCTGTTCAGCTTTGATGTTCACGACGATGTTCGTCTGCTTGCTGATGCCACAAAGGAGAAGGATGAGTCTCATGCAGGCAAAGTTGTTGAAAGGAGTTACTATCAGAGGAACAAACATATATTCCCAGCATCCAGATGGGAGGTAAGTGCTCTGCCCTGTACTGAAATTATGCTAGCTGATTGTATGCGTTAGGTCTTTGATCCTGAGAAGAACTACGGGAAGTACACTATTGCCTGATTCATGAGGTACATATGTTAGCTAGAACCCTTCTAGCGGTCATTTCAATTATTAAACAACTTGTTGCTGTGGTACTTGTTACTCATGCTTCTCCTTGTTCTTCTTCTCGTGAAGCTTACTCAGGCTGTCCGATTACCAGGTATGTAGGCCAGACAACTACACGATATGACCAGCCTATCATCCAGGTACAAATAGCAGAGAATTCATGAGACGCGTTCCCCGCCGGTTGGCTCCAGATCCAATATTAATAGTTTTCAACATACCATCTAATCCAATAGTGACAATTCTTCCGATGGCACCAGTAAGAAACGCCCGTGTCGTCAGGTTCATATTTTACTTCAGTTACTCCAATTGCAAGCTCTCTAGTGGGGAAAAGACTCTAGTTATTTACATTATAAATCATGTGTGGAAGGTGGGGGAACAGTTGGATGATGCTAGTCGAGCGTCACCGTTACCGTTGATACTTCAAAAAGACAATAAAATATTCAATGGGGGCACCGCGGATTGAACGCGGGACCTTCAGAAACCTTACTTAAGCTTCAGTCTGCTGCTCTCCCAACTGAGCTATGCCCCCTCATGTTTTGTTTGCTCTTACTGGCCAATATCGTACGGTCTATATCGTGGGAACTATTTCCCTGCGTTTAATAATTAACAGTCCAGCTCTCATCCAGCCCTCATCCTCATCTCATGTCTGGTACTGGTGCCCGTGAAAATGTGTTCGCGACGCGAATGGCGCTTACCAACACTAAACTACGTCTTAAAGGCGCGCAAACAGGGCACTCGCTCCTCGCTAAAAAACGAGATGCACTTACGACAAGATTCAGAATGATCTTAAAGAAGGTCGATGAGGTACGCAGGTTCTCTTGTATGCGTCTGTTCATGTGTGGAATACGCTGAACAGGTGAAGGAGTAGGCCAAACGGAAAATGGGACGAGTGATGCAGCTAGCATCTTTCTCGATGGCCGAAGTTACGTATGCGATTGGAGATATATCATATCTTGTACAAGAACAAGCCAAGTCGGCGACTTTCAGGGTCAAGGCGAAACAAGAGAATGTTTCTGGTGTCGTTCTTCCAGCTTTTGAAGTTGATCGCACTAGTGGATCTGGTACGTCTTCGATGTCTCCTCCTGTATTGGTATTGGCTAACTCCTAGGGCTAGACTTTAATCTCACTGGTCTAGGACGCGGGGGTCAGCAGGTCCTGAAAGCAAAAGAGGTCTATGCCAAGGCGATCGAGACGCTGGTCGAACTTGCGTCGCTCCAAACCGCTTTCACCATCTTGGACGAGGTAATTCGTGCGACAAATAGGCGCGTGAATGCCATTGAACATATTGTCATCCCACGCCTGGATAATACCATCAAATACATAATGAGCGAGTTGGACGAGATGGACAGAGAAGAATTTTTCAGGTATGCTGGCTTTGCTGGTCTCGAATCAGATGGATCTAATGTGGTATGTCAGATTAAAGAAAGTACAGGGAAAGAAGAAGCGCGACACTGCCGCAAGGAACGCAGCAGAGTCGCTGACGGAGGGGACAACAACCGAGCAGGAGGCAGAAGTCACGACTGATTTGTTACGCAGTAAGGATGAGGACATCATTTTTTGAATGCTCGTAATTTCCTGTATAACCGTACGCTATTCTCATAGTTGCAATGATACGATCGTCAATGTGCTACTTTGCAAGTGCAGTCGGTCTGCCAATTCGGGGTCAAGTAATAGGCTTCATGTGCAATATGCATAGATACATGGATTTGTCAGGAGAAAAAAAAAGTGAATGGCCAGCGTGTTACTATGGTCAACTCCCAATCAGTAAAACGTTTGACAGAACATGCAAAAGACGAACATCGACCATCTCCACGTCTGCCGGAGCGCTGGAAGACTTGGTCCGATCCTTCCTGTCCAGGATTGCGCGGCTGATGACATACCCTCGTCAACACAAAACTCTCGCTCTGTTGTGACATTGAAACGTACCGATCCTTATCCAATTTAATGGTTGTTATAACAACATTGCTCGGGTGGATACCAATAGGTGCTGTTGCACCATTCGACTTGTCGCGTTGTACACGGTCAACATGGATCACCCATTTCTTACGATACACCTGGGTCACTTTTCCTTCACGTCCCTTGTATTTTCCTCGAACAATTCGAACCTCGTCGTCCTTACGGATCGGTAGTGAACGAGTCTGATAAGCAAACTTTCAGGAATTGTTAATAAACCCTCATTTAAGGTGTGACGCACGTTGTGCTTGCCACGCAGCTCTTTCGAGAGGGCAGATGACATGATTTTCCGTCGAATGGACGAAGGCGCAGAGAAATGCGCTTTCCGAGACTTGCGCCGCGAGGACGAGACGTCTAGAAAAGTTGATAATTAGCGTTTGGCTTGCCCAACACCAAGATGAAGTCCATCTAAAACCCAAACTTGACATCCATCCCAATTCTGCACAGAAAACGACCAACGGGACGCGAATTGCGAGATATAGGCAGGAGTACAATCATATTGCTACGCACCGGCATTGAACTTCATTTTTGGCGAGAAGGTTTCCTCAGGACACCGAACACGACAGAGAGACACTTTCCTGCGACTTGACGTTCCCACGGTCAACCTTATTCCGGTCACGTGACTGGGACTTGTAGTGAGCTCAAGTTGCTTTTTCAAGTTCTTGAAGTCTTCTATTCACATCCATGTCGACCGACAAAGTTCGCCCTGCGAAGCTCAAATTCAAAGGGGAGAAGACGAAGAGGAAACGAAGGAGGGAAACGGACGACGTTGGAAGAGCAAGCGGAAGTAAGCGAAGAGAAGACGACGAAGATCCCGAAACATGGGTGCTGCCCGAAAACCCATACGAGATTCGTGGTCCCACATTCATCATGCATCCTTCAGACCCATCCCCTGTCTCTGTGAATTTCAATTCCACAGCGACTCGCCTTGCTTTGCAAACATTGGACAAGGAAAAGCTTGAAGATGGAACTGATCCTCCGAAGCTACTGGACCGGATACCCACCGATGTTTCCCAAGTATGGGTCACAACTCGCGTTGCTGGTTCACCAACAGTCAATTTGCGGACGGGTACGGGAGAGGGCAAGTTTCTCTCATGTGATGCCCACGGCTTGGTTTCTGCAGATCGGGACGCTCGGGGTCCCCAAGAAGAATGGACACCCGTCATCATGCCAGACGGGATGATTGCTTTCATGAACGTATATGAGAAGTATCTGAGTGTGGATGAGATGGCAGGGGGAGCTCTGCAGCTGAGAGGAGATAGCGATGAAGTTGGCTTCGGGGAACGGTTTTGGATCAAAATTCAGAGCAAATACAAGAAAGAGGCGAACGAGGAGGAGAAGAAGAAGGATGGTCAAACTGCGTCCCCCGCAATTGATGAGACAAATACAAAGTGCGTTTTATGTTATTTCGAAAGGCTGCGCCTGATCTCCCATGTCATTGCCAGCCGCCTTTATCAGACTTGGGGTGCTGGTCGTATTGTGACTTCCAAGGATGACAATAAAAAGGTATGCCTTGAATGGTTGTCAGATCTTATCTTTTATTCATTTTTGATTAGCTCAAGCAAGCTAGCAAAGAGGGTCGTCTCGCAGAAGCCCTGCTGGATCGCCGGGCGAAATTGAAGAGGTCTGTCTAGTGTCAGTTGCTGATAAGTTACTCAATATTCGCAATACAGTGATCGATTTTGTTAATACCCGAGTCCATCGTGTCATTATACTTAGTAGCGTCGGCACCTCGTCTCCAGGCCTCTCAGCACAATTACTACGTTCAATCTAGCAAATGCTACCTGCAAGCTCTAAGGCTGTTCTGGAAGGACCTAGAGTCGAAGCTATTCAATGTCGCTGTCGCTGTCACTGAAATCTCCTTGAACATGGTTACCTGCTAAGTTAGCGCCACAAGTCTCAAGAAGTAACTTGGTGATTTTTCTGATCAGTGTGAGAACGCAGTATCTCTGTGACTAAGATATATGCTTATCCCTAATGCCAGGCTGGAGCTTCCCAAAAAGAGCAGAGAATGCAGGTGATACACTCTGCAAAGTAAAATGGCAAGACGTAGTCTAAAATGTAGGCTTACAAGTTTCTACATTCTCCCTGGAGCCTGAGGTGTACTACTATCCAGTGGATGTGCAATTCACACTCCCTGATGCTGCTGATGCATGCCCCAGACTCCTCAACCTGCTGTGTTCCTTTGGAATGTAGGAGCTACTGGCTGTCTTTTTTTTGCTATAGGCCTAGGCATCAGCGATGAGGATGAGGCTCAGTCTGTTCCAAAAGATGATGCTCTGAACGAATAACTCAGTGTGTCAACTTCATCAGTGTTTTTTCTTGCGGTGGACGCAAAATTATTCTCTTGTACTTCTGATTGAATTTATACGTTTTGAGCAGGCCTATTCAAATCTAGAAAAGTTTATTGCTATTCTATTCAAGCGCTTAAGTTGAATAACGATCGAAGGAATGCAATTGCTCAGAATCGAGAGCCTGAGTAAACTGGTAAAACAACAGGAGACAGATGCTGATGAATGTATAGGATAAATGTATTCGGCCTGATGGTGTTGTAATGTAGATCGCATTCATGGGAGCTGATGGCAGAAGGACGACAAAAGAAACGCTTTAAAGATCTTCTTCGTCATCGGGGAGGGGAACCGCTTCAGCCTAAGAAGATGTGATATATAGAATGATCGTGTATCCTGAAAGATTGGAGTGCATACCCGTTTCAACTCGGCCTCATAAATGGCCATCAGATTAGCGTCAACAGCAACCTCTGCCGGAGCAAGAGCGGGAGCGGCAACAAATTCCAGGGTGGGATTTCTAAATGAATTCAGGTTTCTATACAAAGCATGAGGAGCATGAGCGAACATACCCTACCAACTTCCTCGCCAACCAGAGGAAGGGTTTCTCGAAGTTATAATTGGACTTCGCCGAGATCTCAAAGTATTGGAGGTTCTTCTTCCGATGGAAGGTAACCGCTCCGGTCTTGACTTTTCGTTCCTGTTACGATTCAATAGGTTGGCAGTCAACTTCATTGATTAACCTAACATCGCATGAGCACGAACCTTGACATCTACTTTGTTGCCACAGAGAACAATAGGAATGTTTTCGCAGACGCGTTCGAGATCACGATGCCAGTTGGGAACATTCTTGTAGGTGATTCTGGACGTGACGTCGAACATAATGATACCACATTGACCCTGGATATAGTATCCATCCCGAAGCCCACCAAACCTTTCCTGGCCTGCAGTATCCCAAACATTGAAACAGATAGTTCCGAAATTAGTCGAGAACGACAGAGGATGGACCTCGACGCCTAGTGTGGCTGCGGGGATAAAAAGTAAGTGACAAGATCGCCCAGGTCCCAAGGCAAGGAAATGTAGCTCATGCACGGATGTGAAAAGTTTATACATACCTATGTACTTCTTTTCGAATTCACCAGTCAAGTGGCGCTGTGGGATCTCAAGATCAGGAAACGATCTTGTGAGGCATCTGAGAGGCGTACCTTCACAAAAGTGGTTTTCCCAGTGCCGCCGTCACCAACTGGATATAAAAGACCCAGATCGTATACAGAACGTGCATTGCAGTAGTTTTGAAGACGGATTATCCAAAACAAAGGGAGATCGAGGGATCGATTGAAAAGTTTTCAGTGACAATCTGTATTAGAACTGGACAGCCGTGACCGAGGAAAGAGGCGCATACCGAGGACAAGCTTGAATGTTGGGATCGTAACTTCAGCCATACTGAATTTCAGAGATTTCAAAGAAAGAGAAAGTGCGATGAAGAGAGCAGAAGTTGAAAATCTGGGTCAGATTATCTAAGGTCTGGCAATTTCCGGGTCCGATTATCATCTGGTCTCAGACTCTGGGAGTCTTCGACAACTTAGTAAGTTGACACTCGGATATTAGTTCCTTTATGGCACGTTCCCGCAAAGAAACTGAAGCACTGACGCGTGTATTTCCCAGGTCTCTAACCCAGGAAGTATTCAAGGAGAGCATCACACTGCTTTAGTGCAATGAAGACGTGGACGGCACCAACACTCGTTTGTTTTCTACAGTCTGATGTGTTATTGTTCACTACAGATATCCGTCGTATTAATATAAACGTGTGCTGTATACATTTGACGCTGACTTAAAGGCCATATCGTAGAGTTCAAGCCATGGGAGCAAATGCTGTATGTAAGGTACTTGAAAACAAAAAGCGCTCGGCCCTAGCGCATAAGGGCGGGAATAAGACATGAGAGGCGGTATTCTCTCTGATGAGCCAGTTTCTCCACAGGGGGCATCCAATTATCGACAAGGCGGTGGACGGGAGTGTAGTCGAGTTGAGCTGAATGCAAAATTCATAGCTAGTGTATCATCTTTTTTGATGACACACACGCATCTCAACAGTCTCGAAAACCCGGCCCACAAAAGATCACCGTTCGCTGGCTTGGTAACTTGTCGAGACACTTGGATGTGTTGATGGTAGTGCGATGCTGCCATCCTACTGGCAAGACACAAGGTTCAGCAAGTGTCAGCGATTCTTGTCTTGAAAACTACGGCCACCAAAACGAAAGGAGGATCATGAGATTAGACAGGCGTGCTAGTTATGGCTTCGGGTTGCACAGTTTGGTTCCGTTCCATTTTGACCATCACCAGCCGACGTCATCGGCAAATAACGTCAAGAGAGACACGCGGAAGAGCATCTACAGGGAATCGTCTCCTTCCCAGATCCTAAAGTTGATGATACCCCAACTTTCCCTCCCAGAAGCTGTCGAGCTTTTGATGTACTCAGTTTCGTGATCATGAACCATCCAATGTTCCGAATATTCCGCGGCCGCAATCCTCCTAGCATCTTCATCTCATAGAGAAATTGGAGACCCGAAGGGCGGAAGATCTCTGTAAGCCACAAGCCAACAACACACCTGGAATGTATTAGATGTTGATAGAGGGAGCAGGATGGGAAGGACAGATATTGCCCAAACAAATCCCAGATATCGCACAGATAGTCTGAAGGCAACCACAGAACTATAACAGATACGATCCCCTTTCGCTGTATGACTATTATTACTGATGTGATCAGAAGCCCTAATCAGCCCCGGCAAAGACTCGGTAAAGGTTTAATTTAGGCACAGGCATCAGAATATGGAGCGACATCTAGTCACCACTACTTTTGGACAGTGGCCAAATTGGGTCTGGAATTTTTTTGAAAGTTACATGCCAATTTTTACCCTGATGGCATCATTTATCACCAGAGACAAGTCACATTGCATGACAAAACTTCTATATTTGGATGAATCTGTCACATGGCCAATTTCACAGGCACAATATTATTTGTGCAAAAGTAGTGGTGATTAGATGTCCAGCTCCAATGCTCAATCACTTTTCAATACGTACATAATGTAATTATAAGTTTCAAAGTTGCTAGTCATCTCGACCGGAATCTACTCCTCCACCTAGCTCCATCGCCCTGCAGGCCAGTTGGTGCACATATTATGCTCCGATTCAAAGCTATACAGATACTCTACTATGTATATTGTTTGCGATCCGACTTTACAGAGGGTATATACCGGCCACTTCTCGTGAACATGTAATATCAACGCAACCTCAGACGTATACCTTTCGGCATTTCGGCATTTCGGCACAAATGACTTCCATTCCGATCTTGGATGAAAAGCATAAGTAGAGGATGAGACCGTTCATCTTTATCGTTTCTTTCCGTCCGCATTTACCTCCTCCCTAGATTTGTTGCAGACTCTCTACATAGAGATGGGATCGGAAATGAAGACCGGTGAAGAACAGTCTAGTGCTCTCCCGCAATCGCAATCACATGGCACACAGGCCATCAAGACAGCGCCTGGGTCCTCCTGGAAAAAGGACGAAATGCATGTTTTGCCGAAGAACCATTTGACCATCGTATGTTTCCGGTTTCTGCTGAACATCACTCTCTGATAGTAGCTGCCGAGGTCTTCATCGGTTTTATGGCGACCGTTTTCCTGGCAGCGCTTGATCAGGTTCGTTTACTGCAACGTTAACACGGTAGTACCTTTATGTACAAAAATCATTTTCTTGCTAGACAATTGTTGCTACCGCATTGCCAACCATTGTCAGTCACCTCGGCGGTGGCGGCGGGTACAGTTGGGTGGGGAGGTCAGTTCCCTGCTATTATGATTGATTTAGAAAATTGATATTTAAGTATATTCGCATAAGCGCCTACCTCCTTGTGGCGGCCAGGTTTGTGACATCTATCTCAAGCTTCTCAGTTAGTTCTGATCTTCGAAAGTTTGTCGCCGCTTTATGGCAAGTTGTCGGATCTTACAGGCCGAAAGCCTATCCTGTATACTTCAATCGGCCTTTTCCTGGTATGTACTTGACCAGCTCAAATTGTTTTCATACATTTTATCTAGGTTTCTTTAGCTTGGCTCGGCTTTATGTGGAGCTGCACAGAATATGGTAGGGCATGAATAGTTTTTCATTCTCGTGGTATCCTCTTACTACTGACATCCATTATGTTTTCCTTAGGCTTGGTTAATCGCCGCCCGAGCTGTGCAGGGTATAGGAGGGGGAGGAATCATCCAACTTGTCAGGTCCCCTAACCTGCACTTGCCGTTATTGATGCTGACACTTTCTAAGGTTAACATCACAATAAGCGACATTGTTCCTTTACAAGAGTATGTGTATTTCTGCATGCGGCTGTTAGACCAAATTTTACTAGTTTTCTTTCAGACGTGGAAAGTACGGTGGTTTTATTGGTGCAACCTGGGGTATTGCCAGGCAAGTATTTGCATCCTGTTGCTTCAAGTTTGAACGCTTCATAAGTTTTCCGCACCAGCGTTGTAGGTCCACTTCTCGGTGGAGTAAGTGCCCTCGAATTCGAAATCTCGTTTATTGAACTTGTTACACATAGGTTTTCACTGATCATATTTCTTGGAGATGGTAGGCAGGCGCTTCTTGGAATAGTCGTTGTTTTACTCAAATGCCACATTTTTCCAGGTGTTTCTTCATTAACCTGTGAGTCTTGGCAGTATTTTGTAGTATCCTCCTCTCAAGTGACTTTGATGTCAGGCCTATGGGTGGCGTAGCTGCTGCTCTGTTATTCTTCTTCCTTAATTTGAATCCCCACCAGGGAAGGACGCTCCGACAACACGTCAATGAATTTGATTTCATTGGACTTGGATTAATAGTCGGAGGAGTCGTTTGCTTGCTGGTCGGATTTGATTTTAGCGAGACAAGTTGTGAGTAGTTGTCATCTGCTAGTAAGTTCACCGATGACAACGTCTCTAGGGTCATCTGCCTCGACTATTTCGCTTCTTACCGTTGGTTGTGTCCTGCTGGTGGCTGGGTCGATCAATGAGATATTCACAAAAAGGTCGCCCATTGTGCCTGCGCGACTATTCCATGTACGTCCCGCCAGCGGTGTTATGTTCTTAAACCCAATCCTGATGTCCACAGACGAGGACAACAGCCATCATCTTGATAACGACTTTTCTGCATGCCCTTGCTTTCTTCAGTGGTAGGGCATCCCATGAATATTTCTTCGTACTAGAGTCTATTACCTGCATTTTAGGTGCATTCTATCTCCCTGTGTATTTCCAAGCCCTAGGTGCCTCCGCAACAAGAGCAGGAGTGGAGTAAGGATCAAAAATTACAACGATCATGGGGCCTGTTTAACTTGATTTTACAGAATGTTACCATACTCCTTAGGCGCCTCCGCATTTTCAGCCCTCTCAGGCGTTTTGGTCTCTCGTACTGGTCAATATCGATCCCTCATGCAAGTTGCGTTCGCGATCTTCACCCTCGGAATGGGTCTTATGATTCAGCTGACAAATACATCATCTCTGTACGTTGTTGCGAGGGTATCTGTATGTTGCTGATCTATAAATACAGGGCGGAGAAGGTGCTTTATCCGCTCGTGTGTTCTATAGGACTTGGATGTCTATTCCAAGTATGTGTTGTCATCTAATCCATTTCTCCTGAATGTCCAAACAATTCCCCAGGTCCCGCTGGTAGGCCTTCAGGCTGCCATGCCGCTTAAGGATATGGCTACAAGCACGTCAACATTTGGATTCCTGAGGCAGCGTCTTTCGCTTATATAGTTGTGGAAACACTTACCTAATTATGTAAGAAACAGAACTCTTGGCGGTGCTGTTGGCATCGCCGTCTCGCAGGCCATCTATTCAAGCGTACGTTGTACTCATACGTTTGTATATTTTCCGCGTCCGACTACGTTTCTTCACTTTCAGACTATCCGCAAGAAAATTGCAAAGATCCCAGGTGTCAATCTTGATACCTCACCAGCTGGTTTAAACGAGAGCATTCGCAAACTTACATCGATCCCCGTATGTGAAACCAGCGTAGCTTAAGGCTCAATTTCAGATCTTTGTTTAGGACCCTGCAACGCGGGCGGCAGTCATTTCTGCCTACGCGCGATCAATAAATATGATATGGCTAGTGATGACACCGATCTTAGGCGCTTGCTTCATAATGGGTGCGTTGACACTTCTCTTGTCATCCTGGAGCACAGTTGACGCTGGACTAGTGCTATTCCTAAGGCCGTATTCACTTAGCCGCCCAGTGACTCGTGATAGTGGTCGAGAGAAGGCACCAGATAACAATGATTTGGAAAAGGCTGTTACGAACGAAGGATCGATCGCCAATGCATTAATTAATGAGGCGCCCGTCCTGAAATCTACACTTGAAGAAGATAAGGATATAGAAACGGTCGGAGAGAGGGCTTCGTTTAAGAAAGTGAATGACTACGAACAAGAGGGTGACTTACGACCAGCGACTGCCTCGACGGCAGTCTAGCATTCGCCGTCGCTTGGACCTGCTACGATGTACCTTGGGACAGATGGTACCTTCAATTGATAGGTTAACAGCCTCTAATGGTAGAATACGAATACTACTACGACATTCAGACATGTACTAGTATATACCTGGGGATTGGCGCTCAAACTGGCAAAGTAGCTGCCAGATTTGACAGAAGACAGATCGGGTGCTTACCGGATATTGAGGCCGATGTGTGTGGAACCAGACCGTGCCTCAAGACCTAGAATCAGTCACTTGATGATGGAACTGAAGCTCATGCATGAGAAATGAAGGATTGCCACCGACTGAGGCTATCCTGTAAAGGTGAATATTTGCCAATAAATAAGATCTTAGATTTATCCCCCAAAGTCTAATACTACATAGATAAAAGGCAAGAGTCAAGATCGGAAATGCCTCCAATTCGAGAAAGGCGCTGGCGCGCAGAGATATCAGGCCCAGATCGTCAAAAGAAACGCTAGGTGGAAGCCGCTGGAAACTAGGAAAGCTCTTAGCTAGGAGGAGCGGTTATAGTGATATCGATACAGAGGTTGTAGAAATAGAAGGGAGAAACGGCGCTGTTTGGTTTGGATGAAAGTTCACGTGCCGTTTATTCAATCCTTTCGCCAACCTTCCCCCGCATTCCACCTGCACAAGCCCTGAGGCCTGATCCTCGTTATCCCATACTTCACGCCTTCTCCTACAATGCCTTCAGAAGATAACCGTATCCTAGCCCACCAGCCCCAGCATGACCAGCAGCAACCACAAGTTAAAGTCTGTTCTTCCTGTCAGTGTGCCTTGGTCGACAGCACTGCTGCAATATCTCTCCCAGAACTCGATGCTCTGGTTTGCACTGGCTGTCGTGAGCATGGTTTCTCTGCGAGGGGCGCACCCATGCCTCTAGATAGCCGACGCGTTCCCGTTGACGTTGGCTCAAGCTTTGCACCATCAATAACGCGTGAGGAAGCGCCGGTATTGTACGATACAAGAAGGAAGCTGGAGAATCCTCCCTTTGATGATACCATGGTCATGGATTCTGTCTCAGAAACGGGGCGTCCATGTCAGAGTACATTCCCACCATCAAACTGTTCAAATCAACCCACTTCGATGACAATTTTCTGCGAAACCAATGACTTCTCAGATTTACCTCTGCACCCGATTCTTCCCTCATCCATTTCGTCTGCAACCGCTGTTTCCCGCCGGCAGTCCAGCCTTATCTCTTCTCCCGACCCTCTTACAGACATTACTCGTCTCAGGATACGCTCGCAAGGTCATCATTGTCTGTACCCAGGGGCGACCTTTCAGGGGACACAGAAAAGTGGCCGCAATAGCTATGACGTGAATGTCACCGTTGTGGTAAGCTTACCTTGTTTCCTGCTCCGTGATATCGCCTCTAAACAATGTACAGGATGTGGACTTTACTTCCTCCTTCCTATGTGGCTACCTGCGAATTCGAGGACTAACAGATGATTGGCCGGAACTCACCACCTATTTCGACGCCGAAATCATTGGTAGTCAACACGGATTCTTAACCCAGAATTGGGGCGCCACGGAGCAAGAAGATATGGTCCACTGGTCTCGTTTCCCCGCTTTCCGACATGTTAAAAACGAACTCAAGAAGCCATATTTGACAATGCCAGACCGCGATCGTGGTGCAGTCTTCATGAGGTGGAAGGAGAGATTCCTAGTACCTGATCATCGAGTACAAGACATAAACGGTGCCAGTTTTGCTGGTTAGTCAACATCATCTCTACAGCATCTTTTCCGAATAGCACAGCAATAGCATTACATACTTAATTCTGCCTTTAGGTTTTTATTACGTTTGCGTGGACTTCAACCCTACAACCTCTCCACCGTCTAATGCACGGGTAACATCACAACAGGTTCCCCTCACACCAGAGAGTGAAAGCATGGATTCGCCGTTTTCTCACAGTCTGAAGCAGGAAACCGTACGAAGGGCACGTTGTGACTCGAGTTTTCGACAAACCAGTGGACGCGCCCCATCCATAAATACGCGCCCCCATGCACCAACCGCAACGATGTCTGGATTCTACTACCACCAAAACTCTGAGCCGTGAGTCACTAATAGTCATTTAACATTCATCATTTTAACTGTCTATCACCTAGGTATCAGCAGTTATCGCTGAGCCATGTCCGGGAGCGCGCTAGCTCGAGCTTTGAATTCCGTTAATCTTTGTTTTGTAATGTAATGGTCGTGCGATGTATAATAAAAACCCGCTTTTTCAACTCATAACGAGGTAGTAGCAGTAGTACTTAGTGAATACACAGCATGGTCTCAAGTTCTAACCGACAACACTTGGACAACACTTTGTTTACTTCTGAAACCCTCTAGCTCTGCTGAATCCCTGACCCAGTCGGTCGCAATTTTTATCCGCAAATCGTTCATGATTTTCATACACACCATGCCAGGCCTATGTAAAAATCTTCAAAACTTGCCCGCTGTGTTCTACATGGACTGTCTGAATAACTGTGGGTTTTCTGAGTTGGAATGGTGAACTACATAGTCCAATAATAATGATAATAACGTGTGTAGGGCCTATCTAGTAAGATTAATCTTAAATCTTCAAGCGATAGAATAGTCGAGCGCCTAAGCCTTTTGTCCTCTATTTGCTGAAGAAGTAGAAAGAGGATCCCATCCCCTTCACACTATCGGAATGTTGGGATACAGGATTTTATCCGAACCGGCCTCAGGGATTTGGCGGAGCTGGCCATGGGCGCTAAGTAGTTTTCGTCCCCACTACCGGATCTCTGCGGAGATGTGTCGCAGTGTCAAAAGGCAACGCTTGCGCTGGTAGTATGGTACTTGAGCACAACCTCGCCAGCTCATGCGCTTCAGTCTGACTCGCTAACACCAGGAGGCTGCGGCAGTGCGCACTGCGCACGCATGTTCAGATAAGGAAGCCGATTCTTTGCTCCCGGTACATCACAAATCAGCATATGCTATAAGATATGCTATATCATATAGTGCTAGCGTTCCTAGCCATCAATTGCATCTCGTATACACACCAACCTAGTTGTTGATCTGCCAAGATGTCCTCGAATTCTATGGGTGACACTAAAGGATACCCCCGTGTTATTATTGTCGGTGCAGGGTATGTCATTTCTTTTCTCACTCATTGTTGTCGCTGTCGCTTACGACGGCCTCAAGTCTTGCCGGCATATCTACCGCTATTCAGTTGAAGAAAAAATTGCGGTTTGAGAATTTCACGGTATGTCGACGTATATTCCATCTACATGGGCTTAGTTCTCATCTTAACTCAAGATATACGAAAAGGCGGACACTGTGGGTGGGACATGGAGAGTGCGTGCAAATGAAATCGAAAATTCTGACGGTGCTAATATGCATGCCAGCAAAATACATACCCGGTGCGTTCCACATCAGTTTTTGCAAATATCTTCAATTCACCTCAGACTCAGGGTTGTGGTTCTGACATTCCTGGCCACTGGTATAGTCTCTCAACAGACCTCAACCCTTATTGGTCAAGCCACCACGTCTCACAACCTGAGATTCTCGCTTACTGGAAGGATCTCTATCGCAAATACGACCTAGCGGCACATACAGTATTTGGACATGGCATTCACTATGCGGAATGGGATTCAGATCGTCAGGTTTACAAGGTAGTAGTGAAGAACGCTGCTACCGGAGAACAGACAAACGTAGAGGCTGAAATCCTATTCCTCGCCATTGGCGGTTTTAGTAGCCCTGCATACCCCAAGGATATTACTGGCATTGATAAGTTTCGTGGGCTGGTTTGGCACTCGGCTGAGTGGCGACACGACGTAGATCTACGGGGAAAGCGTGTTGGCTTGATTGGCAATGGATGCTCGGTGTGAGTTCTCCCGCCCATTCCGGTGCTGTATTGTTCCCCATAATTTCCTGCGTAGAACCCAAATTTTACCTAAAATATCCGCGGATTCATCTGTGAAGGTCGTTAATTTTTGTCGGACACCACAGTGGTTCATCCCGCGCGTGAGTGGAATACCTTTCAGCGAGTAATACGCTGATTTACATCGGACAGCCTAACTTTCGGTATGCCACATGGTTGAAATGGGTTTTTGCCCATGTACCGCTTGTCATGCGATGGTATAGAATTTCGATCATGGCCCAAGTTCGTAGTTAATGTTCCTAAGCATTTCATGGCTGATAAGTTGATTGTAGTCAGATATCAATTTCGTGATGTATCGGAAGGATAACGTCCGCCTGTCCGAGTACGCGAAGCGCGTGCGTCTCACTACCCATCTCATGTGATCTGCATAGAGTTGATCTCTGGCTTAGATCATGAGTTTGTATATCAAGAAGATGGCACCCAAGGACCAAATTCCATGTTTGATACCCGATTATCGTACGTCATGAGCTTTGATTCCGTTCTAGATAAGTCCTAATGCCTCAACTACAGCCCCAGGTTGTAAGCGAGTCATTAAAGATCCCGGTTATCTGGAGGCTTTGCACAGACCAAATGTTAGTGTTAAATGGGATGCCATTGAAGGACTTGTCGAGAACGGGATTAAATTAAGAACTGGCGAGATCATTCCCTTGGATATTATTGTCTTCGGGACAGGCTTCTCTATAGTACGTCATAAGACCTGAGTAGCTTGCGTTGTCCCGACAAAGCACACGCAGATGTCTACAGATTTGAACGTACAGGGCAGCAAAGGACAGACGCTAATGGAGTATTATGCAGCACACGGGGGGCCTACAGCTTACCTTGGCAGTTGCATGCCTGGATTTCCGAATCTGTTCATGCTTCTTGGTATTTGATTCCAATTGAGTTTACTTTAAATTTTTTTTTTGACCTTGATCAGGTCCCAATGTCGCCACTGGTCATGCATCGGTTATCTTCAGCCAAGAGTCACAAGTGAGTTCAGTTTGGCTGGTACCAGAGAGAAAGCTTGTCTGATGCGCAAATAGATCGGATTTGCACTTCAACTGATCAAACCCGTTCTCGATAGCCAGGCAAAGTCGTTTGAGGTGACTGAGGAGGCCACAGAGGAATATAATGCCTGGGTACAGAATCGCTTGTCGCGGTCTGTGTGGACAGAGTGCAACTCGTATTATCAACTCGACGGCCAAAAAGGAAGCAAGAATATCAGCATGTTCCCTGGTCCGGTCAGTTTATTCTGGTGGCTGAGCCTCAGTCCTCCATGGAACAAATTTCATGGCGTAGCAGCCGAAAGATGGGAGAAACAACGGCGGATTAACACGGGAAAGTGGTGGAGTGGTCTTGGTATACTCGCTTTGGTAGTAGTTCTGGGGAGGACAGGGGCAGGTCTTTGGTAGATAGAACTTGTAAGTATATAAGTGTGCTGCGTCAAAGAAATGGACTGCCTATTTTGGGAGGCGGAGTCGAATTGAACCACCTGCCAGTCGTTGTAGCTCCCACCCAACTAATAGGCCTTACAGGCCCTAATCCTTTCCTTTCTTCTTTTATACCACCAATGACCTCTCACTCGCACGCTTCATCAACCGCAAATCTTGTCGGAATTCATTACCGTGTTGGAAAGAAAATTGGAGAGGGTTCTTTCGGCGTCATATTCGAGGGTGCGTCCTTCTGTGTCCGCGAGTGGCGCAAATACATTGAGAATGTTGACGAGTGAATATTAGGCACTAACTTGCTAAATTCACAGACAGTTGCTATCAAATTCGTACGTGCTGTACAATATATCAATCTGACAAGACATGATGTAAGATGTTTGTAGGAACCTAGGAAGGCCGAAGCTCCTCAACTGCGAGACGAATGTCGCTCATACCGTATCCTTGCTGGATGTAGTCAGTCCGGCTGCTGATTACTAGTTGACATCCTTTTGTTCACCATCCGTATGCAGCTGGGATTCCTCAAATATACCATTTCGGGCAGGAAGGACTGCACAATATTCTTGTAATCGACCTACTGGGACCCAGTCTGGAGGATTTGTTTGATATGTGTGGGCGCAAATTCTCCATCAAGACTGTATGTATGGCGGCGCGACAAATGGTATGTCCGTGTTGCTGTTTCATATCTTTTGCTGAGAGTGTTATCCGTTCCTAGTTGTCCCGAGTGCAAACCATTCATGAGAAGAACCTTATATATCGCGACATAAAGCCCGACAATTTCTTGATCGGTCGTCCAGGGACTAAAGGTGCTAACAGTCAGTCAACCTTGACCTGATTGCCTACGTCCCCTTATTTTCTCGTCATCCCACAGTTGTGCACGTAGTGGACTTTGGAATGGCCAAGCAGTACCGTGACCCCAAAACCAAGCAACACATTCCTTACCGGGAACGGAAGAGCTTGAGCGGCACAGCTCGATATATGAGTATCAACACTCATTTGGGTAGAGGTAAGTCGTTTTATCTGATTATATATCCTAACTAATCATCATAAATATCAGAACAGTCACGGAGAGATGACTTAGAAGCCCTCGGTCATGTTTTCATGTACTTTCTGCGAGGAAGCTTGCCTTGGCAGGGCCTCAAGGCCGCAACAAATAAGCAGAAGTACGAGAAGATAGGAGAGAAGAAGCAAACTACGCCTATTAAAGAATTATGTGAAGGCTTTCCCGGTAAGACTTCTCTCCACAACCCGGTCTATTGCTTTTTAACCAGATTCTAGAGGAATTCGGGATTTATCTAAATTACGTGCGAAAGCTCGGGTTTGAGGAGACACCTGATTACGACTTCCTTCGAGAACTTTTCGCCAAGGTGATGAAGAGCAACAATGACATTGATGATGGTGTCTTTGATTGGAACTTGTTAAATGGTAAGTCCCCATAATGGCGTGCTGTATGCGTTAACAGGTTGAATCCAGGTGGAAAGGGTTGGGAGGCGGTGGCAGTAAGTCCTTTAGCATCTACGTTTTCGAACGATCGGTTGACAACCTTTTAAGGGCCAAAGTCAAATGCTGGCTCAAATGCAAAACACGGGACTTATTCAGGACCGGCGTCGAGACAATCGCGAAACCGACCGGAGGCGATCACAAGGAGGCAATATCGTTCCGCCGTCTCCAGCACTCGTCCGCCATGGTTCTAAACAGCGTCGTGTACCCGCTGCCCTTACCCCAGGCGGCGGAAACGCAGCTGGCCAATCTACTCCCCATTCTGCTGCTGCACAAATGAATATCCCAGTTGGGACACCTCAGCGTGCTAGTGCCCAACACCCATACGCTAATCCAAGCACTGGAGGGTATGATTATGCCCGGGAAGTCGGAGATGAAATGTACGGTGTTCAGCAGCAGTATGGCCGGGCATCTCCCATGGTTTCCAGTGTTGGGGCGGCTCCCCCTGCAATCAGCAATGTGCGTGCACAAGGCGGGAATACAGGTATATCACACGGGGAAGGGTATAACAGACAGAACATTGATGACGTTCCTCCGAAACCAAGTCTTCTGAGGATCCTTACATGTCGATGTTGAATTCGCTAGCTTTTTGAATACTCTTCTACTCATTGTCTCGCATGGTATCATGTTTCTTCTTTCTTTTGCTTGGATACCCTTTATTGACTTTCTCCTAATGACCCGGTGCTAATTCGTAACGTGCATAAAATTGAACCGTGGAATACATAGTCGCTGAGACTACTTGAAAAATCATGTAAACCTCAGTGGATTCAGACGGAAAGAGATTTTTCATCATTGCCACGGGTTGAAAGATGGATCAACTTAATAATCAATGGGTGGTGAACTCAGTCGACAGATGCTGCAAATGGCGTACCATATGCATCCTTGGAGCAATTCGCGGAGGCTTTGAATGTTGTTTCCTCCCGTGCTGCTGGGTCTTCTTGCTCATATCCGTCTTCCCACTGAGCGGCTGCGACATCATTCAGTTGGCTTAACTCGCCTAGCAGAAAAATAACTGACATGGCGGGGGGGATCTTCTTGTGCTACCATTCTTCTGACTCAGCTCATGCAACATTTCGAGCCTCGGTAGCTCCCGTTCTTGTGATTTTCTGATCACCTGTCCATTGAGACTCCCTCCTTCTCGTGCGTCCGGAGCAATAACGTTTCGACTGTACTGCCTCACTTGGCCAGATGGTAATGGGTCATAAACATGCTGAACCCTTCTGGTGAAATCCTCAGCACGATCTGCTTGCCACTCGCCCCGGCTGTATGATATTGATCGCCCCGGTAAGCATCCGTCAAAACGTTCCTGGCTATCTTGATACCTCGGTGCTTCAGAGATATGAGGTCGTCCCCTGTTCCAATGATGACTTTGGCTGTGTGGCTGTTGAACCTGGCGATTGGGAGTCGTCTGATGATGATCGTTTCTCTGGCGATAATGATCATTTCGCTGATGGTGAGTCTGTCTCGGCTGAGAACGGTAATGATGAGGTCCAGATTGGTGATGACCTACATGGTAACATAAATCAGAGATTTAAAAATCTACGAAATCAAATCACCATTGAAACGCGACCTGACAGGTCCACCGGGCATTGGCCCTCCGTTGTAGTCGTGAGGAGGCCCCTAAAAATGAAAGGTGAGTTGCCATACGCGAATGCGAAGATGTCAGTCACCCGGTAAAAGTTGCCTCGCGCCTAAGAATGTTCGATATCAGCCTCATAAGCGTAGAGCCAAGTAGTTCTGTGTACCTGACTATAATTATGATTGTCTTGTTGCCACCAACCTCCCTAAGGACGATCGTCAGTTTCCCAGAGGCAAAAAGAAGTACAGAACGAATACTTCGACGGCAAACTGTGCTTGCGGCTGGTATTGTTCTACTTGAGGCTAGATGGATTCAGCGTTGAATTTGGATCTAGAACACTGCACGACCAACCAAGCCAAGACAGTAAACCATTCGTTGAGGTTGATTCTGCTACGACTATGATCAGCGTTTGTCGAAGGACAAACGATCACCTACATCCAAAACAAAACTGACAGCATCTATCCCATGCGGTGCAGGTATCTGGAATGGCGCTTGTCTTACCTGAGCAACTTGCGTTGAAAGGTGAGATACCTGCTCTCTCAGTCCCCTCAGTTCGTCTATTAATCCCTCAGGGAGATCTCTGTGTTCGGTTGCCGTCCTGGGCTGGTCAATCTCATGCATGACTACGTCTGTATTCTGAGACGAACGAGTATTGTTGGTAACCGCATTATTAAGTGCGCGAGCGATCTCTTGCCCTCCATCCACTGCAGGGATGGACACGGACGGAGAGGAAGAACGAGCGGATGAGGATGAGGAATGATTCGCAGATTTTTGAGCACCACTGGGTTTCTTCGAGGGATCTCTCTTGAACTTAAGGCTCTTTATCGCATTAAGTTTGTGGTTTTCCTCTGAGAGCGGATCCCGTTCGGTTCTTTGGAGGCTCGGGGGCTGGTTGGGAGTGGTGGCTTGACTGTTGGGCTCTCGTACCGTCGACTTTTGCGGTCCTTTGCCCTGCGTAGAGGAAATTTTTCCTGATTGCGTCGACTTTGCCATGGAATGCCTCCGACGTGGGATGGGACGCACTTGTTTGGATGCGTTGTGTTTCTCCCGAGGAAAATACAGGTCCGTATCCCTCGTCGACTGTCGGGTGAGTTCAAAAACATCAGTAGCTGTGGCCTTCGACTACAGAATTACCATCAGTATACTTGGACTACGAAATCAGTTACTGATTCATATACCGCGTTTGATGAAGATTGAGGATTGGATAACTTGCGCTTGATGTTGTATCGGGCAGCAGGAACAAGAACAAAATCCAGAACGTACGGTTTGCGTTTCAGTGAGGTAGAAACCCCTGGATCACGATCCTCAGGAGACGGGGTCCGAGGAAAGGAGGATGGCTTTGGGTTCCAAACGGAAGTTGAGGTAGGAATCGGGGCCGTGTGAGGCAGTGTTGGCATATCAGTGGGAATTCCTGAGTCACAGGGATCCTGGTTCCTACTGCTCGAATCGAAGGATGACTGTGGCTGTGTTAGTAGAGTAATGATCTCGAGCCATTAACCATCAACTTACACTCGAAATCTCCGTGTCATACCAGCCAATCCTCATAAGTGATGAATTTGGATTTACTGGCTTGCAAAAGGGATAAGTCAGTGCAGCGTGGACTCGGTGATGAGGATGATTCAGTCGAACTCCCTCCTCCTGGCCGTGTAAGAGTGCCTGTGTGGCATTGTGATACGCGGATTTACTTTTGAGATGATAATTGTGAAAATCGTCATGGGATTCATCGCCGTTCTGACGCAGAATTGCATCGGCGGAATGGATCCGCTGGTCCAATAAGTGCGAAAAACATTTTGCCGAGTGGCATTTCTTGCAGCTTAAAGCCCAGGAGAACGGAACTATATGAGAGTCCTTGGGCCTCAGGGTACAAGCTTTAGTTTCTCGCTGGGAGGACATGATTTGAATTTAACGCCAGCCAGATGAAGAATCGCAGGCTACCTTGCGTTTGCGAGTCTGTTCTAGCACCCTTGCTGCCCTGAAAATGCCCGTATTCGGTGTCAGATAGCTGGTGTGCCATCTAGCTTTAGCATTATGACACTATCCAGGAAATGAAAATACTGACGGTTTTTGACTCCGTGCCGACAAAAAACTGGGATCTTGAGTGAACGCATGCAACGCATGCAGTGCATTGGCGCGAAGTTGCAAAAGATTGTCAAATGGCTGACGTTGCCTTGCATCCATTCGCCCGCAGTTACAGCTTCTGCCCTCTACGTAACAACCCGCACAAACCACGCAGGATTCGCCGCGCCCATCCATTTCACTGTTGTCCAACCTATTTCGGTCTATGCAGTAGCAGCATTCAAAGAAGCTTTGGAAAATATCCCCACCACAGAAGTCGCATGTTATATGACCATCTGGGGCTTTGGAAACATCGCTGCTGTCTTTGCCGTCATGGGTTAATGTCACCGAAGAGGCATTACTTGGGCTGGGAGAAGCAGCATGAGATTGAGGTGATGACCGACAAGATATCGTTGCATAATCCGGAGAATATTCTTCTATGAGGATATCATCGAATAGTCTGAGAAGTTCCTTCAAATCCACCACCAGGTTATGACGAAGAACAACTGGCAATGAACGGTTTTTCTGGGAGAGATGGTGGACATGAAGATTCTCCACTATATCATTGGTGTACCGGAGAATGGTGTTGTAGATGGTAGCTTTGACTTGGTATATCTCAGGTCGACAAACCCTGGACAATTCAGATACAGGAGCATTGATTTCGATAATTTGAAGGATAACTGACCTGCGGTAGATAGGAAGTTCGTGATAGTAAGACGTCACGAGCCCTTTCAGCGTCATCCTAGACCACGACGTCTTGATGGTAATCCCACCATGATTGACAACTTGATGGCAACTCCTTGGGGGAACCAATACAAGGTCGCCGAGCTTTTGTTCTGCTATGTACACGCGAAATGGGGCCGCCGCAAGCTGCTCTATGGTGACGACGTGGTTCTCGTGGTCGATTTCTTGGTTAAGTTTGTGAAAATACGCGGATACTTTAGGAGCATCAGAGCCTTGGGTCATAAACCAGAACGATGATCCCCCCTCCTCGGTATAGCACATCAGATTTTGGCCAGAGGAAGCACATAAGTCCTTATGGCAAGGAGTAAATGTGTCACCAATGCCCAAATAGCACATCAACGTTTCAACAGATAGCTGCAATGTGTTCGAAGGTCAAATCATCCCCAGTGTATTACGAAAGGAACAATCGAACCGAATGTGGTAGGTTGCGCAACAAGTTGGTCGACGCGTCAGGTAACAAAGATGACGGGATGACCCCAGCTCTGTGAAGCCATTCATTCCATTGTTGTGGACAATCGGCGTCCTTGCCATATAGTCGCTCTCGTTCTGCAGCACACATGGTTAGTTATATCACAACACGTTGGAAAATTCGCACACCTTCAGGAGATGTATTGGGGGACGATGATCGACATTTAGCTATGAAATCTGAGATTTCGAGAGTGCTATCCGATCTATCATGGACGTTACGAGCAGTGATAACTATAAAGGGAGCGTTGTTCAAGGAAAAATCAAAGGAAGCTACCAGTCTCACCTTTCACATCCTTGCTAAACGAAGCGACGTTAAAAAGATCTTTTGGCCATCCTTCATGATCGTTCCACCCTTCTATTATGACAGGTACACCTTTCTTCTCGTAACCATCGATCTGCGTCTGCAAATCGATTTTGTTGCAGGAAATTCGGGGTACCGCTTGGAATGACTTCGAAGATCGGAGGATATTGGTCAGCGACCAGCCAGCGGTAGATATTGCAAGCTTTGAGGGAGATAAGTTGCGTTCCAAAGTTCTCTTCGGAACGCAACTCGCCATCACGTCCAACGTTGACGCGGACGCGCACTCCAGGTCAAAATCAGCTAGACGCATCTCACGTGCTTGAACGGTGTTGTCCACGTGATGGGAAAGACGTTGAGGGAGGTCTCCCCAATTATGTCCAGCGAGCTTTAGCCTTCTTCTGCGCTCCTCGAAGGTCATGGTTAAGGAAGAGGGAGGATGATCTTTTAGCGCCCGAGCATCTGAATTCAACCGCAACAGGTTCAAGAAGCGATGTCAAGGATTACCATATCGGTAATGGATGTTCTCAGATGATCTATTGTGTACATGTCAGGGCTATCCCACCAAGCTTGCTGTGCCCGATTGCAGTGTAATGAACTCTGCTTCAAGTAACGAAATGGTCGCAAATGTCACCCGTCCAGTGTAACAATAACTATCCTAACGCCATACAACATCTGGTGCTTGCGCATGCACAATGCGGGGCCTTTTCGATAACCGGTTAGGGTGTCGGAAAGTCCCGAAACCAACTGATCTTCTCACAAACCGATAGTGATCTGTAGTCTCGTAGTCAGACAACAATGATGTAGATGAATCGATGACAGTCGATCTACTTCAATTGTATTTAATTGGCACGGCCGGAAGCCTGCTCTTTCCGATGCACGTGAAGGCACATGTTGAATTTCCTTTTTCAGCCACATCCCTACAATTGATGGGTTGAAAGGACAAATTCCACACTGTTCTCTGCATTTCGCACTAAGGCCCTCTGGTAATATGCCACCCTGTAATATTTAGCCCCATTAGAGCTCAAGACACAATCCAGTCACTGACACCTGACCCTCAGTCATGTGATGGAGCCTCCTATGAATTCTTACTGTTTTGTGTGATTGCGAGGATATTTACCACTATCTAGACCTTGGAAAACATCTACCTGCCAAGAATACAGTTCAGTTATGATTGCAGTGCCCTTCAAGAGGTTTTGGTATAGATGTGCCCAGCCAGATGTAAGTGATCTGTGCCTCTACCCACTATTGAGTATAAGGCCCGTTTCTGCAAAAACCTGCAAAAACCCAACACTGGCATTATTTCGCGCCAAGGCACACTATGCTCACATATGTGTAGGACAACTTCCCACCACTGTTCCCACCCCGATCAACAGCTGATCAATGGGTGCCACAGCTTCGGCTAATGTTGCGCTCATCATCCCCGATGATGAGGAAGCCATTCCACTCATTCCTGACTGTTTTCCCTCCCTTTTTTTGGTATACAGTACATATGCTATATATAGTGATTATAAACACCTATTTTCACTTTTTCACCTATGTCTAAGCATGCAATCAACATTCTTCTTTGAACAAGTAATAAGCAGGGGTAGTGTGGGTGGCAGAAACATTTTTCAAACATTTCTGCCAGCATGCCAGCAGAATGGCATCTGCCAGTTTTGGCAGGTTCTGGCAGGTAGTTTTGGGCATAGAAATGGATGTCAACACGGCACATGTTATTACTAGATATGTACACCAGACACCATTGTCTTGACATCCCAATCATCTTCATTGTCTGAACCAATGACCTCAATGTCCTTGTTAGCAGGTTTTGGCACCTCCCCAGCATTGATCTTCGCCAATTCTGCAAAGTCATAAATCTGACCCTCGAGAATCTCTCCACCATCGACATCCTGGTCCATCAATGCCACCTTTTCCTTCTGTAATTCATCCTCAAGCTTATCAAATGCATCATCAATGTCATCAAGGGTCACATCCTCTGGATTGGCCAGTAGATCGCTGTCATCGTTGTCCGATTGCAGCGAGAAAGGTGGGGTCCATGTGAAACTTTTGTTGAGGTCATTCACGAGATTGACATTGATCCCTGATTCGGTCCTGGTGTGCATATGAGCGTGATGGCGATGAATGGGCTTACCCTCTGCACAATCTTGGTTGTAAAGGTGGTGGGAATAATTGGCATGAAGTTTTCCCAGTGTTTCGAAGGTTGATACAGATAGATTGCACCTTTTTGTTGATTGTGTACCACCAAGAGCCAAAAACAAGTGTTCCACCTCTGCTGCATGAGGAACAATAGAATGTATCATGATGGCGAGAGCCTTGAGTGGATTTTTATTGGCAGTTGTTAGAAGGTTTTCCCACCAAGTCAATGCATCTTTATGGCCTCCAATGAACACACCCTTGCACTGATAATACTGTTTTAAGTCATCTTGCAGTCGGTTTGCCTGCACTTTGCTCCATTTCCACTGCTTTGCAATGCCAAGTGCTGTTGTGATCATGAACTCAATGGTCTGTCCATTTGCTGCCTGGGAAATTGCTAGTTTTCGACACAACAGATGAAAGAAGAGAGCAAGTGAATGGGTACTGGTGTCCATTGCATGGAATCATTGATTGAACACTGCCCAGGCATGCATTGTAAATCCAATGTCATCTTCTGGATCTGCAGGAATGCGAATCATGGCTTGAGCACACCAAATGAGCTCTAGCATGCAATCCATGAGTCCAGCATCACGAGCCTTGACATTTCTGATCGCATCAACAATCGGCTTAATGACTTTAACCAATTGCTTAAGGTGAGGCCAGAAGTCCTCGTCTCGTAAAACTATTCCGATGACATCTGGTGCCACAGGTGACAAACCATTCCTCTTCTTCTGTGCATCCGGCCAAATGCAAATGTGTGACAATGGTACTCTATGAGAACCATCAATTTTTCGTCTACAAATATGCAGTATACACCATACTGGTTTCCAATTACACTCTGGCCTTGCAATAAAAGTGCATAGAACCATGTCTCGAAATTCTTCTTCAATGTCTGGGTAATATTGAGTGACTTTGCCTCTGTCTTTAACTGACCACCCCAGAAATGAGAGCTGTTGAAGAACATCACAATATGGGAAGCTTTGTGACAACCTTCTTCATCATCGGATAAGTGCAGATCTCCCCAATTAATGTGTTGAGCTGATGGAGAAAGCATGCAAATGTCTGGCCAACAAACCAGTTAGCTTGAACATTAAATGACAATTTATCGAGCTACCAGAACCCAAAAATATTCTGCCTTGAATTTCCTTTGGAATGATTGCAAAACTGTTGGATTGTCTGTTGTCACAGCAATGAAATTTCAGCCGTCTCCTAGCCCCATAGTTGCTAAAGCATCTTTCACAGCATTGAAAATACCAGCAGCTGAGGCATGTTCTCCTGTCATGTCGGTCAAACTTAGGACTGATGGGTACTGGCCAGTCTGTGCTGCAACAGATCTATAAGGGCAACCTAAGCCTCTAGCAAAGGGAAATCCGAAGTTAAAATTATACTACATAATACAGGCATTGGGGGCGCACCTAGCAAAGGGAAATCCGAAGAGAAAACTCTAAGGATCCCCTTGCTGATGCCCAGTATATGTGAAGACGACAAAAATCAAATATAACCTAAAAATAGAAAAAGGCGGAGATAGGCGGATCAAGGCCGCCGAATGACATCATACCAAGGGGTATGTGTCGGAAGGGGTACTCCGCCTCTAAATATAAAAGTGTCAACATATACAAACATGATAGCAAGGGAAAATTAGTAATAAAATCCGGAAAAATCATAGAAAATGAAGAATAGAAGGAAATGAGGTGGGGAAAAATATGGGACGAACATAAAAAATAGGAAAAACACACAGGGCACCCCCTTAGTCCCCTTACATCACCCCCTCTCTAAGATGCATCGCCCCGATGCATTCGAAATCGTATACGACCAAAGTCCGTGACTTGAATGCGACGCGGTGCAGCAGTGTGCCGTCGGTGGAATTCCTTGATTAACCGAGGGGCATTTACGTCAGACTCTTCGACCCATGAGTTCTCCTCATACCCATAACCCTTCCAATGTACCAAATACTGGAGTTTTCCTCGACGCAAACGGCTGTCCAAGATTGACTCGACTTCATATTGGGGTTCTCCCTCGATCACTGTAGGTGGTGGTGGTGGGTGTGAATGGCGTCCCGGGAACGGATCTGGGGGAGCTGGAAGCAATTTGACGACATGGAAGACGGGATGGAGTCTGGACATGGAGGCTGGGAGGCGTAGACGATAGGCATGTGTTCCAACGCACTTGACAATGGGGAAAGGTCCCAAGAAGCGATGAGCGAGTTTCTTGGATGGACGTGTAGTGGAGATGTCACTGGAGTCAAGATAAACTCGATCACCAACCTTGTACTGAGGGGTTGGGGAGTGGCGCTGGTTGTAAAATCGCGCCATGTCGTCCTTCGCCTTTGCTAAGGCTGCCCTTGCCTCCTCCAAGCTATCCCTCATGCGTTCTGTGAACTCATTCACTGTCTCGATGTGTGAGGGAGTTTGGCGAGGTTCAAATCCCATGCGTGGATGTCGTCCAGTGTCTAAGAGGAAAGGGGTCTGTTGAGTGGAAGCATGGACATGGTTGTTGTATCCGAACTCGGCCAAAGGAAGGAGATCATCCCAATCGTCCTGGCGTTCATTGACAAAGAGGCGGATGTACTGCTCCAGTTCCTGGTTGACTCGCTCCGTCTGGCCATCAGTTTGTGGGTGATAAGCAGTTGAAGCGAGGAGTTTGATCCCCAGGAGTCGGTACAGCTCACGAGTGAACTCTGCCATGAACTGAGGGCCACGATCCGAGAGGAAGGCACCAGGAAGTCCATGTAACTTCCACACGTGGTGGAGGTAGAGTCGAGCGGCACCTAGGGCACTGACAGTGGTGTGAGTGGGAATGAAGTGAGCGCGTTTTCCCACTGAGTCAACTGTGCACATCACCGCATCAAACCCGTTTGACTCTGGCAATTCCACCACAAAGTCGACGCTGACGACATCCCAACGACTCTCTGGAACAGGAAGAGGGTGTAGCTCACCAATAGGCTTGCGACGAGGGACCTTGGTGCGTAAGCAAAGGTCACAAGTGCGACAATACTGACCAATGAGCCGTGACATTTGTGGCCACCAATAGTTCCGTGAGGTGAGCTCCAAGGTCTTCCAGCGTCCGGGGTGGCCAGCAATCTGTGAGTCATGGTGTTGGGATATGATGCGCCGGCGAAGGTCTGGGTCATTGGGAACATAGATGCGATCCCTGAAATACAACAAGTCCTCCTTTTCAGCCCACTCTGCCGCACGTAAGGAAAGGGTCGATCCCTTCCTCAGTTCTTTAACAGCTCGGGCGACAACATCCTCATGTAAACCGCTACGGTTTGCGCGACGAATGTCACGTAGAATGTCCCGCTCCTCGCCCTGGGGTACGATGCCTTCCAGTGCCCGAATGGTGAACAGGTCTGGCTGCAACAGCACAATGTTTTGGTTGTCACCGCTGCCATCCCCATGGTCTACACGTCGGGATAGGGCATCGGTCTTCCCCATGCTGCGACCCGGACGGTGGTGCAAGGAGAAGTCGAATCTAGATAGATACAGGGACCAACGAGCTTGACGACGGTTCAATTTCTTGGCCGTCATGAAGTACTCGAGGTTCTTGTGATCCGTCCAAATTTCCACCTTGTGTTGGGCACCCTCGAGGAAGTGTCGCCACTCCTCAAGCGCACGCATTATCGCCAACATCTCCTTGTCATGGATCTCGTAGTTTCTCTCTACAGCACTAAGGCTTTTGGAGTAGAACGCAACAGGATGCCACTTCTGGTCCTCCGGAGACTGCTGAGACAACACAGCGCCCGTCGCAAAGTCAGAACTGTCGGCTTCTACACGAAAAGGACGCGAATCGTCAGCAAAGGTAAGGATCGGAGCGGAAGTGACCATCTCCTTAAGCTTTTCGAACGCCTCCTGTTGTGCATTATCCCACCTCCATGCCTCCTTTCCTGTCAAGTCGAACAGCGGTCGTGCATGATGTGAGAAATCCTTGATAAAACGCCGATAAAAATTGATGAAGCCCAGGAAAGACTGCACCTCCTTCTTGTTCGTGGGCGTAGGCCAAGCTGTGACCCCATTTACCTTGATAGGATCCATCTCCACTTGACCCTCCGAGATAATCAGGCCGAGGTACTCGATCTTGGTCCTTTCGAACTCGCATTTGTCCTGACGAAGGTAGAGTTTGTACCGTCGAAGTCGCTCTAGGACGAGGCGCGTGATGCGACGGTGCTCTTCAACCGTGCGAGTGAAGATGAGGATGTCGTCGAGATAGATGCAGACAACGCCTTCGAGGATGAGGTCATGGAAGATGTCGTTCATCATGGTCTGAAAGGTGGCAGGGCTATTAGTAAGGCCAAAGAACATGACAAGCGGTTCAAAAAGACCACGGTTGGTACGAAAGGCTGCCTTCCACTCATCTCCCTCCTTTATCCTCACATTATTATAGCCCCAACGGACATCGAGCTTGGTGAAGTATCGGGCTCCACGGAGCTGGTTTACGAGTTCGGAGATGAGGGGTAGTGGGTAGCGATTTTTGACCGTGATGTTGTTGAGTCTTCTGTAGTCTTGAACTGGTCGAAGTGAGCCATCCTTCTTCTTGACAAAGAAAAAGGGAGAGGCCATGGGTGACTTCGATGGTCGAATACGTCCAGAGGCCAGGTGCTCGTCGATGAACTGGTCAAGCTGCCGTTGTTCCTCCGGAGAGAGAGGATAGACCTTGCAGGATGAAGGGGTTGCGCCGGGGGTGAGTTCGATCGCGTGATCCCATGGCTTACGCGCAGGAAGAGAGTCGAATGACTCCTTGGAGAACACGTCTTCAAACTCATGGAGATGAGGGAGTAAGGAGTTAGTAGAGGATTTAGCAGCGTTGTTTTTGTGGAAGGCCTCGGCGAGGCGTTGGGATATGTTCGATGTGGCACACACCTCATGCGACGAGCGAATCGCAGTGTAGAAGATCCGATCACCCTCCTCCACTTCCTCTGGGTCCTCATCATCATCATCCGAGTCCGGTATTAGATCAGGAACCCCTTCCAATTCCACTTCAGGTATAGGCAGGGGTCCAGCACGACACTTCTGAGTTCGTCGTATTGCCGCCTTCTGTCCACGACGTTCTTGCCTGGCTTCTGTGAAACACGTCCGACAGCGGGATGGACATCGGCTCATGGTAACCTCCCCGGTGCGCCAGTCGACCTCTGGGTTATGGTCTCGAAGCCATGGATATCCCAAAATCGCCTTTTGCTTTCCTAATTGAGTGACAGCAAAAAGGGCACGCTCACTATGATCTTTGTAACGGAGAACCAGGTCTGCAACCTCTCGGATGGCACCAGCTTCATTTGGGGATCCATCCACGTTATATACAGGTATCGGACGTGAGAGTGAGCGAGTATTTAGACGATGTTGTTGTACCAGATGGGAATCGATGAAGAGACCAGTCGCACCAGAGTCCAGGAGCGCAGAAACACCGAGTATCTGTCCAGTGTCGGTCGTCTGCAGTTCGATGGCTAGGTTTAAGGAATGTGCAGAGGGAGTGGATGCCACAATATACTTGCGTGGTAGTTTACGCTCCCATGATTTAATTTTGGGACGTGGAGTAGAAGGAGAGATGGGGAGAGCAGGTACGTCTTTAGCCAACTTCGAAGGGTCAGAGAGGGGAACAGTCACAGAAATGGATTCATTCTCCAGGGATTCAACTGACAAGACTTCAAAGCGGTTATGGACAGGCAGTGAGGGCGTACGATTCACTCGCTGCGAATAGGAAAATCCTGCTCCTCTACAACTTCCAGCTTAACCTCCTCTGCAACTTGATCCTTCGCTTCCTCAACATCTACAAGTGCCAACAGATCTTGCAGGAGTTCATCTCGTCCCTCGGGGGTGAGCATGCGGATATCCTGACGATGGGGACACGCTCCAGCCCTGTGTCCAGGTTCCCCACAACGGTAGCAGAGATCCAACTTACGTGCACGGCTGCGGGCTGCATCAACATCCATTGGTACTGGGATATTGACGGCCGGTGTGGGAGTTTGACGAGCAGGAATGGGGTTAGGGCGGGGGAGGCTTCGATTGAAGGTGTAGGGTGTATGAGTGGTAGTTGGAGCACGGAATGCAGCATTAAACGCCGCATTTGTGAGTCGGTTCTCGTCACAGAGTGAAGCAGCTTCATACCAAGCAAGGATATCATCGTCCGCTGGGCGCCCTTCCAACATCTGTGCAATCTGGTCCTGAATTTCTCGGTTGAGCCCCCGTCGGAACTTCACCACCACTGGTAACCCACTCCCATACCCTGCCATGTCCACCAAATCCTTGAACTCATCGATATAGTCGTCCACGGATCGACGTCCCTGGTGGTAAGTGGATGACTCAAGTCGTGTCACTGCTCGGTGGCGTTCATTGAGGGGGCAGAAGTGGCGTACGAACTCAGCTCGAAAGTCACCCCAAGTGGAGAAAGGTAGAGAACCGAGTTCTTTAGTTTGACGTAGGATACGGTCCACATAGAGATAGGCGCGTTCAGATTTCATGTATGTGAAGGCCCAATAAATTTTTGCAGCCTCATCGACGAATTGATGCGACTGGAGACTAATGTATAACTCACAGGAATTAAGGAATGCACGTCCCTGCGCACGTGCACCATTAAATTCGGCGGGGGGGGACGGTTTGATCTGGGCACGTTCCTTAGTGGACGCGTTTGGCAAAACATCGTTGTTGGGTGCGCTTGGAGTCGTGAAGGGGGAACTATTAGTCGTAGGGTTAGCCTGGAGGGTCCTAACGAAGTTTTCAATCGTAGATTTAAGCGAGTCGATTTGCGCGCGCATTCCGGAAACGTCGCTTTCAAGCGCGTCGAAGCGTTCTGATGCGTCCATGTCGCTAGGGAGCGCGTTTGGCGAAAATGGCGGCGCAATAAAGGCGAGAGTATCTGGAACGGTGTGTAGGGACTCTGTGGAGCTTTGGGAAGCGTCGTCCAGTCCGTACCTGCCTATTTTGGGCAGCGCGTTCGCGATTTTCGGGCCTTAGGGGAGAGTTTTCTACTATAAGGGCAACCTAAGCCTCTAGCAAAGGGAAATCCGAAGTTAAAATTATACTACATAATACAGGCATTGGGGGCGCACCTAGCAAAGGGAAATCCGAAGAGAAAACTCTAAGGATCCCCTTGCTGATGCCCAGTATATGTGAAGACGACAAAAATCAAATATAACCTAAAAATAGAAAAAGGCGGAGATAGGCGGATCAAGGCCGCCGAATGACATCATACCAAGGGGTATGTGTCGGAAGGGGTACTCCGCCTCTAAATATAAAAGTGTCAACATATACAAACATGATAGCAAGGGAAAATTAGTAATAAAATCCGGAAAAATCATAGAAAATGAAGAATAGAAGGAAATGAGGTGGGGAAAAATATGGGACGAACATAAAAAATAGGAAAAACACACAGGGCACCCCCTTAGTCCCCTTACAAGATCCATACAAACTTCTTTTCAAAATGTCCTCCCAACCATCAATCAACAATGTAAGTCTCTTCCAATCCTTCATGTAAGCCATCTCCTCAAGTTGTACCCATGCGGCTTCACTATCTAAAATGGAATGTGACAGCACATAATGACTCGGTGGTGTATACAATGGATGGATGTCATTGAGGAAGTCTTGAAAGAACCAATTTTTGGCTATCGAAAATGCAACATTTGCATGAACAACAACACTGAATTCATTATCAGCCACATTGTGCCATGGCAAAAATTAAACTTAGTGATACCAGAGTAATTTCACATCTGCTCGCTTCTTTTGCACCTCCATAAGTGGATAATCTACCATCCCTGCCAGCGTCCCTGTAGCCTTCCGCTTCTTCACTGCAATGACCTGTGAACTGCTGTCACCAGTTGACATTGCATCAATTCCCATTATGGCAGGTGTTGACCCATTCATTGGTTCTGACGTTGTGGTTTGGATGATCAATGCTCCTCCAGCCTTCTTTCCTGCCAAGAACATCAAAGCCTGGTTTTGAACATTGGGAGGGGCATTGGGGCAGAGTTTTGGGTCTGCAAGGTGCTTGATGGGTTTGTTGTCACAATTAATCATCAATGGAGTGCCATTGGGACAGTAGCGGCAATCTACTTCATAGCAGTTTGTCTGGTTGGGTAGCTTCCGGAAGTTTGTGAAGTTATCGGTGAGAATTGCTGGGTGCTTGGCCCCTTGCACCATTAGAGGATACAAGTTTAGAGAAATACACTATTTGATTGCATGACATTTTCTAATTTTTTCAGGCACCATATGAGTTTCTGCCAAATTCTGCCCATCGACTTTCTGCCGCTGCCTGGCATGTGCCTGGCAGTGGCAGGATTCAGCAGAAACACTGCCGTCTGCCAACAACACTAATCAGGGGTCTCTTCTTCCCATTGAGGGGTTCCACTACATATACATGGGGCTAGCTGCTAGATAATAGTTTACTTAGCTCAATACATGACTGGGCAAGGCTCTACAGGGGTGGGGAGGAGGTGAAGTATGGAGAATGGAAGGGAGTGTGAGACAGGGTACCATCTACTGGGCTTGCACACCCTCTGGAAGACTGGAACCAAAGCAGTATATGGAGAGGGGTAGGTGGATGTATGTATGGGTGGGGAGTGATGGAGGAAGAGCTGGTAACAAGGGGCTCATTGTCAATGCACCTGTATGGGGAGGAGGGAGAGGTTGAGGTTGTCACTTACCTGCATACCCAGGCCTTCCCCTTACAAAATGAAACTAAACAACAATGAGGGGATGACCAGGGCTAGACAAGTGGTGCAACAGTGGGATGGAGACCTCAGGTGAACACGACAATGAGGAGGATGGAGAGGACAAGACAAGGATGAGGAGCACCACCACCACAGTACCCCCAACCACTGCCACAAGCAACTGCTCATGGGGTGGAAACAGGAGAGCAATGGAGAGGGAGAGGGGATGGCTACCACCACCACCACTACTGCTGTGAGCCCCTGCTCACAGGGTGGGCTGTGGACTATAACAGCAATGACAATGAGATTGATGAGGACAAGGACCACAGGGCAACCAGGAACAGGACAGGGACAAGATGATGACAATGGGGAGGACAGGAATGACAATGACAAATGAAGTGGGATGGGCAAAAAACAGCAGGGAGAAACAAGCCAAGGGGAACAACTAGGAGTGGGGCATGGTACCTGTAAGAGTGCCTCTTACATCATCACTACATTATCACATGCCACTCCATTATCACATGTCATTCCATTAATATATAGTCTATACTACTTGCACTGTATTCTAGAATCCCCCATCGAATTATATTAAGTTCCTTATAGTTCTCGTGTCCTTGAGTGTTGGAAGCTCCAGCTTCCTTCCACTTTTTTTTATAACGGACTTACTATACACACTCTACACTCTCACTCACATTCTTTTCCTGAAACCCCACCAACCCTGAAAATTCCTGAAATGGTCAATTTTTTCACACCGGACACGCCCCCTGAACTACAAACCATACTCTCATTTATACACCACCTATACCCCGTCTCGCCTGACTACAAACATTTCATACGACACTGCACGACTGTTACCAACCCTGCACCACATCATCATCAATGTTGTCAACAACCACGACACAGCTGGTTTTCCAGCATGGAACCCCTCTGCTTGGAAGTGACACCACTTGTTTCCAGAATGATGTGCTGCACTCCAGTTGAATGGCCAACCCATCTTTTTGCACCCTGGACTCTGCTACTTTGCCACCTCATCACCACCAACAATGGCAACAATATCTGATAAACTGGCCCTGAATCAATGATTTTGACAATACACAGGCTGCCTACCACCCTAATGACAAAGCTACGTGAGGTCATGCGGACACATTCATCTGAACATGTCGTAGACTCATAATTGATGTACACATGCCATCTATGACAAAGCTACAGGATGTTGGGTGGACATGTTTGTCTGGACATGTCGTACACTTGAAGAAGCTGCTCTGCCAACTGCCTGTCCCTGCCACAACACCCCACACAGCCTGCCACAACATCATTGACAACCACCCTCACCATTCTGTCCCCAGCCCCAAAACTGCCCCCAGCCTCTTGTAAATGTTGACACACACTGCCAGGATGTCCCACTGCACTCTACCCAGCTCCTCAATCCTCCCTGTTGCACCCCGTGCCCCCCCTGTTCAACTGCCATGTCACAGTCGACAACGACCACCACAACATCTTCCCCAGCTCCCAAACTGCTGTCAGCACCTCGCAAACAATGGTACTCACTCCCAACGCATCCCACAGCTCCCCAGAAGACTACCCAGCCTCCCCTGTCGCACCCTGAACCTCCCACTGCCAGCACCACATTGTCATCAACAATGGCAACAACACTGGCTACAGCCACCCCAGAAACGATGGCTTGGGCCCCCTCTGGCACCCAGACCACCTCTAGCACCTCAGAGACAGGTACCCAGACAGTCGACAGCCCACAACAGCAGTCTGCAACCCTGCAAATGAAACCATGCAACGACAAGCTGTACTTGAGTAAACCACCCCACCAGCCTCACTCTTCTCGATGATGGTCCAGGAAGCCTGCAACAGCACCCCATTTACCCCAGCTTGTTCCCCAGCCCCCTTCTGTGTACCCCAAGCCTACATGATCTGCCGTGTTAACGTCAACGTGTTCATCATAATCAACCATACATACTGCTCTGGACCACTCTAGAGCATGGACAAAACTGAGCTGTTTCTCCACCACATACATCCTACACCCCGGCCATGTCACTAACAACATCGTCGACACCTTTTGACACCCCCATTCACTGCCTATGCCCTTGTTTCCACCTGTGCCCCCCAATCATGCTCCTCATCCTACCGCTCTTGCTCACCGCCCATCTGCCCCAGCCTGCCCCAATTCAACGCTATGAACATCGAGCAACCAGAACACTCGTGGAACATGTCCCTAAGCACCACAGAAATGGTGTCTAGCGCTGCATCTAGCACACATATGAGTCCACCACCCTGGAGGCCCACCACATAGCTGAAAACGACTTACCGACACTGTTGACAGCCCAGAAAACAGTGCTGCGCACCTATGTGCCCACAAGTTCACTTGAAACACACCATCTGCTCAGGATATGAGCCCTGCCGACCCCACCTTCTGCCACCAATGCCTCCTATGGCCACCACGTCAGCCCCTCGCCACCGAAAACGACACGATGCCAACCCATGCCCAGGCCCCCTTGTCCACGATGAACCACCCCCCTTGCCCACCATCATTGTCAGTGCCTGTCCACACTGTTGTCCTTGCCCCCCCTTGTCAACCCTGCTGTTGACATGTCTGTCAGCAATGACCATGTGCGACTTGCATGGTCCACATGTCGAAGCTGTGTCAACTTGTTCAGTGCTTTAGGACATTGTTCAAGGTCATCTGCTCATTATTTCCACCCCATCCCTCACCATGTTCAATACTGATAGCTTCTCGTTTCAGCCCCTTCCTGCTCATTACGCCGCCCATCAACTGGTTCAACATTATTCTGCAATGGCCCTTCACTCCCCTCACCTCTCAAGCACTCATTATACTACCCCTCAGTTGTTCAACCCCCACACCACCTCTTCTAACTCGTTTAGCATGAACTTCTCTGGTACACCATTTCTGTAGTGAGTCATAGGGGGGTCCCTTAATATCACACAGGAGCTAAACATGAATAATGTATATTTATCATGTGTACTTGAGGTGGTAGTAAAGAGATTGATTATGTAAATAGAAGGCTGGTCCCTTTATAGGGGCCAGCCAGGTCAATAGCAAAGAAATATAATATATACAAATGCAGGGTCAAGCCCCGGGTCACCACACCCTCCCCCTTAGGCTTCGTCCAGGGGAGAAGCATAATGTTTTGAGTAAATAGATGATCTCGAAGAGAGCATTGTCTGGTATGTGGGGTATCATCAGGGTACGACAAAAAGAATCAATTCATTCATTTATTTAAAAATGTGACAACCTTATTTAGTAGGGTCGTTGGGGATGTGGGTATCGTCGAGACTCAACGATGATATGTGGGACTCGTCGAGGGTCGACGAGGATTTGGGGAGGTTGGCATCAGCTAACATACATCTAACTTCCTCTGGGGTGGTAGGTATGGGTACTTTGCGCTCGTAATCGGGCACAGAGGAAAGTAGGGTCATTTTGTTGTTTGATGCCAACGAAGACAATTGGGATATGGGGGTCTCTGGGGTGTTCCCCAGAGCAGAGGTGTCCATTGTCTGCCCTTCATCAAGAGGGAAACAGTCCTTGTCAACAGTGAACGTTTCATCATTGGATGAAGAGATGGAGTCAGTGGAATCACCGTTGTTGTCAGGGTCTCTAATTTTTTGCGGCTTGGTAGACACGACGGGAGTGAGTTTGACAATGGGCTTCTTGTGCCCATTCGGAGGGATGCCGGTGGTGACTCTCCTTGCTCTTCTTCTGGCCTTGAGTTGCCTTGACGATGAGGGGGGACCTGGACCATCCTGAGGTTGGATCGTTCTCCAGGGAATATACCTCTGGAGGAGGTGGATGCCAGCCAGACAGGTAAGAAGGCCCAGCATGGGCAGGAGGTTGGTTGTCCACGTGAGAGGTGCTTGTGTGCAGAGATGCAGATAGTCCAGCAGAGAATCCAGAGGACCGGGCAGTGGAAGTCATTGATTCAGGGCGGGGTCGCCCTGAATGAGAGGGAGCTCCACCCCTGGTGGGAGCGGTGGAATCTCTTTTTCTTTTTGTTTGTGGCTCTCAAAGGGCCATGTTGTTAGGCCCGGCGATCCACCACCGGGATTCAGACATCAGAGGAGCATCCTCTGAACGGGTATTGGAATGTTGCTGCAGATGTCTTACGATATCGGCAGTGGTAGAAGACTCTTCCGAATGGGAGGAGTGGGCAGTAGCCATTGCTGTAAGCCAGCCAATGGCATAG
This sequence comes from Tricholoma matsutake, assembly GCA_026075535.2. Lineage (NCBI taxonomy): Eukaryota > Fungi > Basidiomycota > Agaricomycetes > Agaricales > Tricholomataceae > Tricholoma > Tricholoma matsutake. Next base: position 8,242,313 of record AP026541.1, on the reverse strand, counting down.
TGAGAACCTTCTCAGACTTCCTCATCCAAGACTCCCATGGTAGCGAGGTGTTTTACGACATCCTTGAGGGAAGTTGAATTGGTGCTGATTGGCATGGGCTGCCGATGGCACACGGGGGACAGTGGGAGGCGTTCGCGCTCTCAAATCTGTTGGTACAGTCCCGGCATGGCTAGTACCTCCGCAGTACAAAGGTAGAGAAGTAGTTTAGCTTCTGGGGATAGCCCTGAAGGAATCTGTTGATGAAGCAGGAGTTGTCCCCTGACGTTGACTGCATCTGAACAGGGAGCCAACTGGGTAATCTCCAGTGGGCAAGGGCATAGGTCATCAGGGGCATTTGAGCCCCTGGAGCAGTATCATTGACGAACCACATGTACTCATGCATTCATTCCAACATTGGGTAGTTCCCGGAGGTGTGGGCCATCCAGGACCAGTTATCAAATTCCTCAGTGTTCTGAGGAATGGACATAGGAACTTGGCCATGCAGCTTGGGAGCTGGTCTCCAGTTCTCCATCCTGGGAACATCAGTGCCCGAGAATGTATATCTCGGGGTTGGAAGGTTGGGAAGAGGTGGGTAGACCTCGTTCATATTGAAGTCCTCATCGGGGATGACGGGGCGGGGAGCAGGAGGTGGTGCAGGCCAAGAGGCTGCACCAGCATACAAAGTACCCTGGGGCCTCTCGGGGTGAGGAGAGGGTTCACGAGTACGAGCTCGTTTGGATGAACATCCATTGAGCTGCTCATGCAGGTGCTCATTCTCATCTTCCAGGTTCTGGATGGTCTCCTGGAGGGCAGAAATATCTTTTTTGTATTCATTATAAACACGTTTGGCTCTGGCGAGAGCGCCAGAGTTAATACCCAAATCTCAACGATCTCTCACATTGAAATATTCATCATCATGGTCATACATGTGGGTGTATACGTGTAAAGTGTAGCTCTTGCAAGTGTCATGCCTCAGTGAAGGACAATGCCTTCACTGTCAATCCTCCAATTTCCGGCAGCAGAAGAGCTGGTGCCCACACCAGCTCACCAGTTTTGTTCTTCTCTAGCAGAATGTCTGCTAGCGCTGATGGCTTCTTCAATCTCGCCAGGGCTTGGCAAGCGATGGGGTTGAGTGTTGCTGCTCGAGCCAGTGGGCTCAAGCTCTCTCTGCTTCTCCTTCCCCCTTTGAGACTGGCCACTAGGGCCTGTCTCATGTGTCCAGCTAGGTCTCTCGATTCGATCGTCCCCCATGGGGTCATCTTTGTCTGGAGGAAAGCTCGCCATGGTAGTGTACCAAGTGATGAAGAAAAAATAATTGAAACTCTGCATGATGTAAAGTTGCAGAGTGTGAATTCTGATACACCCCCAACATGACTTGGAAATTTCCAAGTCGTTAGGTCTGTCGATGCGCAGGAGTCCCTGCGCATTTGGGCAATTCTTGCCAGTCTCTGGCACCCATCAGTGCCAGATAAGCGTCCAGGGCTGCAAGATCATTGCAGTTCTCTAAAGGTTCCCAAGTGGCATCTCCCAGACTCCACTTAACTTCAAATTGGATGGCACAGCCACACCACTTGTGTGCCATGATCTCTTTGACGTACCATTCAGTGTCATCTGGGGCACTGAAGTCATATGCATCAGGATAATGCCTGTTGGGAAACAATGCATCATCGTTAGGATGGTGAGGCCTTAGTAGGCTCACATGGAAACATTGGTGTATACGCTGGTGTTTCAGTTCTGTAGGAAGATCCAACACATAGTTGGATTTCTCTAGGAAAGCTTGTAGGACCTTGTAGGGTCCTACAAATTTAGGTAGCAATTTACTTGCGCATCCTTTTGGTAACGCAAGGTTCTTTGTGGAGAGGTAAACAAGGTCTCCTTGTTTGACATTGGGCTCCTTGTGCCAATGCTTGTTTGCATAGTGTCATTGAAAGACTCTTTCAGCAATGATACTATCATGGGCCATGGCCATGTTTCACAGTGCACTGATTGTGAAAGTATGCACTCTGGGAGGAATGTGTTCTGTAGAAGGAAGTTCTTGCATCATACGAGGCAAGAATCCATAGTTGATTTCAAACGGGGCCATCCCAGTTGCTCTGTTAATCGTAGAGTTTATGGCAAACTCTATGAGAGAGAGGAACTTTACCCAATCTTTTTGACTGGATGCAATGAATGCTTGAGAATCTGAGCGATCGAACAATTTGTGCATTCCGTTATTCCATCCGTCTGAGGATGGAATGAAGTGGACATAAGTAATTTGACGTCCAAGATATGGTGGATTTCACGCCACCATTTGGATGTGAATTTAGAGTCTCGATTGCAAACAATCAAGCCACGTAGTCCATGCAAACGGACAATCTCCTTCACGAAGATGGGAGATAGTTGTGATGCGGTCATCGTCATGTTCACCAGGATTAGGTGAACCATTGAAGACAGACAACAGATGATTACCCAAAGGTAGTCAAATCCTTCAGACTCTGGGAAGGGTCCAATGAAATCCATTCCAATTGACTCCCATGGTCTCATGGGTGTTGGTAATGAGTGCAGCTTGCCTCGAGGGGAGCAGTATTCCCCCTTTGAGTGGATGCAATGTTTGCATGAATCACAGTATTTCTTGACTTTGTATTGAAGTCGAGGCCACCAATACCAATATGGATGTATTCCGATGTCTTTAGAGGACCAAAATGCCCCACTAAGGTGTGGGCTTGTTCAATGATATGACCATGTAAGGTCATACCTTTGGAAGTAGAGGTGGGGATGCAAAGGACTTCTTCGCCCCCTCTGTTCTTTCTCCAAATGAAACCATCCCAGGTCTGGAAGTCTGGGTGGTTATTTGGATTTTCAAGAACCTTCTTGAAATGTTTGTCGTTCACATATCCCTTTTGGATATCGTTGTTCAGAGGGTCTAACTCTGACATGTGAATGTGCAGGTAAGGCCCTTTAGCCTGAGAGGCATAAATCGAAGGATCATCCTGCAATTGTCTGGTCGTCGAAGAAGGCATGGTTGTTTCTTCCACATTCACAGTAATTACAGCTGCGGCTGCCTCATGCTCTTCAACTCATTCTCGAAGAGCTTTGAGTTGTTCACTAACTCATCTCTGCTGGGAAGCAGCAGAACGAGTTTCAATTACTCAATTTTTGATTTCGAGATGTCGATCCCATAGGAGATCCTCGTGATTGGGATCGAGACATACATCTGCAAAGACGTAGTGTTGGACTAATGGAGCATCATCCCAAGAGTCGAATTGGTAGTAGCGGGACAGAGCATCCACTACTTTGTTCAATTTGCCTTTGACATAACGAATGTCAAAGTCAAAACACGAAAGATATTCCATCCAACGTGTTTGCCTAGCAGATAGTTGGTGTTGAGTTTGGAAGAACTCAAGCACCTGGTGATCAGTGATGACATGAATGCATCTACCGATCAGTTTGTCTTCCCACTTGAGGAGTGCCTCAAGTATGGCAATTGTTTCATGCTCAAAGGTACGGTAGTTCCTTTGAGCATCAGAGAATTTCTTGGACAGGAACCCAGCAGGCCGGCAAGTTTGCCACTCAGGTCCCTGACCATACATTGCTCCAGTCCCAAAGACTGAGGCATCACAGATCACCCATATCGGCTCAGGTGAATCTGGGTCAATCGGCTTCAGCATGGGTGTCATGCAACAGATGCGTTTAATCATCTGGAAGCAATGATCGTGCAACAGTCACCATAAAAAGGCTTGACCATTTTTAGTCATCACAGAAAGTGGACTAGTGAAAGCACTTATATCTGGCAGGAAATGTGCCAGATACTGCACGAGTCCCAGAAAACGCTGGACTTCGTGATAATTATGAGGAGTTTTCCACTCTCATATATGGGCCATTTTGTCACTATCTGTGTGTAGGCCATGCTCGTCAATCATATGACCGAGACACTCTACCTTTTCAGCATAGAGTTCACATTTCTCTGCACGGAGGTACAGAGAATGCTCGCATAGTCTGTTAAACACGAGCTCCAGATGCTTCTGGTGTTCTGAACATGAAGATATTGTCCAGGTATGCGTGGACAAAGATTCCAATGTAATCTCGGAATATAGAGTTCATCAACCTTTGGAAGGTTGAGGGTGCATTGCAGTCGCCTTGTTGCATAACAAGACTCTCATATACCCCTTGAACCGTTGAGAAGGCGGTCTTCCAGATGTCTTCTGGGGCATCTCGGACCTGCTCATAGGCATCAGAGAGGTTGATTTTTGAGCAGTACCTAGCTTGAGCAACATCAAGATGAATCAAGTCTTGATCAGGAAATGGTGTAACATCTTTCACCATGTTAGCGTTCCGTTTCACTGTGTTGATCACAGTGTGAAGTTTCCCAGTTTTCTTGGGAACTACTAGCATCGGAGTGGCTTGCTCCATGTGGGCAGGCCACCACCAGCCTACTTTGCAGTACTTGGCTATTTTCTCGGCGAGGGGTTTCCTCATTGAGTTGGGACACTTCAGAAGATAGTAGTTATACTTCTTCTTCTCATCCACCAATGGGATGTGGTGGTTTATGTCCCTTAAAGGAGGTAGTTTATCAGGAACTCCATTGAGGATGTCCTGACAAGATTGCTCCCACTCCTCTCAGAGGCGTGGAAGGTCCTTTTTTGAAAGGGGTCCTGTGCATTTAGCTTTATCAGCCAGCTCTTTGCAAATTGCAAAGAGTATGTCGTTCAGGTCATTGACCTGATCTGGTGGAAGTACCGCAGGGATAGAGGGGTCAAATCTGGGAGGTTCAAAATTGGGTCCCTCGGGGAATCTATCCCGAGTAAATTCCTGGATGATCTCTTCTAGATTGTCTTCTTCGTTGCTCAAGGGTTTGTCTTTGGGTCCTAAAAGGACAGGGTCCAAAGGTTTTAGTGTAGACCGACAATGTTTGTCAACATCGTCTACTTCCTCCATTTCAACATTCCTATGTCTAACAGACAGAGGTTGCACCTTCATGGAACTTAGACCAGGCTTGTCCAGGTCCTTCTTCTTTCGTGCAGCCATGTGGCCGCTCTCATGTCACTCATCCTTGGGAGGTTGAGGACGCATAGCATGCCGATGGGCTTGCTTGAAAGTGTTAGGGCCCTCAATAATGGTATCGAGGTGTTTGCCCTTGACGCATACTTCATCACATTTGAAGTCTAGAACTATACTGTGTTTCCTCATGAAGATGGTGCCTAGAATGGCATCATATCTATCGATGTTAACAACATCGAAATAATGGGTGTTTTTTATTTCACCGATTTCAAAATCAGTGAATAGTCCGAAGTTGATCTTCGAACGGCTTCCAACAGTGCCTAATTGCAAGGGCACTGGTTCTTCCAATTCATGGGCTTTAAGATTTGCTGACATGGCAAATTCTGGGGAAATTGAATCAGATGTGCAGCCTGAATCAAGGAGTACAAAAGCTTCAAGTTCATGAAGCTTCATTTTCGCCATGAAGCACCTGTTGTCCTTCTCAGAGCGAGGAGGATGGGTTATTTTCTTAGAGGACTTCCTCAAAGTGGTCGCGCCTCTGAAGCACGGCTTGTTTCTGAATAGGTCATCTATCATGATGCCTAATCTTTCAGAAAATGACAGAGAATTTCTCCCTGTCTCATCCTCAGAGTCTTCCTCTGAGTCGGATACCGACTGGGCGGATGGGCAACTGTCGGAGTCATACTCCAAAAGGATTTCTCGGATCGCACCAAAGTGTTCTGATCCAGAATATTCACTGGTGTCACCCCCAGTGTCAGACTCCCAGTTGCATAGTTCACCTTCTGAACTGTACTGAGAACCATCAGGGTTCATGTCTGACAAGGCAGACCCATATTCAGAGTGAGAGTTATCCTCTGAGTTGCTGTATGCTGTGGTGAGTCTCTCATTTGTTGCAGAATGTGAATCTGAGTCCTGGGTAGGACTCAAATGATGCTCACTGCTTAGTTGAGCATGGGAGGTTTGGGGATCAGCCATAGACGCTGATCCTTCTTGAGCGGCGTACATCTTAGCCGACGGTTTGGGCTGTCCATACTTAGGGCAGCCCTTATCTGTGGAGTAGTGTGGACCTCCACAGCTGTAACAAATCGGGGTCTTCTTGTCATCAGACCTTTTGTCTGATTTGGATCCAGAGTGTCTGGATGGTTTCACTCCAGACGTGCAATGTCGAGTATCACGACAATCTTTGTTATGGCAATCACTATCGCTGTGACTTCGAAGCTCCTTGGTAGGATACTTCAACCCCGTATATTTAGAACTATCATGATAGTTCTTATTGTCTTTATGAGAATGATCCTGGGATCGTTCATGAGACCGTTCAGGAGAAGGGTCTTTTGTTTTGGAAGCTTCAGTCAAAGAGGATGCGCTCTTTGACTTGGTGGAATCCATTATATGCTTCTTTTCATTGAAGCATTTTCTCATCTTACCGATTTCCTCCACCTGGCAGGCAAAGTGTAGGATATCTTGCACTGAGCTTGTCTCAGTGGAACATCCTTTGTCTAGTACAAAGGATATGATGCTTGTGGGCAACCTGGTCACCAATTGCATTTTGAATGTAAATGGATTGGGTGCCTGTATCATCCTGGTAGCATAGCACTCCAGTTTGTGGTAATACCCCATAACACCCTCATCGGTGTTATACTCGATGTGCCAGAACTTGTCCGTCGCATTGTGGGTTGCATTTTCATGCACAAACCAGTCGTATAGGCCGGTGATGACTTCCTTGAAAGTCCAGGCAGATTGTTGACGGTATGCACCATCAACACTATCTTCAAACCAAGTGAGGGCGGTGTTCTCAAGGAACATCACCATATATTTGATGCAGTCTGAGTCCAGTTCAGGGCTGCACACCTTGTTCACCTTTAACCACTGAAGAAAGGCATTCATCCATCTTTCAAAGGCTTCGGTGTCGGGTAATAGTGTTTAAAGGTCCAGTCTGTAGGACCAAAAAAAAGACCGAAACTGAACTGAACTGGACTGATTAGGACTGGACCAGTGGTCTATTTATGGACCAGTCTTTTTCAGTCCAGTTGCTGGTCTTTCATTTTGAAAAATATAGTAGGACCGATGAAAAACCAGTTTAAACTGGTTGTGACCAGTTTTTCGTCTTAACTTATGTTAGACCTTACTCCCACACATATTTCCTTCATTTTTGGTCCCTGGATCATCAAAAACGGTCAAGAATTGGTTGATATATGACCAAAAACATTTTTGTATGAGTATTTTGTTGTATCAGAACAACTTTGATTGCATTGCTTATTTCTTGAGCTATAATCTTTTTTTGTACAGCTATATGACATCATAAAAGTAACAACAACACACCTAATTATCTTTACCATGTGATTTTATTCATATAACAGCCCAAATGAGTGTGACTACAAACTACAAATTACAAACTAAAAACTGCAACTTGAATGCATGTCCCTTCAGTTTTGGCCATATCTCAGTCGAATCTTGACAGAATTGCTTAAATGTTGAATCATTCTTCGGAGTATTACAATCTCTATCCATTAATATAATGTATCTGAGGTAATCATCATATTTGTTGAGATACATATGGGTTATTTGGCACAATAAATTTTACGACCAAAGACCAGTCTGAACCAGTCTTTTTTCAGTCCATGGACCAATTAGGACCAGTCCTAAAGGGTCTGGTTGCGGTCCTCCAATATCTGGGTCGGTCCTAGACCAGTTGCGGTTGCCAGTTACCCCATTTTGAAGTCAAAAACCAGATCGGACTGGACCTTTAAACACTATCGGGTAATCTGCTGTACTTCGACAGATTGGGAACTCTGGGACCATTCTTGCCTCCAGTGGCAGGAATCTCTGTCAAGACAGAGACCTTGTTGTTGATCTGTCTATGTATCCTGGCATGAATGTCCCTCAAATATTTTGAGGGATGGCGAGAGCCTTTATCTCGATAAGAATCTGGATAGGAAGATGTAGACCAGTAAGGGCTACTTGGTACTCGTGGGGTACCAGAATGTCCAGACAGGGTATGTCTGGAAGAAGTGTGTGTTTGCACTCCTCATTAGTGTTTGAAGGTCCAGTCCATGGTTATGTAACAGTCTTTTGGAATTTTAAGATGTAATCTGCTTGTTAAGGCCTTACAACTTATCCTGGCATTTCAGGACTTTTTGTACACAATGTCAATATATGATTGAAAAGGTTTTGTCATTATGCCTCAGTGGTTTTTACAGAATTAAACATATTAAACATAAAACAATTTTTCCAGTCTATACATTTTCCGAGGTTTTGAGAAAAATGTATGAACTGGAAAAATTGTTTTGTGTTTAATATGTTTTATTCTGTAAAAACCACTGAGGCATAATGACAAAACATTTTTGGTCCTATATTGACATTGTGTACAAAAAGTCCTGAAATGCCAGGATAAGTTGTAAGGCTTTAACAAGCAGATTACATCTCAAAATTCCAAAAGACTGTTACATAACCATGGACTGGACCTTCAAACACTACTCCTCATTGGGGATTTGACAAGTATCTGCAGGACACCTCTTCCTCAAATCAGGAAGAATGTTTGGTACTTTCATTGCTCGATGTGCTATACGTCGAGTCGCTATCACTTCCATTACCATCATCCCCGGACCCATCTCCATCTGGTGGTCCTCCATGGCCAGCATGACTCTGACCAGGCCATCGGGAATTTACAGATGGTGGGCTCTCTCACTTTTTATGGTGAGATGAAGGGTCATCCTTATCCCAAGGTTGACCATCTTTGTCGAAACAGATCCCCTGATCGGGGATCGAGGTGGGATGTCCATCCTGGATATCGCCATTGCATATCCTTTGAAGGACAATCCTGTTGTTGTTGATATAGTGTACCTTCCTTTTAGAAGGTACTTCACGAGATAACTCGGGTGTCTGTAGACATGGGGAACCATGTCTGTGGGTGGCAGGATTTTCTCGTTCCACTGGGTTGGTGGAACAAGGTTGGGATCTCGTTCCATTGCTGTGGAACGAGGCATAGTAGGGTTGATTATTTCCCTATGGGCAAAGTGACTGGCGTAACTTAACGCCAGATCTTTAAGTTGGTTTTCCAACTTAATCAGTTCAAAATCTCTTGCATCCATGCAACAGGTAAACATATCCGTTGCGAACTGAGCAAAATGCTCAGCTCCAAATTTGTCATCCAATCCATCCTCTCGAGGTTTGGCCTTGAGGGGTCTTTTCTCTAGGCGTCGGCACAGCCGATCATCAGCATTCATCGGTGTTGCTATTAAATCCAGCCATACGGCAGGGAATAATCCAGGTGTCTCGTACATCTGGCTGTTGTGGGGAAGATCAATACCACTACTGGGGGTAACCCAGTGGTTGTTGGGCTCTGGGGTCAATTCATCCAGAGGAGAAAGCTTCTGCAAGCCAGGAGGAGGTCCTGGATTGGAACGAGTGTCTCGTTGACTGTTGTTTGACGAGACAGATTTTCTGGATCCAGGTTCGCTGTCATCGGCGTCCTCGATGGTGGGCCATCAATGGTGTGGGCAGAGGGCAGAGGAATTGAGATTTCTCGAAGCGGCTGTATGCGCTTCGAGGGTCTGAAAGTCCCTAGTAGGAGAAATGTCATTTCTCAAGGTGCTTGTATGTGCCTCGAGTGGATGGGATCCAGCCAAATCTTTCGGAGCACGCCAAGGAGAATCTGACCCTGATGGTGATGGATGAGATTTACCTTGCGCATCCTGCTTGGGAGCAGGCTTCAGCTTGTTCTTGTTCTTGGCCCTGGTCAAAACCATGGTCTCATTCTTGAGGTACAATCTTCAGCAATGGAGAAAAAGAATTTTGGTCGTAGCAGTGGGCAAAAAGCAAAGAGTCGAGTGCAAAGAAACTTGATTCGGGTCCTAGCGACAGATATGCTTCCATTTGAGAATTTTCTCCCTTTGCGGGAGAAGTTCAGGGTCATGTTGATGATGATCGCTGATGGGGCGATGTCGAGCTTAACTCTATACGAGTTTGAGTGTTTAAAAAACTGTAGTGAGTCGTAGGGGGGTCCCTTAATATCACACAGGAGCTAAACACGAATAACATATATTTATTGTGTGTACTCGAGGTGGTAGTAAAGAGATTGATTATGTAAATAGAAGGCTGGTCCCTTTATAGGGGCCAGCCAGGTCAATAGCAAAGAAATATAATATATACAAATGCGGGGTCAAGCCCCAGGTCACCACAATTTCTGCCTCAAGCTCTCCATGCAGCACAGTTTGAATGACCGATAATGCACTGATGCTCTCCTGGAGCATGTAAAGTCACCTTTGGGTCCACATCCTTGTCAATGCCCGTCTTCATCAATGCCCAGCCTGCCTTCATCAACGTGAACCCACTGTTATCCTTGTCAATTACCTACCCTTGTCAACACTGATCCTCGTCCTTGTCAACACCACTCCCAGTGACCTCACTACCCCCCCCCCCCCCCCCCCCCCTGGGTCATTTTTTTGGAGTATGAGAGAGTGTAAGAGTGCCTCTTACATCATCACTACATTATCACATGCCACTCCATTATCACATGTCATTCCATTAATATATAGTCTATACTCGAGTACTTGCACTGTATTCTAGATTCCCCCATCGAATTATATTAAGTTCCTTATAGTTCTCGTGTCCTTGAGTGTTGGAAGCTTCCTTCCAGTACCACTGCAAGGGGGGGGCACCAGGGCTGATGGAGATGAGAGACAGGGGCCTCCCTTGCATTTTTTGTTGGGGAGGTTTTTCTATTTCTACTATTAATTATTCTAGTGCCCCTCCCTTGCACCAGAGGCATCTGCCAGCTCATGTCGAAACAACATGAGTTCAGTTCATGTCTTCTGCATGTCTCCCAAAGTTCATCTGCATGTCACATCATGATTAGTAATTGATCTTGGTGTTTCCAGCTTGACAATGGCTGCCCAATGCCAGGTGCACCCCCTATCCCCATCTCCATCCCAACTTGCACCCCACCACCAGATGAAGCATGACCCAGCACCATAGGCACTACCTGACAATGATGGAGACGGTGGACAAAACTGATGACAACAGCAACAAGGACAACAATCAAGGCAAAGAGGACGGGGACAGGAATGAGGACCAGCCCAATGCCCCAGTGATGCGATGCAGCGGAAATGACAGGAAGACGATGACAATGATGACGGGGAGGTCCACCAAACGAGCGAACGGTGGGAAGACAGACATGAGGACAAGATGGGGGGTACAAGGTAGGTGTTTTTTATGCTCCTTTAATTGTTTTTTCTCATTACATAACTTTTCTAACTTTTTCAACTTTACATGGCACGTTTACAACACTATTTTACTTACATAACAAACTTTTGACTTTAGGAGTGACCATTATAAAGCTGAAAAGCACAAAAAAAGTTGAAATAAAAAGTGTGATTTTCCTGATGCTGATGGATCGGGCGTCAATGTATATTCACGTGATGTTGATTTGCTAGCTTTCTAACTAGTGTCTTCGATTCAGCATGTCTAACGCACCAGCATCACAGTCCGACTTCGATTTCTGGGAGTTTGTAAACTGTGGGCGATGTCAACTGCCTTTTGCACTTGGCGCGACTGTTCCCTTCTGGCTCACTGAATGCGGGCATGTCGTATGCAATAACCATCTTAGTGCGTTGCCGTACTACTAGGGCATGATAAAACGACTGACTTGAAGTCTCAAGATGCCGACCAGAGTTGTGCTCAGTGCGGTGCTCAAGGTGTCCACCTCGTGCCCTTGCAACGCGAGGTTCGTTTGTCGCAGGTTGAGGTTGCCGAGCTAGTTGATTCCGAATTAATCGCGTTAGCTGGATGCTCCGATGTCTGAATGGTTTCGCCCTGTGCCGATCATCCTGGACAACGTCGCACAGGCGGCAAAGGCAGGCATCAACCATCGTGCTCTGCAATTCACCTGACATCTTTCAAGTTTCAACAAGAAACGCTGGCATCACAGATTCGTTATTACAAAACTAGACACCAGCAGCAACGCGTTGTTATCGAGCGGCTCAAACGTGAGGCAGCTGAAGTCAAGAAGTACTCATTGTTTTGCTCCATTTCTCCCAACACTGGCTGTCATCGATCTAAGTTTCTACCTCAGAGTAAATGAAGTCCTCGACAGTGAAAATTATCAACTCCGGCAACTTCTTGGGAGTTCGCAACAGTCTAGCCTAGGATACAGTATTCAGCAACCGTCCGACATCATGAATTCTAATGGCAAGCGCCCAATGGTCGATGCACGTTTGTGAGTTAGAACTTTTGATTTATTCAAGTGCATGACGATCGACAGTTTGCAGGCGACCACAGACACATTCTAGTCCGCTGTCAATCTCTTCAGTCGGTCCAAATAGGCTTACACTTCCACCAGGCCAAGTAGCGCCGAATCTCTTATCGAACAGGCGCGGAGAGCAAGACGATAGACCTCCCTCAGAAAACGTTCACCATAGTACTCGCCCACCGACCCAACGGCAAGCTGGTACCTTTACAGAGTACGTACTGTTGTGCTTATTAAAGGCTTCGCGAAGGCGCATACATCCGTCACATTTTATCTACAGGCATTATTCTTATGTTCCTCCTTCGACCCCGAGACTTACACAAACGCATGCTGCGCCGCGATCACTCCAACAGACAAGACCGAATCAAGAACAGCAACATTATATCCAAGCGCCGCAGGCCCTCGACCCTCACGGACAACATGCTGTTCCCACGCCAGCCAAATTCAAACCAGCTAAGGTGACGTCTGCGTCAAACAACAAACCAAGTCCTTTTGATCCTCACAGTCAAATCCATACTCATCGACATTCGGGCCAGCAACAAGGAGACATGGGTCCGCCACCTACACCGTTGCATGCACGTCGAAAACAATCAGCAAGTACTGCCATTCATATCAATCATGGCAATCCACATTCGGCGTCAACTTCAGAATCTCTTCAAGCGCCTCCCATCAACACTCATCCCAGAATAAACCGCGTTGTTCCTCTCAATCCGATCCCAGCATTTCTTCCGCAGTCACAGTCCCAAACGACGACACCTTCAACAGGCATCTCTCAGCGTTTCATGCTACCAAGTGCCAAAGCATCACCCCGCATCGTGCCATTCAATATGTCAGGAGGAAATCAGAGAATCCCTTTTGTTCCGGGTTCTCGTGGAGGTTTTACATAGGGGCATCATGTTGGTACCTGTGATTAAATAAATGATGGTTCTGTTTAAATTCGTATGTATTGAATGTTATCCATGATTCGGTGTAAAACGTTCGCCGTCCCACGACACTCCACGCAGTCTCAGTGCGACAAGATCCAAAATGTTTATCTTACTACTATATATCTGTATTGTCGAGGCAGTGCCAGCCGTTGTCACCCAAAAAGTTGTGGCGGTGACGTCCGCAGTCCTGATTCCTGAACTTTCACTCCAACTTGCTGTCGTCTTGATTCGTTCAGAATGGTTGCTTACCGAGATCCCTATGACCTGCAAAACAATGTGCATGAACACAACTTCAACCCTTATTCATCGCAGCAACCCTACCAGACTTACGAGCAAGGAGAAATAGATCCAACTTATGACAACTACGGGAGCAGATATACAGACGAGCCTCGAGCACCTTCTCCTCAACGTGGTCCGTCTCAGCGAAATCCTGGAGGAAAGGAAGGTATAGTCAGCCCGGACGGCTTCACACCTGCAGGAGGAGAGAGGTGCGTACCGCACATAAACAATTTATATCGACAACATATGAAACTAGATTTCGTTGAAGGACCGCGCGCGCCTTACGAAACTATAGATACGATCACCAAGGGAAGCTATGGACAAAGGTGATTACTTTCCTGGTGGATAAACATAGCTGGAATTGTTGTAACTCCTATGAAGGGTGGACGAGGGCGCTGCATTGGGAGGTTCTGCTGCTGCACGATCATGATTGCTATCCTGCTTTTCGTTAGCATAGTGCTCGCACTTATCCTGGTAGCTATCTTTCTTTCACTCATTCCTCAGCCTGATGTCTTTGTCTTTGTCAGTGGGTACGCCCTCCAAGCGTCTCAATTGGCCAGGTGGGCACTGTAATACAGAATGGAAGTGCTGTAAGTTCATATTCAGCTTTAATTTTGGCTCACAATTAACATTTCATTTCAGATTCAATTGCAGCAAAATGGATTAACCGTCAACCTAGGGGTCAACATATCGTAATTCACTTCAAGCAGCCGATGACTTGGACTCATTTTCTACTCTAGTGTCAATAATCCGAACTATTTTTCCATTGATTTTCAGCAAATCAAGGCCGACGCAAGTCTCCTATGAGTTATTTACAATACCATTATCTCATCTCCTCGCCCAGATCTTTTATCCTATCAATAACACCAACGTCGGACAAGGACTTCTCAACCACGTTGTGATCCACTCTAAAGCACAGACCAACCTGACGTTTCCCTTTACGATCAACTACCAAACTTATTTAGACCCCCAATACCAGATTCTACAAGATCTGGCGCAGAAATGTGGCGTGGTCGGCACTAAAAGCAATATCTCTGTGCAATACAAGATAACTGTAAGTGGTGATTGGGCTCGGAATGACAAGTACTGAGGCCACTTGTTGGTTCTCATCCCAGCTCAAGCTCCTAATCTTGTTTATACCAATATCGCCGGTGGTTTCGAATTCTTTCAATTTTCCGTGTCCTATTTCTGCTTCCGATCTTGCGGTACGCTCACTCGATGTACTTTAATGTTTTTGCTAACGAACTGGTCATAGGCGTTGATCAAAAGTGTTGGGATCAATGTGAATGGATTGTGACATTTCTATAGGTACATGCCTGGACTTGGAGTATCTACATAACTTTAGTGACGATGGATGATGACCTGTTATAACGTTGTGTCTAGATGATAGAAGTTACTGTCCCTAACATGACTGCAAACTCGTCGAAGATAATCCCACCGGAGGCCCTGACGCAAGAAGATTCCAGACCTTCTGTTGCAACATCGCACAGCTTTATGCAAGTTCGGAAAGCAGCGTGTCCAGACGCGGAGAAGACTGAACGCAGGGAATAGAAAGCATGTGTGACATGCCAGGAATCGACTGCAATTCCAAGTATCATTCTGTTCGAACGCGCTCGTTTCTTTGCACGCTGATAGACGCCTTGGACAAGGAAACGATTGCATCAACATTAAGAGACCCTGACAGTGCTGCATGTGAAGCTCAGAAAAGGACAGAGGATACATCATGCCATACAAGAACAGCCAATGCGCAAGGCTGGTATAGGACTCGCACTGGCAGGAGGTGTGCTTGTTGAAGTCACGGGGGCGCGCTGCGCCCTTGCAATGGCTTTCTAGGGTAGGAATAGCCAGGGGATCCTATATCCTGCCAGTGCTGTCAGTTAGGTTGTGTTTTTTATTTTTTATTTGGTGGAGCGTTTCCCACGGGGGGAGGCATTGGGCCCTAACAAAGTTACAGCCCCGTTGCGCGCTAGGGGTTCCAAGGAGTCATAACCTTAGAGTAGGATGGTGAAGTGTAGATACCGCGAGGAAATGCATTTACGCACAAAGTGTGGGACTCAGCCGGATCAAGCGCGAGAGCGTGGCTTAACCCACGCCCTCTCGCATCGACCAGCTCCTACCCACTAAAACCCCGCTTACCTCTGTCCAGTTGCTGGGGAGGTCTTCCTCGTTCTCGAGGGTATTTTTCCATGTATAGGTTACCACTTTGGATGATTTGAGGCTCTTCATGCAGCAGTCAGTCTCCAAGCGGTGGTCCATCATCTTATACCACTTGTTTCTTATAATTATCTCTTCTGGCATAGATGGAACGTTTCCATTTCTTATTACCCTCTCACAGCGTATCTTCCAGATTAGGTGAGCAGATTCAGAAACGAGAATTCTCCAGAGTCGGTCCGCTCCGGGAGTACGTTTTCCACAGTTTGTTTTGAATTGGGCTAGGGCGCAGCTTATATCCAGGGTTGACATTCGAGGTTTTCTCTGGCCCACATTTTCTCGGCTAGTTCCCAAACTTCTTTTTGTCCTGGGGACTCGCATCGAGTTAGGATGTGATCCATCGTTTCGGGGACACCACAGTGTGGACATTCGCACCTGTCTCGAATCTCTTCTCGGAAGTTTTCTTTGAGCCAGTATTTACCGATTCTATATGCGTTGTGTGCGGTCATCCATAGGAAGTATCGTGCGTTTCTCGAGAAGTCCTTGTGTCTGGTGGCTTTCCAGATCTGGTCTTCGCTGGGGATTTTTCCGGTTGCATCCTCCACTTCATTTTGAATTTGGTCAATCATTTCCGCCGTGGCCCTCCGCTGATGTGACTCGGATTGTAACTTTTTCTGCCGAATGCCCTTGTATGCTAGGGATTGTGTTAATTTGCTTAGTTTCGCGCCTGTTAGCCGAAGTGTTGGTTTGCTTCTTCATTTCTCTTGTGCCGGTGACCTTTGACCCATTTGAGCAGGGTTTTTCCTTTCTTGTTTCGTAGGGTAGCGGCGGTGGCTTGGAGAATTTCTGCATTTGCCATTCCCATGTATCCTAGGTCTTCGTTTCGTGTCAGGTTCCGGGTGAGTGCATTGATTGCGTATTTAGAGTTGCTCTCGACATATAGGTTTGGGGTTCCATTGTTTTCGTCCGCAGCAAACTTGATTGCGGTGAGTTCGGCTACCTGGTTTGTCTGGGGGGGTGCTGAGGGGAGTCGGAGGGATTTGTTCCTTGGGTCGTTTTCTCGGTATGAGATACCTGCACCCGCTCGGGCTGCAGTGGTACCGGTGTCAAGGGTATAGCCATCAGTTGCGACCATAATTCTGGGTCCTGGTTCGATCTCAGTGTTTACGAGGGCTCCATGTTGTTCACCTTCAGTGAAGACTCGGAAAATGTCCTTAATTGTCGCAGCGGTTACAAGCGATGGGAGGAATGTGATCCAATCGTCAGTGTCATTTTCGGGGGCGTTTACAATGGGGATTTTTGCTGGGTTCCATCTTGGAGGCAAGGTCTCTAAAAGATTGTTTGCTAATTTAATACAGTCTGAAGGGTGTTCACAGCCAGTGTCGCGGATGGTTGCGCATGCATTACATCTGCAGTACCAGGAATCCTGGTGGCCATTCGTAAGTCTGTAATTAGCAGTGTCGCCGGCAGTTGATATGTTATGAATCTTGAGGAGGTATTTACTGTTATGGGAGGCTATCAACTGATGGATTTTCCTGTCGGCTTGGGCATGGTACCATATTGGTAATTGCTTCACGACTTCCTTAGTCGTTGTGAGGATTTCCATTCGTGTTCCGTACTTCTTGGCGGCATCCATCATGTTTTTTATTTCTATCGGATTCTTGTTGTTTGGGTGCCAGTTCCGGGTGTAGGTTTTCCATGTTTGTAGGAAAGTATTTTGGCGCATCTCATGTCTGATGTTTTGCTCTGTTTTAGGTGTATTCATTATTATTATGGCATCAGCCCATAGCACGTGTAGTGGGCCTAGGTTTAGGTAACTCCTCAACCACATCAGCTGGATCACTTCATTTCTTGTACATCAAGTAGGCCCCTCCCCCCCAGTTCCTTGGGTGCCAGGAGCATACTTTCCTTTACAGGGCTTTTCTTGTCACTCCAGATGAAGGTGCGTATGGTTTTCTGAATTTGTTTTTCTGAATTTGTTTTTCTATTGATTTGGGCATTTGTTGTACCTGAGTGAGGTATTGCATGTAGCCTCCAACAATCATCTGTACCAGCAATTTTTGCCCTTCGATTGTGGGTTTGGAGTGGTCCCAACCTGCGAGGGCATTGTCAATTTTCTCAATGATTGGGGACCAGGGTGCAGTTTCAGGGGCATTGTTTCCAAGCCAGGCACCTAGGATTTAGATTGATTCTCCATCCTTTGCGATATGAATTCTCTCCGGGATCTTTTCGTGTTCATCTCTGGCCCTTCTTTCTTGGACAAGCTTCTCTCTAAAGGTTTTGTTGCCCATGGGTATTATTTGTGTTTTGGTTGTATTAAATTGTGCTCCAGCAGCTAGGCACCATTGATCAAGGATTTTGTTCAGGTCAGTTAGGGAGTCAGTTTCAGCAAGAAAGGTCATTGTGTCATCAGCAAATAGGGTTGCAATGAGTCTCTCTTCAGTTCTGGGAACTGTTAGTCCTTTCATGTCAGATTTTCTTAACAGGGGTTCAATACCCAGGTTGAAGAGGAGGCAGGATAAGGGGTCTCCTTGGTTTACACCTCTGGTTACATGGAAACTGGAGCTCAAGCATCCATTTATCATCACCTTGGTCGAGGCATGGGAGTATAGGCTTTGTACAGTGTGTATGAAGTGGTCTGGTATTTTGAAAGCCTTGAGTGTTTTCCACAGATAGTTGTGTTCAAGTTTGTCATATGCTTTTGCTTGGTCAAGGGCAACAATCATACCATTTCCCTCAGTTGCTTCTGCATAATTTAGGACCATTCTGATCAGTTGGGTTTGTTCAGATATCTGTCTGCCAGGCACAAAACTGGCTTGGCTCTTGTGTAGTAGGGATGTACTTTGGCAAGGCACATTGCAAGGACCTTTGTCATCAGCTTGTAATCAGTGTTGAGTAAGGTTATTGGATGGTAGTTATCAAATTTTGTATATTGGGCACATCCACCCATCAGCAAAGTGGGACTCTGGGGTGGTTCCATGTTGTTCTATGTCATTGAACACTGCGGTCATGAGATGGATGATGTCACAAGGTTCTTCTGTTCCATGTGGCTCTTGTTTCTGGGCAATTGACTTCCACATCTTGTAGGTTGCACCATCAAGACTGGCAGCTGTATCATTATCAGAGAGTTTCAAGGCTGTCATTACTTCGTCTCTTGTAATCAGTGAGCTCATAGTCTGGGAGTCAGTGTTGTTGGGCTCAGTTTTGATGCACTCTAGTAGGATGTCATCAATTGATTGGTCTCTTGTCCCTGGGTCTCTCCCATCACATCCCTGGTTCTGTAGGTTGTCATGGTATTCCTTGGCTAGTTCCACCATCCTCTGTGGGTTTTCTCGTGGGTCTCAGGGTTTTGTCCCTCAGCATTTAGGGTGTGCTCAGGCTTCTTGAGAGCAAATATGAGGTCTCTGGGTTTTATCACTTTATTGGATCTGATCCAGTATTTTGACATTGTTTCTCCCTCAAGTCAGTTTTTAATTTGTAGGCCTTTTTGTACATTTTGGTGGCACCATCTCTCTAGCTGGGTTATCTTTTTGGTGAGTTCATGGGTCTGGATGTGGACTCCTTTGTCCTGAGGACCATTTTGCAGCTCTTTGAGGTTATCTTGAAGTAGCTGTGATTCCTGTGTTACCTTGGTCATTGCTCATTCTCTTCTTCTGGCTTCTTTCATTATCATGAGTGTGAATTCAGTGTAAATTGTTTGGGGGTTATTTTCTGTTGTTTGCTGCACAGGAGCGTAATTGTGGAGTTTTTCGGTTGGTCCTTTACCAGTTTCTCTAACTGTCCTCTTAAAGGTGGCATCCTTATATATTCTTGGGGATATGGACCATCTACCTTTCCCTGATTCAGAAATGGCATTGTTTGATAGGTTTGTGGAGACCATCCAGTGGTCAGCATTTGGGATTCCGGTGGGATTAGTTTCCCACCTCTGAGATTGTTCTAATAGGTTGTTCATTACATAGATTCAGTCAATTTGGGACTGGGTACCAGTTGAGGTTTGGTGGAAAGTGTAGAATTTTGTGTCAGGGAAGGTGGAGCACCAGCCATCTCAAAGCTGTAGGGTTCACTTCAGTTCTCTAAGAGTTTTGGGAGATCAGGACCTCTCTGCATGCATAGGGAGAATCTTCAACCATGTTGAAGTCACCTAACATGATCTGGGGCCAGGGAAGCCAGCACTTATTGGTGAGGGAGATGTTTATGTTCTCCCAGGGTTTGGCATTGCTGGTAGGAAGGTTTGGTGCATAGATGACTAGGATTGTAAGTTTTGTTTCCATGCTCCAGTTGAGTGTTACTAGGAGGGCTCATCTGGGTATTATTTCATGCTGGACTACATGTTCAGTGTCAACAAAGGCCTTGTTTAGGACTAACACAACTCCAGCCTTTTGGGTTGGGTTAGTAGGGTCTGCAGATGCAAGTATTTGTAGGCATTTGTCGAACAGGTCTTCGGTTTCCTTCCATCAGTCCTCTTCATGTGAGTTTCTTGTATTGCTAATACTCCAATGCGTTGTTCTCTCACTAGCTGATTGACATGTAGCCATTTCAAACCTTGACCTGTTTGGCCATAGCCCTTGATATTTAGGGACACAATTTTCAAGCTTGCCTGGACATTTTTCTGGTGTCTATTCCATTGTTGTGAGGTTGGGGCTTGGTGGTGGCTTGGTTCATCTGGTTGTATGCCATCAGAGCTTGGGATGTTGTCCCATTGTTCCCCTAATGGGTCCTCTTTCCCAGAATTCTGGACAGGGTTATTGTCGAGGGGTTCACTTCCAGCATCGTAATCTGGGGCATGGGGCTGAGTAGTTTGTCTATTGGGTGTGGTTTGGTGCTGCACAAGATTTGTTTCTTGGGTTCTGCTCAATAGAAGGGTCTGGTTCCCCAGGGTGGTTTCATATTCTGCCATCTGGTGTGGCCCTGCAGTGTGGTCTTGTAGAGTTCCTTTCCTCAGGTGTGAGCTGCATGTGCCTCAGAACTCCTTCCAGGAACTCTTGATGGGGTGCCTGAGGTGCGACAAAGTTGGGATTGGTTGTTTGGGGCATGAGTGCCTGTACAGGCCAGCCAGGCTGAGTTGTACAGGGGTCTTGGGGGCTGCAGTAGGTTGAGGGCATTTGGGCGGCTTGAACCCAGTTTCTGCAGTTTGGTTGGGCTTCCCCCAGAGCCTAGTGTATAAGGTCATTACATTTGTCATAGGGTGGAGGGCCCCACAGCAAGTGTTGTGCAACTGTTCCTTATGGAAAGAGTAAGAGATGTGTCCCGAAACACATTGGGGTTTAGTACCCAGAGAAGACATGTATTAATGGTACAAAGTAGTATATTCAGAGTAAGTTACTTGAAGTGATCAGATATATGGAATTATTTAGCATGTCATTGTTTATGTTTCTCCTTTCCATGGACAGGGGGGTTGGGGGTGATGTGCCCATGACTGGGGGTTGGGCCTTTCCAGTTGTCTATATCAGGGAGAGGACAGTTCTCACTGCTATGGGTTTCCACTTTGCACCATACACAGCTGAAGGGCATAGTGTCCAGTTTGAGTCTCATAACCTGGTCCACTAGGAAGGTTGTCTGGTGAATGATGTAAAGCCAAACCCAATGGTCTTTGATACTGGTGCACCCTGTAGTTGCCATATAGGTTGCTTGGTACCATCGTCCACGGTGCGGGGGATGAACAAGAGGCGGAAAGTTGATAGGGGTATCAAAGCTCATTCAGTGATTGTGGCAAGAGGTGTCAGATCCACCGATCATGGACGTCTGTTCCCATGGAGGGGGAGGGGGGGGGTATACCATATAAGGTGATTGCATGGCTTGTTTGGCTCACTCAGCAGAATTTGACTCATTATCACATTATTGTGTTATCTATTTTTGATCATATTTTCATGTCTCTGGAACTCCTAGAGGTGCATTCTCCTTTCTAACCTGCTACTACAATGGAGATCTGACACTGTAAATTGTGTACTATCTCAAAACACTCCTTCTCCTTATGTTTGTTCTTCATGTTCATCTACTAGTAAAGAAAATCAATCACCTTATGATACCACTAATGCCTCCAACTCGAATGGGAATGGATCTGTTTGTAACTGATGTGGAGCCTTTGTGAAGCAAGGAAAGGCCAAGTTGTCCTTTGAATGTCTTTGGCAACACCAACAGAGTAATGTCTTCTAGATGACACTGAATTTCTCAACAGAATGGAAGGAAGCGGGAGCTTCCAACACTCAAAGAGAACAAGAGATGTAAGGAACTTAGTATATTTTGGGGGTTGAACAGGGCATGGACAGGGTTGACTAGGGCATGCGTGGACAGGATTGACAAGGGTGTGGATGTGGTAAAATTGACAGGTTGACGAGGACATGGACAGGTTGATGAGGGCATGGATGTAGCAAAATTGATTGACAATTGATGGGGTGATGCCAACAGTTGGCAACATGGTGATGACGAGGAGGGAGTACAGTGGGCAGGGTAGCATTTCTGTTCATCACAGTAAGGCTTCTGCAGCTGGGGACATGGCTGGGGCTCAGGACATGGTAGGGGCTGATGAGGATGGTGAAGGTGGAAGGTGCAGGCAGTGAATGGGTAACAACATGGCATTGTCAGCCCAGATGAAACAGTAGGCATGGGGGTTGAATGCGGTGGTACAGGGCTCGAAGGGCATGGGACAAGAGGCAGGCGGTGTAAAATGGTGACTGTGGGGGTGATGGCAGGTGTGGGGAATGGATGGCAGGTGTTGATAGGTGTCCATGGCATTGTTGGTGATGTGGTAGGGGTGTAGCATGCAGATGGTGGCACAATGGCATGTTTCTGGGAGGTTTGAGGTGAGCTGGGTGATTGGAACACGTTTGAAGATGTTCTGGTGGGTCAAGGTGCATGCTCCATCATTTTACAGCTGTGGCCCATGGTATTGAGTGGGGCAGAGCAGGGGGGGGGGGCTTGGCCTTCATGACGTGGCAGGTCCTGTGGACACATGAGGGGTCATGGTAGGCTCATGGTGCATAATGGGGGCAAGGGAGTCAAGCAGGGGATGGCTGGGGGATGCAAACGGTTTTCCAGTAGTTCCTGGAGCTGGAATGGCCATTGTAAGGGGACTAGGGGGGACTCAGGGGGGTGCCCTGTGTGTTTCTCCTATTTCTTACATTCATTCTATATGTTTCCTCACTTCATTTCCTTCTATTCTTTATTTTCTATGATTTTTCTGGATTTTATTACTAATTTTCCTTTCTATCATGTTTGTGCATGTTGACAGTTTTATATTTAGAGGTGGAGCACCCCTTCTGACATCTACCCCTTGGTATGATGTCATTTGGTGGCCTTGATCTGCCTATCTCCGCCTTTTCTATTTTTAGATTATTATTTGATTTTTGCTGTCTTCACATATACTAGGCATTGGCAAAGGGATCCTTAGAGTTTTCTCTTCAGATCTCCCTTTGCTAGGTGTGCCCCCAATCCCTGTAATATGTAGTATAATTTTAACTTCTGATTTTCCTTTGCTAGAGGCTGAGGTTGCTCTTATAGTAGAAAACTCTCTCCAAGGCCCAAAATCATGAATGCACTGCCCAAGATAGGCAGGTACAGAGTGGACGATGCTTCCCAAAGCTCCACAGACTCCCTACACACCATTCCCAACAGTCCTGCCTTTAGTGCGCCACCATTTTTGCCAAATGCACCCCCTAGCAACATGGACACATCAGAGCACCTTGACGCGCTTGAAAGTGACGTTACCAGAATATGCATGCAAATCGATTCACTTAAATCTAAGATCAAAAACTTTGTCAGGACCCTCCAGACTAACTCTATGACCAATATTCCCCCTATTGCGACTCCAAGCGCACCCAACAATGATGCACTGCCGAACATGCCCACTAAGGAGCATGCCCAGATCAAACTGTCTCCCCCCACCGAATTTAATGGCGCGCATGTGCAGGGGCATGCATTCCTTAATTCCTGCGAGTTGTACATCAGTCTCCAGTCGCATCAATTTGTTGATGAGGCTGCAAAAATTTATTGGGCCTTCACATACATGAAATCTGAATGCGCCTATCTCTATGTGGACCATATTCTGTGCCAAACTAAAGAGCTTGGTTCTCTAACTTTCTCCACTTGGGGTGACTTTTGAGCAGAGTTTGTACACCACTTTTGTCCCCTCAATGAGCACCACTGAGCAGTGACACAGCTTGAGTCATCCTCTTACCACCAGGCACATCAATCTGTGGATGATTATATTGACAAATTTAAGGATTTTGTGGACATGGCAGGATATGGGAGTAGGCTACCAGTGGTGGTGAAGTTCCGATGGGGCCTCAATTGAGAAATTCAGGACCAGATTGCACAGATGTTGGAAGGGTGCCTGGCAGATGATAATGCTGCATTCCATGCTCCAACTACCACTCATGCACCCTACACCTTCAATCGAACCCCTCCCTGCCATAACCTGATTCCTGTTTGTCAGACTCCCACACCAGCCATCAATGTTCTGGTACCAATGGATGTTGATGCAGCCCACAGCCATGCACATAGGTTGGATCTCTGCTACTGCTGTGGGGAAACTGGGCACAGGGCCAGAGCATGTCCCCATCATCAGGATATCTGCATGCTCACCCCTGAGGGGCAGGATAAACTCCTCCAAGACTTGTTGGCACTAGATGTCGAGGAAGCAAAGGATCAGGTTGCAGAGGAGATCAAGTCAGAAGTTGTAGAGGAGCAGGATTTTTCTATTCGCAGCGAGTGAATTGTATGCCCTCACTGCTTGTCCATAACCACTATGAAGTTTTGTCAGTTGAATCCCTGGAGAATGAATCTATTTCCGTGACTGTTCCCCTCTCTGACCCTTTGAAGTTGGCTGAAGACATACCTGCTCTATCTATCTCTCCCTCTGCTCCACACCCCAAAATTAAATCATGGGAGCATAAACTACCACACAAATATATTGTTGCATCCACACATTCCTTGAACCTAGCAATCAAACTACAGACTACCAACACTGGACAGATACTCAGTGTCTCTGCACTCCTGGTCTCTGGTGCAACTGGTCTCTTCATCAATGCCCATCTCGCACAACAACATTGCCTGAATACTCGCTCACTCTCACATCCAATACCTGTTTATAATGTGGATGGGTCCCCAAATGAAGCTGGTGCCATCCAAGAGGTTGTAGACCTGGTCCTCCATTACAAAGATCATAGTGAGTGTGCCCTTTTTGCTGCCACTCAGTTAGGAAAGCAGAAGGTGATTTTGGGCTATCCATGGCTTTGAGACCATAACCCAGAGGTCGACTGGCATACCGGGGAGGTTACCATGAGCTGGTGTCCATCCCACTGTTGTACTTGTTTCACGGAAGCCAGGCAAGAACATTGTGGACAAAGGGCTGCGATATGATATACTCAGAAGTGTTGTGCTGGACCCCTGCCTATACCTAAAGTGGAGTTAGAAGGGGTTCCTGATCTGATGCCAGACTGGGATAATGAGGAGGAGCCAGAGGAAGTGGAGGAAGGTGATCAGATCTTCTACACTGCAATTCATCCATCACATGAGGTGTGTGCTACATCGAACATATCCCAACGCCTTCCACAAAAACAATGCTGCTAAATCCTCTACTGATTCCTTGCTTCCTCATCTCCATGAGTTTGGGGTCATGTTCTCCAAGGAATTGTTTGACTCTCTCCCTGCACACAAGCCATGGGATCATGCAATCAAACTCACCCCCAGTGCAACCCCTTCATCCTGCAAGGTCTATCCTCTCTCCTGAAGAACAGCAACAGCTTGACCAGTTCATCAACGAGCACCTGGCCTCGGGATGTATTCGACCATTGAAGTCACCCATGGCCTCTCCCTTTTTATTTGTCAAGAAGAAGGATTGCTCACTTCGACCGGTTCAAGACTACAGAAGGCTCAACGACATCACAGTCAAAAATTGCTACCCATTACCTCTCATCTCTGAACTCGTGAACCAGCTCCATGGAGCCTGATACTTCACCAAGCTCGATGTCTGTTGGGGCTACAATAATGTGAGGATAAAGGAGGGAGATGAGTGGAAGGCAGCCTTTCATACCAACCATGGTCTTTTTAAACTGCTCGTCATGTTCTTTGGCCTTACTAATAGTCCTGCCACCTTTCAGACCATGATGAATGACATCTTCCATGACCTCATCCTCGAAAACATTGTTTGTATCTATCTCAATGACATCCTCATCTTCACTCACACAGTTGAAGAGCACTGTTGCATCACGTGCCTCATTCTAGAATGGCTTTGACAGTACAAACTTTACCTTTGTCAGGACAAGTGTGAGTTTGAGAAGACCAAGATTGAGTACCTCAGCCTGATTATCTTGGAGGGTCAGGTGGAGATGGATCCTATCAAGGTGAATGGGGTCATGGCTTGGCCAATGCCCACAAACAAGAAAGAGGTGTAGTCTTTCCTGGGCTTCATCAATTTCTATTGGTGTTTTTTATCAAGGATTTCTCACATCATGCACAACCACTGTTTGACTTGACAGGAAAGGAGGCATGGAGGTGGGATAATGCACAACAGGAGGTGTTCAGAAAGCTTAAGGAGATGGTCACTTCTGCTCCCATTCTTACCTTTGCTGACAATTTGTGTCCTTTTCATGTAGAAGCCGACAGTTCGATGGGCACCATGTTGTCTCAGCAGTCTCTGGAGGACCAGAAGTGGCATCCTGTTGTGTTCTACATCAAAAGCCTTAGTGCTGTAGAGCAGAACTATGAGATCCATGACAAGGAGATGTTGGCAATAATGCATGTGATTGAGGAGTGGCGACACTTCCTCGAGGGTGCCCAACACAAGGTGGAAATTTGGATGGATCACAATAATCTCAAGTACTTTATGACAGCCAAGAAATTGAACTGTCGTCAAGCTTGTTGGTCCCTGTATCCATCCAGATTTGACTTCTCCTTGCACCACCATCTGGGTCGCAGCATGGGGAAGACTGATGCCCTCTCCTGACATGCAGACCATGGGGATGGCAGCAATGACAATCAAAACATTGTGTTGTTGCAGCCAGACCTGTTCACCATTTGGGCACTGGAAGGCATTGCACCCCAGGGCAAGGAGCAGGACATCCTACATGACATTCATTGTGCAAACCATAGCAGTTTACATGAGGATGTTGTTGCCTGAGCTGTTAAAGAACTTAGGAAGGGATCCACCCTTTCCTTGTGTGTGGTAGAGTAGGCTGAAAAGGAGGACTTGTTGTATTTCAGGGATTGCATCTACATCTCCAATGACCCAGACCTTCACTGGTGCATCATATCCCAACACCATGACTCACAGATTGCTGGTCATCCTGGATTCTGGAAGACCTTGGAGCTCACCTCATGGAATTATTGGTGGCCACAAATGTCACAACTCATTGGTCAGTATTGTCACACTTGTGACCTTTGCTTATGCACCAAGATTCCTTGTCGCAAACCCATTGGTGAGCTACACCCTCTTCCTGTTCCAGAGAGTTGTTGGGATGTTGTCAGTGTCGACTTTGTGGTGGAGTTGCCAGAGTCAAATGGGTTTGATGCAGTGATGTGCACAGTTGATTCAGTGGGAAAATGTGCTCACTTCATTCCCACTCACACCACTTTCAGTGCCCTGGGTGCCACCCGACTCTATCTCCACCATGTGTGGAAACTACATGGACTTCCTGGCATTTTCCTCTCTGACCATGGCCCTCAGTTCATGGCAGAGTTCACTCGTGAGCTGTACCGACTTCTGGGGATCAAACTCCTTGCTTCGACTGCTTATCACCCACAAACTGATGGCCAGACTGAGTGAGTCAACCAGGAACTGGAGCAGTACATCTGCATCTTTGTCAATGAGTGCCAGGACAATTGGGACAATCTTCTCCCCTTGGCTGAGTTTGGATACAACAACCATGTTCATGCTTCCACTCAACAGACCCCTTTCCTCTTAGACACTGGACGACATCCACACATGGGATTTGAACCTTGCCAAACTCCCTCACACATCGAGATGGTGAATGAGTTCACAGAATGCATGCAGGATAGCTTGGAGGAGGCAAAGGCAGCCTTAGCAAAGGCGAAGGACAACATGGTGCACTTTTACAACCAACACCATTCTCCGACCCCTCAGTATAAGGTTGGTGATTGAGTTTATCTTGACTCCAGTGACATCTCCACTCCACGTGCATCCAAGAAACTTGCTCATGGCTTCCTGGGACCTTTCCCCATTGTCAAGTGTGTTGGAACACATGCCTATTGTCTACGCCTCCCAGCCTCCATGTCCAGACTCCACCCAGTCTTCCATGTCATCAAACTCCTTCCAGCTCCCCCAGATCCATTCCTGGGACACCATTCACATCCACCACCACCACCTACAGTGATTGAGGGAGAACCCCAGTATGAAGTTGAGTCAATCTTGGACAGCTGGTTGTGTCAAGGAAAACTCCAGTATTTGGTGCATTGGAAGGGTTATGGGTATGAGGAGAACTCATGGGTCAAAGAGTCCAATGTGAATGCCCCTCAGTTAGTCAAGGAATTCCACCAATGGCACACTGCTGCACTGCATCGCATTCAAGTCACTGACTTTGGTCATATGTGATTTTGAATGCATCGGGGCAATGCATCTTAGAGAGGGTGTTTCTCCTATTTTTTGTTTGTTCTATATTTTTCCTCACTCCATTTCCTTCTATTCTTCATTTTCTATGATTTTTCCAGATTTTATTACTAATTTCCCTTTCTATCACATTTGTGCATGTTGACAGTTTTATATTTAGAGGTGGAGCACCCCTTCTGACATCTACCCCTTGGTATGATGTCATTTGGTGGCCTTGATCTGCCTATCTCTGCCTTTTCTATTTTTAGATTATTATTTGATTTTTGCCATCTTCACATATACTGGGCATTGGCAAAGGGATCCTTATTGGATTTCCCTTTGCTAGGTGTGCCCCCAATCCCTGTAATATGTAGTATAATTTTAACTTTGGATTTCCCTTTGCTAGAGGCTGAGGTTGCCCTTATAGCCATTTTGTCAAGCAGACGATGTGTCTCAATGAATGCATTTGTTTGTTGTCATGTGGCTCAGTCTGCTAGGCTGTAGACTGTCGTCATGGGCTGTCAGGTGCATGGGTAGCCATATATGTGCTGGACATGGCCCTAGATGCCATTTTAGAGGTGGTTGTGGCTGGTGATGTTGGCATAGGTGGCTGTGACATGACACTTGCAAGGGGAGGCTCAGGACACAGGAGGGGCTGGGAACGAGGCTGGAGCACTGTGGGTTGGTTTGGTAACTGGTGCCAGCCTTTGCAAGGTGCTGGAGGCTGTTTCAAGGCTGGGGATAAAGGAGTGGTGGTGGTTCTTGATGTTGCTTGCATTGTTGATGGGGGCTGTGTGGGCATTGTCAGCAGTGACATGGTGCATCATGGTGGTAATGGAAGGTTGGCTTGTTGAGGGGTGCCGTTTGCATCACAGCATTGTCAGTGGCAGCAGGAGTGGTTTGGGAGGCTGTCTTGATGGTGGTTGGCCCCATGAGGGGCATACAGCGCCAAATGAGATGAGGGGAGGTGTTATGAGTGGTGCAGGGTCAAATGAGTTGCAGGGAGGGAAAATGAGAGGCACGGGGTCAAAATGAGAGGAGGGGGATTGAAATGAGAGCAAACAATGTCAAATGACAACTTGTGGTGCTGAATGAGTTGAGACCAGAGGCAGGCAGTGCAGATGAGATGGGTGGCATGGAACTGAGCTAAGAGTGTGGGCACGAGATGCTAACAATATCAAACAATGCTACATGGCACTGAACAAGTTGAGGTGGCTTTGAGATGTGAATTGCGCACAATCTACCCATCGAGGAAATGCCAGCAGGGTGGAACAGGAGGGGAAGCAAGAGAAATGGGGTGGAGATGAGGCAGGCAGGGTGTAAACGAGACAGAGTGGTGGAACAAGAGAATAGGTTGTGTGCAAGAAGCTAATGATGTCAAACAATGCCATACTGCACCGAAGGTGGGGCGGTTACAGTTACAGTGCTGGGGGTGGTAACATGGTACAGGGTGGGTAACGGTGCTGGGTGCTGGTGGCATGGTGCAGGTGATGAATGTGAGGAGCAGTGGGTGAGTGTCAGAGGCTAACAATGTTGAACAATGTCATACAGCGCTGAACGGGTCAAGGCAGAATGGCCTGGGCTAGGAGAAGAAACCAACATTGAATGATGCCACACAAAGCCGAATGAGTTGAGGGGGTATAAGGGCTACCTCAGCCTCTAGCAAAGGGAAATCCGAAGTTAAAATTATACTACATATTACAGGGATTGGAGGCACACCTAGCAAAGGGAAATCTGAAGAGAAAACTCTGAGGACCCCTTTGCCAATGCCCAGTATATGTGAAGACTGCAAAAATCAAATAATAATCTGAAAAGAGAAAAGGCGGAGATAGGCAGATCAAGGCCGCTGAATGACATCATACCAAGGGGTAGATGTCGGAAGGGGTGCTCCACCTCTAAATATAAAACTGCCAATATGCACAAATGTGATAGAAAGGGAAATTAGTAATAAAATCCAGAAAACTCATAGAAAATGAAGAATAGAAGGAAATGAAGTGAGGGAAAATATAGGACGAACATAAAAAATAGGAGAAACACACAGGGCACCCTGAGTCCCCCCTAGTCCCCTCTCTAAGATGCATTGCCCTGATGCATTCGAAATTGCATACGACCAAAGTCAGTGACTTGAATGCAATGCAGTGCAGCAATGTGCCATTGGTGGAATTCCTTGACTAACCAAGGGGCGTTCACATTGGACTCCTCAACCCATGAGTTCTCCTCATACCCATAACCCTTCCAGTGCACCAAATACTGGAGTTTTCCTTGATGCAACTGGCTGTCCAAGATCGACTCAACTTTGTACTGGGGTTCTCCCTCAATCACTGTAGGCAGTGGTGGTGGATGTGAATGGCATCCTGGGAATGGATCTGTGGGAGCTGGAAGGAGTTTGATGACATGGAAGACTGGGTGGAGTCTGGACATGGAGGCTGGGAGGTGTAGACAATAGGCATGCATTCCAACACACTTGACAATGGGGAAAGATCCCAGGAAGCCATGAGCAAGTTTCTTGGATGGACACATAGTGGAGGTGTCACTGGAGTCAAGATAAACTTGATCACCAACCTTGTACTGAGGGGTCAGAGAATGACATTGGTTGTAAAAGTGGGCCATGTCATCCTTCGCATTTGCTAAGGCTGCCTTTGCCTCCTCCAAGCTATCCTGCATGCATTCTGTGAACTCATTCACCATCTCAATGTGTACAGTGTGAGGGAGTTTGGTGAGGTTCGAATCCCATGCGTGGATGCCACCCAGTGTCTAAGAGAAAAGGGGTCTGTTGAGTGGAAGCATGGACATGGTTGTTGTATCCAAACTTGGCCAAGGGAAGAAGATCATCCCAATTGTCCTGGCACTCATTGATGAAGATGCAGGCAAGAAGTGGGACATGATCATCATGTCCCACTCCTCACCCTGGGGTGCAAATTTGCAATGCCTTCCAGTGCCCAAATGGTGAACAGGTCTGGCTGCAGCAACACAATGTTTTGATTGTCATTGCTGCCATCCTCATGGTCTGCATGTTGGGAGAGGGCATCGGTCTTCCCCATGCTGTGACCTGGATGGTGGTGCAAGGAGAAGTTGAATCTGGATAGATACAGGGACCAACAAGCTTGACAATGGTTCAAAAAGACCACAGTTGATATGTATGGCTGCCTTCCACTCATCTCCCTCCTTTATCCTCACATTATTGTAGCCCCAACGGATGTCAAGCTTGGTGAAGTATTGGATTCCACAGAGCTGGTTCACAAGCTCAGAGATGAGAGGTAATGGGTAGCAATTTTTGACCATGATGTCATTGAGCCTTCTGTAGTCTTGAACCACTCAAAGTGAGCCATCCTTCTTCTTGACAAAGAAAGAGGGAGAGGCCATGGGTGACTTTGATGGTCGAATACATCTGGAGGCCGGGTGCTCATTGATGAACTGGTCAAGCTGTTGCTGTTCTTCAGGAGGAAGAGGATAGACCTTGCAGGATGAAGGGGTTGCACTGGGGGTGAGTTCGATTGCGTGATCCCATGGCTTGCGCGCAGGGAGAGAGTCGAACCATTCCTTGGAGAACACATCCCCAAACTCATGGAGATGAGAAAGCAAGGAATCAGTAGAGGATTTAGCAGCATTGTTTTTGTGGAAGGCCTCGGCAAGGCATTGGGATATGTTTGATGTAGCACACACCTCATGTGATGAATGAATTGCAGTGTAGAAGATCCAATCACCTTCCTCCACTTCCTCTGGCTCCTCCTCCTCCTCATCCAAGTCCAGCATCAGATCAGGAACCACTTCTAACTCCACTTCAGGTACAGGCAGGGGTCCAGCACCACACTTCTGAGTGCATCATATTGAGGCCCTTTGTCCATGGTGTTCTTGTCTGGCTTCCATGAAACAATTGTGACGGTGGGATGGACACCAGCTCATTGTAACTTCCCTGTCAGAGATCTGATTCTCTTACAATGTGACTTCATACATCTGGCACAACCATCAGCGATTCCACGTAACCAACATCACATGCCTGACACAATCACATGTCCAAGTGCACACATATCACATGCATCGTTCATTATATACAACAACTATTTGTAATAGTACAGTACCTTTCCTTGAATCGATACCATCTTCATCACACTTCGGTCCCTGAGTGTTGGGAGTAGATGCTCCCTTCTACTTTTTTTTTGTGATGAAGGTGGTATCGACCAAGTGATACACACCTCACCAAATATAGAGATAGCTCTATCACAACCAGTGACCCTTCATGGACATCCAGATCATTCCCCTTTTAATTCCGCGACTTCTAACATTTTTGCTGTCACACCACGCGAACCCCAAAACCCACAGAGTTACTGAGAAACCAGCGCATATAGCATGTCATTGAATACCTACATCACCGAAGAAACGCACATACAATCACCTTATTTATATTCACATGATAACAGAATGAGAATGAGGAAAAACACTGCCCCCTTGACACTTACAGCCAACAACCTGTCTCGAACCATGTCCACCTGTACCCCTGTCAATACTCACAGTATATTGCACATCGAGTTGATCATGGTGAACTCTAGCCCTCTCAGTTCACCTCCAACAACTCCTGAACACAGTCTGAGCCCTGACTCCAATGAAGATCATAATTCAACCACAGCCCCTATAAGGGCAACCTAAGCCTCTAGCAAAGGGAAATCCAAAGTTAAAATTATACTACATAATACAGGCATTGGGGACACACCTAGCAAAGGAAAATCCGAAGAGAAAACTCTAAGGATCCCCTTGCTGATGCCCAGTATATGTGAAGACAACAAAAATCAAATATAACCTAAAAATAGAAAAAGGCGGAGATAGGTGGATCAAGGCCGCCGAATGACATCATACCAAGGGGTATGTGTCGGAAGAGGTACTCCGCCTCTAAATATAAAAGTGTCAACATGTACAAACATGATAGCAAGGGAAAATTAGTAATAAAATCCGGAAAAATCATAGAAAATGAAGAATAGAAGGAAATGAGGTGGGGAAAAATATAGGACAAACATAAAAAATAGGAAAAACACACAGGGCACCCCCCTAGTCCCCTTACATCACCCCCTCTCTAAGATGCATCGCCCCGATGCATTCAAAATTGCATACGACCAAAGTCCGTGACTTGAATGCGACGCAGTGCAGCAGTGTGCCGTCGGTGGCATTCCTTGATTAACCGAGGGGCATTTATGTCAGACTCTTCGACCCATGAGTTCTCCTCATACCCATAACCCTTCCAATGTACCAAATACTGGAGTTTTCCTCGACGCAAATGGCTGTCCAAGATTGACTCGACTTTGTATTGGGGTTCTCCCTCGATCACTGTAGGTGGTGGTGGTGGGTGTGAATGGTGTCCTGGGAACGGATCTGGGGGAGCTGGAAGCAATTTGACGACATGGAAGATGGGATGGAGTCTGGACATGGAGGCTGGGAGGCGTAGACGATAGGCATGCGTTCCAACGCACTTGACAATGGGGAAAGGTCCCAAGAAGCGATGAGCGAGTTTCTTGGATGGACGTGTAGTGGAGACGTCACTGGAGTCAAGATAAACTCAATCACCAACCTTGTACTGAGGGGTTGGGGAGTGGTGTTGGTTGTAAAATCGCGCCATGTCGTCCTTCACCTTTGCTAAGGCTGCCCTTGCCTCCTCCAAGCTATCCCTCATGCGTTCTGTGAACTCATTCACCATCTCGATGTGTGAGGGAGTTTGGCAAGGTTCAAATCCCATGCGTGGATGTCATCCAGTGTCTAAGAGGAAAGGGGTCTGTTGAGTGGAAGCATGGACATGGTTGTTGTATCCGAACTCGGCCAAAGGAAGGAGATCATCCCAATTGTCCTGGCATTCATTGACAAAGAGGCGGATGTACTGCTCCAGTTCCTGGTTGACTCGCTCCGTCTGGCCATCAGTTTGTGGGTGATAAGCAGTTGAAGCGAGGAGTTTGATCCCCAGGAGTCGGTACAGCTCACGAGTGAACTCTGCCATGAACTGAGGGCCACGATCCAAGAGGAAGGCACCAGGAAGTCCATGTAATTTCCACACGTGGTGGAGGTAGAGTCGAGCGGCACCTAGGGCACTGACAGTGGTGTGAGTGGGAATGAAGTGAGTGCATTTTCCCACTGAGTCAACTGTGCACATCACCGCATCAAACCTGTTTGACTCTGGCAACTCCACCACAAAGTCGACACTGACGACATCCCAATGACTCTCTGGAACAGGAAGAGGGTGTAGCTCACCAATAGGCTTGCAACGAGGAACCTTGGTGCATAAGCAAAGGTCACAAGTGCGACAATACTGACCAATGAGCCATGACATTTGTGGCCACCAATAGTTCCGTGAGGTGAGCTCCAAGGTCTTCCAGCATCCAGGGTGGCCAGCAATCTGTGAGTCATGGTGTTGGGATATGATGCGCTGGCGAAGGTCTGGGTCATTGGGAACATAGATGCGATCCCTGAAATACAACAAGTCCTCCTTTTCAGCCCACTCTGCCGCACGTAAGGAAAGGGTCGATCCCATCCTCAGTTCTTTAACAGCTCGGGTGACAACATCCTCATGTAAACCGCTATGGTTTGCACGATGAATGTCACATAGGATGTCCCGCTCCTCGCCCTGGGGTGTGATGCCTTCCAGTGCCTGAATGGTGAACAGGTCTGGCTGCAACAGCACAATGTTTTGGTTGTCACCGCTGCCATCCCCATGGTCTGCACATCGGGATAGGGCATTGGTCTTCCCCATGCTGCGACCCGGATGGTGGTGCAAGGAGAAGTTGAATCTAGATAGATACAGGGACCAACGAGCTTGACGACAGTTCAATTTCTTGGCCATCATGAAGTACTCAAGATTCTTGTGATCCATCCAAATTTCCACCTTGTGTTGGGCACCCTCGAGGAAGTGTTGCCACTCCTCAAGCGCACACATTATCGCCAACATCTCCTTGTCATGGATCTCATAGTTTTGCTCTACAGCACTAAGGCTTTTGGAGTAGAACGCAACAGGATGCCACTTCTGGTCCTCTGGAGACTGCTGAGACAACATGGCGCCCGTCGCAAAGTCAGAACTGTTGGCTTCTACATGAAAAGGACGCAAATCATCAGCAAAGGTAAGGATCGGAGCGGAAGTGACCATCTCCTTAAGCTTTTCAAATGCCTCCTGTTGTGCATTATCCCACCTCCATGCCTCCTTTCCTGTCAAGTCAAACAGTGGTCGTGCATGATGTGAGAAATCCTTGATAAAACACCGATAGAAATTGATGAAGCCCAGGAAAGACTGCACCTCCTTCTTGTTCATGGGCGTCGGCCAAGCTGTG
Organism: Tricholoma matsutake; assembly: GCA_026075535.2. NCBI lineage: Eukaryota > Fungi > Basidiomycota > Agaricomycetes > Agaricales > Tricholomataceae > Tricholoma > Tricholoma matsutake. Next base: position 8,206,919 of record AP026541.1, on the reverse strand, counting down.
ACCCCGTTTACCTTGATAGGATCCATCTCCACTTGACCCTCCGAGATAATCAGGCCGAGGTACTCGATCTTGGTCTTTTCGAACTCGCATTTGTCCTGACAAAGGTAGAGTTTGTACCGTCGAAGTCGCTCTAGGACGAGGCGCGTGATGCGACGGTGCTCTTCAACCGTGTAAGTGAAGATGAGGATGTCGTCGAGATAGATGCAGACAACACCTTCGAGGATGAGGTCATGGAAGATGTCGTTCATCATGGTCTGAAAGGTGGCAGGGCTATTAGTAAGGCCAAAGAACATGACAAGCGGTTCAAAAAGACCACGGTTGGTATGAAAGGCTGCCTTCCACTCATCTCCCTCCTTTATCCTCACATTATTATAGCCCCAACGGACATCGAGCTTGGTGAAGTATCAGGCTCCATGGAGCTGGTTCACGAGTTCGGAGATGAAGGGTAGTGGGTAGCGATTTTTGACCGTGATGTTGTTGAGCCTTCTGTAGTCTTGAACCGGTTGAAGTGAGCCATCCTTCTTCTTGACAAAGAAAAAGGGAGAGGCCATGGGTGACTTCGATGGTTGAATACGTCCAGAGGCCTGGTGCTCGTCGATGAACTGGTCAAGCTGCCATTGTTCTTCCAGAGAGAGAGGATAGACCTTGCAGGATGAAGGGGTTGCGCTGGGGGTGAGTTTGATCACATGATCCCATGGCTTGCGCGCAGGAAGAGAGTCGAATGACTCCTTGGAGAACATGTCTTCAAACTCATGGAGATGAGGGAGTAAGGAGTTAGTAGAGGATTTAGCAGCGTTGTTTTTGTGGAAGGCCTCGGCGAGGCGTTGGGATATGTTCGATGTGGCACACACCTCATGCGATGAGCGAATTGCAGTGTAGAAGATCCGATCACCCTCCTCCACTTCCTCTGGGTCCTCATCATCATCATCCGAGTCTGGCATTAGATCAGGAACCCCTTCCAATTCCACTTCAGATATAGGCAGGGGTCCAGCACGACACTTCTGAGTACGTCATATCGCTGCCTTCTGTCCATGACGTTCTTGCCTGGCTTCTGTGAAACACATCCGACAGCGGGATGGACATCGGCTCATGGTAACCTCCCCGGTACGCCAGTTGACCTCTGGGTTATGGTCTCAAAGCCATGGATATCCCAAAATCACCTTTTGCTTTCCTAATTGAGTGACAGCAAAAAGGGCACGCTCACTATGATCTTTGTAACGGAGAACCAGGTCTGCAACCTCTCGGATGGCACCAGCTTCATTTGGGGATCCATCCACATTATATACAGGTATCAGACGTGAGAGTGAGCGAGTATTTAGGTGATGTTGTTGTACCAGATGGGAATCGATGAAGAGACCAGTCGCACCAGAGTCCAGGAGCACAGAGACACTGAGTATCTTTCCAGTGTCAGTCGTCTGCAGTTTGATGGCTAGGTTCAAGGAATGTGCAGAGGGAGTGGATGCCACAATATACTTGCGTGGTAGTTTACGCTCCCATGATTTAATTTTGGGACGTGGAGTAGAAGGAGAGATGGGGAGAGCAGGTACGTCTTTAGCCAACTTTGAAGGGTCAGAGAGGGGAGCAGTCACAGAAATGGATTCATTCTCCAGGGATTCAACTGACAAGACTTCAAAGCGGTTATGGACAGGCAGTGAGGGCATACGATTCACTCGCTGTGAATAGGAAAATCCTGCTCCTCTACAACTTCCAACTTAATCTCCTCTGCAACTTGATCCTTCGCTTCCTCAACATCTACAAGCGCCAACAAATCTTGCAGGAGTTCGTCTTGTCCCTCGGGGGTGAGCATGCGGATATCCTGACAATGGGGACACACTCCAGCCCTGTGTCCAGGTTCCCCACAACGGTAGCAGAGATCCAACTTACATGCATGGCTGTGGGCTGCATCAACATCCATTGGTACTGGGACATTGATGGCTGGTGTGGGAGTTTGACGAACAGGAATGGGGTTAGGGTGGGGGAGGCTTCAATTGAAGGTGTAGGGCATATGAGTGGTAGTTGGAGCACGGAATGCAGCATTAAATGCCGCATTTGTGAGTCGGTTCTCATCACTGAGTGAAGCAGCTTCATACCAAGCAAGGATATCATCGTCCGCTGGGCGCCCTTCCAACATCTGTGCAATCTGGTCCTGAATTTCTCGGTTGAGCCCCCGTCGGAACTTCACCACCACTGGTAACCCACTCCCATATCCTGCCATGTCCACCAAATCCTTGAACTCATCGATATAGTCGTCCACGGATCGACGTCCCTGGTGGTAAGTGGATGACTCAAGTCATGTCACTGCTCGGTGGCATTCATTGAGGGGGCAGAAGTGGCGTACAAACTCAGCTCAAAAGTCACCCCAAGTGGCAAAAGGTAGAGAACCGAGTTCTTTAGTTTGACGTAGGATATGGTCCACATAGAGATAGGCGCGTTCAGATTTCATGTATGTGAAGGCCCAATAAATTTTTGCAGCCTCATCGACGAATTGATGTGACTGGAGACTAATGTATAACTCACAGGAATTAAGGAATGCACGTCCCTGCGCACGTGCACCATTAAATTCGGTGGGGGGGGACAGTTTGATCTGGGCATGTTCCTTAGTGGTGTTAAGAACTGATCCGAAAGGGCTCGTCAGAATCCAGTTGGACCCAGTGGGTGTTTGAGAGTGGAAGATTGTTGGGTCGTAGCAGATTATGTGGATGGGTAATGAAAAGGACTTGGCTTCAGATTGTAAGAAGCTGAGCCCTTCACCTCGTCTGGTGTCCTAATTTCAGGTAGAGGTTTTAGAGATAGGAGCGGGAGAGTGCAGGTAAATGCGGGAAGGAGTACAGAGGGACTTAGGTTAAGTTCAGATGAGACTAGAACTTCAGAGGGGAACTAGAGGTTGAGTCGAATGGAGTTCAGACTCTTAGAGGTCAGGAGTTGGAGTAGAAGGAGGTTTTAGATTGACAGGGTAAAGTCGAGTCTATGTCGACATACGAACTGAGGAATACAAAGTGAAACTAACTAAGCTTAAATACTAGAGTCCGGAACAAGAGCAGAACAGAAACAGAAACTGCGGCAGTGTCTCAACTGCGTAGATAAATTGCCTAGTGGAGGCCACACAGGAATCTGTAGTCGAATTTGCAAAACTAGACAGCAGCCTTGGAAGGCAGCCGTGGTTGCTGTACACGGCGGCCTGGTGCACAGCAGTGTGGGCAGTGCAAGGGGGCCGGAACAAAGGTGGTAGGAGTTGAGTTAGGAAAAGCGGAAAAGATCGGAAGGTTGCAGGTTCTGAGCAGGCGAGGAATGGATCGTGACAGTATTTCCCCCTTAGTGCCGAGCCTACAAGGCACATGAAGGTTCGAGTCCAAATGAGGAAGTTGGTTGACTCCCGAATGCGGCAATTGGTTGAAAAGTTTTGTTGTTTTCCTTCTTCCATCACCTATACAAAATGTCCCCCCCAGCAGGCTCTGCTCAACTGAAATTGGCTGCAATGAAGGCTCAGTACGAACAGAGGGAGCAGGAGATGAAAGAACAGATGGAGCGGGAGGTGAGAGAATTGGAGGAGGCAGCAAGGGAGGAGGAATGTTGGGCGCAGGAGGCTGCGAAGGCAGAGGAGGCGTGCCAGGCAGCGGTGCAGAAAAAAGAGGCTTCGGCTGCAAAACGTGCGGAGAAGAAGTGGGCAGCTGCAGCTGCGGGTTTGGAGGACGAGGCCAAGGGGAGCAAGTCCCCAAAGAAGAAGAAGATTGCCACGTCAAGGGCGCGGGTGGGGTCAGAAGAATCGGCGAGTCCGGTGTGGGTGCAGGCCGCCTTGCCCTGCAAAAGGTGCGTAGTTGGTTTTCTTTCAATGTTTTTGGACTGACAAGTGGCTTAGGTGCCAATATCAAAAAATTTCGTGCTTCAAGATGGGTGCGAAGGGACGCGTGTGCGATAACTGCATGCACATTAAGCACAAGTGCGAGGAGGTCATGTGGGAGGGGCAGGAGGCCCCAACAGTAAGAAAAGCGAGGTCCGGAGCGGGAACAGCGGGCCCGCCAGAAAACAGCGGAGAAGTGGCGGAGCTGCTACGACAGCTGGTGAAGGTGGTGAGGAAAGGGTTTGGGGAGGTGGTGACAGTGGTGAGGGAGTCGATGGAGGAGATCTGGGATGCAATGGACCCGGAGTGGGAGGCAGACAAAAGTATTGAGGGGGAGAGTGACAAGGACGAGGAGGAAGTGGAGTGGGCAGTACGAGAGTCCCAATGGGAAAGGCGTGGGATCCGCCAGTCTGGAGATGACTGGGCAGGATTCCAAAGATATTTGGAAAAAAGGTGGGCAGACAATGTGGAGGAGGGCGAGGGTGAGGAAGAGGAGGATGAAGGCAGGGAAGGTGGAGAAGCAGAGGAAGGTGGTGAAGTCAGAGGAGAGGATGACGAAGATGGAGAGGGAGAAGCAGAGGTAGTGTAGGGATCCGGTCGGATCCAAAAATTCTTTTTTTCAATAAAGTTTGTTCTGAGTTTGGACTGAGTGAATAAGTAACGTGAATCGTCTCTAAGCGGGTAACGGTCCGATTTTCTGTGGGTAGCGGGTGTGAAAATCTGCAAGGAGTTCTTGGGCGTGGTCAAGTTCCATAACAGGTAGCCAGGAAGTCTCTTCATCGGTTCCCTGGTAACCTTCCCATCGGACGAGGTAGAGAATCTTGCAGCGATGTCAGTTGTCGACTTTGGAGTCGAGGACTTCGGCAATCTCATATTCGAGCTCATCATTGATGGTGATAGGAGGAGGTGGAGGTTGTACTCGATTTGGAATTGTGTTTGGGGAGTGTATCTCTAGTTGAGAGACATGGAAAACAGGGTGAATAGCCCGCATGTGATCCGGGAGCCGCAGGGTAACTGAGTGAGTTCCCAGGCGGGCGATGATTTCAAAAGGACCGTGGTTCTTTTCAGAGAGTTTCTTGGAGGGACGGGTGGTGCAGATATTTTCCGCAGTGACATAAGCAAAATCACCAATGTCGAAGTCAGGTGCAGGTGCCCAATGTTTATCTGCAGGACCTTGATAATGTTCTTGAGCGGCCGCAAGTTGTTTCTGAAGTTCCTGGTGAAGGTCATCTAAATCGACGATGAATTCGCGGGCGCGCTGTGAAGCTAAGTCGCGCTCTGGAAAGATGGAAATGTTTGGGTGGTAACCTTTATTGGCAAAGAAAGGTGATATGCCTGTAGAGGTGGAAGGAGCATTGTTGTAGGCAAATTTGCCCAAGGGCAAGAGGTGAGACCAGTCGTCCTGCTGATAGTTGCAGAAGATCCAGAGGTACTGTTCCAAGGTCTGGTTAAGTCGTTCTGTCTGACCATCACTTTGCAGATGATAACCGGAAGTGAAGTGGATCCACATGTCGAGTGCTTTTCCGAGAGAGCGGAAAAAATGAGAGACGAACTTGGATCCCCGGTCGCAAGTGACGTGCAACGGAACACCATGCTTGGAGAAGATGTGGAGGATGAACAGGTTGGCTAGTTCTTGGGCTGTGATTTTGTTGACAGTTGGAATGAAGATGCCCTGTTTGGTGAGGTGGTCAACGATGACTAGGATAGCAGTGTGACCAGCGGAGTTGGGTAGTTGTTCAATGAAATCCATGGAGATGGAATTCCAAGGTCGTTCTGGAACTGGAAGTTGCTTTAGGAACCCGTAGGGCCTGTGTCGAGGCGATTTGGATCATTTGCAAGTTGTACAGGATTTGCAGAATTCCTGGACGAAGGTGCGGAGGTTTGGCCAGACGTATTCCCGGTGGACAAGCTGCTGGGTTTTGTTTTGTCTGAAGTGGCTGGAGAGGATATGATCATGTTTGTATTGGAGGACTTTGAGGCGGAGATCCGCAACGTCCGGAACATAAATCCAGTCGAAGTGGCGGAGAAGTCCTGCCTCATCTATGGTCCGGTTGGGGTCAACAGGTGTCGGGAGATGAACAGAAGATATAGGGTCAAGGGGAAGAGAGGTGCGGATGTTGTTGTGGAGTTTCTCAATGTCCATGATTACTGCTTGTTGAAGGATGGGTGTGGCGAGATAAGTGGCGCGGAGGGAAGAGGAGAGTTGTTCCTGTGTGAATACAGGTCAGAAGTTGGTTGGGTTTACAGAGGCAAAGTCGCTATTTCCCCCTTTGCGGTAGACATCCCAATGTCTAGTGAGTGCGTCTGGCTTGGCCCCTAGTTTCCCGGGGCAGAAGCGGATGACGAGATTGAACTGGGAAAGGTACTCAGACCAATGGGCCTGGCAGCAGGTGAGCAACTTGGTAGTGCTGAAGTACTCAAGATTTTTGTGGTCCGTGACCACATCAACTGGGTTTGCGGAACCCTCAAAGTACTGCCTCTAGTGTTTGAAGGCTTTGAAAATGGCCAAGAGTTCCTTGTCATGTGTGTCATAATTTAGTTCAGCGGGATTGAAGGAGCGGGAATGAAAAGTGACCAGATGGATTTCTCCATCTGCAGTGTAAACCGAAAGGATAGCAGCTAGGGCATAGTCAGAAGCGTCCGTTTCGAGTACCATTTGTGAGTCGGGTACCCATTGGGTTAAGACGGGTGCATGAGTGAATTCTTGTTTGAGCGTCTCAAAGGTGTTGCGGCACTTCTTGTTGAAGTCCCAAGGTGCGGATTTCCATGTCAAGCGGGTAAGTGGGATGACAATGTCTGAATAACCGTTAATGAAACGGCGGTAAAAATTGCAGAAGCCTAAGAAGGATTGGATGTCCTTAACTTTCCTAGGCTCAGGCCAGTCGAGCACAGTTTTGACTTTATCCTCGGACATCCGAAGTCCATCCGGTGAAAGGATGAAACCTAAATATTCAACGGTGTCTTTGTGGAACTCACATTTCTGTGGGGAGGCGTAAAGTCCATTTTTCCGGAGACGGCGGAGGACTTCTTTAACGTGAGTCCCATGCTGGGACTTGTCATCTGAATAGATCAGGATGTCGTCGAGGTACACGATGACACAAACATCCAGCATGTCGCTGAAGATGTCGTTCATAAAACACTGGAACACTGTGGGTGCATTAGTGAATCCAAAGGGAACCACCAACCACTTGAAGGATCCATAGTGGGTGCAGAAAGTAGTTTTCCATTCATCACCATCCGCGATGTGGACTAGGTGATAAGCATGCTGCAAGTCTATCTTGGTGAACAAGCGGGCTTTTTGGGGAGAGTCAAGGAGGTCGGAAATGAGAGGAAGGGGATAGCGGTCTTTCTTCGTAAGACGATTGAGTCCTCGGTAGTCGACACAAAGTTGGAGGCTACCGTCCTTCTTCTTGACAAAAAGTATAGGAGCTCCATGCGGAGACTTAGAAGGACGGATGAAGCCTGAGCGGACGTTTTTGTCAATGAAGACTTGTAGGGCTTCTAATTCGGATGGAGAGAGGGAGTACATGCAACCTGGAGGAGGAGGAGCATTATCCTCCATCTCTATCTTGAGGTCATAAGGACGATGTGGAGGAAGGGTGTCTGCCTTATTCTTATTAAAGACATCGGCGAATTCATGATACTTGGCGGGAATGTCAGATAAATCCGGCGGGATTGAGGATTGGGTCGAGCGGGCAGATAACCCTTCTGGAGCAAAGGTCATCTGGAAGGCTACTGCCCCAGGGAGTTTGCTAGCACGCGCATAAGCAGCAGCGTTGATGAAAGAGATGTCAGGAGGTGTAAACTTAGGAGGAATGGGGGGTTCGGAAAATGCGGAGGATTCAAGGATTTCTACCGGAAGGTTCGGGGACAAAGGAGATGTCTGGGGTGCTGAACCTCTATGATCAGCAGAGTGGAAAGTGATTTGGCTTGAAGACCAGTCAATCAATGGATTGTATTGCTTCAGCCAGTTATGACCAAGTACTGCAGAACAGGAAGAGTCTAGCGAGGTTACATAAAATGACAGATTGAACATTTCACCAGTAGGAAAGGTGACCGGAAGTTGGGCAACTTGAGTTATGGTGGAGTTGCAAGATCCATCAAAGAGTCGTAAACTGATCGGGTTAATGGATTCCGTGCTGAGTTGGTTATTCAACACGAAAGAGGAGTCAAGAAAGCAGTGGGATGAACCGGAATCAATGAGGGTTTGGACAGGGGCGGAAAGGTCAGGAATAGTTAAGAGGATGATTAGGGAGTCAGGGTCGGAAAGAGTGGACACGTTGAGACGGATGTAGGCAGCCAAGTGGGTAAGGTCAACGCAACCCCCAGCCCCAATGGCTGTATCCTGAGGGTTGCGGACTATTTTTCCGAGTCCACAGAATCGGGAATTACAGTGGATGCGTGGGCTTTTGCGGCTTTAGACTTCGGGCAGTTTCCTGCTATGTGCCCTTCTTCACCGCAGTAGAGGCAAAGTCTTTCCTGCATGCAACGTTCTCATTCATCCGCAGTAAGTTTGCCGTTCTTCCCCAACTTGTCGGAGATGGATGACTTGGAAGTGTTCTTTGTTGTGGAGGGCTGCTGGTTGAGGAGTTTCCCCGAGGGGAGCTCGACGAGGATTGATTGGTGGACTGGGAGGAACCTTTGGGGTTGTCCTTCTTGACAGGGTTAGAAGAGTTCCCGGAATTCTTAGTTTCGAACCAGGTTTCATCTTCCTGCATCCAGTAGATATTGTCACAGTCCTGCACTTTCAAGCACAGTCCTGCAAGGGTGTCGGGTTTACCACCCCGAAGGACTTCTATATGAAGTCGGAGCGGAAGACCATGGAAATAGCGGTCATGGAGGGCTGCCTCATTCCAGTTGACCCTAGAAGCTAATTCCCAAAAGTCAACGTTATACTTTGTGATGCGACCACTTTTCTTCATTGCTAAATCGGAAAGAGCTTTTCCCACATCCCCAAGCGGGTCATGCGGGCCGAAGTTACTCTCTAGTTCGGCGAGAAAAGCCTCATAATCCCACATCCAGTGTGCGGAATTGGTCGGGTTGTTAAGACCGGGCTCAAACCAGCTGAGAGCTGATCCCTTGAGATAAGAAAGGATAAATATGATCTTTTTCTCATCAGAAGAAAATATGTGCGGACGGTCGCGGAAATGAAGGTTACATGAGACTAGGAAGTCTCTAAGTTTCTTTGGGTTGGAGCCATCGAAGGTGTCAGGGTCACAAACTTTGATTTTCTCAGTCTTGGGTGCGTTATTTTGTTGGAGGGTGCGGATACTCTCCGAGAGGTTGTAAAGAACATCTATGAACCTATCCCCTGGATCAGGGTTTCCCCCTGCGGGAGGTTGATCGTCAGGATCATTGGGATCAGGGTCACCCCCAGGGCCGTCCGGACCACTAGGGTCGTCGGGTCCACCGGGAGGTCCGTCCTCTAGACCATGATCTTCCAACCCATAGGGTTCAGGCTGGTTGATGCCCCCTACGTACTCAAGGGGAGTCGTGGGTCGGGGTTCTTCTGGATTCGCGGGAGATTGTTGAGCTTGAGTAGACATGAGGTTTGCACTGATTGATGGGGCTCTGAAACCGATTTGTCAGAAAATGTTGGAAGGTCTGGAAGTTACTCCGAATGTTGAGGCAGGTCGTGGGCTAGGAAGTGTGGATCGCTGAATTGCAGAGATCCCTGGAATGGTACCGGTGTGCTGAGAGTTTCTGGTTGTGTGCTGGCGAGTTTCAGTTGGGGTCATAGGAGAAGAGACGAGTGAAGTGTGAGTTCGTATATACTGTTAAGAACTGATCCGAAAGGGCTCATCGGAATCCGGTCGGACCCGGCGGGTGTTTGAGAGTGGAAGATTGTCGGGTCGTAGCGGATTATGCGGATGGGTAATGAAAAGGACTTGGCTTCAGCTTGTAAGAAGCTGTGCCCTTCACCTCGTCTGGTGTCCTAATTTTGGGTAGAGGTTTTAGAGATAGGAGCGGGAGAGTGCAGGTAAATGTGGGAAGGAGTACGGAGGGACTTAGGTTAAGTTCAGATGAGACTAGAACTTCAGAGGGGAACTAGAGGTTGAGTCGAATGGAGTTCAGACTCTTAGAGGTCAGGAGTTGGAGTAGAAGGAGGTTTTAGATTGACAGGGTAAAGTCGAGTCTATGTCGATATACGAACTGAGGAATACAAAGCGAAACTAACTAAGCTTAAATACTAGAGTCCGGAACAAGAGCGGAACGGAAATGGAAACTGCGGCAGTGTCTCAACTGCGTAGATAAATTGCCTAGCGGAGGCCGCACAGGAATCCGTAGTCGAATTTGCAAAACTAGACGGCAGCCTTGGAAGGCAGCCGTGGTTGCTGTACATGGCGGCCTGGTGCACAGCAGTGTGGGCAGTGCAAGGGGGCTGGAACGAAGGTGGTAGGAGTTGAGTTAGGAAAAGCGGAAAAGATTGGAAGGTTGCGGGTTCCGAGCAGGCGAGGAACAGATTGTGACAAGTGGATGCGTTTGGCAAAACATCATTGTTGGGTGTGCTTGGAGTCGTAAAGGGGGAACTATTGGTCGTAGGGTTAGCCTGGAGGGTCCTAACAAAGTTTTCAATCGTAGATTTAAGTGAGTCGATTTGCGCGCGCATTCCGGAAACGTCGCTTTCAAGCGCGTTGAAGCGTTCTGATGTGTCCATGTCGCTAGGGAGCATGTTTGGCGAAAATGGCGGCGTAATAAAGGCGAGATTATCTGGAACGGTGTGTAGGGACTCTGTGGAGCTTTGGGAAGCGTCATCGAGTCCGTACCTGCCTATCTTGGGCAGCACGTTCGCGATTTTTGGGCCTTAGGGGAGAGTTTTCTACTATAAGGGCAACCTAAGCCTCTAGCAAAGGGAAATCCAAAGTTAAAATTATACTACATAATACAGGCATTGGGGACACACCTAGCAAAGGGAAATCCGAAGAGAAAACTCTAAGGATCCCCTTGCTGATGCCCAGTATATGTGAAGATGACAAAAATCAAATATAACCTAAAAATAGAAAAAGGCGGAGATAGGTGGATCAAGGCCGCCGAATGACATCATACCAAGGGGTATGTGTCGGAAGGGGTACTCCGCCTCTAAATATAAAAGTGTCAACATGTACAAACATGATAGCAAGGGAAAATTAGTAATAAAATCCGGAAAAATCATAGAAAATGAAGAATAGAAGGAAATGAGGTGGGGAAAAATATAGGACGAACATAAAAAATAGGAAAAACACACAGGGCACCCCCCTAGTCCCCTTACAGCCCCAACTGCACCAGCTCCAGCACATAAAGTGTGCTCCAACACCTCCAGCAACTCCAGTGATTCTGAACAGATACCTGCCAAGCATCAAATGAGTATTGACAATGTACAATATGCCCTCGCAATGGTCACAGGCGGCAAGGGAAGCCACACACTGGTTTTGTCAGCAGGTCATATCACGATCCCGATAATTTGCATCTTTGAGAATGCATGTCACCAATTCTTCCAGAACAAGAAGATGCCAGAAGATGAGTGTGTTTTGAGTATCATTTACAATTTTGAATCCTCGGCTATACAGTCCTGGATTACAACTCACCATGACCACCTAGTAGACTTGATGTTCATCGAGTTCTTCACAGAGTTCAAGAACAAGTTTCTGCCAGTGAACTGGAAGGACAACCTCATCACAACACAGATCATGATGCAGAGTTTGCAAGTGTTTCTGACTTGGACCAAAAGTGTAAGGGAGGCAAATGTGGAGCTCGCTATTGCAGGGTCAGGTTATCACATTGCAGAAGAGAAGTTACATGCACATTTTGTCCCTCGTCTCTCCCCAGCCCTGAGAGCTTCATATGAAGCAAACAACACGCATGGTACCCTTGACATGATTGCAGATCTTGAGGCATGGATCCAGCAAGTACACCTCCTACACTTAGAGAACCAGAGCAAGAGAGAGGAGTGGCTAAAGATTGCACAGTCTGCGGCACACACCAACATGAAGAGTGGCAGGACATGCGGGGCTACCGGAACAGGAGGAAACACCTCGATGACCAGTGCAGTGGCCAGTAGCAACACTCCAGCCATACTGGCTAACACCATGAACACCCAACAGCCTCTCATGCTGAAGTTAACACAGGCAGAACATAACCCCTTGAGGGAGCACCGCAGATGTTTCCATTGCAGAGTATTCTATGCAGGACACTACACACCGGAATGCCCACTTGGGACCAATGGGAGGCCGATGGAAGGAAGCTGGAGCTTCCAACACTAAAGGGGACCGAGAACTATAAGGAACTTAATATATTTCGAGGGGGGAATTCTAGAATACAGTACAAGTACTCAAAGTATAGACTTGGCATGGACAGGACTGGTGGCATGGATGGGACTGGTGGCATGGATGGGACTGGTGGCATGGATGGGACTGGTGGCATGGACAGGACTGGTAGCATGGATGGGACTGGTGGCATGGATGGATCTGGTGGCATGGACAGTGCTAGTGATGTGGACAGGGAATGTGGTTGAGGGGATGTGATGTGGACAGGGTACATGGCCAGGGCTGTTAATGAGAGACAGCACATTCCACTGAATGTGCATCCTCATCATTGGGGTCAAGAGGTGAATACAGGGTGTATGCAGGTGAGTATGCTGTGGGCAATGCAGGTGGGTGTGTGAGACATGGTGATATTGCTCAACCCAGAAACTCTACCAAAACAAACTAAACTGGTCTTAGGAGATATAACACAAGTCAGAGTAAGGTTGCAAGGTAGTACTGAATATCACCGTGCTATCCAAAGGCTGGTAAATGTACTGTGAAATGTTGCAAAGCAGTATTAGGCAGTGCAAAGTTCTGCAAAACCATCTGAAGTAGCATGAAACACTATGAAGCATTCCAAAATGATACGAAAGAGTTTAGCAGTGATGTGAAGGAGTTTGAGAATCTTCAAAATGGTTTTAACGAGGTCGGGAGATGGTGATGATAGTTGAAGGTGAGGTAAAAGATGATGACATGGTAGATAGACGATTGGTGAAAGTTTTGATAAACTGTGTAGCAAAATGACGTAGTTTGCACAATACTTGAGCGAGCTCAGACTAAGACTGAGCTAAGACTCAAGAGTTAAACCCTTAGGTCAGACGATATGTGATGTGGGAAGACAATTTCTTTGCTCTATCGACAGTAAATACACCAAACTATATATGTTTTAGAGAGATAGTACTAAAAAGGTAAAAGGCCATGAGGCAAAACATGTGGTAAACATCAGGCAGTGAAAAAGGTGTCAAAATCACAAAGTAAATGAGAAAATGATAAGAAAGAAATGTGCAATATACATGATATATCAAATCTCCTTGTCTTGTGGTTCCGATAAATCATGAATACATTGAAAAGTGCCTCGATGTGCACTAAGTTGCTAGCCATTGTGTCTCCTCATGTTTCTGGTGGCGGGAACGCGATGTGTTAGTGTGTGTAATGGTGGGAACATGTGTTCTAGGTGTGGTACAATAGGAATACGGTGGCTGAAGTTGTTTGAAATGGTTCGAAGTCTTTCGAAACATTTCAAAGTGTCATTTCATTGTTTTGTGCATTCATAGGTGTTTGTAAGCATTTGTGAAATTGTAGGACTTTGGGAAGAAGGTGTCTGAGTGTGATTTCTTGTTTGCAGAGCTCAGCTGCCAAAGTGGACCTATCAATGGGGAGCACAGCTGGCATTGGCAACAATTACATGGTGCATGACAGTGAGCTTGAGGGGCATAATGAGGGCAAGTGGGTATGGGAGAGAACATTGTTCACTGAGGCGATCTGGATGAGGAGAGGGATGAGCAGGTGGAGGATCATAGTATGTCGTGGCATTGGTGCAAACAAAAGGTGGTGGCGGAGTTGATCGACTCAGTGGGGCTGTTGCATTTGTGTAGGTTGCAGGAGACAGGGGGTGTGTGCATTGTCATAAGATGTTAGAAATGGTGGGGGTAGGCCAGAGTCGTCTGCCAAGGAGACAACTGATGATGAACTATGGGCAGGGAAAGAGATTTGGTAGGCCCATGCACGACAACGAGCTGGGGGGACCTGGAATGAGTGGGGCAACGAGCAGGGGGGGAACTGGAATGAGTCAGGATGATGGAGGGGTGAACAGCATGCAGGCTGTGTAGGCAGCCTCATTGATGATGTGGCAGGGGTGTATCAGGCAGGTCCTGGTGAGACAGTGCATCCACAGTCTGCCTGTGGCCAGCTGGGATTTTGGGACAGGGACTGGGGGTTTGGGACCTTCATTTGGGGTTCAGGACAGACCAGAGTTGTTCCATTGAGTAGATGATCTGCTTCAACAAACGTGTTTGCTCGTCGTCTCGCAAATTGGCCTGCTGGGCTGTAGTAGACCATCTCTGTATGTCATGTAGGGCCTGATGATGGATTTCTGGGATGGGAGCATTTGTATGAGTGCCAGATGTCACCCAGGTTGTCATTGTGGGGGTGGTTGCAGCCAAATGCGTTACTGTTATTGAAAATGATGTGGTGGTGGCAACGGGCAGTTCTGGATGTGAGATGAGGGGTTGTAGAGGCTGCAGGAGGGCTCTAGCTTGACAGTGCTGTTATTTGTGAGGTGCTGGTAGCTGTATTGAGGCCAGAAACAAGGTGGTTGTGGCCATTGTTGACAGTGTTGACAATGGTAATGTGGCAAGGGCAGGGGGAAGCTCAGGGTGTGAACAGAGGGGCTGGGGGTTCATCAACAATGACGTGGCAGTGAGATGGGGTGGTTCTGGGTGCAGAATGGGGGCTGAGGATTGAGCTGGGGTGAATGGGGTGCTGTTGCAGGCTTCCTGGACCGTCGTCGAGAAGAGTGAGGCTGGGGGTGGTTTCATCGAGTACACAGCGTGTTTCAACAAGCACAGCTGCTCGTTGTCGCATGGTTTCATTTGCAAGGTTGCAGACTGCTGGTGTGGGCTGTCGACCGTCTGGGTACCTGTCTCTGAGGTGCTAGAGGTAGTCTGGGTGCCACAGGGGGCCCAAGCCATCATTTCTGGGGTGGCTGTAGCCAGTGTTGTTGCCATTGTCAATGACGACATTGTGCTGGCAGTGGGAGGCTCAGGGTGCCACAGGGGGGGGCTGGGAAGCCAGGTAGAGTGCAGTGGGATGTGCTGGCAGTGTGTGTCGATGTTTATGAGAGGTTGGGGGCAGTTTTGGGGCTGGGGACAGAGTGGTGGGGGTGGTTGTCAATAATGTTGTGGCAGGCCATGTGGATGTGTAAGGCGTCATCATGGGCTCGTGGTGCATAATGGGGGTATGGGGGTCAAGCAAGGGGTAAGGGGGTAGTGTGGGGGGTTCAGGTAGGACATCCCATACTTTGATAGTTGTGGGCAGTGGTCTTTGATGGGGCAGAGTACCCCTCATCGATGAAAGTGTCGATGGTGGTGTGGCATGTCTGGTGGTGTTGACAGGCTGATGGAGCTCCATTGGCCTGTCAGGGTGTTCTGGTTGACATCTCCATGTCATTCAGTAGATGCGGCGAGTCATCGTTGGGCAATGTTTGCACCACAGTGTCGACAGTGCAGGTGGAGATGGCATGGGCCGTCATTGGACATCTTGGGGGCTGGCAGGGAGTTGTCTGTTGAGCCGACCACACTTTATGATGGATATGTAGGCTCATCGCACTGTTTGCTGCATTGTAGACTGCCATAGTGTGTTGTTGTTTCTGTTGCCATCGTTGGTGTGGTGACATGGTGACAAAGTGGGGTTCAGGGTGCCAAAGGTGGGGTTAGGCCATCAGCTAGAGCACAGCGGATCAGTCTAGAAATGAGTGGCATCATTCCCGAGCACTCGTAGAGGGAATCAGTGCTGGAAAACCAGTTGTGCCATGGTTGTTGACAACATTGATAGCATTGACAACCATGATGTGGCGTATGATGGTGATGGTTGGTAATGGGGTCATTTCAAGTGTTTGGAGCCAAGCGAGACAGGCAGGAGGGTATAGGTGGTGTCTAAATGAGACTCATTGTGGATAGTTCAGGCAGGGAGTTTGTGTCCAGTGTGAAAAAATTGACTGTTGCAGTAATTTCAGGGTTGGCAAAGTTTTGGGAAAAAGACCATGTGAGAGTGTAGAGTGTGAATAGTAAGCTGGTTATAAAAAAAAAGTGGAAGGAAGCCAGAGCTTCCAACACTAAAGGGGACCGAGAACTATAAGGAACTTAATATATTTTGAGGGGGGGATTCTAGAATACAGTACAAGTACTCGAAATATAGACTACATACTATCAGAATAACATGTGATAACTGAGTGGCATGTGATAGTGTAATGGTGATGTAAGAGGCACTCTTACAGCTGACTCTCTGTAAAAATGGAAATTTCTGAGAGTCATGTGATGGTTAGGTGCAAGTCAACAAAGTCAGGTAAATGTTAAAAAAACAGTCAAAAATGTCAGGTCAAAGTCAGGTCACACATTTTTCTGACATGACTTTGACCTGACATTTTGACCAGTTTTTTAACATTTACCTGACTTTGTTGACTTGCACCTAACTATCACGTGACTCTGAGAAATTTCCTTTTTTACAGAGGCTGACTCCTGAGGCATGCAAAAACATTAACGTGGCAGCAGCGCTGAAGGCAAAAGCAGCTTTTGAGGCGAGAGGAACGACTGTAGTGGCCACAATTTTTGAGGAGGAGGATGAAAGTGATGACTTCGAGATGACAGGAGACAAAGCAGAC
Source organism: Tricholoma matsutake (assembly GCA_026075535.2). NCBI lineage: Eukaryota > Fungi > Basidiomycota > Agaricomycetes > Agaricales > Tricholomataceae > Tricholoma > Tricholoma matsutake. The sequence goes on along the minus strand of AP026541.1, from coordinate 8,190,421 downwards.
AAGTAGGTGCTTGATCTTTCCTTACCATCACACTTGTGGTGGAACTGCTGCATCAATGCTCCCCTTACTTGTGCTCCCACCCCGGTATGGGCACTTATTGACCATGGTTCACCCCCAGTGCTGATTTCGTCTGAAATGGTGGAAGTTTTGGGACTCATTCATCGCAAGTTATACAAGCCGTTTTCAGTATCAGGAGCATTCATAGATGGAAAGAGAAACATGGACTCTAGTTTAACAGAGTATTGTAAATTACACCTCCAATCACCAGACGCAGTATGGAAAGCGAAAGTTGTCAATGCAGTCATTTCCCCAAACCTTCAGACTGATATCATTCTGGGCCTGGATTTCCTGACCAGGAATAGGATAGTGGTTGACGCAGAACTTAGAATGGTGATTGATAAAGGCAAGAAATATGATTTGCTTAACCCAGCACCGGTGTTTCCACCAGTGACACAATATTCACCATGTGAGCACCGTAAGGCAGAAAGCAAGGCAATTAAAATTGGTCGACTAAATGCACACAAAGATCACCTACTAGTAATCAAGAGCTAGAGTGTGTATTCAAAGAAAACCCGGGACGTTTCAATTTTGAGGGGCATTCCACATCGATGCCATGCATCATTGTGGCTATTAAAAAAAGGATAGAAGAGTTAGCAGGATGAAAGATTCTAGAGACACTGGACACACTATACAAGGAGCGATACTCAGATCATTTCCTGACAGACATCCCACACATGAATGATCTACCTACGAGCATATACCATCACATTAAAATTAAACTGGGCACACCAGTCTTGGTAGGGCGCACTTACTCATGCCTGAGGATGTACAGAGAAGGTTGGAAAACCTTGATTGAGCAGCACTCGAAGGCAGGATGGATTCACCCATTGTCATCACTGTATGCATCACTGTCTTTCATTATCCTGAAAGCAGATAGCTCGGTTCTACCAAGATGGGTCAATGACTACAGGAAACTAACGAAATGACAGTACCGGATAACTACCCACTACCCTGGATTGATGACATCCTAGCAGATTGTGCAAAAGGGAAAATCTGGGGGAAAATTGACATGACAAATTCATTTGGTCCACCCAGATCACATTAAATATACTGCAATGTTGACACTGTTCAGACTATGGGAGTGGGTAGTAATGCCAATGGGTTTGTGGAACTCACTGGCAACACACCAAAGGCGGGTGACACAGGCGTTATACAAGCTGATAGGATGGATCTGCCATGTATACCTGGACGATATAATTATTTGGTCATCATCACTGGCGGAACACAAAGTGAACGTGGTGTTGGTACTGGAAGTGTTGAGAGCAGCACAGCTGTACTGTTCAACCAAGAAGTTGTCCTTATTCACAACAGATGTCCATTTCTTGGGACATGACATCTTGGCCAAGGGAATTGCTGCCAATGGCTCTAAAGTGGAGTGCATCTTAGGATGGCAAGCACCGAACTCAGCGAAGCAGGTGTGACAGTTCCTAGGCCTGGTGAGGTACATCAGTGCCTTTCTGCCTGCGTTGGCAGAACACATGGCAATACTTATGCCGCTGACAAAAAAGGAGTGCAACAGGTCATTCCCAGGTTGGACGTCTGAACACCAGACCACATTCAACACAATTAAAGGACTGGTTCTGGGTCATGATTGCCTCATGACAATCGACCACCACAACCCTGGAAAAAATCAGATTTACATGACTTGCAATGCAAGTAAACGACAAACAGGAGCCATACTTTCCTTTGGGGAGAGCTGGGAATCGGCGAGACCAGTGGCATTTGAGAGTAGGCAGCTGAAAGCAGCAGAACTACACTATCCTGTACACAAGCAAGAGATGTTGAGTATTATGCGAGCACTTGCAAAGTGGAGAGTCAACTTACTTGGGACACACATTCATATATACACTGATCACAAGACAATTCAAAACTTTGATGGCCAGCAAGATTTGTCACTGCAGCAAGTGAGATGGATGGAATATCTATCACAATATGAGTATACAATAACATACATAAAGGGTGAGGACAACACCATGGCGGACACATTGTCAAGGCTGACAGAGCCTGAGGAGATGACGATGAACATGGAAGCCGTGTTTGAGATAGAATCAAACCTGAAGCTATACGCGCAGATCAGACAAGGCTACACACAAGACAGGTGGTGCAAGGGGATACTTGATGACCTGAAACAGGGTGTTGTGGATCCTAAGCTAGACATGAAATTCAGAAACAGTTTGCTGTTCATGGGGGGATGGCTCATCATTCCACAGTACAAGGACTTGCGAGAGCAACTGTTCAGGCTAGCGCACGACCACCTTGGACATTTTGGAGGAGAGAAGACCTATGAGGTGTTGAGAAAAGACTTTTATTGGCCGAGGATGAGGAAAAACTTATCGAACGTGTACATCCTGGGATGTGGACCTTGCCAATGGAATAAGTCCTCCACAGCCAGGACACCTGGGCCTCTACACCCTCTACCGATTCCAGACAAATGGTTTGACTCAGTGGCGATAGATTTCATAGGCCTGTTGCCTGTGGAGGATGGGTTTGATGCCATTGTGACAATGACAGATTGCCTGGGAGTAGTGTTCAAAGGTCCAGTCCATGGTTATGTAACAGTCTTTTGGAATTTTGAGATGTAATCTGCTTGTTAAAGCCTTACAACTTATCCTGGCATTCCAGGACTTTTTGTACACAATGCCAAGATAGGACCAAAAATGTTTTGTCATTATGCCTCAGTGATTTTTACAGAATTAAACCTACTAAACACAAAACAATTTTTCCACTTCATACATTTTCTTAAAACCTCGGAAAATGTATAGACTGGAAAAATTGTTTTATGTTTAATATGTTTAATTCTGTAAAAACCACTGAGGCATAATGACAAACCTTTTCAATCATATATTGACATTGTGTACAAAAAGTCTGGAAATGCCAGGATAAGTTGTAAGGATTTAACAAGCAGATTACAACTCAAAATTCCAAAAGACTGTTACATAACCATAGACTGGACCTTCAAACACTACCTGGGAGTGGATGTTCAAATTGCAGCATGTAAAACAATGATGACCGCTGAGGAATTTGCAAGCCTGTTTTTTGACAGGTGGTACTGCAAAAATGGATGCCCTTTGGAAATAATTAGTGATTGCAACAAGATTTTCATGTCAAATTTTTGGAAGGTGTTGATGCAACTTACAGGAATCAAACACAAGTTATCAACAGTGTACCACCCAGAAACAGATGGCTCCTTGGAGAGAACAAATAAAAAACTGATTCAATGCTTGCAATTCCATGTGGAATGCAACCAGAGCAGGTGGGCAAAAGTGCTGCCAAAGGTGTGTTTTGACATGATGAACACTGTGAATGCATCAACACAGGTGTCACCATTTGTGTTGAAGACAGGGAGATCACCACAAATTGTCCTGCCAATGATTACCAGAGGGGCAGTGGAGAGCACAGAGGACAGGGAGGAGAGCAAGAAAGCAGAGGAGCTGATTGAGAGGTTGAACAGCGAGGTAGAGGGAGCGAAGGACTGTCTGTTGGCTGCAAAGATCTCGCAGGCACACCACACCAACAAGGACCAGGGTTTGGATCCAGAATTCAGAGTGGGCAACAAAGTCATGCTGGAGACCACTCACAAAAGGAGGGATTACATGCAGAAAAAGAGCAGCTGCATCACAAAGTTCATGCCATGATGGGACGGGCCATATGAGGTCACAGAGGTGTTCCCAGATTCATCAACTTACAGGTTGGCAATACTGAATTCGGGGGCGTGGTGCACGACTTTTCATGTATCCCACTTGAAGGAACATATGGAGAATGACAATAAGCAGTTCCCAGGCAGGAGAATGGAGAGGCTGGGCCCGATTGTGACAGTGGAGGGCACAATGGAGTATTTTGTGGAGAAAATATGAGACGAGAGACCAAGGGGAAGGGGAAGACAGTACCTTGTGCATTGGAAAGGATACAGAACGGAAGTGGATTTGTGGCAGCCACAGTCAGAGATGCTGGATACAGAGGTGCTGGTGGAATGGGAGGGAAGGGCATGGTAGGAAACAAAAGTTTGAAAGCATGGGAGAGTGTAAGAGATCTGATTCTCTTACAATGTGACTTCGTACATCCGGCGCAACCATCAGCGATTCCACGTAACCGACATCACATGCCTGACACAATCACATGTCCAAGCACACACATATCACATGCATCATTCATTATATACAACAACTATTTGTAATAGTAGAGTACCGTTCCTTGAATCGATACCACCTTCATCACACTTCAGTCCCTGAGTGTTGGGAGTAGATGCTCCCTTCCACTCCCCGGTATGCTAGTTGACCTCTGGGTTATGGTCTCAAAGCCACAGATAGCCCAAAATCACCTTCTGCTTTCCTAATTGAGTGACAGCAAAAAGGACACACTCACTATGATCTTTGTAATGGAGGACCAGGTCTACAACCTCTCAGATGGCACCAGCTTTGTTTGGGGACCCATCCACATTATAAACAGGTATCAGATGTGAGAGTGAGCGAGTATTCAGGCGATGTTGTTGTGTGAGATGGGCATTGATGAAGAGACTGGTCACACCAGAGTCCAGGAGCCCAGAGACACTGAGTATCTGTCCAGTGTCGGTAGTCTGTAGTTCAATTGCTAGGTTCAAGGGATGTGTAGAGAGAGTGGATGCAACAATATATTTGTGTGGTAGTTTGCACTCCCATGATTTAATTTTGGGGCATGGGACAGAGGGAGAGATAGATAGAGCAGGTATGTCTTCAGCCAACTTCAAAGGGTCAGAGAGGGGAACAGTCATGGAAATAGATTCATTCTCCATAGATTCAACTGACAAAACTTCAAAGTGGTTATGGACAGGCAGTGAGGGCATATGATTCACTCGCTGCAAATAGAAAAATCCTGCTCCTCTACAACTTCTGACTTGATCTCCTCTGCAACCTGATCCTTCGCTTCCTTGACATCTACAAGCACCAACAGGTCTTGGAGGAGTTCATCTCACCCCTCAGGGGTGAGCATGCAGATATCCTGATGATGGGGACACACTCTGGCCCTGTGCCCAGTTTCCCCACAGCGGTAGCAGAGATCCAACCTATGTGCACGGCTGTGGGCCGCATCAACATCCATTGGTACCAGGACATTGATGGCTGGTGCAGGAGTCTGATGGACAGGAATGGGGTTATGGTGGGGAAGGTTTCGATTGAAGGTGTAGGGCACATGAGTGGTAGTTGGAGCATGGAATGCAGCATTAAACACTGCATTCGTGAGTCGGTTCTCATCACAGAGTGAAGCAGCTTCATACCAAGCATAGATATCATCATCTGTTGGGTGCCCTTCCAACATCTGTGCAATCTGGTCCTGAATTTCTCGATTGAGGCCCCGTCAGAACTTCACCACAACTGGTAGCCCACTCCCATATCCTGCCATGTCCACAAAATCCTTAAACTCATTGATATAGTCATCCACAGATTGACATGCCTGATGGTAAGAGGATGACTTGAGCCATGTCACTGCTTGGTGGCGCTCATTGAGGGGACAAAAGTGGTGTACAAACTCTGCTTGAAAGTCACCCCAAGTGGAGAAAGATAGAGAGCCGAGCTCTTTAGTTTGGTGCAGAATACAGTCCACGTAGAGATAGGCACATTCAGATTTCATGTATGTGAAGGCCCAATAAATTTTTGCAGTATTGTCAACAAATTGATGTGACTGGAGACTGATGTACAACTCACAGGAGTTAAGGAATGCACATCCCTGTGCATGCGCACCATTAAATGTGACAGGGGGATACAGTTTGATCTGGGCACATTCGGCGGTGCATCATTGTTGGGCACACCGCATGCTTGAAGTTGCAATGGGGGGAATATTGGTCATAGAGCTAGTCTGAAGGGTTCTGACAAAGTTTTTGATCATAGATTTAAGTGAATCAATTAGTGTTGAAGGGTCCAGTCCATAGGACTGAAAAAAAGACCGAAATTGGACTGAATTGGACCAGAAAAGACTGGACCAGTGGTCTATTTATGGACCGGTCTTTTGCAGTTCAGTTAGCAGTCTTTCCATTTTGAAAAATGTTGTAAAACCGAAGAAAACCAGTCTAAACTGGTTAGGACTGGTTTTATTGTGGAAACATATATTGGACCATGTTCCCACATAACATCCGGCGAATTCGACCTCTGGTTCATAAAAAATGGTTAAGAATTGAACAAGATATAACCAAATCTATTTTTGTATGAGTATTTTGTTGTATCAGATTGATTTTCATTTCATCTTACTCATATGTTGATCATTTGCTTGATTCTATTAATGATCATAGGACTAACATGTATAATAATACTCCCACCGTTTGTCAATGCATGCTATGCATCACATAATTTATGGTTGTCACATTACATTTCTTGGTGTTCAGCACGAGTTGTATTTTTATATTGATCGTAGCCAAGTCAAATCTTGATGAAATATCTTAAAGGTTAGACTGAATGATGGGGAATTACAATGTCTATACATCTGTACAGTGGTTATAAGGTCCAGGTAATACTTGCTAAGATACATATGGGTTATATTAATACAACAAATTCCATGACAAAACATCGGTCTGAACCAGTCTTAACCGGTCTTTTTTGGTCTTTTAACCGGAAAGGACTGGTCCTATGTGGTCCAGTTCAGTTCTAGCAGTATCTGGGTCGGTCCTGGACTGGTTTAGGTTGCAGTCTTTACATTTTTGGGTCAAAAAACCGAACTGGACTGGACCCTTAAACACTAGAATCAATTTGTGCGCATATTCCAGTAATGTCACTTTCAAGCATGTTGAGGCAGTCTGATGTGTCCATGTAACTAGGGGGCACATTTGGCAAAAATGGCAGTGCACTAAAGGCGGGACTGTTGGGAACAGTGTGTTGGGAGTCTGTGGAGATTTGGGAAGTGTTGTCCATAGGGTGTAGCATGGGTCACACCATTGATGATACTCGACCAGGAAACCCAAACAAAACCCACTATAAGGGCTCGAATGGTATAACACTAGTTAGAGGAAGGTTGCAAGGTGGTACTAAATATCACCGCTGTAAACCAAGGGTATGAAAACAACTCTAGAGGGTGTGTGATGAAGTTCGAATAGGTTCAAAAGTATTCAAAGTGTTGCGATGACGTTCGAGAGAAGTTTGATAACAATTGAGGGCATACAAAGTGCTGCAATAGTGTTTGAGGGAAAGTTAATGAAGTTTGAAGAGTATTTGAGGAGGTCCGATGATGTTCAAAGAAGTTTGAGGGCCTTTATAGAAGATGAAGATGCCTTCAACGGTGGCTGAGGATAGACTATAAGGATGTAGAAAGGTGTCGAGAGAGGATAGATGATATGCAATAGTTTCGAGAAGCTAGTACGAGGAGTTTGAGGAAATTCAGCGTAAAACACTGAACTTCAAGACTAAGTTGAGACACTTGGACTCAAGAGAATGGCTCTTAAATCAGACTATTGGTGTGAGAAGACAATATATTCTGTCCTTCTAAGTAGCTAGTACAAGGCTATATATGTTTGGGAGAAGTGATACTAAAAAGGAAATAAAACATGAGGAATACATGAGGCAAGATATAAAACAATAGAGAATCTTTGCAAATCATAGAATAAATGAAAGAAGATAAGAAGGGAAACATCTAGAGGCATGATCTATCACTGGTACCTGTCTGTAAGGGGACTAGGAGGGTGCCCTGTGTGTTTCTCCATAAACTTTGCACTCCCCCCCATATTCCTATCAGAGTCCTAGGAGTCCGAGTTTTCCGATAAGAGTCCAATCGGAATCCGATAGGAGTCCTACTAGTCTGACACTAGTCCTAGGAGTCTGATAGGAATCCGATCAGAATGTATCTTGATGACCATGTACTTTTATTTCCAAGAAATTCCTAGTAAATTCCAAGTAAAGTCCTATGCAATTCCAACAGGTAGTAGTTGGAATACCACACCATTTTGGAAGACTTAACTTGATGAAAGTGCTTACAAAATAAATGGGCAGAGCAGGAATTGAACTCTAGACCTTGGGATATAAATGACATGACTACCAAACAAGTGCTCAACCAGTTGAGCCACAGGAGCATTAATAAATATGTAATATAAAGTCCATTTAAAGCACTTAGGATTAGTTCACTTATTTTTAACCTCTCTCACAAGAGCTCGAAAAAAAATTGTTGAGCCCTCACATCTTCGCGAGGGAGTAGATAACTAATATAGATTTAAAAAAAACCCCCCATGCAAACGCAAGGGGGAGAATTAATTATACTATTTAATTATACTATTTTAAATTCTACAAAAAAAACCCACCCCCCCGCAAAACGGGGGGGAGGGGGTGGTGGTGTGTTGCATTGGCCATCTCATCAGCCCTGTCCTGTTGTTTCCCCTCCCTCTTGTCTCCATCGTGTCTCGCCTCCCTCACCTCACCTCCCCCGTGGCTTCCCTCCCCTCCCTCGTCTCCCCTCCCTCGTTGTTCCACCCACCATCCACCCCACGAGCAGTTGCTCATGAGGCTGGTGGTGGGTGGTGCATTGTATGTTGGTGGTGGTGTTTGTCCATTGTCCCCTCCCTCCCTCCCCCTCCCCTTAAACACCCTACGAGCAGATGCTCGTAGGCATGCGTGGGGCAGGTGTTGCCATTGTCTCCCCTTCTGGTCATCATTTCCCTTTCCCCTTGTTGTTTTGTCACCCTTGTCATTCATCCCCCTCATCGTCTGCACCCACGAACCACCCTACAGGCAGCTGCTTGTAGGCATGTCGTTTGGTGCCATCATTGTCCCTCCACGCCATTCCTGTGTTCTCGCACCCCATATACACCCCGTGAGCAGTCGCTCACAGCGGCGATGGGGGGTGCTGGATGTCATTGGTGTCGTGGGGGGTCCATGCACTCACGATCCACCCTACGAGCAGCAGCTCATAGGCATGGGGTGGGTGTGTTGTCGGTTTGTCAGTGACGTGGCTCAAGGGGAGGGGTCGGGTGGTGCTTACCGGGCGGGTATTCCCCTTCTGGGGTCTCCTGGTGTTGCTCCCCATGCTCCTGACCATGATTGATACCCTCACATCCCATTTTGATGGGGAGGAGGGGAGTTGCCAGGGGCGTCGTTGGGTGTGGGTTTGGCTCGCGTCAGTCCATTGTTACTCATGTAGATTAGAACCTAGAAACAAAACAAATGAATTAGTTAGTTTACAAAAGTAAAAAATGAATGAAAAAAAAAACTTACTATGGCCCAAACGATGATTGCGTCGTTTGGGCGTCGTTCGGCATCGAAACCAGTCGTTTCCAGTCTTGGGGGCTCATCTAGAGATGGGGGTGAAGTGGGAGTGGTGGGAGTTGCTGGGTTGAGGTGGTGGTGGTGGTGGGAGTTGATGAGCTGGCAGGTTTGATGACACAGCTATGTGCTTTGTCATCACACCCACGGGAAAGTATGTAGTGTAGGATGATCACTTACCTGTAATGACTGTTTAGCCTAATGGTATTGTTGTCAGTTTATGCTTACATAATCTTATGTAGTCAAGTGTTCAATTCTTGTCTGTGCATTTAATTTTTCATACTATATTACTAAGCAAGGCTGCTTTCATTCCTATCAGAATCCTATGTTGTCTGATGTCTTAGCATAACTTTGGACTAGTCCTATGTGATTTCTATGATCAGAAATTCCTAGGAAATTCCGATAGTCCAATCGGACTCTGATTGGACTACATCAGACTGGACTAGGACTAAATGTGCCATTTCATGTCAATTTGGCTGGTGAAAATGACATCGGAATCATCGGAATTATCAGATTCCTATAGGAATACGGGGGGGAGTGTAAAGACCTCGTTTCTCCTATTTTTTACGTTCGTTCTATATTTTTCCTCACTTCATTTCCTTCTATTCTTCATTTTCTATGATTTTTCTGGATTTTATTACTAATTTCCCTTTCTATCATGTTTGTGCATGTTGACAGTTTTATATTTAGAGGCAGAGTACCCCTTCCGACATCTACCCCTTGGTATGATGTCATTTGGTGGCCTTGATCTGCCTATCTCCGCCTTTTCTATTTTTAGGTTGTTATTTGATTTTTGTTGTCTTCACATATACTGGGCATCAGCAAAGGGATCCTTAGAGTTTTCTCTTTGGATTTCCCTTTGCTAGGTGTGTCCCCAATCCCTGTAATATGTAGTATAATTTTAACTTTGGATTTCCCTTTGCTAGAGGCTGAGGTTGCCCTTATAGTAGAAAACTCTCTCCTAAGTCCCGAAATCGTGAGCACACTGCCCAAGATAGGCAGGTACAGAGTGGATGACGCTTCCCAAAGCTCCACAGACTCCCTACACACCATTCCCGACAGTCTCACCTTTACTGTGCCACCATTTTCACCAAACGTGCCCCTAGCAACATGGATGCATCCGAGCGCCTCGACGCGCTTGAAGGCGACGTTTCCGGAATACGTGCACAAATCAATTCGCTTAAATCTACGATCGAAAACTTTCATCAGGACCCTCCAGACTAATCCTATGACCAATATTCCCCCCATTGCGACTCCAAGTGCACCCAACAATGACGTACTGCCAAATGCACCCACTAAAGAGCGCACCCAGATCAAACTGTCTCCCCCCACTGAATTTAATGGTGCACATGCGCAGGGACATGCATTCCTTAATTCCTGTGAGTTATACATCAGTCTCCAGTCGCATCAATTCGTCGATGAGGCTGCAAAAATTTATTGGGCCTTCACATACATGAAATCTGAATGCACCTATCTCTATGTGGACCATATTCTGTGTCAAACTAAAGAACTCAGTTCTCTACCCTTTTCCACTTGGGGTGACTTTCAAACCGAGTTTGCACGCCACTTTTGTCCCCTCAATGAGCGCCACTGAGCAGTGACACGACTTGAGTCATCCTCTTACCACCAGGTGCGTCGATCCGTGGATGATTATATTGATGAGTTTAAGGATTTGGTGGACATGGCAGGGTATGGGAGTGGGCTACCAGTGGTGGTGAAGTTCTGATGGGGCCTCAATTGAGAAATTCAGGATCAGATTGCACAGATGCTGGAAGGGCGCCCAGCAGACAATGATATCTATGCTTGGTAGGAAGCTGCTTCACTCTGTGACAAGAACCGACTCACAAATGTGGCATTTAATGCTGCATTCCATGCTCCAACTACCACTCATGCACCCTACACCTTCAATCGAACCCTTCCCCACCTTAACCCCATTCCTGTTCATCAGACTTAACACCAGCCGTCAATGTCCCAGTACCAATGGATGTTGATGCAGCCCGCAGCCGTGCGCGTAGGTTGGATCTCTGCTACCGCTGTGGGGAAACTGGGCACAGGGCAGGAGCATGTCCCCATCTTCAGGATATCCGCATGCTCACTCCTGAGGGGCGAGATTAACTCCTGAGGGGCGAGATGAACTCCTGAGGGGCGAGATGAACTCCTGAGGGGCGAGATGAACTCCTCCAAGACTTGTTGGTGCTTGTAGATGTCGAGGAAGCGAAGGAGCAGGTTGCAGAGGAGATCAAGTCAGAAGTTGTAGAGGAGCAGGATTTTTCTATTCGCAGCGAGTGAATCGTACGCCCTCACTGCCTGTACATAACCTTGTCAGTTGAATCCCCGGAGAATGAATCCATTTCTGTGACTGTTCCCCTCTCTGACCCTTTGAAGTTGGCTGAAGATGTACCTGCTCTTCCCATCTCTCCCTCTGCTCCACACCCCAAAATTAAATCATGGGAGCATAAACTACCACGCAAATATATTGTTGCGTCCACTCCCTCTACACATTCCTTGAACCTAGCAATCGAACTACAGACGACCGACACTGGACAGATACTCAGTGTCTCTGCTCTCCTGGACTCTGGTGTGACTGGTCTCTTCATCGATACCCATCTCACACAACAACATCGCCTAAATACTCGCTCACTTTCATGTCCGATACCTGTTTATAATGTGGATGGGTCCCCAAACGAAGCTGGTGCCATCCAAGAGGTTGTAGACCTGGTCCTCTGTTACAAAGATCATAGTGAGCATGCCCTTTTTGCTGTCACTCAATTAGGAAAGCAAAAGGTAATTTTGGGCTATCCGTGGCTTCAAGACCATAACCCAGAGGTCGACTGGCGTACTGGGGAGGTTACCATGAGCCGATGTCCATCCCACTGTTGTACTTGTTTCACAGAAGCCAGGCAAGAACGTCGTGGACAGAAGGCTGCGATACGACGTACACAGAAGTGTTGTGCAGGACCCCTGCCTATACCTGAAGTGGAGTTGGAAGGGGTTCCTGATCTGATGCTGGACTTGGATGATGATGATGAGGAGCCAGAGGAAGTAGAGGTAGGAGATCAGATCTTCTACGCTGCGATTCATCCATCACACGAGGTGTGTGCTACATCGAACATATCCCAATGCCTCGCTGAGGCCTTCCACAAAAACAATGCTGCTAAATTGTCTACTAATTCCTTGCTCCCTCATCTCCATGAGTTTGGAGATGTGTTCTCCAAGGAATCATTTGACTCTCTCCCTGTGTGCAAGCCATGGGATCACACAGTCAAGCTCACCCCCGGTGCAACCCCTTCATCCTGCAAGGTCTATCCTCTCTCCCCTGAAGAACAATGACAGCTTGACCAGTTCATCGACAAGCACCTTGCCTCTGGACATATTTGACCATTGAAGTCACCCATGGCCTCTCCCTTTTTCTTTGTCAAGAAGAAGGATGGCTCACTTCAACCAGTTCAAGACTACAGAAGGCTCAACAACATCACAGTCAAAAATCGCTACCCATTACCTCTCATCTCTGAACTCGTGAACCAGCTCTGTGGAGCCCGATACTTCACCAAGCTCGACGTCCATTGGGGCTACAATAATGTGAGGATAAAGGAGGGAGATGAGTGGAAGACAGCCTTTCGTACCAACTGTGGTCTTTTCGAACCACTTGTCATGTTCTTTGGCCTTACTAATAGTCCTGCCACCTTTCAGACCATGATGAACGACATTTTCCACAACCTCATCCTTGAAGGCATTGTCTGTATCTATCTTGACAACATCCTCATCTTCACTCGCACAGTTGAAGAGCACCGTCGCATCACGTGCCTCATCCTAGAATGGGTTCAATGGTACAAACTCTACCTTCGTCAGGACAAGTGCGAGTTTGAGAAGACCAAGATTGAGTACCTTGGCCTGATTATCTCGGAGGGTCAGGTGGAGATGGATCCTATCAAGGTGAACAGGGTCACAGCTTGGCCAACGCCCATGAACAAGAAAGAGGTGCAGTCTTTCCTGGGCTTCATCAATTTCTATTGGTGTTTTATCAAGGATTTCTCACATCATGCATGACCACTGGGTGACTTGACAGGAAAGGAGGCATGGAGGTGGGATAATGCCCAACAGGAGGCTTTCAAAAAGCTTAAGGAGATGGTCACTTCCACTCCCATTCTTACCTTTGCTGACAATTCACGTCCTTTTCATGTAGAAGCCAACAGTTCTGACTTTGCAACGGGCGCTGTGTTGTCTCAGCAGTCTCTGGAGGACCAGAAGTGGCATCCTGTTGCATTCTACTCCAAAAGCCTTAGTGCTGTAGAGCGAAATTACGAGATCCATGACAAGGAGATGTTGGCGATAATCCATGCACTTGAGGAATGGTGACACTTCCTCGAGGGTGCCCAACACAAGGTGAAAATTTGGATGGATCACAAGAATCTTGAGTACTTTATGACGGCCAAGAAATTGAACCGTCATCAAGCTTGTTGGTCCCTGTATCTATCCAGATTCGACTTCTCCTTGCACCACCATCCAGGTTGCAGCATGGGGAAGACCGATGCCCTCTCCCAATGTGCAGACCATGGGGATGGCAGCGATGACAACCAAAACATTGTGTTGTTGCAGCCAAACCTGTTCACCATTCAGGCACTGGAAGGCATCACACCCCAGGGCGAGGAGCGGGACATCCTACGTGACATTCGTCATGCAAACTGTAGTGGTTTACATGAGGATGTTGTTGCCCAAGCTGTTAAAGAACTGAGGAAGGGATCCACCCTTTCCTTGCATGCAGCAGAGTGGGCCGAAAAAGAGGACTTGTTGTATTTCAGGGATCGCATCTATGTCCCCAATGACCCAGACCTTCGCCGGTGCATCATATCCCAACACCATGACTCACAGATTGCTGGTCATCCTGGATGCTGGAAGACCTTCGAGCTCACCTCACAGAATTATTGGTGGCCACAAATGTCACGGCTCATTGGTCAGTATTCTCGCACTTGTGACCTTTGCTTATGCACCAAGATTCCTTGTCACAAACCCATTGGCGAGCTACACCCTCTTCCTGTTCCAGAGAGTCATTGGGATGTTGTCAGCGTCGACTTTGTGGTGGAGTTGCCAGAGTCAAATGGGTTTGATGCGGTGATGTGCACAGTTGATTCAGTGGGAAAACGCGCTCACTTCATTCCCACTCACACCACTGTCAGTGCCCTGGGTGCCACCCGACTCTACCTCCACCATGTGTGGAAATTACATGGACTCCCTGGTGCTTTCCTCTCTGATCGTGGCCCTCAGTTCATGGCAGAGTTCACTCACGAGTTGTACCGACTCCTGGGAATCAAACTCCTTGCTTCGACCACTTATCACCCACAAACCGACGGCCAGACTGAGCGAGTCAACCAGGAACTGGAGCAGTACATCCGCATCTTTGTCAATGAATGCCAGGACAATTGGGATGATCTTCTCCCCTTGGCTGAGTTCAGATACAACAACCATGTCCATGCTTCCACTCAACAGACCCCTTTCCTCTTAGACACTGGACGACATCCACACATGGGATTTGAACCTCGCCAAACTCCCTCACACATCGAGTCCGACCCCTCAGTACAAGGTTGGTGATCAAGTTTATCTTGACTCCAGTGACATCTCCACTACGCGTCCATCCAAGAAACTTGCTCATCAATTCCTGGGACCTTTCTCCATTGTCAAGTGTGTTGGAATGCATGCCTATTGTCTACGCCTCCTAGCCTCCATGTCCAGACTCCACCCAGTCTTCCATGTCGTCAACCTCCTTCCAGCTCCCCCAGATCCATTCCCAGGACACCATTGAACACGCTACTGCCATGCTTTATGAAGCTGGTTTACCTCCTTCTTCCTTGGGTGAGGCTGTCAATGCATACATCACAGTCCAGAACAAGTGTCCCACTCATTCCCTCTCAGAGAAAACCCCCTTTGAACTCTGGCATAAGCATAAACCAGATGTCTCAAATCTCCGAGTTTGGGGTTGTGCTGCATATGTTCACATCCAGAAGGATAAGCGTACTGGGATTGGCTCTCACATGGAGAAGTGTGTTTTCATTGGCTACCCTGAGGGTTACAAAGCCTGGAAATTCTACAATCCTGTGACCAAGCATACTATGATCTGTGAATGCACTGAATTTGACGAGCGCTATTTTCCTGGTCTCAAACACACTTGGAATGAGCCACCTGTTGATCCCTCTTCCCCTCTCATCATGTCCGAGTATCTTACACCTTTGACAGTTCCTGATCTTAGTGACATTGATCCTGAATCTGTACAGGCAATTCTTCCTTCTGGTGTAACTGATCTTGATGATGATCCTGTTCCATCTCAATCTCCTGCTCATGCTCCTACTCCTCCTGCTTCTTCTCCTCCTGCTAATACTACCCCTCACACTCCCACTCCTCCTACTCAGACACCTGCTGTATCTCCACCTCAGACCCCAATTTCATCTCCTCCTCCATCACTTCCTCCACTTTTAATGCGTTGAGCTGCTAATCCATGCAAGAATGCTGGATTGCCACCATGGGCTTGGAATGAGCCCCTTGCTCCAATCCCAGCTCCACAATTTGATCAACCTTCATCTGATGATGAGTCTGGTCCAGTTGTTGGTGATGGTTTGGATTCTAGTATTGATCTTGCATTATCTACTCATTATGCGGACCCACAGTCATTCAAGGAGGCTATGAAGCGCTCAGATGCGCGAAAATGGCAGGAGGCAGCAAATGCAGAGATGAACAATCATTTTGAGAATGGGACTTGGGATTATGTGGAGTTACCTCCTGGTGCAAAGGTAGTTGGATGCAAATGGGTTTTTAACCTCAAGCATAATGCTGATGGCTCCATTGAGCATTACAAAGGTCGGGTTGTGGCTAAGGGTTTCACCCAATGCCCTGGTTTTGAATATGCAGAAGATGCTACGTTCTCCCCAGTTTATTGTCCTGCTTCACTTCGGCTAATTCTTGCATTGGCTGCAAGGAAAGACCTCCACCTTCACTCTCTTGACATCTCCCATGCTTTCTTACTTGGGAAAGAACTTGAGGAAGTCATCTACATGTGCCAACCCAAGGGTTTCCATCAAGGTAACCCAAACACAGTTTGTCTGCTGCGTAAACCTCTCTATGGGTTGAAACAGTCTGCTCACAACTGGAATGCTTGCCTCCATGAGGTATTGACAGCTATGGGATTTACACGCTGTGAAGCAGACCATGCTGTTTATATTTACACATGAGGTGAAGTCAGGGTAATTGTTCCAATCTTTATCGATGACATTACTCTTGCTGGGACTTCTACTTCTGCCATTGACAAGGTAGTTGAAGATCTCAAATCCCATTTCAAACTTCGTGATCTTGGTCCTACTCAATTCCTACTTGGCATCCACATTACTCGTGACCTCACAAATCACACCATCTCCCTCTCCCAACGTCAGTACATCGTTGATGTGCTTGAACATTTTGGTATGTCAGATTGCAAACCTGTCTTGACTCCCATGGATCCCTCCCTTTCATTGACTTCTGACATGTGCCCCAAAACAGAGGAAGATGTTGCAGAAATGCGCAATGTTCCTTATTTGGTTGCTGTTGGGTCTTTGATGTACCTTGCCACCACCACCCGTCCAGACATTGCTTATACAGTTGGTGTACTTGGTTGTTTCAACCACAACCCTGGTCCTCGTCATTGGCTTGCAGTCAAGCATCTACTTCACTATCTCAAGGGTACTATGGACTACAAACTAGTCTATGGACCTGATGAGGATGGTAGTGAGTTATTCACAACTTACACTGATGCTGACCATGGTGGTAACAAGGATAATGGTCACTCAACTGGTGGCTATTTGACTTGTGTCAGTGGAGGTGCAGTTGACTGGCAGAGTTGGTTACAACCTTTTGTGATGCTTTCCACCACAGAGGCTGAGTTTGTTGCTGCAGTAGAGGCTGGAAAGGAAATCAAGTGGACTCGCAGCATTTTACAGGAATTTGGATATCCTGTTGATTGTTCGTCCACTCTCTTCATTGATAACCAGTCCGCTCTCACTGTTTCCAAAAACCCGGAGCACCATGGACAAATGAAGCACCATGGACAAATGAAGCACCTTGATCTCAAGTACTACTGGCTACGCGATGAAGTTGAAGCTGGCACCATTTCCCCTGTCTATATCCCCACCACTGACCAACTTGCTGACATTCTTACCAAGGCACTACCTTGTGTAACGGTGGAAAAATTCCGGACTCTTCTTGGTTTAAAGGTGTGATTTCAGCAATTTTGAGAGTTGCTTTATCAAGGGGGGGTGTTAAATGTATGATTCACCATCTCTCTATTTTACTTCTATCCTACTTCTATTTCATGTCCTATCACTTGTAGTTACACTCATGGGCACTTGGAGTAGTTTCCACCTTGTGTTTATCACTGTTTGTTTTACAGTATGTAGACTGCAGAGTCCAGAGTTTTGCACTCTTCAGTTGCTCACTCTGGACTCCAGGTACTGTACTCCTTATTGTCTCATATAATAATTAGTTGCTCACTCTGGACTCCAGCTGTTCAGTCTATCTGAGTCTCCCTTCACAGTTGCTAGGTTAAACTGCACTAAAGGCAACCTCAGACTTTAGCAAACAATTTTGCCTTCTGTGTTCTTCTTACACTTTCCTTCATTGATATAAGACTGGCAAACCAAGCAGTTGCTAATAAAATGTCCTGTAAGCCCACAAAAGATGCAAACTAAGGTTTCGAGCTGGTCCAAATGAAATCTGCTGTTAGGTCGAGTAGTGTTCGTGGTCTTCAAACCTGCTAAAGCTGTTACAAGAGTGGCTGCAAATTTCTTGAGGATTGCCGTAAGGTCTTCTGATTTAATTTGGGGCAAAGATGTTGATGTTGTTGGGATTGCCAAAGGTGCTGAAGAATGCGAACTAAGTAGTGATGTTGAATCCAAGCCAATAGATCCTGCTAAAACGAATTTTGCTGCTGCGTGAATATCGTCGAGTGGGTAAGAGTCATCAGGGTAGTGATCAGGGAATTTTAGTTTGAGTCGTTGAGCGATTCTAGCCCATAAGCCTGGTTGGAAACCCTGGACAAAGGCTCTGCTTTGTTCCATGTCGGAAATCCTGCCTTTAGTAGATAGAAACTTTGTAATGTTATAGAATGACCGATAGTATAATCACAAATCGCTCGCATTGTAAATACCTATGCAAAGTTGTTCGCCGACGAGTTTGTCCATGTCTGAAATTGACCATTTCTGATTGTCTTCAGAACCAGGGTACAGTTGGTGAATGGCGATGCAAAAGTTCTGGAATGAAATGCCAGCATCGTATTCTGGAATCAATTCCCAGAGTTTGGAAGTGTCGATATTGAGGTAGCGACAAGCGTGCTTCTTCATATCTTCCAAGTTTGTGACATTGCACACCAAGAAAAGTAATTCAAGCTCATTAAAGTATCTGTGAAGTTCTCACGGCTGGGTAGGGTCAAATTTTGGAGCCATGGAATGACCACAAGCTGGCATCGTTGCTTGCATAGTCATGAATGCAATGTTTCTAGGAGTAGGGGTTAAGACTTGTGTGAATGATGGTAGAGGAGTCAAAGTTGTTGGAAGGATGAATGAAGATGTAGATGACAAAGACGAAGAAGTAGAAGATGATGTCAAGGGTGATGAGATTGGTGAAAGGAATAGTCGACGATGAGTCGATTCTGCTTCAGAAACAGGTATAAGGATATCTCCCAATTGTTCGAGAGATTTGAAGGCGTGGCAAGTGTCGATTTGTAGGTTTCTAGCTTGTGTTGGCCTAAGCCGGGAGATTTGAGATGGATTAGGTGATGAAATGATTTAGAAACCCCTCACGGTGGGCTCCAAAATGATGATACTTGACCAGGAAACCCAAACAAAACCCACTATAAGGGCTCAAATGGTATAACACTAGTTAGAGGAAGGTACTAAATATCACCGCTGTAAACCAAGGGTATGAAAATGACTCTAGAGGGTGTGCGATGAAGTTCGAATAGGTTTGAAAGTATTCGAAGTGTTGCGATGACGTTCGAGAGAAGTTCGATAACAATTGAGGGCATACAAAGTGCTGTGATAGCGTTTGAGGGAAGGTTAATGAAGTTTGAAGAGTATTTGAAGAGGTCCGATGATATTTGAAGAGGTCCGATGATGTTTGAAGGTCTGATGATGTTCGAAGAAGTTCAAAGGGCCTTTATAGAAGATGAAGACACCTTTGACGGTGGCTGAGGATAGACTATAAGGATGTAGAAAGGTGTTGAGAGAGGATAGATGATATGCAATAGTTTTGAGAAGCTAGTATGAGGAG
Organism: Tricholoma matsutake; assembly: GCA_026075535.2. NCBI lineage: Eukaryota > Fungi > Basidiomycota > Agaricomycetes > Agaricales > Tricholomataceae > Tricholoma > Tricholoma matsutake. The sequence continues at coordinate 8,170,871 of AP026541.1, read as the reverse complement.
TTTGAGGAAATTCAGCGTAAAACACTGAACTTTGAGACTAAGTTGAGATGCTTGGACTCAAGAGAATGGCTCTTAAATCAGACTATTGGTGTGAGAAGACAATATATTCTGTCCTTCTAAGTAGCTAGTACAAGGCTATATATGTTTGGGAGAAGTGATACTAAAAAGGAAATAAAACATGAGGAATACATGGGGCAAGATATAAAACAATAGAGAATCTTTGCAAATCATAGAATAAATGAAGAAAGATAAGAAGGGAAACGTCTAGAGGCATGATCTATCACTGGTACCTGTCCCCATTGATCCAATATATCATCAAGATGTCAAAGTGCCACAATCGCATCCTAAAATCCTGTCATTGTGTCTCCCCGTGTCTGGTGGTGCTCAATATGCAACGCACTAACTCTTACAAGGTGTGCTGCATGTATCGGAAGGGCGGTGCAATAGGTGTATGGCAGCCAAAGGCATTCAAAGTGCTGTGAAGTCGTTTGAGATCGTTTGAAGTCGTTTGAAGTCGATCGAAGTAGTTTCAGAGCGGTGTCGCGGGGTTCATGGGGGTTGGGAGCATGCATGTTGATGTGTCGATGCCTCTGGAGACTTTCCCAGAGCTTAGAGTGCACAGTGGACCTATCACCATGGGTAAACTTTCACACACCCCACCCACACCTGCCAACACCACACCTGTCCTAACACCGCAACCGCGGTGACAGGTTTTTTCCATGGTCTGTTGTGAAACACTGCAGGTGTGATACCATGTAATATACACCATGGTTTTGACAATATTTTCCCCTTGTATTTGATGTTCTATGTTGTTAAATATCATGTATTTGTATTGACTAAGTCAGACTAACACCCCATATACATACTTAAGCTACAATTTGAATAATACCAAGCCTTATGTTACTCATTCACATGCAAAAAAAAAGACACCCCCGCTCAAGATGAGAGACGGAGGGATTTATTTATTTAATAATTGTATAGAATACTAAAAAGAGAAAACCCTGCCCCCACACAAAACGCGGGGGAGGGGGTTGTGATGTGGGCGTCATCACCCTATTGTTGTTGTAGTCCCATTGTGTCCTCCCCGTCCTCCCTGCTGTCCTGTTGGCCCCACCCTCCCCACTGGTGCATTGTCATCATCGTCATTCCCCTCCCCTTCCCACTGTTGCGGTGGGTGCCTCTCCATCCTCGTCCTTGTGCCTGTCATCTGGCCCTCCCCATTCTCGTCTGCCTGTCCCACCATCTCAATGTTGTTGTCCCACTCCCTGTTGTTGTCCTCCCCTCGTTGGCCCATGGTGGTGGTGGTGGTGGTGGCTCCTCGTTGCTGCTGCTGTTGCCGCTGGTGGTGGCTGGCTCATCTTCCCTGTCCCTGTCCCCATCCTTGTCCCATTGTTGCTCCCCGTTTCCACCCTGTGAGCAGTTGCTCACGGCTGTAGTTGGGGGTGCTGCTGTCATGGGCATATCGTGGGTGTATGGTCTTGCTACCACCTAACCACCCCATGAGGAGGGGCTCGTGGCAGTGGTGGGGGTGGGTCAGGGGGTGCCAGTCATCATCATCAATGGTAAAATCACTACCTAAAGTCATTTCGGTTAGTAACAGGGAAATGAAAGGAAAAAAACTTACTGTGTATTCATTGGGGTGGTCATATCATTGTGAGATAGAACCTGTAAATAATAAGAATAGAAGTAACTTTAATGAAGAAAACAAGAAAGGAACAGAAAGAAAAAATACCTGTGGCCCAAACGACATGTATCTACGTGTCATTTGGGCCTGTGCCTTATCCTCATATCCCATCCTGTCCTATCCCTGTGTGCTGTTTGTTCATTCGGCATGGTGTGCCCCCAAACAATGTATATCTACACATTGTCAGAGCTCATCCCTTGTCCTCGTCCTCCTATCCCATCTCATTGCTCCCCATTTCCACCCTGTAAATTGCGAAGAATTTGGGGCAGAGCAGGGTAGTGTCGCAATTATCATCAGCGCCGTTCGCATGATCGGCTCATCGCGAAAGCACATTGCATTTACCAATACTCTTTCCAGGATGGTGCATGACGAAGTCAAACCGGGAAAGATAGAGCGACCAGCGGGCTTGTCTGCAATTTAGCTTTTTTGTGGTCATGAAGCACTCCAGATTTTTGTGGTCAGTCCAGATCTCTACCTTGTGCTGCGCACCTTCAAGGAAATGTCTCCATTCCTCTAATGATCTCATCACTGCTAGCATCTCCTTGTCGTGGATCTCATAATTTCATTTGACCGCATTGAGCGATTTTGAGTAGAACATGATAGGGTGCCATTTGAGATCATCGGCCAATTGCTGCAACAGCACTGAGCCAGTCACATAGTCTGAGCTGTCCACCTTGATGTGAAATGCTTTGGCATCGTCAGCAAAATGGAGAATAGGGGAGGATGTGACCCAATTCTTGATTTTGTCAAAGGTGCCTTGTTCCAAAGGTCCCCATTCCCATTTGCACTCCTTCTTTGTGAGCTCAAAGAGGGGTTTTGCATGATGCGAAAAGTCTTTGATGAAGCGCCGATAGAAATTCGCGAACCCTAGGAATGACTGTACCTCCTTGCGCATTGTGGGGGTGGGCCATTCGGTGACTCCCGCTACCTTGACAGGATCCATACAAATTTCACCCTCGGATATGATGAGTCTGAGGTACTCAATCATTGTTTGCTCGAACTCGCACTTGTCATGTCACAGAAACAACTTGTGCACATGAAGGTGCTCCAGGACAAGGCGTGTAATGCACCAATGTTCATCGATCAATTTTGTAAAGATGAGGATGTCATCCAGGTAGACACAGACCACTCCCTCCATAATGAGATCCTGAAAAATGTCATTCATCATCGTTTGGAATGTGGAAGGGGAGTTTGTGAGTCCGAAAAACATCACCAAGGGTTCAAAAAGCCCGCAATTTGTGTGAAAAGTGGCTTTCCATTTGTTGCCCCTTTTCATGCGCACATTGTTGTACCCCTATCGCACGTCGAGTTTTGTAAAGTATTTTGCGCCTTGTAGTTGATTTACCAGTTCCAAAATCGGTGGTAGCGGATATTGGTTTTTGATTGTGATGGCATTGAGAGCGCGATAATCTTGTACAAGCTGGAGGGATCCATCCTTCTTCTTGATAAAGAAGATGGGGGATGCCATTGGCGACTTCGAGAAGCGAATGCAGCCAGTGGCTAGGTTCTTCTGGATGAATTTGTCCATCTCAGCCTGTTCATTGGGCGCGAGGGGGTAGACCTTGCAGCTAGCAGCTTTTGCACCAGGGATGAGTTCGATTGCATGATCCCATACCTTTTGGTCAGGCAAGTGGTCGAACGAAGACTTTGCAAATAGGTCCTTGAACTCATAGAAGTGCGCAGGGATGGATTCGTGAAAGGACTTTGGTTGCACATTCTTATGGAAGGCCTCTGCTAGCCTTTGTGAAATGTTGGACATGGCGCAAACAAATTCCACTTCGCAGGGAATGGTAGCAACAAAGAGGTGAGGTCGGTGGTTGTCTGTATTGACCTAAAGGGGTGTGAGGTCTCTCCTCAGCTGTTCTCGGTCTGTCTGACCGCGGTGCAATCATTTTCTGGATCATTTGCTCGATCCCCAGGGCATCTGCATCGTTCATTGCTTCTTCTAGATTTTGTTCCATCTGTTCGATAGTGCTCGCATAGTAGAAGCACATCCTGGCTAGATGGTATTTTGGTGGATCATGGGTGAGGTGAACACGAAGGGTGTCAGCGTTCAATTGGTTTTGTAGGTATTCTCGGGTGAATCGTCGTTCGGCAGGCATATTGGGGAGTGTCATTGTGGGAAGAAGGAGGGGGTTCTGGGTTCCATCAGAGGTGGTACCTCTTCTCATATGCCATCAGGATCTCGGGGGCATTCTTCAGGTTCAATTCGGGTTCCCATGTGTTTTCAGATGTTGGGCAGTCAACCCATTTCACGAGGTAACGGCGTGTCTTGCCGTGCTTCTTGTGTGCGATGATCGCTTCCACCTCGTATTTGTTTTCTCCTTCCACGAGGTCGGGTGGTGGAGTCAGGAAGTTTTGCCCACGAGTGTCATTCTCATGGTATCATGTGAGTAAAGCTGCATGGAATACCAGGTGGATCTTCCATCTCGGCGGCAGTTTCAATCAGTATGTCGTTCTCGACAAGGCATCTTCAATCACGAAGGGCCCTTCTCATTTTGGCACCAGTTTTCTCGTTGGGTAGCCAATCTTCAGGTTCTTGGAGTCAAGCCATACTTGTTCTCCAACCTTGAATGGTTCGTATTGCCCATTTGTTCGGGCAGCCATAGCCTGTCTGGCTAGTTCGTGTGCAGCAAGAGCTTCCCTTCTCGCAGAGAGAAGTCCTTGGATTCTCTGTTTGGCAGCCGGCACGTTCGTCTTTTTGTATGGGGTGGGGATAGCGCATGGTTGATATCCCATCATTAAGTAAAACGGCGAGTGTTTTACTGCGGAGTGCATCTTCTGGTTGTGCGCGAATTCTGCCGTTGGGAGATAATGCTCCCAATCTTCGGGTTTGTTTGAACAGAACATGTGGAGGTAAACCTCTAGCTCTTGGTTTACTTGCTCTGTTTCTCCATTGGTCTGGGGGTGATAGGCAGTGCTCATGGATAGCTTAATCCCAAGCAATCGTCCAAGTTCTCGGAAGAGTTTGGACACAAATCGAGGGTCTCTGTCTGAGATGATTCTTCCAGGGAGTCCAAATCTTGTGTATACATGGTGCAGGTAAAGGTCTGCGGCGCCAAGTGCATTGATCGTCTTTGTGCAAGGGATAAAAATTACCCCCTTTGTAAGACCATGGTCTACCACAACCATGATTGAGTCAAATCCATTTATCACGGGCAAGTCCGTGATAAAATCTGTCGTTACCAGCTCAAATGGTCTGCTGGCATCAGATGAAATTGGTGTTGGGGGTGGGGTTGTCGGGTGGGTGTTGATCTTCATTTGCTGGCACTTTGCGCAGCCTTCAACGTATTTCTTTATGAAGTTGGCCATTCCTGGCCACCAGTAGTCTCATCGGATCAGTTCAATTGTTTGCCATTGTCCAGGGTGTCCTGTCGTGATGCTATCATGGTATTTCCATATGATTGCTTGGTGGAGGGTTTTGTCCTGTGGCACATAGCACCTGTCCTTGAAAAAGAGCAGGCCGTCTTCAAATTTCCAGTCCTCCAATGCAGACTTGATTGGGGGAGTTCCGTTGTTCTTCAGGGCTTGTAAAGCTTCATTTACGAGGTCATCCTTCATTATTGCTGAGACCAGGGCTCCCTGGAGCTCAGTGTCGATCGTTTTGACGAACAGTTCATCAGCGAGGATGGTCTTGTCCTCGTTATCGGTGTCTTCTTCGGCTATGTGATCTGCTCTCCTCAATAGGGCATCAGATTGTACCATCTGTGATCCTGGTATGTGTTGTAGCTTCAGGTCAAATTGTGACAGGTAGATGGCCCATCTAGCCTGTCATCGGTTTAGTTTCTGTGGCTGATGGAAGTACGTCAGGTTCTTGTGATTGGATAGTACCGTCACAGGGAATGGCGTCCCCTGCAGGTAGTGTCTCCATGTCTCCAGTGCTCAGATCACTCCCAATAGTTCCCGGTCATATATCTCATAATTTCTTTCTGCTTTGTTGAAAGAATGCGAGATGTATCCGCATGGGTGCCAGTCTCCATTGGCATCCTGTTGTCTGAGTACTGCGCCTGTTGCAAATTTTGAGGCATCAGATTCCACCACAAATGGTTTCGTTGCGTCTGGCATCAGCAGTACTGGGGTCTCATTAAACTTCCTTTTTAGCGCATCAAATGACTGCTGGCAGTCGTTTGTCCATTCAAATTTCTGGTTCTTCTTCGTCAAATCGTTCAGTGGTCTGGCCAGATCCACGAAGTGTCCGATGAATCGTCGATAGAAGTTTCCAAATCCTAGGAAGGATCTTACATCCTTCACTGTCCTTGGCGTGGGCCAGTCCTTGATCCCAGCCAGTTTTGTGTTGTCCATTGCAAGTTCATTGGGTCTGACGATCATGCCCAAGAACTCAACTTCCTGTACGTCGAATTTGCACTTCTCTATTTTCAGGTAGAGATCGCATTGTTGTAGTCATTTGAGGACCCTTTCGGTCCTTATCCGGTGTTCTTCTTCCATCTTCGAGAAGATCAGGATGTTGTCCATATAGATGACGAGCCATCCTTCATCCAGCATATCTTGGAAGAGATCGTTCATCATGGCCTGGAATGTTGCCGGTGAGTTGCACAGCCCAAAGAACATCACCATTGGCTCGAATAGCCCTCGGTTAGTCTTGAATGCTGCCTTCCACTTGTCTCCTTTCTTTATCCATACGTTATGATATCCCCATCGAATATCAAGTTTCATGAAAAATCTCGCTCCCTTCAGCTTGTCCAGGAGGTCTCCGATCAGTGGCAGGGGGTAGTTGTTCTGGACCGTTCCTTCATTCAGATAGCGATAGTCTTGGCAAGGTCGTAGAGTGTCGGAGTCCTTCTTCAACACGAAGAAGAACGGGGATGCCATGGGTGATTTCGACGGTCGGATGTATCCTTTCTCCAGGTTTTCATCTAGAAACTCATTGAGTTTCTCTTGTTCTTTTGGCATCAATGGGTAGACTTTGCAATCCTTTGGTACAAAGCCTTCCTTCAGGTCGATCGCGTGATCCCACCGGGAATCATTCGGATGCAGCTTTCTCAAATACCTGTCTGTACTTCTGGTATTCCGGTGGCAGTAAATCGTCCGGGGTCCGTTGGCTAGTCTCCTTTCCCTCCTCTTGCTCATGCGCTAGTCGTTGGGATATGGATGTCTTTGCTCTGATCCATATGTCCGAGTTGAGTAGGTACTGTGGGGAGCCCTTGCCTTTTGTGAGCCTGCTGATCGTGTTCATTTTTTGGATGTATCTGTGTGTCAGCTCTCGATGTTCTTTTGTCAGGGGCAGTTCTATGGCTGGTCTGAATAGGCCGATGACTGGTTTGCCTCATACATATGCAATTAGTATTGAGTCATCCTCAATTACATCTCGTTCAGGGGTCAGTTCTATCGCTCGTATTTCCATGCCGGTGTCTGCCAGTAGTTCTTCATCAGGTACCTCTTCGACCTTTACCTGAGGGGGGGTCTCCCTGGGCATAGGTATTTCAGTGTTGATGGTACCGTGATCTGGAGTCCTATAATCATGGGTCGGGGTAGTCTGTTGTTGAGGGTAGTTTATCCTGTTTTGTAGTGTCGTTTTCACGTTCCTTTTGCCAGTGCTTCCCTCCCCTGTGGAGGTTAGCAATTCCTTCATTATTTGCACAATTTGTTGTGCCCTGTCGCATTCTTTGTTTTTGCCCTTTTCCAGTTGTTTCTTCTTCTGGTTCTCTCGGGTCTTGGTGACAGCACGTTGTGCTGCTTCAAGGCCTCTGGCTTGTTTAGGGGTGCTGCTGCTCCTGGTCTTTGCGATGGCTATCTGGACAGAATTTAGTTCTTTTGCTTTCCTCTCTGAAAGCCTTTCTCTTGTTTTTGCCACAGCCAATCGGGCTCAGGCAAGGCTCCTCTCTTTTTCTTCAGCGAGCCTTTCTCTCGTCTTTGCCATGGCTAGTCGTGCTTGGGCAAGGTTTCTCTCCTTCTCTTCGGAGAGTCTTTTTCTTGTTTTGGCCACGATGTGTTGAATTCGTGCCATTCTGTCATTTGGCGCCTCCCTTTCAGTGTCTACCCTAGGAAGGTTTAGGGTGTTTGGGAGGGCCTGTTCGGCTCTTCTTGTCTTTTCCAAGATTTGTTTGATCTGAGCCCGTCGTTCTTCATCTTGGAACTCAAAGGTTCCCTTCTTCCAATCGATGATTGGGTTTATCTCCCGCAGCCATGGCAGGCCCAGGATTACTGATTCTTTGCCTAGTCCGGCGACTAGGTATTCTATCGGGTAGCTCCTTCCATTGATGTGGAGTCTTCCTTTCACGCATCTGGTGATCGTTCCCTGCTTGTTCAGGGTCCCGTCTACATTCGTGGCCCGGATGGTGTGGCCTAAGGGATATGTTCTGATCCCTTCTCGTTCAACGAAGTTCGAGTCAATAAAGACTCCTCCTGCTCCAGAGTCGAGGAGCACGTTCATTGCGACGTCTTTCCCGTTGTCTGACTCAGCTACCCGAATAGACAGGTGCATAGATTGTCTATTCATGGTAGCTGAGAGTACAGACCCTAGGGAGACTACAGCAGTGACTGGCGTCGTATCAGGCCGCTGTTCTAAAAACCCGATTCCTCTATGAGGTTAAGGGCTCGTTCCTTCTCTTCTTCATCTAGTTCATCCAGTATCGTGCAGATCTTCTGGTAGGTGTCCATCCCAGTCTTCTTCTGGGTGAAGCAGTTTCGGTAGGGAGGGGGCGCTGACCCCGTCTGAGTGGGGTTCTTTCCATCCCTGTGGTCAGACGATCAGTGTCCTGGTTGGTGGCAGATGAAACACAATCCCTTCCGGAGGTGTTCCACGCATTCTTGGTTCATCAGTCGGTTGATATCAAGAGAGGGCTGTCCTTTCTTTGTCGTTTCGTTTGTCTTCTGGTTCTGCCTGGTCTTTCCCAGGATTGCCATGGCCCATTTCCATTGGCCTTCATATTTCGAAGCTGCCTTTATCCAGCCTTCAAGCATGTTGGGCACTGTCTCCATTGTGTGTACCCTCTTCAGTAATTCGGGATGCAGTCCATCCATGAAGTACTCGATCATGGCTGCATCTTCTGTGATTCCCGTCCTGTCTTTCAGGATGCAGAAGTTTGCCACATATTCTTCAAGGTTCCCTGAACCTTGCTTGAGATTCTTGATCTCTGTCTTTGCTGTTCCGGCGTCATCGATCGGCGAGAAGGCCCCTAAGACCTCCTGTCAGAAGTCTGCATATTCATCAAGTCCCTCGGACTGGTGTTGGTTGACGAATGCCTGCACCCAGGCAGCTGCTGTCCCTCCATTCATGAAGGACAGCGTGAAGATAATCTTCTTGTCATTCGTGTCATAGACCTGGTCATTGATTCGCAGGTACAGGTCTATCTCCTGCAGGAACTTGGCGGTCTTGGTCCGCTCTCCTGAGAAGTCTGTTGGTGATCGGATTCGAATGTCCTTCACGGACGTCATCGGTGTGGTTGCAGGTTTGGACATCCCATTATAGAGGTCGTCGGTTTCATCTGTTAAGAAGCAGGTGGATGTTTTGGGTGGGGGTGTGTGCGGTTGTTCAAAGTCTTCATCAGTGAGGAAATCTCCTCGTTGTCTGTCGGTTGATCCATAGAACCAACACTGTACTGGGGTTGAGTAATGGACTAGTCTTCTGTTGTATCAGTACCAAGATGAACCTGGCTGTGGTTCTGCTTCTCTTGGTGGTCGGTCTGGGGTTTGTCTAGACCCGGGTCGCTGTGGTGTGTATCAAGACGTATTGCCTACACCTAGGTAGGTGGGCTAGCAGATAGTTTAGATCTTATGTTAAGGGCGAAGCCTCAACCACTTGATCTAGTCGATGTCGTTCGAAGAGGTGCTTCCTCGATGAGTCGTTCGGCACTAGTCTTACTCAGAACGTCCGATGTAAGATAGGTAGTGCACTCTAGCAGGGCTTCTGGGTAGAGTCGTTCAGGTTCACGCACTAAGGGGCTTCCTTAGTGGTTTCGAGTAAGTTCATGAGTTGCAAGTTAAGGCTGTTAATTGCCTAGATCTAAACTAAGGACATCCCTACTATGAGTTGCAGTACTTATACTACGAGGGAGGTCCTTATGGTCCAATCGGAAAGATAGATGCATATCAAGTAAGAATAGAAACAATAGGCCTCATGCCTTGCATGAGGCGTCCGATGTCATGGAGTGCTGCGGCGCAGCATGTCGATCATGAGAGTCCGACGTCATGGACCTCATGTCAAGAGGCTGTTGTATCACAGCATGTGTGGGAGTGGGTTCGGGTGCATGGAGTCACCATGCGTCAAGGGTGCCTTCCATGGGAAGGGGATTGGATGCATGCAGTCGGCATGCATCATGCGTGTGTCTGGTGTCAAGGACATGCCCTAGGCATGAATCATGAAGTGCCTCCTGTCTGGAGGGGATCGTCGGGTTGGTCGGGTTGGTCGGGTCCCATGAGTTACAAGGAAAATTGTAACACATAGTCTGTACAAGGCCTGCAATGCTCGCTTCGATGCGCTGGAGGCAGTCCTCATTGTCCGTCTCCATGGGAAGGTTGGTAGTTGTGTAAAAGTCAAGTGGAGGGATGATAGCAAAGCTCTCTGAAGTCATGAAGCAGGCGCAAAAATGTGCAAAATTTTCATAAACTGAGTCACTGGCTGTGGTAACCTACTACCTTCAGTCCACTAAAGAGAGAGTTTTCTTCTGTAAGGGCAACCTTACAATCAAAGTCCTAAGAACTCGATACTTGCAAGGGAAAACCAAAGATTAGATTCAATAACTATTGAACAAGGAAAAGACCCATACCTTGCAAGGGAAAACCAAAGAGAAAACTCTAAGGAGTCCAGTGCAAGGCCGAAGTATATATATGAAAGGCATGCGACGTTCTAAAACACTTGGAGCCCCTTCCATCCTAGCACCAATTCAGATCCAGGGTCATGTTCCCATTTGGGGAGATGGCCATCAATCAGTGATAGTGTCTGCATCAGGCCATGCTTGGTAAGTGGTGTCCGCATCAGGCCATGATTGGTAATGGGTGTGCGAAGACATCCTCAATCTTTTCCACAGGTGCAATGATTGTGCAACTGGTTTGCGCAAAGGCGCAAACTGTGAGAATGGTGAGAGTACAATAGGGGATGATGGATCAACATATTGGACTGTTTGTAAATGGTTGGTGCAAAAGGCACCTTGTTGCACAAAAGGTGCTTTGTTGCACGAAAGGTGCTTTGTTGTGCAAAAGGCACTTTGTTGCACGAACGTTTGTGCATGTGCGGAAACATTCACAAATGTGTGCCAACCATTGTAGGGGCTCATAAGGTGTTCCCCTTACAGCTACACCCTAGTTGTCCACTCTGTACCTGCCTATCTTGGGCCATGCATTCACAATTTCAGGCCTTAGGAGAGAGTTTTCTACTATAAGGGCAACCTCACCCTCTAGCAAAGGGAAATCTGAAGTTAAAATTATACTACTTATGCTGAACAATTTAAGGTGATTGGCTGAGTCAGTCAAAATCCGGGGGTTGCCATTGTTTGTGGCCATGGGCGGCAGCCAAACATTGCATCGATATGATATGATCTTCTAGTCATAGTAGCATAGGATTGAGTCGGGCTCTGTTCCATCGACCATTGGGCTGATTCTGGTGGCCATATCATCACATGCGGCACACTCTGCCTCATTTCCTTTTTTTTCTCTTTTCTTGTTGAGAGTCTTTTCTTTTCAGGATGAGTCATACCTATGCCACCAACAAGCAAAGTCATACCATATTTGAAAGATCACTTGGAAGAGGGCCTTGACTGATGGCAGCTCATCATCAATTTGTACTTGTAGTATTGAATGTTCATATGTCTATATAATGTCTAACTTGACTCATCTAAGTTGTATGATAATGTCCAAGTCAGTGAGTTACCAGTGTATGTCCGTGCCAAGTCCTTTGCATATGTAGCATGAAATAAAGTGTTGAGTCCAGGAAGGAATTGAAGTTTGTCATAAGAAAAGTGTCATTACCATCTTCAAGACTGAAATTCCCAATGGTGTGGACATTATCGTTAAATCTCTATTGTTAAATCTCATGTCATCTTGTGTATCGACAGCTACTGACAGGTCCCTGACTCTTCAGATGCCATCAGGTGAGCTGTCGCGTTCACTTGGTGTTCTGTTCCTACTGTTCCTCTGTCTGTCTGGATGATTCTTTTGGATAGCATTCAGGAGGTAGGCCAATGACTTTGTGTCTGCAAATGGATAGGCACTCAAAAATTTCTCATCATCACTTTCAAAGCTTGAAATTATTGACATAATTAATTTGCATTGTAAATGCGAACGGATTTTGAACAGACCTCGCATATTCATCTGCAACCAACTTCCGCTGGGAACACTTGATGCCCATCACTGCTGCCATGCTCTTGGTATGCCATTCCTTCGGCCAGTCCTTCAAGGCAAGTCCTTGTGGCATGTTAGGAGTCCCATGTTCCCACTGCTCAATGGCTTTATGCCACCCTCCACATCCGCGGCCAATATCTGGGATGTGTATACCAGCAATAGGGATCTGCCGCAATTTGGATCTCAGTTTAGCATTATGACTGTTGCTAGAAGCAGGTTCTTTGACAGGTGAGGCGACAAGGTAGGGAGCTGAGGTGGTCCTGTGAATCACCCGATGTTGTATGTTTTGAACAGGCCCAAGATTAGCTTGAATGCAAGTGCTGATGCTAGGTGTGGCTGTAAGCGATACTCAAGCTAGCTGATCTGTCATCGATATCCTAGAGTCAATCTCTCTCTGATAAAGCTATCCAACTTGTGATCCACTGAGCATTTCATCTCTTGGAACTCTTCCGCTGTAACTGTTTGCATCACAATATGATCACCCATAAAACTCTTATTGGGCTCAGCACAAATGGGGTGCAGTGCATTGCCATGGCCACTCTCATAGCTTTGGAGTGAATCGATCAGGTACTTCATCAGTGTGTCCACCTGTCACATACTGTATTGATCTCTCACTATGAGCAACTTATAGAAGACCTACATGCTCTCCGATAGCCCACCCTCCCCACCATCGGATCATGCTCAATGACCAGCACTTTCCAAGAGGTGCATACATAAACCGGTATTGTGCGCCTCCATGCCGAAAACTGTGAGTTGTGTACTGCTTGTTGAGCCCAGCCTCAATTGAAAACTTGGCAAGAGATTTCTGTATTGTATCATATGACATTGCTCGATCAGGATGAAGTGCCCCATTAGGCATGAAGTATGGGAAGACATAATCTTCTTGTTCAAGTGGACGACCCATCCGTACAGTGAGAAATTTGATCCATCTCATGAGGTGAGAACTCATGTCCATTTCTGGGATATCCTGTTCATAGATATCATAGACATTGCCTTTTGCCAAAAATATAGTTAGTCTTGTTAGTCTAATAACTTCACAAAACCCACTTTCTCGAGACCCTTCATATCCTGCCTTGCTCTGCCAGCCCTTGCAACCATCAAGATGCACTTTAAAGTGTGGGACAAAGTATGGTGCTGGGCCCACACAGTCCATTTTGATATCACAGATTTGTAGCTCGCACATTTCAACACATCTTGGTATGATTCAGATCATGATAAAGCCTAAATGAAGACAGAGTGTAACTCACCTGGTCCATAGTGTAAAGGCAGAGCTGCCAAATGCTTGCATCATTGCATGCTTTATAAGCAACTGTAGCTCCTCAACATCGCTCACCATTCCTGCCTTCTCAGGAGTGACCATCTCATTGGGACACTCTTTCTCAGACCAACGCATCATCTTTTGGAGCTCTTCAATTGTCATCACCTCAGCATGCTGTCGAGTTGCAGCAGCTCCCTTCACACCTGACTGGGTTTTGATGGCATCATGGACTGCTGCAACCACAGGAGCACGAGCAGGACATCCCAAAACTGTGTCAGTTTTTTTATTGTACGAATATTCCCCAGCATACTTTTGATCATCCCTGCATGGTGATTATTTAAATTAGGCATGGTGTTCAAATATGGAAACTTTGAACAGTACGCACATTTCGCCCCAGAATTTTGCAAAAGCGGCATGGATTCCATCGCATGTACCAAGACCAAGACCTTCGTTGAAGCATTTCTGGGTTATGAATAGCTTGAGTGCCATGGCCAAATACTGGTTTGGTGGATTGTCAAAGGCTTTTGCAAGCAATGCTGTCTCAATGCCATCATTGTCTGTGCCGGTTTTCATTCTCTGTGCTACCATCTCATCCAAGAACTTCATTCCTCGACTGAGGTGGCCTTTGTATGCCTTCTTCGTGTTCTTTGATTTACCATATTCCTCAAGGCTCGCATGCTTGATGCTGTTTAGGTTTGGCAAGCTAACAGCCTTCTTGACAGGTTTCGGCTTCCTTGTAGACTTCTGGGTTGAGTTTGTATGCTTTGGAGGCATAGCTAGGTTTAGAGTGATGTGGTAGTAGCTCTCTGTCTGGGCTGTGACTGTGTTTCAGTGATCGAAAATCTAAATCATTCAAAAATGGTGATTTTTTTATACTCTATGTACATTGGAGTCCATAATCTCAGAACTTGAAGTCCATACAGTAACTACAAGTCCAGAAGTCCATAGTCCAGAAGTAACCACAAGTCCAGAAGTTTACAGTAATACAAGTCCACAATATCAGATCAGTCTAAGTCCAGATGCTCTACTACTAGGAGAATGACAATGGCACCACTACTAAGGAGCCCATCAGTACATTATCTCAGATGAGTAGGATGGATTAAAATTGACCTGTGGCCACTTCTTTGATAACTCGTACTGTTGGACTAATTGAGGAAGTGCATGGTCAAGAATAGATGCCAGCACCCACACAAAAGTCTTTGGATGCAGACCTTTGCCATCAGGTACAGGTCCACAGATGCCACGGAGCTTGGAGATGATCGCATTAACAAGCAAATAGGTTGTCAGCTCAATGCGGTAGCCCGGGAGGCCCACCACCTGAGTAGGACCATGATGTGCATGCTCAATCTGAAGAATGTTAGCAGGGGTGAATGGACCATCTAGGATTATACTGGAGAGGTGATCTGATAAATGCGAGGAAATACTGATAGGCTGAGAGATAAGAATGAGTGAAAAGCTTGAAAACTGGGGAAAGGCAAACACTTTGCTTACCAAAGACAAGCACTGGACACAGGCACCAGCATAGATGTGATCACAAAAGTTCTTCATGATACCAGAAGCCATTCCCCAGGGAAAAAATTGCTCACAAAGCAAAGCAGCATTGCCTAGATCAATCTGTCCAGGAGTCCAACAAGAAATGTTGGGTGGTGTACTTTCAGTCCATGATGTACATGGATTTGCGTACTGGAGGAGGATAGCCTGGTTTGGGAAGGTTGCAGGCACTTTCCTGGCAAGACTGGGCTGCTTCCGAGCAAGGTGTCCACTAGCATTCGTCATAAGCTCTTCCCGGAGCTTGAGGCACCATTGAACCAAGAAGCGCATGAGTTGATGAGGGCCAGATGAGCATGCAGCTTGTAGTAAAGAGTCTCTGAGCCCGCTGTGAGCCAGACTGTAGGCAACACGAGTCCCACAGCTACGTAATCCTTTCTGTGTATGCTACATTGTCAGCAGGAAAGTCATCAAGTGAAGATAAAATACTTACAACATTGTAGTCCCCCCCAATGAGAAGCATGATAAGCAGCAAGCCACCTTCCATGAGAGATACACGAGGGTGATTGCCAAGTGCATTTGCCATATACAATGCGACACTATCACCATCCAGTTTCACATTTGGGCTACAGAAACATGAAGCAGATGTCTAGCAGGAGGGAAAACGATGCACTTTCGGATTATGCAGGTTGCTCTGAACACTAGGCAGTCACCATCATCAGTCAAGATGGCATTGATGATCGCTGTTTGATTCAACTGTGCAAGTTCAGCTTCAGTTCTCCCGGAGCCTGAACAGATGTGAGCATAGCAAAATGAAAGAAAAAGGGGTACGGTAATACCATGTGCACATGAAACCCAAATGCTACTACAAATTCCTTGAGTCCTTGTGTCAACCAGTGAGTGTTCGCTATCACTCGCTTGCCACGCTTGATGAGAGGTCTCTTTGGGCCATCAAAGACAAAGACGGCAGTAACAGGGAGCTTCAATAGCCATGCAAGTCGATAGTAGAGGATATGAAGTTCAGGATTTTTGCCAGCTTGAGCATGAAGTCCCTGGTAGTTGAAGACCACTTGTGTTTGACTCATCCAGATGCTGAGAATACCCATAAGCATAGAACAGATGCAGAAATGAAATAATTAGCTAGCATCGACCCCAATCACAAATGAGTGAGTGCCCCATCCATTAGCCTCAAAACCATTCTTGACTGTGAGCTCAGTAAATGAGATGATCTTTTCAGCAGGTCTTAGTATCTGCAACTTGGATATGAGTAAGCGGCAAAAAAGAAGAGTGCAAGCATCACACATCCCAGAGCCCAGGTATCCCCATTGTTGATGAAAGGAGAGTCTTAGACAGTGCTGTCTGTCACCAAGTCCTGGTCAGAAATGTCTCATGCAGCTTGGAGGGCAGAAAAAATAAAGCAGAAGAAAATTATCGGATGCAAGGATTACAGCCACTGGAAGACCACTGAAGACCAGCATAAACATGAGCAATTCAATAGGGAATGAAGGGCATGCATAAGGATTGTTGAGTGAAGGATGTGCATAAGGCATAATTCAGATTTGACTAGATAGTGATAGCGCAGATATTCCACTGGAAAACAAAAAGCAACCCGTTGGATAGAAAACAGTCATAGACTCGGGAGATGGATATCGATGGTGACAAGGACTTGTTGAAACAGAAATTTGTCGGCAAATACCAAGCATGTGATCCATCATGTCACATAGGTGGCACTGGTGGCATGCATACCATGTAGTAATCATTAAGTTAGATATTGGAGAAGCACTCGGGAATAGTCAGGAGCACCCATAGAAAAGAGAGTGTGATCTAATTACATTACCTTGACTATCTTGCTTGTATTTTCACTTGGAAGTTGCTTGCTTCACTGTTTCCGCTTTCTTTTGTTGAGGGCTAAGTAACTTATGCGGGATGAATTTAACACTAAATTGGCTCAATTTAAGTTTGATTTAAGGAAAATTGGTTCAGCTCCAGTTTGATTTATGGTAAGCCAGCTTGATTTAGGGTTTGCCAGTAGCTGAGTCGGCTCTACAAGCTCATTAGGAATTTTGTTCCTAGGTAAATTCAAGAGCATACTGACGCAATAGTGAGTATCATATCTATTATGTATTATTCATTTTCTAAGCCCAAGGGTATGACACGAAAAATTAACATTGTGGTAGCATTATTACAAGACTACTGCTAGCAAACTGATTTATGTGTAAACAAGAGACGAGGGTGCCATGTAGACTGTAGTCTTAGATAGCATACATAACTTGGTGTAGTGCAGTGTAGTGTATATGTGATGCGGCTGTTATGCTGTAGGTGATTGATAATCATGTGTACAAAGGACCTAATTTAGCCCTTCTCGACGTTCTCGTGTAGAGCATTTGCTGCTCACTGTATAGCTGTCACACCGTGCCTCTGTCCTCTAATCTCGAAGGTGGTTCTTCTTCAGCCTTCCCATATTTTGGCAAGTTCGCTTTCAATTTTCTCTCGGTAATATTTGATCATAGACACTTGAGCCTCGTTACCCTTCGACTCCTCCTTCTGCTCAATCGATGAAACAATTCTCCAGGATGCACAGCGGGCACCAATAATGTTTTTGTAAGCAACGGACAACAGATTATGTTCTTCAACAATGAGTTCTTGGTCTGATGAAGCAATGCGCTTCATGTGCTCGACCATTTCTAGATAAGACATTAGAATATAAAAGCACGCAACTTGAGTAAAAAGACGGACCTTCATACCGCTCAGCCTCCTCGGCAAGTGCAAGGTAGACAGAGTCTTCGGTGGATTCAGGCATCTGCAAGTTGAGAAAAAAGTCAGACCATAGGAGATACATGGTGATACACGTCTAGCTTGAAGGGCACACAGAGGCAAACAATGGTTGAATGTTGAGGGCCACCCTCAGCATGTCAAATGGGTCCTGATGGCTCGTTAAGCGAGGTAAGTGGAATCCAGGCATTCCCGATTATAGTGTTGATTTAACATTCAGTCCCTTAAATTGATTGGGATATAGCTACATATTACAGGGATTGGAGGTGCACCTAGCAAAGGGAAATCTGAAGAGAAAACTCTGAGGACCCCTTTTCCAATGCCCAGTATATGTGAAGACTGCAAAAATCAAATAATAATCTAAAAATAGAAAAGGCAGAGATAGGCTGCTGAATGACATCATACCAACAGGTAGATGTTGGAAGGGGTGCTCCACCTCTAAATATAAAGTGTCAACATGCACAGTTGTGATAGAAAGGGAAATTAGTAATAAAATAAGGAAAAATCATAGAAAATGAAGAATAGAAGGAAATGAAGTGAGGAAAAATGTAGGACAAATGTAAAAAATAGGAGAAACACACAGGGCACCCCCTGAGTCCCCCCTAGTCCCCTTACAGGGGGAAAATTCCAGAGTCAATGGGAGAGGCGTCGAGAATCAGTCAAGGGGAGGAAGCAAGTAGTGGGTATAGTCCAGTGTTGTCAAGATACATTGTTGGTGAGAAAAAATTTGGTTGTTTTTGGAAGTCTCAGGACCAGTTTGACTTTGGGAAAAGAACACATTGTGGGAGATTAGAGAGTGTGGATAGTAAGTTTGTTACAAAAAAAAAAAGTGGAAGAAAGCCAGAGCTTCCAACACTCAAAGAGAACAAGACATGTAAGGAACTTAGTATATTTTGGGGGAGGAAACTAAGTACTCAAAGTGTAGACTATATACTCCTGGAATAACATGTGATAATAGGTGCAGATGTAGATAAGAAATGCTGATGTAAGAGTCTTACACAGAATTGCCATTGGATATGACAAAGAAGTAGCATTGGGTATTCCAGAGGAAAGACAAGGGGCTCTTAGCAACTCGAATTCATATGATGCGCATCAATATGAATAATCTTCACTCCATTGTTGATCATCGCAATGACTCTCCCCACCGATTGCATGGCCAGGTGTCTGCTGATCCTACAATCTTATTACCCCCTTTCACTCTATAAACAATGATTTCTACTACAGTTGTGGACAAACAAAGTCAACTAATTTGATATCTCATGATCAGGAATTTTTGGCAACAAACAGACTTCAGATTTGGATTCAGCTCATCAAAATATGTCAGAAAACATACCTGTGAAGTTTTTCCCATGACATTTTAGGGTGGCCAAATTTTTTGGGTCATTTTTCACAACATTGTGTACCCCTTTTGGGGGTCTGTACAGTAAAAATTATGTTGCATAGTATGTAATTGATGATACAGAATCACATTTTGAGTGATTGGTACAGATATTTATGTGACAGATGAATTCAAAATAATATATGCCTTCTGAAAATTACATACACACATTGCAGGGCTAAGTATTTGATCCCCAGTTGCCTACTGTTGGACCTCTCATGTAGCCTTTGGATGTCCAAAATACACTACAATACTATTGAAATTCCATGCTAGTACTCAAAGACACTAGCAACTTATTAATAAAATGACCAGAAAAATAAATTAAGAATGTGACAAATTCTGATAATAGCCATGCTCCCATCCTAAGACTGCTTTAGGGACTACCATGGATGCATCTGGGTAAATATCCATGGATGGTGGATAAATTCTTGTGGATATGGATGATATCCATGGATTATCCACATCATCCACAAAACTGATAAGTGAACTTTTTGCCAAAAGGTTGTTGTACTATGGACTGTTGATGTGTAACTACTAGTATACAACTAATAGTTATGTGTTTGAAGTACCTATCACTGAGGAAAAGGCAAATTTAGTGTTTCAATGCATTTTTGGATATTACCAAGAGAAATTGAATGTCACTGATTCAATTGGGCATGTAAAATCATGAAAATATTTGAGTAGGTGCTTACAAGACTTGTGTATTGGACTATATAATTTATTGTTGGGATTTATTTATTTATTCCTTGAAAATAGTCTAAAGATCAATTTATATAAAGTTACATCAATGTGGTATAGTATTTTGAGATTTTCTTATCAAATATTGCACAAAATTAAGAATTTATTTTTCTCTCTTTAAACACCCTTACTGGTATAATATGCACAAAAATTTTCAAAAATTTTAAATATATAAAAGACAAATGAATATTGCATATACAAAAGCATGAGAGCTGGTCATCAGAAATGCAAAAAAACAAATACCATGGCAACTGTTACAAATTCAATATCACAAAAAATCTGGCTTCTTTATCTGAGTATTTTCAAACTCAGCTCAAAATCCTGGTTAGAATGGTATACATCACTATATTCCATTTATGGTAAGTCACATGACTCTCTCATTTTTTGAACTCAGCTCAAAAAACTGATCAGAATGGTATATAACATTACTATATTCCATTTATGGTCAGTCACATGACTCTCCCAATGTCATTTTTGAACTCAGCTCAAAAAACTGATCAGAATGGTATATAACATCACTATATTCTATTTATGGTAAGTCACATGACTCTCCCAATGTCATTTTTGAACTCTCCTCAACAAACTGATCAGAATGGTATATATAACATCACTATATTCCATTTATGGTAAGTCACGTGAGTCTCCTGATGTCATTTTTGAACTCAGCTCAAAAAATGGATCAGAATGGTATATAACATCACTATATTCCATAAATGGATGGTTGGTTCCATCACTATGTACATGTCATTTTGAAACTCAGCTCAAAAAACCGGTTAGAATGATGTATAACATCACTATACATTTTTGACTCCCACGGTTAGTAAAGTCAGTAATTTTTGTAATGGTTGCTGAAAATTACTGACCATGGGGAAAACAGACATGGAAAAATGGTCACTGAATTTTTCATTGATTCTGGTTTTGAAGAATGAGTCTCAACTCTGTTAAGGACTTGTAAACCTACCAAAAAAAAGTGAAGAAAAAAGGGCCATGGAATAGCATGAGGGGATGATGAGCACAACACTAGCCGAGGCTGTGGCGCATGTTGATCAACTGTGGGAGACAGTGATCGGGTGGTGATTGGCATGAGAACTGGTGGTAGGGTTTTGATGCAATCAAGTCTAGGAATAGTGAGGCAGACACAGGATGCCTCACTATTCATAGGCTTGTATTGTAGGAAGGTCAGGTGCTGGTGGTGGTTGCATGCAGATCTCTAGTGGCAATATTGATCATCAGTGGTGTGGCAACGGTTGTGTTGACCACCAACACACCATGTGAAGGGTCTTGGTAATCAATGGGTCAGCAATTCTAATAACATAGTAACCGTGCAGAACCCATGACCTGAACACCATGGATTTTACCATACCCGTACCCATGTCATTCCTTACCAAGACTATATTTGTTACGATTTTCTGTTATCATAACCCACGACAACCAGACGTACACTGGCAAGACTGGGCATTTTAATTTTCTCATTCAACTCGACTCTCTTCCGACGGAAGACACCTTGACGCATGGTGACTCCATGCACCCGAATCCACTCCCACACACACCATGGTACGACAACCCCTTTACATGAGGTCCGTGACGTCGGACCCTCATGATCGACATGCTGCGCCGCAGCATGTCCTTGACATCGGATCCTTGACATCGGACACCTCATGCTAGGCATGAGGCTTATCTCTTATTGTTCTCTGATATGCTGCGCCGCAGCACTCCTTGACATTGGACGCCTCATGCGAGGCATGAGGCCTATTGTTTCTATTGTTCTTGTCTATATTTACCTGATAAGCATCTCACCTTCCAATTGGACGATAGATAGTCCTGGAACAGTATATAAGCTGTAGCTACACTCTGTGTATTCTCCAGCTTGACCTAATTCAATCAATGGTCTTAGACTCAACCAGAACACTCGACAGCTTAGGAAGCCCCTAGCTGTGATAACTCGAACTCGACAGTTGGAAAGCCTCCAACTGTGATACACAAACCAACGGTCTACTCAGAAAGCCTCTGAGTACAGATAGCCGTGACGACTTGAGGAAGTACCCAAGTGAAGGCAGGAAGCCCAATACACTAGGAAAGCCTCCTAGTGCGATACCGAGACAGTTGGAAAGCCTCCAACTGTGACATACGAAGCCAAGGCTGAGTTAAAGACCTATAGTCTTAACAATATTACTCATTTATTTAAATTTAATAGTAACCATCCGTTCATCCACAGATATCACCCATGCAATATCCATATCCATATCCATCCATCCATATATCGTATCCATGGATGGTCATCCGGATGATGGCCATCCATGATAGTCCCTAGACTGCTTGTGCATTGGCATGCTTAGTAGAATGCCTAATCTCAAGCCAAGACTAGGTCTACCAAACATGCTTAGCATACCACATGTTGACATATTGGTAACCATGTGAGATGTGGAGGGGTGTTTTCCCACCTCTGATCTGCCGTTGCCGGTCTTGAGGACCTTCCAAAAGTCAATGTAAGCCTTAGAGGAGGCAAAGGAGTTGATCTGTTTCCGACAGGCACAAGTTAAGCCTTCCCATGATCAATCCCGTGTTCGTACACCAACTATGCAGTTCGCTGACAGCTGGAAGCCTCGGCGCTCATGCGGGCTCGGGAAGTATAGAATACCGTAGTGGGAGGAAGCGCATCAGCCAGTCCTGCAAGCTTGAGAGGGCGTGGTAGCGGTTCAGGTGCTTGTCGATGAGGAGGGTTCTTTAGGTGTAGCCTACTTCCGGGGGATTGTGTTCGGGCGCCCTTTTAAAAAAGGAATAAATCCTTAATCCAAAAAAAAAAAAAAAAAAAGGAGTTGATCTGTTAGCTTGTGACAAATATTTCTATATTTGGCAAAGTTTATTTATTTTATTGTGGCCGATAGGCCCCACATAACCTTAAAACTTTTACGGAATCAGACACAGCTAATCAAGAGGAGTCGAATGCACTATTTTTCAAGATTTTAGTGAATTTTTTAGGGGGGTGGCCAAATCTTTCAGGTACCTGACCCAATTTTTTTCAAAATTGAGAAATCGGCTCGTAGAAATATCTTCATTAGGCTCTATTATACATGTTTGGATGGTTTTCGAGGACACCAGATGTTTGTGCCAACCTCCAAAATTCAGTTGCTAAAATTAGTTGACTTTGTTTGTCCACAACTGTACATACTTATAATTCTCGTACTTATACTGTCTTTCTCTTCAATAAGTTATCAATGATTGCCGTGATGTGCTGGATGTCAAATTGGATCTGCGATTGATCTGCCGAGGGTATGCCGGCTGGTTGGGTCCATCCAGATCCAACGTCCGTTATTCCACGATCTGTCACCTCTTGGATTGTGGCGCCGCTGTCAGGTTGTGCATTAGCGGGTTACGGGCTGTAATACACGTGATGACTTCGAGTCTTGTTAACAGTCAGTATCCATCATTCATGTCTTCTCCCATACCCCTTCAGTCCTTTCTAGGAGGGCTTGGTCTGGCTGTGCCAGTCTACGCGCTTCTACTCTTGAACGGGAACGTGTTTGGAATATCTGGCTTTCTTCATCGAGCAGCGCAGGGTAGAAAGGAAGCTATCACAGCAGTTGCTGGTCTTGTTTCTGGAGGAGTGTTGGTGGGCGTTATTGAAAGGGAAGGCGTCAACGCGTTTACTGTGAGCTTTCCTCGATTTCTTCTTTCAGGGTTCTTCGTAGGACTGGGTTCAAAGGTAACAGCCTTCTGACTTTATCTTATATATGTTGAAGCCTTTCTCACTATGTCACAGTTATCTAGCGGTTGCACTTCGGGGTATTTCGACAATTCTAGCTAACTGTCCACTCTGACTTTACTCTAGGCATATGATTGCTGGAGTATCGCGATTCTCGCGTCGGCAAGTATCAATGTCGTTCAATGACATTGGAATGCGTTAATTCATGATTTAATAGCTCGATTGTCGCGACTGCCACGTTCTTCGCCACCGGTGTCATGACGGCACAAATCTTACATCGTGGTCTTCCTTCTGTTCATAATACTGACTGGACGTTGGGCACACACTGGAAGACGCTTCTGGCATACCAAGCAATCCCCCTGACTATTTCAACACTTATGTATCTCTTTGTCCGTTTATTCATTCAAGTTGTTCCACTACCATTGCCCTAACATAGAGTATAGTCGCCCTCTCCTCAACCGTCCTCATCGAGTGAATTCCCTCTTGTCACGAAACCACAACCATTTCTACGTTTGGTAGCCCTTTTCTCTTCGGGATTCGAGTTTGCACTTTCACTTCGATTATCTGGTCTGAGTGACCCGACCCGAGTGGTGTCGTTCCTGCTCCTTCCGATGCACCAATCCTTCGATCCATCACTGGCTTATCTGGCTGCTGGTGCATTGCCCCTCTCTGTTTTTTTGTATCACTTTTGTCGTGGTCCAGAAAAGCCACGGCTTGGTGGAGCGTGGACTGTTCCCAGAGGCGGTCAGATTAATAGTAAATTGGTGATCGGCGCTGCTTTGTTCGGTGTTGGGTGGGGAATGGCTGGTATTTGCCGTGCGTTTTATTCTTTTCTGCATACGGTAAGCCATGTTGACCACGCATTTAGCTGGACCAGGTCTTGTCAATGTTGGTAGGGCTCTCTCTGGTGGTTCTGGTGTCACACAGACTGTAAGTTGGCTTGGCGCCGTTTTATTTGGCGGTCTACTCGTATGAGTTGTAAAATACTGCCGCGGAACTTTGCTATATTTCGCCCGACATGTTATTCTGAATAATGAAATTCTTAACTCTATTCAGTATAGGAGTCGGCTTATTGAAAACACGAAGGAGCCTATGTCGCTAGCTATGAAAGAGCGCCGACGTCCAAACGTGTTGGTTATCTGAGCAAGTCTACTAACGTGAATTCTTGAGCGATTGGAATGCTAAGCCAATATTGTCGTGAATCACGTTACTTACTAATAAGCTATCGCTTTGATTATCGATGTTACGGCGACAGAGATACACTAGGCACATATTCCGGATACAAAAGATTCTAAGCTGTCACAGTAATATTTGCGTGAAGGGGGGGATTTGGAGATGGCTTCGATCCTGCTTTGCTTCGGCCCCACTTGACGCCAACTCGTTCATTATCAATCTCGAGCCCATTAGCCCACGCCTGGGCAGCGAGCTCGGCAACGGATCTCTCTTTGAAATTGACAAATGCACACCTGCTCGTAACAGAGTTAACACCATCCGAAGTGTAAATGAGGAGTCACGAACCGTGATTTAGTGACATGAACAACAGATTTCAACTGCGTCGGATCGACATTAGGAAGCGACTGTAGCACACGAGTACGTATACTCAGTTCGGTAGAGTCGGGAGAGAGAGAGGAGAGAAAGATCGATGTCTACAGGTGAAGAACATTATTTTCGAGAAGAAAAGGTCGATTGAGAGTACAACTGACAATAGTGGTGTCGTCTGGGGGTTTGAGGCCCTGATTTTCTGCATTGGTGGACAGAATCTTGTGTGCAACAGGATCATTTCTTCCATGGTAGCGGTCTTGCATGTTCTGGTGGGCTAATTCATTGTCCACCGGTTTTTCATGTCGATATGGACATCCCGCTCCGCGGGTACATTCCCCCTTCGCAAAGAATGAACATACATGCGGCCTGTTACGCTTGTAGTATGGGTCTGTCCGCGCCAATTGCTTCAACATTTCCTTGCCCGCTGACGCCGCACGTCCTGAATCGAGTCCTGACTTATTTCCGTCTAACTGTGCAGAAGTGTTGGGGGAAAAACATAAAGAGCATCTTGGTTTCAAACGCACCTTACCCTCCATGTTTTGAGCGTAATACTCCCTATTGATATCGCTAGTAGGAGCCTCATTCTGCAAAGCTAATGCCGTGTCTCGTACTTGCGTTGGCAGACCGTATTCAAGATCCAGGAGGCATGTTTGGCATACGTTCTTTATTTTTGCACATGTTTGGCAAATAACGGTCGTTTTGAAGCGCATGCCTTGGCCTGGATTCCAACGGAAGACGGTGAACGGCCGAGCACAAGTACCGCATGATCTTCCGTATTCTTGCTTTGACTGGGACAGCAGTTAACAGTTATAACAAGGAAAGTAATGTTATGTGTACATACCATTCTCACAAATGGATTAGCTCCAAGGCATGTTTCGCAAAGAATGGGGAATTCACTTTGCTCCCATCCAGCTTTGTTAATGTCGGCTTTTGGAGGCATTCTTGGATCTGTCGTGGACAGTGCAAGGACAGTGGCAAGTTGAAAGTTGCTGAAGATACTGATTACAGAGAAACTACACGTGATTCTGCTCATACTGAGACTGTATTGACTTCTCGCCATCATCTACTTGCCAAATGACAGATTCTTCAGAGCCACACAGCACGGGAGGAAAGTCGCTGCTTATAGCTTGGCAGCTCAAGGATAAAAACGTTCTCATCGTCGGTGGCGGAGAAGTTGCTGCTCAGCGTATCGAGTCCATTCTGACCACGGATGCGCACATAGCCATTATTTCTCCTGCTGACAGCCTTCATGCACGCACCCAAAATTTCATTAGCACACGCAGTGACCGTATCACACACTATGATCGCCTTTTCGTTGGGCCCGAAGAGCTTAACGACATGGATATGATCCTCACAGCCGTGGACGACGAGAATTTGTCTCAGGAGATCTGCCAAATGTGCAGGAAGGCAAAGATTCCAGTCAACGCTGCCGATCTTCCTGAATTATGCGACTTCTACTTCGGTGCACAGATCCGCGATGGGCCTCTCCAAATCATGATTTCTACCAATGGGAATGGACCGAGGATGACCCACTTGATCAAAAAGAAGCTGGAAAGTGCCTTGTCAGGGATTGAAGGTCAGGCTATTGCCAGGCTTGGCGAGTTGAGGACACGGTTGAAGACTCGAGCACCTGGCGTAGGAGGCACAGTTTCGAAACAGAGGATGAAGTGGGTGACAAGTCTTTGCGACACTTGGGATATGGAGGAATTAGTTTCGTTGGATGACACTATGATGGAGCGTCTTCTGGATGAAGGTTGGGAGAAAAATTGTGTTCCTACCTTCGAACAATTAGGTGGCCATTGCACAACACCCATTCTCTCGAATACGTTCATGACTTGGCCTGCCGTTATCGGTTTTGCTACTGGCGCCATCTTTACTATCTTGGTCGTCATGTCCAAGCGAAGGGATTGACTTACCAGGTAAGGCATGCTGTTAGGAATTGGAGAATACTAACTGGCCAATCATCGTGGAATGCATAGTTGGTCACTTGCTTCAACATATGTTGTGTTTGGTTAACGACTTACAAGAACGTCGTCCAAGATATTTGTTGGTCTTATATTAGTATTCCAACAGTTAAAGTAGCTTTCATCATAACCACTCATCAAAATATAGGGTTATTCAATCATCAAGCAAGCGTCCGATTTACATTGACATATCCTGTTCCACAACATGAATATAAAAGCTGCGACTCCGTTCCAACGGGCACAATTTTAAATGATGTTCCGAGGAAACTGCGAAGGTCCCGTAGGAATTGTATTCTGAAGGGGGAGCTCAGCACTGGTTTTGATATGCAGAAAATGACGACATACGTCCGTGACGTAGGTTCTCCCATTCTACATCGTCCAACATCTTCACTTCCAAGGGCCATCATGAGCAAAACTAGAATTTGATGTCTTCGGTCTACACAACCGCCTTTACTAATTTCAGTGAGCAGGGCGCGGCTGGCCCGGAGACCGATTTCCTCTGCCGCCACGCCAGCATGAGAGACGGCCTCGGCGCAATGTATGGCGGATGTGCTGGATTCCGCCAAGAGGCTAATTGCATAGCCTGGTGACCTGAAGAACACGAAAGGAAACTCTTATCAGAAAGTTGGATTGTTACATCATCATGATCAATGATAACACTGACTTTCCGCTCTCGTCGCCTTTATAGACGTCGGAGTAAAGGTATATGTCTGGGATGTAGCGATTGAGAACAGAACGAGACGCTTCTATCATTCGATTCGAAAACTGAGGATTTACTCGCACAGCATGGCTGATAAGATAACCATCTCGTGAGCCGGGATATGGTTCCAGAAAGCGGGAAGACTAACGCAATCCCACGTATGCGTTTAATTTTTCCAGGTTCAACGAAGTTCAGTGTCTTCACCTGTTTGACGGTCGGACACAGAAACTGTATTTCACCGCCTCCGGCGGGGGGTGCACCGCGCTTCTTTATCTGCCTGAACGGTGAGCAAATTGAACGCAGCGAAGAAGAATTATATGTACCCGGAGTTCAAGACCGTCCGAAACACCAAAGAGTTGTAAATGCGGCAATGTGACGGTTCGAAAGAGGTCCACCTGTTGAAGTTTAGCACAGGTCAATAAATACAGGCTCCAAAGGGGGCATACTGAGAGGTCATATTCATCTGTGGTGATGCCGTGAAGTGTCAACTGCAGCGGCTTCTTGGAGAAGGGTGCTACCATGACTATTGGTTCCAGATAATATCCAATAGATCTTGACAATGGACAATCATGAGACAGAGTGCCCCCAGATATGATCCCAGGCTTAAACAAAATCGCAGTGCCTATGTTACGGTATTCATCAGTGGCAGACCAGGTAGAGATGAGCTATGCGGTTACCGGTTACTGATATTTCAATAATGGTACCATTGGTAACTTTTTCCAAAAGCCTCAACAGGCTGATTTCGAAATCTATTGCGGTAGATTTTAAAAAAAGCATTCGGCCAAGTAAAACTCGATGCAAACCCAGTAGACCGGGGTTCTTGTCCTCTGGGCGAATTTTGTCGATGCGAACATGTTTGCCGCTCAAGATTGAGAGAACCAGACGCTGACGAAGATGTTGATGCCCGCTAAAGTGAATGAGAGTGTTCATGTCGCTGAAGTCTTACATAATAAACGCGATCAGTCCATGTCTGCTACAAACTACCAACCAAACGAGCCCACCACTTCTGCAGACTGGGAAGGACGATACTATCATATTGATCAGGTCCTCAATACACCTGGGCCACGTACCGACCCGGCGTTCTTGGCTGGCGATGGCGTTCGTCGACGTATCGCTTTAACGCCAAACATTTGACTCACAAGCATATGTTTTGAAATAGGTCAAGGACTTCCTCCGGAACCAGGCAAAAATCCTAGTCATTGGTGCTGGAGGGCTCGGTTGTGAGATTTTGGCTAACCTAGCTTTGACTGGCTTCAAAGACATTCATGTAATCGACATGGACACAATCGATATCAGTAATCTCAATCGTCAGTTTCTCTTTAGGTGTGTTTACCTGTCCATTCACCGGGGTTCTTGTCTTTGAATAATATATATGAAAAGAACAAAAGACGTTGGAAAGCCCAAGGCTACAGTGGCGGCAGAGTTCATCATGAAACGCATCCCTGGTGTAAAGGTTACTCCGTGGGTATAGATGTCAGATTGTTCGAGCCCGTTTTCATGCCCTCCAGTTACTTTGGAAAGATCCAAGATAAAGATGACGATTATTACCTACAATTCAACCTCGTCATTTGTGGACTCGACTCTGTCGAGGCACGACGCTGGATGAATGCTACTCTTGTCAACCTTGTCGACCCGGAGAACCCAGAAAGTCTCAAGCCACTCATCGATGGAGGTACAGAGGGTGTGTTGCATTAATAACATGCATGTCTTGTTTAATTACATCTCGATCACAGGCTTCAAAGGTCAGGCGAGAGTGATTCTCCCTACCATCACTTCCTGCTATGAATGCTCCCTCGACATGCTCAACAAACCTACCGCTTTCCCCATTTGCACCATCGCGAACACTCCCCGGCTTCCCGAACACTGTATAGAATGGGCGTCTGTCCTGGAATGGCCCCGCATACACGGCGGTCGGTACCCCTTGATCGCGGTGGAATTCTGATCCAAATGGTTTTTAGACAAGAAAATGGACACAGATGATCCAGAACATATCGTATGGCTTTACACTGTTGCAGCAGCTCGGGCGAAGGAGTTCAATATCGAGGGTGTGACATGGTCACTGACGCAAGGTGTCGTGAAGAACATCATTCCCGCCATTGCTTCCACAAATGCCATCATCGCAGGCCAGTTCTCATGTCTCTCCTTCTTTGGTGTTCTAGTGTTCTTATTCCATACCATTCAGCCTCATGCTGCAACGAAGCTTTCAAGATCGCCACGAGCTCTGCCGCCTACCTAAACAATTATTTCATGCTTATTGGTACTGACGGCGTTTACTCGTACACCTTTGAGCACGAGAAACGAGATGATTGCCCTGCCTGTGGTGGCGAGGCGCTAGAGCTCTCAATCAACTCAGAACTCACCGTCGAGCAGCTGATCGAACTGCTAGTGGAGAAACAGGACATGTAAGTTGCTTCAACCTTGTTCATTCTTATTGATCGCGCTGATGTGTTTTATGCCTCAGTCAAATCAAGAAACCATCCCTCTCGACGACCACAACGCAGATCTACCTGCAGGCTCCACCCCAGCTCGAAGAAGCCACGCGGCCCAACCTGACGAAAAAGGTGTCGGAGCTTGTGCAGCCAGGAAGGGAGGTCACCGTTACGGCAACCACCCTGCCCTTCAGCTTGTCCCTACGGATCAACTATACATAGATAGCCCCCCACACCAATATACACTTTTAACGTGCAATATCACCCCTAAGCGTGCCACATTCTGTAAAACCATCTTTGTGGTCACCGATATATTATACAAACTCGGCCAAAATTAGAGTCACCCGTTCCGCGTTCAGCAGCGATCAGCCACCCCTCAAGCACCGGCCACCCAGCTTTGAATCGCACTACCAACTCATCCGTATGATGCTCGCCGTCCAGCAAGCCCAGCAGCTCCGGCGGAAACGGACGTGTATTCACTCCACTCGACTGAAGACCAGGCATCAACCACGTGGAACGCGGGCGGACGGCGACGGCAGCGGGAGGGGCAGGAGTGGGTGGAAGCGCGGCCACTTTGGCGAGGACAGGGGAAGGTGGAGGGCCGATGGGTCCCAGAAGAGACTGCCGGCGGGATTGCGTCTCCGTGGGAGGGTCCTGAGATGCCGTTACTGCGACTTGGTTCTCAGACGGCGCCTCGTCCTTTTGTTGGAAGTGGATCCACGAAGTCCGGGGTGTGGAGACAAGGGCTGCGCTGCTGCCAGTGACGTCTGCTCTGCTTCGGAGCTGTTCCAGAGCCTTTTCGGCAGCGCTTGCTCGTCTAGCGCGATGAGTGGCTGAGATAGGTACGACGGTCACAGAAGCGGCGGCTATATTGTTGGTGGAATCTTGCGGGGTTGTCGACAGCGCTGGGGCGTTGCGGGGGCTGGTGGATTGAAGAGCGACAGAGACGGAAGAAGAGCGGCCTCTGTTGGAAGCGGATTTAGGAGGGTGGTTGGAAAGAGCGTCGGTCTGGGAGGGAGGGGTGGGAAAAAGAAGGGATTGGTCGATAAGGCTCTCGTGCTCCCCGGGAGGAAGTGGCGGGACGTTCGGTGGCCCACTTGCTGTATCCATGGAAGCGAGATCTAGCGGGAGAAGAACGGGCCAACGATGGACTCTTCGTAGGAAACCCTGCATGGGGTGATTAAAATTCGCGACAAATATGTAGGGGAACAATTACCTTGATAACACCGAAACTTGTAAATCGACGGATGTCGATGCCAAGTTGGTGGACATTGTGAGATTCCATCCATTCTAGCACGGTCTTTCCAGGTTTTAACCTGGAATAGAGGCGAAGAAGCTTGGGCCAATCAGGTATGGGGTGCCCCGGCTTGGTGACATATGGACCGCACTCTTCCCGAACATGCACCTCATCTGCAAGCCATTGCATACTCTTACGAAGGGTATACATGTTGGAGTACTGAAAAATATCAACAGTCATAATGACTTGGTAGAACCTGTGGCGGATGAGATCATCTCTTGCAGCAGGGACATGACAACATACAGGAGATGGGAAATAGCTTGACGTGTGAGTGAGATGTCGCAGTCCGCCAGTTGGGCGATACGACTGACATGATTTGTGCCGTCAATGTATTTACAGACCTGGGGGAAGATGTCGCATAGTGTTAGAGTATGAGGTAATGTTCAGACAGACCTTGACCATAGTGAGATCCCAGTTGTCGTCTATGCGTTTTGTTATATTTATAAGAGCCAGAGGGACCATCCAATCCTTTACGGCGGGGGGATTAGGATAGAAGGGGAAAATCTTTAGCTCAATCGAATTGAACCGGTCGATAAGAATAGAAGTCTCTGAGTAGGAGTTGAGATCTTCATAGAGCTGCTCGAGGATAGCATGAAGAGAGGTAGAGGTCTGGGGGTTAGACAGAAAGTTGGATTCTTTCTTTATATAAATTAATGGAGTTCAAGGAAATGGGGAATATGAACAGACCTCGCAAGCAGACAGAACGCTGCTGACTTTGCGTACTATGGGCTCGTAGCAACTGAGGTCAGCGGTACGCTCGAAGACGAAACATAGATTGTAACGAAAGTAGTTGCGCCTGTAGGAACCATGAAGCTCTACAGGGAAGCCAATGATGCGATGGAGTTTTGTAGCGCAGATAACGATGCGACCACACAACTGACTTGGTGGGATAACATATTTTGAGATATCGTCGAAATTGAAGAGAGGGGAGTTATGAGTAGCAATTAGACTCTCTGGGACCTGGTAAACGATCTTTGGACCGTGATCAACGTCAAAGACAGCGTAGAAGACGGATTGGATTCGAGGAAGAAAGGAATCAGCGGACATGTCGTTTCAATCAGTTCCACTCCCCATCGCCCAACTTTCCCTCTCTGCCGTCCTCAATTCTGGTCAATCCTTCCGTTGGTCCCTCTTTCAATCTCATGAATACCGTCTTTGTCTCCGGGATCGCGTGGTTTGCCTACGCCAGTCTGATACTACACTTTTCTATCGCGCTCTCTTTCCATTTCCACCTCAAAACGCTGCTCTCAGAGACGCTGAAACTCTTCTTTGGCTCAATGACTACTTTCAACTTCATATAGACCTCACAGCTCTCTATCGGGAATGGTCTGCACGCGATCCAGTCTTTGCCGCCTTCCAGTCTCGCTTTCAGGGCATCAGGATCTTAAGGCAGGATCCTTGGGAGAATCTCGTTTCGTATGTTCATTTTATATCCTCCGTGCCCATCTTCATTTCTTCAGTTTCATATGTTCATCCAATAACAACATATTACGTATCACAAAGATGGTCCAGGCCCTCTGCAACCATTACTCCGCCCCGCTTCTTTCCCTCTCAGATCAGTCTCAAACCTATAGCTATCACCCATTTCCGCCCCCGTCCGCTCTTGCTGCTCCTGGTGTCACTGCGACCCTTCGTTCCCTGGGTTTTGGATATCGTGCAGACTTTATTCACCGCACAGCCAAAATGCTTGTAGACACCCACGGGGTTTCCAGACTCCTTGATGACCCTAGGGAAGCCTCCGAAAAATGGCTCATGACGCTTCGTAGCAAGAGTGTGACCGAAGCTAGGGAGGAACTTCTCAAATTTGTCGGAGTCGGAAGAAAGGTTGCCGACTGTGTCTTGCTGATGAGCTTGGACAAGGTAAATTTCATCATATGTATTATTTCTAGGCGTTGATACGATGCGTCTCGAGCAGAAAGAAGTCGTTCCGGTCGATACACATGTCTATCAGATCGCCGTCAGACACTACGGGCTCAAGGGTACCTCCAACGGAAAAAAGGTAACCATGACCCCAAAGATCTATGAAGATGTCAATACCAGGCTCTTTAATGTATGGGGAGAATACGCAGGCTGGGGCCATTCTGTATGGTTTTTGTTCCATTCCTCGTCTAGTTCTTCACATATACGCAGGTCCTGTTCACTGCCGATCTCAAATCGTTCTCCACCTACGGTCTTGATACCCCCTCAGAAAGCTCCACTCCAGGCACCCAGAAAAAGGGCAGTGCGGACAAGACTCCCATCCTTCCGACCCCTCCAATGACGCCGTCAACGTCGCCTATAAAACGGAAACGCAGAGAAATTGCGGTCGAGGTCGCGGCTGTAACTTCGGCCTTACAGGAGGACTCTATGTCACTAGGAGAACGTGTGAAGACGCGGCGACGCGCAAAGTAGCTTCCAGTGCCATCTTGAACAGATGGTGTTATCGGCGCGTTTGATCTCTGGAGAGTAGACGTGCGGGAGAAGCCTTGAAGAGAAGCATTAGGAATAGAACAGGGCTGCACAGACGAATATTCCGCATATCTAAGTAGGGATCATTTTTGCGTATTCACATGGCCCATTCATTTTTTTTCTCCCGTATAGATGAGAATACAGAGGTGCTCTGCTGTGAGATAGAACACGATTTCGACTCTCCGACAGGCTTGGAACAACTGGCCCAAATCTAAGGTCAGAGGGGCATTTGGACCAACGCAACAAAAATCTCCACACCGCGTCTTTCGGTTTCCAGAATGTTCAAGCAGGGGCAATGAATGTGTCCTCCAGTTCAAAGTTCAGAGAACAACACAGTGTACACATCACCGTATTTTACCTACATCACTATGTCAACTTCTACGAGCCTATCGACCTCTTCGATCACGCTTTCTCTTACTGGGGTACAAGCCAATCCGACACTGACAGACTCTGTGGCGATGGCTTAGTGAGGCCCCCCAAACCAGGGTAAGCATAGCACTCAGCTTCGCCAGATAAGTTCCACACAGGTCACCGGTCACCCGCAACGCGCAGAATGGACCTCTACAAGAATACACAAACCAATACCGTAACTGCTGTATTCGAACTTCCTGGCCTCAAGAAAGAGGACGTGAGCATCTGGACACACAAAGGCCAGCTCGCGGTCTCGGCTGAAAGCACTGATTCTGGGGAAGGCGGGAGCGGTTATGCGGTTAGGGAGAGGCGGCTTGAAAAGGTTGCCAGGACGTTGCAGCTACCGCAGGACGTGAAGGTAAGTTTTGAAGTCGGCCAGGAGCCAGAGGTGCTAATGATGCCGATATAACTTGTAGTAAGGAGATACTAACAAAGCGTCGATGGAAAATGTAATTTTGACGGGTACAAGTCGGTTACATTTCCAAAGTCAAGTGAGACTGAGATGCTACGCGTTTAAAATTATATATTGCATGAACCAGATATATGAACCAGATATATCACTTTAGTTGGAGACGATAAATGAATGCTTAATGGCACTAAGAAGAATTACCATCGTTTATAAAAGTTGACCAAGACATAAAAATACACAGATGAACTGATGAACTGAAGACCTTGTCAGCCTTGTGCAATTCATAATTAGATGTCACATACTCTCATGGTGATAAGGGATCAAACTTATTTCTTCCTCCCTTTCCTTCCAATTGTTGGACCACCAATCTTCTTTTGACTGCACACGGAACAGTACCACTTTTCGGGCGTTGGTTGCTTCAAGCCTACGCATGACAAATGGAACTGTGAAAACGATAGTATGAGGTAATAAGTGCGGGAAGATAAATGACAACATACCCATTCGAAAGGGCATCCACCTTCATTGTCACATGCAATCATCTATAGTCAAGGCTTGCATTAGTCGCACAGAGCAGGGATCGATTTTACTTACGTCGCCATAACTATGCTTCTGACAGAAGCAGTACAGTTTCTCGTCGTCTGCGTCCGCATCCTCGCCTTCAGCGTCTTCGTCACCCTCCTCCACATCTGTGTCTTGACGGGTAATGCTCTGCCGTGATAATCGTGACGCCACGCGTGGATGTGAACTATTGAGGGGTGCTGTTGTGGTTGGAGATGCGGAACGGCGTTTAGTTGGGGATGCAGAATTGAGTTTAATGGACGCTGTGGCAGCGAGACGACGCTCTACGATGATAATCGAAAGACACACGTTATTGAGAAGCCTTTCTCGTTCAGCAAGCAGAAGAACGTACTCTTAGTGGCAGGACCTGAAGGCACCGTCGACGGAGGGGTAGCTGCGACTGATGCCCCGGACCCTTGCTTAACGTCCGCCAGAGTAGGGCCTGCTGCCAATGCATTCCGCAAGCTCTCCCCTACCTGCACGGCAGGATTTCTTCCCGTCACGGTGTGTGCATCCGCTGAAGTTGCTACCCCAGATGATGCGCTCGACAGAGTTCCGGGATAATCGCTTGTTTCGCCTTGCAGCATTCTGACTTTAGCTAAGTCGGAATCAAGCCGTGCACGTGTCCGTGTGACGAGGTCTACTAAAGCCTGAGCGAGGACACATTTCTCAGAAGAGAGTCGATGAATTTCGGCATAAGATGCTGATATTTTCCCGGGAAGAAGGGAGGATTTTGGGGAAGGTGGGCGAGAAGGAGATGAAGGATTCGAAGAGGAAGCTCGGAGGGAATGACGAATGTATTTAGCCGAATCTTTTTCAGCTTCCTGTTGGAGTTCTGGGACAATATGAGTGAGCAACAGCAGAGTTTAAAACTGAAGGACAGACCGTGAGCCCTTCTTTCTTTATGCTTTATTTCCTGCAGAAGATGAGCGACCTCATGAGGCAAGTTATCGAGGCCTAAAGAATGTGATGAATAGGAAGTTGAAGAAAGGCTAAGACTGACTGTAAATGAATTCCGAGGCAACATTGGCGGCCTCCTCCAAATTGATCGAGCTGTTCATGATCTGAGGTGGAAAGAACGGATGACTCAGCGATAAGCTCTATTTGTATTGACCTTATAAGTTAAAGTAATACTTGTATACTCGTCCTCAACATGTTTTCTTCGCAGAAACAGAAAGCGAAGGCTCAACAAATAATCGACTCTACCCAAAATGTAGACATTATCTCAGATGCCGAGTCTGATCTAGACGAACCGAACGATGCTACCGAAAACACGTCACCCTCAACATCGCAGAAGAAGAAGAAGAAGAAAAAATCAAAGGCAACAAAAGCCCTTAATGCCTTGCGTGGCAAAACGGAGATTCCACAAGAACTTGTAGATCATGTTTTAGACAAGGTCCAAACAGACGGTGCAATTGGTTCTGATCAGGTAACCCAGGAGAACATGAGGGACATCCTGGAGCAACTGAAAATTATGGATGTCGTGAAGGGAAGGGCGGGTGTAGGCGGGATCAACAAGAAAGATATGGGTGAACACAAGGTGTGGCATAGTATTCTTTGGCAC
Organism: Tricholoma matsutake; assembly: GCA_026075535.2. Taxonomy (NCBI): domain Eukaryota; kingdom Fungi; phylum Basidiomycota; class Agaricomycetes; order Agaricales; family Tricholomataceae; genus Tricholoma; species Tricholoma matsutake. The sequence continues at coordinate 8,134,232 of AP026541.1, read as the reverse complement.
CCCGCGTCTCAACAAATAAGGCTTGTCCGCTAAGTTTTGGGCGACGCAACCGGTGCCACAGTTGGGTGGGTTAATACAATTCTGGAAATCTGCATGACCTCAATCTTGTGTAGGAGAGGGCCCACCCCTCGATGATGGCTATATTGAACCGTCAATACCTCGTGAAGAAGTTCGCTCGGAGCCCTATTCCTTGCCGAAGGATTTTGAGTGGAGTACGGTAGATATACGTGATTCTCAGCAGGTTAGTCATTAAATGGACAGGTTTTCGAATGTTCACCCATACCTACTGCATAGAACAAGGAAGTCTACGACCTTCTTTCTCAGCACTACGTGGAAGATGACGATGCATCATTCCGATTCCAATATAGCTCGGAATTCTTGCAATGGTATACTTTTTTGTATGTGTGCGATGCCAACTACCAATCGTACATTGTGCAGGGCATTGATGCCCCCAGGGTACCACAAGGAATGGCACATCGGCGTACGCGTCTCCTCCAATAAGAAACTAGTGGCATTCATATCAGGGGTTCCCTTGACTCTGCGCGTCCGTGAACAGTATGTAGATTTCCTGATCATTCTTTCTTCAAATAATGATCCAAACTCACAATCCCAAAAATAGTACATTCCCTGTCAGCGAAATCAATTTTCTCTGTGTACACAAGAAATTACGCTCAAAACGTCTAGCCCCAGTGTTGATCAAGGAAGTCACCCGGCAGGTTCACCTAAAGGGGATCTTCCAAGCAATCTATACTGCTGGTGCCGTCCTACCCACCCCTGTCTCAGTCTGTCGGTATGTTTGGTTCTTTTCTCATTCTGTAGTCTCGCCAACACCCCTTTGTAGGTATTATCACCGCTTGATTAACATTCCAAAGCTTGTGGACATCAAATTCTGTTATGTCCCTCGCAACATGACTCTTGCACGTATGATCCGTGTTAACAAAATCCCAGTCTCGTTTTCGACGTCTGGTCTACGACAAATGGAGGAAAAAGACGTGGCACAGGTAGCGGATCTCTTTATACGGTATATGAAGAGATTTGGAATGTCCCCGTTGTTTAACTTGGAAGAGACAAAACACCATTTTTTGAGCGGGAATGGCAAGGGTGCCATCGGGGATGGGGGACCTGGAAGGAGGAGTGGGCAGGTTACGTGGTCTTATGTTGTGGAGGTGATATATTTATCCACATCGCCTCTATCACCCGCTAATATATTTGGCTCGTATTAGAATCGAGAGACGCATAAAGTCACGGATTTCTTCTCGTTCTACTCTCTACCATCAACGGTAATTAACAGCACGAAAAATCCAGTTCTCGAAGCTGCCTACCTGTTCTACTATGCCAGTGACATCGCATTTCAGGACGGCGCCGACGAGGATGGTAGGCTAAAGAAGCGGCTCGAGGCAATAATTGGGGATGCCCTCATCGTAGCTAACGAAGCTAAATTCGATGTCCTCAATGCGCTTACCCTTATGGACAATGTTTCTGTTCTGCAAGATTTGAAGGTTGGTTCTTTAACCTCTCTCCTCAGCAGCAGGATGCGTTGATGATCATCCTGGCAGTTTGGTGTTGGCGATGGGATCCTCAACTATTATCTCTACAATTGGCGGACAGCGCCATTGGCGGGTGTTAATTCTGAAGGAGGTGTCAGTGCAGGGAAGGGTATTGGTGTTGTTATGCTGTGATCAGAAGATTGCTATTCAAATTACACGAGTACATGGGGAAGGATCTTGTGACAGAAGTACTTCAAACGTCCGCAGGAAGAGACTCAATCGCTGTCAATTATGATGTCTTGGTCCTCGTCGACTCCCCAGTCTGGCGACGGACTACTCTCTTTCTTTGCCTGCTTTTGCTTCTGAGTCCGTTGAGGAACTCTTGGGATACGAGCGCCTCCAGCTCCGACAGGGGCAGGGGCAGGTGGGACCGAGGTTGCACCGAGAGTATGGCCTGTTCCACGCCAAGCCTCCGAGCTATTTTTCGGTCGCTGCTGCTCCTCCTTGCCTTTGGCTTGAGAAGCGCCTGACCGGCCAGTGAGTGTCTGTCCAGAACCAGAAAATGTGGAAGTTTCCTATTGCAAGACCCGCAAGTTAGTGCAACCATTCCAAACAGATACCGCTGCTGACCTGTATAGAAGCTTCTGGAGAGGCAGGGGTTGGTGGGCTATAGGCAGTTACATTGAACCCGAAAAATAGTTGACCGAATGGAAGATTAAGAGCGGCAGGAACTTTAACATCTGATTCGAAGGTGCGGTTCGACACAATTTTGTGATTACTGCGACGTTCGTAATGTTCGTGAGGAGAGAACAACAGTAGGCAAGCGGAGTGGCTTACTCGGTTCGAATTATTTTACTTCCTTCCGATACCTGCTCCGCTTTGCGGTGACTGATGCCTTTACCTTTTGTCTTTCTTCCACCAAGGGTCTCTCCCTTGCCTTTGAAACTCTCCCATTGATCCCCACCTTTGCTCACCGTCGTAATACCAGTACTCGTACCTGCAAATCCGCCACTCAAGGCAGACCCAGGACGCGATGAACCGGGAGATGAGGAATTTAGATCGATCTTCAGTTTTGAGGCCATAGTTGGAGGAGGCACAGCCTTGGGTCGCTCTGGCTCAACATAACCTACTGGAGGAGCAAAATCAACCTCCAGATCGATGTCGAGAACACTGATTCCTTCTCCCCCTGGACTGGTCTCCATGACCAGAAGACCGAAAACTATGGAATTGTAAGATATCTCTATGATGTCGCCTTGAGTGAGTGCAGAGAAATTGCGCAAAGCTTGTTCAAGCCTATGATGCCTCAGTACAGAACTCTTAGGTAGCGATGGACATGAGCCTACACAGCTTTCGGGTCCGAGATTTCCAAGAAGTGGATGGACTGGGCCTGTAATTTCACTAATCTGCCTTTCTGCAGCTCTGTACCAGTAATTCGAATGGGATCGCCTTCGTTCAAACGCAGAGTTTTCATCATCCAGTACGGCAGATGAACTACACCTTCCTCAGCGATAAATTCGAGAACACCCGCATATGTTGAGGCAGCAGGATTAGAAGGATTTCGTAACTGGAACATCCATGGGAGATCCAAGTCTAGATTTGTAAGATTTGCGAGAGCAGAAGGGGGCATGATGACTGTTGAAAGAATCGAAGTCAGTGATGTACTACAGAGTAGGGGGATGAAGCATACTCTTGCCACCGTAGGAAACATTTTCTCGTTCTCTACCCGGTAGCATGGCTACACTATAAGCCTTCAAATATTCATCGTACGCTCGAGGAGGTGGACGTCCCAAATGCGGACCAAGTCCTGCCCTGATAATGATATTAGGATAAAGCAAAGGCAATTGAAGATAGATTACCCTGCAGCAAACTGGGCAAACAGACCTCCCGGGCCATGTGCGTTTCCAAACTAACAGCAGTGAGCGATGAACATACAGGAGCATAGCTGCTAGAGACGTACAAGATCCATGGAATCGAAGACAAGTTGAAGATGAGGTGTACGCGAATAGTTTCAGTCACAAGCGTGACACTTTCTGCTGAAATTATGTCCTCTAAACCAGCAGCCCCAAGACCTTTGACTGGCGCAAATGCTGCCTTTAATGACAAGGTATTGGTGATCACAGATCCATATCATCCATCTCACCTGCCTCTAGGTAAAACCCATGGAGCTTCGGCTTTCGAACATGGTCGCTGCTAAGGGTTGGTTATATCAATCAATGTACGCGCATGTTTCTTACTAGTGTCCTATCTAGCGATCAGTGATGCTGTTCGGACGTCGTTGGGGCCAAGGGGAATGGATAAAATGGTACCTAACCCGTTTATCTTTTTCGATCACTCAAATTCTAATGTTTCTTTAGATTCAAACTTCCAAAGGAGAAGTGATCATCACAAACGATGGGGCGACCATCCTCAAAAGCATTCAGGCTTTGCATCCTGCCGCAAAAATGGCAAGTCATCTTGTTTTTTTTTTGTTCGCGAAGACCAACACTACACAAGCTCGTCGACCTGTCCGCTGCGCAAGACATCGAAGCCGGTGATGGCACAACATCTGTTGTTGTTCTCGCCGGGAGCCTTTTGGGCGCAGCAGAGAAGATGTTGCAGAAGGGCATGCACCCGACCATCATAGCAGAAGCTTTTCTTAAAGCTTCTGTGAAAGCTGTCGAATATCTCACTGAAATCTCAACTCCCGTCGATCTCAACGACAAACCAAGCTTACTACGTGCAGCAAGTACTTCTTTGAACTCCAAAGTGCGTTTAAGTGAGCCCAGTTTTGTATCGAGTTCTGAATCATTATGTTCAAAAAGATCGTATCTCAATACTCGTCTACACTTGCACCGATCGCCGTAGCAGCAGTCACTCGCCTCGTAACACCCACCTCGTCTAACGTAGACCTGAGAGACATTCGTATCGTAAAGAAAGTTGGTGGAACCATAGAAGATACTGAACTCATCGATGGCGTTGTCTTGCATCAAAATGTGGTTGTTGCGGCTGGCGGACCCACTCGCATGGAAAAAGCAAAAATCGCCATTATCCAGTTCCAGCTCAGTGCACCGAAGCCAGATGTCAGTAATTTCAATTATCTGGATATTACTTCACTGATTTGCATTGAAGATGGACAATACAGTGGTAATCAATGATTACCGTCAAATGGACAAGGTAATCAAAGAGGGTCGACAATATCTTCTCACCATGTGCAAGAAGATCAAAAGTGCAAAATGCAATGTTCTGCTCATCCAAAAATCTATTCTCCGCGATGCCGTCGATGACATTTCCCTCAACTTCCTCAAACGCCTCAACATCCTCGTCGTCAAAGACGTCGAGCGCGACGAAATCGAATTTTTGTCCAAGAGCTTTGGATGCAAACCCATAGCCGATATCGACGCGTTCACAGAGGACAAACTTGGATACGCGGACCTAGTGGAGGAAAATACAAGATCAGGGGCTAAGGTAGTGAGGATCACGGGCGTGAAAAACCGGGGACGGACTGTTAGCATCCTTGCAATGGGAAGCAATAATTTAGTGGTGGACGAATGCGAACGTAGTCTTCACGATGCATTGTGTGTCGTTCGGTGTCTTGTCAAGAAACGGTATGCAGAGACTCACTCCTGCCCATGACAACATCCTGATTACTTCTCACGGTAGCGCACTAATAGGCGGTGGCGGCGCGCCCGAAATCCATGTTTCGCGTCTTCTCTCCCAGTATTCACAGTCCCTCAAGGGCATGGAGGCATACTGTTTCCAGGCCTATGCCGATTCCCTCGAGGTCATTCCAACGACCCTGGCTGAGAACGCAGGTCTAAACCCAATAGCGATCGTGACTGAGCTACGAAACCGACATGCCCTTGGGGAACGGAATGCTGGTATCAATGTTCGAAAAGTGCGGATTCTTATAACTCCCTCTAGCATTATATGTTGATGGGTTTGCTGCCAGGGACTAATATCGAATATATTGGAGGAGGATGTCGTGCAGCCGCTGTTAGTCACGACGAGCGCTGTCGAACTCGCAACCGAGACTGTCTGTTTACTTTTAAAGATAGATGACTACGTGCAGGCACGATGAGCGGAGGTAGTGCGTAATGAACAAATTATTCTAGTTACCACTGGCCATCCGATTCTCTATCTTGAGAAACAAGGCAGAAGCTCTCTGATTAAACGGGGCATGTGCGTTATCGTTATCTTTGCTACTTACATCACGCGCACATACTAATCTAGTTGTCATCGTGTGGTGGTATGATGCTTAAGATGATCTTCTTTAACTTTTGAAGCTGATAGAGGATGATGGCAAGACAAATTCATCAGTTAAACGCAAATGTGCTATCCCGCATCCGGTAAGTATGGTAGATTATCAATGTACTTGGCGACGATATCAAACAACGTCCAAAGCAACCCATGCGTAGTGATGCTGCGCACGGCACTCACCCCAAGACCACGATATATTCGGGTAATACCAGCGAGTAATGGTTTCGGAGCGTTAGGGTCGGGACCTGAACCGCTTGTGAGAAGGGGGCAACAGGCCAACGACTAACGTTTACCTCGTATCAGACGACGAAGGGTTTCCCAGGGCCCGCGATAACGGTCGCCAGCCAGTGCCCGCTGCTGGACTTTAGTTTTTACCCTTGTCGTCCACAAGTCAATATGAGAACCTTCAGGTAATGCGCGAAACACACGTACACATCCAGAGGATAGATAAGTGCCCAAGAAGTAACCTGCAGGCCTTGAGTTTCTTGGGATAAGCACAGAATAAAAACAATCTTACCCCTGCTAACGAACCGCAAAAGAAAGGTACCACCGATTGGTGTATTGGTAACCAGGCTGGCGTGGGACCTTGCTCACCCAACCGATTTCGCCCTAGCAGATGCCGCATGCCATCGTACTCCAGAAAGTAGAGAGCTGTCCCCATTGTATCTCGAACTTCAGGGATTGGATGAACAGCGGTTGAATATTGCAAACATAACATCACTTACGGAAATGCAGACGAAATCCTGTGTAAAGGCCCGCTAGACCGTCTGCTTTAAATATGTCCATGACCGCTTCAGCTGTCCCAGGAGGCTTCAAAAGCGTAACTCCTTTGGTTGCTGCAATGGTGTATTCGAGTTGTCGTCGAACCTTGAAGGACAGTCAGATGAAGTGGACGTCTGCAGCGGCAAGCTTGACCTTCACAAGCTCAAAGGCTGCCTCCAGCGTTAAGACAGGTATTTGCGAAGTTGCAGGAAACTCACGAGCACTCGAGAACGATATCAGCGCGCCCGACATGGCGCCACTTATACCACCAGTGAGAGCAACATCAAAGACAGAATTGCGGCAGAGATAGTTGTGGTTGCGAAAGTGCTCTTTTGTGCGATTATATATCGTAAAGCTTGCAGCACCTGGAACACAATGTTTGGAAGCAGTTTCTACGAAAGAAAACTGATAATAGACGCACGAACGAACGAAATGGTCATGAGGGGTATCCATAATCCACGATAGAAACCCATAATTCCTTCTTCGCGATACACAAGGCCTGCAAGTCTGGGAATGGTGATTGGCGTTTTTGTCGTCTGAAGCCTAGATTTGAGCGAGTCCAGCTGTGTTATAGAGATAAGCTACAACTATACTCACATGCAAGGATGTTATACTACTCACCGGATACCCCGCAAACGTTGAAATGTAACTAGCAGAAAGGGCGCATACAACAGCCTTATTGCCTATGAAACGGATAAAGTTTCAGCAAGCACGCAACCTCGGGTGCAGGAAAGCTATCTATACGTCGAAGAGTATCGTTAAAGGCAGCCGGATCATACAGCGGGTTAGATGACCTGCAAGGTGCGTGTCAGTGAGACAAGCTGCGTCTTGAATGTTTGTTTCACCGTTTTCCATCCATAGAGCGTGGTTATGGGACTGGCCAACGGACCAGTTGCGTGCTCTTGCACGACAATGCGGTGCAGATTCAGATTGACGATGTAAACTAAAGAGGTCCAAGGTAGAAGAGACGAAGAAGTTGCGAAGAAGTGGACCTTCGACGTCGAACAACTTGGCCTCGGAATATTGCAAGTCACTTGACTTCATAAGTACTTTATTTACAGGGTAACTACAAAAAATTATTTAATTCAAAAACCTCCTAGTCGCTTCTTCCCCATCTTCTTACCCAACGAAGGCCGACCGCCGTAAGGGCCGAGCAGGATCTGAGTGTTTATCGTATGTTCTTGTGATGACTCTGGAGGTTCCGGTCCAATGGGCATAGGCTGACTCTCCAATCCAAATCGCCGAGGAAGACCAGGAACCTGGGACTGCTCCACCGTAGTTCCTCGTACAGAACCTTGTATCTGACTAGGGGGTACAATCGTTGAAGCTACAACGAGGGGAGGTCGTTGGTACGAAGACACTTGAAACCCTTGCGAAGCTTTTGCGTTTCGGCCTGCTTCACCAGCCGAAGGCAATGTGCCACTGTCTGACAACTTTTTTCCATCGGAGTGGTCCATACCACTTGGAATATAAGGATCTGTGCCAACCACCCAATCCTTCAAAAGCGCCCGAACGCCACTGAAGGACACCACTTCATCCTCTTCTGTTGTCGTGCGATAATGACCAGCAGAGCTTTTCAAAAAAGGGCGAAGATATCCAAAATTGACACCAGGGGATTCACTAGCTAGAGAAAGAGTCTTTGTCATAGCCTCGAGTTCTGAACTTTCATCCGGAAACGCTGAGAAAGGCTGTTCCGAAAACACATCGACTGAAAGCGCAAGGTCCAAAGCAAGCTGCTCCCGAGCCTCGTTCTCCCATCTCACGGATCGTACGTCTCGTTCGGGATCTATTGTCAAGTCATATCTGTGCAAAGCTTCCGCACAAGATCGAATGTTGTCCGCAACACTCAGACCAAGGTGATTTATAGTTGGGGTGATATTGTGGTGCCAAGCAGCACCTTTCATTATGCATCGGGCAGATAAACGGTCTTCCACCAAGGCGCGGTACCCTCTCTTCGAGTTGATGATGCTCTGCGTCAGAAAGTCTGCTCGGGACGCTTGTGTGGGTTGCAACCCAGACCGAAAAGCTGCATCAAACCTTGCCTTTGCGTCAGAAACGACTCTGTGGCAGCAAGAAAGAGAGAAATTTACAAGGTTAGCATGCTTTCAACGGGCGCATCTGAATTTTGCCAGAAATTCGGAATTTGGTCAAGAAGATCGTACACCGCTTCCCCATTTTCCTCTTCGACGTCGAATTGTTCCTCTGCATAGACACGGAATATGGCTTGAAAGCCATTTAAATAAAAAGCAACAAATCTATACCGTAAACACCTACCGTGATAGGGTAAACGAAAGTCGGTTTCGCTGAAGTCTTGGGCACCAAGTGGACCTACATCTGGACAATGATATCGCGTTTGTGCATCCAATTCCTTCACGTCAGCAGACCACGACGTATTGACAACGCTGCCTGCCCCGAGCCTAGGAATGGCGAGGTCGACATAATTCAGGCTTCCATCATCTGAGAGACGGACTAGACAAACATTCTCGTTGAAATTCTGGGTATGTTGGAGGAAAACGCTGCCAATGCACGAAGTGCCAAAGCCTTCATCAGGAAACAAACAGTACGGGAGGCTGGCCATATGAACGAGCTGTCCAGCTGAACGAGACACATCATAAACCGTCACCAGTACATTATTCCGTGATGTTAATAATGTCAATTCTATTAGATAACTTAGTTATCGACTTGGAGAAAATGAATGGGACTTGCGAGGTTGGAGTTGGATAGTTCGGGCTTCAAGCGAACGGTCGTACTGCCGACCATGCTGGTGTCCCAGAAGGGGCTTGTTCGGGTATCGTTTGTCCATCCAAATGATTTCACGAGTGGAACAAAGTCGGATGATATTGTCTCCCCCATGATCGATGGAAGTCAGCACATCTTGTTGTCTCGAAATCGTAAACAGATCAAGAGAGGCCCTACTCTGAAATACAGTGAGTACAACTACTTCCACTAAAGAAGAAGGATGTACCCGGAAATCCTGCATCTTCAGACCCTTACTGGAAGCTATCAAGCAGTCGAGGCCATTTTCACCGAGAGCAATCCTCCAGAACGCATCTTGCGGAAGTTCTGTGTCTGCACTACTAGCTGGACTTACAACGCTGCTATCACAAGTTATGCACGAGAAGATCCTGAATAAACAACTAAACTTACAGAGTCTTGTGCCCATTGGCCGTGTTGAGGTTATACAGTGCACCGTTGTCTGTTATCGCCAATGCTTCGAATGACCGAGGGATAAGCGTGATGTCAACGATAGCACGATGTCCTGTGTCTGATTGCACTATGCAACCCAACTCGGCCACCTGAGCTGAGTGTTTAGAATCATCGGTCGCCGTCACCTTCATGACTGATGTCATTTCGAATGTACGAACAGCCAGATGTGAGTCTACGACGAACAGGTTTAAACAGCCTGCATGTGGAAACGCATAGTTTGCTTACGCTGTTCCTGGTGATCAGGTATATATTTCGATGATACTATCTGCTGTATAGGAGTTTTGAACGATCGAACGGGAGAAGCATTGGGACTAAAAGAAACGTCGTATTCCAAGTGATGAATACTCGAGAGATCTAATCATAGTCTGTATAAAGCCATCGATTGCTCTGTAAAAATGGGAGCTTACTGAGATCTCGATTCAATTCTCCCATTGGAAAAGCTAAAAAGGCGGTTTTCGAAACGTAAGGAACATATTCCACCAAATTCCCGACGTAGGGATCAAAGGTTCCGAATTTCTTCCAAATTTCGGCATCTCGAGAAATTTCATCCCGAATAAGCTCTGCGGGTATGTCAATGTCTGGGAGGTATGTGCGAAGGAAGTTGGCCTGATGAATGTGTTTTCAGCGGGGGTGCATTTTAATGATACTGAAAGATGACATACGCCTTGCTCCGCGCGTTGCAGTATGGTCGTTCGTGGTACGCAAACACGCGGAGGGCGCGTTGGAGGAAAGATGGTTGTGATACGTCGATGATTCGTAAATTTGTGCAACTATCCTCTGCTCAATTGCAACCTGAGTGAAGTACATGAAGTGACCAGATACCGTATTGTTTAATATTGAAGTCCATTCCAAACGATGATTCTTCTTAAACAAAGTTGCAGCGTTGATAGAGCCTAGCTTGACGTCTGGGTAGTTGGGAGGAAGATCGTTTTCCTTGACCTTTCTTCGTCCCCCTCGCCCAGGAAGAGCAGCATTGGTGCGGTAATCGCACGGCCAAGAGTCCATTCCATCTGAGCTGAACAACGCAGCGTGACCGTGACTTAGCTACTGTGACATGTTGTTACATATCTACTTGAATGTCGATGCTTAGGTTGTGGGCCTTGCGCCAACGATTAGCGACCGCCTGCCATCCAACGCAACTGAGGAAAATACATGATGCTGTCTCAGACTTGCCGACTTCAAGTCCTTCAACAAAATGGACACCCAATTCCATCCGCACGGGAGTCATCGCTCGGAAACGGGGGATGACCGCGCTATGGAATGATCAAGGTGCCCGTGTGCCTGTCACCGTTCTTCAGGTATGTGCTCGTCAACACTCCTTACTTAACAAGTAATTAATGCAATTTCTAGCTCGAGAACTGTCAAGTCACTGCAAACATTCGGACTGTTCGAAGAAATTACACAGAGTATCATGCAGTCCAAGTAGCTGCCTCTGATCGCCCACATAAAACTACGACGCGGCAAATGTTGGGGCACTTTCGGAAAGCAAAAGTACCTCCAAAGCGGATTGTGAAGGAATTTCCTGTCACACCAGATGCACATGTTCCAATTGGTGAGCGTACGCGTTAACTGTGTTGTCGAATCAAGAATTGACATCATGCAAGGTACAACATTGTCCGCCATACATTTTGTTCCAGGACAGTTTGTTGACGTGGTTGCGAACTCGTATGTTTTGTGTTTCAGACGAAAACACTAAAATTCATACGTCATGTAGTATTGGCAAAGGATTCCAAGGTGGGATGAAGCGATGGGGATTCAAAGGCTTGAGGGCTAGCCACGGAGTTTCCATATCACATCGGTCGGCTGGTTCCACTGGTCAATCGCAAGTACGACTTCTGTTTGCAACTCTCATGATGTAGACATAACATCATTACAGGATGCAGGACGAGTTTGGCCCGGAAAGAAGATGGCCGGTCGCATGGGAAACAAGCGTATCACAATACAGAACCTCGCCGTCGTGCGGATCGATACCTCTCTTGACCTCATTTTTGTCCATGGCACCGTACCTGGGGTTGACGACGCACATGTTTTAATCCGCGACGCGAAGAAAAAGATGACTTCCCTCAGTAGCGCAAGTCAAGCCAAAGGCCTGTATGAGAAGGTACTTCCGAAAGGGGTCGATGATCTACCCTTCCCCGCCGGAACAGCAGAGCTTGCAAAGGTGCTACCTCCAGTTATCGAAGCTCCAGCCTACCGGAGAAGCCCGTTTATCCCCCAGGAATAATTTGACGCCTCTTTTGTTGAATTCGACATAGATTCTTTGTCATTTTTGATAGAAGCAGCAATGTCAGTTATGTTGGTGAACCTTATATAAGTGGCCTGAACTTGAATGCGACCACATCAACGTTCAGAACGTTTAGAATCACGGTCGGTCAATAACTTGTTGCATATCTTAAGGTAACTCAGCAAAAGGCTGGGATGCGTCTATCGACTCTGACGTCTCAATAGGGGGGAACAATTCCGACATTCACAGAACGTTCAACGCTCTCGCAGTCACATATCATCTACACTTACTCGCAATTCACCCACACTCCGTGTGAATCACTTCACTCCTGGATACGATGTTCTAGACCCTGAATCAGTGACTGCGGAGGTTGGTCAGAGCTCTAGTCCGTTCAGAAATTACTCTGGACCACGACCTCCAAAGAGCTGGAGACTGACTTCCAAAGTTAATGTTCATGCCACATCGACGTGGCGTGCCCACGCTCTCGGTCTCATCCTTGGATATCGTGGATCCAATTTGCCAGCTGTGCCACCACTCACCCAGTTGTGCCTTCAGATTCTAGCTTCCTTTTCAAGCTCTGAATTCACAGAGGGCGTAGTGCCTTTCCTTCCCTCTCATCTCTGTTGTGATTTAATCAGATACGCTGCCATCCATGCTCCCCTCCCACCGTCAAAATTATATCCTATGTATTCACAGGAAGGCCATGCGAATGGCGAGTTGCTTATTGTTGGGCCACAGGCAACTCTTCGAGACGATTTCTTCATCCGGGATAACAACAAATCAGACGGTAGCTCTTCGCAGGACTTGTCGGACTGGGATTCTGAGAGCCCCATGCCACCATCGCTGTGTACTTTTATTCTGATGTCTGCTCCCATGTCTATCTCTGTCGTCCTTTCCCTTCCTCCAACCATCACGCACATGGCACTCTTAAATCTTCCAGCACCCATTGCACTACATAGATTACCTGGAATATGTCCATTACTTGAAATTCTCGATCTCTCATACAATACCTGGCTGAACTCCACATCGAGGGATGCTCTGGCAAGGGTGGAGTGGAGTCGTTGGAATTGTTTGCGTGTGCTTGGCTTACGCGAATGCTTTGTAACCTGTGAAATGCTGCAGAAACTGAACAAAGGTAGATGGGACGATGTACAGGTTGTGGGCGGAGACACTGAATCCATAAGTGGGAACGATCCATGTATGTTGTACATTAAAAAATGACGCGGTATCAAGTGGTGATAATCATGTTTTTGAGTCAAGGAATTTTTCCAAGTTGAATAGGGGCACAATCTAATAGGATGATTTACCGGAAAGCGCAGTCGGGACAGAGAGATCAACGTACCTCATGCTCCCCATCCTTATCCGAAGATTTTGACGAAGATTCTGCTGGCAAAAAAGTTGAGGGGAGCGGCATTCCCGGGCGTGGCTTGGCACCATACTGATGTGCAAAAGACCAAAGTGCAGATGTATATCTAGCCAACAATTCAAGGGATGACACCGCGGGTTGTGTTGATCTGTCTAAATGCATACCCGAGGATTTCAGAAATTATGGTAACAAATTGATTGAAACCACACACTGAGAATTGCACTGTTGATTTGGTCTGCGACCGCTTCCCTCCTCTCCTGACTCAAGTACTTCGAAATTGAGCTAGTCTCCGGAACTTTATAAGCAAGTAGTCCGCCGACATTGTTGAGTTCTTTGAGATATACAGCACGATCATTTTGATTTGGTAGCGCATTGATCAATGCATGGAGTTTTTGCGCCTTTGAGAGAAGAGTCAATTGTCGGTCAGGAGAAAGATCGGTAGATGTGGTTGGAATAGTAGAGGATGCGGCTTCATTTGCAGGCAGTGGGTGCAAAAGAGGGATCGTACGACATGCTTCGATGAATGACAGTATGCGGAGGTTCAGGGTTAGATGTGCAGGATCAATGGAAATCGAAGGAATATAGTCCATGCTTCGCAATGTTAGGCTCGGGCTGTCTAACGATCGGGAAGGTGGGGCAAGTGTAGGGCCCGAGAGAACAGATGGAAAATGTTCATTGAGTATCCTTGTGGCATCATCAACACGACCCGAGAGAATATACACGCGAATCTCTAAATACAAAAGCTGGTCAGCAAGACGCGACATTTATCGAGGAAACTATGGATACAACGTTCGCGAAGATCAAGATCTTTCCACACTGCCTCTGATACTAAAGGGTTATGCGCTGATCCTTTTACAGGGTGGATTTCGTCGCCATCCGGGTCGAGATGTCGAATTGTACTTTCCCGAGCAAAAGCTCTCGCTGTGTTTGTGTAACAATGGTGGCAGAGATAGTCAAGCACCAGCGAGCGCTGCGAAAGAAACATAAGGATTCAGGTTAAGATTACGCACGAAAGAATGTCTTACAAGTTGATAGGGACTCGGTTTGGAGAGCTGGGCTTTATCACACATAGTGGATTGAACGTCTGTGGTGGCTGTGCAGTCCAACACGTTACTTCCGCGGCCGGATTTTTTGTTCATAGCTCTCTCATTTCTGCGTGTACTGTCATGAAAATTGTATATTCTGAACCCCCATAACATGATAAATGAGCCTGCAGTATCAAAAGAAATTTGAAGTTATAAAAATGAGGATTTGGGGTAGTAGAACTCCTTGGGACTATGAGGAACTATTGGGCGGTCATCCGGAAACACAGGAAGTGAAATACTAAGCTAAAGATGACATAGTCAGCGTGTCTTAACGTATGCTCCGGTGGCAGCTGACGATGATTCTTTCAACCCGGCGCTGGATGACGTAGACTCAGGTAATTGCAGATCCGGGCAGCTAATCTCAACCTTACGAAGACTAGTAAGGCGGCAGTGCAGAACCTGTAGAAAGGTACGTAGGAGTGTGTCGCAGACTCGCAAGGAAACTTAGGAAAGAGACTAGCATACACGCACCCAAGTCCAAGTTGCCCCGCTGAATAATGTTCTCCCCTGCTCTCTGACATAGTTTCCTATCCACGAAGACTTCTGTAGCCAGATTCTAGATAAGTTATCCGACTTGTAGGGGCAGGTGACCAAACTGGACTTTCAAAACTAGACATTCCACACTTTTGTTGGCATGGGCTTATAGAGCATGTCAAGGGGGTTCAGAATATGTATGTCTCTTGAAAATATATGTATAACGAGCTATCGGCAGATTACTATTCGAACCTAATTCCGGTGAACTTCTGAAAAAAAAAATCCAAAGTTCCGCAAATGGCTGTAACGTTACACCCACGCCCTGAAGATTTTACGATGCTATTACATTTCGTCAGAAGACATTAACTACGGGTACATATATCACTTTGGTATCAATCTGGCAGCAGGATTAGGTATGCGAGCTGATTTATAGGGTACTGTTTCTAGCACGTGAAGTCCGTCCCCGAGGTAGAGATTCACTTAGACTAGTGTTTGGGCGCACCATCGACTCACCTGCCAACAACCCTGTCTCTTCCTCGTCCAATCTGCTATGCGCTAAGCTATGCCGTCGAGGTCGAGGCCGATAGATGAATGATTGCGTAACAATCGTGATGTCAAATATGAGCGTTCCTCCACTTCCCAAGAGGTACCTATGGAAAATAGGTTCAGTAAAGCCCTAGGAAGTACCGAATAAGAGTTTAACAGACGGTATGCTTTCTTTAATAAAGTCAGTAGATGCCGGTGGTGGTAGGTTCATCCTGGACGATGATAGGATAGAGGCAACATAGAAGACATTCCCAAAAAATGCGAAGACAAATAAATACATCGATAGACCCTGAAAATGCGTTAGAATAGAGGGCTAAGCAGAAAAGGATGCCAGACCTCAACAGATTTTCTAACAAACTGCAAAAGCGGTGATGAGCGTACTAGTACCTGGACAAAATCAGCAATGGACGCACGTTCTTCCATATTTGAGGTAATCTGGAAGTCAGATATAGCGTGGTACATAACCATGCAAAGATGCGGCCAACAACACGTTCGCTCCATTGCTGGGTCAACAAAAAGTTAAGAGACGTATCATATGACACATGAGATTCGACGACGGGTATTAGGGCTGGCGCGTGAAGACTCTGTACAGCTAACACCCTTCCGATGGGTGAACTCGAACCAGTTGGAGCACCATGTCTAACACCCACAAATGCGCCGATGCTGAAGAAGGCCCAAGCGCTTAGAAAAACCATGGTTGCCCTTCGACCGGTCCTTGGGCTTTGGCGATCCGTACTGGCCGGGTGTACGCCGTCCACTCGCTGAAGAGACCGACCTCGTCCAGTGAAATCGATCAAAGAGTCCGCAGATGTGAGTTGAAGGCGTGGGGGTATTGAGGACCGAGAAATGCCAGACATATGATCGACACTACCTCCTCTCCGGTTATGCCGCTCGGTACTCCACGATACACGTTTTTGTCCCGGTTCGTGTCCTCCTTCGGAATGAAAACTGGCAGTCATTGCAGGGAGTCCATCTTCCTCCACGTCGTTTTCAGCAGCGTGTTCTTCAAACGCAAGCCTATCCGACCTTTCATGATCCTCGCTGTGCTTCTGCCGCCTACGCCTGTGATCCAACTGTTCGTTTTGCTGAGCGGCAAGCGCTGCCGCCGCTGCCACGTTTGCAGCAACTGCGGATAGAGTCCGGTATCGTGAGGCGCCTCTGTCTCTGGACAATCGACGAGCACCTGCACCAGAAATCAAGGAACGCGGGTAGCCAAGCGAGGGTTTTGTGCGCCACGCATAATAAAAATATTGGAAAACAAGTGAGCAGTCGACAAGAACAAAGTAGATAGCAAGATATGTCTACGGCATGTAGTTAAGCAAGGATGAGTCTCAATCATATAACGAGGATAGCTCACTTGGAAGGGCAATTGGCGGGTAAGGATACAGCCAACCAAGTTCGATAAATCACCTAGCAGGACCTTGAGTGGTTGTGGCAAAGAAGGCTCTGATATATACTGACCAAGTAGCCAATTTAGCAGGAAGGGAAAAGCAAGGCCTTCGCAGGACTGACGTCGTATGTTTTCCAAAACCTGTCTGTGGACATTGCATCAGGCCCGGCGTTGGAATCGGTAGACAGGACACTCACGGAAATTGAGCACCAAGCCAACAAGCAATTGAGGTATATCCCAACAAGTCACTCAGCGTGAATATGGTCGACATTATACTTCCTTTCCTTGCGTGTTGCCAGACTGGCGGTCGTGTGCATGCTTATCGGTCACCCTATCTGACCCTTACTGTCCTATTCGGCTCTTGAACTTTTTTGATAGGGCATCCTCGGCATCTACTTGGGCGTAATTTCGGAACTACAGACTCTACATATATAAGTGAACGTCTACCCGTTCCTTCGATCAGCGCTCAGTTATAAACGAGGAGAAGTATGTAGATGCTAATTAGCCTAGGTAAATTAGCGTAAATTTTTCTTGGCCAAAGCTCAGCACTCAGTACTTACATAACTCGCGGAGGTATTATTTTTTTTTCAGTAGGGATGTGGCCGAGAATGATCGAGAATGAATTAATGATCAAGCATTTTATTACATAATATCAATCAACTCCGAGCTTTCACTCTGCTCGATATTATTCATTCAGACTCCTGGGACATACTTAGCCTGGGTCGATTACAAAGCCTTTTCGAAAAGCACAACCGGTCACTGGCGAAACCACAGTTAACAATGACTAGATCCTGCAGGACTTCAGTGGCTTAACGACAAGCTTCCTCCTGAACTCCAAGTAATTTCCTCATTGCTGATTCACTTGCAAAATGGGCTGTTTTGCAGGCTACTGGTAATTAGCGCAAAATAGCTGCTAAACAGCTGTGAATCACAACTGCATACAGTTGCGAATCAAGGCCTCTTTTTGAGGCCCATGAGAATCACCAGAGCGAAACAGCTCGGAAGCTAGTTCCCGCAACAACTAGTTTCTGAACTGGGTTAAGTTACTACTTCGCGGTGATCACATGAATGCATCCGAAAAAGGTAACTTGCATAGTTACATAACATTTGACCGAGACTGCAGTCTGGCATGCCACCTCGCACAAGTCAAAAGCGAACAGCAGAATCAAATGCATCAGCATCAGCATCTACTGCTTCTAAGCACGCATCTAAAAAAACTCGTTTTGTGGAGCCCTTCGAAGATCCTGTGAACTTTGCAGAAGAAGTGGACTCAGCACTTGAAACTCCCTCTGCCAGTCGCAAAGGACGAGTCAAGACTGAAGGTTATGAGTCGGATTCGAGTGATGACGGGGAGGGAGTAGTCCCGAGCCGAAAACCAACCGCGACTGAAGAAGACGACCCGGATGATGACATGTTTACGTTAGGGAGCGAGGAGAAACAGGAGAAGATACGTTCGAAGAAGAAGAAAGACTATCTACGACTGGGCGATATAGAAGGCCAGGAATTCAACTCAGGTTCAGATGTTGATTCGGAGGACGATGAGCCGGAGGACGAGGATGACGCCGAGCGAAGGAAGAAAGCAGGCATGGGTTATGAACTCTCATCTTTCAATATGCGAGACGAAATGGAAGAAGGAAAGTTTACAGAGGATGGAAGCTATGTTCGATCGTTTGATCCACATAGTGTGCATGACCGCTGGATGGAGGGTCTGGATGAGAAGGAAATCAAGATGGCGAGACGACGGAAGCGACGGCAGGCAAAGGAGCAGAAGGAGAAAATGCAGGCAGAGGAAAAGGAATTGCAGGAGAGCGGTGGGAAGGTAGCGTTGGAAAAGGAACTGTTGGAACTGCTTAAGAAGGGTGAGACCGTTCTCGAAGCTCTGCAACGACTGGGTACGCAATCCAAGAAAACTCGACTAGGCAGCAAAGTGCAAGTACAATCGTTAAAGTCGAGTTGTCAATCTGACGATAAATATCTTCCACTTCAGTGTGACCGCCGCTGATAATGCTATGAATGTCGACAAAATGGCGAAAACTCCGTCAGAGATCGAGCATATCACTCATCTTGCGTCGAATATAATGTCTTTGGGAGACACAGACGTTTATTCCAAGACATACGAAGAACTCGTCCGCACTGTCCGATCCTCAGGGCTCGTAGATGTGTCCTGGGAGCCGAAGTCTGCCGACATCAAATATGAATACAGATGGAACATTCCAGGCGTTGAGAACGTGGTGTCCTTTGGACCCTATAGCGAAGAAGAGATGAAGGCTTGGTTAAAGGCATCTTACTTTGGACCATCTGGAGAGAAGGTCAAGGTGCGACAAGCGGGTGGCGAATGGGCAGAGTGGGCAGACGTTATCCAGTGAAAGCAATGACATTTATTCTTGAATCATTGTCAACTGCATGAATGACCTACTGCTAACGGTCGAATTCTGAATACACTAGTCATACTTACTGTGGCATTCATCGCTGCCGTTCTAGTTAATGACTGATGTACTGAAAGACAAAGGAGATCTCCGACAGCCCGACTTCCGCACGTAAAAGATCATCATGATTGTTTTGGAGCTCAGCATTTGTGAAATGATTCCATCTACGCCCAATCATAAACATCAGGTTTCGTGAGTGATAGGAAAATACATACGTGCTAGCGTCTCCGTACAGTAGAGCAGGCGCCTTGCTTTTCTGCTTCCCACCCTCGCATCGTCTACACTTGAAGGTCTCGTGTGTCTCGCAGAGGGTATTCTCGTTGAATAAAAACAGCTGGCGGAGGGCGTCGAGCGAGAAATGCCGTTCAGCGTCTTCCTTCTCATCCACGACGGCAGATGAAAGCGCTTGTTTATTGGCCTGTCGCTGGAATATTTTTTCTTCTATCGTGCCCGTAGAAATGAAGCGATAAACAAAGCCTTCATACATGTGAGGGGCGATACGAGGACACAAGCAGGTGTTACGCACATTCCTTTTTCTGGCCATCACGCCAGACGCGGGCCAGCGCCTGCTGATCAGCGGCAGGATTCCAATCTAAATACGTTCAGTTCAAAAGTAGCACGTATGTATTTAGGAAGAACTAACCGGGATCAAATAATATTAGACGGTTCGCACCAATAAGATTGATACCACATCCGCCAGCCTTACTGCTAAGTAAGAAAACGAACTCTTTTCCTTCCGGATTGTTGAATTGGTCCACCAGCTTCTGTCTCTTTATAATGCTCATTGATCCATCAAGCCGGAAACATCCATATCTGGAAAAAAATTGTCAACCATAACATCCTGGGAATGAACAAAGTATACTTCTTGCTTTGACATAATTTCTCAAAGAGATCTAGTGTCTGGGTATAATTGCTAATCAATACCACCTTGTCAGTCGTCTGGGTCCGGACATGATGTAAAAACCTGCAATATATTAGCTGTTACCTCTTATCCTTTAACAATTGTACATACCTCTCCAGTACGAGGAATTTACCAGACCAATCACAGCGCACAGTCTGATGTCGTCCCTTCTCTTTACTTGTCGCACCAGCTCCGGCAAATCCTTCGGGAATCAGATGTTCACAGCCCTTGAGATCCTCGGGCAGTTTGAGAAGCTCTGGATGATTACACAACTTCTTCAGAATGTTTATAGCTTTGAGAGGTTGGGACTGAGCGCCACGCAAGAGAGCCTTGATTTCTGGCGAGGCAATGAAAAGACGATAAAGAGAAAGCTGGAAGTCCGACAGTCCACAAAATACAACTTGTTCATACTTGACAGGGACTACGAAGGGATCAATTAATCTTCGAAAAAGGCTGCAAGAGACCGATACGTACGGTATTTGGACAAGAGATCATTCGTTCTGCGAATGATAAACTTGGTGACAAGTCCTCCTAGTTCCTTAAGTTTCTCTTCGCATTTCGCCTTTATATCGTCGCTCGCCAGGGCATCGCGACCGCGGATAATAGCGTTCTCAAAATTTTTTCGGAAATCATTCTTGGAGCCAAGGAAGTTCGGATTAGCAAAGCTTAAGAGAGAAAAATATTCCGAAAGGTCGTTCTGTCCTTACACAATGAATAAGACAGGTTATAACCAGTAATGAGCATGGTCACCTGGATGGGTGTGCCAGTGAGAATAACGCGTCGCTTCACGTTCAATGCGTTGAGGGCTCGATAAGTTAAGGATTCTGCCGATTATTGTTCAGACCGCGGACTACCGGATGTTAACAAATTTCCAATTACCCGAGTTTTTCAGTCTATGGCCTTCATCACAGAGAAGCAAGCCTATACTACAGTTGGCAAGGTGGGCGGAGAGGGTGCGGAGGGTTTCGTAAGACACTATCATCACTGCCCCAGACCCTGCGTTAGTACTGACAGGGCAGGAATTGAACGGCATACCTGGCTGTGTGACGTTCCTCCCCTGAGCTGACACCCATCGCCCAACTTTCTCCAGTAATTCAGCTTTGCCCCCCCTTCCATCGATTGCCAAGGCTGCCACTGTGTCTTTCCCCAACCATTTCACTGGGGAAGATTAACGTTGCATGCCGTGAAAATCGTATTACCTACCAAATTCGTTGGCCCAGTTTTTGACTAAACTCGACG
The DNA here is from genome assembly GCA_026075535.2 of Tricholoma matsutake. Taxonomy (NCBI): domain Eukaryota; kingdom Fungi; phylum Basidiomycota; class Agaricomycetes; order Agaricales; family Tricholomataceae; genus Tricholoma; species Tricholoma matsutake. Next base: position 8,112,889 of record AP026541.1, on the reverse strand, counting down.
GACAGGCAATTATGCACTTTTCTATTGACAGCTTTCCTGGATGAGGAGATTGTTTGAGCAACGTCCATAGGAGGGCAATACATTGTAGTGTCTTCCCAAGGCCCATCTCATCTGCCATGATGCATCCGTACTGGTTTTCGACAAGCATGCCGGTGGTGCATTTATATAAGAACTAGATAGGTGAGCAAACATAGACGAACGAGGATCCAATTTACCTTGACTCCTTCAACTTGATGTGGACGTAGAACTTTGGCCAACCGTGGATCAATGACTACGGGAACCTTGTCGACTTCACGCTTCTTGTCTTTGCCTTCACCCAACAGACTCCTAAGGCTTTTGTGGGGATTAAACATCCCTACAGTTTTCTCTCTCGCCTCCACGACAGCTCTTTCCTTGGCTTCCTCCTTCTCCCTCTCCTTCCTTTCTTCATCTGTTTCTCGATCGTCAATTGTCGGGTCATACAAAACTATGGCGTGATCCTCCATTGGATCGTGCAACGGTCGAGGTAAAATTTTTGTCTGGGGCCGGATGCCGAGTGAAATATTTGTTGGAGTAAGGGGAACCGAGGATCCGTCCTTGTTAGTCATGGAAGGCATCGAGAACCTACGAGCCCCGATTTGGTCGAAAGGTTTCGGTTTATAAACGGGATATTTCTTGACCGCAATCAACATATCTTCTTCCGTACAGAAATTTACATTCTCAGCATCCTTTTTCTTTTTCTTGCGCGAAAGTCCAGAATCTGAGTCTGAGTCCTCCTCTCCTTGCAGTCCTTGGTAAGAAACTCGTTTGCGCTTCCGATGCGGCTGATCCCGCCGAGAAGAAGCAGTAAGACTCGGTGGTTTGAAAGGCTTATTTATTCGAGTGCTTTCCTGAAGTCTATCGACTGTTTTTCCATCGTTCGTCGTTGGAATGCGTCGCAACATCGAGTTATGGTTCAACGTTGACAAACAGTTATACACAACACGACAGAAAACTACACGTGACAGAAATGGGTTTGTGACACGCCGTGTCAGTCACCACGTGAGTGAGACACAAACATAATAATTAACCAACTGTAAGCAAGGACCGCGACCACTCACGACCATCTGCGTTCGCTGCTGCATCCGCATAGGCTGAGTGATTTTCAATAATCACCTGTGAAACTAACACCTCCCCTGGTTGGCCAAGGAGTGAAGGAGGAATATTGAGCCGCTGAGAAACTAAGCCATTATCTGACGAACAGAAGGCGAGAACATCCATGCCAGCAATTGCGACGAACTGCACGCCAACGAATTAGATATACAACAATATAAACAAGAAGCACGTACCAGTTCCCCGGCATTAAGCCGTGAGCAGAAACGATCAAAATGCCTCCTCTGATCATCAGCGGTATTGATGTCGATGACAACCTTCCCAGAAGATCCACCAGTGCGAAGAGTGTCGAGGAGACTCATAGCAGCCTGATGACTGTAGAACTTCCCCGGTGGACCCCTCTTTCCTACAATGGTTTCTATAGACGACAGCGGGTGGGTTAGCGCGACTGGAACGGAAACGGTGGAGTCGAGGTTAAGAGAGAAAGGCGATGAACGAGATCTACGTCACCAAGCTGAGGACCAATCAATGGGTAAAAAATTATAACGCTTACGATTCAGTGATTACAGTATTGAATGCAGTTGATCCCAGGCCACTAGAATTCACATATTAAATAAAGTCTAAAAAGGATTATGGCATACACGAACAGTGCATCGAAAATGGTGGGGCGTTTCCAAGTAGCGTTAGGGGTGTTCATTATCCCCGTGGTTGCCGCTGAAGGAAGTAGCTTATCTTTCGTTAGGGCAAGGCTGGCGAGGCTGATAGCGATCGTCCATATGATGATTAGTTCCTGATAATGGATGTCCACGACGTACCTTTGTTGTCGTGCAAGTTGAGCACGATCAGGCTGAGGTGATTGTGGAAGTGGTTGGGAGTCAGAGGTAGGAACGTCTTCTTCAAAATCTGGAAGGATCTCCGCATTTTGTGCATAAAGTCCAGCTAGTTCGGCCGCGGTGGGAGGGTGTTGAACAGTTCCATTATTGGACAGATGAGGATCTTCGTCGAGGTGCATGTCTTCCCCCTCCTTCATTGACTCGTTATTGTATCCGTCATCTGCAACTTCCATATCACTCCTGGACTTGTCTGTTTGCTTTTTATAGGTACCCTTCACTGTTGTCAATGAACCTTTCTGAAAAGTCAAAAGGGAATTTTTTAGGAAGCCAGAGGATGAGCGGCTAGGTCCTGGCTTCTTTGACTTTTCTGAGATTGTGGAAGATATCGTGGGTTTACAGCCTGCCAATCGAGCCTTGACAGAAATGGCATCGTCCATACCAGCAAAATTCGGATTCTCCGCCATCTTAACCAATGGATTTGCTGCTCGAGCACGATGAGAGGATAGATTTATGAGTTGACCATCCGGTTCGTCAAAGAGCGGATCACGATCATCCACAGAGCCAGTGTCATCGCGAATGTGAATGGCCTCATCGCCCGACGGGGTAGTATTTAGGACCATCGAAGATCCACTGGCTACTTTCGACCTCGGACTTCTTGGAACATGCTGAAGATTAAAAGTCACCTCTGACTGACGAGATTGCTGCAGAGGCGAAGAAGTGAAGCTTTTGTTGATTTCATCGGCTTCGTCATCAGAAGCAGGAACAATTTCGTCAATAGAGGAGGATCTAAACCCCTTTTTCTGTTGAGGATGAGAAGGCGCTGAAGGAGAGCCATCTTGATCAATGCTTCCAAGAGTAGGTATCTTGTTAGAGTGCCGTGGTAGAGGTATGCGTTTGACTTCTTTGGCAGCACCGTGTGAGTGGGGCAGAGCATTGCTGCGAACGCGCTTCCGGGGTCGATCGTCTTCCGAGTCCTCCAGGACAGAACTGCTGCGCTCATTGAAAGAACGCTTATTTTCCGCAACTTTATGCGGAGTTGGCAGTAAGGGTGAAATTGGTTTTGACGGGACAACGTCAGATTTAGATGATTTCGGTGTTCCTTTGCGACCTTGTGAACATTTTGTTTAAGTTTATGCAGAGATGTTGACCTGTAGGAACATACGGGGAGGTCCAGTTGGCAAAAACTCTTCTCCAACCTTGAAGAGGCTCATATCACGATAGTCTCGGCTGCCTACATTAGCACGTTCCCAAAAGCGATTGATGATATCCTCAGATCCCTCAAAGGACTCTGCAGGTTCCCAGCTATTGACGGCATAGTGAGAAAGTATGTATACCGCAAGGCAAAAGCATTCTCACGTATCATCATCCGGGCCATATCCTTTCCACTAACACGCCTATAGTTTAGCGTTTGAAACTCGCAGTCACAACCACTCACTCTAACATAATATTTCTGTGGAAAAGTCAAGATTATATACAGTGTGCCAGATGAGAGAAACATACCCAGACTAGTTTCTTTTTTCGCCCCCTCTTCTTTTCAACACGGGCCTGGGTGATGTACTCTACGGACAAGTGTATATAAGAGAGGATACTGATGCAACTACAAGGCAACGCAACGTACCGACTTCATAATATTCTTCGTCCATCGTGATGTTTGAACCAACAGGAATGAAGAAGTCCAGGAAGTTGTTCCACTCGTTGTATTTATTTATTTACGCTTACATACACTAACACATGCCGCTGACACGTTGCTTACACTGGGCAATACCTTGACGTTCTAATATCCCTATGAAGGACGACAGATTTTACTACGGTAAATCAAGTATATACATTAACTATTATACATGAACGGCGGTAAGAAGTGTGTATTTTACATTACCTCAGAATATAAGGAGCATCCCGTTACACCTCTTGTGAATTCATCAGTCCCCATACTGGGAGAGGAAGTTGTCGGGATGCAACAAGACAGTCTTTGACCCATGTCCAATGCACCGTGCAGCCGTTGTCTAACGCTGGATCATAATGATTGGCTTCTTTGATGACGATGAGGTCAAACTCCGAGATGGGAGCAGAAGCATATCTCAGTTCGCTGACAGCCTCGACACGTCGTGCGCCCATGGACAGGATTATACGAGCAACAGCATTGTGAGCCTCTTGTGCTTTTTCGTCCGTGCCAGGAAGCTGATGAACGGTACACCCTCAGTAACAAAAACACAACAATTGCAAGGAACTCGCCTTTTTCCCTTTCGGTTGTGGCACCATTTCCTGACCTACGCAAAGAATGGATTTCTCGTCAAATAATTTGCACGCTACGGGTGTATCCATGATATTGGTGAGTTGATGAACACTGTTTCCCCAATCCATGTCTATCTGTTGAGAGGGACGTGCATGCAGCGCTTCAGAGTACCCTTGGGGTAACAAGTATGCCTGCCATTCTTTGTCCTCTCCCTACATAGTTAATCAATATCGAGCGGCTAAGCAGGAGCAAACAACAACACTCACAGCACGGACAGAATCGTGAAGCCATGACACACATACACACGGTATACCCAAGCCTAAGGCGATTAGAAACTTGGGTTTCTGATTTGCATTGTCGGCCAGCAAGAAAACTTTTTCGATATCTTCTTTTCCAATCCACCGAACGTCACTCTTCTCAATTACCCATCGGTTGTTCGAATGTGAATGTTTCCCTTCCATCCAGAAAAGACTGGCCCAATCATCGATAACAGTACCCCCTGTGTTCTTGACGGCCACCATGATGTTTTCTCTATCCTTCTCCCATATACTGTTGTTAGCAGTGCTCAAGGTAATAACCAGTCCGGTCTTGGCCAGAACCTTTCGGCGGTGGCTTCGAACAGATGGCCCACTAGCAACGGAAAGCTTCGACGGGGTTGGGCTTGGTTTTATCTTGACGGGGACAATAGAGTCGGGCGCCAACACCCGGTCTTTCCATGCATAAGCAACGGTTTTGTTTGCGATCATGAGGTCCGATATTCGTACTTCCTCAATTTCGTCCTCCATGGAAATACTTACGATGCTGTCAGCGTCACGTTTAGCCACATCGACCACCTTGCAGTTGCTCGAACTGTTTGGGAAAAGGACATTATCCCCAACCCGCAACTCACACAGCCGCATGTCATTGATTTTGACTGTCGCCTCCGTCTCGTCATCAAATCTGATGACATAGTTCGGGCCAGCCTGATGCGATTGTACGACTCCAGGATAATAATGTCCATCATGCCTCCATAATGCAAATACTCGAGTGGGTGTCATGTAACCACGGCTGTTTACCGATGCAGTCCGAAGTCGTTTCCCTTGCCTGGTAACTGGAGTAACGGAAGACTGCTTAATGGTCTTTGCCGAAGCCTTAGATTTAGCCCTGGATGTAATAGGTTTCGTTGGAGGGGCTCCGCGTTTCCGTTTCCGGGTCGATGGGCCAGCCACAGGTAGATCGGTTTCTACATATTCATCGTCTGCGGGCTCCTGTCCATCTTCCTCCTCTTTCATGCCAGCTTCGCGCCCCTTCAGCTCATCCTCAGGTTGAGAAGGTTGCTCATGGACACCGTTATCTCGAGCCCTTGCCGTCGTTGACGTCGAGGATTTCTTAACGCCGCCACGAGATGGAATGTTCAACTTTGCAGCTCTTTCTCCGGCCTTTGAATTCGCTCGTAAGGTCCGCCCGCTAGACAAAGGTTTCCCCGTCTCTTCGCCCGGGATGGATGAAGGAATTGTTTTTGGCTCCAATAACCGACCAACGCCCTTCTGGGGCGGCTTACCAGACGTTATAGCTTGGTTGCCTTGATCCTTGATGGATGTGCCACTTGAAGGGTGGGTGGCGGTTTTCTTCTCCTTTAACTGTCTCGTCCCGGTTGAAGCCTTTTCTTTGTTGGAATGTGTCATTTTTACGCCCTAAAAGGAATTGACTCTCAGGAATGCCTAGTACATATAGCCACATACTTTGTAGACAGGTCCACCTGAATGAAAAACTTTTGCTCTTACAGCAAGGGGCATATCGTCGTCATCGATCTCCTCATCAGACTGTAACGGCTGGGCAACGACATCCAGTCGCTTTCCATTAGCAACCGCGCCGTCATGCTCGTCAACAGCCATGGAATCGGACACAATCTCCCCCGAACTTGGAATGGCATCCGAACTATCACTGTTGAGTCGAATCATCCTTTTGTGGGGACTACAGGCTGTGATTCTAGTTTTCGAAGTCGAATCATTCCGAAGAGGTTCCGAATCTGGGACGATATCCATTTGGTCATTGTTCTGCAAAAGAGGAGCGGGGACGCCACCACTGTTTGATGTTGACGGAAAAACTGTAGAGCGTGACGGCTTGGGGAGCTGCCGACGAGGCGGTTTCGTAATCTCATCCTCCTCGAATGCAGGTTGTGTTTCCTGGAGAGCTATAGCTGCATGAGCACCTGGCCGAGACACGACAGGGTTTTGAGCGCTATGTTGGGGTAGTCCGGGAACAGTGTCCTGGAATTTCTGATAACGCCACTTGTGATTTGGATTGACCATGCTTAGCAGACTTCGTGGGTGCGTGGTGGTGTTTGCAGATTCGATGTGGGTCGTGGCGTGCGTGGTGCTATTTTGGACGATACTATCAGACTGGGTGTCACTATTCATGTCAACATCTTCCTGGGTACATAGCTGAGTGGCTTGATACTCCCGAACATCTGCGTCTGGATCTCGCTTGCCACTCAACAATCTTTCATAGCTGGAAGAAGGATAACTGCTTTCATACCCCTGCGTCGAGCGCTGACTGGCAACATCATCGCCTTCAGTGGCCCTCTCTCCATAGTTACTCTGCTGGCCATGACCTTGAAATTCATCAAGAGGTTGTAAAGGTTGTGACTGTGAACCATCCGAGTTGGACGGAGTGGCTGCGACAAGTATGCGCCCCCTTGGAGGTGGGGAAGGTAGTCTTTTGGCGTGGTTCGAACCCGAGTATGAGAACATCGGGCCCACAGGGCTCGCCCTTCTTGTGGTCCGCGTTCTATGATCCGGAGATGAAACGACGTGTCCCAACTCAAAGAGAGGGATTTCGAATTGCTTCGAGACGGCTAGAAACTGCTGTTCTGGGTCCTGAGAGATAGGACCGGCAAAGGAATCTTGGGAAAACTCTTCCAGTTCGGCGCGTGGACTACGTGTCGTACGGATTATTGGGTATGTCGTGGCAAGTGTCGAGGGAGGACGTGAAGATGTATCTTTGTTTGTCTCCGTTGTCGTGTAAGGTGGGTTGAAAAAAATAGGGTTGTTGGATGGTGACTTGGGCTAAGAAATGTTGTGACGTAAATATTAAGAAAGGACGTCGAATGGAGGTAAAAGAACCTTTGTGACGCTTGTATGTGTGGGGATTGCTTGATCAGCAGGAGGCACCCGAATTCTCGGGACTTTTGGTGGAGCCTCAATGGTGTTTGAGCTGTCAGGGTCACTACTAGCTTCATCTCCGTTGACCCTGCTTCTCGCACTAGTGCTAATATTCTCCTTTTGCGAACTTTCGTTGAGCTGGAAAGTTGTCTCCTCACTTTGCGATGTCTGTGTCTGTGTTACAGCTAGACCATGAAAATGGTAAACGGGTAATGAGTTGAAATTACGTGAAGGCGAGGCTGAAGGCATATCCTTATGCATTCCCTGATCATCTGCGCCGGTTGGAAATCGATCAACACTAGATTTCGCACCCGAGTTAACGTCTGTGTCCATGATAGCTTGAAGGAGTTGCGTGGCTTGCCATCCGCCTTCAAGTTCGCTTCAAAGCAACTTAGAACATGAAACAAGGCCGTTCCAAGTGACATACCTTCCGCTGGCGCTCATGAACGTTTGAACCCTAAGGCCTAAACTCTGACCAAACGAAATCGACGAGACACCGTGACCGAACGCGTTAAAGATTCAGGCCTGTTATGTAATGTGGGCATGTGACTGTCAGTGTATACGCGTCACGGCAAGTTGAATTTTGGTTCTCCAGTTCTTTCCCGCCCAGTGCTTGTAGACAGCCTCCCTGGTATGGCTCCGCAATCGCGCAGCATCCGTCATTTATCTAATACCATTGAAAACCGTATACCTCAATCTATAACTCTAGTTAAACCCGGCGACTTCAGAAATCATGTATACGCGTCCCGCCATCTTTCTGAGACGCGACATCTACGTGGCCCTGTCTCTGGACTGGAACACTCAACTGAAATATCGAGTAAACACGAAGTCCTTATCGTACTACACGAGAACAAGAATGAACGCTCCGAAAGCGCCGAGATGACATTTGTGCCAAATCCTATCCCAGATACTGGATTTCGACCTACGCAAGCTCAGTTCACGGGGCATCCTATTTTTACTGTTCTTTCTAGTCTCCCTCAACACCTTCTGTCCACCGATGTCCTGACCGTTTTACCTCTGTCGACCTTTACTCCCCTACCACCTCTCTTGTCTCTTGCCAGTGCTCCAACTCCAACGGTCAAATTTAAATTTTCTTCCTCTCAAATAGAACCCACCTCCTCATCTTTCTTGGAACCTTCGAAAGCCTCAGCCACGGAATCAGACCTACACCAACTTCACAAACTATCTATGCCGGTCATTATCCTGTTGGCGGTTGGCTCTGGATTGCTCGTAGCAGGCATCTTTATTATCGTGAAAGTCTGCGCCCGCCCTTCTCGTCGCCAGCGTCCCACGCCCTCCCGTCCTATTCTGAATGATTCTTTCTCGGATTATGACAAGTTTCAACCAAAGGATTCGCCAATATTTGGAGGCCCGGAAAAAGTATCTCCTTATCCTGGTAATAGGAGCGGTGTGTGCTCATGGACTCAATATACTCAAGCCGAGCAAGCCGTTCCTAATGCTGTGCCCCTTTCCCATCCACAGGAAAAGCTGCCGCATCATGACTACTCAGAGCGACTCAACTATCCTTTTATCGGACATGCGCATACATCTAGCGTGCCAATGCGGAGTTCTGGAAATTCCTCTCATCTACGATCTGTAGAACAGGCGCATCGCTCGCTGGGACGCGCTGAGCGCAGATCGTCTGCACCCTCTATGTCGCCGTATTTCTCCTCCGATCGCAACAGTCTTGGTACCGTGACTGTCAATTCGGAGTTTCGAACAACGAAAGCGGTAGCCATAGATTCACGTCGTAACGTTCAAAGACCAGGACGTAAGCATGTTCCGGAAAGGAGCAGCACTTCAACGCATGACGAGGAAAGCAAGCCTGAAACGGTTGGCAAAAGGCACTCTCAGGGTTTTGCATACGACGGTGCTGTTGTTTCTTCGCCTACCTGCGTACCGTGCGTGGTGGCTCCCCCGATTTCTGCTCCTAGCCGTGGAGGCCGAACCCGAATAAAATCCACTTATTTTGCGCCTGGTTCCTATCCTCGGATGTCTAATGTCCCAGCGAAAACCAATATGGATAGAAAACCATACATCCAAAAATCGGCATCCCGTAGGGACCGAGACACTCAAGCCCTGACATATGCTCTTGGGCTGTCTTCGCCGGCTACCGACTATGCTATGCCATCTCCGCAGCCGACCTTATATCCCGATGATTCCCTAAGCATTATTGAACGCAGGTCTCCTAAAATGCAATCCCGCGAGAGACGTGCTGAAGAAGATCGTCCCTCGTTACCGAAGATTATCACTGAGGTGGATGGAAGTGCGGCCCTTGGTAGTCTGATGCTTATGGACTTTGGTGTGGAACAGACCGACAAGAAGGGAACATCTTCGTCTAAGTTGTCGGGCGGCACCATGAACACTCCAAGGGGACCGCCGAAGAAACCTGCTCTTCGGAATGATGAAAAGCCTCCCCACATTCCATCGCCACCCCCTATACCTTCTTTAGCACAGATGGCACTGCAGCATGCCAACCCTGATGCTTATGGAGATTATAGGAGCCCAACGTATAGTATCTATGGATTCTACGAACACGAGCGGAAGAGTGGCTCAGGGTGATATGATTTTATTGTCCACATTATTATTCCGCAAACTAGAGTATATTATATTATTAAAAAGCCCTGGTGGACTTGATGGATCAGTGTTTCTGAGCTTAAGACTTACGAAGATTGACAATACAAACCGTCGAATGATGGAAATGGGTTGTGGCATGCAAGAGGGCATTACGGAGCTCCGTATACACTAGCTGTAAGCTGCTTGGCGATGTCAGGACGACAAGCGGAAGACCGGTGCTCTCGTAACCGCAGCAATCGACACAGCCACCTATTTAATGATCGGCACTGCCACCACCAAGTTCTTTACCACTGTCTATCATGTCAACCTACGTTAATGGCCACGACAAAGAACTAGGCCTTCCAAACATTCCAGTTTCAGATCATCCACCAGAGATTCCTGCGTTATGTGGAATCCCTCTCAAGCACATCTCGTATGTTATTTTCTTTCTTTTGACGCCCTGAGTCCTATTCAATCTCATCCTACAATACAGGTTAATAACTCTAGCCATCCAAAATTCCGCCTTGACCCTCATCATGCATTACTCTCTGGTCTCTACCCCACCTTCGCGTTCATATTCACCTGCCACAGCTGTTCTCCTCAATGAAATTTTTAAAGGACTCATTTCGTTAGTCATCGCCTACGCTCGCGTAGACATCTGTTCTACACCATATCCTCTGGAAGTATCCCAAGCGGCTGGCTCGCGCTGGATCTCCCTCTCTCTCCTCAGAGTTCGAAAATTGAGTTCAGATATTTTCAGCCCTGATTGCTGGAAACTTTCTATACCAGCTATCTTGTATGGTACGCCAGGTCCTTTCCGCTTCTCTACACTTCCACTCCTATTCATTACTTTCTCCGTATCAAGTCATTCAAAATAATCTTCAATATGTTGCAGCATCCAATCTAAATGCTGCAACTTTTCAAGTAACCTATCAGATGAAAATTCTTACGACAGCCGGATTTTCTGTTCTGCTCTTGCGAAAGAAGCTTTTTGCAAGCCAATGGCTTGCTCTCCTCTTCCTCGCCATTGGTGTTGGCATTGTTCAAATACAAGCAGGTTCTGAACGAGTCATCCCAACCGCTGTCGCCTCTACCGTGGATGCCCATACCATGAATGGGTTGAAAGGCTTTCTGGCTGTCGCTGCAGCCTGCTTCACGTCTGGCCTCGCAGGCGTTTATTTTGAAATGGTTCTCAAAAACTCCCAGGCCGACCTCTGGGTCCGCAATGTCCAATTATCATTATTTTCCCTTCTTCCTGCACTCGCTCCCATATTCTTCTCCCATGCGTCCAGCATTAGACTCGGGGCAGGCTGGGTCTCTGTCATGTTTCGTAATTTCGGCCCATGGGCGTGGACTACTGTTGCCGTACAGGTTCTTGGCGGTCTGGTGACGGCCATGGTCATAAAGTACTCCGACAACATCCTCAAGGGCTTCGCGACGAGTTTAAGCATTGTCATCTCTTTCCTCGCATCTGTCGTCCTCTTCGATTTCAAGATGACCTCGACATTCATCCTGGGCTCTGTTGTCGTGCTTATCGCAACCTGGCTATATAACCAGCCGCCAGGGCGTGCCAGATTTATGAGTACAGAGTCCTCTTTTTGGAGTTCGATGCGTAGTGGGAAATTTAGAAATCATGCCAACTCAAATATGTTACGATCTCACACTCCTATCTTGCTTCACGTGGACCCCACGGTTTCATCCACACGCAACGTCTTACCCCCTTCCCTAGCGGCAACTCACACCCTATACCTGGAAAAATAGTGATATAGACGATGGTATATGATTATGGTTCATCGGGCGTGGAATGCTATCGGACCCTTGAAGACCTTTGTAATTTTATTTGGACTGCCATAGAAAATAATACTATATACTGTTCATATATCAGATGATGGATCTCGCGTGATATCATCACGACCTTCGAACTCCTTCGAAGTGTCGTTCCTTGACATGTGTACCTACACACGAGGACATGTGCCAAGTCTTGAATGACGTAGGCAGATACTCATTATGAACTTTAAACATTGTAAACATCAATGCACCACATCGATCGGTTCCAACGGCTCGCTTCACCAGAGATATGTTAGATATATTATGCGAAGGCATTATCGACGAATGATCGTTGATAATGTATTTTATCAATCAACCTATAAGAAATAATATTTTTGACACATTAACTCGATTTACAAGGTACTGAGACAGAACGAGTTCCAACACCCTTTCTAGATTTATCTCAATAAATCATTTAATAGGGTCGTTCACAGTAGACGAAATCAGTCGCGAAAGCGACTGATTTCCAAAGTGATTTCAAAATGTTTTTTTATTCCCAGGAGCACATGTGCCCGAATTCTGATCCACACACTGTGACACATTTTTGGAACCCCTTTCCTCCTGTGCGGACTTTGAAATAACTCATTGTTTGCAACAGCCTATGTAGATGCTTGCTCGTCGCTGTTGACAGTTCCCGACACAACATAAGTGACCAAAATTAATGAATTTCAAATTTCTGCATATAGTTTCTAAGAGGGCGCAAAGGACGAGAACAAACAGGAGAGAAAAAGTTGAGAAAACCTCGTTGTCGGCACACAAAGGGTGTATTACGCCGTTGCAACCAATGAGCGAACTTATGCTGAACGTTTTAAGGTGATCGGATGACTAAGCGGCCATCACGGCGGCCTCGGCTATTTGGCGTCAGGGTCTGATGGCAAACATCGCCCACGCGCACTTCCTCGGATACGCGTCGCGTCGCGAGATGGCAGCCTAGAGTAGCCAGTAGAGAGTAGCAGACTGTCCATTCAATGTATCCCCTATTTACTTGCAGGTCTCAAATCATACTGTGCTTTCCAATCCATTGTGAACCTCTGATAGGCAGATATGACTGAACATGACACTTTACACCACTGGTTTGCAGCAATAAGTAGAGATAAGCTCGATTTTGAGTGCTAAGTAACTTATTCCCGGTCAATTTAACGTGAACTGATTCAATTTAGACTCAATTTAAGCTTGATTTAAGGAAACTCGGCTCACCATCAGTTTGATTTAGGGCAACCGAGTTTGATTTAGAGCAGCCGAGCTCGATTTAAGCTTGGGTAACAGTGCCCCCAATTATTCGGCTGACGCATCAACATTATTTTCACACGAATTGGGCAGTATGACAGCCGTTGATCAAATCGTCGAGAACCTGCTCATCTGGGCGCGAGTCAAGGCCAGAAGCTGTTTTTTCTTGCTGATATTCTCCCCACATGACTTGTACTAGTTGTAGGTTTTCTGTACAATCCATTGTTTTTCAATACACTTTAAGGCCTACAAGGCTACAAATCCAATTCATACTATACAAAATAAGGAAAACATGGATTATAAAAGAAAAGGGGGACTAGGTACAGCTGCCACTGCCCTCTGGTGTCGAGCAGAATACTATGGACACATTTCCAACATGCAACACGAGGCAACGTGGTGTGGCTGCTCTACCATCGATGTGCCGATGGCACTGCTGATGCGGGTGTTGGCTGAAATAAGTGAGGCATGGCAAATTCTGAATTTAGTTCAATTTAACATTCAGTCCCTTAAATTGATTGGGATATAGCTACTTATCTTTTTAGGATGTAAGCTATTCATAACAACAACTGATGATGTGAAATGGCACATGCCCAACCATGCCCATTCTATGGCCCTCCTCCCCATCCAAATGGGCTGTGAGGCCTTGTTTATATCTAGGAGACCAAGTAGCAGCACTGGGAGAGCCAGGTAAGCCCTTGCTTGAACCCATTGCCATGCCATGTCACAGTTAACCCCATCCCCACAAAACCAGGAACCACAAGGCCCAGTGCCTGCAAGTTCCCTCTTGCAGCATGCATCAGTTTGCCTGCCACATCATAACTAACACCCCCAAATAGATATTGTGTGCCATGTGGCCCTATAAGGGCAACCTAAGCCTCTAGCAAAGGGAAATCCGAAGTTAAAATTATGCTACATAATACAGGGATTGGGGGCGCACCTAGCAAAGGGAAATCCGAAGAGAAAACTCTAACCTTGCTGATGCCCAGTATATGTGAAGACGACAAAAATCAAATATAACCTAAAAATAGAAAAAGGCGGAGATAGGCGGATCAAGGCCGCCAAATGACATCATACCAAGGGGTATGTGTCGGAAGGGGTACTCTGCCTCTAAATATAAAAGTGTCAACATGTACAAACATGATAGCAAGGGAAAATTAGTAATAAAATCCGGAAAAATCATAGAAAATGAAGAATAGAAGGAAATGAGGTGGGGAAAAATATAGGACAAACATAAAAAATAGGAAAAACACACAGGGCACCCCCCTAGTCCCCTTACATCACCCCCTCTCTAAGATGCATCGCCCCGATGCATTCGAAATCATATACGACTAAAGTCCGTGACTTGAATGCGATGCGGTGCAGCAGTGTGCCGTCGGTGGAATTCCTTGATTAACCGAGGGGCATTTACATCAGACTCTTTGACCCATGAGTTCTCCTCATACCCATAACCCTTCCAATGTACCAAATACTGGAGTTTTCCTCGACGCAAATGGCTGTCCAAGATTGACTCGACTTCATATTGGGGTTCTCCCTCGATCACTGTAGGTGGTGGTGGTGGGTGTGAATGGCATCCCGGGAATGGATCTGGGGGAGCTGGAAGCAATTTGACGACATGGAAGACGGGATGGAGTCTGGACATGGAGGCTGGGAGGCGTAGACAATAGGCATGTGTTCCAACGCACTTGACAATGGGGAAAGGTCCCAAGAAGCGATGAGCGAGTTTCTTGGATGGACGTGTAGTGGAGATGTCACTGGAGTCAAGATAAACTCGATCACCAACCTTGTACTGAGGGGTTGGGGAGTGGCGTTGGTTGTAAAATTGCGCCATGTCATCCTTCGCCTTTGCTAAGGCTGCCCTTGCCTCCTCCAAGCTATCCCTCATGCATTCTGTGAACTCATTCACTGTCTCGATGTGTGAGGGAGTTTGGCGAGGTTCAAATCCCATGCGTGGATGTCATCCAGTGTCTAAGAGGAAAGGGGTCTGTTGAGTGGAAGCATGGACATGGTTGTTGTATCCGAACTCGGCCAAAGGAAGGAGATCATCCCAATCGTCCTGGCGTTCATTGACAAAGAGGCAGATGTACTGCTCCAGTTCCTGGTTGACTCACTCCGTCTGGCCATCAGTTTGTGGGTGATAAGCGGTTGAAGCGAGGAGTTTGATCCCCAGGAGTCGGTACAGCTCACGAGTGAACTCTGCCATGAACTGAGGGCCACAATCCGAGAGGAAGGCACCAGGAAGTCCATGTAATTTCCACACGTGGTGGAGGTAGAGTCGAGCGACACCTAGGGCACTGACAGTGGTGTGAGTGGGAATGAAGTGAGTGCGTTTTCCCACTGAGTCAACTGTGCACATCACCGCATCAAACCCGTTTGACTCTGGCAATTCCACCACAAAGTCGACGCTGACGACATCCCAACGACTCTCTGGAACAGGAAGAGGGTGTAGCTCACCAATAGGCTTGCGACAAGGAACCTTGGTGCGTAAGCAAAGGTCACAAGTGCGACAATACTGACCAATGAGCCGTGACATTTGTGGCCACCAATAGTTCCGTGAGGTGAGCTCCAAGGTCTTCCAGCGTCCGGGGTGGCCAGCAATCTGTGAGTCATGGTGTTGGGATATGATGCGCTGGCAAAGGTCTGGGTCATTGGGAACATAGATGCGATCCCTGAAATACAACAAGTCCTCCTTTTCAGCCCACTCTGCTGCACGTAAGGAAAGGGTCGATCCCTTCCTCAGTTCTTTAACAGCTCAGGTGACAACATCCTCATGTAAACCGCTACGGTTTGTGCGACAAATGTCATGTAGGATGTCCCGCTCCTTGCCCTGGGGTGCGATGCCTTCCAGTGCCCAAATGGTGAACAGGTCTGGCTGCAACAGCACAATGTTTTGGTTGTCACCGCTGCCATCCCCATGGTCTGCACGTCGGGATAGGGCATCGGTCTTCCCCATGCTGCGACCTGGACGGTGGTGTAAGGAGAAGTCAAATCTAGATAGATACAGGGACCAACAAGCTTGACGACGGTTCAATTTCTTGGCCGTCATGAAGTACTCGAGGTTCTTGTGATCTGTCCAAATTTCCACCTTGTGTTGGGCACCCTCGAGGAAGTGTCGCCACTCCTCAAGCGCACGCATTATTGCCAACATCTCCTTGTCATGGATCTCGTAGTTTCTCTCTACAGCACTAAGGCTTTTGGAGTAGAACGCAACAGGATGCCACTTCTGGTCCTCCGGAGACTGCTGAGACAACACGGTGCCCATCGCAAAGTCAGCACTGTCGGCTTCTACACGAAAAGGACGCAAATCGTCAGCAAAGGTAAGGATCGGAGCAGAAGTGACCATCTCCTTAAGCTTTTTGAACGCCTCCTGTTGTGCATTATCCCACCTCCATGCCTCCTTTCCTGTCAAGTCGAACAGCGGTCATGCATGATGTGAGAAATCCTTGATAAAATGCTGATAAAAATTGATGAAGCCCAGGAAAGACTGCACCTCCTTCTTGTTTGTGGGCGTCGGCCAAGCTGTGACCCCGTTTACCTTGATAGGATCCATCTCCACTTGACCCTCCGAGATAATCAGGCTGAGGTACTTGATCTTGGTCCTTTCAAACTCGCATTTGTCCTGACGAAGGTAGAGTTTGTACCGTCGAAGTTGCTCTAGGACGAGGCGCGTGATGCGATGGTGCTCTTCAACCGTGCAAGTGAAGATGAGGATGTCATCGAGATAGATGCAGACAATGCCTTCGAGGATGAGGTCATGGAAGATGTCGTTCATCATGGTCTGAAAGGTGGCAGGGCTATTAGTAAGGCCAAAGAACATGACAAGCAGTTCAAAAAGACCACGGTTGGTACGAAAGGCTGCCTTCCACTCATCTCCCTCCTTTATCCTCACATTATTATAGCCCCAACGGACATTGAGCTTGGTGAAGTATCGGGCTCCATGGAGCTGGTTTACGAGTTCGGAGATGAGGGGTAGTGGGTAGCAATTTTTGACCGTGATGTTGTTGAGCCTTCTGTAGTCTTGAACCGGTCGAAGTGAGCCATCCTTCTTCTTGACAAAGAAAAAGGGAGAGGCCATGGGTGACTTCGATGGTCAAATACATCCAGAGGCCAGGTGCTCGTCGATGAACTGGTCAAGCTGCCGTTGTTCTTCCGGAGAGAGAGGATAGACCTTGCAGGATGAAGGGGTTGCACCGGGGGTGAGTTCGATCACGTGATCCCATGGCTTACGCGCAGGAAGAGAGTCGAATGACTCCTTGGAGAACACGTCTTCAAACTCATGGAGATGAGGGAGTAAGGAGTTAGTAGAGGATTTAGCAGCGTTGTTTTTGTGGAAGGCCTCGGCAAGGCATTGGGATATGTTCTATGTGGCACACACCTCATGCGATGAGCGAATCGCAGTGTAGAAGATCCGATCACCCTCCTCCACTTCCTCTGGGTCCTCATCATCATCATCCGAGTCTGGCATTAGATCAGGAACCCCTTCCAATTCCACTTCAGGTATAGGCAGGGGTCCAGCACGACACTTCTGAGTTCGTCGTATTGCCGCCTTCTGTCCACGACATTCTTGCCTGGCTTCTGTGAAACACATCCGACAGCGGGATGGACATCAGCTCATGGTAACCTCCCCGGTGCGCCAGTCGACCTCTGGGTTATGGTGTCGAAGCCATGGATATCCCAAAATCACCTTTTGCTTTCCTAATTGAGTGACAGCAAAAAGGGCACGCTCACTATGATCTTTGTAATGGAGAACCAGGTCTGCAACCTCTCGGATGGCACCAGCTTCATTTGGGGAATCGATGAAGAGACCAGTCGCACCAGAGTCCAGGAGCGCGGAGACACTGAGTATCTGTCCAGTGTCGGTCGTCTGCAGTTCGATGGCTAGGTTTAAGGAGTGTGCAGAGGGAGTGGATGCCACAATATACTTGCATGGTAGTTTACGCTCCCATGATTTAATTTTGGGACGTGGAGTAGAAGGAGAGATGGGGAGAGCAGGTACGTCTTTAGCCAACTTCGAAGGGTCAGAGAGGGGAGCAGTCACAGAAATGGATTCATTCTCCGGGGATTCAACTGACAAGACTTCAAAGTGGTTATGGACAGGCAGTGAGTGCGTACGATTCACTCGCTGCAAATAGGAAAATCCTGCTCCTCTACAACTTCCAACTTAATCTCCTCTGCAACTTGATCCTTCGCTTCCTCAACATCTACAAGCGCCAACAAATCTTGCAGGAGTTCGTCTCGTCCCTCGGGGGTGAGCATGCGGATATCCTGACGATGGGGACACGCTCCAGCCCTGTGTCCAGGTTCCCCACAATGGTAGCAGAGATCCAACTTATGTGCACGGCTGCGGGCTGCATCAACATCCATTGGTACTGGGACATTGACGGCTGGTGTGGGAGTTTGACGAACAGGAATGGGGTTAGGGCAGGGGAGGCTTCGATTGAAGGTGTAGGGTGTATGAGTGGTAGTTGGAGCACGGAATGCAGCATTAAATGCCACATTTGTGAGTCGGTTCTTGTCACAGAGTGAAGCAGCTTCATACCAAGCAAGGATATCATCGTCCGCTGGGCGCCCTTCCAACATCTGTGCAATCTGGTCCTGAATTTCTCGGTTGAGCCCCCATCGGAACTTCACCACCACTGGTAACCCACTCCCATATCCTGCCATGTCCACCAAATCCTTGAACTCATTGATATAGTCGTCCACGGATCGACGTCCCTGGTGGTAAGCGGATGACTCAAGTCGTGTCACTGCTCGGTGGCATTCATTGAGGGGGCAGAAGTGGCATATGAACTCAGCTCGAAAGTCACCCCAAGTGGAGAAAGGTAGAGAACTGAGTTCTTTAGTTTGACGTAGGATATGGTCCACATAGAGATAGGCGCATTCAGATTTCATGTATGTGAAGGCCCAATAAATTTTTGCAGCCTCATCGACGAATTGATGCGACTGGAGACTAATGTATAACTCACAGGAACTAAGGAATGCACGTCCCTGCGCACGTGCACCATTAAATTCGGCGGGGGGGGACGGTTTGATCTGGGCACGTTCCTTAGTGGACGCGTTTGGCAAAACGTCGTTGTTGGGTGCGCTTGGAGTCGTGAAGGGGGAACTATTAGTTGTAGGGTTAGCCTGGAGGGTCCTAACGAAGTTTTCAATCGTAGATTTAAGCAAGTCGATTTGCGCGCGCATTCCGGAAATGTCGCTTTCAAGCGCGTCGAAGTGTTCTGATGCGTCCATGTCGCTAGGGAGCGCGTTTGGCGAAAATGGCGGCGTAATAAAGGCAAGATTATCTGGAACGGTGTGTAGGGACTCTGTGGAGCTTTGGGAAGCATCGTCCAGTCCATACCTGCCTATCTTGGGCAGCGCGTTCGCGATTTTCGGGCCTTAGGGGAGAGTTTTCTACTATAAGGGCAACCTAAGCCTCTAGCAAAGGGAAATCCGAAGTTAAAATTATGCTACATAATACAGGGATTGGGGGCGCACCTAGCAAAGGGAAATCCGAAGAGAAAACTCTAAGGATCCCCTTGCTGATGCCCAGTATATGTGAAGACGACAAAAATCAAATATAACCTAAAAATAGAAAAAGGCGGAGATAGGCGGATCAAGGCCGCCAAATGACATCATACCAAGGGGTATGTGTCGGAAGGGGTACTCCGCCTCTAAATATAAAAGTGTCAACATGTACAAACATGATAGCAAGGGAAAATTAGTAATAAAATCCGGAAAAATCATAGAAAATGAAGAATAGAAGGAAATGAGGTGGGGAAAAATATAGGACAAACATAAAAAATAGGAAAAACACACAGGGCACCCCCCTAGTCCCCTTACAGCCCAGTGTTAGGGTGACACCCACTATCTGCTAGCTAAGACCGTGCGGGTTCTCTCTACAAGAAGGGTGGGATGCGTGTGCATGATGGGGAAATTGATGGTTTTGATGTGAGGGGTTATTAATAGAATAGTTGGTTAAGAAAGGCATTTTGCACCACAAGTATAGCTGGAATACCTAAGAGAACACAACTGGGGTCCCCTAGGTGTGTATTTGAGGTTTATATACTATGTTACATATATTATACATTGTTGCTACCGACATGTGCATACATATACATTGACAGGTGTGGAATGTTTGATCAAAACATGACCCATTGACATTTGGAGTGGTCATGTGCAGCATCATATAGTGTAATTTGACATAATAAAATAAAAGTGAAATTTTATTAGGTAATGGGGCTGTTTCCTAACACCCAGCCCCTGCTCCCATGCTTGCAAGTTCCTGCTTGCAGCATGCATCATGGTAGTGGCCTAGTGCCAGGAACCAGGTAAGCATCGACCTGAACCTGCTGCTGCACCATGTCACAACTAACCCCCCAAAAAACCAGCACCTACCTCCATGCCTGCGAGGCCCCACTCACAGCATGCCTCACCATCTCTTGATGATGATACCAGCACCAGCACCTTGTAAGAGTGTCTCAATCCTTATCTACATCCACCCTTGTTATCACATGTTATTCTTGTAGTATATAGTCTATACTTTGAGTACTTATATAATATCTTAGTTTTCCTTCTCTGAATATACTAAGTTCCTTTCATGTTCCTGTTCCCTTGATGTGAGCTGGGTCTACATGTGAAGCTGGCTAGACCAAGTGGCAGATAAGGCAATTGTGTATATGGTCTTGTAGATGCTGCCAACTTCAAGTTATGGCTTATCATATGAATTGCCACTTGCTGTCCGCATTGCTGAGAACTCAAATATCAAGAATTATAACAATGACAGCATACTTAAAACAGTTAATACCAAGACCACAATACTTTGTCCTGATGATCTCAACATCGGCCTGGTTCTAAAACCCCCCTTTTGTTATTCCTCTCAAGAACTGTGGGATCTTGTAGACAGTCAAAGATTGTAAGGGGAACACCTGACGAGCCCCTACAATGGTTGGCACACATTTGCAAACATTTCTGCACACCCACAAACATTTGCGCAACAAAGCGCCTTTTGCACAACAAGGTGCCTTTTGCGCCAACCATCTACAAACATTCTGATATGTCAATCCATCAGCCCCTATTGTACTCTCACCATTCTCGCAGTCAATACCCCTGTGCAAGCCGTTGTCGCAGTTTGCGCCTTTGCGCAATTGTTGCGCCTGCGGAAATGATTGAGGATGTCTTTGCACGCCCATTACCAATCATGGCCTGATGTGGACACCACTTACCGAGCATGGCCTGATGCAGACACTATCACTGATTGATGGCCGTCTCCCCAAATGGGAACACAACCCTGGATCTGAATTAGTGCTAGGATGGAAGGGGCTCCAAGTATTTTAGAATGTCGCATGCCTTCCATATATATACTTCGGCCTTGCACTGGACTCCTTAGAGTTTTCTCTTTGGTTTTCCCTTGTAAGGTATGGGTCTTTTCCTTGTTCAATAGTTATTGAATCTAATCTTTGGTTTTCCCTTGCAAGTATCAAGTTCTTAGGACTCTGATCGTAAGGTTGCCCTTACAAAGATACTGTGATTCTGTTGGTCCTTTGCCTCCTTCACTCACTTGTGAGGTTGAGGTTGTGTGTGCACTTTCAAAGAAATCAGCTGAGTTGGAAAGGCAGGCTGAAAAGGACAAGGACAAGGATGCTGAGACTAAAACTAGGTCTAGTCTTCTTAGCTTGATGCATCTTGTCAATCCCATGTCTTGAGTGATGGGAAAAAGTGAACTCCCAGTTATCCCCACGGTTCATCTCCTAGGTATCAAAAAAAAGGCCTCTCCTCCTTTAAATTTCTTCACCAATGACTACATCAAGACCATCAACCATTTACCTCAGGATGTGCATGTGAAGCTCTCTTGTCCCTGCGGTGCCAATGATTCAGCATCAGAGAAGATCACTTTGCTCAACATGCCAAAAATGGTCTCTCTTTGGGGTTTGGATGATCATCACTCCTGTCTCACACCTCTCCATTGGATTGAGGCTTCTGCTAATTTTTTGCAGGCCCTTGAACTCTTGTGCAATCCTAATGAAGGCCAGGATCCTGTATTGACATCCTATGCTTTGGAGTTTAAACAGCATCATGATTTCTTTATTCAACAGGTGGATTTTGAAGGGTCCTTTCAACTCTGGTATTCTTTCGAGCTCAAATCATGCCATGATATTATGAAGGGTGTTTTGTTTGATTGAATGGTCTATGCGCTATGTGTTGAAGTTCTTGTTCATGCCAGGGAAATCATTGGCAGTCTAGCATCTTCTTTTTCAGGTGTTAAACATCCTGCTGATGTCAACACACATTTTTCCAAGGGCCCCAAGTATTCCTCCTCCATTGAAATCTCCTCCACTCAAGTGCCCTTTTGAAATACTGCTCCTGCATGCCTCTTGTGCAGGAGAGACCACTGATACCATGATCATCCCTCCTCCTCCACGTCTTTTGAGGATGGTAAGCCACTCTTCTGTCAGTTTGCAGATGCCACATTGTGGACTGTCAAACCTTTCAAAGGCAACTCCCCAAAGTGAATTTGTACTGTTTGGAGTATCTCCAAGTCCTGCGATGGCCATCACAGAGCTGACTGCGTCCACTTCTGCAGTCTCTGCAGTGGTGACCACCCTGCCCTTGAATGGAACACCCATTGCTCCTGCATTGCCAATGGTTGGATCCATGTCTGAAGAGGACCCTACTTTATCTTCTCACCCTCTTTTGTCATATCACCCTCCTTTGCCCTACCATGACTTTTCTGACACTGTTCAGCATCATCCTCTTCCCACCAATGCCTCTTCTTTCAATATTGAGCTCTTTGAGCATGTCATCCATTCTTACAACACCTTGGCCTTTGAAGCTGCTTTGCACAAGCATGATCTCACTTCCACCTACCCTCTTCTTGTCCACAATCTCTCCCATGGTTTCCCTCTCAGTCCTATGCCTCGTTTTGACAAATCTGTTATTATTAAAAATCATCCCTCCATTGACTGCTTTCCCACCTTGGTGGAGGAGTACATTTCTGGCAAGGTTGTACTTGGTTGTATGTCTGGACCCTTTACACTTTCTGAAACAGAATGCATTCTTCAGGGACCTGTTTACTGCTCTCTGTTCATTGTTGATGAGCAAAACCAAGGTCCTGGTGTTGCTCCCAAGTATCGTGTCTGTCATAACTTGTCCAAGGATGATCCTATCTCAGGCATGGGCTCTGTCAATAGCTTCATATCTAAATAGTGTTTGAAAGTCCAGTCTATTGGACCAAAAAAAGATCGTGGACTGAACTGAACTGGACTGATGGCAACCAGACTGTTGGTTGTGGTTGGCCTAACATTTTCACAAGTCCAGTTCACAGTTCATCAATGATAGTGCATCTCAATGGACCACCCAAAGACCGACCACAACTGGTTGTGGACCGGACTTTGGTTGCATCAGGCTTGCGAGGTATAAATATATGAATAAATGCTAAATACTTTTTGTAATAGTATACTTTACAGACTGAGATAAATACTATTATATTACTACTGTTATTTATGGGTGAGAGGGCCCAAAGTATCAGTTATTTCATGGGTGCTTATATACCTGTGGCAGCACACAGACCATTTGGTTGTGCTTGTGCTCACAAAAAAACAAAGTGGCACCATTTGACAGATGACTTCCATGACCACCAGCACAACAATGCACGACTCCCACGATCCTCCACCATGTTGCATTCAACGCAAACCACCACCTCAACCACCCCCACCCCTCAACCCCCATTATATGGCAACAATATGTGTTTGACATATTTAGTGTTGCCATGGCTCAGCCACATTTTTTGCTACTTTGGGAAATAAAATAGCTAAAATTCTGAGAATATTTGAGGACCTAGATCACATGATAAGCTGAGGGGTCCTCAAATATTTTCAGAATTTTAGCTATTTTATTTCCCAAAGTAGCAAAAAAACACGGCTGAGCCATGGCAACACTAGACATATTTGACATGGTAAGTGCCTTTTCATTTTGTCATTGTTCTTTTTACTACTAACAATATGTTTTGTTTTATAGATTTGCAGTCTCTTACTACCAAACAACAGGCAACAGACAACAAATGACAATGACCGTCAAACAACAACATCAACAACAACAATGAACCTCCCGACTCCCTCCCTCCCTACAGTGACTCCCTCCCTCCCTACTGTGACTCCCTCCCTCCCTACTGTGACTCCCTCCCTCCCTACTGTGACTCCCTCCCTCCCTACCCTGACTCCCTCCCTCCCTACCCTGACTCCCTCCCTCCCTACCCTGACTCCCTCCCTCCCTACCCTGACTCCCTCCCTCCCTACCCTGACTCCCTCCCTCCCTACCCTGACTCCCTCCCTCCCTACCCCGACTCCCTCCCATCCACCACAATTACCCATGGCTGCAAACATGCCATGTCACACGTATTCTACGCATTTGACAACTGAAGCCCATGGCTCCAACACATAATAAGTAAGTCTTATTTCATTCTTTCATTATTCTTTTTACTAACATTGTTGTTTTCTTTTCTTATAGGTTTAAACTAATGTAAGAACAGACCAGCCCCACGAATGGCTCAACACCGATGTCCAGCCTTGCAAGCCACTGCTCACAGGGTGGATCATTGATTTGTTGGTACTATTTTCTATAATGACAGAGACAACAACAATGGCAACAAAGCATGCACATCCAGCCTCGTGAGCCCCTGCTCGTGCAGTGGATCATGAGTGTGACTGATGGGCAACAGCCAGGGATGAACAATGTGGGTGATGAATGGCAATGATGACAGGCTGCAAATGTGCCATGTCACACACATTCAACACCCTTTGTGTGTGTTTGCACCTGTAGCTAAGTCTAGGGTGTAGCACAGGTACAGGTGAACCTGTGGTATTCTGCCTGCAGGTAGCACAGGTGCAGGTATGGGTTTGTATATCTGTACCTGTGGCAACACCACACCTGTACTCATGGTGTTGCAGGTTGTCACAGGTTTGAGTTGTGATATATTCCATATCAGGTTTTGTGGTTCCAAAATTCTTCTGAGCTCTTTGCTTTGAGTTAAAAGAATTTTTATCAAGTTTTATGAGAATCAATTGTTACACTCTGTTAAGACATGTATCTGCCTGGTACTGTGGGATCTTATGACATACAATGATCTAATTCAGTCAAGTTGATGTTATTTTGCATGGTGACCTTGAGTGTTCCTTCCAAAAATTGCTCCTCTCATGCCAAAACTACTCTGCCCAGATAGAATGTAGCAAATTACTAGTTTCTTTGTTCTTCATGATGGATAAGAAAGGTTGACAGATGATTTGTGGAAGAATTGAACATTATATCATAATTTATATGTGGATTCAAGTGTTGAAGCAGTATAGAAAAGTTGGATTAGTATAGCTACCTCTTATCTTTGCTTTAGCTACACATAGTTTATACCATGTTGCTCAAGTGCTACTGTAGTTTTGAAACACCATACAAAACCTGTGCTTATAACCTGTACCTGCAGGTATGGTGTTTGTACAGGTATGGTGTTACAGGTGACAGGTGTGGTGTTGCCAGTGAAACCCATGGTGTCACCTGTGCTACACCCTAGCTAAGTCTTTTCTGTTGTTTACTGTTACTGTTTTGACTTACATGCTTTTTTTAGGCTATATCATTGTTCTTGCCCACAACGCCCACCTCCCACAAACCTCCCACAAACCCCAACCTGTCAAAATACGATGCAAGGGACTGGATGATGACAGGGAGCAACAATGAAAGGTATGCACCCCAACCCCCCATCTCCCTGTCCCTGCTGATTGCAGGCAACACCCCACCAGCTACCATGTCATTGCCTACCACCCCAAGTCCCCAACCCTGCACCTGCCTGTGTCATTGTGAGCCACCGCCCATATAAGGGATCATGTGCGCTCACAAATGACACCCTTTTATTTCATTATATACATGCCCACCCACAGGCCCCTTGCCTGTGAGGGGTGCTTTGCTACCTTAAAATAAATGTATGTAGTTGTTTCATTGTTATATAGAGTGCATATACCTGGTTCAGACCAGTCATAAACCAGTCTGAACTGACCCAGCTCTGGACTGGTTACAACTGGTCCAGTAATTGGTAAGCAACCAAAATGGACCAGTTTATGCTGGTCCAGTTCACAGGCATAGATATCTTGAATAAGAGCAACCAGTCTGGTCTGTGGTTGCCCCCTCTGGGGTCAAAAAAACTGGACTGGACTGGACTTTCAAACACTAACTGTGATAGTATTGAGGGCCTGATAGTCCTGAATCAGTTGAAGTGTTCCATCCTTTTTCTTAATGAAAAAGCAAGGTGAGACCATGGGAGACTTAGAAGGTCAGATACAGCCAGATGCGAGGTTTTCTGTAATGAACACGTTGAGTTGCACTTGCTCATCGAGTGATAGTGGGTAAACCTTGCAATTGGATAGCTTTGCATCTGGAATGACTTCCACTGCATGGTCCCATTCCTTCAGCTGTGGGAATGGTTCAAAGGCTTTTTCTGAGAAGACCTCTGCCAAGTCTTCATACTGGCTGGTGGTAGATTCCTTGGGTTCAGAATTCTTGCAATGGGCCTCTGCCAATCATTGTGAAAAGTTGGACGAGGCATGGATTTCTGCAGGTTCTGGTAAGAACTGGGTGTAAAAGACCCTGTCTCCTTCTTCTAGCACTACCTCACTTTCTGTTTCCTCCTCGTCATCCTTGTCATCTAGGACTAGATTGGGAATTCCGTCCCAGTCAACTTTTGGTACAGGGAAGGAACCTGCTCTGCAAGTGTGAATGTGGTGGGTTTCCATGCAACAAATTTTGGATTCTGTCTTCACTTTGTGTCTGCAGGTGCAGCATTTTGCATGACAGCGACTTATCTGAACTTCCTCTGAATTCCAATCAATTTCTGGGTTATGTTCCTTTAGCCACGGGAACCTGAGTAGCATATGTTGTTTGCCTAGCCTAGTCACCACAAACTGCACATGTTCTGAATGGTTGCAGTATCTGAGGGTCACTTCCACCATTTACTCAATAGGTCCAGCTTCATTTGGGGTACCATCCACATTATTTATGGGAATGGGGTAGCTCAACCTATGGGTAGTCAGTTCTTGCTGTTTGACATAGTCCATGTCTATGAAGAGACTGGTAGCCCTGCTGTCTAACAGTGTGGTGACTGGCCTAGCTTCCTCTGTGCCTGAAGTAGGTAGTATTTTGAGTGCAGGTCCAGAGAATGAGGCAATGGGATTGCTGCTATAGTCAGTTGCTTAAGGAGTTTTTGCTCCCAACTTGGTAGTTGGGGGTGCAGATTGTGCAGGTTTTGCATTGGCTGGTTTTGTATGTCTAATAGATCTGATTGGTCTAACACTTCTTTGTTGACTTCTTCAATGTTTAACAAATGGGATCCATTATTTGACAATGAGGGCACACACATCACTCGTTGTGTATCATAAGACCCATGCACACATTTCCCATCTCTTCTGTGATGTCCTCCCTGTCAATCTGGGCTATGTCTCATTCTTGTGCCAGATTGAAGTCCTGTTGCCATTCCTCTTTTTCTTCCAGTGTCATGAACCTTATATCAAAGCATTGCAGGCAGTCCAGTTGTAAATGATTGTTACTCCCACATCTGAAGCAGGAGGGTTTTTTCCATGTGTCCTCTGTTTTGACTGGGGTGGGGTTACTAGAAGCAGAAGGAGGAACAATTCTAGTAGGGAGTGGGGTATTGGTGAACGAGGGTTTGTTCATAGCCCATTGAGATGGTGGCGGGTTCCACAGGAATACCAATGTGAATGAAGCTCTGGTAGGCTGAGTTTGCGGGGTCCCATGGAAGACTGTGTTAGTAGTGCAATTCTCATTGCACCTAACAGCGGCTTGATACCACACCTCAACCTATTCCCAGAAGAGCAATCTGGTTCTGAATTTCCTGTTGTAACCCACAGTGGAACTTGACCACAATTGTCAATCCTTCCAAGTACCCAGCTAATTCAATCAACTCGTAGAAACTGTCTACGTAGTCACCTATGGATCGCTGCCCTTGGTGATACTCAGTGGTTTCTAGCTTCGTGAGCAATAGTTGTGCCTTGTTCTTGGGGCAAAACTTGTCTACTACCAGGTCACAGAATTCTGCCCAAGTGCAATATTTGGGGTTGCCCATCCTGGCTTCATGTTGCATCATGCGGTCAGCAAAAAGTGCAGCTTGTCCCAACTTCATGAATGTGGTTGCCCAGTAGATGCTGGCGTTGTCATTCTCAAATTGTTCTGGTCCCAATTGCATGTATAGCTGGCATGAGTTGAGGAAGGCCCATCCCTTGGAGCAGTCTCTGTTGAACTCACTGGGTGGTGAAGGCTTAAGGCCTACTTTTTTCTGTGGTTTTCCCATGGGATTTGCAAGTATCAATTGCTCATACTTTTCTGCTAATTAATGTACTGGATTGGCAAGGGTGTGGTTTTTGGCCTTCATGTCGCCGATTTCTTGCTCGAGTGTTTCTAGTTCCTGTAGTTTTTTAAGGTCTGGTCCTATGGACCAAAAAAAGACCAGAAACTGAACTGAACCTAACTGATGTTAGCCGGACCATCGGTTATGGTTAATGTCCAGTTATGGGCAGTTACAGTTATGGTCTTTCAGATCTCAAAAATATTGTTAACTGCACAAAAACCAGTTAATAGGTCATGTGGACTACACCCCCCTGTTTTCACACATATTCGCTTTAATTTCACTCCCTGATTCATTAAAAACAGTTGAGAACTGAAAAAGATATGACCAAAACCATTTTATGACAGGTATTTTGTTGTGATTTGAATGACTTTGATTGTACTGCTTATAACTTGTGCTACAAAAATGTTGGGTACAATTGGACATCATATAATCCATAGCAATAGCACACATAAATATATGTACCATGTAGATTTCATTTATTTAACATTGCCAACAAGTTTTAACTACATACATACTACAAATTATGAGTTACAGACACAACTTGAATGCAATGTACTTTGTTTGAACCATAACTAGGTCAAATCTTGATGAAATTTCTTAAAAGTTGGACCAAACAACAGGGAATTACAGTATCTAACCCAACATACAACAGCTATACTGTCTAAATAATGGTCACCAAGAT
This sequence comes from Tricholoma matsutake, assembly GCA_026075535.2. Lineage (NCBI taxonomy): Eukaryota > Fungi > Basidiomycota > Agaricomycetes > Agaricales > Tricholomataceae > Tricholoma > Tricholoma matsutake. The sequence goes on along the minus strand of AP026541.1, from coordinate 8,083,941 downwards.
ACATATGGGTTATATAAGTACAACAAATTTTACAACAAAAAACCGGTCTTAACTGGTTTGTTTTCAGTCTATTAACTGAAAAACACTGGTCTTAATCAGTCCGGTTATGGTCCCCCAATATTTGGGTCAGTCCTAGACCAGTTACGGTCATGGTTTACCCCTTTTGGGGTGAAAAAACCGGACCTAACCAGACCTTAAATCACTAAGTTTCTGTTCTAGTTTCTCGATAGTCAGCGCACAAGTCTCTGGCATGGCAGGTGAAAGGGGTGTTTCAGTACTGTTATTATGGAAGGTCTGTGTTACGACACATTGTTCTCTACCAAAAATTTTGTGCAGAAATACATCAGAAACCCAGTTCACATTTTTTAAGAGAGAATTCTGCTGTAAGGGCAACCTCACAGCAACAGCACAGGGTCCACTAACCTTGCAAAGGGAGCCAAAGTTGATTAGATATTACATAATACAGTGAAGTAATTCTACTAACCTTGCAAGGGGGAACCAAAGAGAATTCTCTAAGGTCCCCCTTGCAGGGTGCAGGCTTATATACACATTCCCCAGGCCATTGCTCCTACTGCCATTGTCCTACATCACCATAACAGTGTGTGGGTTTCCATGGGGACCATGTACTTCTCCAGATTTGTGCTGTATCACATTGTGGTAGTGTGGTAAGGTGGGCAGTGGGTTTCCCACAGAAACCTGGTGGAGTCTTCATGGCTGACTGTCCCCTTACATCTTCAGTCTGACAGTAGTGACATTGCACCAATGATAGACATTGAGCACATAATACACAAGTGGACATTGAACCCAGAGCAGTCACAAGCATTCTGAATGATTACACTCAGTAAAAAAGATACGTCAGGTTTGGTAATGTGACGGTCATGTGAAGTCTGGACAAGGTTGTTTATTCATTAAGTAGCCTGACTTGAGTGGACTATACTCGACCGCTCACATTCAGATGCATCAATGAATGTTTGAAATTCAAAGCCACACAGCCTCAGGGCCCCATGTGTGTGTGTGTGGGATTCGCGTGTGGTTTATCTTTGCCCAACCTTGGGTTCACAATTTAAGGTCATTCAAACTCCACCCTCAATGTAAGTTGTTCGACTTCAACCACTTTCCTCTTACTACCAGCAGCACACCCAACTACCAGGAGTATGGGGATCATTAATGACAATGGGCAATCTCCAATGACAATGGGCAATTGCTAACAATGAGGCAACAGGGAGGACAAGAATGGGGGGAATGACAAGAACAATGCCAGAGCCAACAGGAATGACAATGACGACACCGGCAACGACAGCAGCAGCAGCAGTGGCCAGGGACAAACACAACAGAGGGAGCGTCAGGACGACCAGGAACGGGGAAGGGGTGACAACAACAAAGGACACCAACAAGGCAAGATGGAGATGACAGAAGCCACAGGGACAACCAATGACCAATGACTGGCAGGGGGGCATGAACCAGGAACAACGGTGAAGGACAGGACCAGGACAACAACAACGAGGGACAACAATGATGGGGAGGGATGGCAACAATGAGGGACAACAACGATGACGACCACCACCACAAGGGACAACAATGATGACAGACTAACCATTACCGGGAACAGGGAGAAGAAGGGGCAGCATCACATAGGAAATGGGCCCAAACAACAAGCCTCTCGTCATTTGGGCCACAGGTAAGTTTTTTTTTCTTTCTTATTTTTTTCTTTCTTTTAACTAACTTTGTTCATTTATTCTACATGATGACCTCCCCCCATGCCTGAGGAAGACCAGCACAAACAGTGCCAAGGGACCATGATGCCACCACCAAAATCACCACCTCGACAGCACCAACACCCCAACCAGGAGCAACAACAGCTGCAAGAGGAAGATAATGCGCACCCAGCCCACTGCCATCATGGGGACAACAGGACCAATGCCAGCATGAACCACAGACAGCAGTGAGGGACAGACGACAACAAGAACGAGGGGCAAGAGCAGCGGCGACAATGAGGGGCAACGGCAACACCAGGTGCGGGGGCACGCACATGCAAACGGCACGGGGGGAAGGGACAATGGCAGGCAACCAGCTACGGCGAGCAGCTAGCAGAGAGGCTGCCCCCATACTGCTGGGTGTGGCAGGGAGGGGTACTTATGTTATTTTATTACTTTCACTGTTTTCTTGCGCTACCGATATGAATACTCAACATGACTTCTGCCTGACCGATGCATGACTATTAAATATGACAATACCCAGACTATTGCATGACTTTCACCATACTAATCCTTGACTTTGACCTGACCAAACCAATCAGACCTTTACTTTTACCCGACATTTCTTTTGACTGAGCCTGACTAAGTATTGACTGGCTTGGTCAGGTGTTAGTCCAAAAACATGGACTTTTAGTCTTATGTTTGTACAACCTGACTAGACCCGACTTAGTATGACCAAAACAAGACAGTTACATGACCAATCTTTTTTACTGAGGATTACAGAGCACAGTCTACATCCTCAACAGGAGCCATTGAGAATGTTCATATCAGGCCTAGCTGGAACTGGAAAGACAAGGGTGATCAATGCTGTAAAACACATCTTTGAGCAAAGAAAGCAAACACAACAGTTCTGCCTAGCCTTGTATATGGGTATTGCTGCCTGACACATCTTGGGAAGGCATGGATTATCTGTTCATTGATGAAGTTTCCGTGATCAGCTACAAATTTTTATGCAGGATTAGTGAAACACTAAGTGTTGCAAAGGGAAATATGACTGTGTTCAGTGGTGTCAATGTCATTTTCACTGGCAATTTCACTCAGCTTCCACCTGTTAGAGAAACCCATCTCTATTCACACACCAACACCCAGTATCAACAAGCTACCACTCATCGTCAACAGACTGTGTTTGGCAAACTGCTGTGGCTTACTGTGGATACTGTGATCATTCTTCATCATGTTGAAAGACAAGTCGGCACCCAAAATAAAGACTTCCTTAATTTACTGATGCACTTGCAAGAGGGTCAATGCACTGAATCTAACTATCACCTGTCAAACAGCCATGTACTTAAACCTAACATAGACATAGACTTCACAACTACACCATGGCAACACGCTGATAGGTCCACCTTGTCGTTCAAGCTCAGAAAACACATCTACAATTGTTGTTGAAGCTCTATGAGTCTCTACAGACCTCTACAAAGCTCTACAAACCCATACAAACCCCTCTGAAGTTCTATGAACCTCTACGAACCTCTACAAAGTCATGAAAATACTTTGAAAATCTTTGCAATGCTTTGAAATTCTTCGCAACACCTCAACATCAGGAAAAATGACTTGTGTCCCAGGACACCTTCAGAGACTTTGGGTTGCTCCCAGATGCTCCCAGAGCTTTCAAGGCTCCAAAGCTCAAAAGTTCTCCCAGGGACTCAGAGGACCAGGTGAGGTTGAGTGGGGTTGCCAGGGTATCTGAAGGCATCTCAAGGTCACACAAATATCATCAAAAGCCATAAGGAGTGCCTTTCAGATGGCTCAATTTTCCTTATCCTCTCAGCCTTGTCAGCTTTAGCAGCTTTGATGGTCGACAATGATGATATTATTTATGGAATGTATAAACACAAAATTGGTAAATTACTCCACCACCACTGCCTTTGCTCATGGATGAGCAAATGGTCCAGGTTCCTTCCAAATGTTGCCTGGTGTTGGTTTGTGCCCATTCGCTGCATTTTGTAGCCTGTAGTCACTAGAATAAAGATAAGATTAGTAAAAAAAACAAATCAACGAAAGAATAAAGAAAAAGAAAACATACCAGATCTTGGAGGCATTGCTGCAACTCAGGGTTTCATCACCTTAGTTGTCGCCTTTGTGTCGTGCATGCTCCCCGCATATTGTTAGGGCTTCCCAGTGGTTTCGTTGTTGGCTGGACCTCATTGGTGCTGAGTTGCTGTCATCATCGGTATTCCCAGTCATTTGTGCTCCTGTGCCTCGGTGGCCCCAGTCTCATCATTCAGTCATTGTGGTTGGCAGCCCTGTGTTCCTGTGTTGGCCCTTGGTCATTGACGTGCATCACCACTGTTTTGCTCTCTGCTCCATTGCACTCTGTTCATAGAAGTTGTAAGTAACAAAAGATGAGGATGAAAAAGAAGAAAAGAAGATAAGTTTAGCTTGGGAGGCACACCCTCCCACCTCGTAGTAACTAAAACCAACGTAAGATTAGTAAAATAATAAAAAAGAAGAAATGAAAAACATACCAGAGGGCCTGGGACCCGCATCGTTGCTGCCATCCTCATCCCTGTCCTTGTCTTTGTCCTTGTCCTTGGCCTTGTTTGCCATCTTTGCCTTTGTGTTCATCTTTGCTATCTTTGCCTTCATCTTCGTCTTCATCTTCGCTGTCTTCACAGTCCTCCCCGTTGTGTCGTTGGTGCTCTTCATTTGTGGTGTTGACATGGCAGGTTGGGATGCTGGAGGTGTGGCCTTGGTGTCATTGAAGTCCCTTGGCATTGTTTTTGGCTCCCTGGATCATGTGGCAGATCGTGAGGTGTGGGGGACATGTCACCACCCTATAGTGTGGCCTACAGAAGTAAGATGAACAAAATCAGTAAAAAAGAAGATTGAGAAACAAAAAAAAAAAGAACATAGGAACAGCTCAAGAGGTATCACCTCCCGAGTATTTCCCCTGCATTGCTCCTCCTGTTATCTGGTGTCACGGTCCCTTGTGGGGTGGTTGGTGTGACGTGGCAGCTGGTGTGTTCATGTCATTGCATTGGGCGGTGTCATGAGTGTTAGCCTGTAAAACCAGTAGATTTAGTGTAAAAGCGAAGAATAAAATGAATAAAACTTATGAGGAGGGAGCGACACCCCCGAGCGCTGTCCAACGTGCCATCATTGGGGTTGCTATTGCTGTGGTATTGTTGTTCTTGCTGCTAGCATTGTTGTTGTCTTTAGTGTTGTTGGTGTTGTTGGTGTTGTTCACTCATGGGTATGCCAAACCCATGCAGATCCCTACCTGTTGGAACTTGAGGTAATGAACAAGGACCGCAATCTCCTCGTCCAACTGCAGGTAAGGCATGGAGTTCTTCAAAAAATGCCAAGAGGGGTGGGAAACAATTTGGCCAATTGTGCTTTGCTCTCGTGTTTAATCTAGAATAGTTCTATATAAAATGTTTGAGATTTCACCTCACTTGCCAGTGCACACTAAATTTGAGTCCATTCTAAATGACACCATGACCTACAACTTGTAAAGTTGTAACAAGTTGATGAGTTTTGCTTTGTGATCTTTTCTAATCTAATATTCATGTCATTCAGAGCACAGAGGCCGATGATATGCTGTCCTTTCATATATTGATGTTTTCATTTCAAAGTGGCTACAACATGAATATGGCAGAACTTGGTGAGTTCTGCTTCATTTTTCATAATCTTATATTTGATTCTAATCTATTTACATGTAGTTTGAAGTGCCAAATGAGACGAGAGGCCTACATCAATTTGTTCTTTCACATTTCGACATTTTCACTTTGTAGGGGTTACAACATACTAGGTATGGCAGAACTCAATGAGTTCTGCTTTGTTTTTCATGATCTTACATTTGATTCTAATCTATTTACATGTCGTTTAAAGGGCCCAGTAAGACGAGAGGCCTACGCCAATTCATTCTTTCGCATTTCGATGTTTTCACTTTGCAGGGGTTACAATTTGGGTATGGTAGAACTCGTTGAGTTGTGCTTTGTTTCTCATGATCCTATATTTGATTCTAATTTATTTACATGTTATTTGAAGGGCCCAGTGAGATGAGAGGCCTATGTCAATCCGTTCTTTTGCATTTCGAAGTTTTTACTTTGTAGGGGTTACAACATAGGTATGGCAGAACTCAGTGAGTTCTGCTTCGTTTTTCATGATCTTATATTCGATTCTAATCTAATTACATGTCGTTTGAAGGGCCCAGTGAGCCGTTCTTCTGCATTTTGAAGTTTTTGCTTTGCAGATGTTACAATTTGGGTCTGGCAGAACACAGTGAGTTCTGCTTTGTTTCTCATGATCCTATATTTGATTCTAATCTAGTTACATGTCATTCAAATGGCCCAGTGAGTCGAGAGGCTTATGTTGATGTATCATTTGCATTATGGAAGTTTTGATTTGTGTAAGGAGAAATATAGATCAATTACTGTGGTAGATACTCATGGTGTTTACTAAAAAACCATATGTGTTTCTGAGGTACCCTGTGTTCCCTTGAGATACTTTGAGAAGCCCTGGGAAGAGCCAGGTACCCTGGGAACAGTCAGGAATCCTGGGAGTATTCTGAGTCCAAAAGTGTTTTTCCTGATGAAACAATGCTTTGAAATTCTTCGCATGCCTTCAGCCACCGTAATACAATTCCCCCAACCTTCATACAGCTCAGAATATACACTTGGAGCATTGTCGATGAGTTTCAAACCAGTTTTGAGCAATATCGCACCGATTTCGGGCCACAAACAAATTCCGAAGAAACTTCGAAAATCTTTGAAAAACCTCAAACCTCGAAAAACATCTTTGGACACAGTATTTCCTATTTGAACAATCTTCGGACGCATGCTGGACACATGGGACACTATCTCAAGTATATTGAACACATTTTGACCGCATGTGCATGCATACAATCTGCTCGAAGCAGTTTCCGATGTTTTATGCAATTTATAACAAGGACAGTCCACTTTTAGCTATTCTTTCTTATTATTTCTTCATCATGTGTTATATTCACCCTTTCTAGTCTCACTTTATTGTTCTGATATACTTCTATTGTCTTTTGCCTTGAGTTTTCCACATGTTTGCATCATGTTCTCTAGCCTTTTTAGGTAGTTTCTTTATTTTATATAAAAAGATGTACTAGATACAAAGAAAAAGAAGAAAGTCATCGTCTTCCTCCCAGATCGCAGTAATTTGAGAGTTCAGTTTAGTCTTATTCAGTCTGAAGTCTGGTGTTTTACACTAAACTTCTTTGAAAATCTTCAAAAATCCTCAAAAATCCTTGCATTATGCTATTTTTGCTCTTGTTTCCCTCGATTCGCCTTTGCTTTGCTTCTACTACTCATCTAGTCCCCTGATCTTGCATCCAAACATATTTGTGCACTCCAAATTCATTGATCTAGCCACAAAATTCTCTGAAATTCCACAAAACACATTCTTTTAGCTTTGAATTGCTTTGACAAGCAGTCCTTTTATGACTATTTGACGGTCAGTCTGGCAGGTGACATCTAGAGGGCCTCACATCCTTCCTCTAACTTGTGTTATACCATCCAAAGCCATTTAGTAGGTTTTGTTTGGGTTTCTGGGTTGAGCATCATCAACGCACCCATCATTGTCTGCAATAACACTGCAAAAGACACATTGAATGTCCAGGCCGCCATTGCCTTTGTGAAAGAAACAGGACAAGAGCTCCATTGGTACTATGCTGAAGATAAACATAAGAAATCCATCATTACAGATAAACACTTAACAAATTACTTGACTCACCTTCCATCAGGACAAACTCAACAATGATTAGGTCGAGTACCTCTCCTGCTAAACATGCCCATCATAGTGTCACAAAATTTTGATTTGCAAGGCAGTGTTGTAAATGGCAGCTGAGGCACCATCTCACATATCCATTATCGCATTGATGATAAAGGTCATCATTGTCTATTATCTGTTATTGTTCACATACTGACAGCACAGACAAAAAACTAAGCCATCTACTGTCACACAATCTCCCAATCTTAGCAGACACAACCAAAATCAGTTTTGAACATCCTTATTCAAATCAAAAGTGTTGTATTCAACACACACAAGTGCCCATCTTACCTATGTTTGCTGACTGCTCATCAAGCTCAGGGACAAACACTAGACAGAGTGATCATCAATCTACAGTCATGCAGAGGCACTGAGGCACCTTATGTGATGGCATCCTGTGCACATATATTGAATGGTCTCCTGATCTTACATCCATTCAAAAAGAAAAAAATCTGTTGCAGAGAATCAGAGGAGGATGCACAAAAAGAAAAGCAATGTCTGAAAATTCCTAACTTATTGACTTTGACACAGTTAGGTACTGAATCAGAAGGCAACACAGCACTTCAAGAAATCAAAACATTGAATACCTCCAAAGGCCTCATCAAAAGCCTCATTCCATTGAGCCATAATAATATCACTGACTTTTCCAATGCACAGCAAGCTCTAGAAATTCATCAAAATTTAGTAACTCAATACACCTCTGGCTCCCAGCCAATCATCCTCACCAACAAAAGTCTGGTAAATTCTGAGGAGGACAAGGTTGAGTGTTGAGAATGCTCATTATCACACCGTGAGCATACACAATCATGCCTCTGATGTGTGTACTATTTATAGCTTATCTTTTTGATGCATCATTTCATAAGTCCCTTTGTGCTGTTTATTCCTTTCATTCTTTGTGTAGCTGGCCTCACATATATATAGAGTAGACAGTCAATCGTTCACCTCAGTCACTTGTACAGAGACTGAGGTGAGTGCATTTGTTATCACTTGATTATGGATCATTACTTACTGTACCTATAGTTAGACTCTGATTATGCTAGGTACAGTACTTGTATTATTATTAAAGTCACTTGTACAGAGACTGAATTAGACTCTGATTACACTAGGATTGATTTTCTATAGGTTATGGGCCATTCTCATTGTTAGAAACAACAGTAGAAGCTTCCTAGCCACTTGATGATATATGTCATCTGGTGCCTTTTCTTTTTTGATTGATCATCTCAATCACTCTTGCTGTCCTGGATCATGGACTTTACTTTGTGCACAACCCAATAATTCTGGCACGTGTACTCCTTTGTCGCTGCTACACATCTTCCTGCCACTCCACTGGACGAATCTCCACATTAGCCTGTGATGGTTGAGTCAACTATGGCTTCTGATCCTACTGCCCCATCCATCCCACTCATCAAATTATCTGTCCAGTATGTTGGTGAGAAGCTCGATAAACTCAAATCTAACTACAAAGAATGGTGCAAAGAAATCACCATCGCTCTCACTCTATGACTATGTCACTAGTGATATCACTTAACCACCCTCGTCTGATTACCATGCCCTCACGAATTGGAAAGCCAACTCTCATTTAGCCTATGCCTTTCTAGCATCGAGCGTTGCTCCCTCTGAGCATCCATTTATTGATATGTCAAAGGGTCCTAGTATTTATTGGAAGGCCCTCCAGGATTGACATCAGAAAGAAGGCCCAGTTTGACAGGTGCAGCTATTACAGCAGGCCCTCTCCATTCAGTGCACAAAGGACACTCCCTCCCCAAGACCACTGAAAAAATCTGCACTCTTATTGAGCGTGCTTTTGCCATGGTGAACATTAAAGCTGACTTTCTTTGCTGTATTGTGTTGCTTAGTTCCCTCAGTGAAAATTTCCCCCATGTGTGATCCATTATTTCTCGCGACATTGCCACCTCCACTGCTTCATCTCCTTACACATCCAAAGATATACAAATGTTTCTCAAAAATGAGCAGTCTCTTCTCGAGAACCACCACCATAGTAATTCCTCGATTGCAAGTACCAGGATGAACAACTGCAGGTCTGTCCACATAGACTCACAATAACACAATGGTGGACAGACCTGCAGTCATTCATCTATTCATGCAGGGGATTCATTAGTACTTTGAATATGTTCATTCAACTCTCTGCCCACTCCAAGCCATCGAGGCCTCCAAGTTTGTATCTTTGCATGAACCCCGCATGTAAGAAGCCTGGGCATACCATTGAGTATTGCATCAAACCTGGTGGCGGCATGGCGGGCAGGTCTATTGAGGAATTAGTTGCAGCCCGACAGACAGCATGGGATAGGGGAAAGAAGAACAGTACCTCATCTCAATCGAGCTCCAGGGTTCCAATCACTGTGAAGGATGTTAACGGTCGGGCTTTCACTGTCATGCTCAACTCTGCTTCAATGTAGTGTTTGAGGGTCCAGTCCATAAGACCGGAAAAAGACTGGACCCTTAACCGAACTTAACCGCAAGAGACTGAACCATCAGTCTCGGTCCATCCAAAATGGCCTGCAGTCCAGTTAGCAGTTGATACTTATTTAAAAGTCACAAAAACCAATCAAAGACCAGTCTCAACCAGTCTCAACTGGTCTTTTCATACCCACAAATAACTATGTATTCATGTACCTAAATACTAAAGTTACTTATACATATACCGATGAGAGGGGGGATGCCCCAAGAATAAGTGGGGAGGTCTGGGTTTATGTATCTTTGAAGTCATTGTACATGTTTGTCTTAGCTGTATTTGTTTGTTTACAGTAAATGAACACGCGTCGATGCATTTGTTTGTAATTACAAACATTCACGTGTGATGGACATCCTGTGCTGCATCACCACCTGGTCTGCAACCACGACCACCCAAACCAACAAATGCAAAGCAGGGGCCCAAACAATGCTAGGTCGTTGTTTTGGCCCCCTATGGTATGTTTTTTATGTCTTATTTCTTCTTTCTTTTACTAACTACATGTTTTTTCTTTGTTTTTAGTTGCATTTTGATCATGAGCTCCCATACCAAATGACACACGCAAGCCTTGCATTACCGCTGCGAGCCTCTGCTCACAGGATGGCAATGGGCCCTTTGCTGGACAACAACCTAGGCCACCTACACCACATCACACAGCACCACCACCCTGCCTGTGAGCCACTGCTCGTGGGGGGAGATGGAGGTGCTGATGACAACAAATTGCAGGGATGATAACGACAACACAACAACAAATCACAGGGATGACGAAGGCGATGAATTGTGGGGACAACAAAGGCGATGAATTAGGGGGACAACATGATGAGTGGGGGGACAACATGATGAGTGGGGGGACAACATGATGAGTGGGGGGACAACATGATGAGTGGGGGGACAACATGATGAGTGGGGGGACAACAAACAACAATGCGAATGAACGACAAAACACCAGGGACAACAAATAGCAGGGATGACGAACAATGAATGGCAATGAACAGTGGGGACAACGACAACAAATCAAGGGGACAACAAATGGTGGGGACAAAAAACAGCGGGGACAACAAATGGTGGGGACAAAAAACAGTGGGGAAAGGGACAACGGGAAGCACAAATGGCAGGGACAAGACAACAACCCCCCACCCTTGCTACAAATGTGAGACAGTGGGGCTGTTTCTTTTTTCTATTTCATTTTCTATTTTGTTTTTCATTTTCATCTTCATTCTCATACACCACAGCTGCGAGCAACTGCTCGCAGCGTGTAAATGTAGTTAGTATATAATAGAATTAAGCTATACTGGAAAAAACACCAGTAAGACCAGTTAAAACCAGTCTTGGTGAGCTGGGCATTGAGATGGACCGGTCTCGGTCCACGGTTGACCCCCTCACAGGTCAAAAAACTGGACCGAACCAGACCCTTATACACTACTTCAACGGCCCCCCCACCTGACCCACCAGTGGCCCATGTGGCAGGTTTCATTGGACTGACTAGTGATCAGCTTCCTACTGCTGCCAATGGATTGGAATATGAGGGTTGGATTGTCACTGAGGATGAGGAAACAACTAGTATTGATTGGGCTCATAATTCTTTTACACCCATCACTGACATGTTTTCTGTCAAACCTCTCAATCAGGCAAGCCATTCTCAACTATCCATCGACAATCATCCATTTATCATTGATACTGGTGCATCTGTCCACATTTCCCCCGACAAATCAGATTTTCTCACTCTTCATCCGGTTCAGCCACGTTCCGTCAAAGGTGTCAGCGGCACATCAATTGTTGCTGTCGGAGTCAGCAACATCAAATTGTGGGTTGCTCAAGGTGCATCAATCACATTATGTAACACCCTCTATATTCCCAATGTGGCAGTTTAGCTTATTTCTGTGGGAACACTGGCTGATGACTCTAATGCTACAGCCCATTTCGACAATTCCCTATGTTGGATCACTGACAAATCCACCGGTGCACTCATTGCCAGGGATCTCAACTCTCCAAAAAACTCTACACTCTTAACCTATATTCTGCTGCCGCTGATCATGCATTTACCATACACAAACCTCTCAACTTGAAAACGTGGCACCACTGTCTTGGTCATGCAAATTATCAGTCTCTTTGGGATATGGCCAAAAATGGTGCACTCACAGGTGTGCCTACTAGCTCTATCCCTAAACCTCCTAAATGTGAATCTTGTGTTCTCGGTAAACAGACCAGAACTCCTGATCCTAAGATGCATGAAGAGGGGAGAGGACATAGGGCGACGAGAAAGTTGGAAAAAGTGTGGGTGGACTTATCAGGGCCCCACACTGTCAAATCTCGAGATGGGAATTTGTATGTTATGGATATAGTCAATGATTACACATCTTTCCCTTCATCAATACCTCTGCGAAATAAGAACAACTCTTTTCCAGAACTGAAAGCTTGGGAACTTGCTCGGGAAAATGAGACTGGAGTGAAAATCGGGACCTACATCACTGATAATGGCAAACTGAAGTCTCATGAAATGCAGGCTTGGTTGAAAATGTGAGGTACAACCAACGATTTACTGCTCCACATACTTCTGCTCACATTGGTCATGTGGAACAGATGCACTGCACTCTTATGGCAAAGGCTCAGACTATAAGGATCTACTCAAAGTTGCCACCATTTCTTTGGGATGAATTTTACTTGACGGTGTCTCATTTACATGCCAAAACCATGACACAATTGCTACAGGGCATTACACCTTGGGAATTATGGTATGAGCACAAACCTGATTATTCATACTTGTGGGAGATCAGCTGTCAAGCTTTTGTCCTCATTCCTAAGAAGAACAATCCCAAAATCTTTGAACAGTCAATTGAATGTGTATTGATTGGTTACAACCCCAAATCTAAATCATACCATTGCTACAACCAGGCTACTAGGAAGGTCCACAGTTCGTATCATGTTAGATTCCTCAAGAGTCATGATGGCCATTCACCACACATTCCCCCTACTCTACATTCTGAGTCAACATGCATGGAGATTCAGGACAATAAACCTACTCATACATACCTACCTGTGAATGACGATGATGATGATCCCTTCCCTGCCCACAACCCCACCATTGAGGTCAACAATGGAAGCAAATGAGCACCAATACCACTAGCACCCCATGTACCCCTGCGCTGTTCTTCTCGAATACCTGTCCATACTGAGAGGCATCCTGATGGTGGACCAACCACCACTAGGACAACAACGGCCATTCAGGAATCCCAAGAAAGTGCCATACGCATCAAAGAAGCATGGCATGCTCATTGTACCACTGTGGTAGCTGCTCAATCACTTGGCCCTGATCAAACACCCTCCCCAACTGATGAAAATAACCCGCCGACCATCGATCATGATCAGGACAACATCATCAAAGACCTACATTGATCATTGGATAACCTCAATCTAGGTGATCAGGCACATCAGCTTTGAGCCCTGATCTTGGAGATGGTGGACTTTGATCTGGAATCCCTTCAGTTTGAAGATGAACCGAGGACATGGGAGGAGGCTAAGAACACCATCGATGGAGGGAAGGCTATCTTGATGAGTTGAAATCCCTGAAAGACATGGGAGTTTACAAGCTCATTCTGTGAGCTGAAGTAACCCCAGGGGAAGTGCATCCAAAAAGGGAAACTGGTCTTCCATATTAAGTGAAATGAAACTGGAAAGCCCATCTGCTGGAAAGTACATGTCGTATTCAAAGGCAATGAGGAAATCTATGGTAGAGACTATACTAAAACCACCTCACCCACTGCGCGCATGGAATCTTGGCAGATCCTGTTGCATATTGCTGCCTCTTTGGGTTGGGATGCGCAACAGATTGACATAAAGACAGCTTTCCTATATGGGCTTTTACCGGATGATGAAGTACAATACATGCAACAACCACCTGACTTCAAAGAACCTGGAAAGGAGGACTGGGTATGGGAACTTCAACATGGGTTATATGGTATGAAACAGAGCAGACGAATATGGAATCAGATGCTTAAAGCACAGATGATTAAATGGGGATTTACTCATCTATCTTGTGAGCCTTGCATATACTATTGCAGATTGGACTCCAGCATCGTTATTGCGGCGGTTCATGTTGACAATTACCTGTCAATTGCTGATTCAAAGGAGGAGAATGAGCAGTTTAAAGACCAGATGCATAAAGTCTGGACTATTTCTGAGCTTGGGATGGCACATTTTATTGTAGGGATTGCTGTATCTTGGGACTGGGCCACACATACCATTGCACTTTCACAGACGGCACTTACTGACAAGATAGTCAAACAATTTGGTCAGAAGGAAGCACACCCAGTCTCCGTGCCTCTGGAACCTGGTTCCAAACTATGACATCAGCTCATTTCCTCAGAAAACCATCTACAGCTCTCTAAACTCCCACATCAATCACTTGTAGGATGTCTCCTATACTTGGCAATTTCTACTCATCCCAACATTTCACATGCAGTACAACAACTATCACAGTATCTCGCTCTTTCGAGCATTGGGCTGCTGCCATCAGGTTGGTGAGATACATCAAGGGGATGAGGGATCTGAAACTCTATCTTGGTGGTGATCTCCCCATAAATCTTCATGCTTTTAGCAACTCTGACTGGGCTAATTGCCTTGATACCTGTCGCAGCATTGGAGGCTCTTGTGTCTGGCACTGTCTCTTGGATGTCCCATAAACAGAAAGTCGTCGCCACCTCATCTTGTGAAGCTGAATACATAGCTGCATTTGAAGCAGCTAAAGAGTGTTTTGGCTGTGCACTCTTCTACATTCCATCAATTATCAACAGACAATCCCAACAACTATTTACTGTGACAATTCAGCGACAAAGACCCTGTCTAAAGACCCCCTTCTCCACTCTCATGTCAAACATATCAATATCAAATACCATTTCCTCTGCGAGCACATCCAATCCAATGACTTACGTCTCTCTTATGTGCATACCCATCAAAATGTTGCTGACATGTTCACAAAGGCCCTTGACGTTAAACAATTTATCTACCTGAGGAACTTCTTGGGTCTCCACTAATGTGATTCCATGCAAGGAGGACGTGCTCACAGTGAGGAGGAGTGTTGAGAATGCTCATTATCACACTGTGAGCATACACGATCATGCCTCTGATGTGTGTACTATTTATAGCTTATCTCTTTGATGCATCATTTTGTAGGTACCTTTGTGCTGTTTATTCCTTTCATTCTTTGTGTAGCTGGCCTCACATATATATAGAGTAGACAGTCAATTGTTCACCTCAGTCACTTGTACAGAGACTGAGGTGAGCACATTTGTTATTGCTCGATTATTGCTTACTGTACCTATAGTTAGACTCTGATTACGCTAGATACAGTGCTTGTATTATTAAAGTCACTTGTACAGAGACTGAGTTAGACTCTGATTATGCTAGGATTGATTTTCTATATTGAGAAGACACAAATGGAATCTAATGAGCTGGAGGAAGAGCTTGGAGATTCCAGTCACTGTTGCCAAACAACAGACACCAACAATAACCCGCCAACCAACAGCAATAACTCTCCAATGTACCACTTACCAGCTTACAACCTTTCCCACATACTGCTACTCCCATAATCCCTTCCAAATGATGCCAGCCTATTAATGCGATGCCACAAAAAAGACGCCAACTCAAATGAAGAAAGGTATGCAATTCAATTACACATAGTGTTTCAAGGTCCAGTCTACAGGACCAAAAATGCCCATAGGACCAAACTGGACCAAACCTCAGTCTGGTCTTTTTTTCAGTTGTGGTTGCCCCCATTTGGGGTCAGTACAGTTGCCGGTTGCATCATTTTGTAAATATTTGAAAACTGTTTGAAGACCAGTTGCAATTGGTTGCAACCGGTCTTCTCACAGTATATAAGCTGTACTATATACATGCTTATAAGTAAGTAAACAGAACTAATATAATACTAATTATAACTACTTATAATACAATCGAACATAGTGGGACAAGCCCTGGTAGAAAAGTGGTCGTTTGGTGGGTACTTATATACCCTGTGGCCATGCACAGACCATGTGGTCATGTGCTCCTGAAAAAAAAAGAAAAGTGGCACCATTTGCCAGGTGACTCCCATGACAACAAACAACTCCCACGACTCCAGTCCCGTTCACCACCACCATTAACACATAGACCCCACCTCCCCAAAGCACTGCTAATGAACGAATACAAAGCAGATGGCCCAAATGATGCTAGTCGTCGTTTGGGCCATCGAGTATGTTTTTTTAGTTTAATCTTTTTTCTTTTACTAACTATCTTTTTCTTAGGTTCTTATCTTTTTCTAACGACATCACCTAGCCACGACGCTATGCACTGAGGCCCACCGAACCCCATCTATACCCTATGTCACTGCTGCAAGCCTCTGCTCACAGGGTGGCAATGGGTACCAGGTCCCAGACAGCAATGGCAGTGGCAGCCAGAGACAATGGCTGACGCCATGTCACTGCACACAGGGAGGGGCCGACGAATGACAGGGAGAGGTTAATGGATGACAGGGAGGGGGGAGTGAACAACAATGAAAACAGGGGGGCGACATCACGCAATGCCAAAGACATGACAAACGCCAATGCGGGGATGACAAACAATGACGCGGGGATGACAAACGACCATGCAGGGACAACAAACGACAAATGACAATGACAACACAGGGATGACTCATGACAATGCAGGGATGACTCATGACAATGCAGGGATGACTCATGACAATGCAGGGATGACTCATGACAATGCAGGGATGACTCATGACAATGCAGGGATGACTCATGACAATGCAGGGACAACTCATGACAACACAGGGACGACGAATGACAACCTGAACGGGGGGGTTATGATGTACGATGAGGCCAACCACAATGAATTCTGGTGGATGACGTATGACACCCCATGACACCCCACTCTCGCATGTGGGGTGTTTTATTTATTTATTTTTTCTTTTGTTGTGATGAACACCTCCCTGCACCTTGCAGGTGTAGGGATTCTTTTTCTTTTTCTCTTTTTGTATTCTATTAGCAACACCCCCACCGCTGCGAGCACCTGCTCGCAGGGTGGATGTGATTAGCTTTATTGAGTGTATAATAGAATTTAATTATGCTAGAAAAAATCATAGTAAAACTGGTCAGAACTGGTTTTTTGAGGGCAACCGAACTGAATAGGACCAGTCCTATTCAGTTTGGTTGTGGTCCTCCATTTGTGGGCAATAGTTTGGACCGGTTGCAGTCCCTGGTTGCCCCTTTGGGGGTTGAAAAACTGGACTGAACTGGACCTTAAAACACTAATTACACATCATTTTCAAACATCCTTATAAATTTATCAGCTTCACACCTCCTCTCTTCACTTCTCTTCACTGCCATCATGTCATAACCCTCTGTGTTGTTCCAAAATTGAAAAAATAAATGTTCTATAAAGATTTTGTACAGCATTTTGACCTTCAAGGCCAAAAAACACTGACTGGTGCCACTTTTCAATCCAACTACTTCATTGTGAAGGAAAATGAATGCACCAAGAATCTTGTCTTCATAAACGAAAAAGGCACACCCATCAAGCTGATGATCTTCAGGGAGATTGCAGTGTGGAGCAAGGGAACTATCCCTTGGTTGAAAGGTAATTACTACATGCAACCAAATAGTGTTTGTCACCTCTTCATTTCACATAACTGAATGTGCAGGAAGTAAACTAAGGAGAGGGATAGCGCTGTGATGACAAAAGTAACTAGTATATGGCTGTGGCCAGCAGAGGGGATCATCATCTCTGTATAGGCTGTCAGCACACATCAATACTTTGTGGGAGTTGCCAAGAGGAGGTCTGGGAATGAAGTCCTGGTTGGGAGAAGTGATAAAATATTGTCCGTTGAGGAGAAGGGCGCTGACTTTGCCATCGGTCATGCTAAGAGGTGCTACAGGGGGAATCAGGGAGACAGCATTTCATGAGCTGCAGAATTGGCTTACCACCATCAAGTTTGTATCACAACAAATCGTCATTAGTGAGCACATCACTCATTTTGCTAGTGACGAGTCTCTGCTATGATGAGAACATTACATTCACAAGAAGGCGGTGGCATACTGATGAACTGAGTGGCCAGAGGAGAACACTAGAAACACAGAAGCAAACTTGGTTGGTTTCAATTCAAATGACAAAAGGGCTCAAGGGGATCCCAATAACTTGTAACATTTGAGCAACAATAAAAGTCAAACTCTAGGCAACTAACAATCAAGCCTGCACACAACCAGAAGCTTGGAATGAGCAAGACAAAGGTAGAAACCCAAAACAAATGGCACAAGATAAGTTCACTGGCAAGTTCCGAGTGGCTGGCAACTTGTCACTCCCATCACTGAGTGAGGTTCAACTGTGACTTCTGTGACTCAGAAAGTGAAACCTGCAAACTTCCACTGGCAGATAATCCCTGTAGTGGCAGTGCCCCAGAATGCCATGGTGGACCCTAACCCCAAGGTTGGTGCAGACATGTGACCGGTGCAAAACTTCAAGTTTTTCAATTCACAACTCAAAGAAACTTGGATCATTAACTCACTACACATTGTGCTATCAACCTCTAATCCATTTCCCTGGCCAGCTAAAATACCAACAGGCTTGACTATATGTCTCCTGCCAGTGCCGCATTGAGTTTGACTTTCTGCCACTCAACAGGGATCTCAAGGTTTTCTTCAATACTTTGGATTTGAACAGTTACTATACATATCCTGCCAGTGCCAGGTTGAGTTTGACTTTCTGTCACTCATCTGTGGACCTCAGAATACCTTCAAATAACAGTTCTTCATGATCTCAAAATTATTTGTGATGACTGAGTTAGAGGAATTTCATATTATGAGTACATTTTTCAAGGACAGAACATCTATTCTCTGCACACCTAGCGAGCTTGAGCAACTTGAGTTAGTACCTGGACTTTTGGTGAGTTGACTTTATTTTTGGTTATTTTCTGCTGTTAAATGTTCCACCAGGCATACTTGTGTCTAGTTCATGGACAAGAGAAGAACTTGTACAAATTGATGTGCTGCCCAGGCATCATAATCAAGAACTTGAGAGTGCTTCACTCCTTCTGTCTCACTCAGGGTGTCATGCCTCAGAATAGATAGCCCATCAACTTATTCTAGCAATCCTTATCCCAGTTCTATGTATTTTAACATCCTGTCCTAACTACTGCTACATAGGAGGGATGACTTCCAGCTGAAAGACAAATACTTTGTTGAGGAAAGGGAACCATGACATAGTCCAAGTGATGACTCATCAAAGTCATAGTTTCCCTGTGACACACCTCGATCACTCACCCCAAGCCAGTTGTGATGAGGTCAAAGAATAACTGGAGATGTGCAACATCCATAGGGCACAGCACGGGTAACCCTTGGGTATATTTTCTTATACCCATACCCATACCTGTGAACACCATACCCACATGGGTAGGGGTACGGTGTTACCGTGGGTTTTTGTGGGTTACCCATGGTTATTCATGGGTATTGATATGAATATGTATTTTAATAATCTAATTACACTAAATTAATATATAGAAAGTGACCCCCCTCTCGCATTTGGAGTGAGGGAGGGGGGGTGGTGCTGTAGTCACCGAGAACAGAATGAGTAACCCCCCCACTCGCATTTGCAGCGAGAGAGGGGGGGGGTGCTGCCTGTAGTCATCATTTGATCCCTGTTTCCACCCCACAAGCAGTTGCTCGTGGTGGCAGTTGGGGGTGCTATCGTGGTGGTGGTCCTTGGGTCCTCCTTCTCATCCTGCCCTTGTCATCATCATCCTGCTGCCCTCGCTGTCATTGTCATTGTTGTTGTCATCATCTTGCGTTGCCATTGTCTTGCATTGCCATCTCCTCCTGGTCATCGTCATCATTCCACCCACTATCCACCCCATGAGCAGTTGCTTGTGAGGCTGGGGGTGGGTGGTGTGTCATTGTGACGTGGCGGCGTTGGCGTGGGGTTGCTCCATGTGAGCTCCTCATTCCAAGGGAATTCCAACCTAGGAAATGAAAGAAACAAATTAGTTAGTTTATGAAAAAAGAAACGAATGAAAAAAAGAACTTACCATGGGCCCAAACGATGCAATCACGTCGTTTGGGCCTGGGTGACATGGCACCGTTGGGTGTGTGTCATTAGCTGTTATTATCCATTGTTATCAGTAGTTTAGAACCTGAAAAAGAAGAAACATAATCAGTTAGTTTACAAAAAACAAGAAATGAAACACAAAAAAACTTACTATAGGCCCAGGGCCATGTTGTGGCCATTGTGGTTGCTTACTCATTGTCCTCATTCCCCATTTCCACCCCACAAGCAGTTGCTCATGGCGGTGGTTGGGGGTGCTATGGTGGTGGTGGCCATGATCATCGTTTAGCATTACATTGTCACTGTTGTGAGTGAATCAACAAAGTCATATGACCACTCACCTGACCAGAATTTCAGCACTGTGATACCCGTAAACCCACGGCTATGGGTATGGTTTTTCACGGGTATGGCAATCCCATACCTGTACCCATACCCGTGCATACCCATGACTGGAAACACACGGTGTTACCCATACCCATGCCGTGCCATAAACATCCATCAGTGGCTAGGGCATCACAGGGTTACCCTTATATATATTTTACTCAACCCCTACCTGTACCTGTGAACACTGTACCAATACGGTAATGGGTGTGGTGTTACCACGGGTTTGGGTGGGTTTACTACAGGTTTGAGTGGTTTCACTCAGTTTTCTATAGTTTTATTATAAATATATATATAAGTAAGCTACAAAACCCTCCACTCATGTTTGGAGCGAGGGAGGAGGTGGTGGCAGCCATAGTTGCATAGAAAAAAAGACAGGGACCCCCCACTCACATTTGAAGCAAGGGAGGGGATGGGGGTGGCCAGTGTCACCCAGAAAGGAATACAAGAACCCCCCCCCCCCCCCCCCCCGTGTGTTTGAAGCGAGGGAGGGGGTGGTGGTGGCTGTTGTCACCTAGAAAAAGAAAACTAGAACCCCTGCTCATGTTTAAAGCGAGGAAGGGGTGGCCATGGCCGGTGTTGCCTAGAAACAAAAACCAGAACTCCCCCCTCACATTTGAAGCAAGGGAGGGGGGGGGGTGGCCATTGTCACCTAGAAACAAAAACTAGAACCCCCCTTCCATTTGAAGTGAGGGAGGGGATGGGGATGGCCGTTGTCGCCTAGAAAAACAACTAGAACCCCCACTTGTTAGGGTAATACCCACTATCTGCTAGCTAAGACCATGCGGGTTCTCTCTACAAGAAGGGGGCGGGATCTGTGCGCGTGATGGGGAACTGATGGTTTTGATGTGAGGGGTTATTAATAGGTGAGTTTGTTGAGATAGGCCATTCACACCACAAGCATAGGTGGAATACCTAAGAGAACACAACTGGGGTCCCCTAGGCATATATTTAGGGTTTATATACTATGTTACATATATTGTACATTGTTGTTACCAACGCACTCATACATGCGCATACATATTGATGTGTGCAAAATAAAATTCTCATGCTATCAAAGTGTAGCATCATTTGGCGTCATTTGGTGTAATGTAGCATAATTCGACATAATAAAATAAAAATGAAATTTTATTAGGTAATGGGGTGGTTTCCTAACATTACCCCCCTTTTATGCCTCGACTTCCAGGTGAGAAAATATTGTGTCTGTCCCCTCTGTGAAATTTTGGTAAGGCCAGAATCTCATCCCTTCATACACCATTCTCGCAATGCAACACGGAGCATTTGTTT
The DNA here is from genome assembly GCA_026075535.2 of Tricholoma matsutake. Lineage (NCBI taxonomy): Eukaryota > Fungi > Basidiomycota > Agaricomycetes > Agaricales > Tricholomataceae > Tricholoma > Tricholoma matsutake. The sequence continues at coordinate 8,062,242 of AP026541.1, read as the reverse complement.
AAAGAATTGGGTGATCGTGTTGCACACTCGCTTACAATTCTCTTCAGGCTCCCACAAATTATTTTTGTCGGTATAGTTTTTCCACTTTATTAAGAACTCCAATTTATTCCGTCAAAGATGTGAGTCTAGAATTTCTTCAACTACATATTCTGGAGCACCTTCTACTATTATTGGAGGTTGCAGAGTAGTTTGTTGGCCAGGAATAGTGGGTGGGTGGTAAGGGCATAGGCAGGATACATTAATCTCGGGATCAATCTTGAATGATTGGGGTAATTTTAGCACTACCGCATTAGGCAAGATCACTTTAGAGATCACATATGGGCCAACTTGTTTCTCCATAAGTTTCCTCGAAGGTCGTGGAATATTCAGGTCCTTGGTACTTAGCCACACCAAGTCACCAACTTTGTACTCTGGAGTGCGTGCTCAAGTACGATCCGTGTGTTGCATCATGTCATCACGTGCTTTCTTCAATGCTGCCTCTGCTTCCTCTTGTACCTTTTGCATCTTAGATACAAAGTCTTCTACCGACTGTACTTTGACTTCCCTTCTGGGTTCTACTCCCATGCGAGGATGATATCCATAATTCGTGAAAAAGGGTGACATACGAGTAGCCAAATGGAATTTGTTATTGTGGGAAAATTTGGCAATTGCCAGCCATTCGGGCCAGTTGGTTTGTCAGTAGTTGACAAACATATGTAGGTACTGCTCCAACTCCTGGTTCATTCTCTCTGTCTGCCCATCAGTCTGCGGGTGATATGCCATAGATAGTTTAGTTTGAATTCCCAATATGTTGTTCAGTTCTCACATAAATGCGGAAGCAAATTGTGGTCCGCAATTGGAGATAATGGTATTGGGTAACCCATGTAACTGCCATACCTGATTTAGATAGAGGCATGCCAAGCCCAATGATGAGATTTCTGTAGTAGTAGGAATAATATGGACCTCCTTTGTGAAGCGGTCACATACTACGAATATTGCATCATACCCTTGAGCCTCGAGTAATCCGGTAATAAAATCCACAGATATATCTCGCCATGGCACTTTAGGTATAGGGTTCGGCATTAATTTTCCTGCAGGTTTTTCTGGAAATTTTATTCCCCCTCATGCACGTATCACATCCATCCACATACCCCAACACATACTTCGAAATTCTGGGCCACCAATAATTTCTCATTACTAATTCCAATGTCTTCCATCTTCCTGGGTGTCTGGCCATCGGCATATTATGATGTAACTGGATGATCTCCCTTCACAACTCCTGATCCTTTGGTACATACACCTTTCCTCGAAACAACACCAACCCTTGTTCCTCAGCCCATTCATCTCCTTTAATATTACCTTTTTTCTCTCCCTTCAGAGCTTTCACGACTTCCACTACTTCATCGTCCATTTCCGAACATTGTCTAATTTTAGATAACATTTCCATTTCCAAGCTATCTATTAATAGATGCCCTTGACACATAGCACAAATGCAAAAGTATTTGGGTTTGAGTAAGGTAACATTCTTATTGTCCTCCTCTACCCCCCTTTTATGATCAATACGTCTGGATAATGCATCTGCTTTCCTCATTAAGCTTCCCACTTTGTGGACGAAGTGAAAATTGAAACGCGATAGGAATAGTGCCCAACACGCTTGCCGGCAATTAAGCTTTTTAGTAGACGTGAAGTATTGCAGATTTTGATGATCCATCCAGATCTCAATCTGATGTGTACATCCCTCCAAATAATGCCTCCATGCCTCCAATGCTCATATTATCCCCAACATCTCTTTGTCAGGCACATCATAATTCCTCTCCACATCATTCAACCCTCGGGACAAATATGTACAAGGATGCCATTTGTCATCTTTGCACAGCATTGATAATACCGCTCCAGTAGCAAAATTGGATGCATCTGATTCCACTCATAAAGGGCGTGTGAAGTCTACCGGGGCTAATATTGATCCCTCCACAAACTTCCTCTTCAACTCCTCAAATGCTGTCTGCTGCTGCTCTCCCCACCTCCACACTACTCCCTTTTGCATAAGGTTATGTAAGGGTGCAGCAATTTTAGAAAAATTGTGCACAACCCAAGAAGGCTTGAACCTCCTTGACACGGGTGGGTGCAGGCCAATCTGTGATTGCTTGTACCTTGATCGGATCCATTTTGATCCCATCAGGGCCGATCAATAATCCTAGGAATGAGATTTCACTTGCCCCAAACACACACTTCTCCGGTTTCAAAAATAGATCATTCTCTGCTAACCTCCATAGCACCTCCTGCACTATCGCCTCATGATTTTCTTCATCCTCCATGAATATCAGAATGTCGTCAATAAATATTATTACCACACCTTTGTCTATTACGTCCTTGAAAATGTTGTTCATCATATTTTGGAAGGTCGGGGGACTATTAGTCATCCTGAAAAACATGACAAGCAGCTCAAAGGATCCTCGACACATGGCAAATGCGGCCTTCCACTCATCTCCTTTCTTTATTTGTACATTATTGTATCCCCATCATAAATCCAATTTTGTAAAGACCTTGGCTTTTCCCACCTTGTCAATTATTTCTGAGATCAACAGCAGGGGGTATGCGTTCTTCACTGTCCACTCATCCAGATACCTATAATCTGTACACATCCTCTTCCTTTGGTCTTTCTTTGGCATGAAGAATATTGGTGATGTCTGCAGTGATTTCAAAGGTCATATGTATCCTTTGCGCAATTGCTCCTTCAGGAATGCATCCGCTTCTTCTTGTTCCATTGGAGATAATGGATATACCTTTGACTTATTTGGCACAAACCCTGGCTTCATCTCAATCGCATGATCCCATGGCTTCCACACCGGCATTCGCTCAGACTCCTTCTTCTGGAACACTGACAGATATTCATGATACACTTTTGGCACCACTCCTCCACTGGCTTCTCCACCTTCATGATATTCTTGTCCCATGACTGTCCTCCCCGAATTGCTCTAAAGGTTTGCTTCTGCTCTTCTTTCTCAATCATGACCAGAACTTCCCCATTTGGCATTTCCTCATCCTCCACTTCCTCCATCATAACAGAATACTTCCTTGGATGTTCTTTCTCTCTCTTTTTCCTTTTTTCCTTCTTCATCTTCCTCCCATACACATTACATTCCTTAGGACAATGAGTCATTTGTACTTTCCCAGTTTTCCAATCAATTTCAGGATTATGCTTCCATAACCATGGACATCCTATTATTAGATTGGTCTCCCAAGATCGCACACTTCGAATATGGCTCGCTCCTGATGCTCCTGATACTTTAGTACCATAGTCACCTCCTCCTTGATAGTTCCTCCACGATTGACTGTTCCATCAATATTGTACACCATTATAGGTTGCACCAGCTTGTGTGTGCTAATACCATTTCCAGTAACTCAAGGACTGATTAATGAATAATCCTGTAGCACCACTATCAAGCAATGCTTCCACATCAATTGCTGCATGTGTGTCCACTGTCTTCAGTCCCACAGTCAAGGTGATTTTGGGTTCTATTCGCACAGAGCAAATAAAGAATTTAAGGGTTTTTGGAAATAGTGCTTGGCAATTCTCTTTGTCACGTGATTCGCAACAGTTGTACTCCTCCTCGATTTCCTTTTCTGATTTACTCTGGGTTTCCTTGGATACTAATACATTGTAATGATTCTGGGTCACCAATGGGGAAACCTTCACTGGGACTCTTCCACAAAATTCTTCTGCCTGCCTTCCTCCGGCTTCACCTCCTCGATTGTAGTTTCCCTAATCTTTCTTTTCTGCCTACAATTCCTAGTGATGTGTCCTAACTGCCCACAGTTAAAACATTTAAGTGGGGCTCGTCTCCTCACTTGATCAACCTCCGTTGCCTCTGCTGGTGCTGCTGACTCTGTAACTATAGGTGTCACTGCTATGGCCGGTGGCTGTGCCCTCAGAGTTTGCACCTGAGGTGCCTTTCCTTCCCTGGACTTTCCTTCTGATGGCTTTCCAAATTTACTACTTCCATACATCAACTTTGACTCTGCCTGTTCCTGCCGATATTGCCAGTCAAGGCACATTGCCCAATTATACCACTCATCCAACTTCTCTGGCATAGAAGGTAGTCGGTAGATAGACTTGAATAAAGAGGGATTTAATCCTGCTTTCAAAAACTCTACCAATGCGGCTTCTCCCATATCTGTTTGTGAAGCTTCTGCTTTGAACTGCAAAATAAATTCATCCACTGTTAGGGAACCTTGGTGCATGGTCTTTAATTTAGCATTGGCTGTCGCCTTTGGATTAGGGTCTCCAAACTGTGCCTCCAATCTCTCCAGAAATTCCTTGAAGGTTGCAAATGGTTTATTTCCTGTGGCAATTTGATTAATAGCCTCGTTTCTCCAGAACTGTGCTTTCCCCCCCTGAATGTATGAGAGAGCAAACATAATCCTAGACTCGGCTGTACAAAACTCTGGCTTCCTCCCATGGACATACAATACTATAGAGCTGATGAAAGATTTTGTATTCTCCATGGTACCATCAAAGATTTGCAGGGGCGCATACTTAGGTAAGTGCACTTTTCCATTTCCAGATTTCTCCACTGTCTCATCCTCCTGTGACATCCACTCCACCATCTCCTCCATCTCATCATCTCTTTCTACTGTTGTCTCTGGCTGTACTTCTGCTTGTCTGGGCTGTGATGTTGCCAACACTGACACTAATTGTGACATTTGCGCCATAAGCGCATCAATTTTTGCCTCTAGCACTGGTGTGGGAACAGGATTAGGACCAGGATTAGAAGTTGAGGGTTCAGAGATAATGGTAAAATCTGTGATGAATCACTTCTTTGACAAACTCAAGATTTGTTCTTTGAGACCTCTCCAAATGTTTACAGGTCACATGATTGTTCATCAATGGTTTGTCAATGGTTCGTCGTTCGTTGGGCACCTAATTTGACACTTCGGATCAATAACCCTTCCAACAGTGCCTGATCTCGGGGATAACACTGAATTCGGCCTGTAACTAAAATAGTCATCTGAATAGAGTGATGTAAATTGTGACTAAACCAGATCCAATCGGTTGTCTGGTTGCAGCTGTCCTAATGATGAGCACTGCCTCTCAATCACTGGCAGTCACAATATAAGGCGAGGCCTGGCATCGGCTTATGAAAGAAAAGGTAGATTATGTATATACAAGTACTTCCAGCTCATGCTGAAAGGATGAGTAATCAGATGTGGCACAGTGAAACAATGACATATGTGCAAGTAAGAGAAGGTGGACTGATATGGGGAGTTGTGTTCTTCTGTTAGGGCGACACCCACTATCTGCTAGCTAAGACCGTGCAGGTTCTCTCTACAAGAAGGGGGTGGGATCCATGCGCATGATGGGGAACTGATGGTTTTGATGTGAGGGGTTATTAATAGGTGAGTTTGTTGAGATAGGCCATTCACACCACAAGCATAGGTGGAATACCTAAGAGAACACAACTGGGGTCCCCTAGGCATATATTTAGGGTTTATATACTATGTTACATATATTGTACATTGTTGTTACCAACGCACTCGTACATGCGCATACATATTGATGTGTGCGAAATAAAATTCTCATGCTATCAAAGTGTAGCGTCATTTGGTGTCATTTGGCATAATGTAGCATAATTCAACATAATAACATAAAAATGAAATTTTATTAGGTAATGGGGTGGTTTCCTAACACCACTCACATTTGAAGCAAGGGAGGGGATGGGGGTGTTGTTGCCTAGAGGAAGTTGTTGTCACCTAGAATAGAATAACAAGCCCCTCTGCTCGCATTTGAAGTGAGGGAGGGTCACCTGGAGGGGGCTGTTGTTGTTGTTGTTGATGTTGATCAACAAAGTCAGGTGATTGGGCACCCGGCTATCGGTACCCACAGAACCCATACAACCATGGGAATGGGTACAGCAACGTCTGACCCATACCTGTACCCGAGCATACCTGTGACCACATTATTATGGTGTTACCCATACCCGTGTCATGCCTTATCAGTGGTGCCAAACAACAAACACCAATGATAACACTACATCCTCCTGACTCTCCATTGCCCACTCATACTTTTGTCATTCCTTCCAAACAACAATACCCATTACCAACTGCAAGATCAAGAAAAGTTGGCTCCAATGAGGAAAAGTAAGTAAGCAATTTGATTGATGTCATTCTAAAACATGCTTATAATGTCACTGGTTTTTTGTCCACCTCAAATTACCCCCCATTCTCCTGACAGGTAATATGTTGGAGCCATCCACTTTATTCCAAAATTGAAGAAAAATGTTCTACAAAAACTCTGTGTGACAATTTGACCTCCAAGGCACAAAGACACTCACTGGGGCCACTTTCCAAACAGATTATTTTATCGTGAAAGAAAATGATCACAATAATAACATCATCTTTGTGGACCAAAATGGCCAACCCATCAAGCTAATGATGTTTGGAGAGATCATGCATCCAACCTTAGGAACAATGCTTAACTCCAAAGGCAATCATTTCATGACACCAAACAGTGTACATCCCCATCTGACTTCCATAACACAACACACTCACACTTGTTCAAACCAACAGTACATCATAGACTCCACCAAACCCAAGTTTTGTCTCACACTTGCAAAGCCAACATGCACTACCACAAACATCGGCATTTTGTTTGATAACAAAGGCAGTAAATTAACTGGGACCTACTCCCAAACCACAAGGAATGACAATCCCGATGTATGTAATGTTCCAATCACCTTCTTATAGCTTAGAGCCCATTCATCTGTGTGGGAAATTTCTGATTCCCAAAGTAAATCTGCTGGGTTTCCTGTTGCCATTGCCATCAGACTCTGAATTCTTGGGTGCAGCATGGAGTTATGCATGTGCATTAGCGCTAAGTAGCACTTGGATGCTTGCCATGCCCATGCTTCTCCCTCATGGATGGACACACTCTTATACAGCACTTTCACCACATTATCTCATTTGCCTCTCTTGCTTAAACCTTCACCACCCTCCACACCATTCAGTATTCAATGTGGGACCATTGTGACAACAACAATGTGACTGCTCAAACCACAGAAGATCACAACTCGACCAACTTTTCTGCTTCATCTTCCACCCAAGATACTCCATCCAGCATTAGCACCTCGGAAAACATTGAGAAGACAAGTGGCTGATGGACTGAAAGTGAAATCACACTTCTCCTTGACTATGTTGAAGCAAATTGTGTTTTGATGACTGCACAAGCCCTCAACCTGAAGAAATCCAAATTGTGCCATGGTGAAGTCAAACGATGCTGCTCAATGTCATTACAAATGGGGTCATGTATGTTTCTTTGCTATCAACAGGGTTTTCATCATTATAGCTATGTACTACATACAAGGCAGTTTCAGAGTGGGTAAGAAGTCTGGTAGTGGCTGGAATGACTCTTATGTGGCCAATGCATGAACTGCAAGTAAAAAACAGGTATTTGAGGAATTCCTAAAGACACCCGAGGTATGAATGCAATAAGTCTCATTTGAGCTTCCCACTGATGATATAAACAGCATGCACCACTCAGGTCCTTCATGATGAGAGCGTGGCCGCATTATCGCAGAATGCAAGGTTTTATGCCTGGTGTCCAGCCTTGTGGAACACATGCTTTCAATCTGTCCTCCCACTCGGCGACAGAAATGCTCAATGCTGTCAATGCAGAGGAGGACGGGGCAGAGGATCAAGTCAGTCCTCTCGATTTGCCTATGAGTAACATGCCAGCAGCCCATGCTACTGCCTCATCTCCTCTCGTTAACCCTGATCTTGGCACCTCTTCATCTGGGGGAACATCTTCTGTTGTATCATCCTTTTCTCCACCCGATCTCAGTGCTTCCTCATCCTCTGGTGGCACAGGGCCTTTACCATCTTCCTCCCTTCCCCCATCAGTCCATCCACAGCAATCTGACACTTCTATGGGCTCAGTACATTCTATCACAATTGGTAGTGAAGCTGGTCAAAAATGCAAGCACGATGCAAGATCTATGAGTGGTATGCAGCCCCCCAGCTCCAAGTGATTGTCTAGGAGTAAGACCAATGATCTGAACCCTGTCATCATTTCCAGCGCTCTTAATTCAACTTTAAACCACATGGCTGACATGATGGAGAGGAGTCTCAATGTAACCGCTGCTACTATTACACATACTGCTCCCCTTGCGACAGCTCCCACCACCCCTTCTGCTGCCCTGCCTTCTATCGCTACTTCTCCTGTTGAGTTCCAAACTACTCAGCTCTCGTCAACCTCTTGGCCCTTTATCCAACCCTTCATCAGCATCAGCATCTCCAACAGAAATCCTTGACCAAGTAATCAGAATCATATCAGCTGACAATAGCTTCTTATCAGACAATGAATTGTTTGCGGCCTCCCTCTTCTTCACCAGTGCATGGGAAGATGCTGTTTGTGCTGCATGCACTTTCATTGCCCTTGGCAGCAACCAGGCTGTGCAACATCACTTCCTCCTTCAAGATTGCTGCTCTGCTTCCAGGAAAAGGCAAGGGCAAGGCTGTGGAAGATGACAATCATGTAATGGTGTACTAACTTTCTGTTGTAGCAACTGTTTCATGTCACTATGGCTGGTCCTTGACTCCTTGCTCATGTATGTACTGCATTGTCTTGTCTTTCGTTCCCATTGGTTTATGTCCTCTTATTCCAATCTGTATGGTTACTATCATCTCATTCATCTTGTATTGCTCTCACATATTTCTTGTGCTTGCTATGAATGTATTTTTGTGCATGGGATTGCCCTGTCAATGATGTAAACTACTTGCTAAGACAAATCATCATCACTGCTGCCTGTCTCTCCATCTGCCATGTAGTCCAAGTAGCTTTCCAACATCTCATTAGCAATATTGATCCTGCGTAGCTTAACTTCTGAATTTGCCTCATCATCATCCTCTGCAATGAAACCACTGTCATTGTCATCATAAATAGTGTTTAAAGGTCCGGTCCTATGAACTGGAAAAAGACCAAAACCAAACCAAACCAAACCAAAGTCTGGTTCGTCAGGTGGCTATTTATAGGACCGGTCTTTTGCAGTCCAGTTGCCAGTCTTTTGCTTTGAAGAATATCATTAAACCGATGAAAATCAGTTTTAACTGGTTACAACCAGTTCATATGTCACATAAGCTATTTCCCCCGATTTCCACACATAATGCCTTCAATTTTGCTCTGTGTATCATCAAAACGGTTGAGAACTGAGAGAGATATGACCAAATACATTTTGCATGAGTATTTTGTTGGGATTAAAATAACTTTGATTGTACTGCTTATACCTTGTGTTACAAAAATGTTGGGTACAATTGGACACCATCCAAGACATAAAAATAACACACATAAACATCTGTACCATGTATCTTTGATTAATTTAACACCCCTCACAAGCTGCAACTACATACTACAACTACAACTACAAACTACAAACTACAACATATAATACAATGTACTTTTGTTTTGGTCATATCTCAGTCAAATCTTGATAAAATCTGTTAAAAGTTGGACCAGTCACCAGGGAATTACAATATCCAACTGCTAATGTAACTGTTAAATGGTCTGGGTAATAGTTGCTGAGAAACATATGGGATATATTGGTACAACAAATTTTACAACAAAAAGTCAGTTTGGACTGGTTTTTATTGGTCCATGGACCGATATGGACCAGTCCTATGCAGTCCAGTTGTGGTCCATCAATATCTGGGTCAGTCCTGGACCGGTTGTGGTTGTGGTTGCCCCATTTAGACATCAAAAACCGGACTTAACCAGACCTGAAAATGCTAATCATAAATGTCAGGAGAAAAAGGTGTGTAGGCTAATTGGTATGAATCAGTGGGTATTGCACCTTCATCATGGTCAATTTCTTGAATAAAATTCTGGAGAGCACACAGAGCAGCAGGAATGCAAGCCTGAAAGGCAAGGAAATAATGAGGAGGGAGAAGGAGAATCTGAAAATGTTGCTTGAGCACTCCAAAAATATGCTCAATAACATTGCATGCCTGAGCATGATGAAGGTTGAATAATTCCTTTGCATTGGTCGGGCTATAGGATTATTATAACAAAACATTAAATACATCAGACAAGGCACATACCAAACACCTGCAGTGCCCCACTCCTGAAGATGATACTGAACACCACGGAAAGGAACAAGAAGTTCCTTGCAATGAGGATATCCTGCATCTGCAAGATAATAGAATCCTTCAGGTACTGAAAACCCTTTTGCCAATGCATCAGCCCAGACCTGAGCATCAATTGCAGAACCTTCCCAGCCTGTAAGAATGTATGTGAAGAGCACGTCAAAGTTACATATGCAGAGACAGTTCTGTGAAAGAAAGCCTTTTTGATTCTGGTAGAGATTTTAGAGAGCAGTGGGTGGAGAGAGAGGCATATGGGTACCATCAATCACTCCAAGGCATCCTTGGAAGAAAGGCCATAGTTTTCCATTATCATAAATCCTGCGAGAGACAGGATCATTGGGGGTTGAACATTGAACATATTGGCCATAAAAGGGTTGAGATGAGAAGATGATGGTCATTTTTCGAAAGTATCTGTTGTCAGATTGGTATATAGATTGTCATCACCAAATACCCACTTAGAAATCATCCTATTTGCACACTGAAATTGCTCTCCAACATGACGTATAGATAAGCCAGTGACTGATGTATAGAGAAAGATAGCAAGCTGTTCCTCAAGTGTTACATATCTAGTATCACCATGGCCCATTGACTGCAGTTCTTTGATCAGAGCATGGAAAACCTCCTTGTGAACTGTGAGTTCAGTATGAATGCGCTCAGGATGACCATGCAGCAGCTCTTGAAGCCAAGCATAGCTGGACAGGATCAATGTGTGATATGGCTCTTTCATGTGATAGCGATGATAGGTTGTCTCCTCAGCTCAAAGGCCGATACACCATTTCAACCACATTCTAATCACATCGGCTAACTCCTACGATGTCCCAGACGCAGCGCGACCCAGTCTATCAATCGCAATATCATATTGACTGTGTCGAAACATCACCAGCAACATCGATCATACCGAGAAACCACATTGCACAACCTTAGGACTACCTTGAAAGCCCCTAAGATCCCTCTAATGACCATCGAACATCCCTGATCAACTTTGAACAAACCGCGACCGCGATTGAACATCGTCAACCATCATCGAGCATTATCAATCGATATCAAGAGACTACAAGCGACATCAGGCGTCACCTTTGTTATCTAAATGGTGGAAGACCATGCGGTAGGAAGTATTCCAACTCGTGCTCAAACCTGCTGATAGTAGGTCAGCCTCATTCCAAGTCCCTATCGCATACAGAACCCACTGGACAGATTATTGCGAGACTTAGCGCAGTTTATACACAAAGGACAGTCCCTTTTTAGTTCTATACCCTTTATTACTCTTTCATCATATGATATATCTCTTTCTTGTTTGGATTCCAGTCTCCTTTTTGGCCTCGTGCCTTAACTCATATCTTTTGCCTCATGTTCTACACATGTTTCTTATACTGTTTTAGGAAGTTTCTTTTAAAACATATAAAACTCTGTAGTATCTACTTGGAAATGACAAGAAATCGTCTTCACCTATCATCTTGTATAAAGTTCTAAGAATTGGATCTATCCTCTAAACAATCGAAGCTTCTATGAGTTTTCTCGATCGATGAGAAACCTCTGCAATCATCCTCGTCCTCGATCCTCTTTCGACCCTGTCATCGTTAGGACTAGTAACCATCCTGACACTTTGTAGCCATTGGCTATAGCCTTTGTATACTATCGACCTATCAAAAGGTCCTCAGAATTCACACATCAACCATCAACAATAAACATCATTCGCCGTCGATCTTGTCAATCGTCCTCAATATCGATCGATACTCAATCGGACCACACCAAACACCTTCGTCTCCTATAACACTACCTTCACGACTAGTACCAACTAGTTATCCTCCCATAGGTTGGACCACAAACATTTGGAACGTCTCACACCCTTCCTCTGACTCATGCAAATATCATTGGTTGCCTCATTGGCTGTTTTTGGTGGTTTTCCCGGGTTGAGTATCATCATTTTTGGAGCCCACCGTGAGGGTTTCTGAATCATTTCATCGTCAGACCAATCTCAACTTCCTCGGCTTAGGCCAACACAAGCAAGAAACCTTCATATTGATACTCGCCATGCCTTCAAATCTCTTGAACAATCGGGAGATATTCTAATTCCTGTTTCCGAAGCAGAATCTACTCATCGTAGACTATTTTCTTCACCTATATCATTGCCTTCCACATCGTCATCTACTTCTTCATCATCATCATCAGCCTCTTCATTCATCCTTCCAACAACTTTGACACCTCTACCATCATTCACACAAGTTTTAACCCCTACCCCTAGAGTCATTGCATTCATGACTACACAAACCGCTATGCCAGCTTGTGGGCATTCAACCGCTCTGAAATTCAACCCTACTCAACCTCGAGAGCTCCGACGATACTTCGAAGAGCTTGAATTATTGTTCCCGACTTGCGGTGTCACTGAATCGAACCTGATGAAGAAACATGCTTGTCGCTACCTCGACATCGACTCTTCCGAACTCTGGGAATCGCTTCCAGAATATCAGCCAGGCACTTCCTTCAACAAATTTCAAACGGCAGTACATAAACTCTATCCTGGCTTGGAAGACAAATGCAAGTGGAGCATATCAGACATGGACAAATTAGTGGGAGAACAGCTGTGTGTTGGGATATTCAATGCAAACAATCTAGGAATGTATTATTGGGTGTTCTACAACATTACTCACTTTTTGCGAGCAAAGAATAGGATCTTGGAAGCTGAGCAAAGCAGAGCTTATGTTCGAGGATTCCAACCCAGCTTATGGACTCAAATTGCTCGATGACTCAAACTCAAATTCCCTGACCATTATCCCGATGATCCATATCCATTCAACGACATTCATGATGCAGCAAAATTCGTACTAGCAGGCTCTAACACATCGAACTCAGTAATCCACCAATCGACCTCTTCATTGCACTCGACATTGAACATTGGAAATATGGTCACCTTGTCACCCGGAACTATTACGATCAAAGCTGAAGATTTAAATGCAATGTTCAAAGAATTTGCTAGCACCATTGCTACACATATCGCAGGTACTAAATCTCCTCACACTAATTCAGCAGACAGACAGGCACATATCAATGCACTTCTTTGCATATTTTGTGGTTTATCAGGACATTTTATCCCTGACTGTATGGTTTGTCAGTCGTACTTGAACAAAGGAAAGTGTAAGCAAAACGCGGAAGGAAAGATCGTACTTCCAAATGGACAATTCACCCCTCAAAGTATTCCTGGCAGGTTTATCAAGGAACACATTGATGAATGGTGGAAACGTAACCCAGACGCAACACCAGCAGCCACACTTTTATTCAGCATTGCACCATCGGCACTTTTGACTTTGACTAATTCAACCTTGGCTGCGATCACTTCGATAATGGAGTCTTATGCAGTTTCTACACCGGGATCAGAAATGAAAGGCATTTATCATAACTCAACATTGACTGCTGACTCCGAGGATAGAATAGTGGCTCTCAAGCGAGAGATATTTGCACTTTGAAGTGGTTGACCATTTTTGCATCTGAACAAAGAGGTTCAAAGTTCGGTTCCAGCCACGACAATCCCCGTTCCTGCATTGTTGACATCTAATGCCCCAGTACCAGTACTATCGACATCTTCATCGACAATGGTCAACCCTCCAACTTCAACTATGGCTCCAACATCGGCATCGACTTCAACTTCTCCTGCATCGACCACTTTGCCATTGACCACCATACCACCATACCCCCAATGCAAACCTCGGTACACCCATACGCATCGGTCAGGGAGAATGCCTATTTGCCACCACACGAAAGGAACTTTGCTGGCACATCAAAGGGTAAGGAGAAAGACGGACCATTGTATGCAACACAGGCACTGGTACAGAACAAGAAAATTGCACATGATATCTTTTCGTGCTCAATGAAGATGCCAATCATCATGCTTACATTGGAAGAACTACTCTCGCTATCACCCAAGGTTCGAACAAAATGGAGAGAACAGGTCACACTGAAATGAGTACCACAAACCGGAAACAATGCAACGAACATGTTTAGTCCCAACACAATTATTGTGCCTGACCTGTACAAGACCTATATTAGCAGTCTCCGACCCAGTGAAATCCCTCAGCCTTTTGTCGTCGCTAAAGAAACTTCATCAATTAGATCAGTTATTATGGATGTCCATGGTAACAACCAGGTAGAAAGCGTCATCGATCCCAGTTCCTCGATCATTTCGATGGCCGAAGATGTCTGTCACGAACTCAGTCTAGCATACAACTCCTTGATTCAGCTTCCGATGCAGTCTGCCAATGGCACTGTAGACGAAACACTTGGTTTAGCATGCAACGTGCCCTGCAATCTTGGTGGAATCACCCTATACATGCAGATACATGTTATTCGGGACCCAGCTTACAATATTCTACTTGGATGACCTTTTGACATCTTAACAGAAAGTGTCATTAGAAACTATTGGAATGAAGCCCAAACCATTACAATATGCGACCTGAACTCAACTCAGACCGCTACCATTCCCTCGATCCCTAGATTGCACTGTCGTTGAAAAGTAGTTCGTGAGGATTTTCAGCGTTAGAGAATGAAATTTTGGAACAGTGCACTTTCATCATTTTGTTCGACTCTTCTAACTCCTCTATATTTATCAAACACACTGCAAATATCCCTGAAATCGACTCCTCCAAAGAATTGTCCGCAATGCTTTCTGACTTATATTTATCTGTGTGCGACGAGTTCCATGTTCCTCAAAACACCTCGATGGTGTTCATACCTATGCAAACTTCTTCACCGTATGTTTCCCCTTCCTCAGTTATTTCTGACAATCGCCAGTCTAGTTATTTATCAACAAAGAAGAAGTATAAACCAGTCGCACAGAAGGTCCGTCCAATCATGGCTGAACTACCCGATCAATTTCGAATTATTCGACACATTGAGGGTGATCCCCTCAAAGACATGCCTCCACTAAATCCCCATCTTCCGATATTCAAACCAACTCCTCGATATAACCTCAAATGCAAAAACATCATTGATCAAAATCATCCAGGCAATTTTCTATGGCCTCAAGAACGAGATCTCATACATGACTTCATTCGAAACCAGCAAGTGGGGTTTGCATGGACCAAAAATGAACGAGGAAGGTTTTGACCAGATTTCTTCCCCCCTATCGAGTTCCCAGTCGTCCCTCACACTCCTTGGGTCAAATGCAATATCCCCATACTGCCTGGTTTGTATGAACAGATCTGTGAGATGCTGAAAGAAGATTGAAGCAGGAGTCTACGAGTCGTCGAACTCATCATACCAATCGCGATGGTTTTGCGTTGTGAAGAAAGATGCAAAATTGCTCTGAATAGTCCACAGTCTTGAGCCACTAAACCAAGTTACAATTCAGCACTCAGGTGTCGTCCCGATCCCCAAGCATTTAGCCGAACAGTTTGGAGGACACACTTGTGGTGGGATGTTGGATTTATATGTTGCATTCAACGAAAGGCTTGTAGCTGAATCTTCTCAAGATCTAACAACTTTCCAGACCCCATTTGGTGCACTTCAAATCATCACCCTACCGATGGGTTGGACAAACTCAGTTCTGATCTTACACAACGACATCACTTTTATCCTACAACCTGAAGTCCCTCATATCACGATCCCTTATATCAATGACACACCAGTGAAGGGTCCAAAATCAGAATATCGAATGATCGGTGGGTCTTACGAAACGATTGCTGACAACCCAGGCATTTGATGATTCATATGGGAGCATTTCAAGAACCTGAATCGCATCATCCAGTGCATGAAGTATTGTGGTGGGACATTCTCAGGACCAAAGTTATTCGCTTGTGTCCCTGAAATAATTGTTTTAGGTCATTGATGCAATATTCAAGGCCAAATGGCTGACCCGATGTGTATCGATAAGATTCAGAAGTGGGGTCCATGTCATACGCTCATGGAAGTTAAGGTGTTCTTAGGAACGATTGGAGTTTGTCGAATTTTTATTCAGAGCCTGAGTTTCACACATCGAGCAGCTGTGCTAATCAACCTCACTTGAAAAGATGTGCCCTTTGAATTTGGCCCATCTCAGGTAGCAGTGCAAGAAGATCTCAAGCAAGCGCTCCTAAACTCACCAGTGATTCGAGCAATCGACTATACCTCAAACACCCCAGTCATCCTTGCAGTCGACACATCAAGCATTGCGATCGGCTATTTCCTAGTGCAATGCGACTGCGATAACCCTCGAAAATGATACTACAGTTGATTCGGCTCAATCACACTCAACGACCATGAATCCCGATTCTTGCAACCAAAACTCGAACTTTATGGTCTATATCGAGCTCTTGGTGCACTTCATTTATATTTGATAGGGGTGCAAAACCTTATCATTGAGGTCAATGCAAGGTATATCAAAGGCATGCTCTCAAATCCCGATATCGCACCTAGCGCTAGCATCAACCGATGGATTGTTTCCATTCTAATGTTCCACTTCATGCTAGTTCATGTTGCATGTATGCACCATGGGCCGGATGGTCTTTCACAATGTCCTCGACAAACCGAAGATGACAATATTGAAGTAGAAGAAGAGTTTGGTGACTGGATCTACAAACTACATGGTTTCATTCACCAAATCAACCCAATCTCAATTCAACCTTTCCCCTCTCACACGACTTATCCCACTTTTGCCCAAGCCTCAGATTTCAGTAAAGGGGAGGATGTTTCATACAAAGACATACCTCAATCAGACAAAGCAAAGAAAGAAGACGAATGATTGCTGCTCGTTCATAGATGGTTAGACGATATGGTGCGACCCCAAATCTATCAGACACTGAGTATGCTACCTTCGTGCGATATTGCACCGAGTTCTTCATAGTTTCTGGAAAACTCTGGCAAAAAGATCGTCATGATTCCAGAACATCGCATTGATATTATCCAGCCATCACATGACCATATTGGACACAAAATGATCTTTGCCATGAAGTCTCACGTCGCCCTATGATTTTGGTGGCCCAACCTGAAAGCCAATATTGCATGGTACATCCAAACGTGCCATTACTGTCAGTTGTGACAGACTCGAAATCTCCTTATTCCACCAATCATTGCCACCCCCGCCCCTCTATTTGGAAAAGTCTACATCGACACAATGCACATGCCACCTTCTGGCAGATATCGCTATATAGTACAAGGTCGATGTTCGATATCATTACTGGCTGGAATTCAGGATGCTTCGCAATGAAACAGCAAAGACCATCGGCAATTGGATCTTCGAAGAAATCATTTGTCGATGGGGCTTGCTTTATGAGATCATTACTGACAACAGCCCAGCATTTCTTGCTGCTCTTGAATACTTGGCAAAGTGATATCATATCAATCACATTTGGATAAGTGGCTACAATTCTCGTGCCAATGGCCTTGTCGAATGACACTTCGACATACAACAGTCACTCTACAAGGCCATTGATGGTGATCAAACTCAATGGTCAGTTGGGACCTACTTGGTCTTTTGGGCAGAACGGGTAACAGTTCGAAAACGAATGGGCTGTTCGCCCTATTTTGCAATCACAGGTTCTCATCCACTCATCCCTCTCGACATCTCAGAAGTGACATATCTACAGCCGCCACCCAACTCGATACTTTCCTCCACCGATCTCATTGCCCGACACGCTATCGCACTACAGAAATGCTTGACCAATCTCAAAGTACTCTACTCTAGAGTCTACACCGCTCGACAAGAAGCTGCAAAACGCTTCGAAGAAATTCACAGCGAACGATTCAAGACTACAATTTTGAAAAAAGTGACCTCGTACTCATGCAAAACACACAGATTGAGAAAGCCCTTAATCGAAAAATGCGAGCTCGATATCTCGGTCCACTCATTGTTATCACATGAAACTACGGTGGTGCTTATATTCTTTGCGAGCTCAATGGTTCAGTTCTTCATCGACCAGTAGCTGCTTTCCGAGTTCTACCCTATCTAGCATGAAAATCAATTCCCCTTCCTCCGAACTTCTTCGAACAACATCGGATGTCGATGGAGACATCAATGAAGGCATTCCTGACCTCGATGAAGACAAATCGACCATTTTTCTTTTCTTTTTCTTACTTGCGATATTGAAACAAACTCTCAATCTTATAACAGTGTACTATTACAAGTCACAATATCGTTTGAAACATGTTTGCACAAGCTCGACAGGGTTTTTCGGCTATGAAAAAGTTCTGAGCCTTTTCCCTATGTCTTGTTTTGATAACTCGTCCATCTTACTTTCTTTTTCTTTTTCTCTCCTATGTTTCTTTGCACATATCTTACATTTCTTGGCTGTGAGTATACACGATATTTTGCATTTCAAACTTATTTCACTCAGACACAAGAAAAACAATAAAATTAAAACAATAAAACAAATGTCTACTGGGATTCCTCCCACTTCCTCTCCAACACCTCGATTTCCTCCATCAAAACCTCCACCTCTAGCTTTTTCCGCACCAGGACTTCCGCGAGATATCGACGACGGAGTCTTGCTGCGTCATCTCATCCTCCACTGCCATCAATGCCCCCTCGACCAGACCCACGACCTCGGGTTCGACTTCTCGCTCTCTAGCTTTCCCCTTCCCCTTCCCCTTGTCCTTCTCAGCTGACTTTGTCTTCGCCTTCACCGTTCATTTTGGGTGCTCATTGACTTTCAAGGGCCTGGCCTCCGCGTTTTGGATGGGCTGGATAGCCCAGATGTGTACCGCTAAGTAATCATACAGATTAGCAATTGTACTGGTTATCGAGAAGAATCACTTACTATGTCGGAAATTTCCGGATGGCATTATAACCTCACCTAGATTATATGTGGATTATCACTCCCTCTCAGCTAGTATACTGGGCCCTAATGTGGAAAATCTATTACCTACATATGTAAACTACATTATTGAACTGAACCTGAGACTTGGTAGCTAGCTTAACATCAGTTCTGAGTGTCAATTTTAATGGGTTATGGCGGTTACGTGGGTCACATGGGTCATATTAGGTTATACTGCATTACATAATTTTGTGACATATGTCTTGGAGTCGACACCTCCATTGACTCCTCAGTAACCTTTGTAGCTCATTGAGAGCCCGCCTTTCTCCTCGATTTGCCTCAACAGAGTCCTCGCCTCGACACTCCCTCCCAGTAACACCCCTGAAGCCCTTGAGTGCATTGCTTGCACTTTGGGGTGCCCTCCTCAACGATACACTCCTGTGATGTGACGTCCTCAATCCTGTGCAACGATCACACTAAATCAAAATCAAAAGCCTGATTAGTTTGAACAATATCGACATCAAAGGAAGACTTACTGGCCCATGGAAGGTGATCAAGTCACCTTCCTCCAATCGCACCCGCTTTGCGACCATGGGCTCCTGATCGAGCTTGTCCTCACCCCTCCTCCTCCTCATCCATCTCATCTGCCTTCCTCTTCTCGACGATTTGCTCAACAACCGGTAAGTCATCAACCAGATGTTCCTTGTCCGTGGCCTCATCCCAATTGATAGAGAGATGCATCACCTCGAGCGCAGCCATACGATCGCGGAACTCGTCTATCAAAATGCTTTTGGCACGAACCTCGGCCAAGAACACTCAATGCGCCTCAACCAGTGCGTCCCATCACTCCTCAATCCTCTTTGCTTTGGCCTCAATGGCCACTTGCTGAGCCATTCACTCTTCCTCCTTCCGCCTCTCTTCCTCAATTGTCCTCGAATACTCCTCAAAAAGATACTTCCCACCCCACAAAACCCAATCCTCACGAGCAAAAGGTGCAAACAGGCTAGTCACCTCGTCTAACATTGCCTGCACATGGTCGTCATGTGCCTCATCGAATGATCCGATCAAATCATCATATTCAGCCTATCAACGAGGTCAGGAAGCAGATTGAATGAAGGAAAAGGAAAAACACACCATTTTTTCACAGAAGTCACAACCCCACACCTCGAAGTCGAGGTCTTCGGCTTTGCCAGCCTTGGGCATCGATTTTGCTTGATCAAGAATAGGAATGGTGAGTTCAGCAAGGATAGACATGCTGTCGAGGTTTTGAAGAGAACGATGAAGGAGATCGAATAAGAAGGAGAAAGGTTCGAACCACGATGCGCCTTAAATCAACAATCAACAATGTCACATGACCTGGTTATCTCAGCTTGACTGACTGGGATGGTCAGAATTTCAGTAAGGGGGAGGATGATAGGTTGTCTCCTCGGCTCAAAGGCCAATACACCATTTCAACCACATTCTAATCACATCGGCTAACTCCTATGATGTCCCAGATGCAGCGCGACCCAGTCTATCGATCATGATATCATATCGACCGTGTCAAAACATCACCAGTGACATTGATCGTACCGAGAAACCACATCGCACAACCTTAGGACTACCTCGAAAGCCCCTAAGATCCCTCTAAACGACCATTGAACATCCCTGATCAACTTTGAACAAACCACGACCGCGATCGAACATCGTCGACCATCATCGAGCATTATCAATCAATATCAAGAGACTACAAGTGACATCGGGTGCTGCCTTCATTATCTAAATGGTGGAAGACCATGCGCTAGGAAGTATTCCAACTCGTGCTCAAACCTGCTGATAGTAGGTCAGCCTCGTTCCAAGTCCCTATCGCATACAGAACCCACTGGATGGATTATTGCGAGACTTAGCGCAGTTTATACACAAAGGACAGTCCCTTTTTAGTTCTATACCCTTTATTACTCTTTCATCATATGATATATCTCTTTCTTGTTCAGATTCCAGTCTCCTTTTTGGCCTTGTGCCTTAACTCATATCTTTTGCCTCATGTTCTACACATGTTTCTTATACCGTTGATGATACTCAACCTGGGAAAACCACCAAAAACAGCCGATGAGGCAACCGATGATATTTGCACGAGTCAGAGGAAGGGTGCGAGATGTTCTGAATGTTCGTGGTCCAACCTATGGGAGGACAACTAGTTGGTACTAGTCGCAAAGGTAGTTCTATAAGAGATGAAGGTGTTTGACGCAGTCCAATGGGGTATCGATCGATATTGAGGACAATCAATGAGATCGACAACGAATGAGTTTTATTGTCAATGGTCGAAGTGTGAATTCTGAGGACCTTTCGATCGGTTGATAGTATACAAAGGCTATAGCCGATGGCTAGGAAGTGTTGGAATGGTTGCTAGTGCTAGCGATCAGAGGATTGAAGGAAGATCAAGGACGACAATGGTCGCAGAGGTTTCTCATCGATCGAGAAAACTTGTAGAAGCTTAGATTGTTTTAGAGAATAGATCGGATTCTTAGAACTTTATACTTCATATGAGACGAATGGTGAAGACAATTTCTTGTTATTTCCAAGTAGATACTACAGAGTTTTATATGTTTTAAAGAAACTTCCTAAAATGGTATGAGAAACATGTGTAGAACATGAGGCAAAAGATATGAGTTAAGGCACAAGGCCAAAAAGGAGACTGGAATCTGAACAAGAAAGAGATATATCATATGATAAAAGAGTAATAAAGGGTATAGAACTAAAAAGGGACTGTCCTTTGTGTATAAACCACACTAAGTCTTGCAATAATCCATCCAGCAGGTTCTGTACGCGATAGGGACTTGGAACGAGGCTGACCTACTATCAGCAGGTTTGAGCACGAGTTGGAATACTTCCTGGTGCATGGTTTTCCACCATTTAGATAACAAAGGTGGTGCCCAATGTCACTCATAGTCTCTTGATATCAATCGATAATGCTCGACGATGGTCAATGATGTTTGATCACAGTCGTGGTTGGTTTGAAGTTGATCGGGGATGTTCAATGGTCATTTAGAGGGACCTTAGGGGCTTTCGAGGTAGTCCTAAGGTTGTGTGATGTGGTTTCTTGGTACGATCGATGTCGCTGGTGATGTTTTGATGCGGTCGATATGATATCGCGATCGATACACTGGGTCGCACTGCGTCTGGGACATCATAGGAGTTAGCTGATGTGATTAGAATGTGGTTAAAGTGGTGAATCGGCCTTTGAGCTGAGGAGACAACCTATCACCATTTCAGGAAGTTTCTTTTAAAACATATAAAACTCTGTAGTATCTACTTGGAAATGACAAGAAATCATCTTCACCTATCATCTCGTATAAAGTTCTAAGAATCGGATCTATCCTCTAAACAATCGAAGCTTCTATGAGTTTTCTCGATCGATGAGAAACCTCTGCAATCATCCTCGTCCTCGATCCTCTTTTGACCCTGTCATCATTAGGACTAGTAACCATCCTGACACTTCGTAGCCATTGGCTATAGCCTTCATATACTATTGACCTATCAAAAGGTCCTCAGAATTCACACATCGACCATTGATGATAAACATCATTCGCCGTTGATCTTGTCGATCATCCTCGATATCGATTGATACTTGATCGGACCACGCCAAACACCTTCATCTCCTATAGCACTACCTTCACGACTAGTACCAACTAGTTATCCTCCCATAGGTTGGACCACGAACATTCAGAACATCTTGCACCCTTCCTCTGACTTGTGCAAATATCATCGGTTGCCTCATTGGCTGTTTTTGGTGGTTTTCCCAGGTTGAGTATCATCAGCAAAGAATTAGATGCATGAGGTTGGCAAGAGCAGTGACAACTGTAATGTGATTGCAAAAATAATGCTGCAATGTAAATGCATTCTTGCTTGGGCTGAATCCATTGCGATAATGATTTAGTTGTTATCTACACGATGCACCTGATGAGAATTCAAAGTCCGAGGGCAATGGCAATGGGAAACCCAGCAGATACAAACATGTTACTTTGGGAATCAGAAATTTTCCGCACAGCTGAACGGGCTCTTAACACCTATCTTAGGAATTTCTCTACACCAATTGGTCAAAATCTTCACATCCTGAAGAAAAAGGAGTACATGACCTTTATCTCATTTATTTCTGCCCCATTTACAGTGTAAGTGTTCATGCTTCCTTTGCAATCATCTGTCATGGTTGTCATCAACAATTACCTAGGTCCCACCCTCTATCAGTGCTTCCGCTCCTGCTCCTGCTATCAAGCCATGACTGGAAATCAAAGACAAGGATGAAAAGACAGATGATGAGAAAGAGATGGGAGCCAAAGCTACAACAAATGAAGCACCCTTCTCAACCTCCTTAAACCAACCCAACTCAAACCCTACCATCTATCCTAACAGCATGCAACTGTCCATGTTATTTTATCTCTAAATGATTATTAATAAATTTCTATAGAATGTGATATCTATCTCGGTGCATACTATGACCCCCATCTTTTACCAGACTATGGTGGAGAGCTGTTCCATCTCAACCAGGCAAAGCTTGTCCAACACAATGTCAGAGACATCAATAATCAACTAATCCCTCCCTGGAAATACTATGAGGAACTCCATCCTGGCACGATGGTGCTCTGCAACATCACAATGCACATCTATCAATTTAAAAATCCAAAGCAAAATAAGGCTCGCAAAGTAAGCTATTTATCTCATCCCCACTATGGCCATCACTAACCTTGCAAAACAACAGGTGTTCAAGCTCAACGCTGAAAATATCAAAGTGCTTGCAAAATCTGATCATCCCATTGAACCTCATCATCAGCCTGTTCTACCTAAACCCATGTCACCCTCCTCCAAATCTCAATCTATTTAGTACCAGCATACTGCATCTGATGATGCCTTTACATCTCTCAATGTCACTGACAAAGGTCTTCCCCAAGACCTCATGGATATCAAATGGCTTCCTAGCAGTCCTGAAGAACCTGTGTCACCATCTGCTGAACCCGATGAGCATGCCACCAGCAAAACCAAGGCAAAAGGCAAACAGAAAGCATAACTCAATCAAATCCATATCACCATCTTCCTAGCATGTTATTAAATCTCTTTTTGAATGCTGCCTATATATACTTATTAATATTCTCAACATCATATTAAACTTCTGCTATATGTATTTGTACTGTACTAGTGTTCAATAGTAATCTAATCATGCCTATGCAACCTGACCTTGTCAATGGACATCGCAAAAATAAAATAATGCTAAACAATAACTGATGAACATCAACCAAAGATAAATGATCATTCACTCACCCAAACAATAGGTACTGAGAACATATTTTGCTGTGAAGCAAGCAACACACGACAATGAACAAAATCTCCAACCACAAGCTCACAGTTTGACATCCGATGATTTACACACTGTAAATGTTCATCCACCGTCTTTGCCCCCTGTGCCAGCATGAAACTATTGTCCACTAAATGCAAATGCACCATCTCATATGGGCACACATATACAACCACATGGTCTTCCCCATCCATTTCTTCTACCCATCATGTGACCTCTGGATGTTGCTAATAAAATGTACCATAAGAGGTGCAAGGAATTACAGGGAATGCACACACAATACAAAGGGCTCAATCCACACTGAGATCAGCAAGCTTGACCTTCTCCAACACCAAAACTTGTTGCCACCAAAACAAATTTGTAACAGCCCCACATAACGATGGCTTTCCTAGCAACAGAACAGGCCCCCCCTGGTCAAAATGCATTGGCTTAACCTCACCAGTAATACTGAAAATCTGAGCTGTCGAAACATCATTGCCAAAAAAGATGGACATCCTGTCACTAAACACAGAGCCTCGCCTGAAATCCTGTTCATAAAGGGCTTGACCTAGTGGTAAAAACAACAATTCAGCTAGTGTTTGGGGAATTTCACATGAGACCTAATTGACCCGGTAAATTAGCTCTTGAACTAGGTGGCACCTAATTTGCCCATGTATTTTAGTGCTAATTAGCGTAAATTTCATTTTGGCTAATTTTGTATGAAACTCTGGAGGATGCCTGTGCACACTGGCAAGTGCAACAACATTAGGTCCACTGGCATGCTCTGGAAGGAGCTCGTGAACCCACCACAATCTCAGGCTCTCAGTTGATAACAGCTTCTTTGAACCCATTCCACATCTGGATTGAAGCTGTTGAAATTGTATGGAGATGTTTCCAATGTGATTGGTATATGGGAGATCAGAGCAGAGGATGCTGATTTGCTCACCAATCAGCATGGTGAATGTTATGTGACAGTACTTTGTACTTTTAGATGACTGTTGACATCTAGATCTGGGATAGTAAAAAAAAAACCAGCTTTTTTTCCAACTTTTCCCCCAACTTTTGATACCTCCGAGTTGTTGAAGTCACTCAGACCCACATTTTTGAGAATCGTTCAAACTGTTGGTATGGGGCTAATTTACCCTGATTGACCTGGGGTTTTTGGCAAAAGTGAAATTGACGCTAATTTACCTAGGCTAATTAACCGCTAGCTAGTTAGCTTTGTCTAATTCCCTGAACACTAAATTCAGCCACCTCAATCACAGGCTGATAGACATCATCATCGTCATAACAAGATAAGCTAAGTCATTCCACAGTCATCCAATAAACTGGCAATATTCAACCGAAACATCCCAACACATCACTTTTCCACCCCACTTCATCTAACCTCCGCTTCAAAGTAGCTAGTAGCAGTCTGCCGCCATGCTACCCGATTATTACTTACTACATTTGGTGTGTGCCCATATCATTCATGTTTTTCTCAATGTTTCTCATTGTTGCTCAATATTTGTGGTCACAAATAGGGTCGTTTCATTCACAGTAGACGAAAGTGATTTCAAAATGTTTTTTTATTCCCAGGAGCACATGTGCCCAAATTCTGATCACACACTGTGACACATTTTTGGAACCCCTTTCAAGCCCATTCGTCCTGTGTGGACTTTGAAATAAATAAGTAGCTATATCCCAATCAATTTAAGGGACTGAATGTTAAATTGAACTAAATTCAGAATTTGCCATGCCTCACTTATTTCGGCCAACACCCGCATCAGCAGTGCCATCGGCACATTGATGGTAGAGCAGCCACACTGTGTTGCCTCGTGTTGCATGTTGGAAACATGTCCATAGTATTCTGCTCGACACCAGAGGGCAGTGGCAGCTGTACCTAGTCCCCCTTTTCTTTTATAATCCATGTTTTCCTTATTTTGTATAGTATGAATTGGATTTGTAGCCTTGTAGGCCTTAAAGTGTATTGAAAAACAGTGGATTGTACAGAAAACCTACAACTAGTACAAGTCATGTGGGGAGAATATTAGCAAGAAAAAACAGCTTCTGGCCTTGACTCGTGCCCAGATGAGCAGGTTCTCGACGATTTGATCAACAGCTGTCATACTGCCCAATTCGTGTGAAAATAATGTCAATGTGTCAGCCGAATAATTGGGGGCACTGTTACCCAAGCTTAAATCGAGCTCGGCTGCTCTAAATCAAACTCGGTTGCCCTAAATCAAACTGATGGTGAGCCGAGTTTCCTTAAATCAAGCTTAAATTGAGTCTAAATTGAATCAGTTCACATTAAATTGACCGGGAATAAGTTACTTAGCACTCAAAATCAAGCTTATGGCTGCAAACCAGTGGTGTAAAGTGTCATGTTCAGCCATATCTGCCTATCAGAGGTTCACAATGGATTGGAAAGCACAGTATGATTTGAGACCTGCAAGTAAATAGGGGATACATTGGATGGACAGTCTGCTACTCTCTACTGGCTACTCTAGGCTGCCATCTTGCGATGTGACGTGTATCCGAGGAACTGCGCGTGGGCGATGTTTGCCATCAGACCCTGACACCAAATAGCCGAGGCCGCCATGATGGCTGCTTAGTCATCCGATCACCTTAAAATGTTCAGCATAAGTGAGGTAATTATTTAGATGATAAGAACAGGAAACAAATAAAAAATGGCTTACCTAGGGCCAAAACAGTAGTAGACATTGTTTGGGCCTCCATTGCATTCAAAATAACATGTTTGCCACCCTGGGTGAAACATTTAGCATGGTGGAGTGGTGGTGGAGTGGTGGTAGTGGTAGAGCCTTGATAGAGAGGTGAAGGCAGCAGCATCTGATGAGACAAAGAGATGGGAGTGGACAGGAGGATGAGGTTGATGGGAATGCTAAACTTGACAATTTTCTATCAAATTCAACATACATGTGACTTGACATTAGGGCAGGGTTACTCAACTTTGCACAAAGATGAAAAGCAAAGAACTGTGGGAACTAACCTGGCCAGCCAGATTAGTTCCCGTGGTTCTTTGTGGTTTAACAGCAGTGGATCCTAGAATCTAGTGCTATATCGAGCACTGTTGTCATTATGGGCACTATGGGCACTATGTCATTCGGCATGTTTGCTATGTGTGCTATGAATTGACATGGGAAAGACTCTGACATTACTGATGAATCTCAGTTCATTTTCTTTTTGAGTGTATTCATTATTTTAAATACTTGATTCGACAATGATTCAAACTGTATGATGCATAGGTTGAATATTGGGCAGGGTCAGGAACAACACCAAGCATAAGATCAACCAAGAGGCAGAATAAATCATACCATTGTACAGCAGGTGCTTTGGAGCCCAATTCACAGCCTTCGAGCACCCCCTACAACTGACCTGACCATTCAAAAGTTCAACAAGAGTTCAATGTCAAAAAACTGATGTGCTGGATTTGGATCCCGACACCCCCTTGAGGGAGGCATACATCCAATGTAGAGGCATGTCAAACACAATTCAATTATATATAGATACCAAGTAGCAGATGGCACAGTGGCAGCAGCAGGAAGTTTAAAATTTGGGCAACATACCAATAGTTTAGCCTAGCGCTGGATATCGATGAGACTCGAAGGTGGTTGTGTGGATGTTGTGTAAGCCAGAATCTCAGCACAAATCGATTCTGAGTCAGCCAATCTTCCTTCCCTTCTTGGCTAGGTCATTGACTGTGCATGAATTATGGGTTTCAAAATGCCAGAGTTTCAAATGCCAGAGTTTCAAAATGCAGTTTTTGAAGGGATTGCTACAGAAAAACAGCTGATCTTTGCTAGGATATATCACCTATATACTACTCCATTATAGATCACAAAAAAAATTATGAAGTTCTATTGTGCTTGCTTTGCGATATTGCCAATATTACAAGAGAGTACTCAAAATCTGATTAAAACAGTCCCGGCTTTAAGCATCACTGAGCAGAAAACTGCAAAACTTCAAGATGTCATCTACGTATGTCATTACAGCCTCGTCTAAAATTGTAGAGCATTCGGAGCAACGAGAGGGAAGAGATACTGAAGAAAGATTGAATTTGCTTGACAAAGTGTGCTTGACCCCGATCATATTTTAAAGTCCGCCAATCCAAGGCGTCGTAGCAAGCAGCGGCGGAGATACAATCGGCTGCAAGAGTCAGCGTGACGATCCGTGACGAAAGTTTTGAAACTCCCAAAAATTGGGACTTGCACACTCGGCTTTCTTCCGACACAACTACCCCCTCACCTTATACTGAAGTGACACTTAAGGGGGCTAGTTCATATATTATCACGTCGACTCCAAAAGTCCGATTGGCAAAAGGTGCTTCCGATGTTTTTTTATTCATGATTTGGTAAAAGTTTTGAAACTCCATGATAGTATCAGTCACTAATGGGCATGTGTGGTACATATGCGTCCTATCCCTTTCCCAACCCCTTCAACAACTTTTCGACGAGCATCAACAACCCTCTTGGTGACACGCGTCACGAAGTCCTGATCAATCTATACACCGTGTCAGCGGTCAAAGTCGATCCGAAAGCGTGCCAGATATACTGACCCCCATCATTACGAGACTGCCACACGAATCTGCAAGAACTTTACGAACGTCAGCAGACACCTCCCCCTCTGCCCTTTTAACGAGCTCAGAAGAAATCTCTCGTAGTGCATCAACAGCGTTGGTACGCAGGGACTTGAAGTTGGAAACGAGCTGGAGAAGGATGAAAACCCTGCTGCAAGTGTGAGGATAATGAGAACTTACAGCGCCGAGCTTGTTGACCTTGACCACCGAGGCAGCTTTGAAACGCATTGTCTCAACGACAAACAATACGAAGGCCTACTTTACAGTCAGTGTCAATGATTCTAATCTAACCGACGAAGGGCCATACCTCTTGCGCAAGAGTAGCAACATGGAGTATTGATGATGCTGAAGAGTCGTTGGACATGGTCAAAAGACGTTCTTTGATTTCTATAGAAATTTTACTGAACACAGGAACACCGAAAGAGACGAGATTTCCTCACCATCAAAGAACTTGAGAACAAGCTCCGATGGCTCTGTAACAGCGGGGGGTTCTTCATCCTTCTTTCCATTGCCATTCGTAGGCGATCCGTTAAGGATTGTGAGATCTACGCCTTTCCATGGATGACCGATTTTCAGGTCCGAATGTTTTGCCGCTTCTGCGAGCACGACCGCTGGCGGTGGTCGGGCATAATCGTGATATGGCTCCAGCCAGTTGGCCAGCTCATTGGCGTAGTTGGCAAACGACAGCTCATCTGAAGTTAGCTGCAGATAAATGCGTCAAGTGAGGTATAGTTGAACGGGGGGCAATTTCCCACCTCCGAAAGCTCCTCCTCATTTCTTTGCATAAGACGCTCTCTTAAGGAAGGCCATTTGTCAGGGCCTGGGCTTTGTTTCGGCCGATCTCCTATGAGTATTTTCTCTTCAACTGTGTCATCTAGATCACTGCCCTGCTGGAAGACTCGGATATATATTTTGAGGAAGGTCAAAAGCCATCCGAGCTAGGGGTGACAGCGGTGAACATAGATAAACAAAAAACAGACATTGAAGTCGACATACTCCTTCACTTCTCCCAAACAACTGTGTCTGTATATTCAAGCTCTCCACATTCTTGGGCTGGTAATTGGCGAGAATGCTAAAATCCCGGTTATCATGATGTACTGTCATAGGTACATCAATATTCTGTGCCCGGGAGTTGTCAGTCCTCTTGCTCACATCGATCAAAAATGAATTTGAGTTCGATAAGCTCCATATCAATAATATCAGGCGAAATTGGTTCATGAGTAATACGCATCCGAAGATGCTCCATTTTCACCACGTCACGTTGGAATGAATTCTCTAGTTGATCTTCGAATGCGATAAATTCGGGGATCTGTAGATGATGAGCAAACACTAGGAAGATACAAAATATGTCATTGTTACCTGAGAATATTTTTCTGACGTGAATGCTCGAACAATGAAGTCGCCAGTCTGAGATCCTCAGTCAAGAAAGGTACTTTGGATTTAAATTTTATTACCTCCTGCGAGTTGCTTAAATATATCTGCGCTGATTCGAGGCACTCCGTAGCAAATGTGAGATCACCCGTGGCAGCTAATGAGAAAGTCGAAGCTCGTGAAAGTATAAAATGAGAAAGTGTCTCATGCTGGATTTGTTTAACATTCATGGCACGATAGTGCTCCAAAGCCAACGATGGCGCACCTAGAAGAGAAATGCCTTCAGAAGTGAAGACAACTAATGACACACATCCTTACCCAGCAGACGGTACAACCGAATAAGGATTAATCGAATTTGGAATGATTGTTTACTTCTGACTAACGCGAACTCTAGTAGAGTCACAGCTTGGAGCAGGTATTTTTCATCTGATGTCAGCCTCCAAATGTTGACCAGCACATTTCCTGTTAGAATAACGAGATCATCGGCAACTTGAAGTTCAGTAGATGGTAGATTTTCCCCGAGCTTGAGACCCTCCAAATATTGTTGGGTATATAGGGCTACGCGGTCAGATTCCGCTTTTATGGTGAGATCTGGAGTTCTAAGGTTGTACCGCAATAGTTTGTAAGAATTCATAAGCCGTCGAAGTTCGTTAGGGGTCGTCTTCCAGTACCATATCAATAGCTAGCTGAAGTTGGACATGGGGGTGGCTTACGAAGGTTTGGGAAACGGATTCCAAGTATGCCGTCCACTCCGAGAGTTCATTTTCCTCCAAATCAAGATATGGTTTGAGATCCTCGAAACAACATGCCTTGTCACCGACTTGAAGGAAATACTGCTTCATCAAAGCAATCCTTCGTCCCGAATCTTGTGTACCACATCCCATAAAACAGTGTCATATAGATACAAAGAATCACTAACCATTGCTCAGTCTATGGCTTCGCGCACGATTCTCCAGCTCTAAAAGGGCAAGTAGAGCGGACCGATCTTTCTGACCATCCTCCTCAGCTAGCGTTGTAAGAAGATTCTGAGTATCAGCTATACGCTTAGAGTATTCTGCTTTCACGTGTTCAACGTTATCGTGATTTTGAGATGGAGTAGAGTCAGGGAAAGTGGCATCAAGGACGGAAAGGAATTCGAGCCAATTTCGATCACTGTTGAACCCATATCAGCAAGAAAAATCACCACTGTATAATGGCTCCCTGGCTTTTTATCCACGATCCTTTGTCTTGCCAGCTCCCCTTCGTCCCTTGTCATGCCACGCAATCGCCAAATATTCCGTCTGACCTCGTTACATGACAGGCTTGTTGCACAGATATTCATGCCGACATCGCTACTCAAGAGTTTGTAGGCATCATCATAAAGTTCTAATTCGCGCAAAATGGAGAGGTGAAGGTAAAATCGGTCGGCATTGAGGTAAGAAGGTGTTGGGGAGGAAGTTATGATCCTGTGGGCGAGTTTATAGAGGAGCGTCCGCATGTCAGCGGATATTCCCACTTCCTTGGCCTTGCATGCGGTAATCAGGGAACGTCGAAATTCCGCTGAGGGCGGACCATACCTGGAGAACAGCGCTCAACACACTCCAGTACAGATATCGATCTTCTTGGAATTGTTTATACATCCGCGTTGCAACCTGTGAAGCATCCTTAGCGAAGCACCTTGTTATACCAAACTCCAACAGTTTCAAGCTAACACATAGCCAAGGTCTCTCCCCAAATGCTTGAATGAAGAGCGGGTACAAATGAGAAGAAGTGGACCGCCATACCTGTTGAGCTGATTTCCAATTGCTACCACGAACATTCGCGAAAAAAGTTTGTGCTCCAAGTTCCTCGTTAGTTGGCTGCTGCTTATAAGCATCTTCGAACATCACGACCATGTCCTTGTCTGTCCCAGTCATGGATTACAGCTGAAGAATCTGCACAGAATGTTGGACACGACATACTTCGACCAAGACCTCGTAAAACATGCATCATAGCTGTCAACACAGCATTGTTAGTTGGGCGCGAATCAAGAACCTCGTCGCAGATAAGTAAGGACTCCTCAATCTTCTGTGACCTGACCAACGCGAGAGCTTTCAATGCCTGGGCAATACGTGAATCTAAAGTCCAAGGGCATGCAACAGTCGGGTACTTTTATCAGCTCGTTTTTAGGATGCTTTTTCAACAGTTTGTTGCATGAAACGATTGCAGACTTGTTTGAACCAGTGTCAAGGGCGTCTAAAGGCGCGTTAAATAGTGCCAAAATAGACGACATAGATAGCCTACCGTAGATGGGACGTATTTGACGGTCAAGAGCAGTTGACATTCGTGAATTGTACAGGAGATGGTATCTCAGAGATGAAATATTTTGTAGCGACAATGAAGGCTGATGATTTTTTGACCGGCAACCCGGAATGGAAGTGTCATGAATCCGAAGTTCTCCGTATAACTTGGAACAATTTCAAGTACGTTGGCGTTGACATCTTAACCAGTCGACGCTCGTTAACGCCCAGTTCCAACTTCAGTTCTGCGGTTCCTCTTCCCTTTCTCCTGAAAAATGGCTCCAGTATTGCTATCACGGTATGTCTCTGTGCCAGCTAAGTACTTGGCTAATACTGTTCCCTTTCATAGTTACCTTGACCCTTTCCTCGGAGTTTTCACTGGGTTTTTTGCGTATTATCTCTATGAGACGCACCCACGCACAACCGTTCCACCAGACCAGAGACTAGCTGTCCTGGTTAAATGGAAAATAACCAAGTATCAACAGCAGAGAGCAGAACGACTACGTGCTATGGATGAGGTGGCTCTCTCTCAGGGCTCTAAATGATCTTGGTCATGCGCTCCTTGCTTCATGTATCTAACACCTCTGTATGAGACACTTCCCTACGTTCCCATATCAGAATGATGATTGACATGTAACAAAACGAATCTGATCTGGCCCAAAAAGCTCAACGAATGTCGTTATAACAGCGATGGAAAATTCACCCAGACCTCATGGACAATCATTGAACAAATCGGAAAGCATAGTCATCACTCCATGAAATACACTTCTTTCGCGTTCGGTCACTCCCATGCTACTCGTTCCATCAGACTTGCGTAGGGCGAGCCCCACGACGACGCTTCGTCTGGAACTCACCAAGGAACCTTCGCTTTCCATTGTCCAGATAATCGTAGCAATTTGAGATGCATATAGGGAATACAGGTTATGCATATATTCCGAGGGGGCACTTCCCAGCAAGGTTGTCAGCTGAAGAGCGGCTGGTGGTGATGGAAGTGGTGGGCGGTTCAGATGTGCTGGATCTGGTGCCGTGGCAGGGAGAAGTGGAACAGTATCGGGTAAGGTTACTTGCATCTTTATATCAGTTAGGACAGTATGACAGTAGATTCAACATATTGAAGGCACCAGAGTTCCCACTTTACCCAGCTGGGTGACTAGAACCAGAAAACGATCGGCATATGTTTGAACCAACAATTCTGTAAGGTCTCCATCCAGATTCCTCGCTAAGTGACGAGAAGCAAACGCCATAAAGTACAAGGTGAAGGAAGTTCATGCACAGCCACAGCTCGTCTTCGATGAACTCGACTTCCAAACGCAGAACGAGGGAGAAAACAAAGTGGCAGACAAACTGGTGGGATTTTCAGCCTCTGCTCGATTGGCCCCGTAGGTAAGTCCTAAGCACTGTCTTTTCCTGCTTTCACTATACATATTCTACAGACCCCTTGAATGGTCGGATGGCTCTGTCATATTCACTGCGCACCCAACACAACCGTTAATAACAGCAAGGCACTTCTCATCTTCCAAAAAATTTACCATCTCCCCTCCAACTCCAGTGGTCTCTTCGCCTACATCCTATGAACCTCCAAGTATCATATCCGCCGCGCCTGGACACCACTGGCTCTTCGCGTACTTTCCAAGACGCGACGGTGACGGAATTGCTTGCTTGTGGGAACGAGGTGTCGAAATTGACAAATGGAAGATCAAGGAATGGTGGAGTCTGGCACAGGGTGCTGGAGTAGTCACCGCAAGCTGGATTGGGGTATCCCGACAAGTACGTGGTATGAATGAGTTCTCAAGGAGCTCTCATCCCTCACTATGTTCTCCAGTGGGCAACCGATTCTTCTGGTTTGTCTACCCGCTTGCCGCCTCGTGGTCCACATATGCCGATTTCAGATCCAACTCTACTTTTGGTAACGCAGGACCATCGTGTTAATGTTTGCTACTTCCGTTATTATATACCATCCTTGAAGATTATCAGCTGCTCTCTGGAACAACCTGGGATTATCTTGGACAGTCAGGCTCATCTCGTGCAATACAAAAGCTTAAATACCACAAGACAGTGTATTTGCGCTGCGATAGGGCTTGGATTCAATGGTAGATAACACTCTGCTTTCAACATATCAGCAATTAACCTTGCTACCTGCAGAATCCTCGGTATTAATAGCCACGCGCTCGTGCTTATTACCGTCACCAATGCCCAATAGCCCTGATTTCGATGCGACTGGTCTTAGCCTCCCTGTGGAACTGACCGCGCAGGACATAGACATGTTGTCAACAGAGTGGGAAAGTATTGGAGAAGAATCTTTCATCAATATTTGTGAACTTCAGCTTAAGTTTGATGGTACGCAATTGAGTAAGTCCATAGAAATATCTCGATATCGTGCCCTTTTCCGTAATTATCTTACTGGCTTCCTATTCCTACAATAGGCTTGGGAGTCAATCCTTTGCCTCCCATTATCGACTGCAGTGCTCAACTGACTGACCTCGAGTTTATATGTGTATCGCCCACTTCTAACCAGCCGCTGTCACCATCCAAAGGCATCATCAAGGACAGGGGACCATTTTATCTGGCTTCTAGTTATCTCAATTTTGGAGATTGTAAGCTTCTTTCGAAACGACGTTTATTGATACATCATTGTTGAGAGTAGACTCGCGTACACCAACATCTAAGCTCGTCGTGCACACAATATCTCGAAACCCACCGACACTAGATAACACCACGAGTAAACGAGATTGGGTAGGTTTCATATCATGCCCTATTCCTCGTTCTAACCCACGTAGGTATGTCAAAGACGTGCGGCTCGCAAATTTGATGAGGGCGTTCTTACCTTCATCACAACCCCCTTATTTTCCAAGTCAACCGACGATGTCATATGTGTGGGAATTGTGGACACGCTTCATCCCCCCAAGGGACCAGCAGTCAAAGGCAAAGAAATTCGGATCGGAACAGCAAGGGTTCTAGACGTGTAAGTGATCGATCATAGTTTGGTCCCAACCGTTAACTTGGTCATGCAAACAGCTCTGACCTAAGCGATAATGAGGATTGGGGGGTTGTCCCATTAATGTCAACGAATGAGAAACTAGGTCGGGACTGTAAGAAATAATTTCGCATCATTATTGATGTCACATCTGCTGATATGCCGATGCGGAATCAGTACCACTTACTGCGGCTATATCTCCCAATGGCACGTTACTCTGCACGTTGTCCTCGTCGTGGCCTCCTCAGACAGCTATTCACATGTTTCCAAGACGTGAGACTCAATCCTCACGTGTGTATGTTTGGGTTAAATCTAGCATTCATACCTGACCATTGAGCAGGCGATTCAAATCTAACCCTTGCAACTGTTCTTGTCTCCTCTACGTTATCAAGAAGAAGTTCAGCAGATATCACCCACATATTTTCCCTGGTTTCTACACCTCTCGACGAGGCGGTTGACACTTTGGGCCGGGCTCTTGGTTTACTATATGACCATCACAATGGACTCCCTCACCCGTTTACGCGGTTGGTTTTGGGAGATATAATGGGAATGTACAGGTAGGGGTGTTGCACTCGTCAAGTACAAAATTTCATTATGAGTCTAGAGCGAGAAGTCTCTCAGCCACTAACGATATTGTAAAAGAAAATTTAGCGGCCCGCTGGGAAGTTGCACATGACATTTGTTCTCTTATAGCCTGCAATCAGGCTTTTGAAGATTGCAAAGAAGGAGGAACATACGACCTCGGTAATAAACTCTTCATCTTTGCTCACCCAGGTGTTGAATGAATTGTGATGTAGGAGCTGTATGGCCTTTGGTCGGATTAACTCGTTGGGTCCTTGCGTTTATGGAGAAAGTGATGCGGGAGTGTGTAAAGTCCTGTGATATCCATCTACCGGAAGCCGCGAATGATTTTAGCAACGACCTCTTTGGTGCAAGCCCACGTACGTGTCTACTCTCTATCTCATAAGTCAGAGTTCGGATATCTATCTACGGCGTCCAGCTTCACCAGCATCCGTAACATCTTTAGACGCCCCTCGATTACTTCACCTCGTCCATCCATTTGCATTGGAGCATCTTAGTGCCGTTTCGACACATGTCAGGCACTTCCGTGCTTATCTGGGCACCCTTTCCGCCAGCAGTGAAAATGCTCAGATCGCTAGAGACGTTCTCAGTGATTTAGTCGATACTTCTGGCGTTGACATCACAGCTTTGGAGCCATTTCTTGTTGAGTGCGCTCAAGATTGCCGGACGCTAGATAGTGAGCATATCTCAGCTATTCTATTGTGCTGGTTGAACTCTGGGCTTAATTTGCTTGTCACGCAGAGCAAGATAGCCACAGGAATTTAGCGTTATGTCAACCAACCACTGCGATGCATCTGCACCTTGAAAAAACCATCACGAAATTGAGTCGATCCTCCATCTTGAACAAACCTTTGCTCTTTATCAAACCAGAAGACTTAGTTGATGGTGTTACTCGTTTTTCGCTCGATTCAAGAATAGACAAGGAAGAAGATGTCGTCTCCAAACGTATGTTAAACGGACAAGGACCCGCACTATCATGTCTCCGCTGTAGCGGAAAGTCAGAAATAGGACGAGCGTTTGACATTGGAGGGAAATCCTCCTTGCGATGGTGGACATGGGAGAAATTGTGGATGGGATATTGTATCTGTGGGGGGTCTTGGTCGAGCAACTAAAATTAGTCATCAGGATGCTGGATTACTTCCACCTCATAAAAAATGACCACCTGGAAGCTCGAATTCTCGGACTTCTGCTAGTCTTCTAAGTAAGTAGATCTGAGTATGAATCCGGACCGGGATTGCCGAACAAATAATCACAAAATTCAACGTAACATGAACAGGCCTTCAAACTTTTTCTTTATAGGCAAGGAATCGCACTCCAAACGTGATTCCTAGTCGCTTATTATTTAGAGGAACTGCCCCCCTTTGCCTGCCAGAATGCCGAAGGTCGCGCTTCCTCCAGTCCCGCTGTCAGGTCTTTTTGGAATTTATAAACCATCAGGACCAACGAGCATGTCTGTTATCAACGATGTGAAGCAACTTATCGCCAACTCCCGTCTTTTCGTTGATGCAGAAAAATTAGCGAAAAACAAAGGTAACAAGCAGCCTAAAAAGCGAAGAATGAGAGAGGCGGTCAAGATAGGACAAGGCGGCACACTGGATCCACTTGCTGATGGTGTCTTAGGTGAAAATGATCCGTCCAATGCAACCCTAGTAGCTCACACATACATTTCTGCCCCTTCTATCGACTTTAGTTGTAGGCGTTGGAAAGGGGACCAAAAGGCTGAGTGAATTTTTGGATTGCACTAAGGTATCAGTCAAATGATTCCGCCCGTCACCTGAGCTTCAAATTAATGGACAGGAGTATCACACCACTTGTCTACTAGGCTGCGAGACAGACACATACGACAGTGAGGGTGCTCGAGTTTGTATTGCGCCTTGGCAACATGTTACGCGAGAGCGGATTGAATCTGTCTTGCCTCAGTTCTCAGGCGAGATCCAACAAACACCTCCAATGTTCGTCTTCAACAATCAGATGGTGAATATTCTTACGCAAGAATTTATACAGTTTCTCGGCACTGAAAATGGATGGTATACCACTATACGAGTACGCACGAAAGGGCATTCCCCTTCCACGTCCCATTGAGGCTCGAAAAGTAACAGTGCACAGTCTGGAACTTGTCGAATGGAAAGGAACCGATCACCGTTTTTGTTGGCCAGAAAAATCCTTCTCTGACAGCGAGAAAAAGGCTATGGAGAAAGCGCTTCAAGGCGCGAACGAGGGCGTTACTGTCACGGATGACATTGAGTCGACTACACCCGATCAAGTCCCCATCGCATTTGTCCTGAAAATGAAGGTTTCTGGTGGAACATATGTGCGTTCGATTGTCCATGACCTGGCACACGCGGTTGGATCAGCAGGCCATGTCGTTACCTTGACCCGATCACGTCAAGGTCGGTTTGTTTTGAACCCGACAGAAGAAGGGGACCGCGGTTGTGTTCCTTGGGAAGTTTTTCAGAGAGCCGCTGCTGATTCAACGGATGGGGTTGATTATGATGGCTGGAAGGAGTGGGAAAGGGAAGTAATTGAAGGGCTTGACATTGTTGAACCAAAGGAAGATGCCACAAGCTAATCTTAAGCAATATATTTCTCCCCAAAATACACTTCACCATATGAATTCATGACAGGTATTTGAAGTCGATAATGTCAACAACGATGCTGCAGAGCCAACCTAACCTTATCTTACTACTTCCTCCGTTTGGAGCTGCGACGTAAGCGTATATTTTGTGTAAACGTCATATTTTTCTGCCACGCTGAGTCGAGCTCATCCAACGATCAGCGCTTCAGCCGTGACAGGACCTCCAGCTATAATCTATTACTGCTCTAGATATGAACTGAAACTAACCTTTTGTAGCCCCCATTTCAGATTATCTTGTATACTGCTGGACATGGTGTTACTTAGATTTTAGTGACTGATTGGGGAATAGTGGATAAAAGTAGGATCTAAAGAGATAAATTCGATACAGTGACAGAGCATGCGCACTTGCCATTGCTACAGTGTCGAGCCCTGCCGCCATTGTTTCACAATCTTCGTCGTATCATCCCCCACTTGCACAAAAATATTCATGATTTACTTGTTCTGCTTACTTCGAACAGGGTGTGAGATCTAAGGTTTTGTAGGATTCATATCTAGGGCCGCTGCCGAATGCGCCCCTTAAGGCGGCCCAAGCCGGACGGGAATTTGAAATACGGCGACAACGGTCCGGTCCGTGGGCGTGTGGCCACAGTTCGGGCCGCAATGGTCCGGACATTCTAAGGGAAAGACCCTCTGTGTTGGCCGTTATATATCGGGTTTGGCAAAGCATAATGCGTCTTCAAAGATCACCCCAGTAACCTACTCGTATCTCTCATGGACGTGAACAGTGTTGATGGTTTCCACACGAGGTCCCATCCGCTGAAACCAGGCATCTATGCTCCAGTTCCTACTTTCTTCTTGCCTAGTTCTGAGGATCTTGGTCAGTGTATTTCAGTGTGTCGTATTTGTTTTCTGCGGCCGATCATTACTTAACGGATATACAGACATTCCTGCATTTCAGACTCATGTCGCTCGGGTTGCCATTGCTGGTATAGGACCTTTGATCGCGGGTTCTATGGGGGAGGCTACTCACCTTTCGCATGCTGAACGAGTTGGACTGATTCAAGCTGGAAGAAAGGCACTCGATAATGCAGGATGCTCTCATGTTCCAATAATCGTTGGGACGGGTGCAGGAAGCACTCGAGAGACGGTGGAGCTCACCAACGAGGCGGCTGCGGCTGGCGCGGATTACGCCCTTGTAATCGCCAGTGGATATTTTGCCGGAGCGCTTACTAGGGGAGCGCTTAAGGACTACTGGGTAGAAGTATCT
Organism: Tricholoma matsutake; assembly: GCA_026075535.2. Taxonomy (NCBI): domain Eukaryota; kingdom Fungi; phylum Basidiomycota; class Agaricomycetes; order Agaricales; family Tricholomataceae; genus Tricholoma; species Tricholoma matsutake. The sequence goes on along the minus strand of AP026541.1, from coordinate 8,022,501 downwards.
CAGAAAAGCTCGATACCAGTGATGATCTATAATTGTAAGTTGGACTTTCAAACAAGGTATCGTCATCGTTTAATCTTTTGCAGACCCCGCGGCGAGCGGGGGTATCGATCTGGACTCTGACTTGATAGCTGATTTGGCCGTCGAATGTCCTAATATTTGTGGGGTTAAATTAACGTACGTACCCACCCACAATCTGAATTCAGTTCTCAAGGATAGATTAGATGTGGTAACGTTGGAAAGCTAACTAGAATCGCCGCCGTTGTGGCGGATCCTGCGTTCACCCCTAGGAAGAATCCACAGGCTCCATTTCTTGTCCTAGGCGGATATGCCGATTTTATTTTCCCTTCATCGTTTGTTAATGGGCACGGTGCTATTACGGGGTTGGCGAATGTTGCACCCGTGAGTCATACATCCTGCAACATTTGTACTAACACCGATTCAATTTCAGTATTCCATTGCGAAACTCTTCGAACTCTCCGAAGCTTCCAGAAAGGATCCATCTGTGCTTCCTGAGGCTCAACGTCTGCAAGGTATCATTGCTCGCGGTGACTACACCTTGGCAAAGGCCTCTATCGCTGGCACCAAGTTTATCTTGGAGAAGCTTCATGGCTACGGCGGCCTACCGAGGAGACCTCTTCCTCCCATAAGCGCAAACGCTGCTGAGGAACTATGGAATCATCCCCACATACAAGCCTTGATTGGATTGGAACGAGAGTTCAGTAGCAAGACCAAAGCGTAAACTGGTCTGCTCACTGTGCACCATTCTAGGATTTGTATGTAGTACATGTACACGTCATATTATGTTTTCCCACATGTACGTAGTACGGAGACTGGTAGTTCTTCATTGGAATTTGGGAATCTGGGATGACGCTGGAGTAAGCCTCCCCATAAATTTCTTGCTTAAGCTGTTGGTGCTCATATTGTTCTACCATAAGAATTCATTATTGGCCTAGCTCAAGATTTTATAATACCGTATGGTTATGTACGTGACGGTAACAGTACGTCTTTTTTGATCGATGCACCAGGAGATCTACGTTCCATAAATAAGTGAGCACAAACATCAACAAATGCTCGTTTTGGCGGTTGCGTCCGATCCCATCCACTGTTCTACGTTTGTTCAACACCCCGCTGGGAGAGTTAGAAGCATCGAAGCAATACCGCCAGCTGCCTGAAGGTACCAGATGCCTTGCAGACCGCCATACCCATTGGCGATGGCCACAAACAATCCCCATCTTCTCACTTCCACCATTAAGCGACTCTTTCTACTTCCGAGAGGTGTGGTTCCTCACCTTCAGTCGAAGAGGGGTATGCTCAATGTTATCCAGTTCGCTATTTCCAGGCTTCCAGCCGATCATTGGAAGAACAACCATCTTTGTCCCAGATTCGTACCATACCTTATTCCTCATTGACAGTCGGCGTCCCCAAGGAAATCTTTCCGAACGAACGACGCGTTTCTTTAACTCCGCAGAATGTGGCCCTACTGATAAAGAAAGGGTTCGCGAACGTTTTGGTTGAACACAATGCCGGCAGGGAGGCACAGTTTCTCGATGAGCATTATGCCGCTGCTGGAGCACAACTTGTCTCGCGTGAAAGAGTGTTTCAGTCTGCAGACATTACGTTGAAAGTTCGACCTCCTCTACACGGTCAAGACGCGGAACATATTAAGAAAGGCAGCACTGTCATCTCATTTCTCTATCCCGCGCAGAATAAAACGACTGTGGAATCTCTTGCTGCTCGCAATGTTAATGCTTTTGCAGTATGTGCTCCTGAACCAACGAATGTCAATTATATCCAACACTTGCCTTTAGATGGATATGATACCCCGGATTTCTCGTGCTCAAGTCTTCGATGCGCTTAGGTGAGCGCGCGTGCCGCAGCGCGGTACCGTATTGATGTCTTCTAAACAGTTCTATGGCCAATATTACTGGATATAAAGCGGTTCTAGAGGCATCTAATCATTTCGGACGTTTTTTGACTGGACAGGTTACAGCAGCTGGGTAGGCTGCCAGTTCATGCACTATTTTCATCGTACTAATGTCATGTTTGAATATTTAATTAGGAAAGTGTGTTAGAATGCGATTACGGAGAGTATTAGTGGCTCATCGATTTGTGTAGATTCCCCCCGGGAAAGTCTTGGTTATCGGCGCCGGTGTTGCGGGACTTAGTGCTATTGCCACGGTGCGGACTATTCATATTGTCCTAAACACGCCATGTGACGGGTTTTCAGGCAAGAAGGTTAGGCGCCATCGTCCGTGGATTCGATACACGATCTGCGGCGCGTGAGCAAGTGCAATCCCTAGGGGCAGAATTTCTCGAAGTTGCCGTAAAAGAAGAAGGCGGTGGCGGCGGTGGATACGCAAAGGTTATGTCTAAGGAGTTCATTGAAGCTGAGATGGCACTATTCATGGAGCAATGCAAAGACGTTGATATCGTGATAACCACGGTTCGTGAGGGCTGTCGTCTCTTCGCACATCATCAAACATTTTACATAGGCCTTGATACCTGGGAAACCTGCTCCTAAATTGATCACTAACGAAATGGTGGCGGCCATGAAGCAAGGTTCAGTAATCGTTGATACGGCCGCCGAAGCCGGCGGCAACTGTGAAGCCACGCGTCCTGGAGAGCTTTATGTTCATCGGGGTGTAACAGTCATAGGTAAGCACAATGTTTGCTGTGCTCTTCAACTGGTACTCACAGCCGCCAGGCTATACTGATTTGCCGTCGAGGCTGCCTACACAGTCTTCTACTCTCTATTCCAACAACTTAACCAAGTTCCTTCTTTCTCTGGGGGGCGACGGCAAATTTGCAATCGACCTTGAAGATGAAGTTGTACGCGGTTCCATTGTAGTTCATCAGGGAGAAATTCTCGAGGCAGTTCCCCGCCTAATGCCTGCACCAGTAAACCCTACACCAGTATCTGGGAAAGGTGACGGAAAGCCAGAAGTTGTAGCCATCACGCCATGGCAGAAGGCTTCGCGTGAAGTGGCTGTTGTCACAGCGAGCATGGGAGGAACTATCGCGCTTGGGAAAGCCACTGGGACAGCATTTATGGATAACTTTTTCACTTTCGGGCTTGCAGGTCTAATTGGATATAGGTGAGATGTCGGGCACCGGAAATATGACAAGTATTAAACATGGTTTAGGGTTGTATGGGGTGTAACACCGTCCCTCCACTCACCGCTTATGTCGGTAACAAACGCCATCTCTGGTATGGTGGGCATTGGTGGGATGTTTGTAATGGGCGGCGGTTATCTCCCTGGCACTATTCCTCAGACATTGGGCGCCTTGGCAGTGCTTTTAGCCAGTGTGAACGTTGCAGGTGGTTTCATCATCACGAAGCGTATGCTCGATATGTTCAAACGTATGATCTTCCTTGTCTCATGGAATGTGGACATTTCAACTGAGATTTGAATCAGGTCCCACTGATCCACCGGAGTACTCGTGGTTGTATATCGTCCCTGGCGTCGTGTTCACGGGCGGTTTCTTGGCTGCGGCGAGCACAGGTATGGCCGGGCTGGTGCAAGCTGGGTACCTAACAAGCAGCATCCTGTGCATCGGTACGCCTGCGTCCTGTATCATTTGTGCCGCTTCTCATCGACTCTGCAGGTTCGCTTTCTGGTCTGGCTTCACAGACGACAGCTAGGCAGGGTAATGCGCTTGGTGTTCTTGGTGTTAGTTCTGGCATCCTTGCTTCATTGGCGGCGGTCGGCTTCCCTCCAGCTGTGATTGCTCAATTTGCTGGGGTGGCCAGCATTGGAGGAGTCGTAGGTGCTGCCATCGGCAGGCGTGTAACTGCAACTGAGTTGCCACAAACTGTTGCAATGCTTCACTCTATTGTTGGTTTGTCTGCATGTTTGACTAGCATTGGAAGTGTTCTGGCAGATACAGCCCATGCATCTAACTTGCACCTTGTTACTGCCTACCTTGGGGTTGTGATTGGTGTGACTCTCCGAAAATTGATGTACTAGGGAAAAACTTACCCTTGTGTCCCCTCAGGTGGAATCACTTTCACAGGCTCAATTGTTGCGTTTTTGAAACTTGCTGCACGCATGTCATCGAAGCCCTTGGCGTTGCCTGGAAAACATCTGATCAACAGCACACTTCTTGGTGCGAATGCGCTTACGATGGTCGGCTTTTTGTCGATGGCTCCCGCTACGCCGATCATTGCGGCTTCATTCCTCGGTACCAGTGCAGTGCTGAGCTTCATCAAAGGATACACGACGACAGCGGCCATTGGCGGAGCCGACATGCGTGTGTCTTTCCACCTTTAGTATTTCGTAATCTGCTCAATTTCTTGAACTCAGCTGTGGTGATAACGGTCCTAAACGCGTATTCGTCAGTGTCGTGACCTTCTCGCTCTCGCTTTACTTACAAACACTCGAATCCTAGCGGTTTTGCTCTTGTAGCTGAAGGTGACTTCTATCGGTCGGGTATTTGCTCCGAATTTAATCCGTTCTACAGGTTTCATGTTGGATAACCCGCTTCTTACAACAGTAGGGTCCTTGATCGGTGTCAGTGGCTCAATCTTGTCCTATATTATGGTATGTGCATGCATAGCGTGGGGAATGTTGCTGATTTGATCTGAATCAAGTGCGTGGCCATGAATCGTTCTCTTACAAATGTCCTGTTTGGTGGAATTGGAACCAATGCTTCGGTAGAGACACACAAGATCGAGGGCACAATCACGAAAATCACCGTTGAAGATACTGCTGAAGCTCTCGCTAACGCAGACAGCGTTATACTGGTGATGCTAGTGGTTATGTCAACGATCAGATTCTGATACTTCATTCCTAGGTAGTGGGCTATGGCATGGCCGTCGCCAAAGCGCAATTTGCAATATCAGAGATCTCCGCTATGCTTCGAGCGAAAGGTGTAAATGTCCGAGTACGCATTCCTCGCAATCTGGACGTGCAGTCCCCTTTGAATTTCCTGCACTGCAGTTCGCAATCCATCCAGTAGCAGGGCGTATGCCAGGTCAATGCAACGTACTACTAGCGGAAGCTTCTGTTCCCTACGACAGTGAGCAAACCTCCAGGCTTCTGTATTCGCGACCAAAACACTTTCTCAGTTGTACTGGAAATGGATGAAATAAATGATGACTTCAAAGACACAGATGTCACCCTCGTCATTGGCGCAAATGATACTGTCAACCCAATCGCTCTTGAGCCTGGTTCCGCTATTGCGGTAAATAACTAGTTCATTATGGAATTTTTCCAAGCTTCTGGTGGTAACTGAACTAACAGGGCATGCCGGTTCTACATGCATGGAAGAGCAAGCAGGTTATAGTGATGAAGAGGGGACTAGCAAGCGGTTACGGTACGATCATTTGCATTTCACGTTCTTCGACATTTACCCTCCTTGACAGCTGATGTTCCGAACCCTATGTTCTACATGCCGGGTACGAAGATGCTATTTGGAGATGCGAAAGAAACTTGTGACGGTAAGATCGAAGTGTTTGTCGATACGCATGATTCACAATTCGAAAATCGATAGCGATCAAACGTGTACTCGAGCAGCAAATAAAAAATTGAATCTGAGGCCTGGTGCAATTCAGATCGCTCCTACGGTATTGGAATCGGACTCACATCAACGTGTCGTACACAATGGCTGTCTGTATGTACACTGCTATTAAGTAGTGCAAGAATCTTGTACTTGCCAACTTTCCAATGCACTGCAACATGAAATCTAACATGTTTACTACATATTCGATTGAACTTGAAATTTGTTGAAGATGATAAGTTCTTCTAGTTTCAAGTTCTCGTTTATTACTTCATAGCACGCAACGGCAAGCATTATCAACTGAACTGTCCATGTGACAAATATCAAGATTCTTCCTCAGCTATAGAGTGGGATATCTAGTCACCACTACTTTTGGACAGTGGCCAAATTGGGTCTGGAAATTTTTTGAAAGTTACATGCCAATTTTCACCCTGATCCAGGTGGTGTTATATCAGAAACACATCCAAATGAAGGACAAATTTCATTTGTACCCTTTTATGGCATTTCTTCACCAAGATTCTATCAAGAGACAAGTCACATTGCATGACAAAACTTCTATATTTGGATGAATCTGTCACACATGGCCAATTTCATATGACCAACATTTATAAATCAATTTTGAGAAATAGATCAATTGCTCTAGCCAGTCAATAGCTCTCATCAAAAGGAACACTTTGACTAGAGGGATAAGAAAAAGACAAAATTTTACAGGCACAATATTGTTTGTACAAAAGTAGTGGTGACTAGTTGTCCCGCTCCATAGTCGTTTTTTCCAGGAAGGTGCAGTTACGTAATCTCTATTTAATTTATAAAGAGTCGCGTGACGTCTGTGACGCTACGCGTTTAATAACTTCTTTCAGACATTCAAACGCATGAGTCAGTGTAGGTTATTCTAATGAACATCATCCGTCCTTTCACGTCTTATTAAGTCCGTGTAATAGATAATGACTACTACGCCAGTGGTGGCACAGGAGGTGGTGGTTTCGTACAAGGGGGTTCACCTTACAGCGCCAGTGGCAGCCCAAGTGGCGGAACTCGAGTGAGAGTTGACCTCAATTTTCTTTTTTTAAGTCATTTACGTTGTGTCCGCAGAACAAAGAGGCCTCACATTCTTTACGCCCTCTGACAATCGCGCAAGTTATCAAAGCAACACAGGCCCACGCTGATGCAGAATGGATGGTCGATGACGTAGAAATTGGCCAGGTATCTCTCTGTGTTATTTTCTACATTTTCCTTGCTGATGTTATGCTTACAAGATTACACTTGTAGGCCAAGTTGTTACCATTCAGTCGCAGACAACAAACTGTGTTTACTGGATTGATGACGGGACTGGCAGAGTAGAGGCGCGTCACTGGATTGATTCTACTAGTGAAGAAGACGCGGGAAAGTGGGGAGGGATTGAGTACGTCTCCGCTTGCTTAGCTTCTAGCTCATCTCTTCATTTCGATGGCAGGGAATCTATGTTTGTCCGGGTTACTGGTGCCCTCAAAACGTTTGGTAACAAACGATATATCAATATGACCCATCTCAGAGTAACAAGTGACCCACATGAGCTATATTTTCATATACTGGAATCCATTGCTGTCACTCTGATGGCTGAACGTGGTCAAGTAAGTCCAGTTTGCCTTCTTTTTGCCACAACACCGACGGAGCTGGATAGCCTTCTGTTCATTCCACTTCTGCATACATGTCATCATCACACGTCACTACCGTCAAGGATAAATATTCCGATTTACCATTCCTTGAGCAGTCTATCGTCAGGTTCATTACGGGCCAACCGAAAAGCGATGAGGGTGTACATGTGGCTGTCATAGCCCGTGCCATTGGGACAGATAGTGATGCTCAGAAAATAAGGTGACGCAACATTAATATGATAATGTTTCAATCTGACCCCAGAACAGTGATGCCTTGGATAGACTTATGGATGATGGTGTTGTGTTTAGTACCATCAATGATTCCCATTTTAAAGTCTCGATTTAATCGTGAACTTATATCATGATGTCATAATAAAATATTGCAATTACATATGGTGATTTACATAACTGCTAAGTGGCTATTCGCTACTTACACTCATGTCGGACCGCGAGTCTGGTTTGTTATGAGACCTTTTCAGTCGTCTTGTTCTCGCTGAATCTCGAACCAGCCGGTCATCTTCACTTTCTTCGTCTTGCGCTTGAAGAAGCAAAGAAATGTGATCCCACACCTACAGCATTTTGTGTCGGGTGCATACTAGTTGTTCGATTGCCTTCCCAATCCAATCCCGTTGTGCTTGCCACAGGATATTCCAGAGAACTTCCTGGAAACACTCACGCGGAAGCTAATGCGCTATCTAAAGCCCGTGGTCTTTCCTCCGCCGAACTCTGCATCCTCCTTTCTGCTTCATCTGTTGCATTGGACCAGATTCTACTCCATGTCGATGTGTACACAACAATGGAGCCTTGCTCCACCCGAACATCAGGACTTTCTCCTTGCGCAGACGCTCTTGTGGCTGCCAAGATCAAACGTTGTTTCATAGGCGTCAGTGAGCCAGCTGATTTTGTCATTTGCGAGGGTGCGCAGAAATTAAAGGATGCTGGAATTGAGGTGATCTGGGTCCGGGGGCTTGAGGAGGAATGTCTTCAAGTTGCCCGTGGATATAAACCTGTATAGCGAAGGCCGGATTATTGCAACTTACTATGGAATGTAACAAGTCCATTAGCTTATATATATATGGCAGTATTGTCCCACGATGTCAAGGAGAAATATTCTCTTGAGTCAACCGAGTCCTACGACGAAATCTAATGCGTATCGAGAAATGTTACTTTTGTTCAACCAACGTATACCCTGGTCATGGTTAGGAAATTTCAGCACTTATTCCAACTTCTCATTCACAATGTCCCAGGTTCTGCGTTTGTTAGGAACGACGCCAAAGTATTCCGATTCTGCACTTCAAAGTAAAGTCCTCCCATTATCCAACATGATGCTGCCTCACACTATCCATTAAAGATGTCACAAAAACTTCAAGTAAGTTTGTGAACCCCGTATGTGCGGATTCTCATCTCAGCCATCAGGATGAAACGGAATCCTCGGAAGGTGCGCTGGACGAAAGCGTTTAGGAAGGCTGCAGGAAAGGAAATGACGATCGTGAGCAATCTTTCAATCCGTTGGTGTTCATCCTTCAAACGACCTCTCTAGGACTCAACAATTGACTTCGAGAAACGGAGAAATGTTCCCGTTCGCTATGACCGTGACCTTGTGCAAACGACCATAAAAGCCATGAAACGGATCGGGGAGATCAAAACTCGCCGAGAACGCGCCTTCTTCAAGAGCAGGTATGTTCTGCCTTCTTAGATCTCCTTCGCTATTCATAAGTATGTTATTAGGATGGCCGCCAGCCGTGAAAAGCAAAGAGCGAATCGCAAGAAAACCCTAGAACAATCCCAGGTGTCTGTCCAACTTCACAGACCATTGGAAAGTGAAGTATCAGAGTCAAGAATTCGGGATAAAATCAAGGTTTCATCCAAGAGTGCATTGATAGAAGGAGAAGGGCGGTCAATGGGAATGGAGATTGACTGACGTTGCATTGCTCTTTTCAGTTCACGTAATCTGCCGCTGAATGTTCGAACTATGATACAGGTTTCGGTTATGCTGTACAATTACAAATGCGACGTAGATGCAGACAAGCCAATAGTTATCATAAGTACACGTATGGAGATGAATCAGCGATGTTTATACTTTGCTTCATTGTCATGGCGATTATTGGGATCAAGGGAATTGTGCAGACCAAGCAGAGTCTTGCTGACCGCTTCACTGGCTCCAATCATCGGCTTCAAAACTGCGATTGGAACTGCTCGAATAACAGACCGAACAGGCCCCTAAGAAACATTAAATTCATCAAGTCTAGAAAAGAGTGCAGTCTAGCTTACTTCATTGCCTGATCGTTCATAAACCTCCATGGGTACGGCAAGGATCGTTTGGGCAGCAGAGTTGAAGTTCTTCCGAAGGCTTTTGTAGGCAGATTGCATCCCTTCCTTGATGTCAAGAGGCTGCTGGGCATACTTCGATATAATATCTGCCGACTCTTCGTCACTCAAATCATCAGGAGGTTCATCTTCGGGATGAAAGCCTTGAACCGTCTCTGCAGTAACGGTGTGTTCAAATCGGCCACCAAGCACACCTTCGGCTTGCTCGAGAATAACCTGAGTACCAGTTGCTAGTCGTGCACCTAGCTTGATAGCCTCAATCGCAGTTGACTTGACGAACGCCGTGGTGCCCTTCTGGACTCCGCGAACAATTCGTCCGTCTTTTTTGTACTGCTCAATTGGAAGCAGAACAAGATCGGCAACACCAGAACCTACGTTGACAAGAGAGCGAATGGGTGCGACTCCAGAGATTACGTCGACGAGCTGGGTGGCTTTCACATCGGGAGTCCATAGATCATTTAGCAATTCAAAAAAGCGTGGCCATCCCGTTATCTGTAATGAGTGTCAGGTTCAAAGCCACAACTGATTTATTTGACGCGCACCCCAGCCAAAGTTATGTGTCGAAGAGTCATTTCAGCGCCGTCAAAATGGAAAAAGTTCATAAGCTCGATGGTTCTTCCTTCACGCAGAGCTCTGTAATCCACACGACGTGGCTTGTAATCCAGCTTCAGATCCACAGGAAATACTTCAGCCAGTTCTGATGTCATCTAAAGTAAATCATTTGCGAGAAATAACGGAAGACGTGCTCACGAAAGTAGATATCTCCACTATCTGTGTCTGTATCGGGAGTCTGCGAAGCTTCGGGATCGTTGAAATTAAAGAATTTCTTCAAAAAATCAACAGCGTCCTGATCAACATACAAGCGAAGAGGAAGAATTTTTGCCTGAAAAAACCGGTAGCGTTAAAAGAATAGTAGACCTCAAATGTCTTGAACTTACCCGCAGTCTAGCCTCTTCTGAGGGATGACCAGGAACTGGCCGAACGCTGAGTAGTTCGACGCGAACCATATTGGAATTTGTCTCTCGAATGTTACCCCGCGAGTCAGAGCGCAATTCAGTTAAAAACTTCCTCCAGGTTGAAGTCTTGATGTGATCAAGAATTTCTAGGTCACGGACGGTTATGAGCGTCCTGGAAGCCGTGGGTTCGCGCGGATCGTAATAATCCACCTCCGACTTGAAACCTGAAAGCCGGAATTCCATACTAGGGCCTTTGGAGCGCGTCAGTCGTTTTCCGTGGACTCGTGTTGAACGAGTTGGTGTGGCGCTAGATACAGCTGGCTTGAGAGTTTGCCATGAACTCTCACTTGCTATATCAATATCATCCCTCAATTCCTCATCAATAGCAGCTATGAGAGCTCCCGGTTCCAATGTATCAACGTCCTGCTCTAATCCAATATATAGTGAATTAAACAGAAGTGCACCGGTCCTTTCGAAGTTTTGATCTTGTATCTGGCCACTTGCAACAAGCTGGCGAATTTTGGACAATCGGCGGCGCATCTCCTTAACTTCCTCGGCAATCGTTTTCCTAGTTTTTGCCCAGTCATACCCATCATGTAGAAACAATGTAAGATCACCACTATTGATATGCAAACGGAAGATCGTTTCGCCCAGTCTATCCGTAAGCGAGTAAGACCTGACATGACGATACAAAGGCAGAGTTGACGTACACAGCAGTCTCACCAGCAGTGTCGAGTGGCAATGTATCAAAGAAGTAATCCAATATATGAATGCCTTCTGATCGTAGCATCTTGATCGTCTCCCCACCAACTCTGGACACTATCCCAGGCACAGAGTTGTTTGCGATGGATGTAACTCTATTCAGTCCAGTTTCTTCAACGTCGAATTCCTCCAAGTCATCATCAGAAAGTTCTCGCAAGCCAGCAGCTGCTCCGAAAGATTCATCTAAGTACTCCAAATTCGTAGGAAGGTCATCATTGATCATATCTGGTGCTGGCCCTACTTCGGGCATTTTCTTGAAGGCAAGTTCTTCGATAGAAGCTTAGAAATGGAATGAGTGACAGATCACGACATATAATTAATGACTTTACCCATAATACCTGTACCAGCTGCAGGCCGCGTTGAGAACATAGTGGGTTCTCTCTTCGATTTGGAAGCACTAAAATCGTTGAATGTCCAATATGATGCGATGAATGCAGAACATACAGGGCTTCTTTTTCGGGCTTGAAGACGGAACCTAGATCCCGCATGAACGCTGTAACAGGTCCTAACGAATCCGCACAAAGGTATACCCGAAAGACTATACCGTTTATCGTCACCTAATGTCGCATGTCAGAGCAGCCACCACTTAACACGGAAAGACTGTACGAAGGGTGATTTCTCGACAGCGATATGTTTAAAATTCAGGTCCAGATCCGCAATATCGGCGAGGAGCGCAAAGCCGGCTCTCTGGAAACTGTCAGCTGCAGATGCAATCCAGATACCATAACAAGACGAACCTTCCAAAACGCAATTCCATGATGCGAAGTCGATGCTTCGCTATCTCCACGGTCAGAGAGATCGTCGATGGCAAGGAAGGCGAGTGCAGGAATGGAAAGCCGAAAAGGTGATTTCAGGAAACTGCTGACGACATCTGTGGAGAAATCTAAGTTACCGATGTGGATGACAACAACGCCTGGGTGAGAAGGAGCAAAAGCGCAGAGGGAACCATCCGAGATCTTCAGAGATATTCGAGTCCGTTCACTTGGGATAACAGATTCAAATGTCTGAAGAAAACAGAAACAGATGAGTCATGCGGGATACATAATCAATGTCCGCTTACGCCAGGCGGCGATTTGATGAAAGCTGTCAATTCAGAGATCCATGAAAAATCAGGAAAGACATTGCACGTAAAGCCCGCAAGCACTACTTTGACCCTGGATTCCTTGGCTGCCATATCCGGTAGAACCAACGAAGTGAATCGCAACTTCACCATAGGTGTAGGCACCGAAGACTGAGGAGTCATCAGCCATAAATATCATGGGGATACCACCGCTCACCAAATTGCGGCGTGTTGTGAGGGACAGAACTGGCTGGTTTGCTTTAGCAGCCGCGGCCACATTGTTCTTGATGGTCAAATCCATCACCGCAAGGGTTAAAACAGTTTCATCCTATTGAAACTTACGACGAGTGTGACAATCGATAGTGAAGAGAGTTTACCTTTCCCTTCGGGTTGAGTTCAACTACGACGCTGATATCGAAAGCGAAGATGAGAAATGGGTGCACGATACGTATATCCTGAAGTTCAGGAACCATTGCCCTTGCAAATGCTATTGGATTTTCGTCAGCCTGGAAGGAACACAGAATAGAAGACATACCGTCTGAAATCGCGATCTTGACAATAGTTTCACTTCTTGAAGCACTGGAACTTCGATTCTTCATCACCAATCGATCCATGTTCTGTGATTGGCCGGCATCCTCATCGCAGTTAAATGTATTCTCTATGAGTTGAGATACGTCATCAGCCCAAAACTGTAAGCCATCGAGTACATGCTTGAAGATGTCAACTTGAACGAAAGGGATGTTGAAACTCAGCATAGTGAGTGAAGAGCTATTTTTCGAACGCGACGTCAATTTTGTAACCGATAAGCGCGGCTGTAAAGCTGATGGAGTTTCCTGATCGCTAGAATGAAAGGGGCCCAAAGAAAGAATAGAGGTTGCCGTGCGCTGACGTATGGGACAGTACGCAACAAGGAGACTTTTGAACTCCATATCCAGCAGAGAAGTCTCGTTGAAATCGTTATGCAATGCAGTGGTTTCTGAGAGGGTTACGTCTGCAAACCTAGTGCTTTGTTCCCGTGCAGGTGGCATGAACCCAGATATGATCTTAATCTCATATACGTCGATAATGAGAGTACCAGACCGGAGAAGACACCCCGGGGGAGGTGGACATTGTATTTGAAGCCGAATCATGTCAATCTTGACCGAAACCTTGAAAGTTGTCTGGTGAGTCCGAGGCTGCAGAGGAACCGTAAGATATATTGAAGCGCACTAAAAGCAAAGTTCCACCTTCCGTGATCCTCTTTTTCTCTGTCTCTCCCTTTCAGCCTTGAACTCCTCTCTATAATCAAGATCAAGATCTAGGTCTTTGAGAACAAAGTTCTCCAGTCTCTGTTGCTCTTTCTGTTTTTCCCGGGCACTGCGAGACCGTGGCGAAGCAGGAGGGTTATCTGTTTCAGAGTTGTCATTTTCCGCTGCGTCGTCAACCACAACTCTCCCAATATTGGGCTTTGGCCGTTCGTCCGTACAATTTAATGCATCATCAATGGCTTCAGACAAAAAGGACCAGTTTCCTTCCTTCCTGAGCACCTGTCCAAGGTCGACGAAAATATGCATCGGCACAGCGTAAATCTCTACCTCTATTACTGGTTTTCCCTGGGGGAAAGAATACTGCTGTCTCGTAGCACTAAGAACAAAAGCTGTACGACTTGCATTCGGCGATCCAATCGTCTGCGTGCGCTCGGCAATGTTATGTTTATGACTACCTTTGCTGCGCCATAGCATAGGATTGAAACCGTCACGGCGTCTGTTACCCGTCTGATCTACGATTTCAAATGTAGGGAGGTGCGGATGTTCTTCCTTACTGTTGGGATCAGGATGGTTATGATCGGATGCATGCTGAAAAGGTAGGTCGAAATCCATTATAAGAATAGGAGAAGCATCAAGGATTAGGTCGTCCGCAGGCGTTCGACTATCATCAATCGAAAAGAGAGAGATGTCGCCAATTGAAAGATGGAAAGATGACTCCGTGGTGATGGCTTGCCCTGTGTATCGCTGTTTCGGATGCACCCTCAGTCCAGAAGAAACTGTAGTCTCGTCGTAGCATGTAGTTGAATTTACATAGCCAGTTATAGTTTCTAGGAACAATCGGAGATAACCATGGGGGAATGTTGAAGGCAACAAAGGTTGTTCGAAAAACTCTGCCAAAAAGGGATTCCGATGCTCAATTGACGCGACAAGTGCTGGTGGCAACACAAGCAATACTAAGCCGAGGCTTTCGAATGACAATGTTACATATGGTTGAGATCCTGCCACTTCGGTCGAGGGATTTAAATCTGACTGTGATGTATTAGCTGTCCAGAAGCTTGCTAAGTCTGACATTGCTCGGATATGCCATCCTTGAAGAGCACAAGCTATTACACCAGTCGCCACAGAGACATGGAGACTCTCGGTACTCTTCGTTTTCACGGAAAGTAGAGGTGGTTTCTGGGACGTCGTAGAGTTCCCTGATGGATCAATGCCAAGTCTGATCATTATAGGGTGAGAGCCAAACGATATTATTGCGTCCTCATCTAGGCTCTGTTCCTCAAACTTCAAGTCATTGAACATTCCCTGGCGCCGGGACGCGGGAGGATGCACAGGTTCGTCATTATCATTTTGAAATCTTCTCTTCAATTGGGTGGGTGGCGTGGAGATCGCACTTTGATATATGCTGCTGGTGATCGAACCTGTGGGAGAACTAGGTCTAGGGGGCAGGAAAGCAATCGACTGTGACATGTCAAAAGGCGTGTCTTCCTCAGATGATGATGAGATTGGTGATATCGGTGCTGGTGACTCAGAATGTGAACTAAGTGACGAAGGTCTATCACCCTCAAGGGACGAAGATGGTGAATTGGGGGACCGCGGAGATAAAGTGCTGGGCGAGGAAGCCTTCGTCGCAGAAGCTACCAGATTGTTGGCAGTGACTGTTAGCCCGGTAATTGTTATGTTTCTGGATTTGTACCCAGCGATGTTATCTTCGCGAGGGGCATCAGCGATGATCCCACCACCTTCCGTCCTATAACGAAATTCCGGGACGGAAATCGTTAGACTGATGTTTCCCGGTTGTATCAGTGTAATCTTCGTGTTGACAGCATGAAATTCAAAACGAGCGAGCAGTCGCTCGAAGAGTGCTGCGAATATAGACACGCCATCAGGGTCTACATCCGAATTGGGCATGTCGTCTTCAGGAGTAGAGAGGAAAGGGTCGGGATCAAGGCCACCAGGAAGATTGAACTCAGCGCCGGAGTGTATAGAGGAAGCTGCATCTGGGTGGAACGATTCAAAGAGGGTAGCTTCCTCCTGCGGTGTCAATTCTTCGTGTATGAAGGATTCTGCCACGGAAGCGACAGAATTAGCCAGTATGGGGTTAGCGTGGACGGGAGTGTTGGACTTATGACGAAGGTGAAAGGTTAGATGTAAGGACTCGACGGAAAAGCCAAGAGAGGACGTCAAAGGATTTGGCCAAGGAATGCGGGCCTTGACAGAGGATATGAAACCATCGTGTAACACTAGTGGTAAGTCGGACAAGAAAGCATCTATAGCCTAGATGTCATGTCATGGTAGACATCAGAAGAGACAACGCATTATAGAATAGACGGACCTGGTTATCCAATTCGAGATCATTGACCTGAACATATCCTGAACCAATCTGTGTGTCTATCTGTCTAGAATCGAGCTGGCCAGGCTTAAGGAAATGACCCAATGATTTCTTGAGGACAAAGGATATGAAACGAGCTTGGAGACCTGAAGGGAGAGCAAAGTCAATGGAAGGAAGACCTGGCAGCCAGGACGAGAACCATGAAGGCATCGGGATGGAGGTCAAGCGTTAAGTGCTTTACATTAGTACATACTGATACACAAATGACCTCATCTGACATACATCTACATACAGCTTGAGAACCACCACCGTATCGTGAGTGACACAGAAAAAAAAAATTATGTAGCATGTACAGTGTAGCGAAAGCTTGAATGAATGGCTTGATGGATGAGCACCAACTATGCAAGACAGCTGTACTCAAGTTCATGTTTGGGCATGCTATCTGCAGCTGTAATGTTCTTCGTCAATGGGGTTATAAATATATTCCTTCTCCAGCAGGCCCTCGATGCAGTCCCTGGGATGATGATAAGCACTTTTCAGAATAGCTGTATGCGGACTTAAAATCACTGACGTAAATTCTGGAAGACTGAGAGCCAATCGTGGACGTCGGTCCATCACTGATTCTACAATACTCGATATGTGAACACCTTTCCAAGTGGGATTATGTTCGGAATTGGGGTAGAGAGACGGCATGGGGTTCTGAGCTGCCGCAGTCTCGATGCACAAGAGAACATCTCGCTGCAGCAATGTTAATCCTGAATATGGATCATTCGAGGTTAAACGTCGAGTGTGCTGTCGAGCAGGTGTTAAAAGAGGTGGGGAAGACCCATATGATACCTCTGAGGCTAAGTCTTTGTATTGATTGCTAGTGCCGATAGGAGAGCCACGGTCATTACGCTGGGCAGCGCCAGAATATCCAGGAGTTCCCATGTCCTCTCCATGCCCGCCATGATATCGAATTTGTGAGATGGCCAAAGGCGCCGAAGAAGAAAAAGGTGTAGGGGATTTGTGGTCCGATATCCGGGCCTTACCCTTATGTGCCTTTGTTCCAGCGGACTGAGTAACAAGGTCTGAATGGGTGTCATTCTTTGCAGTTCCTGATGGGGGATGAACAGCAGAGACTGGTGCATCATGATCTAGGGCGCCAGGCTCCTTTGCACCATCATTTCGAACATCACTAGGCATATCTTGATGATCTCCTGGATATGAAGGCTACAAAGTTGAATCAGTTTGACTGGGTGAAGAACTGATCATGATCATGAGCGCACAGGTCCGCATTCATACACCAGGGTATCACAAACAGTGTGCAATACGTGATAATAAGGCTCATAAGGACTTGAAACTTTTCGTATATTCATGACTTTGATTGTTTTCTTGCCCTTGTACTGATCGAGGTCTCCAACGACTCGAAGATATGGGAAATCACTATGGTCCAATTCCGATGAGAAGACCAGCTAGAAAGGTCACCAAAGCCACGAGAATGGCAGACCCACTGGACTTCAAACACATCATCTGGAGAGTCTAAATTGTGATCCCACTGGCGGGCCTTGATCCTGCCAGTTCCGTCATCAAGCCCGAAATCTGTGAAAGTTGGCCGTACGTCCAGATAACAGAGATTAGCAACAATTATGATCTGTACCAGTCTCGCAAAGTTCAATTTCGTGTTATCGGTAAAGGCGACCGGCTACTTACCTTGCTGAATTCGTTGCCATCAATTTTAAATGGGGAGGTTGAGTGAGTCTGGGTTGCTTCGAGCAGTTGCCGTATTGTTACACATCGAATTGGAACGTCGTGTCCTGCCTGTATGCAATACAGATGATTTCCAACAACCCCAATCCTGGACTTCGCGAGTCACGGAGAGTGAACATACCAGTGACTCTGTAATCGTTCCCGACATATCGCTGTTAATGCCCATGGAATCTGCCCTTCAGTCAATAGAATATGGCCTGAGGTTCTGCCAACTTTTACTAATACTAAGTACTGTTCCTAACTTTGCTTACGTACTCCCTGGTGTAAACAAGCATTCAAGTTGACCCAGACTGGACGTTCACTCCACTCAAAAACCATGTCCTCTCCTGCAACCGATGACGCGAAAGCGCTACCCGTTTCAATGGATGACCCAATGCAAGGCTCAGGTCAGGAAGACGAAGAGGGGGAAGGTGATGTGATCATGCCCCATGTCACAGACGACAGTTCGGAAGAAGGCGAAGATGATGAGGAAGAGGAAAGGCTCCTTAGAGAAGAGTTCATTGTGGACGAAGTGGAAGAAGAGGAAGAAGAGGACGAGCGGAGGAAGCGTCGCAAAAGGCGAAAGAAACATCATCGTAGGCGTAAGTCATAAACTTTCACGTCCTTGTCGTTTTTTATCTGTTCGCAGATGATGAAGAAGAGGAAGCGCTAGAAGATGAAGACTTGGAACTACTGGAAGAGAACACTGGCGGGTCCTTCAAGAAAAACCGTCGTTTAACCCGTCTCCGTCGCGGGCGTGATTCTGAATCTCCTGCAGCATCATCTTCCAAAAAAATGACAGCTGTTGTTTCATCTGATGACGATCTTGACATTGACGATGCTTTACCTCGAGTGCAAGATATTCAAAGAATCTGGGATGACGATCGTGGCCGTGACGAGGAGGATGATTATGGTGATATGGATATGGATGATTTCATTGAATATGATGAGGAAGAGGAAGGTGGCGTAGCAATGGACGAAGAAGCACGCGAGGAGCGCAGGAAAGAGAAGAAACAGGAACAAGAGCGTCGTAAGAAGGCTCGTGCCGCTCGTCCAGAACTTGCTGGTATCGACGCGAAGTAAGTGGTTACATGAGAATACTCTTAATGATCACCAGCCAATACCCTACAGTGCATGGGACGAGATTCACGACGTGTTTGGAGATGGCCATGAATACGACTGGGCACTGGAGGCAGACGACGAAGTACAATACGACGAAGATAATCTTAAGCCAGAAATGAAGTACCAGGACGTAAGTCCCAGTGTCCCTCGCACATGTCAAATTTCAATTTCATCCACATCTAGGTATTCGAGCCGTCAGAAATTCGAAAACGGCTGCTTACCGAAGATGACGATTTAATCCGAGCTCAGGATATCCCAGAGCGGATGCAACTGGCTACGTCGTCTCTCTCACAATCATCCTCGTTATCCATTCACACCCAACTCACGGAATCCGATCTCGGTGGTGCAGCTATGTGGGTTACTCAGCGCTTGTCTACACGCAAGACCCGGGAGTATTTCAGTCCAGACGGTACACACCAGCACCTCAAAGGTGCTCTTGTGATGGCCGTGACCTCTGCTCTCCGCTATCTTTTCGTTGAAGAGTTTGAGGTTCCATATGTCTACGCACATAAGCGGGATTATATGTGGCATTTTGACCTAAACGACATACGGGCGCGTCACGAACTTCTCAGCCTCAGTGAATTATGGCGCGTGTACACGCTTGGTCAAAAATATCGCTCTCTGCTCGAACGGCGCAGGGCTCTGAAAGCTTCGTACGATAGGCTCGCCGTGAAGGATGATTACTTTGAAGATGAAATTTTAACGCAAATTGACAGCGTAGAGATGGTGGCAGACACTACTGAATGGTTATCCATGAAGTACAAAGATAAAAAGCAGGTTGAATCGGAATTCCGCTTCCATGATGATGACGAGGTAGAAGTTGCCAAAAAGCGGAAAATGCCTAGTCGGATATCTGCATATGAGGTGACCAAGAAAAGTGTTCTTTCCAAACTAGCTCAAGTAGGTGGGCCAAACACCGGCTGTATAATGCACTGACCCTTCTTAGGGCTTTGGGATTGAATCTCACCAAGTTGTTTTGAACTTCATGGCATCCAACCATGTTCATTTCGTGGATGACCAAGACTTAAATCCCATAGTCTATGCTGAGCAGTTTGGTGACCCTGATCCGACAAAAGCGCAGCCTCCCGAAGAACTTCTCCGTCGTGCTCGAATGATCCTATCGACGGAACTCGGCAAAGATCCCCTACTGAGGAATCAAATACGGAAACTTTTTCAACAAGAAGCTCGTATCTCGGTCGAACCCACAGAACGAGGTATAACAAAAATTGATGAACATCATATGTACTTCGTAAGTGCAAACATTCCTAGTGTCTATATAATTACCATCTATTATGCAGAACTTCAAATATCTCTACCATAAAAGCATTCAAGACATGTTGGACACCCCTCAATTTCTTAATATTCTCGCTGCCGAAGCGGAACACCTGGTCACTGTCTCAATATTCATTCCTCATGACGCTAAAGCCTCGTTCGAAAGAAGACTCAATGAAGCCTTTGCGTCCGATAGCTTCAGCGATGCAGCTAGGGCCTGGAACGAAGAGCGCTCCCGCGTCGTGCAAGACGTTCTTGATCAACACCTCATTCCAGCCGGAGTCAAGTGGGCTCGTGAGTATATCAGAGAAGAGGTGGAAGATTTTCTGGCTAGTCGTTGCGGCCTCCAGCTAAGGAAGGCAGGTGATTATTTGTCTCTTTGGGGCTTAACTTTAAACATTTCCACAGCGGATCGATGTTGCGCCTTACATGACACCAGGGATGAAGTTGGGTGACACTGCTTCCGTTCTTGCGGTCTCATGGGGTAAAGGTGATCCCCATAAAGATGCAATTTCCCTCGTTTTTGTGGATGAAGCAGGCCGTATGCGAGAGCATACAAAGATCGATAACTTGTTCGACACTGAAATGATCGATGAATTTGTTGATCTGGTCAAGCGGAGGAGTCCCCATGTTATTGTGATTGGTGGATTCACTGTTGCAACCTTGAAGCTTGCGCACTTGGTGAAGAGGATTATTAATGGTTCAAATTCCCAGCAGGATGGCATGAACGGATGGGGAAATACTGTCCCAACGAATGGACAGACGTTCGACACTCCGGTGACTTACGTGCATGACGATGTGGCTCGCATATATCAACACAGCAAACGTGCTGAAGTCGAATTCAGTGCCCTGTCACCTACTGCCAAATACTGTGTTGGATTGGCTCGATACATACAGAGCCCGCTTAATGAGTACTCAGCCCTGGGTGCGGATATCATTGCCATTGCATTTGAAGAGGATGATCAACATCTGGTGAATTAGACTCGTTCAGCGTTCACTACAATCCTTACCTTCTCTCTCGCAGGTCCCGCACGAAAAGCTGCTGTCAGCTTTGGAGCGTACTCTGGTCGACGTAACGAACAAGGTTGGAGTGGACATAAACCGAGCTGTTGCGGATGGGTACTACCAACATCTTCTGCCTTTTGTATGTGGGCTTGGTCCCAGGAAAGCCCAGGCTCTCGTTCAAAAAATTGGATCATTGGTTTGTGATTCCGCTGTCATTCATTTTTCGTTAATTTCTCTTTACCCAGGGAGGGAATCTTGTAAACCGTGACCAATTCATCAAAGGTGGCCTCTTGACCACAAAAATTTTCTTGAACGCTGCTGGATTTCTCCGTATATCTCAAGATCATGATGACCACAAGCACTCCAAGAATCGTCATGATGATGACATGGCCCCAGACCCTTTGGACGATACGCGTATCCATCCAGAAGACTATGAATTGGCTCGTAAAATGGCCACTGATGCACTGGAGCTTGACGAAGAAGATGTTCACGATGAGCACCCCTCTCACGTCGTTTCCGTTATTATGCACGATCCCGACAACGAAAAGAAGCTTTCAGAGCTTAACTTGGATGAATTTGCGATAAGCCTTTATGAAGCCAATGATGACCAGAAACGACACACACTCAATCTTATCAGAGACGAACTCCTCAAACCTTTTGCAGAAGTTCGGGACGCCTTTGTGACTCCAAGCCCTTGGGATGTAGTCACGATGCTTAGTGGCGAGACTACTCGAACATTGCGTATCGGACTCATTGTTTCGGTCCTCGTTCAACGCATCAAGTCCAGTTTCGTCTCTGTTCGCCTTGATTCTGGCATAGAAGGGGTGATCAACACCGACTACCTTGCAGATCAACTCCCTTCAAATCCGCAGGATGTTGTTTCCAAGGGTCAAACTCTGCCTGGAGTGGTGATCGATCTGAAATTCAATTTGGAACAAGACTCATTTCTCGTGGAATTGTCCTCTCGACCCGCAGATGTTTCGGCTGGTGATGGTGTATTCCGGCGTGTGCGACCAGATGATTGTTGGGACCACGTACGGTTTGATAAGGATCAAGAAGTGCTAGCGAGAAAGAAGAGGGCGGAAGTCGACCGCACGCGACGAGTTATCAAGCATCCCAATTTTCACAACTTCAATACAGCTCAAGCAGAAGCCTATCTGGAAAAACAACAACGAGGGGACGTTGTGATCCGGCCATCCTCAAAAGGAATAGATCACCTTGCTGTGACATGGAAGATAGACACGAAACTTTATCAACATATCGGTTTGTTCCTCCGCCTTCAAATGTGGGACCACTGAACGAGTGATGGTCTTCAGATGTTACCGAGCTGAATGCTGACCCTACTGGTCAAACTGTCGGCGGTCAACTCATTGTGGACAGTACTCACAGCTACGCTGACTTGGACGAGCTTATCGTGAATCATGTGCAAGCCATGGCTCGTCGAGTAGAAGAGCTAATGGCGCACGAGAAGTTCAAACACGGCTCTGAAGATGACCTGCGTGAGTTATACTACCACTACCACGTGAACATACGCTAAAGTTTGTTCCAGACCTTTTCCTTAAGAATTTCCTGGCTGCCAATCCTGCAAAGAGCATGTATGGCTTCACTCTGAATCGTAAAAGGCCTGGTCATTTCAGCCTCTGCTTCCTGGCCAACAAAAACTCTACAGTACAAACTTGGGTATGCTCGCTCACGCAGTCCTTTTTATGACTAGATGTTAATTGGTGTCTTAGCCAGTGAGGGTTGCCCCCGAAGCATATTATTTATTCGACGCTGCAGCAGTGGGAGTTCCGGAACTATGTGATGCCTTCAAAGTCAGGTACGCATGTCATCATGTTGAGTCGGTAACTTTATGTATCTCATTTGCGTAGGCATCTTCACGAATCTCAAAACTTGGCTAATGCTGCTGGTGGTAAAACACCATTCGGCGCAGGAGCCCGCACACCAGCACGGCCTGGCGGTGCGACCCCAGGACGGACGTCGGTCCGTCAGGTTGGCCGGACTCCTAATCCTTACGGTGGTGTTACGCCGGGACCATACGCTGCCCCTGTCCCCACTTATGGCATGCCTCCTCGAACACCCTACGGATATCAGACACCTTCCCATCGCCCCCCAAACTTTCCCCCTCAACCTGTTGCCCCTCCAGGCATGAATCCTGACCGTGCTGCTATGATACAGCAGAGCTCGGCAAGTTCGGGATGGGGCCAGAATTCTGGTTGGTCTTAGCTCTAAGTGTCCACATGAGTTGTGAGAGACTGGAATTCAACCAACCAGGTACTTACTACTGACTACTGTACTGCATAAGTAATAAATTCTACATGTGTATCGAAGATAGTCTGGGTGGTTTAGGTGCGTTAGAACCTTTTAGATGCACGTACAATTTACTTCTTGCATAACATGGTGTGTATTCTTTTAAGAATCGATAGACCGACTTATTTGACGCTCAGGCTCAAGCGCTCAAGTTATGGGTGGCTACAAACAGCTCCAAAACATCATGCATCATGAGCCAATGGTAACGCAAGAAAGTTGGAGTGTGCCAATGTGTGAACCGAATTCAACGACCAAAAAACGCTAGCCTGGCAAGCCCGGCTTGTAGTATAGAGTGAAGACAATCGTTCACCTATATAAACTTCTGACAGTCATTGAGGCCCCGTTTTGCCAAGGAGGTGTAAATCCAGCACATCAGGTGGGAGTCCAGAGGACTAAATTTTTTTTTGACATTGGACTTTGTTGAACTTTTGAATGGGTGCTCTAAGGCCATGAATTGGGCTCCAATGCACCTGCTGTATAATGGCATGATTTGTTCTGCTTGATCCCCATCCATGCTGCATCACAGATGTGGTTGATCTTATGCTTGGTGTTGTTCCTCCTGCCCAATATAATATATTATTCAACCTATGCATCATACAATTTGAATCAAGTATTTAAAATAATATGGAAAGAAAATAAACTGAGATTGACCAACTACATTATGTAAGTAACTTGCAAGTAACTTGCAGTAAATACCAAAGCTCACTGGCTCTTTGTAACAGATACAAGTACAGATAAGGACTCCAGAGGAGAGGAAATAGAATGGAAAATTTCACAGAAGGAGGCTGCAGTGCACAAGGTAACAGATGGTGAAGGTGCATAGGAAGAGAAGTGATGAGTGCAGGAGTTGCTTGCACAGGTTATGAAATGTGAAGAAGCCTTCATGTTTGACCTCGTGTGACACGGTGAGAATTTGATCTGGAGATTACCAAAATAGGCCAGCACATGGGAAACTACCATATATAGAAGGAGGGGCAGATGGCTGCTTGGAAAAAATTATGAGTGAATGTCTAAATTTCGTGTAGTGTCAGTGTGTCACCCCCTTGCGTTTCGCCGATTCGCGACCTTCCCAGAATTTTCTCAGTTATTCTAAGTCGCAGTTTCTGTTGTTTTAGAGGCGAGTGGATTGAGGTGATGTATTGACTTCAATACTGTATGTTCACAATATTCCACTCACGTGTGAGCTGGGGGGCAACTTCAATTTGGCAAATCTGTTTCACAATTTTAACCGAAACTCACTCAGGAATGACCGAAAAACAAGGTTCGGCCGGGTTGCTGAAGCTCTGTAAACTACTGGGTGTGCTGCTTGATATCATGTATAAACACAGTGCGTGTGGAATCTCCATGCCAACCACGATTGCTGCTGGCGCTGACCAGAAATTTGGCGGCAGGATTGACAACTGAGGCAAAGATCATGAGTATATCGAAATCACGAACCGCGGGTAAAGCCCTTTACTCATTTGCGAGATATATCCACCATGATGCCCTGGTATTATCTTAAATTGTGCCCCACTCTTCGTCCTCCCGAATCCATCTCCTTCTGCCGCATCAGCTACATTCCACAAACGTAGGTTGTCCACTGACGCACTGAAGCAATCTAGGTATAAGAAAGAGGCAATATATGTTGAATAACATACCACGCAATATGTCGACAGTCCGGGAATGCTACCACGCATGATACAACCCCTGAGCTTAAAGGATTTCTCAAGGTCTTCAACAACCTTGGTGTATTCGCAGGGCCAGACCGACCCAGCTGGCGCACATCCCAGACATCAACTGTGCCGTTACGCCGACCTGCATATAGCTGGGCTCCATCAGCAGACCAACAGGCCTTCCCACGAAGGGATCAGTGTCTGATTCAAGTTGAAAATGAAAAGCATTTACAGACAGGCACCAGGGCGGCGTCTTCTCACTCATCCAGAGTCTTCCGACTCCCTTTCCAGCGCTATTCACCCTTTTGTCCCATAGAATAATTTGGCCGTCGATCGCCGCGGTCATCAATACATCAGGCGAGTAGGTTGTGTACTCGACTGGGTCTAACAGCGGGGGTGCGTTCTTTGGAGGAGCAACATGACTAGCTTGAGTGCGGTGTGGCAGTTGAGGTTGCGTACTACGTGAAGCTTGGGTAGACAGCGGAAGGGTAACAACATCATTCACTCCCACGCGCATGCCTTCTGGTGCATCCGGTTCATCGTCAAATAGAGGGTCAAATGAGGCCTCAGAATTTGCATCTGAATCTGGCGGTACTTGAGGTACTGCACTTGATACGGCGTCTGAGGAATGCTGCATTGACGTGGCACTACGGGAGGCAATTGCACTTCCAGGGAGGTGTTGTGAACTACCTGTTGAAACCTCCGTTTTTTGCCGAACGACGACAGGAGGGCTACCTTCTACATATCCCGAAGTCTCTGGCCGGACAGCTATACCTGCAAGCTGGGAACCATGAGCAGTAAAATTTCTTACACGTTGACCCGTGTTGAGGTCCCATTGCTATTGCTTGAACTTGAGAATACTTCAGAGAGCTCAAAGACATGACTTACGATCGCCTCTCCATCCCACCCAGCGCTAAAATATCCTTTCTCATCATGATCAAGCGAGAGAGCAGATACTGGGCCTCTGTGGCCATTCATGACATGACAGAGTCGGCCAGGTTCGTGACGGACAGTGAAGAGATTTACATGTCCTGACTGGATTAACGGCACATCAGCCTGGAATAAATCGAATAGACTTAACACATACATGGGTGCCCGCCAGTGTCCAGAGAGCATCTGAATGCATGGCAAGACTATATACAGGGGACAAGGCTGCATCCTCCTCTCTCAAAGACGGCCCATCGATTGTCGAGACATCGGGTGGATTCTCCCACCAAAACCGTAATTGCCCCGATTTCATGGTACCTTCGACAACACTAGAATGTGATCGTTGTGGGGCAGATAAAAAATTCTTCCCGTTGACAGCAGAGAAAATATCATAGTCCCTGATGTAACCGTCGTCTGACCCTGTCAGGAGATGGGTCATACAGAACGATGAGGCAAGAGCATGTGTAGGAACTGGATGGGGAAGAGCGCATATTGCTTCTACAGTATAAGAGCTCAGGACAGTGGATGCGGGTGTTAATGCTTTTTTACGAAGCTGAGCGGGAGAAAGAGAACGTTTGCGAGGCACTAAAGGAATTGGTGATACTTGACGTACGAGTTATGAGATTGAATGGCAAGGGTGTAGTAGTGACTTACTGCCCAGTTGAGTTTCTTGCTGTGGAGGAACAGGTGTAGTAGAAGTCTTGTTCGCGCTAGAAAGAGGAGAAATGGGGTCCACGTCCATTGTTGCCTCACCAGAAGGCTCTGATTCTTCATCCTCCTCAGATCCATCGTCAGAGTCCTCCGATCCTGAAATCTTGTCCCCGACAAGGCGATATAGTAGTAAGTGCTAGTTTGGAGTCCCATTCCGAAAAACACACATCGTCTGCTTCCTCTGTTGCATCATCGGCGCCACCATCCAGAGGTTCATCGTCTACGTCCGCGTCAGGGTCGTCATCACCATCGTACTCGAAGTCTTCCAAGTTGTCGTCTTCTGAATCACTGGGGGCCATTCATACTTCTGTGTTAATCAATAATTTTCAAAGTTCGACCTCGAGTAAGTTCGCCTCGATCGCCTTCCGACAATCATCGGACTTCGCACGACACCCTTGGACTTGCTCTGTATCATGGTTTTGGCAGACTTGGGCCGCAAACTTAACGCTGCCCTTTCTTCGCTTAGCAGAGCACCTGTTGTCGATGAGAAGGTTTGTGATCTCATCCCGCAACTGAAAGCCGAAGGTTCACGTCTTAAGTTCCCTAAAGGTTCTTGATGCTACTTTGAAGGAAATCACGGCGGCGCTACTCGAATCTGATGTGAACATAAAACTAGTAGCATCGTTAAGGCAAAAGGTTAAAGCGAAGGTCAAAGCATCTCTTGATGCAATAGCGGCGGACAAAACGAAGGAGAACAACCGGAAGCACCTTGTCCAGAAGGTATGTCAGTCATCCATGTGTTCTGTCGTCATGCCCATTTTTATTCATTTGACAGGCAGTATTTGATGAACTTGTGCATCTAGTTGATCCAGGAGTAGAACCATATAAGCCAAAGAAAGGGCAATCCAATGTAATCATGTTAGTTGGTCTCCAGGTGCGCAGCCCACTGTCTCCGGAGACCTATAACCTCAGTCATCATTGAAAGGGCAATGGCAAAACTACAACATGCACAAAGCTGGCAGTTCATTATCAAAGGCGAGGGTTCAAATCTGCCATTGTTTGTGCCGATACGTTTCGTGCAGGTGCCTTTGATCAGACCCGACAATCTGCAACAAAGGCAAAAGTCGCATATTTTGGTTCATATACCGAGACGGACCCGGTCACCATTGCTGCGCAAGGTGTTGCCAAGTTTAAAAAGGAGCGTTTCGACGTTATCCTAGTAGACACTTCTGGTCGGCATAAGCAAGAAGCGGAACTCTTCCAGGAGATGGTACAGATCGGCGAAGCGGTTGAGCCCAATATGACTGTCTTGATATTAGATGCTAGCATTGGTAGGCTACAAACTGAACCTTTCACACAAGGACATATTAATTTACTAATCTCTCGCAGGACAAGCCGCAGAGGCACAGAGCCGCGCTTTCAAAGAAAGTGCTAATTTTGGTGCGATAATCGTAACAAAAATGGATGGTCACGCCAAAGGAGGAGGCGCTATTTCTGCGTAAGTCTTGAATTATTAATGACGGTGACCTGAAATACTCACTCATTCAGGGTGGCCGCAACAAAGACCCCCATCATTTTTCTTGGTGTCGGTGAACATCTCCATGACCTCGATCGTTTTTCGCCCCAGCCTTTCATCTCCAAACTCCTAGGCCTGGGAGATATGCAAGGACTGATGGAGCATATGCAAGACCTTGCGATTCAAAACCCCGATAAGCAGAAAGAGATGGCTAAGAAACTCGAGGAAGGCAAACTCAGTATCCGTGACTGGCGTGAACAGATTTCAAATGTCATGAATATGCACGTTTTCCAGATCCTGCTCAACGTATAATTTTGTAATATTTCACAAATGCAGGGGGCCGATCAGCAAAATTGCGTCAATGATTCCTGGCCTTCCTCAGGACCTTTTGCAGGGGTCCGACGAGGAAGGCGCCATGCGAATGAAGCGGATGATTTTTATTACCGACAGCATGACTGCCGTGGAGCTCGATTCAGATGGTTCGCCTTTCATGGAAATGGGCAAGGATGGCAGGCCCGTCGATCTGACATGGAGGGTAACCAGAGTCGCACGAGGTAGCGGAACCAGCGTTCGCGAAGTGGAGGAACTGCTCTGCCAGTATAGAATGATGGCCAATATGGCAAAGCAAGCTGGTGGAAAGAACGGATGGTGTGTATACCTAGCGAGCAAGCCCCCTGACGATTGAATGTATTTTCCACTCATAGGTTACAAGCGATGCAGAAAATGCAGGCAGCTGCAGGAGGCAAGGGACGTGGTGCTAACGGGATGCCTACGCCAGCACAAATACAGGCTATGCAAGTGAGTACGAGATCTTCATTGGTGCGAGGTAACTGACCATCCCTGTGGTCAGAGATCGATGCCTCCAGGGATGTTACAACAGATGCAACGGCAGATGCGGAGTGGCAGCGGCATGCAGGAAATGATGAAGGCCATGATGCAGGGACAAGGAGGAGACCAGATGGACATGGAAGAAATGCAGCGTAAGTTCTCACAGCCTCTGGTCGGCAACATTAACGTCATATTATGACATCTAGGGATGATGTCATCGATGGGGAATGGTCTTGGAGGGCTAGGTGGGGTCGGGGGAGCAGGAGGAATGCCAGGAATGGGAGATATATTCAAGATGATGGGCATGGGTCGCTGATTTTGATATTCCGTATACTTGGTATACTGATGGTTATACCTGCGGAGAAGCATGGAAATGCCCATACCCCGTTGGATGCTGTACCCTATGGATTGGGCCAAAGTGCATGCTCATTGGGTCTGTATTGTAAACGACCCTCGGATCTTCGTCGATATATCCCCGCAATGGAAATTATTGGTTGTCCCTGTATGGCACGTCGTACGCATAACACCATTGTCTACAATTTCTGTATCCTAGAGTGAAATTACAATTACAGGCTATAGGAGAATGGACTACAACAAGCTTGTATACTAAAAAGAATGACAATATAAGTCAAAGTCATAACGTTCATACGGGGACAGCAATACAGCTAAGCAATAAACCGTCATCTCCATCAGAAAGGATTAGAGCATAAACTATGTAACCTCCAAAACTGATGTTTCCAGCACACGGAACAGGGTTGGATCTTTGGAATCTTCTGACCAGCAAACAACCTCTCTCCAGTTCACTGCGTTGGCTTCCTTTTCGCCTGCACCCGCAAAAATGCCAAGATCGTCATCAGAGAGACCTCGAAAGATGAGAAAGAGCCGTGTAAAACGGCATGGTTCGGCCGTGACACTGATATCGATCGCTGCGGCAATTTTACTGGGAGAGAGAAAACGGTAGGCAATGTTCTTGTGTGCGGAGAAAAAAGCCATGTTGTTACTATATACAGAGAGGGTTTCTCGTTAGTCATTGAGGATGTAAGAAGAAACGAAAACTCACTTGATGAAATTTGTGCGCGCATGTAATGAAAGTCCGAGCTGGTCAAGGACATTCATGAGATGAGGTATGAAATCGCGGAGTGACATTGCGAAGCCATTTCGAGGTGCGATGTAGTCATTTGGGTCAACCATAGCGGGATCCGGTCTGTTTTGCGTCAATAATATCTACCTATACTCACGAGACAACGTACATGGCTTCATAATACAGGGCCGTGGTGACCATTTCACTTTCGAAGTGTTCAAGAGCACCACCAGGGTGCGCCCGTAGAAAATACTTAACTTTGGTCTCTGCGACCTTCTCGGCGGGCGGCCACGTCATACCCAGTTTCCATAGCGGAGAGTGCGAGAGAACAACGTCGCAATACTGTACGGCTGGCGTCAAAATGCTGAGATTGCATTTAGCTGTTGTCGGCTTTGCAGCGACGGCTAGCTTGGTCATAACACGGGTGTCAATCACTAAGCCAGGGGTATAGTCTTCATTTGGAGGAAGTCGGGTGCCTGAAAATTCCATTTTATGGTCGTCCCCATTGTGTATAATGTCAAGTTTTCCCCAGAACATTCCATCGACCATTGTACCGTCTTCCATCCGAGCCATGTCCAGCTCGTCCGAGTTGACGTTGACATCTAGAGCTACATGTTGTCCGGGTGTCAGTTCGAGATTGAACGTCGCAGGCATTTCAAGCACAGGGGGAGGACTGGGATACGCATATAATTAGGCAAATGCCAACAAAATTCCGAGTCACTCACGGAGGAGGGCTAAATTGAATAGATACCGATTTAAAGGGAATGAATGTGGCAATGTAGGGATGCGCTTACGGTGGTTCGTCAGGTGGTGGTGGAGCATCGCTGACTATTTCAACCCGAAGACCTTGGACTCCCATCTGGGCAATTTGGTATGAATCTTCACCAGTGAGCTGTCCCCACAGAAGTTCAGATTGCTATGTAATATCAGACGTATTTGGACGAGCATACATAGATATAAGGTCCAGAAACCAGTCGCTATAATTGAGGACATGAGCGTGCAAGCCCTCGGCAGAAGGCGAAGTTGCTTACAGCAGCATGAAGCGATGCGTACTCGACTGGGATACGCAGGCTAAATTGTGCATCTGGAGGAGGCTTGGTCCACTCTCTGGCCACAGCTTCTAGTTCCTGCAAATGGTGTTAGAAATAGTGGGAAATGAAGCTCTTGCGACAGTTTACAATGAAGCTGTTGGGGAGCTATCGAACAATTAGTGAGAGGGGCCCCACGGACTTGGTATGATAGACCGACCATTCGGATAGTCTCCATGTCACCGAAGGCCATGGTTAGCAAGCGCTGCCTGGCGAGCGCCATCTGAGCCTGTCTATCACGCATATCGATGTCCTTGGGCTTGGGCTTGAATTTGCCCCAGAAAGACTGAGAAGGCAGGCTGGCACTTGTAGACCTGTTGAGAGAGGGAATGATATAGAAGGGTGAAGGAGATTTAAAGGGCGCCTACGCTGGGGAAAGAAGCATATCGGGAGATAGAAAGGAAGAGATATAACTAGTTATATAGATGGGATGATCTGAGGCTCAAGAGTCATGATTCGGTTGAAGATCTTGTCAGTTCGGCACGAGCCTCGATGAAAACACGAGGCAGATATCCGAAACGCCAATTGGCTATCGTAGAGCAATCAGGCTTGATGCCCTTGTGATGGAAGCTGATAACAAAACGTGGGCGATGGCGTATGGGCTGTAGGCTGGACGCAACGACAACCTCGACCTCTTCAACCGCCGCGTTACGTTCACACGTCTGTTCTTGACTACATCATGCTTCACTTTGGGCGGGCCTTCCCCCGCTCTCTCATTGCTAAAAGAAATTTAGTTTCTTCTGTTCTCCTCACCCGTACATGGGAGAACGAGAGCATGGCCGAGCTTAAGAGACAAGCAAAAGTCCGAGGCTTATCCCCGTACGTCAATTCCTTGCTCTATACCCAGACTTCTCATCCCTTGTATAGAAAAGGACACAAGGCCACGCTTATCCAGAAGATCCACGAACATGACAGAAGCAAGCCTCATGAACCAGTTGTTTTCCGTGATTCACCTGTTCCTGTACCAGCAAGAGACTTGTCTACAACCTCAACCCGCCCGGGTGTCGCCCCCGGCCTTCCCTCTGCGACTCAATCAATGAATAATCCTAGTCAACATTTCGTCGTCAACATTCCTGATATCCCCCAAGCAGACCCAGACTCCTCTGTCCAAGTTGTATGTGATCTTCCTCTTGTTTGCATCCGTCATTTGATGCGGATGATCGTCTGAACCATTGGATCTTCTCTTCTGCGGCTCCACCACCCGGTTATTGCATCTCCGACAATGTACTGACTTTCACTCTTGATAGCCATATGTTCCTGACTTTTGGGATTCATCTGTCTCTGTTGACGATCTGCAGATGGAGGAAACTCTGCCCAAGCTGCTCGTGGTCGCAGGCGCAGACACGCATCCTGGTGGAGGGCCATCGCACAATCTTCTCGATGCAAATCTTGACAATGAGACTGTATCAAGCGACGTGAAAAGCAACACCACTGCACCAAATCCAACAGGACAAGGCAACATATGGGATGACGTGACTGAAGATCTTGGATTGCCTTACTTGAAGGAGATGAAAACGGGTTTCTGGAAGTTGTTTTCGTAACTAGTCTTTGTTGAGCTGCCGAATCGTAAAACTCGAGGATAATAGACGTATGGTATTTGAGTTTCGCGACAAGATTTGTAAGGCACCAACTATGCTTGTACCAACACGATCGTGCTTACGCCTCCTTCACACCTCGTCTCGAATATGTAGCCATCTTACTGCACCCCCCGACCCAATATCCCACATGCGGCCCGTCATCTATGATGATGTGCCACCTCCCTCGTCGTCGTCTCTCCTCCACCATCCATATTCACTCTCCGAATTCATGACAGGTTCTCAAGATCAGAGAGGACAGTTAGAGCTCCAATTCAAGTTGGAGCGCCAACAGCTCGACGCTTTTCATCAGAACTTTTGGCTTGACGTGCGTCCAACCACACTATGTCTACTTGACGAGAGGATGACCATATTCGGGCTGGCAGACTAACGCTCGGTTTGAAGCAGCAAAAGAAGCAGTTCTTGCTAGCCTACCCTCTTCATTCACTGTCATCGATAAAG
Organism: Tricholoma matsutake; assembly: GCA_026075535.2. Lineage (NCBI taxonomy): Eukaryota > Fungi > Basidiomycota > Agaricomycetes > Agaricales > Tricholomataceae > Tricholoma > Tricholoma matsutake. Next base: position 7,989,470 of record AP026541.1, on the reverse strand, counting down.
AAAAAGCTCTTTCCGAGTTTCACAAACAATGGTGCATGCAAGAAGCACCCCGCACGGACGACTATACAAAGGAGTGGAGGAAACGAAATTTATCTCTTATTCTCCTCGGCGTGCGAGTAGAATATCAAAAACTTGCTATTCGTATTTCAGACCTTGTCTCGCCGAAGAGAAGTAACACATGATGTACATCGAGGATGCCGTTCACCTGTACGCGTGAACCGCGAACCGTGAGGCGCGTAAGGCGCGTAATGCATTATTGATCCAAGCATATCATGATTGTCTGAAGTACAACTCGAGAACCTCAATAAGTATTCAAGCCACAGGGTATGTTTAGTCAACGGTTTAATAACTTAGGGCCCGTTCGGGTCCCCGGTATTCGCTCCGCCTTTGGTCGGCTCGGTTTAACGTGGATGGTTGATTTCTTCAGTGAGCAGTAGAGGTGAGATGTTCGTAGTGCTTCTAGCACCAGGCTGACATTTTATTTATGTTCCGCTAGTGATTGGGACCAGATGATGATGTTGTCTAAATATACATGGCAGATATGTCCGATCAAGTCACAGAGGGCCATTGTTACCCAGCATTGATATGTTGCAGGTGAATTTCAGAGGCCCATGGGCATATCTACTTGATTTTGCCCCAGATTTTCTCTTTAGCACAATCTGTGAGGATGTCATCAATTTGGTGGAGGGTAATTGTTGGGCACAGTTTGGGCACAGTTGCATGGTTCAGATTATGGTAGTCATTTACCCATTGTGGCAATACCATTGTATCCACTTTAGGTATAATGCATGAGGGTCAGGTGTACTGGAATGAAATCTATTAATGTTTTTTAACCCTCATGGTATTTTCTCAGGCATGAGTATGCATGCACTGTCAAGATGGGTATGCTGGGGTTTACTTCTATATGGTGGTATACATTGTGGGGGAGATCACAGACATGGGGTATTTCACCACTGAACTGAATTTCCTTGGCCATACCATATCTCAATGAGGAATTGAGGCAGATGGCTCCAAAGTTGAATGGATTCTCAACTGGCTGACACTGACCACTGCAAAAGAAATACACTGATTCCTTGGACTTGTGCAATACATTTCCACTTTCTTGCCTGCCTTAGCTGAACATACCACTGTATTAACACTGCTCACTTGCAAAGAATGTAACATGATTTTTCCTACCTGGACACCAGATCACCATGTGCCTTTGAGGCCATCAAAGTGCTTGTAGTTTCTCATGATTGCCTGACCACTATTGACCATCAAAATTGTTGAAATTAATCCCAGTGATGCATGCTGTATACATGAGGCAATACATGCAGCATATGCATGTTACTGCGCTTACTGCGCATACATGCGGTAAACACATTCCTGAGTCATGTGACATCCTTATTATTATGTATATAAGGAGAACCTGTACCGTAGTAGGAATAGAGTGTTCTTACCTCTGCTAACCCTAGCTGTAAGTCTAAGTAAACCCCAGGTAGGTTGTAAGGAATGTGTTGTCTCTTCCACTGTGCAGCATATATAGTCTGCTCCAACAGGTTATGGGCCCTGCTGGGCACGTCGTGAACGCGCCTTAATTGGCTGCGAACGACGTTGACTTCATCGTCTCCAAATTATAACCTTGCGCTCTTCGTGAGCTGCATTGCGCTCCCTGCGAGCTGCACATAAAACCTAGGTTGACTAGGGCTAACCACTCTGAAGGAGTGTTTTCTCCTGAGAACGTTAAACATGTTTTATTGAGTAAAAAGACTGATTGAGCACTTTTAACAGCTGCCACCACAAAATCATGTCTTCAACTCTTGAGAAACTCGTTCAAACTTTTGACGGATCAAATTACATTCAATGGGCCGACTCAATGAAGGCGTGGCTCAGGTCTCAGGGCCTCTGGCAAATAACTAGCGGGGCGGAGCAAAAACCGCCCCCAGCGCCTCCCTTGACGGCGACGAATGCTACTTTGGTAGCGGATGCTAATGCCAAGCTCCAGACCTGGAGCAACAAAAATGACCAGGCCATTGGTAGCCTAGTGCTCCGCCTGGCCCCCTCCATTCGGCAGCGTGCCAACTCAAAGGACACTGCTGAGGAGGTGTGGGATCTCATCCGCACCGATTATGGTGTGGACGGCCCCTCCCAAGTCTTCGCGGACTTTAGGTCCGCAATAGCAATCAAGATCCCGGCTGCGAACCCCGTACCGGAGATTGCTAGAATGGCAGACAAATTTGAGCGCCTTATGGCTGCTAACGTCGCCATCCCCGAGCTAGTGCAAGCAATGATTCTACTTGCTGCGATGCCGCGCGAGTACAATTCCTTGTCTGCAACGGTCCTTAACACGACCGCTACTAGCGCCTTGACATTTAAACATGTCAAGGACTCCATTGTCGCTGAAGCCTCAAGGCGCACAGCAGTAGGAAAGCCCGCTGGCCAGCCTCAGGCCAACAAACTTTCTGCTGTTAAGCGCAAAGGGGGAAACCCCAAATGGCAGCCCAAAGAAGGGCAAAACAGCAACGGAGACTCGTCCCGAAAGCGTGGACGACGTGGGGACAGAAAGACTAAGGAGGAGAAGCCGAAGGATAAACATACCCACCTCGCCTCCAAAGCCTATACCACCATAAATGGTAATGGCACCATCATACCGCCGATGCCGCTTATACAGCGCATCGAAAGACGCGAACACACTCCCACAAGGGATCCTCGCCGCCGACCGCCTGCACAGGCATATACGGGCGCGGCCTCTACCTCTCATTCGGTTTATGCCGAATATCAGCAAGCTCAAGACACCCTCGAGCAAATGCAACTTCCGCACACCGCGAAAAATCTGTGACCGCTGGAAGAGCGCCTGACAGTGCGAGAAGGAAAGAGAAGAAGGATAGAACCAGAACCCGAGTCTAGGATCGAGGAGGTAGAAGACGATACCATCTCCCTCGGATCTGAACCTCCGGTGTCTGATGAGGAAGTGTGGAAAGCCATCGATGAAATGCTCGTCAATGAACCCCTTGATACAGGGGCGTATGATGACAGGTCAGTCCTTTTCCCTGCCACAAGCACTAAGATTAATATATGAAAACAGCGAACTTTTCATGTGAAATTTTACTGCTATTAAATAAATCATGGAATTATTTAGATCTTAATATATGTGCTATGTGTGCAAAGGGAAATTGTAAGAAAGGTGCCGACTGGATCATTGATTCAGGCGCATCAAAACACTTCACTGGTGAAATTAAAGACTTCGCTTCTTACGAGCCTTTACCGAGAAAGGACTCTACCTTGGTCCAAACAGCCACTGGTACTACTCATATAGTAGGAAAAGGAGCAGTCTTAATTAAACACCAGGTAGTATGTCACGGGAAGTCAGAGACGCATGAAACGCGGTTATACCCCGTCTACTACATACCCGACATTAATACTTGATTGATGTCAATGGGGGTCTTTTTACAAGACGGAAGTGATGTGCGTGGTTCCTCCGCACACATTTCATTTATCGAGCATGGAAACCCAATCATGCATTGTGTCCCTCTAAGGAGGAACGACACGATCTATTGGGCTCGGACTCATATATTGAGCACCAAAAAGGTTAATGTCGCGACCATTTATGTCGCTGACTACTTGACTTGGCATAGGCGACTTGGACACCCATCCAAAGAGGTGCTAGGGAAAATGCCTAAAAGCACCATAAAATTCCCAAGGAATTTAATTATTCCTAAAGACAAAATTATATGTCCAGGGTGTGCAGAAGGGAAAATGACCTCAAAATCTTTTCCCGAGTCAGACTCACGAGCTGACAAATCCTTTGAATTAATACATTCTGACCTAAAGGAACTCCTGGTACTATCGTACCACAAACATAAATACTTCATTGTATTTCTGGATGACAAAACGTCACATATTTGGGTCCAATGTCTCAGAAAGAAATCTGACGCTGCTGCAGCGATTAGACAATTTCAAGTGATGGCTAAAACCCAATATGGCACTACAATCAAGCGCTGGCGTGTCGATCCAGGGGGGGAGTTCAAGGATCGTGAGCTACAAAAACAGCTCAAGGACTTAGGCATCAAAATAGAGATGTCTGCACCCCATGTTCATCAACAGAATGGGCACGCAGAGCGCGCTATAAGGACAATAATGGAAAAGTCGCAAACCCTGCGATTCACCGCTTGTCTACCACAATCATGGTGGGAATTTTGCATAGAACATGCAACACATTTATACAACCGAACCCCAATAAGGCGCCTGAAATGGCTGACACCTTTTGAGGACCTGACAAAGGTCCGCCCAGATCTAAACAATCTGAAGGTCTTCGGTTGCGGTGCTTATGTCTATCTACCAAAGGAAAAACGTCCAACAACATTATCTCCTCGATCGGAGTTAATGACGTACCTTGGAGTAGAAGATGGCATTAAAGCATATCATTTCATGCGACAAAATGGCGCAATATTCATTGGTGCCACGGCACTATTTGATGAAACGATGTTCCCATGCTGTCCCGGAGCTAAAACTCCTGCCAAGACAGACCTTGGTGATTTTCCACCTCCAGAACCAGAAGATGACGAGCACTCATCTGGAACGGATGGCGATGACCCTATACCGCCACAAAATCCGCCCCTTCCTCCATCATCAGAAGATGATGATGATTTACCAAGTGAGCAAAAGGCGCATGACGATGCGACTAACGCTCCTCCTCCACCGCCTCCAGTTAACACTGAGAACTTTTGTCCAAGACGTGAAGATCAACAGGAATGGCAGCAATTGCCCCGTTGATCAGGCAGGCAGAGGAAAATCCCAAACCGTCCCGGCAATACCTATGGAGAACAGCGACTCCCCTCTGACATAGAGAAAGACATTGCGCGTGATTGATATTGGAAGAAGTCTGTGGGTCAAGATTCGGATCATAACCGAACACGACCACGACCTCAACAGCAAGAACCGGTTGCTGGACCGAGTTCGGCACCCCACGAGAGTGTGCCCGATTCCAATAATCAAGAACATGATTACCCAATGGGGGAACTGGATGAAGCAGGTTATATTAAAAAGATAACCAAGGAAGGTGGAGATGAGCTTATCCGCTGGCTGTTATCAAAAGCAGTCACACCATCAAGCGGAAAAAGCCTAGTTCCAAACCAATTTCGCGATATTGCGTGCCTACCCCGGCAGCAGCAACTTGAGTGGAAACAGGCTTGTTGTGAAGAGTTAGAGGCTCTTCGCAAGCGACAAGTCTATGACATCGTCGATCTTCCACATGATCAAAAAATGATCAAAAATAGATGGGTTTTCTCTGTGAAATCGGACAGAAGAAAACGAGCCAGACTCGTGGCCAAAGGCTTTTCACAAGTCGAAGGCGTTGACTTTGATGAGATTTTCTCACCAGTAGTCCGCTACGAGACCGTACGCCTCATGTTTGCCCTTGCGTCTCTAGAAGGCATGTATATGACCGGTCTAGATGTAAAAACCACATTTTTATATGGCAAACTTGATGAGGAGATCTATATGGATCAACCCAAGGGTTTCAGACTCGAGGGTAAAGAGTGCAAAGTAATGCGCTTACGCCGAGCATTGTATGGCCTTAAACAGGCTTCACTAGCATGGTGGAAAGAGCTAGAGGCATTTATGCGCACCATTGGGTTTGTGTGCGCCAGCTCTGATGCCGGCATCTTCATACACAAGGATCCTAAGACAGGCAGCATCATTATTGCGCTAGTCTATGTTGATGATGGCTTGTTCATGGGCAAGAACAAGAAACTTGTGGATGAAAAGAAGAATGCTTGCCTGAAGCATTGGGAGTGCCGTAGTACTGAAAAAGTCATGGAATTCTTAGGCATGCGCGTCACCCAGACCGCTACAAAAGTCAAACTCGATCAAACAGAATATCTCGCCAAAGTGCTCGAGAGGTTCGAGATGACAAATGCCAAAGTTGCCCCCACTCCGCTCCCGACTGGCTACAAACCGTCGGAGAACACAGCGATGCCAAACACGGCGCTTAGATCGAAATATCAGTCTGTGATCGGATCTTTATTGTATCTGATGCTCAGAACGCGACCTGATATTGCTTATGCGGTAATCAAGATGTCGCAATTCTCGGCTAATCCTAGCCAAGAACATCTAGACAAAGCAATGTACATAATGCACTATCTGGTGGGAACCCAGAAGTACAGTATAGTCTATGATGGAGAGAAATCCGAGGGGCTGCAGGCCTTCACAGATTCTGATTGGGCAGCTGACACTGTCAAGCGCCGATCTACAACGGGTTACTTTGCTACTCTGGTGAGTGGCATTGTGTGCTGGCAGTCCCATTTACAAAAAACTGTAGCACTGTCATCCACAGAAGCCGAATATATGGCTCTCTCCGACACTTGTCGGCAGATAGTGTGGATAGAGTCCTTATTCCAGGAACTTGGATATACACTGAAGCGCGTACCAATCTGCGCTGATAATCAGGGATCCATCTTTATTGGATCAAATCCAGTTCAGGAAAGAAGGACCAAACATATAGACATTCGCTACCACTACACCCGCGAATGCATAGAAAATGACAAAGTCACAGTCGTTTTCATTCCTGGAAGTGATAATCCGGCTGACATGTTCACAAAGAACCTTGGCGCCGTCCTATTCAGGAAATTTAGAGACTCTCTCGGAATTACTTTCAAGATTCAAACTTAGCTGCTTAGAGCGCTGTACAGTTTGAGGGGGGGTGTTGAAATTAATCCCAGTGATGCATGCTGTATACATGAGGCAATACATGCAGCATACGCATGTTACTGCGCTTACTGCGCATACATGCGGTAAACACATTCCTGAGTCATGTGACGTCCTTATTATTATGTATATAAGGAGAACCTGTACCGTAGTAGGAATAGAGTGTTCTTACCTCTGCTAACCCTAGCTGTAAGTCTAAGTAAACCCCAGGTAGGTTGTAAGGAACATGTTGTCTCTTCCACTGTGCAGCATATATAGTCTGCTCCAACAAAAATCCAGAGAAAATCAAACCTTCATAACCTGCAATGCCAGTCAAAGACACACTGGTCCTTTTGTTCAGCCCCACTTGGGAGACCACAAGACTGGTTGCCTTCAAAAGTCAACAACTCAAAGGTGCTGAACTACACTACCCAGTACATGTGTTGGAGCAGACTATATACGCTGCACAGGGGAAGAGACAACACGTTCCTTACAACCTACCTGGGGTTTAGTTAGACTTACAGCTAGGGTTAGCAGAGGTAAGAACACTGTATTCCTACTACGGTACAGGTTCTCCTTATATACATAATATTAAGGATGTCACATGACTCGGGAATGTGTTTACCGCATGTATGCGCAGTAAGCGCAGTAACATGCGTATGCTGCATGTATCGCCTCATGTATACATGTGTATGCTGCATGTATTGCCTCATGTATACAGCATGCATCAGGGATTAATTTCAACACCCCCCCTCAAACTGTACAGCGCTCTAAGCAGCTAAGTTTGAATCTTGAAAGTAATTCCGAGAGAGTCTCTAAATTTCCTGAATAGGACGGCGCCAAGGTTCTTTGTGAACATGTCAGCCGGATTATCACTTCCAGGAATGAAAACGACTGTGACTTTGTCATTTTCTATGCATTCGCGGGTGTAGTGGTAGCGAATGTCTATATGTTTGGTCCTTCTTTCCTGAACTGGATTTGATCCAATAAAGATGGATCCTTGATTATCAGCGCAGATTGGTACGCGCTTCAGTGTATATCCAAGTTCCTGGAATAAGGACTCTATCCACACTATCTGCCGACAAGTGTCGGAGAGAGCCATATATTCGGCTTCTGTGGATGACAGTGCTACAGTTTTTTGTAAACGGGACTGCCAGCACACAATGCCACTCGCCAGAGTAGCAAAGTAACCCGTTGTAGATCGGCGCTTGACTGTGTCAGCTGCCCAATCAGAATCTGTGAAGGCCTGTAGCCCCTCGGATTTCTCTCCATCATAGACTATACTGTACTTCTGGGTTCCCACCAGATAGTGCATTATGTACATTGCTTTGTCTAGATGTTCTTGGCTAGGAATAGCTGAGAATTGCGACATCTTGATTACCGCGTAAGCGATATCAGGTCGCGTTCCGAGCATCAGATACAATAAAGATCCGATCACAGACTGATATTTTGATCTAAGCGCCGCGTTTGGCATCGCTGTGTTCTCCGACGGTTTGTAGCCAGTCGGGAGCGGAGTGGGGGCAACTTTGGCATTTGTCATCTCGAACCTCTCAAGCACTTTGGCGAGATATTCTGTTTGATCGAGTTTGACTTTTGCAGCGGTCTGGGTGACGCGCATGCCTAAGAATTCCATGACTTTTTCAGTACTACGGCACTCCCAATGCTTTAGACAAGCATTCTTCTTTTCATCCACAAGTTTCTTGTTCTTGCCCATGAACAAGCCATCATCAACATAGACTAGCGCAATAACGATGCTGCCTGTCTTAGGATCCTTGTGTATGAAGATGCCGGCATCGGAGCTTGCATGAACCCAATGGTGCGCATAAATGCCTCTAGCTCTTTCCACCATGCTAGTGAAGCCTGTTTAAGGCCATACAATGCTCGGCGTAAGCGCATTACTTTGCGCTCTTTACCCTCGAGTTTGAAACCCTCGGGTTGATCCATATAGATCTCCTCATCAAGTTTGCCGTATAAAAATGCGGTTTTTACATCTAGACCGGTCATATACATGCCTTCTAGAGACGCAAGGGCAAACATGAGGCGTACGGTCTCGTAGCGGACTACTGGTGAGAAAATCTCATCAAAGTCAACGCCTTCGACTTGTGAAAAGCCTTTGGCCACGAGTCTGGCTCGTTTTCTTCCGTCCAATTTCACAGAGAAAACCCATCTATTTTTGATCGTTTTTCGATCATGTGGAAGATCGACGATGTCATAGACTTGTCGCTTGCGAAGAGCCTCTAACTCTTCACGACAAGCCTGTTTCCACTCAAGTTGCTGCTGCCGGGGTAGGCGCGCAATATCGCGAAATTGGTTTGGAACTAGGCTTTTTCCGCTTGATGGTGTGACTGCTTTTGACAACAGCCAGCGGATAAGCTCATCTCCACCTTCCTTGGTTATCTTTTTAATATAACCTGCTTCGTCCGGTTCCCCCATTGGGTGATCATGTTCTTGATTATTGGAATCGGGCACACTCTCATGGGGTGCCGAACTCGGTCCAGCAACCGGTTCTTGTTGTTGAGGTCGTGGTCGTGTTCGGTTATGATCCGAATCTTGACCCACAGACTTCTTCCAATATCGATTACGTGCAATGTCTCTCTCTATGTCAGAGGGGAGTCGCTGTTCTCCATAGGTATTGCCGGGACGGTTTGGGATTTTCCTCTGCCTGCCTGATCAACGGGGCAATTGCTGCCATTCCTGTTGATCTTCACATCTTGGACGAAAGTCCTCAGTGCTAACTGGAGGCGGCGGAGGAGGAGCGTTAGTCGCATCGTCATGTGCCTTTTGCTCGCTTGGTAAATCATCATCATCATCTTCTGATGATGGAGGAAGGGGCGGATTTTGTGGCGGTATAGGGTCATCGCCATCCGTTCCAGATGAGTGGTCGTCATCTTCTGGTTCTGGTGGAAAATCACCAAGGTCTGTCTTGGCAGGAGTTTTAGCTCCGGGACAGCATGGGAACATCGTTTCATCAAATAGTGCTGTAGCACCAATGAATATTGCGCCGTTTCGTCGCATGAAACGATATGCTTTAATGCCATCTTCTACTCCAAGGTATGTCATTAACTCCGATCGAGGAGACAATGTTGTTGGATGTTTTTCCTTTGGTAGATAGACATAAGCACCGCAACCGAAGACTTTCAGATTGTTTAGATCTGGGCGGACCTTTGTCAGGTCCTCAAAAGGTGTCAGCCATTTCAGGCGCCTTATTGGGGTTCGGTTGTATAAATGTGTTGCATGTTCTATGCAAAATTCCCACCATGATTGTGGTAGACAAGCGGTGAATCGCAGGGTTTGCGACTTTTCCATTATTGTCCTTATAGCGCGCTCTGCGCGCCCGTTCTGTTGATGAACGTGGGGTGCAGACATCTCTATTTTGATGCCTAAATCCTTGAGCTGTTTTTGTAGCTCACGATCCTTGAACTCCCCCCCTGGATCGACACGCCAGCGCTTGATTGTAGCACCATATTGGGTCTTAGCCATCGCTTGAAATTGTCTAATCGCTGCAGCAGCGTCAGATTTCTTTCTAAGGCATTGGACCCAAATATGTGACGTTTTGTCATCCAGAAATACAATGAAGTATTTATGTTTGTGGTATGATAGTACCGGGAGTTCCTTTAGGTTGGAATGTATTAATTCAAAGGATTTGTCAGCTCGTGAGTCTGACTCGGGAAAAGATTTTGAGGTCATTTTCCCTTCTGCACACCCTGGACATATAATTTTGTCTTTAGGAATAATTAAATTCCTTGGGAATTTTATGGTGCTTTTAGGCATTTTCCCTAGCACCTCTTTGGATGGGTGTCCAAGTCGCCTATGCCAAGTCAAGTAGTCAGCGACATAAATGGTCGCGACATTAACCTTTTTGGTGCTCAATATATGAGTCCGAGCCCAATAGATCGTGTCGTTCCTCCTTAGAGGGACACAATGCATGATTGGGTTTCCATGCTCGATGAATGAAATGTATGCGGAGGAACCACGCACATCACTTCCGTCTTGTAAAAAGACCCCCATTGACATCAATCGAGTATTAATGTCGGGTATGTAGTAGACGGGGTATAGTCGCGTTTCACGCGTCTCTGACTTCCCATTACATACTACCTGGTGTCTAATGAAGACTGCTCCTTTTCCTACTATATGAGTAGTACCAGTGGCCGTTTGGACCAAGGTAGAGTCCTTTCTTGGTAAAGGCTCGTAAGAAGCGAAATCTTTCATTTCACCAGTGAAGTGTTTTGATGCGCCTGAATCTATGATCCAGTCAGCACCTTTCTTACAATCTCCCTTTGCACACATAGCACATATATTAAGATCTACATAATTCCATGATACATTTAATAGCGGTAAAATTTCACATGAAAAGTTTGCTGTATTCATAGGAATTTTAATCTTAGTGCTTGTGGCAGGGAAAAGGACTGACCTGTCATCATACGCCCCTGTGTCAAGGGGTTCATCAACGGCTTTCCACACTTCCTCGTCAGTTACTGGAGGTTCGGATCCGAGGGAGACGGTATCGTCTTCTACCTCCTCGATCGTTGCCTCGGTTTCTGGCTCTATCCTCCTTCTCTTACCTTCTTGCACCGTAATGTGCTCTTCCAGCGGTCGCAGGTTTTTCGCGCTGCGCGGAAGTTGCATGCGCTCGAGGGTGTCTCGAGCTTGCTGGTATTCGGTGTAAACCGAGCGAGAAGAGGAGGCCGCGCCCGTGTATGCCTGTGCAGGCAGTCGGCGGCGAGGATCCCTTGTGGGAGTGTGTTCACGTCGCTCGATGCGCTGTATGAGCGGCATCGGCGGTATGATGGTGCCATTACCATTTATGGTGGTAACGGCGTTGGAGGCGAGGTGGGTATGCTTCTCTTTAGGCTTCTCCTCCTTCGTCTTTCTGTCCCCGCGTCGTCCACGTTTTCGGGACGAGTCTCCGTTGCTATTTTGCCCCTCTTTGGGCTGCCATTTGGGGTTTCCCCCCTTGCGTTTCACAGCGGAAAGTTTGTTGGCTTTCCAACTGCTGTGCGCCTTGAGGCCTCAGCAACAATGGAGTCCTTGACATGTTTAAACGTCAAGGCGCTAGTGGCGGTCGTGTTAAGGACCATTGCAGACAATGAATCGTACTCGCGCGGCATCGCAGCAAGTAGGATCATCGCCTGTACTAGCTCGGGGATGGCGACATTGGCAGCCGTGAGGCGCTTGAATTTGTCAGCCATTCTTGCAATCTCCGGTGCGGGGTTCGCAGCCGGGATTTTGATTGCTATTGCGGACCTAAAGTCCGAAAAGACTTGGGAGGGGCCATCCACACCATAATCGGTGCGAATGAGAGCCCACACCTCCTCAGCAGTGTCCTTTGTGTTGGCACACTGCCGAATGGAGGGGGCCAGGCGGAGCACTAGGCTACCAATAGCCTGGTCATTTTTGTTGCTCCAGGTCTGGAGCTTGGCATTAGCGTCCGCTACCAAGGTAGCATTCGTCGCCGTCAAAGGAGGCGCCGGGGGCGGTTTTTGCTCCGCCCCGCTAGTTATTTGCCAGAGGCCCTGAGACCTGAGCCACGCCTTCATTGAGTCGGCCCATAGAATGTAATTTGATCCATCGAAAGTTTGAACGAGTTTTTCAAGAGTTGAAGACATGATTCTCTGGTGGCAGCTGTTAAAAGCGCTCAATCAGTCTTTTTACTCAATAAAACATGTTTAACATTCTCAGGAGAAAACACTCCTTCAGAGTGGTTAACCCTAGTCAACCTAGGTTTTATATGCAGCTCGCAGGGAGCGCAATGCAGCTCACGAAGAGCGCAAGGTTATAAATTGGAGACGATGAAGTCAACGTCGTTCACAGCTAATTAAAGCGTGTTCGCGACATGCCCAGCAGGGCCCATAACCTGTTGGAGCAGACTATATACACTGCACAGGGGAAGAGACAACACGTTCCTTACAACCTACCTGGGGTTTAGTTAGACTTACAGCTAGGGTTAGCAGAGGTAAGAACACTGTATTCCTACTACGGTACAGGTTCTCCTTATATACATAATATTAAGGATGTCACATGACTCGGGAATGTGTTTACCACATGTATGCGCAGTAAGCGCAGTAACATGCGTATGCTGCATGTATCGCCTCATGTATACATGTGTATGCTGCATGTATTGCCTCATGTATACAGCATGCATCAGGGATTAATTTCAACAACATGAACAGGAGATGCTTGCCATCATCTGTGCTATCAAAAAGTGGCCTTCAGACCTCCTGGGGTCACACTTCACAATTTACACCAACTCTGGAACTTTGACATTCAAAAGGAGCTCTCAAAACAACAGGGTAGGTGGATGGAATACATGTCACAGTATGACTGTTCCATCAAATACATCAATGGCGATGACAATTGCATGGTGGATGTGCTATCCCATCTTCCTGACACTGTAGATATGTGTCCTGCCATTGTTGCAGGTGTCTTCAAGATCTGCTCAGACCCCAGCTTTGTGCAAGACATCAAAGATGGATACCACATTGACCCATGGTGCAAAGCTCTGGTAGCAGATCTAGCATGAGGTGTCACTGACAGCAAACATCACATCACATTATGTAATGGACTTATATTCATTGCCACCCAACTGATCATTCCAAAGCACAAGCAGCCATGCAAAAACCTGTTCTGGCTTGCACATGACAACCTGGGCCATTTTGGCTCAGGAAAATTGTACAACACCCTCTGCAACAACTTCTACTGGCCAAACATGTGGTGTGGCCTCGTGAATGCCTATGTCTCATCTTGCAGCGAGTGCCAGTGCAACAAAGGCTAGACAACTAAACCTGCTGGGCCACTACACCCACTGCCCATCCCTGATAAACATTTTGAATTGGTCGCAATCAATTTCATCGGATGGCTCCCTAAAGATGACAGATTCAACACGATTGTCACCATGACAGATCAACTAGGTGCCAATGTTCAATTGGCACCCTAAAAGACTGACATGACCACAGAAGAATTCACCACCATCTTCTTTGACAAGTGGTTCTGTGAAAATGGTTGTCCACTGGAACTAGTCACAGATTGCAACAAACTGTTCATCTTGAAATCTTGGGAAGCACTAATGAAACTGTCAGGCATCAAACACAAGATGTTGATGGTGTACCACCCACAGACTGATGGATCATCAGAATGTTCTAATAAGATGGTGGTGCAAGCTCTCCAGTTCCATGTCAAGAGAGACCAGCTGGACAAAAGCATTACCCAAAGTGCATTTCAACATCATGAACATGTTTAATGCCTTGACAGGGTTCACCCCCTTTATGCTAAAGTCAGCACACTCCCCGCATTTGATCCCACCTTTAGTCAATGAGAACTTAATTCACACACAACTTGGCAAAACCCTGACAATACATTGAATACACCCCCCTACACCAACATCTGATGGAGAAAACCTGGCTCAGGCAGTTATTTCCCAACTGGCAGACAACCTCCTTGATGCTAAAGACTCCCTCACTGCTAACCAGGCCCACCAGGCTAACAAGAATCAGGTACCCAACTTTGTATTTGACCTAGGTGATTGGGTTCTGCTAGCCATGGCTCATCAACAATGTGAATACATGCAAGAGAAAGATGGACATGCCATGAAGTTTATGCCCAGATTTGATGGGCCATACAAAGTCATCAAAGCATTCCCAGAATCATTGACATATATGCTCCACCTCCCAGAAGCAACAGGACATTGATAGGTTCTCTTCATGGTTCAAGTGCTGATTCCCCATTTTGAATGCATTCTAATGTCATTGACAAACACCCATGGTGTCCCAGATACGATGAAAACACTCCTGATGGTGTCTAACAACCTCAATATTACATCAACCACTGATTGTACTTTGAATCACATCACATTGACCTCATATCAAACTCCCATGGCACTCCGAACCCCTACAAATGTCTATGAACTTCACAAAACTACTTCACAGCTATTTTGTGGCACTTCAAACAATTTCACAGCACTTTGAATGACATCAGCCACCATATTTCCTAATTGAATGATCCTTGGACACATGCTGGACATATTACACACTATTTCAAGTATATCAAACATGTTTCAACCACATGTGCACATGCACAATCCACTCAAAGCAGTTTCCAATATTTTATTCATTTTATAACAAAGGACAGTCCACATTTAGTTATTCTTTCTTATTATTTCTTTGTCATGTGTTATATTCACTCTTTCTAGTCTCACTTTATGGTTTTAATTTACTTTGCCTCAAGTTTTCCTTGTGTTTGTCTCATTTTCTCTAGCCTTTTTAGGTAGTTTCTTTATTTTATATAAAAAGATATATTAGATACAAAGAAAAACAAGAAAGTAGTTGTCTTCCTCCCAGATCATAGTGATTTGAGAGTTCAGTTTAGTCTCATTCAGTCCAAAGTTTTGTGTTTTATGTGAAACTTCTTTGAAAATCCTTGTATTTCACTCTTGCTCACCTTGATTCACACTTGCTTTGCTTCTATTATTTTTCTAGTCCCTCAATCTCACATTCAGTCATATTCACACACTTTGAGCAAGCCTTGTTCATCATCGATCATTGTTGATCTTCATTGATATACCTTGATATACCCCTGATATTGCTTGATATAGCTTCAATATTCCTTGATATTACTTGAAACACATTCTAACCACTTTGACAAGTGATAGTTTTACAACTGTTTGATGGTTGGTCTGACAGGTGATATCTAGAGGGTCTTGGAACCTTTCTCTGACTTGTGTTATGTCATTGAGTGCCTCATTAGCACTTTTGGTGGGTTTTCTGGGTCAAGTATCATCAATGTTCCATTCCTCTTTACTACAACCATACATAGAGAATGATGATGTACTCTTCTTGTCACATAAATTCAACCAACCAGGTCCAATCATCACTGCTGCCAGAGAAACTGAGTATTTCATTGACAGGATTATTGACCAATGTATGTGCAGACACAAGAAGCAATTCCTTGTGCATGTAAGAGTAACTCAGTGACTCTTACCAATCCTGACTAATATACACAATCACATGCTATACACAATCACATGCTATACACAATCACATGCTATACACAATCACATGCTATTCCCTTTCATATATGAACTACAAATAGTGTACTCATTTCTTATCTTGTAACCTTGACTAGGCAATGGCACAGGTATTCCCATGGGTATCACATGCCCTACCCATACCCATACCCATGATTCCATGGGTTTTCCCATCAAAATGCACCAAAAATTAAGCAAAACGGTTCAGAACTGAGTAAGTTATGATGAAAACAATCATAGAAGATCATTTTGATCTTGACTCACTCAATTATTGACCATTTTGCTTAATTTTTAGTGTGTTAGAAAGCTCCCGGGTAGTAGAATCTTTACCCGTACCCATACCCATGTGCACCCACACCCGCGACCCGTTCGGGTTGACAAAACTTGTGCCATTGCCTAACCTCGACAATATATTCTGTTCTACTTTAGTCTTGTGTGACCTTAGTGTTGAATGCTCTGGCATTCTTCTACTTTTTTTTCAAAAGTTGAACATACCACATCATCTGTTTTTCAATCATCCCATGCTTATCATCATTATCCATCATACTATCTCCCTCATTGTGCACAACACCATCGCCCACCCCACCACAACATACAATCACACCACTAAACTAAAGGCACACTCACCCTCCAAATTTGATAGAAATGAAAATCAGCTTCAGCACCAGATATCACACATTTTCCTTGTTAATGCTGGAGCTTATCAGCACCACCTTATCAGACATCACTCTTCTGAGCTTTGTCCCACCCTGCTGAGCCTTCTTCCATGATACATTGCCAAACACCCTCCCATTTATAAATGCCATCTGCCATGTCCCAGACCCAGAAGACCTTGCGATTCATGCTGGATCACCTTGTACATACACCCCCATCCTCACCCTCACTGCCATCTTCACCATTACCATCCTTAACACCATCGCCTGCATCTAGCCAACACTTGTTGCCCTTAACCAGGAACCAAGCTCACATCTGTTGACCTCACTCGTACTCTTCCAACTCTGACAGCACTCCATTCAGACCATTCACCAACATGATTCCTGTTAAGGGCAAAGCCTCAACCACTTGATCTAGTCAATGTCATTCCAGGAGGTGCTTCCTCAATGGGTCGTTCAGCACTAGTCTTACTCGGAGCATCCAATGTAAGATGGATAGTGCACTCTAGCAGGCCTTCTGTGTAGAGTCATTGGGGTTCACACACTAAGGGACTTCCTTAGTGGTTTCGAGTAAGTTCACATACTAAGGGGCTTCCTTAGTAGTTTTGAGTGAGCTCGTGAGTTCGCAGGTTAAGGCTGTAGATTGCCTAGATCTAAACTAAGGATCGTCCAGTCAGAAAGATAGATGCATATCAGGTAAGAATAGAAACAATAAGCCTCATACCTTGCATGAGGCATCTGATGTCATGGAGTGCTGCGGCGCAGCATGTCAATTGTGGGAGTCCGATGTCATGGACCCAATGTCAAGGGGTCGCTGTATCACAGTATGTGTGGGAGCGGGTTCAGGTGCATGGAGTCGCCATGTGTCAAGGGTGCCTTCCATGGGAAGGGGATCGAATGCATGTCATCGGCATGCATTGTGGGTGTGTCTGGTGTCAAGGGCATGCCTCAGGCATGAGTCAGGGAGTGCCTCCTGTCTGGAGGGGATCATTGGGTATGTTGGGTCAGTCAGGTTCCATGTGTTACAAGGAAAATTGTAACATTACCCCCTCACTATGGTTGAAAGTTCCACACTTCGACCTAAATCTTTGTTTCTCCTCTGGGGTCTGATCAGATGTGGTCTGGATATGTGACTGGGCCAGGGTTGAGGGGTGCAATGGAGGAATAATTTGTGTCTGAACTTGGACCACGATTGGGTTCTTCTAGTTCGCACTGCCTCAGGCGGTGGTGTCAGTGAGTCAGTGGTGTCATTGAGAGGGGGGTTTTCTGTCAGGCATTGTAGAATGGAGAATTCTATGTCTGTAATTGGGGGTTCAGGTTGTGGTCGAAAGATGGCATAGAGGCAAAATGTGAAGGTCAGGGCTGCCACTGCAGCCAGGGTTGTGCCAACGATGATGGTGAGGATTTCAATTCCTGTGAGCATGGGTCTGTTTTGTCATGTCATCGTGTTGGATTTGCTTTTAAATCTCCCCGTGGGGTTCTCCCATCATGTTCCCTATTGTGTCATCATTGAAGTTGTCATATCCCAAATTGAGGAAAAGCCACCATCTTTGCTTGTTCCCTCTAATTGGTCTCTTGATCTTGCTGAGACTTCTCCAGACAGTTCATTCTATAGTGTCCGCTGCCCTTGTTGTTTGCAGTATTTGCAAATGTATCGTTGGCAAATCAGGCTGAAGTGACCTATCTCATGGCAGATGAAGCATCTGGTGGACCTCATGTGCGGAGGGGACCAAGGTGGCTGGGTGGCTTTTGGTTCAGGTTTGGGGGTGGTGAGATCTATTATTTCAGGTGCCCTAGTGTAAGCCTGGCTTACATCATCTTATTGACATTCATTTGTACATGGACTTTGTATACTATGGTCTAGGGACATTAGTTCTTCCTTCCCTTTCCCTTTTCGCTTCCTCTTTATAATCTGCTTTTGTATTATAACTTGCTCCTAAATACACACCCTTATCTTGTTATTTTTGCATGATTAGAAGTGAGTCTCTAATCTTTTCCTTTTCCTATAAGCCATTCTTGGTGTGTAAGGCATGACTCGGGTATGGGTAACACCGTGTGTTTCTGCTTATGGGTACACATGGGTACGGGTATGGGTTTGGATTTCCATACCCGAGGCAAAACTGCACCCTACCCACAGTTTTACGGGTTTAGTCAGTACCATACCTGAGGTCTGATCATCGGGTCATGTGCTGACTTTGTTGATCAATATCAACAATTCTCACACTTTTCCCATCACCACTCTCTGCCTCCACACCTCTGGGCGACAACCAACACCTCTGGACGACAATAATGGCCCCCTCTCGTCAACAACAGCCCCCTCTAGTCGACAACAGCTGCAGCATCACCACCACCACCTTAGATATATTTAGAATTATAATAAATTATTAATGTTGTAGGGTTTGTTCCACTCGGGAGTGCCGCCACATCATGACTACCACCCCCTCTCGCTCGCAAACACGAGGTGGGGGTGTTTCTTGGTCTGCATCTCCTGCAATGGCTGCAACATCATGACTACCACCCCCCCTCGCTCACAAATGTGAAGTGGGGTCGTTTTCTGTTCGTTTCACTCAGGAGCGCCGCCACGTCACCACTACCACCTCTCACTTGCAAATGTGAGTTGGGGGTGGTTCTTCATCTGTTTCTCTCACAATGGCTGCCAAGTCATGACTACCACCCCCTCTTGCTCACAAACGCGAGGTGGGGGTGTTTCTTGGTCTGTTTCTCTTGCAATGGCCGCCATGTCACCTCCACCACCCCCCCCCGCTCGCAAACACAAGGTGGGGGTAGTTTTCTAACTCATGATGGCTGGTACATCACCGCTACCACCCCCCCTTGCTTGCAATTGTGAGTTGGGGGTGGTTCTTCATTGTATTTAGTTATATTTAGAATTATAATAAATTATTAATGTCATACCCATGGGTTTTGACCAAAACCCCCCCCCATACCCACGGTAAAACTGCACCCGTAACTGTAATGGGTACAGGTACACAAAATTATACCCGGGGGTTACCCGAGTCACACCCTATTGGTGTGGCCTATCCAAATACTGGACAGGCTTTCACCTAGGCATGATCTTCTGGTTCTTCATAGAATGGGAGGAGCCTCCAGAGGGAGCACATTGTTTGTCTCTGTTGTTCTGTTTGCTGGATGGCGAGGGTGAGGTCGGTGGCCATCTGTGTCAACCTAAAAGGGTGTGAGGTCTCTCCTCAGCTGTTCTTGGTCTGTCTGACTGTGGTGCAATCATTTCCTGGATCATCTGTTTGATCCCCAGGGCATCTGCATCATTCATTGCTTCTTCTAGATTTTGTTCCATCTGTTCGATTGTGCTCATGTAGTAGAAGCACATCCTGGCAAGATGGTATTTTGGTGGATCGTGGGTGAGGTGAACGTGAAGGGTGTCAGCATTTGATTGGTTTCATAGGTATTCTCAGGTGAATCATCGTTCAGCAGGCATTTTTGGAGTGTCATTATGGGGTTTGTCAAGGAAGGGAGGTTTTGGTTCTCCTCAGAGGTGGTGTCTCTTCTTATATGCTGTCAGGATCTCGGGGGCATTCTTCAAGTTTGATTTGGGTTCCCATGTGTTTTCGGATGTCAGGTAGTCAACCCATTTCATGAGGTAATGGCATGTCTTGCCATGCTTCTTGTGTGCGATGATCACTTCTACTTCGTATTCATTTTCTCCTTCCACAAGGTTGGGTGGGGGAGTCAGGAAGTTCTGTCCATGAGTGTCATTCTCATGGTATTGTGTGAGCAGAGCCGCATGGAAAACTGGGTGGATCTTCCATCTCGGTGGCAGTTTCAGTCAGTATGTCAATTTCAACAGGGCTTCTTTGATCAAGAAGGGCCCTTCTTGCTTTGGTGCCAGTTTTCTCATTGGGTAGCCAATCTTTAGGTTCTTGGAGTCGAGCCATACTTGCTCTCCAACCTTGAACAGTTCATATCGCCCTTTTGTTCAGGCAGCCATAGTCTGTCTGGCCAGTTTGTGTGCAGCAAGGGCTTCTCTTCTTGCAGAGAGAAGCTCTTGGATTCTCTGTTCAGTGGCTGGCACATTTGTCTTTTTGTAGGGGGTGGGGATAGCATGTGGTTGATATCCCATCATCAAGTCAAATGGCGAATGTTTTACTGTGGAGTGCATCTTCTGGTTGTGCATGAATTCTGCTGTTGGGAGATAATGTTCCCAATCTTCTGGTTTGTTCGAGCAGAACATGTGGAGGTAAACTTCTAGCTCTTGGTTTACTCACTCCGTTTCTCCATTGGTCTGGGGGTGATAGGCGGTGCTCATGAATAGCTTGATTCCAAGCAGCCATCCAAGTTCTCAGAAGAGTTTGGATGTGAATTGAGGGTCTTGGTCTGAGATGATTCTTCTGGGGAGTCCAAATCTTGTGTATACATGGCACAGGTAAAGGTGGCACCAAGTGCATCGATCGTCTTTGTGCAAGGGATAAAAATTATCCCCTTCATAAGACCATGGTCTACCATGACTATGATTGAGTCAAATCCATTTATTACGGGCAGGTCCATAATGAAGTCCATTGTTACCAGCTCAAATGGTCTGCTGGCATCGGATGATATCAGTGTCAGTGGTGGGGTCATCGGGTGGGTGTTGATCTTCATCTGCTGGCACTTTGCGCTGCCTTCGACATATTTCTTTGAGAAGTTGGCCATTCCTGGCCACCAGTAGTCTCGTTGGATCAGTTCAATCGTTTGCCATTGTCCAGGGTGCCCTGTTGTGATGCTGTCATGGTACTTCTGTATGATCACCTGGCGGAGGGCCTCATCCTGTGGCACATAGCATCTGTCCTTGAAAAAGAGCAGTCCATCTTCAAATTTCCAGTCCTCCAGTGCAGACTTGATTGGGGGAGTTCCTGTAATGCTGTTACTTATTTACCTTTATTTATGGCTTGAATTACATCACCAGACAGATATGGACAACATCTATCTATCTTTTTCTTTCCTACCATCATCACCTTCATCATCATTCATAGAGATCTCTCGCTTATAAAATCATCTCTTTTGCCTGCTTTGTCTCAGTCTGACTCTAGTGAAGTGCATGCCCCAAACACTGCGCATACTTACACTTTTTTTTAAGCTTCACTCAATGAGGTTCACTGGTCTAACGACCTCCACTTTCACCTCTCGCTGTCTCACTGTAGCTGAGCTTAGTCTTGCTGTTGAAAGGTCGAAAGACCAAGTTGTCCAAACTGCCAATCACATGCAAGCAAGCGCTCACCACTCCTGATGCCCATCAGGGCCCTTTGTCCCCATCGTTACCACCGCTGATGCTGTCTGATGAGGACTCACAGTCCATACCACCTACTGCCGATGACAATCTTGCACATACATCTTCTGAGACTCCTGGGGTGACCGCAAATGTGCATACACCTACCTTGCCAACAGCAGATTTCGACTCTGATGATTCATTTTCTTCCTGCGGCTACTCTCTGCTTGTACCATATAATAAGATGGCCACTACAGGACCTGCCGAATGTCTTCATGTGGAGCCGAAGTGCATCCTACTACTCACTCCTGGCATGGTGACGCCTATGGTTATGCATCAATGGGAAATGGCTTGTGCTGATATCTTCTGGGCAAACAAGAAAATCTTGGATGATGAACATGTGGTGGTGGTTTTGTCTGGACTTAAAGATATGAGAGCTTGAGACTGGGTTGCTATGCATGGAGATTGCCTTTCTGAAATGGAGTTTGCGGATTTCATCAAGGAGCTGCAGAAAGAGTTCCTGGCAGATGGTTGGGATGATGAACTCCATGCAAGGATTCGCGACTCATGACTCAAATCGTCTGATTCCTTTCCTATCTGGGTGAACAACATTTGCCATCTGAATATTGTCCTCCATAACACCAAATACTACTTCTTGGATGTAGCTCTCCACCTGCAACTCAATAGTCTTTTAGATGCCGACTTACAAAATCACTGCAAGAACCACAATGTAAAGGAAGTCATCAATAAAATTACAAAAGACACTCCTGAGAAGATGGATGAGGCTCGACTAACTTGCTGGATTGCTGAAGTGTGGAAGCTAGCTGAAGAATGTGCAAATGACACTAAATGATACCTGGAGGCTGTGGAGGATCTTCAGTGGATGCCAAAAAGACAGGCACTGGCCAACCCTTCCCAAAATGCTAACACTGTTGGAGGCTACAAGCTGCGAAGCGGTGCCACATCATCCATGCTGAGCGCATCTTCATCTTCTTCCTGTAAGCCTCCTCACCTGACCGAGAATGAGCGTTCGCTGCTGTTCAAACATCTGGGCTGCTTGAAGTGTCAGTGGGGTTATCAGAACCATTGCACAAGTGATTGCCTTAACAATTTCCTGGACGGGCAGAACTATAAAGAGATTATGGAGGATATGCTGCTTAGCCAGAAGCATCAGGGCAATGTTCCAGCAGGGAGCAGACCAGTGGGAGTGGTGGCTGGAGCCTCAGTGCATATTGAAGAGTTGGCGGACAATGAGAATTCATTTGTGGCAGGCGCAATAATGCTGTTGGCGGTGCTGGGATCTGGATCGGAGACAGAGGAGGAGGTAAGCCCTCTCACCATCCCGCATCTATGGGGATCATTGGGTATGTTGGGTCAGTCAGGTTCCATGTGTTACAAGGAAAATTGTAACAATTCCCATAAACCCCATTATTGCCAATATGCCCTATGCATCCACCAGTGTCCTACAAATGTCCACTAGCCAACCTCCCCTTTTGTCAGCTGGCTCTATCACCATTGCCAATCTTTGCAAGTTTGACTACACCTGCAAACAATTCTTCACTTACAAAGAAATCCCTGCTGAAGACCAAGTGGGCCGCATCATTTACTCTTTCAAATCCAAATTCATGCAGTCCTGGATCAAATTGGACAGAGACCATCTTGTTGCCTTGACCTTTGTGAAATTCATGCTTGAGGTCAAACACAAGTGGCTTCCAAGCGACTGGGAGGACAAACTCATCCAGGAGCTCATTGCACCTCAGGGCAACTGTGACTTCTATGAGTGGTCTATCTCAGTATGTAAAGCTAACAATGCACTGGAGGCTGCCAAATCCCTGCAACACATTCCCAATGCTCACTTCTGTATGCACCTCATTGCCCACCTGAACCCCTCCATCTTCACACTGTGCTGCAAAGAAAGAGCTGGATGCCATTGAAGACATCAAGACATGGATTCACCGCATCATCATCTTCAATGTCCAGCTTGCAACACATCAGAAACAGATTACCACCAGCATGGCCCATGCTGCCAAACATGCAGCCAAACTCACCAATTCCTCAAACTGAAGTGCATACATGAACCCTGCATCAACCCTGGCTAGCACAGTGTTGACGGCCTCCTTCAGCTCAAATGCAGCAAGCCCCCTCATGGGATTTGTTGCCTTGCCCAAGCTCTCTCAGCCTGAGAAAGATCTTCTCAACCTCCATCAGGGTTGCTACAAATGTTGTGTTTTCTATGCTGGACATTTCTCTCATACCTGCACCACTGAATGTCCTTCTTTAGAAGCCTGCAACAAAGTCACTACCACCCATGCCCTGAAGGCAAAGGCAGCCTTTGAGAAATCTACCACCCCCCTTGTGGCTGCTGAGCCTCAACAAAAATTTTGTGGATGAAGATTTTGTTGATTCTGATGAATTTGATGAGTACATACCCCCTTCTGACATTTCCCCACTACCTGACCACTTTTGGTGGGATTGTTGCATCAATGCCCTCTTCACCTGTGCCCCATCTCCAATTCAAGCACTGATCAATCATGGTGCCTCCCAGTACTGATATCTGAAGATAACATGGAACTTTATGGCCTCATCTGTTGCAAGCTTTTCAAACTGTTCACAGTCTCCACAGCATTTGTATCCCAACCAAAAGCCCAACCTGTCCTTTTAAATGAGTATTGTAGACTGAATGTATTATCACCTGACACAGCCTGGAAATCAGATACCCTGAATGCAATCATTTGCCCCAACCTCCAGACAGACATCATTCTCGGCCTTGATTTTCTAGTGAAAAACAAAATTGTCATCAATGCCAAGCTCTGGACAGTCATTGCTAAGGAAAGCAGATTTGATCTACTACATCCTCCCAACACCACCCTCAACTGTGCAGGAATAAAGATATCCCTAGCTGTGTGATGCCAGTGTGAATGACGACTACTGAAAGCCAGCCATGAACATGTCTGTGAACTACTACAGCATTTCAATGAACACCCTGAAAATTTTAATATGGATGATCACTCTATCAGTAACCCAAACATCATCAGTCTCCTTAAGACACACATTCAACAATTAGCCACCCAAGCTCACCTTGGGAAACTAGACCTCAAATTTAACAATAAATCCACTAATCATTTTCCGACAGATATACCCCATGTATGCGACCTACCAACAAACATCTATCATCACATTGAAGTCAAACCTGGAATCTCTGTTTCTACTGCTCAAGCTTACTCATGTCCACAGAAATATCGTGAGGGTTAGAAAACACTTATAGACCAACACTATGCAGCAGGTCATATTAGGCCATCATCCTCACAGTACACCTCTCCATCATTTATCATACCAAAAGCCGACACCTCCATCTTACCTCGCTGTGTGAATGATTGCCACAATTTGAACCATGCCACTGTACCCAATAACTACCCTCTTCCCTGAATTGATGACATTCTTGCAGATTGTGCCAAAGGAGAGATCTGGGGGAAAATAGATATGACCAATTCCTTTTTCCAGACACTTGTACACCACAACCATGTCAAATACACCATGACACTCACACCATTTGGTCTATGGGAATGGGTAGTGATTAGGGAATAACATGGGTATGGTGAAAACCACAGTGTTTGGATCATGGGGTCTGCAGGTACAGGGACAGCATTGAAAATTGCCAACCCACTGACTACTGTGACCTGTTTCTGTGGTGTCACAGTGTTGCATGGGTTAACATGCCAGCCCACAATGCACACGGGCCACATTTCCCATGAAACAGGGTCAAACGACACCTATTGTCATTTGGGCCTCAGATAAGTCTTTTTATTCCAGTTTCTCATTGTTTTTGTTTCAATTAACTTATGTTTTTATTAATTCAGGGTTTAAATATGTTACAATGACATGACAACAACAACAGAACACAACACACCCACAAAACAGGCCCAAATGACATCTATCATCATTTGGGCCCCAAATAAGTCTTTTTATCCCAGTTTCTCATTGTTTTGTTAACTTATGTTTTCATTAATTCAGGGTTTAAATATGTTACAATGCCATGACAACAACAACAGAACACAATGCACCTGCGAAACAGGCCCAAATGATGTCTACCATCATTTGGGCAGCCGGGCTCTAAGTATTTTTTTAATATCTTTTGTTCATGTTTTTTCTAACTAACTGATGATTTTTAGGTTCTGATAGTGCTATAATAATGAGATAACACCATTGATGGCACCCCCACCACCACTGCAAGCCTCTGCTTTCAGGGTGGATAACAAGCAGGATGGGAACCCAGGGGAGTGAGAGACAATGAAGGGCACAAACAGCACCCCAACCACCACCATGAACAACTGCTCATTGGGTGGAATGGGGAGCAATGGAGACAGCGAGTGGGCTGAGACGCCAGAATGACAATGAGGATGACAATGAGGGATGGGGGCCCAAAACAATGATGGGGAGAACATACAACAGGGAAGGGAAGACTGCGATGATGGGATTGACAAGACGATGACAGCCACCACAACCACGATGATGGGGACAGTGGGACATGGTGAGGGTATAACAGGGAGATGAACACGGGGATGGGACGAGGGTATGAGGACATGGCATGGGCCCCAACGATGCATATCTATGCATCATTTTGGCCTCAGGTAAGTTTTTTTTATGTTACCTGTATTTCTTCATTCAACCAACTTATATTTTCATTATCTATGACAAGCAGGGCAGAATGTGGGAGCTAATGGCCACAGTACCACAAGAAACAGCCATGGAAAGAATGAGGGAAATGAACAAGGGAGGGGGAGTAGTAAATGAAGGGAGGAGGGGAACAAAACAAAAGGGAGGGGAACAAAACAAAAGGGAGGGGAACAAAACAAAAGGGAGGGGAACAAAACAAAAGGGAGGGGAACAAAACAAAAGGGAGGGGAACAAAACAAAAGGGAGGGGAACAAAACAAAAGGGAGGGGAACTAAACGAGGGTGGGGAGAAGGAAAACAAGAACAGGGGTGGGAATTGGGAGGGAGAAGACTGAGAGGTGGAGAAGGGGTGTGAGGGGGGAAACATGAGGGATGACAGCACCCGCCCCCACTGCTGTGAGCCACTGCTCGCAGGGTGGATCTGCAGGTGCAAATGACGACTGCGACAATGACCAGCATGACAAGATCCACAATGAGGATGAGTGGCTACCCCTCGCCCCTTGCCCTCTAGGCAAGGGGGAGGGTGCCATTTCTTTTGCTGGCAGTTGTTATTTGATTGGTGCACCTCTGCCTCTGCAGGAGGATGATGATGAGCACAACAGGATTTGCAACGGGGATGACCTGGATGAGTGGCCACCCCTTGCCCCTTGCCTAGAGGGTGCCGTTTCTTTTGTTGGCAATGCCTCCAATTATTCTTCAACTGGTGTACCTCTGCCTCTGCCCCCATCCCCCCTGCAGCCCCTGTAAGCTAGACAGCAAGCTATTGCTTGCTGCTATGCAGCAGGGGCTTCCTTTGAGGGAGAGAGGGTTGGACCTGAGGTGCCCAGTGCAAAGGAACCACGGGGAAACCTGTGGTATTGTAGAGGCAGTGGACAGTGGACACCCCAGAGGTGCCCTATCGCTGAGGCAATGGAATGCGATGCTATAGCAATGCTTGACTACAACAATGTGACTATGTGACTCTACCAACATGGTCACATGACTACCTGGAGTAGGTGACCACTCACCCTACTCCATCTGCCCCTCTCCAAGATGGCGATGTTCCCATCGCCTCTGAAAAAGAACAAAAGGAAAGGAAAAGAAAAGGAAACAATAGGTATATGAATAATAAAACCAGTGCAGTAAAAAATTCTATGTGTGATATAAAAAATAAAATAAAAGACAACTCAACATGGTGCCCATCCCAAAGCTCGAAGCACCCTATTCAAATCTGCCAGTCGAGGGTCACTGTCCCAATCAAGTTTCAGGGGGGGCTCTTGAAATACAGGACTTGGAATGGTTGGTTTACCTGGGCCCAGTCCAAAAGGATGTTTGTGAGTGATGATAGGACCTGCAGTCCACACCAGTTAACCTCGTCAAGTGAATAAATGGATTGGGGGGTTCCTCACTTGATTACAATGGCGGGTTTGCCTTTGTATAGAGTTGAAACGTCAGGGGTATTAGAATGTAGTGCCGAAAGGTCTCATGGTGGCGGTGACTGAGAGGCAATGGGTAACGACTCAGCATCCTCTGCCCAGTCAAAACGCAGGGTGGGGTCAAGCGTGGGTGGTGGTGTGGGTGTGGGCTGTTGTTCTGGGGTTTCAACCAACTCATCATGCAGGAGGGCAGACCGGGAGGCTTGGGATTCAAGCTGGGGATCTATAATGATGGAGGGACTGGGTTTCATTGATATTTTGATGCCATCTGACAAGTGGGGCTGATTGTCGTCCAGGGGCTCTGTCTGCACTGTGGCCATTCTCCGTTCACACCTGTACATCACCTGGATGCTGGCATTGATGACAACGGGGCTGGTTGTGGTTGTCTGGGTGTCCACGTCGGCAGTGGGGGCAGTGATGATGGCGACAGTATCGGTCTGGGTGGTAGAATTGGTGTGAGCCCTCTGTGTCACATTCTGCAGCTGTAGGGGGTGTTCAACTTCCTCTGGTTTTGGTTTTCGAGCTGGGGGTGGATGCTGGGAGACTGTGGGCAGTCCTGGGAGTGTGTACCATCATTTTAGAGGTGCCGTTGTCTGTTTTAGAGCTGGGGGAATGCTAGTGGTGGTGGTTGACAACGAAGTTGTTGTTGTCGATGGCGGCTGTGTGGGCATCATTAGCAGCGATGTGGCAGCCTTGAGGGGAGTGCTGGGGTGCATATCAAGGGTTTGCATAGCCATTTCCATGGTATTTGGAGTGGTTTGGATGGTTGAGTTGACGCCGGGTGTTGCCATCATATTTTTCAGTGAGCAGATGTCACAAGAGGCAGAGCAATATATTACCCTGGAGAATATGTTGGGAATAATAGGGAAAAAAGACACTTTTTCCCTGGGGAAAAATAAAAGAAACCATCAGTAAAAAAATGTTCTTTTTCCCACACTTTTCTCTTTGCTCTTGCTCAGCAAAAATAATTCATCCATTCCCAGGAGAAAATCAGGTGAAAATGGAGGGGAAATATATCTTTTTTTCCACATTTTCTCTATATCTGGTGAAAATAACATTTTTTCTCCTGACTTCCACAATTTTTTCACCTAGAAACAGATTAGTTATTTTTCCACAGAAAAAACTGGGAATATGTGGGAAAATGACCTTTTTCCCCCTAATGTTCACAAGTTTTTCTCCTGGAAACAGATTAGTTGTTTTCCTGCAGCAACCAAAAGGACAAAGTGTGGGAAAATAATATATTTTTACTGATGGTTCCTTTTATTTTTCCCCAGTGAAAAAGTGTGTTTTTCCCCCATTATTTCCAATGTTTTCTCCAGGGTAATATATTGCTCTGCCTCTTGTGTGTGTTTGTCATTGAGCGACTCCATTTGGAGGGTGGTGCATCGATGTTTGGGGGTGTCATTGGTCTGTGAAGCTGTTTTGTCGGTCCTAGGTGCTGCCTGGGTGCTTGCATCGCTCCAAGTGGTCATTTCAGGGTCAGTTTGGATTCCAGTGTTGTCAAGGAGGACAGCACCTCACCATAGTGTGGGCCTCCTTTGAGATACATAGCCCCTCCCCATGCCCTGCTACCTTTTCCCCCTCCTCAAGACCTTCCTTCCTCCCTATCCTATACCCAATTCTCCTCCCTTTTTTGTGCATCTTCTGTCCATTCTCAAGCATGTTCTCCTTCCATGTCTTGAGTCCTTCTTCTATACCTTCTTCCCATCCTTCGAGTCGAGCTTCATCCAGGAGCACCTGGACTTCTTCATGCATGTAGGTGAACAGTGGTGGTTGCGATGTTGCATCACAACTCTCAGTGACTTTAGACCATTATATATGGACTAACTAATGGTGGCTTTAGGCCGTATTTAATGGTCCAGCTAATGTGGGCCCATAGACTGTAATAGACCATAGAAGATGTGTGGGCTCATCTGGCAGGTATAAGTTCATTTAAATAGAATGGGCTCATGGGTGAAATGAGTAGAGCTTTATACCACATGTGATGGGTGGGCCCATGGGATATGTTAGTATTGGAATAGACCATAGATGATGGGTGGGCTTATAGGACATGAGGACTTAGCAGTAGACCATGGATGATGGGGTGGGCCCAAGTGTAATTTTGGGACTGGTATGGATCATGTATAATGGGTGGGCCTATGTGATATGTTAGCATTGGAGCAGACCATGGCTGATGGGTGGGCCTATAGGACATATTGAAGCAGTAGACTATGAATGTTATGGTAGGCCCATGTAGGTCATGTTAGCAGTGTATTAGACAATGAGATGAGGCTCTTACCATTGCTACATCTTAGCCTTCCAAGAAACTACATGGTAGCAAACACCCATATTACATATCAGCATCATAGATTCATAGTAGACCTTGAATATTTATTTGTCCTCTACTTGTGGCTGGATTGAACCATCGGGGTGAGTACATCAGGATTGAACCATCTAGGTGAGTAGATCTTGATTGGTCCATTGGGGTAACAATGTTGGGATTGAACCATTGGGGTAGGTACATCGGGAGAATATTGATCCATTGATGTAAGTCCATTGTGTTGGAATTTCATTGAGGTTAGTACTATTGGAATTGGTTCATCAATGTAAGAACATCAGATCAGAACATCAGTATATTTCCACTTTTCTATACTTTTGTTGGACTGTTCCAGACTAATATATTTAAGTAGTGTTAGTGTCAGTGATAATATAATTCACTCTGATGTACTCATTCCTGCTTCAAGCTTACATCCCAAGATTGGCATTCATTAAAATAATGTAAACTACAACTCAAATTTTGAATCGTTAGCTACATATGTCTTGAGGCAATCATGCAGTTGTTCAACACCAGCTGCAAGATATAACTCTGCTTCCAACAACCTGGAGAGCAGGATGGCCTGCTTTTCCTTTGCTGTTGTCCTTACCCCAATGCCTCTTATTGCATCTCCACTTCCACTTTCCAAACCCAAATCCTTCATCAACTCCTCGATGCCGGGCCGCAAGAGGAAGGAGCGGACTGAAGCTGCCGACTCTTCAATCATTCCTTCCCCCCAATCCTCTACCGCTCTCCCCTTTCCCTTCACTGCTTTCCCAGATCCCAGCATGATGTCGTCCACTTCCACTATCCCCACCATCTCCTGCAGATTCCCCTCCTCCACAAACTCCACCTCATCCGATTCATCGCCACCATCATCCCCCAGCTGGTCCACCTGCTCCTCTTCCTCAGTTTCTGGTTTGGGTGATCGATTGTCTTCAGAGGTTGGAGAAGGCAGTGTATGAGATCGTGGCCATTTCAGGGATGGCTGTTCCTTGCCGCATATTATTGTTCCGATGTCATAGTCGGGCATAGAAGCAAAGTCGATGAGGTCGGAGGCTGGAGATGACAGAGTTTTTGGGATGGTGACAATTGGGGGTGTTTGTGGGTGAGGAATGAATACAGGCCTTGTCCTGAGAGGAAGAGGTGGGGGTGGCAATGGCAGTAATGGCAGTGGAAGTAGCGAATCCAACTTAACATTTCCTTCCATAATTCCTTCCATCCGGTGCTTGTTTATAGTTGCCTGTCATATGTGGAGTGGGGTTCCCTCCTCCAGTGGACTCTTGAACCTCACATGTCTATCCTCACTATCCTCGACATATCCACCAAGTGGAAGTGTGAGCGCCGGCATGCCATAGAATTGGGAAGACGGAATGAGTCCCCCAACAAAACCCTCTTGAAATTGGGGATGGATGGCTGGCAGTCTCATCATGGCTATTGGAACCTGAGGAGGTGCCAGTGTTTTGGGGAGGGCGGAGGTACTGGTGACCATCGATCTGCTCAGTTTTGGACGAGTTCTCAGTTTTGAAGATGGCTGAAATCCAGAATGAACCATTGGAGGCTCGATTTCAGCAGTAGAAAGAGTTAGTGGAGCTGTGTTGGGGTTGGGGACAGCAGAGGTACTGCCATCCGAAGATACATCCAACTTTTGACACTTTGTCAGTCTGGAGGAGGGTTGGTAGTCCAGCATTGAGGGAGCAGGTTGTTTTGATTCCGGGACCACCTGAAAACAGTGTAATTACAAGTAAATTAGTATCACAATTCACTTACCTTGATCTTTGGCATTGGAATAGTGGTTTCGGGGATGTTTGAATTGTTTTAGTACATGCGTTCTTGATCGATCAATTGACTTACCACATGGTTCTGATCTGATTCTCGAAAACAATACTGATCCAGTACTTCAACATCGTTCAGTCATTCTCCCTTCAGCTTCGGATATCAACTCTGTAAATGCCTTCCTACAATCAAGTTGCCGAATCTTACATTAATGACATCCTCCCTTCCATTCAACCGCATCTCCATTGATCCATCACAAAGGCCATCTTCGGTAGTGTTTGAAGGTCCAGTCCATGGTTATGTAACAGTCTTTTGGAATTTTGAGATGTAATCTGCTTGTCAAAGCCTTACAACTTATCCTGGCATTTTAGGACTTTTTGTACACAATGTCAAGATATGATTGAAAAGGTTTTGCCATTATGCCTCAGTGGTTTTTACAGAATTAAACATATTAAACATAAAACAATTTTTTCAGTCTATACATTTTCCGAGGTTTTGAGAAAAGTGTATGAACTGGAAAAATTGTTTTGTGTTTAATATGTTTAATTCTGTAAGAACCACTGTTGTATAATGACAAAACCTTTTTGGTCCTATCTTGACATTACATCCAAAAAGTCCTGAAATGCCAGGATAAGTTGTAAAGCTTTAACAAGCAGATTACATCTCAAAATTCCAAAAGACTGTTACATAACCATGGACTGGACCTTCAAACACTAATCTTCAGAGGTGATGAAGATCTTTTGCTACTCCTTCAAGAACTTCCAAACTCACCAGTATGTTTGTTAACTATCCAAATTCCATCCTATAATGTATCATTTCTATTAAATCAGGGATTGAATACCCTCGTCGGGCAACAGTTGTTGGTATGGATCGACAAGTGCAAGCTGGAGATCGTTCTTCTACAACATGGCCGAGGCTATACAGTAAATGAGGAAAAGTTGAAGAGTTGGATTGTAAGTTAACTCAATTTACCTGTCAATTAGTTTTTAACTGTATTTCCTAGTTCACTACTTCATCAGGTGCTCAAGACGTACCAGAATGTGAGGGAGACAGCCGATATGACTTTGTCCCATCTCGTCTGCTCATCAGCATGGCCTTGCAGCTTGACCGAGCTGATACTCAAGGAATGGAAGTCGACTTTGGCAAGATAAAGCGGGAGGACCCCTTGTTGTGGTACCACCCGATGCTTTCAGAGGAGGGCAGCAGTACTTGGGAGTGGTTTTCAGAAGGGCGTCAGACACCAGGTAGGTTTCACTCAGTTTAGCTTAAATTATCTACATATTGAATCACATATAGTACCTTGTGCAGTTCGGAACAGAGTGGCTGCCTCTATAATAAATCCAATCGTCATCCCAGGCAACATCCAGATTCATTCGAGGGATGAAATCTTACAAATCATTCCCCCACCTCCCAATTCAACTGGCCCAGCTTCAAGTCATCGTAGCATTCCCTTGGCCAGAATGACAGTGGATCCGTCAAAACAATACCAGCTTTCAAAAATGACTCCCAAGGGACGGAGGAGCCATTCACAGACTCGTATCAAAAGCAGTGAGTATGTGAATGACTCTTCTGATGAGGCGAGAAAGGAAGAGGCCCCATGGGAAGAAGCAGGAGACAGAGGACGGAGCAGGATGAAGAAGGTGGATGTTAAAGGAAAGCAGAAGGATACAGCAGAGGTGATGGATGTGGATTCAGAGGAGGTCAACCAGCTTGTGGAGGGGTCATCACAACCCTCAAGAACATCACAACCCAAGGCAACAACATTAAAATCAAGCATGAAGCCTGGAACAGAGACTGTGTGTACACCGAATTTGGGCAACTTGGAGGCTTGCGCAAGGTGTGTGAAGCTGGAGGTGAGATGCGTGTATGCAGGCAACTCCGCTTGTTTGTCATGTCGAGGTCGCAAGCAGAAGTGTACAAAGGTTGCTGGGGAGTGGCAGACAAGAGGGAAAGTGACATTGACAAAGGAAGGAAAGACACAGGTCATCAAGTCAGAACCACTAGCAACCCCAACAACACCTGCATTGGGCGATGAAAACATGTTGGAACCCTCCTCATCAAACCCAAGCCTATGCCGATCAACCAGGACCCAAAGCACTTCAAGGCCACCTGAGGCAGCTAAGACTTCATCACCCAAACAGGGGATTGACGCCAAAGCCACCAGTGACACCAAAGAGAGGGACAACTTCAAAACCAACAAGGACAGCAGTGGCGACACCAAAGGTGAAAGGAAAAGCAAAGCCAAGAAGTCAATCCAAGTCAAAATCCAGGAAGACGGAGGAGGACGAAGCCATGTCGGATGGTGGAGAGACTTGCTGAGGGAGTCCAGAGGCGGTAACAGTGCATCCATTGGGGCAGGTACCATCGGAGTACCTTTACTTCGTAAATCGGAAAGGGGAACAGGTCAGTGAGGCTGTCCGAGTTGTCAACAATGGTGAGGCGAGCGTTGAGGGCAAAATGGCGATGGTGCAACAGCTTCAATGGGAGAATAACCGACTGACAAAGGAGGTGACAGAGATTCGAGAGGAGATGAGGAAGATGAAGGAGATGATGGTAGCAATGGAAATGAGCCAAAGGGTGCTTATCAGCAACCACAATGCCCATACTGCACTCCTGGAACAGCATTTGCAAACATTGACCAAAGTCATGTCCCAACCTACAATGCCCTCCGACCGCCGAACGCCTGAGGATGGATGTGCCATGGAGCGTCTCAGCATGCCACCATCCCGCTTTTTGTCATCACCCTATCCCTCACATTCTATGAACATTGTCCCATATCCCTCCCCTTATCCCCCTAATGATTTCACATCACCCTTTATCACTCCAAGGAGTTCAAGAGTCTTCAACGACATTATTCAGCCCAGCATGTTACAGCTGAACAAACTCAGGATTACACCAAGTCCAAATCCTTCTGGTTAGTATTATTGAACCTCTGACGCTGCAATGGAGGAAGAACAACCTGTTGTGGGACCATCCCATGCAGTTTTGGTGAGTGGTCAGGATGATCGAGAGATGGGTTCACAAGTGGTAGCCCCAGAGGTTGCATTGAATACCATGTCAGAGGTTGAGAATGTAGATGAGAGTGGTTGCACATTAACAAAGGAACAGGAGGCCGAGCGACTGAGGATGGTCATGCCCAGGATAATGGAATCTCCGGCATCAGGGATGGAAGATGAATATGATGCAGATTCTTTTGCCATGGCAATCGACGAATCCAATGAAGAATTGGACAGCATTCATCAGTATAACTGGGAAACATTATTGTAATGTGAAGTAGTGTTAAATTGATTATTGTCAACAGCTTTGGTATGATAGTAGTAAATGTGTGTTTATGGGTTACTGCATGCAATCTTTAGTCCATAAAATGACCTGATAAAATGAACCAACAAATGACCAGACAGATTGACCCAACAGAATGAGCTGACAAAAGGACCCGACAGACTGACCCTACAAATGACCCAACAAATAACCCGACAAATGTTTCAGGTCATTCTGTCGGGTCATTTGTCGGGTCATTTGTCAGGTCATTTGTCAGGTCATTTGCCACATCATTTTTCAGGTCATTTGTCAGATCATTCTGCTGGGTCATGCCATCGTGTCATTCGTCAGGTCTTTTGTTGGGTCTTTTGTTGGGTCTTTTGTAGGGTCAGTGAAGAATGACCTTGCAAATGAGCCCACAGAATGAGCTGACACATGAACCGACAAAATGACCCAACAAATGACCCAACAAATGATCTGACAGAATGACCCGACAGAATGACCCGATGAAATGACCAGATGAATGACCCAATGATATGACCCAACAGAATGACCCAACAGAATGACCCTACATATGACCCGACAAATTGACCCGACAGATTGACCCGACAGAATGACCGACAAAAGGACCCGACAGACTGACCCAACAAATAACCCGACAAATAACACCAAAAATATTTTGGGTCATTCTGTTGGGTCATTTGTCGGGTCATTTGTTGGGTCATTTGTAGGGTCAGTCTGTCGGGTCCTTTTGTTGGGTCATTCTGTTGGGTCAATCTGTTGGGTCATTTGTCGGGTCATTTGTTGGGTCATTCTGTTGGTTCATTTGTCAGCTCATTCTGTCGGCTCATTCTGTTGGCTCATTTGTCAGGTCATTCTTTGGGTCATTTGGTCTGGCCATTGGTTCGGTCATTTTGTTGGGTCATTTCATGTATGAGCACTTTTCTATCCAAGGCCCTACCAATCTGGTTGCTTAATGGTCATATCCTACTCTGTCAAACAAGTTCATTCCCCATGCTGAACTTCTGATGTTTCCTAACTGGATGCATCTCGCTATCTTTGGAATTTCCTGAGATTGGAATTGATGTTTTGCTTGGCCCAGCTTGTGATTGGCAGGATTGCAGTCGGGTCATTTCTTCAGTCATTTTGTCAGGTCATTCTGTGTGGTCATTTGTTGGGTCATTTGCCGGATCATTTGTCGGGTCATTTGTCGGGACATTGGTCCGTTCATTTTGTCATGTCATTCTGTCGGGTCATTCTATCGGGTCATTCGTCGAGTCTTTCTTAGGGTCATTTTGTCAGGTCATTTTGTCGTGTCATTTGTTGGGTCATTCTGTCCAATCATTTTGTCAGGTCATTCTCTTGGGTCATTCCAACGGGTCATTCTGTTGGATCAGTTCCTTAGTGATTTCGTCGGGTGGTGTTGTCGGGTCACTTGTCGGGTCATTTCTCATGTCATTTCTCATGTCATTTGTCAGGTCATTCTCCTGGGTCACTCTGTGGTGTCATTCGTTGGGTCTTTTGACAGAAAGACCCAGGAGAATGACCTGACAAATGACCCAAACAAACACAAAATGACTCAACAGAATAACCTGACAAATAACCTGACTAATGACTCAACAGAACCATGCGACAGATGCCATGAAAACTGACCTGACAAAATGACCCGACAGAATGACCCGACAGAATGACCCAACAAAATGACCAGATGAATGACCCAACGATAGGACCCGACAGATTGACCCGACAGATTGACCCTACATATGACCCGACAAAATGACCCGACAGATTGACCTGACAAAATGACCCGACAAAATGACCCGACAGATTGACCCGACAGAATGACCGACAAAAGGACCCGACAGACTGACCCGACAAATGACCAACCCAACAAATGACTGACCCGACAAATGACTGACCCGACAAATGACCCAACAAATAACCCCAAAAATATTTTGGCTCATTCTGTGGGGTCATTTGTTGGGTCATTTGTCAGGTCATTTGTTGGGTCATTTGTAGGGCCAGTCTGTCAGGTCCTTTTGTTGGTCATTCTGTCGGGTCAATCGGTTGGGTCATTTTGTCAGGTCATTTTGTCGGGTCATATGTAGGGTCATTCTGTTGGGTCATTCTGTTGGGTCATATTGTTGGGTCATTCATCTGGTCATTTTGTTGGGTCATTCTGTCAGGTCATTCTGTCGGGTCATTCTGTCAGGTCATTTGTCTGGTCATTTGTTGAGTCATTTTGCAGGTTCATTTGTTGGCTCATTCTGTGGGCTCATTTTTCTTCGGATCATTCTGCATGGCCATTTGTTTGGACATTTTGTTGCATAGGGTCATTTTGTCAGGTCGTTTGTAAGCTCATTCTGTTGGGTCATTTTGTCGGGTCATTCTCTCGGGTCATTCTGTCAGGTCATATCGTCGGGTCATTTTGTTGTGTTTTGTTGGGTCATTTTGTAGGGTCATTCGGTCAGGTCACTCCATTGGGTGATTTGTATGGTCATTCAATCTGGTCATTTTGTGGGGTGATTTATGCTGGGTCAATCTGTCGTGTCATTCTCTCGGGTGCTTCTGTCCAGTCATTCTATCCTCGTAATTTTGTTGTGTTTGTCACATCATTTGTCAGCTCATTTTTCGGGTCATTCTGTCGGGTCATTTCATCGGGTCATTCTGTCGGGTCATTCAGTCAGGTCATTTGGTCATGTGATTTGTAGGCTCATTCTGTTGGGTCATTTTGTTGGGTCATTCTGTTGGATCATTCTGCCCGGTCATTCTGTTGGATCATTCTGCCCGGTCATTCTGTTGGATCATTCTGCCCGGTCATTCTGTTGGATCATTCTGCCCGGTCATTCTGTTGGATCATTCTGCCCGGTCATTCTGTTGGATCATTCTGCCCGGTCATTCTGTTGGATCATTCTGCCCGGTCATTCTGTTGGATCATTCTGCCCGGTCATTCTGTCGGATCATTCTGCCCGGTCATTCTGTCGGATCATTCTGCCTGGTCATTCTGTTGGGTCATTCGTTCTGTTTTGTCAGGTCATTTTGTTGGGTCATTTCTTCGATGATTTGTTGGATTATTCTATGGGGTTATTCTATCTGGACATTGCATTGGCTCATTGTGTCGGCTCATTTGTTCTGTTTCTTCGGGTCATTTTGTTGGGTCATTTCTTCAATGATTTGTTGGATTATTCTATCGGGTTATTCTATTGGGTCATTGCATTGGCTCATTGTGTCAGCTCATTTTGTTGTGTTTTGTTGGGTCATTTTGTTGCCTAATTTGTTGGGTGATTTGTCGGGTCATTCTGTCGGGTCATTCTGTGGGGTCATTTGTAGGGTCATTCTGTGGGATCATTTGTAGGGTCATTCTGTTTGGTCATTCTGTCGGGTCAGTCATTGGGTCCTGCTGTCAGGTCCTGCTGTCGGGCCATTCTGTCGGGCCATTCTGTCTGGTCATTTGGTCAGATCATTCTGTTGGGTCATTCTGTCAGGTCATTTTGTCAGGCCATTTGTAGGATCATTCTGTCTTGTAATTCTTCTGGTCATTCTATGCTGTCATTTTGTCGGGTCATTTTGTTGGGTCAGTTGTCATGTTATCTGTCACATGGTTCTGTTGAGTCATTTGTCGGGTTATTTGTTGGGTTATGTGTCAGGTCGGGTCATTCTGTCAGTTCATTCTGTTGGGTCATTTCCTCATGTCATTCTGTCAGGTCATTCTATCGGGTCATCTCATCGGATCATTTTGTGTGATCATTCTGCCTGTTCATTTGTTGGGTCATTTTATTGGGTCATTTTATTGGGTCATGGGAGGTTGTGTCATGTCATAACCCCAACAAATAAATGGTTCATACTTAGTGTATGCAAGGAAAAATACATATAATGAATGTTTGAAAATTAAAATAAAAGGCCACTATGCTTGTCTGGATACTTTTCTATCTTTACATTTTCCTTCCCTTTGGTTTCTTCTTCTCTGCCTTCTTTGGAATTATCTTTAAATTAGACTGCTCACTTATTGGTACTGGTTTTTCAGTTGTGTTTCAAGTAGACTGCCTTTGAGGGGGCTTTAAAACTGCAGGACATTTCAATTATTCATCATCTTGGACAAAATAGACCAAGCATACTCAAAGATTGTGAATGAGCAGGAACATCGATAGAAACTTTTGCCTTCTTCTTTGGTGGTTCCTTTATCTTCTCAGCTAACCTTGATTTCATCACCTTTCCTTTCTGCATCATCTCTGGTTCTTGCTGATCCCCCCCCTGAATCTCATACTCATTTGTTGCAGTGTTGGCACTCTTCCCAGTATCCATGGCCCTACCAGTCTGTTTGCTTAATGGTCACATCGTACTCTTTCAAACAAGTTCCTTCGCCTGGCTGAGCTTCTGCTGTTTCCTAACTGGATGCATCTTGCTATCTTTGGAATTTCCTGCGATCAGAATTGGTGTCTTGCTTGGCCCGACTTTTGGTTGTCTGGCCTGCATTACATCTTCCTCTTCCGATGACTCCATCTGATCGACCAATGTGAAATCAAACAGTTCACCCAATTCCTCAACCTCATTTAATGTGGGAGCCCTCCATTTATGCCATCTTGAATCTGGAACAATATGGTCAGTCCACCTTTCCTCAGGCTTCTCTGCCCTCTTTTCTTTGCCTTTACCCTCCCTCTCACTCTTCCTGGTCCTTGGGCGGCTTGGGCGGCTTGGTGTTTTGGCATTGGAATCAGCATTGGAATTGGAATTGGAATTGGAATCATCTCTTGATCTTTTCTTTCCCTTCAATTTTTTGTCTCGATAGAATTTGAAACCGAATCCATCACTTTCCTGATTAGAGTATCAAAGCGTCAAAATCTCCTTGATCTGGCGGTCCTTCATCTTTGATGGTTCCATAAGCTTGAAACCATCAGGAACCTGATCCAACCCAAAGTACTTATCGGCATCTTCAATGAACGACATCCAAGGAGGGATGGCACGTTCATTACTGCAAGCCAGACCTGACAAGTCATCAGGGATGAGAATGAACAAACAATTGCTGACCCACTCATGATATGCTGACCTGACATATGACCTGATTAATGCTTTCTTATCCATTCCTTTGCTCGGCCAGTCAGTAGGCTCAGGAAGCAATGGATTCCCGTTGGCATCCATATCCAACTGAACATATGGCTTTTGACTTGAGGTTCCAATAGGAACTTGGAACTTTGCTTCGTCGGCTGCAGCTAACAAAAGACAATTATTTTGAATCTTTCCAATGAGAAATTATCCATTTACAATACATCTCCTTTGCATGCATGTTTAGAAGCCCCATGATTGGCTTGGTATCCCAATCTTTGTTTGCTTGGAAGAAAGACTTCCCTCTAAGATCTCCCATAAATTCATGCCTACAAAGAAAAAGGTTTAACTGGCAGAAACAAATTCAGACAGTGAAAAGACTTAATGCATTCGTGACAAGTACTCCATTCACTTCCTTGTGGCATGTTAATACCAAACAGTCCATTCCACAAGACTTTTTCATTTGCTTGCAGAAGGACTTCACATGCTTATGAGCCTGTTTTGCATTCCTGTTCTGCATTAGTATTGATAATACCAATATTCAACGTGAATGACCTACCTTTAGTGTTGCCACTGGCTCAGCCGAGGTTTTTCAATAAAATGGACATAGCATACCAGATATATTCTCTAAATTCACTGAAATATTTGAGCATATGGATGGGGCCATAAGCCAAGGGGTCTTCTGCCAACATTAGCTTATCGAATCATCCCTTCTTGACATATTCACTCAGCTTTGATTTGAAGCTGAGCCATCAAGCCAAATTTTGTTTATTAAATAACTCAGGGATGATCGATCAGTTCAACTAATGTTGGCAGACGACCCCTCGGCTTATGGGCCCGTCCATAGGCTCAAATATTCTGGTGAATTTAGCAGATTTATCTGGTATGCTATATCCATTTTATTGAAAAACCTCAGCTGAGCCAGTGGCAACACTACAGGCTACCTTGCTTGCTCCTCAGCTGGGGGACCCATTCGATTCCATATATCGGCCAGGTCCTCCATCTTCCTTTTCTCTGCTTCCGATGGCTTCCCCCAAAGGTTACTCAACTCCTTCTGGTATGTGCCAAATGCCTTTTGATTGTCTGCCTTGCATGAAGTATCTTCTACCCATCCACCCATTTTTCCTTGAATCGTTTCCTCTAACTCCCCTTTTGCCTGAATGGCGAGAACCTTTCTACCCATCCATTTCTTGATCCCCTTAAATTTCTTGGACGATTCTCTAGTTCTTCCGTATGTATGGAACCAAGCATATACACCCTGTTCAAAAATGCCCTGTTCAAAACCATTGCAAAATACTTTCCAATTCATGAACTGACCTTCTTCCTCAACTCCTTATCTTCCCTAGACCAGTGGGGATTCTTTTTCTTCATTTCGTCATAAACTTTCTGACCAATTTTGTTCCGCTGTGAACGATCTCCCTCTCGCCATTGTTCCTTTCTGGCTTCTAGGATTTCCACGTCTTGCCCTGTCAGCTTAAAGTGGACGAGTTCGGGAGGAACATGGGCTTCAGCTGGCATAACGTATAGTGATGTAATGTATGTGATGTGATGGTGGATAAGTGTATGTATGGTGTTGTGGTATTGAAACAAGTACAAATCAGGACGCAGGGGAAATCATTTCATTATGGAATCAATTATACTGATCATTGTTGATCATGGTCGATCATGGTTGATCAATTTCGATCATTGTCGATCATTGTCGATCATTAATTAACCCATCGATCATGAGTCTTGAAAAGCCCCTAATTGTATGAGTCCAGTCACTGATGCTCCAAGGAATGCTCAGAAATGCTCAGAAATCATATCAGTGATCCTTTGGAGACCAATCTTTTGGTTTAATCTAACCACTTGTCAACTTTCTTTTTGTCATGTAGTATGAAGTCATATATTTGAGTCAGTTGGCATCACTTCTAGATAGTTTGGTTGTAAAAAGGCATAAGAAAAAAAGCATTGTCTAAATCATAAATCCCCATAATATACATTCTTCAAAGATAAGATGAGATCATGAGGAACAAGTGCCGTTGGTTGTTTCATGGTTAGAAGTTTCTGATCTAATGTAAATTGCAGTTTGTACATCACCATCTACTTATGTTCTGAACAAAGCAAAACTTGGATAAAACCTTA
This sequence comes from Tricholoma matsutake, assembly GCA_026075535.2. NCBI lineage: Eukaryota > Fungi > Basidiomycota > Agaricomycetes > Agaricales > Tricholomataceae > Tricholoma > Tricholoma matsutake. The sequence goes on along the minus strand of AP026541.1, from coordinate 7,947,338 downwards.
AATTCTTAACATGTCTAACAATGTATTCAGAACTTATGGAGTTAGAATATTGTACAAATGTCATTTGTGTGATAGACTTGATACGTCATGATCATGTATAGTCATGTGATAGCCACTAAATCTCCCTACCATCTTCTTCAATACTACTTGAATACTACTACTACTACTACTACTACTAGCTTTGCATTCTTTTATAATAGGTACCCTACACTATTGTATTAAGGTCTAATACACATCTTCTAGAGTGAGCATGTTTTACATGTCAGGTCAAAGTCAGGTCACACATTTTTCTGACATGACTTTGACCTGACATTTTGACCGGTTTTTTAGCATTTACCTGACTTTGTTGACTTGCACCTAACATCATGTGACTCTGAGAAATTTCCTTTTTTACAGTAACCTGCCAGCGGGTGCCAAAAGAATTCGTTTGCCGCCTCCCTCCCGTGATGTCTCTAGGTATTGATTATATGCTGATCGATAATCTACACCAACACATTCTTCACTATGCTGCTGCTGCTGTACAGATCTGTCTCCCTATCCTTACACCCCTCTCAGTGACTTTACTCCTATATATATGGAGTAGCTGAAGGTGGCTTTTGCCCATTGATGATGAACCAGCTAACATGGGCCCATGGGTTGCTGTAGCTCATGTTACAAGGATGGGCTCATCTTCAGCGCATGTTCCATGCAAATAGAGTGGGCCTATGAGGTTTCTGCCAGGGTGCAGGAGACCATGGATGGTAGGTGGGCCCATGGGTATTTACTAGTGTACATTAGACCATGAATGGTGGGTGGGCCCTAGGGTTGCTGGGGTATCAAATACTAATAAATACATAATCATAGCACGTGCAATAAATAATACAGTGGAAAACATATATAGAAGGTGTGGGAATAAACATCAGAATCATGGATCGGGTGAATGTATGGATCGGGTGAATATACGGATCGGATGGATATGCAAAAAATGGATCTGGTAGGATTGCGTAGGTATGGGTTAAATGAAGATATCAAATAATTGAGTAGAACAGAGGTAGACCAAGGATTACAGCAGACCTGTTAAGGAACAGCTGGCTTACGGAATGGGTGGGAATACCGCATGGATGAGAATACGGAATGGATGGGAATGCCGAATGGGTAGGAATACGGAATTGATAGAAATATTGAGTGGATGGGACTACAGAACTGGGAATATGGAACGGGTGGGAATACAGAATGGGTGGGAATATGGAATGGGTGGAAATATGGAATGGATGGAAATTCAGGATGGGTGGAAATACGGAATGGACGGGAACACGGAACAGATGGGAATATGGAACAGGTAGGAATATGGAACGAATAAAAATATTGAACAGAAGGGAATACAGAAGAGGTAGGAATATAGAATGGATTGGGTGAATATATGGATTGGGTGAATATACAGATCGGGTGAATATACAGATCGGGTGAATATACAGATCGGGTGAATATACAGATCGGGTGAATATACCTATCGGGTGGATATACAGATCGGGTGGGATATCGAACTGATTATTTGGGCTAGATACAGAATGAGTAATGATACAGCATGTAACATAAGGGTTAAACGAATAGAATCGTGTAATGGGAAGAATTACTGCACAACATCAAGGGATATCCTGCTGGGGTTCTTTTGATGCTGAAGTCTGTCGTTCGAATTGTTCCAGAGCGCATCGAGCCATTCAGCCAAGTTTTGATGAAGTCAGATCGGATGGAAGACAATAAAATTGTGGAATAGAATCTACTTGTATAAGATCATATGCTTGTTACAATACAAGACTATTCTAATGCGTTAGTCCACTGAATGACCGTCAGCCTCAAATTTCTGCAGGCAATCCTTCATTATATCAATGCTAGTCCCAATGAGCATCTGAGCTTGCAGCACCTGCGACAGGAGTGTAGTCTTTCATCGCTGTCACCACGAAGGACCACCATCCCATCTTCTAGCTTCAGCGTTCTGCACCTCGGAAAGTAGCTCCTCGTATTTTGCCTTCCATCCATCCAGCACGGCCTTGGCTTTCTCGTCCGTGTCCATCGAATTGTCTGTATCGTCAGGTAAAAAGCTGCTTCGAATGTTTGCAGTAACATCAACCTCCATCTCCCCCTCACTTTGGTCAACCATCTGAACCTCTTCCATCTGAACCAATTCTTCCTCACCAACCTCCCCTTCATCATCTTCTGAACTGTCAGTTGATGGTGATCGCCGTACGGTGAGAGGCCATTTTGGAGACCCAAGTATTGGTGTTGGCGGGGTTGGTGGGAATGCCGGCATAGGCGACGACAGGGGCAACTCATCGGGAGGAGCAGAATGTACCGACCTTGCATCACCAATCGGCACACGGCTAGGCAGACGAGAGGAGGAAGCATGGATATGCAGTGGTATAGCAGGAAGAGGGGGAGCAATGAGAGGAGTACTACCATTCAGCAATTGGGATGCTGTGGAAGGTAGCAACAGTGGCTCATTTGTCTTATGGGATGGGAGACGCATCGATCCCAGTGGCATACTACGCTTGATTCAAATGTGTACAGGGATTTCTTCGACGATAGGATTTTTGAAATGAACGCGACCCTCCAAGCCAACATCAGTCATCGGTCCATCTTGCTTTATGGCAAACAGTGATTGCAGAGGAGGTGTGTCAACAGGTGGGGGTAAGTCAATGCCAAGTGGCGCGTAGAATTGTGGAGGTGTGATTGCCCTGCGCATGTGGTGAGATGTCAAACCTGTGGGACTGTGATGAGCGGAGGGAGGCCTGGCCAGTTGTTCATTCTGTACTTCCTCCATCTGTCTCATTTGTCGCCGATCCGGCAAAGGGATAACAAGGTTTTTGCTTGACGTTCCACCTGATTGACCACCAATATTACTAGGCATACCTAAAATGGGAGGTTCAATTGACAAAGACTCGGCTATGCCGACTGGCATGGAATCAACTTCGAGCCGGGAACGTTGGACTTTCAAACGTCCAGAGGGCTGGTACTCCCGGCGTGGATGCTGAATTTCCGATTCATCTGGCCTTGTTGCCTGTGGATCCAGGAAATCATGCGTCTTTGCCCAGTTGTACATATGTCTATCCTCCTAATTACAAATTGAATGATCAGCTGAAGTAAAAATGAAAACATGTTAAATACCGTTGTCCAGCCTTTAGGGACTCGATCTTCTGGAAGAATGAATAGAGGGATGTTATTGCAGACAGCAAACCAATAAGTCAGTCTATCCACCATTGTACTGCAAAGTTGTTATTTGTAATTGTTGTTGCCGGAGATCTGTCCTGTTCTGGTGGTACATTATCATCCGTATATCAGCCAGTTTCTTCAAAATCCAAAGCCCGAGCTCATTTAAAATTCTAGATGGCATCATACGCTGAAGGTGGAGCTGAGAAGATCATTGGAAACCTGCTTTCAAGAGTGGACTCTGGGTATTCAGCACATGTTAGGGCAGCACTCCTCGGCCATGATCTGGAGCTCAAACAGCTGCTGGCACATCTACCAGGATCCCCGGTACGTCCTTAATACCAAGCCACCCTACCTATTTTGTAACCCCGATAAACCTTCAGGCATCCAATACTCTCATTGGGCAGAAGGTTGGAGTATGGATCGACATGTACAAGGCTGAACTCGCAATTCAGCAATTACTCTCTGGCACTCAGTCAAATGGCGGACAGCTCAATGACTTCATTGTAAGTACCAAAAAGTTCTTAACTTCTTTCAAAATGTTCACCTCGTATTAAAGTTGTCAACTTTGTACTGAGTTGCGGAAGTGCCAGAAGATGAGAAGAACGACTTCTTCCCATCTTGTCTATTGCTCAGCGCCACCATCCACGTTGATAAGGCAATTGAGGACAACATATTAACTAACTACCAGGCCATTTCCTGGAACGACCCTGAAGTAACACATCACCCGATGGTTGCAAAAGGGGCTACAAAGACATGGTACGAGAGCGGTCGGGTAACACCTGGTAAGCCTCATGCAATCCTCTGCATTCTATTCCAATTATTAACTATTACCTACTTAAAAAGTTCCAACTATTCTGAAGCCAGTGTATCGCAGAATGAATGTCGGTCCAACAAAGGCTGAGCCATCTGAAGTCAATCCTGTGTTGATCACATCTCCAACACCACATCGCCCACAAACTCAATTTCCTGCCCTTGCATTTTGTTCAATGACACCTGCCCATGCTTCGGATCTCCAACATTCCAGGGAGGAGCATATAACGAGTACAGGGATATCAGAAGTGACCGCTGATCACTTGTCGACCAATGTGTCAGGTCGATCAACATCTTCACGCTCGCGTTCCCGATCAAGAGGATGAAAACAGAAGAAAAGCAAGGAGTTCGTACTGGAAAGCGATTATGAGATGGCAGAGATGCCTGATGAACAGGTGAAGGTTAAGAAGGGGAAGAGGAAAGCGATAGAAGATGACAAAGATTATATGGAAGTAGATGAACTTGAAGAGAAGCCATCACCCATTCGACTCCGAGTCGGTCAAGGGGGAGTAACAGTGCCGACTCACGATATGGTGAAACAAAGTTCGTCATGCCCACCCGATGAGGATCCCGATGTTCCCAACACTATTCCAGCCAGAGAACAGTGTGAGTCATGCAAGAGGAAGAAAAAGGAATGCAGGTTCGAGACAGTACGTGCGTTTGCATGCACAAACTGCTGCAAAGGGAAGGTAAAATGCTCGGGTGTACCAGAAATGTGGCGAACTCTCCAAACTTCAAAGCAGGAGGAAAGTCAGAAATCTCAACGTCACGCACATTCATCATCCCGGGGTCCACTGATGTCGAACAAGAAAGCACACGAATGTTCAATATCCCGTGGTCCCGTAGGGAGAGATGGTGAGGCTGATGTTACTGAGCCAACCCAACACGATGCCAAATCCAAAAGTGGTACTCGATGGGGAAGCATATCAGCGACTTCAATCACTGTTCCAGTGCTAGGACAGGTTCCCTCAAATTACATGTATGTTGTTTCGAAGCAGGGCAAAGCTCTTTCGACAGGAATTCATTTGGAGAAAGGAGATGTAGCAGGGGAAGGAGCATCACAGCTCCAAGGTAGGATTGAGAAGTTGGAGGAGGAGAATGTGGGTCTGAAGGAAAAGATTGTTGAGTTGACATCCCAAGTCCAACACCTTTCAACAATGGTTGGAGTACTTATGGCTGGCCATAACAGACATACAACCATGCTTGAAACCCACCAGCTGGCTTTCAATGATTTTCATGCCAGACGCCTCTCCCAACCAAAAATTTCAACCACTCCAGAGGAGAACAGCTCGTCCATTATTGAACCCATCCCGGTCCCACCACCCATCCCTGTCCCACCACCATCCACGCCGATATCAAAAGCCAATCCTCACTTATACCCATCTTCTAGTATCAGAACCTCAACTACCCCAAACGGATCTCACCTACAGAACAGATGCCACCTATGGAACAAATGCCACCTGCGGAATGGCTGCCACCTACAGTACAGATGACACCTGTGGAGCAGATGATACCAACAGAACATAACAAACATCCTTGGATTGGGAAGTAACAAGAGGGAGGATGCCTACAGATTGGATGATGTATACAAATGAACCAGAGAGTGACAGATGACTATGGGACAGATGAATGATAGGGTTGAACCTAATCAAGAAAGTGTTTCATTTGAGTAATGGGGTTGAACCAACTTTACAAACGATGTGCAATAATAATACTACTGATCAGTTTGTAAATGTCCTTCACCTTCGTTTACCCTTCTTCTGTTTACGAGCCTTGGCTGCACTAACCTGCACAGAAATTGAGTCCAGCATTTGTTGAGGTATTGTAGCAGCTGCAGCCATTGACCGTGTGACACGTCGAGGGGGAGGGGGGCCTGCTTATTGTGAGCAAAATCCAATCATGTCACGTTCAAGTAGAAAGAGTCCATTACCTTTGACCCTGGATGAAACAACACCTGCCTTGGAATCCGTATGCTTAAATGGTTTGATCTCGACCTCCACTATCATGTTTTTCTTCTGCTTTAGAGTATGTTGTGGTTCATTGACCTTGTTCTGGTGTCTGGGTAATGGTGTGGTGACAGCAGCTGACACATCGACATTTGGGACAGGATGCAGCTTCGATTGCATGGACTGAGGCCCAAAGGTAGAGCGACTGAGAGATGATGTGGGTACATCAACCAGTTTTACAACTGCTGATTTTCCAACCAATAAACATCATACAAGATTACAATGCGACAATAGCCAAAACTCACCATTTGCTTTGACAGTGGAATTCCCAGTTTTCGGCATATTTGCTTCGATTACCAGCATTGCTGATTGCTTGGACCTTGGTTTGAAGGTCGATTGAGATGAGACTACCCCCGATACTTGATTCACCTGCTTTGCTTTACCTGATTTGTGGAATAAATATGGAATTTATGGAGAAATAATTACAATGAAGACACTCACCAAGCCCTCTGTCCTTCCACAATTGCTTCCCAACAACCTGCTTCATTGACGACGATTGTCCCTGTTTCTGTTTAATGGCTGTGTCTGAATCAGATGACTCTTGATCGATTCCAGAAAAATCGAATTCTTCTGAAGACTTCGATGATACTGATCCTGATCTGGGTTTACAATGTCTTGAATCTGGTTGAATATAGTCCTTCCATGTGAGGACTTCCTTTTCTTTTCCTTTGTCCTTCCTCTTGCGACCAGGCCCATCAGATGTGGAGAATGTAGCCGACGTGCTCCACTTTCGCTTTCTTGGTTGATCGGATGACTTTGCTTGAAATTGGAACCCGATTCCATCATTGCCATCCTCCTGTCGTTTATACCAGAAGTCGAGTAGATCTTGCACTTGAGGATCTTTCATTTTTGATGGATCAAGCAAAGTAAACCCTTCCGGGAGTTGGTCCGGGTTGAAGTAGTCGTTAGGGTTCTGGATAATCGAAGTCCAGGGAGGAATTCCATTATCATTTCCTGTAGCTTGCCCTATATGCGATATCATTAATACCAGCCAATCTTAACATTCATTTTTGTAAATTCTCTTATGGTACACTACTGCAACATAGGATTGTACCAATGATTTCTTCTCCATCCCTTTTTTAGGCCACTCAGAGGGATCAGGAAGCAGTGGGTGACCGTCGTCATCTGTTTTCAGCTGCAAGTATGGCTTCCGGCTTGTGGAACCATTTTGTACTGTCGACCTAGCATCCTCAGAATCTAAATCAGTAATGCTGTAAAACAATGTTCTTACTGACCGGATTGAGACTCTTACCATGCATACGTTTGCCATGAGCACTTAGGAGGGCCATGATAGGTTTTGTCTCCCAGTCTGGGTTTGCTTGAACAAATGAAGTCCCTCCCAGTTCCCTCATGTACTCATGCCTCATACAATACATGAACATCAGTATTCAAACTAAGGATAATGAAAACTCACATAGTTGAGACAACAGTTCCTTTTTCATCCTTGTAAAAGCTCAGGACAAGACAGTCCATACCGGATGATTTCTTCATCTGTTTGCAAAATGACTGAATATATTTATAGGTCTCAGCATTCCTGAGGAAATATGGATAAGTTAATCCAAATAAGAAGGGTAATTCATAATTGTAACACTTGCTTCGCTTGCTGTTTCGGTGGCGGGCCCATTTGGTTCCATAACTCCGCCACTCGATCCAGTCTTTCCTTCTCTTTATCCAATATGACATTCCATAACTTTGAGAGTTCCTTCTGATAGAGACTGAATGCCTTCTTATTTTCTGACAGCCCTGATGAGGCCCCATTCCATCCCCCCATCTTCCTTTGGATCGTTTCCTTCAACTCATCTTCTGCTTCCATTCCGAAGACACTCCATGCTGTCCACTTTTTGACACTCCTAAATTTCTCCACAGATTCCCGTTTCCTTCCATACATATGAAACCAAGTATAAACACCCTAAATACATGAATCATAAGTGGTCAGTTTGTCATCTTCTATTACTGAAGGAAAACCCCAACATCTTTTTTAAGCTTCTTATCAGCTTTGTTCCAGTTTTTATTCGCTTTCTTCATGTCATGAAAAGCGCGAGTGGCAATCTGACTATGGTCAGTCCTATTTGCTGCTTGCCATTCGTCTTTGTATTCTCCAAGCAAGGCCAAGTCCTCGGGTGTAAAATTGAAACAGAGAAGCTCTAGGGGAACATTGATTTCGTCTGACATACAGTTGGCAAGGGAGAATTATTGTGTCAATGAGGGAAAATGTCACGGTGAAATGTGTGAAGGATGCAGGGCTACCAATATCTCGATCGTAAAGTGATCTCACCTAGAATCAGTGATCGAAAGCCCCTAACTTACTGAGAGAAAGATGCATATTTGATTCTGAATGTAAATGCTATAGATGTAAATGAAAGCAGGTTATGAACACAGGTAATTAAGGCAGGTAAACAGATGAGATAGATTCAGCTGGTGGCAAAGTATGAATCAACCCTAAGTTTGATATTTTCCAAACTTTAAGAATCAGGCTCTTGTCCAGATATAATCAATTTTGCAGGGAGATCTCCACTTAATACTAGCAGAAAACAGCTTTCTGCATGCTTGATATAAAAGTGAAAACATTCCAAGCCACGTTGAATACATAATCATATGGAAAGTGAGAGTGATCAGCTGAGTTTTGGTCCGCCGTTGCCTTGATATGGTCAGCAATCACTCTATAACGGTATGCCATGATCCTTGAATGTCCCAGAGCCTCCGATATCCAAGCACAAATTCAAATTTATTATCTAATATCTAACATTGAACATCTTCAATTACTGGTTAGCAGATAGCAAAACTCGTGTCAAAGGAGAGCATAATCATCTTCGTAAACATAAGTATTGTATCCTTCCATTATACAAATGCTACAGTCTATCAGAAAAACCTAAATATCTCCAACGCGAGGCTTTTTCAAATGTTCAATTTCTGCCACGACATCCACCTTATTCTCTCTGTCACGTAAACCCTCTTCAACATATCGGCGCTTCTTCATATCATGGCTAATTTCTATGTAAGTCTGCTGTTTCAGATGGGCATCAATCACTTGTTGAAGTACTGAAAATGGAATGGTGATTGCGGGCTTGTCTTGATCCTCGGGCGGTGATGTACGATAGAGGTGTAGGTTCAGAATGTTGATTGCTGTAGGCCCGTTTATATTTTTGGGGAAAATCTATATTCCAAACATAGATGTTAGTGCATGGCAAGGTATTTTAGATGAAAGGAACTTCCTGTATACAGAGATTGTTGAGAAACCACGAATTTTACATACTTCCCATCGAATTTTGATACACAATAAAACTTGGTGGCAGGGGGGACAACATGGTCCTTGGCCTCATCAGCATACTCATCGCACCTTGTTAGGTGGTTCAATAATCGTGAGCCTGACTCTTCCAACATCGTGAACGTTTCGGCGTAGTCTGCTTCCCAAAAGATGCATATCACTTTTTTCAAGCCTTGCAGTCGTCCACCCAGAGCATAGTCACGCTCAATCTTTATACCAATTGCTAGCCGCACCCTGCTGAGGGAACAAGCAACAAATTGGGCAAGATCGCGTGCAAGCATTGTCGCATCCTCGCTATAGGCCACTTCCCAGACAGCTGTTGGCCATGCTTGTGTTAGGGGTTGCTTCGTGGGGTGATCCTCATACAGGCTGAAGTCAGGACTCTTCATGCCATCTTCCAAATCAACATCTGCGGAGCCTCCGAGGTGAACAAAGCTTGTATCGAGGCAGAATAAAGAGTGACCTTCAGTGTCATCGATGTTGACATTGAAAAAGAGAGAGTACATGATCTCATGTCCAAATGTTGGGTAGTGCACGATTAACTTGTCCTCTGAAAAATCGATCCTGTGATGCTGTTAGATTTTGCACGAACTAGAGAAACTCAACATACCTGATATTCTCCCAACCCGGCAATTCAGATGCTCTAGACCTTTCCCGTAACATATGAACAATCTCTGATGAGATACCCTCAATAGATATCTTGTGCTCTCCAGCTGTCCCAGCCTTCCCATCCAAAAGTGGCTTCAACCTAGATAAAACTTGATTGAAGGATAGATTATGGGTTTCATCGGTAGATTCTACCAAGGGATGAGGTGTAGAAGGGGAGATTGCAGTACGATTGGTTGGATCTGACGCAAGAGATGATGGTAGATGTTGTGAGTTGTCAAGAGAGTCTAACGAGGAGCAAGGTGTTGGAAGGCCAGTAGCATCATGACTAGTGGCAATGGAATTGCTGGGATTTGAGTTCTTTGCAGAAACTGTTTTGCTTCGGCCTACTGAGGGTGTTGCTGTCTGACCACACACATTAGAAGTTACTGTGCCACTGTGTTTCGAAGGAGATGGTGGTGGAGTATGAGGAAATGAGGAATCAAAACTCAAACATGTAGCCAGTCTAGTGGCATTACTATGATCCAGAAGTCGATGGGGTAGCATCTGTGAACGGTGCGACTTGGCAGTGTTGGTGTCGAACGTTGAACCGTGATTTCTAATAGTAAGTGATTGTTGATTGTCACACCATTAGGCATGACTTCAAATTGATCCCAAACTTGAGAATGCCACGAAAAAACCAGCACAAGCCTTGTCATCAGTACCTTATCACCCACATGTCAGCTTGCTTGAGGGGCATGAGGGAACGGTCATACTCTTGTGTTAGACTCAGACTTTGCCTCATGGTATGCCAGATGAAAATTAGTCAGCTCTTTCGACTTTGGTGCTTTTCCTTCCTCATTCACCTATATATCCTTCTCCATTATCATATTACCCAGATGCCTGTTAAAAAGTACAAACCACACCTAAAAATACTGGTGCTGGTGACATGGTCATTCTAAGTTCCACCAGTCATTATACAGCTCGAGGACTGGTAGAAAAGCGGACGATCAGTAAGCATACTAGCACCAGTAACACTGCTAGTCCAGAAAAGTCTCCTTCAAAATCCCCTCAGAAGCATACCCATGGCTTGATGCCAGATGTTGGTATTCATGGTGGATTTGACTTTGATCAAGGCATGTTGGAACCGTTAAAAACTCCACAGTCGAAAGTGGGTCTTGATTATTTCTTAATACAATTCTGGAGGAAGGTTCTTACCTTTTATTTGCAAACCCAGTCTCAAAATGATTATATGAGGGAATACCTTGACAAAAGGAACTTCTATGTCGCCCAAATTATAGCATCTGAAGGTGGCTCACCTGACCATTTGTGTGTCAGCTGTGGAACTTTGGGGGATTGGAGATGCGTGGATTGTCTTGGGCAGCCTTCCTATTGCATGACATGCTGTCGATCCAACCATGCCAATACTCCATTCCACTGGGTGCAACGTTGGGTCGGCCAATATTTTGAAGATTCCTGGCTCATCAAGACAGGTCTAACCATTCATTTTGGTCATGGTGGGAAACCCTGTCCATCCGCTGTCCACTTACACACTCCTGGTCCCAGCAATCTCAATCATGACTTCTCATTTGGCCTACCCGATCTGCCCGAAGAGATGATGGGTGATCCGAACAATGACTTTGATTCCAAATCAACCCAGTTCTTAAACATGGAGGCTGTGGAACTTGGCAAAGTACCAGATGTTGTAGATGATGGTGAGCCAATAATGTTCGAGACCTTTGTCCAAGAGGAATGGAATTTCGATTCCAAGCCAACTGGACAAAACATACTTGTCATAGTACATGACAATAGAGTGAATCATCTGCCAGTTCAATGGTGTCAATGCCCAGGCCACTTACCTGAAGACATCCAGGCTCTGGATCTACAATTCTTTCCCACTTCATTCAAGAGAGTGAGGACCTTGTTCTCCTTCCAGGGACTTGATGCCTTTTTAGCAGAAAACCAGGAATGCAAGTCCTCGGCTTGGCATTATTACCAAAAGCTTCGGAGATTTACGTTGGGATCGTTTCCTCACATCGTCCCAGATTGATATAGGGAACTGTTACGATGCACAAGGCAATACCGAAATATCAAGCATGTGAAGTGGCATGGCTTCGGTCATGACATTCGACCTCCAGGCCTTGGAGAACTTTCCGTTCAGTGTCCAGCATGCCCACAACCAGGTGTGAATATTTCTGAAGATTGGGAGCAGGATGAGGATCAGTAAGTCTAGTTTTCATTTCAGAATGTCCACCTGATCAAGTATTAATTGCAGATGGGTATACACACAGTCATTCACAATTGATGGGAATTTCACTGCTTCACACCAACATCAAAAATGCCCTGATGACGATGTTCCACTAATGAATGGTCAATCGTTCATGACAGAGAGCTCTTTGTATAAGAAGCACTTAAAGGTTGCAATGGAATCCAAGCACCAGCCTTGTACTTGTAATGAGTTCAAGGCAGAAGGGAGTTGAAAGATCGATGTTGCTGCTTGTGATGCCACTGGGATAGGCTCCGTCATTTGCCTTCGGAATGGGTTTCTCATTCCAGAAGCTTCCAGAAAGGAGAACAGTAAGTATATTTACATGATTCAATCTGAAATCGGCCTCATATAGTTCATTCTAATCAGACAAAAGAATATTGACTATGCCATTTGTAAGGCATTGAATGGAAAAAGTATGAAAGGAATTAAGCGAAGTTTCTTGGTCTACAACATTTTTTGTCAGTGGTGGATCAACTTCCTCTTATGGGTCAATCATTCGCCCTACCTATCCATTCCTGAAGGCATGAAATTGATTGGAGGGATAGGAGACTTTCATGTGAAGGGGCATATCATTGACTGCTTCACAAGGTGGACTTTGTTATTTATCATCAGGTCTGGTGTTATTGATGGAGAAATTCTAGAGACTCTGTGGTCAGTGCTGAACGAGACCTCCCGGAGTGCTAAAGGGTCGACGCTGGCCCACCGGAGCGAAATTCTGGATGATCACATGAACCATTCTAACTGGAAAAAACTGATAGGGATGGGTATGGAACTTCTGACGTTTCATTTGGTTACTATCTTGCTGATCATGAATTCTTCTAGTTTCAACATTGATCTGAAAGTTAAAAAGGGCCAAGGAGTTGCTGAAGTCATCTGAAGTGGCATATCAGAAACTGACAGATTCAGCGTCCAAGGTAGACCTTGAGAAATGGTCTAAGGGAGAGCAGAAGGCACAAAAGAATCGAGAACAGGACTTCCGGAGCATGGATTATTTTGCATTGAAAATGAATACAGGTGAGAGTGGCAGTAGTTAATATGTACAAGCTAACCATAATGCCACCGAAAGCCCCAGGCAAAGCGGAAGTACAACTACAGCTAACCAATGAAGAAATGTTTTCTGGAAAGGCTGGCATGATCGATTTTCTAACACAAGGCATCCGAATACAAGAAACCCAGTATGGCGCCGTCATTTACAATGAGATTGCAGATAGCTAACAAATCAACATGTTTTGGTTCCAGATTAGCCTTGCAAAGTTACTTAAGGCAGGCTGGTGCTAAACCAACTGTGAAAGAACAAATCAAGATTACGAAAAGGTGGAGCAAACTACTCAGCAAAATTACGGACCACCAAAGACATGCCAATCGACTTCTGAGTCCTGATCGTCTACTAGAGGCCAATTACGGATATGAACCTACTGAACGATTCGAAGTCGGAAATGATGGGGAAATTGAACTGCTAAAGGCCCACTCCAGGTCAGATCCATTCGTCAATCCAGATAAATCACCCCGGCCAGAGAACTATCAGATTACAATGCCATCATCCATGGAACGACAGACAGAAAGTAACTTTGTGGAAGCAGTCCATTTGGAGGTAGGACTGAGGGCAGGCCAATGTAATGATAGTTTGCAAGGTGTCCGGCTAGCTTTGGGCAAGAAAGCTTTTCTATTCCGGGCACAAATTAGACCCAAGGGTCCAAAGACAGGGAAAACGAAGTCATGGGATGGCATTCATGCCGCAGATCAGCCCCTTCGGTTGCAAGCCCAAACGTACTGCTCAGTGCGGGAAGCTATCGTAGATTCACAGGGCTCAGCAGAGCTTCTTGCCCATTATCAGATCCTCAAGACTGAACATCTGAAGACTAGCACCACCTTGTTGGATCCGGCCATCTCTGGTTGGAAACATGCCGAATTACCTTGGTTTTGGTACTTGGATGTAGTGGGTGATAGCATCTCGTCAGATGACATGAAAGAGTGTAAGTTGACAGGGTTGATTTATAGATTTGTTATGCATACTGATTGGGTTATAAATTCAAGTTCACAGGGTGAATTGGCTGAGGGCAAAAGCTGCCTTTGATTGTGCATCTGAGGAGAATATCTTGGTAAAACATGAGATGAAATGGACATTGAACTACTTTCAATATCAGGCCCGACAGTGGGAGGATTGGAAGAAATCAGCCAAATCTTATGGTCATATCATCTATGCGGCTAGGAAAGAAGGAATGTGGCATCGATTTGCCACTTTGGCTGTAGCTTCCTTCCATAATGTGGGTATTGAAATATAGCAATACTTTATCAATTTACCTCCATATAATACTACTAAGCTGTCAGGTCACCTCATCAGACCGTTCCATATTATCTGTTCCATGTTATCTGTATTATCCATTCCATATCATCCGTTCTGTATCATCCATTCCATATCATCCGTTCTGTATCATCCATTCCGTATCATCCGTTCTGTATCATCCATTCTGTATCATCCATTCTGTATCATCCATTCTGTATCATCCATTCTGTATCATCCATTCTGTATCATCCGTTCTGTATCATCCGTTCCATATCATCCGTTCCGTATCATCCATTCCGTATCATCCGTTCTGTATCATCCATTCTGTATCATCCATTCTGTATCATCTGTTCTGTATCATCTGTTCTGTATCATCCGTTTCGTATCATCCATTCCATACCATCCGTTTCCATACCATCCGTTTCCGTATCATCCATTCCATTCAGTATGCCTTGTATCTGTAATGTATTAGCCTATGATCATACAATTATTCCATGGTAAAGATGACATGTGCTAGGCTGTGAAATCATCCTTTCTCCATTTATTCCACAAGAGGGGTAATGTTTAAGATGTTTATGAACTTGTTCATGGATTCACAGTGAGGTAGGTATTTCCTATGAAATACCATATTTTGCCAAGGTGATCCAACTTGGTGAGTCAATCCCCATTCTGCTGTGTACATTGTCCCTCATGTATTGAGCAACACATATCCTGTTTCCTTCAGGCTCCTTAACTCCATGCCTCACTAGCTTCCCCAACAAAGTGACTATCGTCCCCGATTCATACTTGAATTCCAACCCCAAATTGTAAAGTCTCAACCGAGCATCGGAATAGGGACCTATCGTCGTTAAGAAGTCGTACCATGGGCCTTGAGAGAAATTGTCTCGGTGCAGTGGAGTGCAACAATTGCTAATGAGTCCATACCCCAAGAATGGGGAAGTCCAGTATTTCAATACCTCTAGCACTGCCTCACCATCTTTGATAGCATCAGAATGATTCATAATTTCGAAAAATACCTTCCGGCTAGCATGATAAAGCTCAGGATGTGTAATGATAAGAAATGAGCCAATTACAGCCATTGTTTCGGCTGTTTCTTCGAGCCATGTTTGAGTACTTGGCTTAATCTTTCCTGGTTTGAGAGTGGCTGAAATTTCCAGTGGGTAGTCCCTTGTCTGATTGCAAGAGTGAATTTGTAAATATGTTGTATCACATTGAAGACTAGAACATACATCTTTGGCTTGCTGAAACCAAGCTGGTGAAAGATTGATATTTCCAGGTTGAGGTATGCAATTTTCTGGATCCTTGAAGAATCGTGGGTTGGACCGCCAGCCACTGCTGTCCGCTGATAGTGATCCTTGGAAGGATTCATTTGCATTACAGGCGGCCATCCAGATAGCAGCCTTCAATGGCAAAAATTGTATTAGTAGTGACATCAGGAGTAATTAATCGAGCTGTACCTGTCTAGCATTTGACAAGGCACCTGGAAGATACCACACGACTATCTTCCCATGGCGGTCGACCACAGTTGTTGGTTTGCTGATAAGTAGATCTTTGTAATCGTCGTCCATTGGATAGCGGTTATTGAGCCTCTCCTCATCAGCTTCATTCTGTCCAGTTGGTTTTTTTGGTAGTGATGCATCATATCTTTGTGCATCCCATTCCTTCAATGTGACTGTTGACATTGTTGATAAGGGTTCGACTTTCTCATATCATTGAAAGATGCAGCTTACCCCGGTTCAGATATGCTTTAGCAGCTTGGGAAGCAAGCAGTTCACAGTCACCGACAAGCTCGGCTGATAGATCCAAACTTGGAAGAGGTCCTGGGTGTGCATTACTAAATAGAGGAGGGAATGAGCCAAATTGAACAGATCCCGAGGCGGCTGTAACATCACAGATGGTTTTGAGGTACCAGTAAAACCTCTGTTGAACATGGTTTGCAAGCTTATCTGTGAGGAAGAAGGGGGAGTCCAATGGTAGCATGGTGGGCTTATTTATACATGAAGTCGACAAGCTATGACTGATTACAAATTTGAAACATTGAAATAGGAACGAGGCAATGAATCACAAGACTATCTGATTCTCCGAGTCCTCTATTCCATCATCCATCAGTTGCGATCTGATCAAGGTAAGGATGGACTGTGCTCCTTCTAGGGCTTGGGTGGTTGCTACCAATTCTGGAATGATATCGCTGTCAAGTGGAGGGAGCCGTCAACGGCGACGGGTCCATCAGTTCTAAAAATGTCAAGTTTATTATATCCGACAGAAAGGAAGTTAAAGACATACATTTATGTTGAAACTTGTCAGGGCATCAGTAAGCGATGCTGTCCAGCCGATCTCCTGAGGTTTTACAATCCAGGGGAAATGGACAGGTCCCGGTCGGGTGGGATCCTGTTCACCATTATGATGAAGATCTACTTGCAGCAAATGTTGAAGGGTGGTATTTGGTTGGTCATATAATTGGAGGATTTTGTATGTTGCAAGGTACAAGTCAGGACGCGTAATTTGGAAGTTATTTAGGAAGCATCATCCAGCATATTTTGCCCCAGCAGTCTGACAAAAAAATCACAATTTGTCTGTTAATGGATGGATAATACCCAGGTCATTGACAAGGGATTCACCATCTCAGTCATAAGCAAGTCAATGAATTTTGTGATAGTGATGGAAGAGTCATTCAAAGATGGGGCTCAAAGGAGGAAACATCGGATGTGGGTAACCAGAAGATCAGAAAATATCTGAGCTGACTCGGTTGTGTCAAATGGGAAGGATTCGACACCTTGCCTTACAAAGTGAGGAAGTAGAGTCCAGTCAACGAGCTGTATTTGTGGTTGGATATCCATGGTAAACAAATGTTGTAGGTATGAAGTTGTATGGTAGTGAAACATCCTCCGAGTCACATATCCTCCGAGTCATCCATTGAAATTTGGTCATTCTGCCCGTCGTCATATCCTGGATTGTCCAAATACTCATGCATTACATCGTTAACAATGGCATTAAGATGAGACAAGGCTAATATCGAATTGAGATGAGCAACAATAGTGTCATTCTGGAGCCGCATTTCAAAGGTGGGAGGAACGATATAGCTATATCTGTCTCTGATCTATAAAGATGTGATATTAATTAGATGCTGATACTGATTATGGACATACCTGTTCCATAAATTTAGGCAGTCCATCAGTCAGTTCCAAGTAGTTGGTATCCAATGATGGATTTATCCACCAGGGATCTAGGTATTTGTCCACAATGTGAGCTGGATCGGCTGCCGGACATTCATAATTTATTTGGCAGAGAGCAGCTTTGAAAAGCTGAACGGTTTGAAATGTCGTCCATATGAATCGATGGATAATTTTAAAAAATGGTGGGACATAATGGTATTTATCCCTCATGATAGAGCCACCAAGAAAGACCTCAGCCACATCCTGAATATAAAAAATCATTCATCAGTTGGCGTTGTTGAATTTGATTGTATACATACCATCTCCAACTTCATTCTGGATAGCCAGATTTGATAATAATCATCTGGACCTGACATCCTGTGATTAGAAGTGGCCTCCTTACAAGCTGCTCTTGCTCTGGAGCAGAGGAGATTGAGAAGAACATGAGTTCCTTCTGGTGCAGTAGAATGTTCATATGTGGACATAGTTAAGCGAAGAAGAAAGAGAATTTGGTTGAGGAATGCTCTATTGATCGCATCCCGACATTATAGTCCATCCATTCCGGTTATGTCATTCGTCCAGTCAGCCGTCCCATTAAACATCATCCATTCCATTGGTGTATCAACACATCCATAAGAAAACACTCCATATATCATATCATATCATCCGTTTCGCAGGTATCATCCATTCTGCAGATGTCATCCATTCCATAGGTTTCATCTGTTCCGTAGGTCTCATCCCCTCCATAGATATCATCTGTTCTGTAGATACCGTTCCATAGGTATCATCTGTTCCATTCCTTCCATCTGACACTTGTCTTCACCAATTGTTATTATTTGAACACTGGTTGGTCAGATGATACCCTTCACTTCGATGCCGTGATCGTTGGTGTGTCGTCCGCGTTCTGTTGACGTCATCCAGTGTTATCTGTTCCGATGAACTCATCTGATCATCCAAAGGATTCTG
Source organism: Tricholoma matsutake (assembly GCA_026075535.2). Lineage (NCBI taxonomy): Eukaryota > Fungi > Basidiomycota > Agaricomycetes > Agaricales > Tricholomataceae > Tricholoma > Tricholoma matsutake. The sequence goes on along the minus strand of AP026541.1, from coordinate 7,928,815 downwards.
CCTGGTCTTGATTGAATATCTGGTAGATTGATTAAATTGAATATTCCATAGTCCAATATATACACACTTCTTCAATGTAGTTACTATCTAGCCTTTTCTCGTCACTACCCATCTTGCTGTGAAATGATCCTTTCTGTTAACCCCCACTACTTCCATCCTTTAAATGAAGGATTCTGCTTGGTCTTGAATATTATTAGGGTAGATCGAATGTACCAAAGATTCCCTCTAGTGCGTGTATAAATACTTCTTCAATGTGGTTATTGGCCTGGTCATTTCAATGTTATCCATTCCGATGATTTCATCTGCTCCGTTTCTGTCATCATCCGGCATGATACAGCTTGCCCCAACCTTTGAATAAAGATACATGGTGTCGAAGATTCCCTCTAGTGCATATGTGTAAAGACTTCTTCAATGTGTCTCCACTCTGTAGTGTTATGTTGCTCAAATGGCATCCATTCTGACATGTGATCCATGCCGTCATGGGTCCGTAGGTGTCATCCATTCTGCAGGTTGCATCCGCTCCATAGGTGGCATCTGTTCCACAGGTGGCATTTGTTCTGCAATGTGTCCCATTCATCATCTGGTTCCATACTATCAATCAGTATAATAGTTGCTCATTCCTTGACCAAGTACACTGTCACAACTAGCATGACATTTGAGGTTTCCTGTTCTGGGGGCCCATCCCATCAATCATGGTTCAATGTACTGGTAGGTATACCCATGGGCCCAACCATCACCCATGGTCTAGTGTACTGGAGACAAGTCTATGGGCCCACCCATCACCAATGGTCTAATGCATTTGGTAGGATACCCATGGGCCAACTCTATTTCTATGGTATATATGCACCAAATGAGCCCACCCTTGTAACATGGGCTATGACACCCCATGGGCCCATGTTAGCTGGCTCATCACCACTGGGAAAAAGCCATCATCATCTGGCCCATGTATACTGAGTGAAATACACTGAATGCCCTGATCCTTATGGATGTGCTCCCCTCCATCAATGCTGATGATGCCACAACATCTGAAGCAGTGAAGACTCAAGTGAAGAAGTGGTCAGATCAAGAAATTGAAGACCTCATTGCTTTCTTGTACAACTGCCATTCTGAAGCCAGCTCTCCAGGGAACTTCAAGCCAGTTGTCTGGACGGCAGCTTAACTGCATCTTGACACCAAGCACCCACATTCTCTGAGAACAATAGCTGCCATCAAAGCCAAGTTTACTATGGTGTGTGACATAATCATTCTACATCCTTTTCCTCCATTTTACCATTCTACTAGTATAAAGATATGTACAGGGTGGTTGAGGATTACTATGGAAGGTCGGGAATGGGTGCAATGCCTGCTGGATCAGGTATCTGGGCACAAACAAGTGCCGAGCTTCAACATTATGAGGATTTTGAGAAGAATTTAGGGAAGGAATGGGTACATTGCTATTATATTGTTATTTTCATATGTATCTAACCTTCAAATCACAGAAAAGGTACTGTCGTCAGCTCCTCAATGCATCATTTCCACAATATGCGAAAATGCAAGCGATCATGGAGAAATCTATCGTGAAAGGTCAATTTGCACACAAGGGCACTGCCCAAGCCCCTCCCAACCTCTTGATTGATGGGAATGGTGAGGTTAATGAGACTGGGCATGCTGCCCCTTCATCTTCAGCCAGGATCATCTTTCCTGCCCTGCAAGATGGCTTGACTTTCATGGATGTTGTTGATCCAGCCCTCCCATCAACATTGTCACGTCCTTTACTAGGCCAACTACCTGCAACAGCCTCATCTTCGCTCTCTATCCTATCAGTCTCGACAATGACTCCATCCTCAGCCCCTCTTGCTTTGGCATTCCCACAGCCCCCTTCACATCCCCTTACATCAGCATTCTCACAGCCCCCTGCTTCAGCATCTTCACATCCCCCTATGTCAGCATTCTCACAGCCCCCTGCTTTGGCATCTTTGCATCCCCCTACATCAGCATCCTCACATCCCCCTACCCCGGCATCAGCTCCTAGCATGCCCTCAGTGAAATTGAAGTCATCGGGAAAATGCAAATGGGCATCGGGGGATGATCACATGCCTGATCGGGGACCATCCAAAACTGCTTCGAAGCTGCAATCAAGTGCAATGACATCGACAAAGACCAATACAAGCATCTCTGCTCTCATTGGAGCAACTGGGGCCATCAACAATCCTAATATGACTATGCAACAAAGCCTGTTTCAATCGGATGTGCAGTGAATCGAGTTGGCAATGGAGCTGATCAAAAATGCAGACCATATTGATGATAACAAACGAGGTGCTCTTTCATTCTATTATAGCAATAATCCAAATGCTGCTGGTAGTCTCATAGCCATGTCTGATGTGCAGCGGGAAAATACATTGTGTTATGCTCTCCAAACGATCTTGCAGCCAGCCATATCCTAAATTTTTGTACACTAACTGTACTGTACACTGTATTACTCTACATCTGTATTGTACAAAATTTCATCAACATCATCACCAGCCTCGCGTTCTCGCAAAATCTCCTGATAGCTATTCCACATTGACTGTGCAATCTTGTTTTGCTGACCTGCAACCGCCCCATTTGGGTTGTTGTCTTCTACATTGCTGGCTTGTCACACAAAGCCATCACCAGTGTGGCCACCTTGGTTTGGGTATTCTTTGCCTGCAGGTTCCTCTTCCTGAGGATCATGAATGTGAATAAAATTATGTATAGCACACAATGCTGCTGGAATTTGTGCTTGGATTGTCATGTCATATTCTGGTCCAATCAAAAGTATGCAAAAGTGCTTCTTGAGAACTCCAAAATTACATTTCTTGCCTGAGCATGATGCAAGTTGAAAAGCTCCTCTTTATTTTGTGGTCTGGACATTTCATGAATTTAGGCATGCATTATACTGAAAAACACAAACATACCATAATGAGGCATGCCCCCATTCAGCAAGATGATAATGGATGCCGCGGTAGGGAACAAGAAGCTCCTTGCAATGTGGGAAGCCTGCATCAGCAAGGAGATACAATCCCTCAGGTACGATTAGATCATCAGAGATCACACTTTCATAAACTCGGGCATCTGATGCAGAGCCCTCCCATCCAGTAAGGACATATGTGAAAAGAAGATCGAACGAACAACAGAACAAGCAGTTCTGTGATATGAAGCCCTTCCAGTTGCACCATGCTTCATGAGACTCAGCACAAGCAGTGGCATGGATGTGGCTACCATCGATTGCCCCAAGGGCACATCAGAGAAAAGGCCATAATTTTGGATTGTTGAAAAGTTGTGATGAAGGTGGATTGTCAGGGGATATTTGTTTTATGTATTTGGAATTGAAAGGAGCAAATGCAAAGATATGAGCCATTTTACGGAAGTATCTGTGAACCTATGAGTCCAAAATGATGATAACAGAAATAAATGAATTCTTTACACAGATATCATCTCAGGAGCATGTTGAAACCATTCCTCAAGATGGCAGATAGGAAGACCAGTGACACAACAATATAGCAAGCTGCTCTTCGAGAGTGATGTACTTGGAATCCCCATGGCCCATCCCTCATAATTCAGACACGAGAGCCCTGAAAACATGTTTATTCATTCCAAGAGCTGTGCAAATGTGCTTTGGATGTCTGTGGATAGGGTGTAGCACTGTTAAGAACTGATCCGAAAAGGCTCGTCGGAATCCGGTCGGACCCGGCGGGTCTTTGAGAGCAGAAGATTGTCGGGTCGTAGCGGATTATGCAGATGGGTAACAAAAAGGACTTGGCTTCAGCTTGTAAGAAGCTGCGCCCTTCACCTCGTCTGGTGTCCTAATTTCGGGTAGAGGTTTTAGAGATAGGAGTGGGAGAGTGCGGGTAAATGCAGGAAGGAGTACGGAGGGACTTAGGTTAAGTTCAGATGAGACTAGAACTTCAGAGGGGAACTAGAGGTTGAGTCGAATGGAGTTCAGACTCTTAGAGGTCAGGAGTTGGAGTAGAAGGAGGTTTTAGATTGACAGGGTAAAGTCGAGTCTATGTCGATATACGAACTGAGGAATACAAAGCGAAACTAACTAAGCTTAAATACTAGAGTCCAGAACAAGAGCGGAACGGAAACGGAAACTGCAGCAGTGTCTCAACTGCGTAGATAAATTGCCTAGCGGAGGCCGCACAGGAATCCATAGTCAAATTTGCAAAACTAGACAGCAGCCTTGGAAGGCAGCTGTGGTTGCTGTACACGGTGGCCTGGTGCACAGCAGTGTGGGCAGTGCAAGGGGGCCGGAACGAAGGCGGTAGGAGTTGAGTTAGGAACAGCGGAAAAGATCGGAAGGTTGTGGGTTCCGAGCGGGCGAGGAACGGATCGTGACAGTATTTCCCCCTTAGTGCCAAGCCTACGAGGCACATGAAGGTTCGAGTCCAAATGAGGAAGTTGGTTGACTCCCGAATGCGGCAATTGGTTGAAAAATTTTGTTGTTTTCCTTCTTCCATCACCTACACAAAATGTCCCCCCCAGCAGGCTCCACTCAACTGAAATTGGCCACAATGAAGGCTCAGTATGAACAGAGGGAGCGGGAGATGAAAGAACAGATGGAGCGGGAGGTGAGAGAATTGGAGGAGGCAGCAAGGGAGGAGGAATGTCGGGCGCAGGAGGCGCAGAAGGCATCAGAGGAGGCTGCGAAGGCAGAGGAGGCTGCGAAGGCAGCGGCGCGGAAAAAAGAGGCTTCAGCCGCAAAACGCACGGAGAAGAAGCGGGCAGCTGCAGCTGCGGGTTTGGAGGACGAGGCCGAGGGGAGCAAGTCCCCAAAGAAGAAGAAGATTGCCACATCAAGGGCGCGGGTGGGGTCAGAAGAACCGGCGAGTCCGGTGCGGGTGCAGGCCACCTTGCCCTGCAAAAGGTGCGTGTTGGTTTTCTTTCAATGTTTTCGGACTGACAAGTGGCTTAGGTGCCAATATCAAAAAATTTCGTGCTTCAAGATGGGTGCGAAGGGACGCGTGTGCGATAACTGCATGCGCGTTAAGCACAAGTGCGAGGAGGTCGTGTGGGAGGGGCAGGAGGCCCCAACAGTAAGAAAAGCGAGGTCCGGAGCGGGAACAGCGGGCCCGCCGGAAAACAGCAGAGAAGTGGCAGAGCTGCTACAGCAGCTGGTGAAGGTGGTGAGGAAAGGGTTTGGGGAGGTGGCGACAGTGGTGAGGGAGTCGATGGAGGAGATCTGGGATGCAATGGACCCGGAGTGGGAGGTGGACAAAAGTATCGAGAGGGAGAGTGACGAGGACGAGGAGGAAGTGGAGCGGGCAGTATGAGAGTCCCAACGGGAGAGGTGTGGGATCCGCCAGTCTGGAGACAACTGGGCAGGATTCCAAAGATATTTGGAAAAAAGGTGAGCAGACAACATGGAGGAGGGCGAGGTTGAGGAAGAGGAGGATGAAGGCGGGGAAGGTGGAGAAGCGGAGGAAGGTGGTGAAGTCAGAGGAGAGGATGACGAAGATGGAGAGGGAGAAGTGGAGGTAGTGTAGGGATCCGGTCAGATCCAAAAAAAATTCTTTTTTCAATAAAGTTTGTTCTGAGTTTGGACTAAGTGAATAAGTAACGTGAATCGTCTTTAAGCGGGTAACGGTCCGATTTTCTGCGGGTAGCGGGTGTGAAAATCTGCAAGGAGTTCTTGGGCGTGGTCAAGTTCCGTAACAGGTAGCCAGGAAGTCTCTTTGTCAGTTCCCTGGTAACCTTCCCATCGGACGAGGTAGAGGATCTTGCAGCGACGTCGGTTGTCGACTTTGGAGTCGAGGACTTCGGCGATCTCATATTCGAGCTCGTCATTGATGGTGATCGGAGGAGGTGGAGGTTGTACTCGATTTGGAATTGTGTTCGGGGAGTGTATCTCTAGTTGAGAGACATGGAAAACAGGGTGAATAGCCCGCATGTGATCCGGGAGCCGCAGGGTGACTGAGTGAGTTCCCGGGCGGGCGATGATTTCAAAAGGACCATGGTTCTTTTTGGAGAGTTTCTTGGAGGGACGGGTGGTGCGGATATTTTCCGCAGTGACATAAGCGAAATCACCAATGTCGAAGTCAGGTGTGGGTGCCCGATGTTTATCTGCAGGACCTTGATAGCATTCTTGAGTGGCCGCAAGTTGTTTCCGAAGTTCCTGGTGAAGGTCGTCTAAGTCGACGATGAATTTGCGGGCATGCTGTGAAGCTAAGTCGCGCTCTGGAAAGACAGAAATGTTTGGGTGGTAACCTTTATTGGCAAAGAAAGGTGATACGCCTGTAGAGGCGGAAGGAGCATTGTTGTAGGCAAATTTGCCCAAGGGCAAGAGGTGAGACCAGTCGTCCTGCTGATAGTTGCAGAAGATCCGGAGGTACTGTTCCAAGGTCTGGTTAAGTCGTTCTGTCTGACCATCACCTTGCAGATGATAACCGGAAGTGAAGTGGATCCGCATGTCGAGTGCTTTTCCGAGAGAGCGGAAAAAATGAGAGATGAACTTGGATCCCCGGTCGCAAGTGATGTGCGATGGAACACCATGCTTGGAGAAGACGTGGAGGATGAACAGGTTGGCTAGTTCTTGGGCTGTGATTTCATTGACAGTTGGAATGAAGATGCCCTGTTTGGTGAGGCAGTCAACGATGACTAGGATAGCAGTGTGACCAGCGGAGTTGGGTAGTTGTTCAATGAAATCCATGGAGATGGAATTCCAGGGTCGTTCCGGAACCGGAAGTTGCTTTAGGAACCTGTAGGGCCTGTGTCGAGGCGATTTGGATCGTTTGCAAGTTGTACAGGATTTGCAGAATTCCTGGACGAAGGTGCAGAGGTTTGGCCAGACGTATTCCCAGCGGACAAGCTGCTGGGTTTTGTTTTGTCCGAAGTGGCCGGAGAGGATATGATCATGTTTGTATTGGAGGACTTTGAGGCGGAGATCCGCAACATCCAGAACATAAATCCAGTCGAAGTGGCGGAGAAGCCCTGCCTCATCTATGGTCCAGTTGGTGTCAACAGGTGTCGGGAGATGAACGGAAGATATAGGGTCAAGGGGAAGGGAGGTGCGGATGTCATTGTGGAGTTTCTCAACGTCCATGATTACTGCTTGTTGAAGGATGGGTGTGGCGAGATAAGTGGCGTGGAGGGAAGAGGAGAGTTGTTCCTGTGTGAATACAGGTCGGAAGTTGGTCGGGTTTACAGAGGCGAAGTCGCTATTTCCCCCTTTGCGGTAGACGTCCCAACGTCTAGTGAGTGCGTCTGGCTTGGCCCCTAGTTTCCCAGGGCGGAAGCAGATGACGAGATTGAACTGGGAAAGGTACTCAGACCAACGGGCCTGGCGGCGGGTGAGCAACTTGGTAGTGCTGAAGTACTCAAGATTTTTGTGGTCCGTGACTACATCAACTGGGTTTGCGGAACCCTTGAAGTACTGCCTCCAGTGTTTGAAGGCTTCGAAAATGGCCAAGAGTTCCTTGTCATGTGTGTCATAATTTAGTTCAGTGGGATTGAAGGAGCAGGAATGAAAAGCGACCGGATGGATTTCCCCATCCGCAGTGTAAACCGAAAGGATAGCAGCTAGGGCATAGTCGGAAGCATCCGTTTCGAGTACCATTTGTGAGTCAGGTACCCATTGAGTTAAGATGGGTGCGTGAGTGAATTCTTGTTTGAGCCTCTCAAAGGCGTCCTGGCACTTCTTGTTGAAGTCCCAAGGTGCAGATTTCCACGTCAAGCGGGTAAGTGGAATGACAATGTCTGAATAACCATTAATGAAACAGCGGTAAAAATTGCAGAAGCCTAAGAAGGATTGGATGTCCTTAACTTTCCTAGGCTCGGGCCAGTCGAGCACGGTTTTGACTTTATCCTCGGACATCCGAAGTCCATCCGGTGAAAGGATGAAACCTAAATATTCAATGGTGTCTTTGTGGAACTCACATTTCTGTGGGGAGGCATAAAGTCCATTTTTCCGGAGACAGCGGAGGACTTCTTTAACGTGAGTCCCATGCTGGGACTTGTCATCTGAATAGATCAGGATGTCATCGAGGTACATGATGACACAAACATCCAGCATGTCGCTGAAGATGTCGTTCATAAAATGCTGGAATGCTGCGGGTGCATTAGTGAGTCCAAAGGGAACCACCAACCACTCAAAGGATCCGCAGCGGGTGTGGAAAGTAGTTTTCCATTCATCACCATCCGTGATGCGGACTAGGTGATAAGCATGCCGCAAGTCTATCTTGGTGAACAAGCGGGCTTTTCGGGGAGAGTCAAGGAGGTTGGAAATGAGAGGAAGGGGATAGCGGTCTTTCTTTGTAAGACGATTGAGTCCTCGGTAGTCAACACAGAGTCGGAGGCTACCGTCCTTCTTCTTGATGAAAAGTATAGGAGCTCCATGTGGAGACTTAGAAGGACGGATGAAGCCTGAGCGGACGTTTTCATCAATGAAGACTTGTAGGGCTTCTAATTCGGAGGGAGAGAGGGAGTACATGCGACCCGGAGGAGGGGGAGCATTATCCTCCGTCTCTATCTTGAGGTCGTAAGGACGATGTGGAGGAAGGGTGTCTGCCTTATTCTTATTAAAGACATCAGCAAATTCATGATACTCGGTGGGAATGTCGGATAAATCCGGCGGGGTTGAGGAATGGGTCGAGCGGGCGGATAACCCTTCTGGAGAGAAGGTCATCTGGAAGGCTACTGCCCCAGCGAGTTTGCTAGCATGCGCATAAGCGGCAGCATTGATGAAAGAGATGTCGGGAGGTGTAAACTTAGGAGGAATGGGGGGTTTGGAAAATGCGGAGGATTCAAGGATTTCTACCGGAAGGTTCAGGGACAAAGGAGACGTCTGGGGTGCTGAACCTCTATGATCAGCAGAGCGGAAAGTGATTTGGCTTGAAGACCAGTCAATCAATGGATTGTATTGCTTCAGCCAGTTATGACCAAGTACTGCGGAACAGGAAGAGTCTAGCGAGGTTACATAGAATGACAGATTGAACATTTCACCGGTAGGAAAGGTGACCGGAAGTTGGGCGACTTGAGTTATGGTGGAGTTGCAAGATCCATCAAAGAGTCGTAAACCGATCGGGTTAATGGATTCCGTGCTGAGTTGGTTATTCAACACGAAAGAGGAGTCAAGAAAGCAGTGGGATGAACCAGAATCAATGAGGGTTTGGACAGGGGCGGAAAGGTCAGGAATAGTTAAGAGGATGATTAGGGAGTCAGGGTCGGAAAGAGCGGACATGTTGAGATGGACGTAGGCAGCCAAGTGGGTAAGGTCAATGCAACCCCAGCCCCAATGGCTGTATCCTGAGGGTTGCGGACTATTTTTCCGAGTCCGCAGAATCAGGAATTACAGTGGATGCACGGGCCTTTGCGGCTTTAGACTTCGGGCAGTTTCCTGCTATGTGCCCTTCTTCACCGCAGTAGAGGCAAAGTCTTTCCCGCATGCGACATTCTCGTTCATCCGCAGTAAGTTTGCCGTTCTTCCCCAACTTGTCAGAGATGGACGACTTGGAAGTGTTCTTTGTCGTGGAGGGCTGCTGGTTGGAGGAGTTTCCCCGAGGGGAGCTCGACGAGGATTGATTGGTGGACTGGGAGGAACCTTTGGGGTTGTCCTTCTTGACAGGGTTAGAAGAGTTCCTGGAATTCTTAGTTTCGAACCGGGTTTCATCTTCCTGCATCCAGTAGATATTGTCACAGTCCTGCACTTTTAAGCGCAGTCCTGCAAGGGTGTCGGGTTTACCACCCCGAAGGACTTCTATACGAAGTCGGAGCAGAAGACCACGGAAATAGCAGTCATGGAGGGCTGCCTCATTCCAGTTGACCCTAGAAGCTAATTCCCAAAAGTCAACGTTATACTTTGTGATGCGACCACTTTTCTTCATTGCTAAATCGGAAAGAGCTTTTTCCGCATCCCCGAGTGGGTTGTGCGGGCCGAAGTTACTCTCTAGTTCGGCGAGAAAAGCCTCATAATCCCACATCCAGTGTGCGGAATCGGTCGGGTTGTTAAGACCGGGCTCAAACCAGCTGAGAGCTGATCCCTTGAGATAAGAAAGGATAAATATGATCTTTTTCTCATCAGAAGAAAATACGTGTGGACGGTCATGGAAATGAAGGTTACACAAGACTAGGAAGTCTCTAAGTTTCTTTGGGTTGGAGCCATCAAAGGTGTCGGGGTTGCAAACTTTGATTTTCTTGGTCTTGGGTGCATTATTTTGTTGGAGGGTGCGGATACTCTCCGAGAGGTTGTAAAGAACATCTATGAACCTATCCCCTGGATCAGGGTTTTCCCCCACAGGAGGTTGATCGTCAGGATCATTGGGATTGGGGTCACCCCCAGGGCCATCTGGACCACTAGGGTCGTCGGGTCCGCTGGGAGGTCCGTCCTCTAGACCACGATCTTCCAACCCATAGGGTTCAGGCTCCCCTACGTACTCAAGGGGAGTCGTGGGTCGGGGTTCTTCCAGATTCGCGGGAGATTGTTGAGCTTGAGTAGACATGAGGTTTGCACTGATTGATGGGGCTCCAAAACCGATTTGTCGGAAAATGTTGGAAGGTCTGGAAGTTACTCCGAATGTTGAGGCGGGTCGTGGGCTAGGAAGTGTGGATCGCTGAATTGCAGAGATCCCTGGAATGGTACCGGCGCGCTGAGAGTTTCTGGTTGTGTGCTGGCGAGTTTCGGTTGGGGTCATAGGAGAAGAGACGAGTGAAGTGTGAGTTTGTATATACTGTTAAGAACTGATCTGAAAAGGCTCGTCGGAATCTGGTCGGACCCGGCAGGTCTTTGAGAGCAGAAGATTGTCGGGTTGTAGCGGATTATGCAGATGGGTAATGAAAAGGACTTGGCTTCAGCTTGTAAGAAGCTGCGCCCTTCACCTCGTCTGGTGTCCTAATTTCGGGTAGAGGTTTTAGAGATAGGAGTGGGAGAGTGCGGGTAAATGCGGGAAGGAGTATGGAGGGACTTAGGTTAAGTTCAGATGAGACTAGAACTTCAGAGGGGAACTAGAGGTTGAGTCGAATGGAGTTCAGACTCTTAGAGGTCAGGAGTTGGAGTAGAAGGAGGTTTTAGATTGACAGGGTAAAGTCGAGTCTATGTCGATATACGAACTGAGGAATACAAAGTGAAACTAACTAAGCTTAAATACTAGAGTCTGGAACAAGAGCGGAACGGAAACAGAAACTGCAGCAGTATCTCAACTGCGTAGATAAATTGCCTAGCAGAGGCCGCACAGGAATCCATAGTTGAATTTGCAAAACTAGACGGCAGCCGTGGTTGCTGTACATGGCGGCCTGGTGCACAGCAGTGTGGGCAGTGCAAGGGGGCCAGAACGAAGGCGGTAGGAGTTGAGTTAGGAACAGCAGAAAAGATCGGAAGGTTGCGGGTTCTGAGCGGGCGAGGAACGGATTGTGACAAGCACAGGTGACACCATGGGTTTCACTGGCAACACCACACCTGTCACCTGTGACACCATACCTGTACAAACACCATACCTGCAGGTACAGGTTATAAGCACAGGTTTTGTATGGTGTTTCAAAACTACAGTAGCACTTGAGTAACATGGCATAAACTATGTGTAGCTAAAACAAAGGTAAGAGGTAGCTATACTAGAAAGTTATCCAACTTTTCTATACTGCTTCAACACTTGAATCCACATATAAGTTATGATATAATGTTCAATTCTTTCACAAATCATCTGTCAACCTTTTTTATCCATCATGAAGAACACAAAGAAACAAGTAATTTGCTGCATTCTATCTGGGCAGAGTAGTTTTGGCATGAGAGGAGCAATTTTTGGAAGGAACACTCAAGGTCACTATGCAAAATAACATCAACTTGACTGAATTAGATTATTGTATGTCATAAAATCCCACAGTACCAGGCAGATACAATACATGTCTTAACAGAGTGTAACAACAATTGATTCTCATAAAACTTGATAAAATTTCTTTTAACTCAAAGCAAAGAGCTCAGAAGAATTTTGGAACCACAAAACCTGATATGAAATATATCACAACTCAAACCTGTGACAACCCGCAACACCATGAGTACAGGTGTGGTGTTGCCACAGGTACAGATATACAAACCCACACCTGCACCTGTGCTACCTGCAGGCAGAATACCACAGGTTCACCTGTACCTGTGCTACACCCTATCCGTGGAGTAGTTCATTGACCCAAGCCTGCCCTGTGAGAATTGACGTGTAACATGGATCCTTGAAATAATACTGCTGTATAATCTTCAAGGTTTCAGGAATGACAATGTTGATGATCAGAACAACAAGTTGCTGAGCAATTTGAGCAAAAAGCTCTTGCTGTGAGGAGTTTTGCTGATGGGGAGGAAACATGGTGATGATTTGCACATTTCATTGGAATGCTCTTGAAATACTATCATAGGCGTCTATCGATCAGTCGATATCGATAATCATGAAGTGATCAATTCTTAGGTATGACAGTGAATGAATTTCTTCGGCACCACCAGCAGGTCCGAATTGCCCTGGGACCCTCACATCTGATGATTGATGGTTAGTCAGCAGTTCACACAAGCAACCAACATCTCATGCCCCACAAGAAATTCAATCCTAATCTCAGAAATATAGCCAGTGGTGACACTCTAATTATCAGCACTACCAGCCATTACACAGCTTGAGGCCTGGTGAAGAAGACAAAAGTTAGCAAGCAAAATTTACACTCCTCTGTGTCCCCATCCAAGTCCCCTTCCAAACCTATCAAAGGATTGACTCCCTCAATTTCAGTTGAAGATAGACAAAATATTAACTTTGACAATGTGCTCTTAGAACCCCTCCAACTTCCAAAGGCTAAGGTGAGAGTGTTACCCATTTGGGCCTCGATACCTTTTTGACCTTTTGTATTCAGTCACAAAATGACTACATGAGGGATTACCTGCATAAAAGGAAGTTCTATTTAGCACATATTCTCTCATCTGAGGCGCCTCCGATCGAGATGCTTTGCAGCAGCTGTGGGTCATCAGGAGACTGGCATTGTTTGGACTGTCTTGGACATCCGATGTTTTGCAAGGACTGTTGTCAGAAGGCTCATTGGAACAACCCCTTTCACAAGATTCAACACTGGGAAAATGAGTACTTCAAAGATTCCACCCTCCTACAGGCCAGTCTTACCCTTCACTTCGGTCATGGTGGGAAGCTATGCCCCTCAAACCCCAGCGATGACTCCCACCAAGACGAGGGTGAGGATGAACGGCTGTTCAGCCTTCCTGATCTCCCATCCAAGTTATTGGATGATGATGATGATGACCTCAAGTTTGGCTCAGTTCCTTTCTCTCAAATGGAATTGGATGACGACGGATTGTTGCTGGAGAGAGATGTTAGGGATAAAACTACCTATGCAAAGAATGTACTAGTCATCATTCATAGCAATGGTGTCCACCATCTTCCGATCCAATGGTGCAGGTGCCCTGGACACATACCTGATGATATACAGGCCCTTGATCTGCACTTCTTCCCTGCCTCCTTCAAGCAAGTCAAGACCTTGTTCACATTTGAAGGTCTAGATTCCTTCCTTGCCGAAAACCAGGAGTGCAAATCCTCTGCTTGGCATTACTACCAGAAGCTGAGGAGATTTACCTCCACATGCTTTCCCAAAACTATTCCAGTAAGCTCCATCCCACCCATTGAAATACTGATCATCCTGACACTAATACTCATGTAATCTCCCAGGACCGATATCGGGAACTTCTCCAATGTACAAGGCAATTCTGAAACCTCAAGCATCTGAAGTGGCATGGATTTGGGCATAACATTGAAAGTCCAGGACTCGGGGATCTTGCTGTTCTTTGCGCCGCCTGTCCACAGGTTGGGATTAATTTTCCCAAAGATTGGAAGAACGATAAAGAACAGTAAGCACTACTTTTACACCAAGTCCCTGATAAACACTAAAGATATTTAGATGGGTTTATACTCGGTCTTTGCCATTGATGGGAACTTTACAGCTTCTCATCAATGTCAGAAACGACCTGAGGATGACATGCCACTGACAAATGGCCAGAACTTTATGACAGAGAGCTCAGATTATAAGGCTCACCTCAGGATAGCCAGGGAATTCAAGCAGCCTCCCTGTACATGCAACGAGTTCAAAGCTGATCGGAATGTCAATGTTGCTGGCTATGATGCAACTGGTATCGGATCAGTGGTTTGTCTTTGGCATGGATTTTTTCAACCTGAGGCCACCATTGACTTCCAAAAAGGAGAGCAGTAAGTCTCTTCCCATCACAAATCCTCAATTTACAAGCCCTTTCATCCCAATTTACAGGCAGAAAAACATCGACTATGCAATTTGTAAAGCCCTGAACAGCAAGACGATGAAAGGGATCAATTGATCGCTACTCGTATATGACATCTTTTGTCAGTGGATAATCAACTTTCTCCTCCGAGTGAATCAGTCACCCTTTCTGTCTATCCCAGAAGGTCTTAAGATCACAGGAGTGATTGGGGACTTTCATGTGGTAGGACACATTGATGATTGCCTTCCAAGATATACATTGGCATATGTGCCAGGGAGTGGTGTAATTGATGGCAAAATTGTGGAAACTCTGTGGGCTGTCTTGAACGAAACATCCTGAAGTGCCAAGGGTGTGACTATGGCCCATCAGAATGAAATTCTGGATGACCACATGAATCACTCGAACTGGAAGAAGCTAATCGGCATGAGTAAATATCTCATCATCCTTCCCCTACACTGAATATTGACTACCTTATTTAATGTAGAATCGTCGTTGGTTTGGAAGATGAAATGGGCAATGAATTTGTTGAAGGGGTCAGAAGAATCCTATAAGAAACTGACTGAGTCAGCAGCACCAGCAGATTTAGAAGCTTGGTGAGAGGGTGAGATGACGGCACAACAAAATCAGGATAAAAATGTCAAGAGTATGGATTACTATGCCCTGAAATGCAAACAAGGTACTGTCCTCTTCATTTCTCATTTCCAATCCCCTGATCTCAAGCATTACCTGGATCAGCCCCAGGTCAAGCTGAGATGCAGTTACAATTGAGCCGAGAACAGCCGTCGGGCAAAGTCTCTGCAGTTGAATTCCTTTCGGAAGGGATCTCAATTCAAGAGTCTCAGTAAGTGTTTAATAAAGCTATTGTCAGCATTTTCATTCCTTTCTTGTGACAGGCTGTCATTACAAAGTTACCTGAGACAAGTTGGTGGTGTCCCGACAACGACTGAGCAAATCGAAATTACTAAGAAACAAAGTCAGCTTCTCACAAGAATCTTGGATCATCAGAGGAAAGCAAATCACTTTCTCCAACTTGACTCATCATCGGAAAATATCAGTTCCTCCTATGAACCTTCCAAAGTCTTCATCACTGATGACAATGGTGAGATTGATATAATCTCTTGCCCTGTTTCATCCAACCCATTCAATGATGTGGGATTGGGAAACAGGCCTGAGACTTCTGTCATCGCATTGCCATCATCTCTGACCTCCAAAGCAATCAGAGAGCGAGGCCTGGTGGAGCTGGCAAAGCTTGAGACAGAACTTTGGAGTGGGCAGTGCAACGACAATCTCAAAGGGATCAGGCTCATGCTGGGAAAGAAAGCTTTCTTGTTCATTACGAAGATCTGACCCAAAGGACCTAAAACAGGAAGGACAAAATCCTGGGCTGGTATTCACTCTACTGACCAGGTGTTACGACTTTATGCTCAAAGCTATCGGGCTGGTAGGGAAGCCCTGGTGTCATTGGGAGCTTCAAAAGAAATGCTAGATCAATTCCAAATCCTTGATCAGAGCCATCTAAAGACAAGTACTACTTTGATAAACCCAAAGGAGTCTGGATGGAAGCATGATTCATTGCCATGGTTCTGGTATATGGATGTCAAGGGTGACAGTTTGTCATCTAATTATATGAAAGAATGTGAGTGGATCAAAGATTGACTGATTTGTAAAACTAAAGATATATCTAGTTCACCGGGTGAACTGGCTGAGAGCAAAAGCAGCATTTGAACGAGCGATGGAGGAAAACACCCTTGTTCAGTATGAGACAACAGCATACTTCAATTATCGGGCAGCAGAGCGGAGGAAGAGAAAAGAGGCTGATTACTCTCATGGACATAAGATCTATGCTGCACAACAGGAGGCGATGTGGGAGGATTTTGCTGATACAGCAAAGAAGTCATTTATTTGATTGGGTGTTATTATTGATTAGAGTAGTATTGTTTCAACCAGATAAGTGTCCTGACCCAACAGTAGGTGAGCTGACCCTAAATGACCCAACAAAATGACCTGACAAAATGATCACATGACAAAATGACCCGATGACCCGACAAAATGATAAGACAAAATGGTCCAACAAAATGACCCAACAAAATGACCCAACAAAATAACATGACAAAACTGCCCGATAAAATGACCTGAACAAACAATCCGACAAAATGACCCAACAAAATGATAAGACAAAATGGTCCAACAAAATGACCCAACAAAATGACCAGATAAGTCTCCCGACCCGACACTAGATGACCCGACGCTGGATGACCCGACAAAATGACCCGAACAAACGATCCGACAAAATGACCCAATAAAATGACCCGAAAAAATGATCCAACAAAATGACCTGACAAAATGATAAGACAAAATGGTCTGACAAAATGACCTGACAAAATGACCAGATAAGTCTCCCGACCCGACACTAGCTGACCCAAAGCTGGATGACCCAACAAAATGACCCAACAAAATGACCCCATCAAATGACCCGAAAAAATGATCTGACAAAATGACCCGACAAAATGACCAGATAAGTCTCCCAACCCGACACTAGATGACCCAACACTAGATGACCCAACAAAATGACCCAACAACATGACCAAACAACATGACCCAACAAAACCTGATAAAATGACCCGAACAAACAATCTGACAAAATGACCTGACAACATGATAAGACAAAATGGTGAGACAAAACGACCTGACAAAATGACCAGATAAGTATCCCAACCCGACACTAGATGACCTGATGCTGGATGACCCAACAAAATGACCCAACAAAATGACCCAACAAAATGACCCGACAATACGACCCAATAAAATGACCCAATAAAATGACCCGAAAAAATGATCCAACAAAATGACCCAACAAAATGATAAGACAAAACAGTCCGACAAAATGATGCCACAAAATGACCAGATAAGTATCCCGACCCGACACTAGATGACCCGACACTGGATGACCTGACAAAATGACCTGACAAAATGACCCCATCAAATGACCCGAAAAAACGATCTGACAAAATGACCCAACAAATGACCAGATAAGTATCCCGACCTGACACTAGATGACCCGACACTAGATGACCCGACACTAGATGACCTGACACTAGATGACCCAATAAAATGACCCAAACAAACGATCCAACAAAATGACCCAACAAAATGACCAGATAAGTATCCCGACCCGACAAGAGATGACCCGACACTAGATGACCCGACAAAATGACCCGACAAAATGACCTGACAAAACGACCTGACAAGAATGACCCAACAAAATGACCCAACAAAATGAGTTTACAAAACGACCCGACAAAATACCCTGACAAACTGATCCAACCACATTGTCATTTTGTTTGGTCATCACCTTGTCAGGTCATTTTGTCGGGTCATTTTGTCATGTCATTTTCATTTTGTTGGGTTGTTTTATATTGTTGTAATGGTTTCACATACATTCAAATATCTTTCATGGTCCAAATGTAAATAAGGGTGATCCAATATACAATTCCAGAGGTAAGTCTCTCTCCATTATCTCAAATCATCCTGTATAGCTGCCCTAATACTAGCCACTCTTGCTTGACTCTCCAACATGTTTTGATATGCTGCCATCATAGCAGGTAGGAGTTCCCTCGGAAGTATAGGATGGTGTTGGCTGGTGTTTTCATCACCAGTGATGTTCTACGATGATCACAATGAGCATTGTCCAGTTACATTTAAAATTAAATCCAAGATAAAGAGGATCACTCACAAATTCTCTTTGTGCCCGAAGTGCTTGCTCCAGACTCATACCCCACTGGTTGTTCAAAGATATTGAGAACCAGGGCTGTCTTTTCTGGCCACTAGTGGTGGGATGTTCTTCCAAGTAATTAGAATGCAATCCTCTAATCTTTTCAAGGAGTTCAAGGGGCTCTTCCTCTGCCTTGACAATATGATGCATTTGCTTATAAACTTCTGGAACTATAATCTGGAAGCTCTTCAGATAACATTTCCCCAGGAATTGTCGACCTGCAGCCTGCCCGATTTTAGAAAACCGAATGAAATGACATTTCCCATTGGTTCACTTACCAATTCTTCTCTAATCATTTCCAGATATTGCAATTTATGCTCCATTGAATGATCATTATCGGGACTGATTGCCACCATGAACAAACTCTGTGAGCAGAGAAGATCCATGAATTCTTGTGCTTCGGCATTGTTCAAAAAGGGAAAATCAATGACACCTTCATGGATAAACACTGGCAATACATTCCAGTTGACACTCATGGTTGGTTATCTGACCATCTCTCAAGTTTCAAGTAAATATATCCAATGTTGATCGTTACATAAGTTGCATAGCCATCAGCAGACTTCCAATCATCAAGACTCCATTATCTACTTTTGATCATCGGGTTAAAGGCAAGGTAAGTCGGACTGGACATTCCACATTGGAGATTTCCTCATCATCTACAAGATCTTCCCTTTCTATCAAGAGCTCTCCCACAGCCACATGTACCATTCCCAATGCCAGCGATGAGTCCTGCTGACTTTGGCTGACATTGAGCAAAACCCTTGATTGGAAGGAAGGGGCAATTTCATTAACACCTGGCCCCACCTGTTATCAATAAGAAATATTATCATTCTAGTATCTAATAATGAGATGTAGTGCTACATATCATGTTCCGGAATCTTGGTACATCTGGGAAAAGGTCTGGATTGATGACCATGGGAGTACTGGTGATCCGCCAAGGATTGAGGTATGGTTCCACAATCCTTGTCAAGTCGATGTCGTTAGTAGCCTCCCTGAGCAATGAAAGGCTTCCCTTGAATGTGCCAATGTCTGAACTTGATATGTCAGTGACCAAGGAGTGCAGTCTTTTTTGAAAAGGGGTGAGATAAAGGAACTTGTTCTCAAGGATCATCCATCCAAGTATAATTTCCAGAATCCCCTAACACTAGATAAAAATGTAGTTATGTAGGAGTAATGCAACTTACAAGTTCTTGCTTCATCCTGGCTTTCCAAACATGATAATACTCATTGAGACCTGACTGACAATGATGCTGTTTAGCTTCAAGTGTAGCTGCTCTAGCCCGGGAGCAGAGATAATCAACAACTGCCTGGCATGTTACTTTCAGAGCACTCATTGTCGGGAGTAATGATAGATATTGATTAGAATGATTAGAAAAATCAACATCTATCATTGATCGCTTATCGGTATCGGAGATCAAAGTCACTGATGAGGTTCAGATGATGTTCATAGATGAAAGATAACATAAATCGGGATCAGGATCGGGATGGACAACAATAGCAGTGACATTTCATTTCACCAGACATTCTTGACAATTGGAATGTCAGATATCAGATTGATTTGAGTGATCAGTAGATAAAGGCCCCTCTGATTTATATAAATACAATCTGTTGTCTATGTCAGATTCATTGGATTCAACATGTCATTACCATCTAACTCGCCTTTCTTCTTGACCGACACTGTTTTGGACTACCTCCAAGCCCAATTTTGGTGGGTGATTTCAAGGAAGCTCCATGAGAATCAGAATGTTCCTGATCTCGCAAAGATGAAGGCAATTTGGCCGATCTATAACCAACAGAATCCTGGCCCACTTCCTCCACTTTCACTATCAGTTCAACTAGCAGTTGACTGTGAACAAATGGCAACAATGGCAGCTGATGCATATTGCAATAGAAGTAATATTTAGATTTTGTCAATTTGAAATTTCTGGCTAAATGATTTCAGTGAAATTTGATGATCTTGATGTGCAAAGATATGACTCAAACATGTTATTGAAGAGACCGACCGGTCGGAACAACTCCAAGGAGGATTCCTTGATTGTGACAAGCCATTATGATGGACAGAGACTACTTACCCAGCTGACCATTGTCCTAGACATGCACAAATGGATCCTACTTTGGTTCCTGCCTGGCATCCTGAGCCCTGAAAGACAGGTGAGAACTTGTTGATATAATAATACCCCCTCTGATTCATTCAACTATCATGTGGCTTGTAGAGAATTCTTTGGGAGGCTGCACTGAAGATGGATCAATCTCTCAGAGGATCCCTTACTCTGAATCTGACTCGCACAAAATGGCATTTGGATCCTCAATATTATAAATCTCCTGGAAAATGTCAGCCTTATCCTGGCAATATCAATCTCTCACCAGCTTGGTTCCAGCAAGCACACAATGTAAGTTGAAGGTTTTTATATTTCAGGGCCTTTACTTCTATCTTCTGATTGTTCTAGACTCCTAAATTCAAGCCCAAGATTTCAAAGACCTTGAAGCCGAGATCAGAGAACCTGACCACACTTGGATGGCTGAAAGAAACTTTGGAATCGTTCATGCTGATGGGCACCTTGCTCACCATTGTTCATCCTGAATTGTATGAGATTGGTTGGGGGGTGCTGAAGAAGGTGGGAGATTCTCCGGACACGGTAAAGGATGGTGAGGAGGTGCTAGAGGTTTTATGGCTGTGGATGACACCTTTCTCAGGATTGTAAGAGTACCTCTTATGCGACATCTACCACATTACCTTTTCCTTACTTAACCTACACGATCACGCCACAGTCACATGGCTACAGATCATTATCGTACGATGTAAACCAATAGCCTCATCTTCTAAAATTCATACTATCATCTTGTTTACATCGTTTCGTCCTTTGAGTGTAGAGAGTACCAACACTCCTCCACTTTTTTTTAAACATGATCTTGGTTGAAGTGTGGTACCCTAGCTAGACATCTCCATACATCTCGGATGACAACATAGATCATGCTGTGATATCATCCCCGCTTCGTCAAAACACCAAACCATTCTCGCCAGTTACAAACAGCGATACCACATTCCCCTATCGTATTCACCACACCCACGCTGTCATGGAAGTCTCGGCGAGAACCCTCAGAAGCCCGAAACCACAAACTTCTCAGATGCGCTGTTATCTCCACAGAGCCAAACACTGACGCGTTTTGCAGAAATACTCCACTGCGACCCACTCAGCTGTACTATATAAGTGACATGTCAAAAGCGATAACTTGCCTTACCCACCAACTTTTGCCCCCCCCCCCCCAAACCCCATCCTGAACAAGCAAACATAAATCCTGATCTTGCAAACTGTCTCGCCAACCGACATCCCTGACACCCTTGACGACTCGCAGTCGTACGCGCTGCCAGCAAGTGGAACACGCACATACACCAGATTCCTCACCGCTCTCCTCGCCACCCTTGTCCAGTCCACCCGCTTCCCCCAACAACCTTGGAAACGTAGCACCACCCACACCTGAACTGATACCCCGTCCCCAACTGTCAAATCTCACAGATGACTCAGACGATGATCACCTTCCCCTGCCGACCTCCATGGCACCTATCATAGACCCCCTATATGCGCTTGCAGAAATCCAACAAAGCTCACCAAATATGGCACCTATTCTTTCTCCAGGCAGCCTTACAATCCCGGTGCTTTGCACCTTTGAAACTGCATGTCGACGTTACTTCGCAAATAAAGAGATTGCTGCTGATGACCAGGTTGGGAAAATCCTGTATAACTTCGAATCTGCTACTATTCAGTCTTGGGTCCTTGTGGAAGAGGACTGCCTCGCAATGTTAACCTTCAAAGTCTTTATGACCGAGTTCAAACTCAAGTTCCTCACATGCTCATGGGAAGACGAACTCATACAAGACCAGATCTGCTTCCAATCCACGACACCGTTCCTCACCTGGGTCAACAAAGTACGGAATGCAAACGATGAACTCCATGCTGCAGGCTCCACATACTATATTCCCGCTACCAACCTCCGTAAACATCTTGTACCTCATCTTTCACCTGCCCTCAAGTGCTTGTACAACGGCAACAACGGCATTCCGCCGGGTGCTACAGTAGGTATGTTGGACACCATCGCCACGTTGGAGGAATGGCAAGAGAGAGTTCACCTTCTGGAACAAGACCTCGACGTACGTCGCTCACAATGGGTCGCCAAAGCCAAAAAGCCCAAACCTGCAACTGCAAACGGCACTCCCAATACTGCTCCTGCTGCACCCAATACTAGCATATACAACACTGCACCCATTCCCCGTCTCACCAATGAGGAGAAGACCCTCCTCTCGCTACACCTGGGATGTTTCAAATGCCAAACCTTCTACGCCGGCCACATCTTGCCGAACTGCAAAATCACCAGATGCACCCTTGAAGTGTGCAGGAATGTCACCCCGGAGAATGCCGCTAAAGCAAAAGCAGCCTTTGAGAAGAACCAAGCAACCACGCACATTTTGAGGACTGTGAAGAACAAGGCAAAGGAGACGAGTATGTGCCATGCCCTTTTTCTTTCCCTGAACATCTGTGATGGACTTGTTGCATTGATGCTCCCTTCACCTGTGCACCCACTCCTGTTTCTGCGCTAATCAATCACGGATCTCCCCCAGTACTGATTTCTAGTGAACTCGTCGACATCCTAGGACTCATTGCAAAGCCATTATTCAAACCACTTTCCGTTTCAGCCGCGTTTACAAAAGAGAAGAGAAAACCGGACTCTAGATTGTTACTGTCCCAGTATTGTAGACTATATATTCAATCACCCGATGCTGTATGGAAGTCAAAAGCAATCAATGCCATCATTTGCCCAGAGTTACACACTGACCTCATTCTCGGCCTCAACTTCCTTTCCAGGAATCAAATTGTTGTTGATGCGCACCTTTGTACCGTCATCGACAAAACTACGGGTTATGACCTTCTAAATCCACCTGATCCTACCATACATAAGAAACAGCCTATGAAGTCACCTCACAAACGATGCAAAGAACAACTACATCTCCTTAAGAGTGGCCAAGAACAAAGCCAAAAAATATGAAAACTTGTACACCTTGAATTGAAAATGTTATTCGACAAAAACCCAGAACGCTTTGACATGGAACCATACACCACTGGACCTTCATGTGTCATTGCGGCAGTGCATACAAGGATCACAGAACTGGCAAGCATGGCCGAGTTGCTACACCTCGACAAATCTTTCAAAACGAAATACAAAGACCGTTTTCCTTCAGACATTCCTCATGTACGCGACCTGCCAACAGATGTATACCACCACATTGAACTGCAACCTGGCACACCAGTCTCTGTTGCGTGTGCATATGGATGCCCACGAAAGTACTGCATGGGGTGGAAAACTTTAATTGAACAACACCTTGCTGCTGGCCATATTCATCCATCATCATCCCCTTATGCATCCCCTTCTTTCATCATCCCAAAAGCTGACCGCACGGTCCTGCCATATTGGGTAAATGACTACCAACACCTCAACCGTCTGACAGTTCCAGACAACTACCCCTTACCACGAATTGATGACATCCTTGCAGATTGCACGAAAGGCAAAATCTGGGGAAAAATCGACATGACCAACTCATTCTTTCAGACACTGGTACACCCTGACCATGTCAAATACACTGCGACTCTAACCCCCTTTGGCCTCTGGGAATGGGTAGTCATGCCAATGGGCTTGGGAAACTCACTGGCAACACATCAACGTCACATCACACTGGCTCTAAAAGACCTCATTGGCCAAATCTGCCATGTTTACCTTGACGACATCATAATATGGTCGTCATTGGTAGCAGAACACAAGAAGAACATTGCGGCTGTCCTCGAAGGGCTCAAGGTCGCCAACCTTTACTGCTCTCAAAAAAAGTCAATGCTGTTCTCGACAGAAGTGGATTTTTTAGGACACCACATCTCTACACAAGGCATTGAAGCAGACTCCTTGAAAGTAGCCAGAATTCTTAATTGGCCTGCACCAACCACCGCTAAACATGTAAGACAATTCTTGGGCCTTGTGCGTTACATCAGCGCATTCCTACTGTCCCTCGCAGAACATACCACTATCCTGACTCCGCTCACAAGGAAGGAATGTAACACCATTTTCCCTGCATGGACAAGCACACATCAGTATGCATTTGATGCGATCAAATGATTAGTCGTAAGCAGGGACTGCCTAACGACCATCGACCATGAAAATCCTAGCAGAAACAAGATCTTCGTGACATGCAATGCTAGCAAGCATCAAACAGGGGCCGTACTGGCCTTCGGACCAACCTGGGAGACTGCTCGCCCTGTGGCCTTCGAAAGCTGACAACTTAACAGTGCAGAACGAAACTACCCGGTACATGAACAGGAAATGTTATCTATCATGCACACATTGCAGAAATGGCATGTGGACCTCCTCAGTACTCACATCAACATATATACAGATCATAAAACGCTACAGAACTTCGATTTCCAATGAGACCTGTCCCAACGCCAAGCACAATGGATGGAATACCTGTCCCAATTCGAATACACAATAACTTACATCAACGGAGATTGGAACACCGTCGCAGATGCATTGTCACGACTACCAGACACTGTTGATGATCCTCCCGTGTCCCTATCCATCGCATCCATCTTCACCATCAAGTCAGACCCAAAACTAATCAGGAGAGTAAAGAAAGGTTACCATCATGACAACTGGTGCTCAAGCATTCTCGACGATCTCAAGCACGGTGTCGTAGACAAGAAACTACAGATCACCCTCCAACATGGACTTCTCTTCATCGGGTCAAGGCTAATCATACCGAAATACAAAAACCTACGTGAGCATCTTTTCCAACCAGTGCATGACAACCTTGGCCATTTCGGGGCCGACAAATCATATTTGGCATTGAGGGAGGACTTCTACTGGCCGAACATGTGGAAAAACCTTCTCAAGGGATACATCCCCTCTTGCCCCGACTGTCAACGAAACAAATCACTGACATCCAAACCTACTGGCCCACTACACCCCCTCCCCATCCCAGATCACCGTTTCGAGTCAGTTACACTTGATTTTGTTGGACCACTGCCAACAGATGACGGCTTTGATTCGATCATCACAATGACTGACCGTTTGGGCGCCGACATTCAAATTGCACCATGCAAAATGACGATGACCACAGAAGAGTTCGCATCACTCTTCTTTGACCATTGGTACTGCAAAAACGGGTGCCCCATCGAAATCATCACAGACCGCGACAAACTGTTTGTGTCAAAATTCTGGAAAGCCTTGATGAAACTCACTGGGATAAACCATAAAATGTCGACTGCTTACCACCCTCAAACAGATGGAGCGTCTGAATGTTCGAATAAAACAGTAATCCAAGCTCTGCAGTTCCATGTCGAATGCAACCAACGTGGCTGGGTAAAAGCTCTTCCGAAAGTGCGTTTTCATATCATGAACACCTTAAATGTGTCCACAGGGTTTTCCCCATTCATCTTAAAAACTGGACACTCACCACGACTCCTGCCACCGTTTGTTAAAACCCCAGCAAATACCTCTGAAGAAGGCGCAGACGACACCACCACTCATTCGCTTGCAACAGAGTTCATCAACTCGATTGAATCACTCACTCTGGCAGCTAAAGACAATTTGTTGACATCGAAAATCACACAAGCTCACTTTGCCAACCTGGATCGCAATGGGGAACCAAAATATCAAGTTGGGGACCAGGTATTGCTAGCAACAGCTCACTGGCGATGTGAATACATGCAAAGCAGGGACGGACAGGTCGCAAAGTTCATGCCTCGCTACGACGGACTGTACCAAATTATGCAGGCATTCCCCGAAGATTCCACTTATTGCTTACAACTCCCTCCCACATCTAAAGTACACCCGAACTTCCATGTATCACAATTACGACCTTTTCTTGTGAACAACGACAAAAGCTACCCTGGTCATGAAAACAATGCCAGGACCGATTGTCACCCCAGAAGGCAATACCAAATACTTCATCAACAAACTACTGGACTGCCGGCCATGAGGTCGAGGCAAGCAATACCTCGTCCAATGGTTAGGCTATGGCCCTGAACACAACATCTGGTTGCCAAGGAGCGAACTTGTGGAAACAGAGGCCCTCAAAATTTTTGAACGAAATGCCTAGGAGACAGAC
This sequence comes from Tricholoma matsutake, assembly GCA_026075535.2. Taxonomy (NCBI): domain Eukaryota; kingdom Fungi; phylum Basidiomycota; class Agaricomycetes; order Agaricales; family Tricholomataceae; genus Tricholoma; species Tricholoma matsutake. The sequence goes on along the minus strand of AP026541.1, from coordinate 7,902,703 downwards.
AAATTTTCGGGAGCATGAGAGGGTGTAAGAGTACCTCTTATGCGACATCTACCACGTTACCTTTTCCTTACTTAACCTACACGATCACACCACAGTCACATGGCTACAGATCATTATCGTACGATGTAAACCAATAGCCTCATCTTCTAAAATTCATACTATCATCTTGTTTACATCGTTTCATCCTTTGAGTGTAGAGAGTACCAACACTCCTCCAAGGATATGGTTTGATCAGTAATTGCATCACCCCTATGCATTGGGACAACAATTCCCAAGGCCCATGGTATGACTGTTTAACAACCATCGGAGTTTATGAAAAGGTAGCTTGGTTGAAACTCAAGAACCTTGGATTGGAGCTGGATTATCCTTCGGGAACAATGGTTTTCCTGCTGGGAAAGGTAATCCAACATGGAATGTCAGAGATTAATGGGAACTGGGTATGTATTGCCCAATATATGAGGGATAATGTTCATGAGAGGATGAGGATGAGATCGCCTGAGTGGACGACAGTGACCAAGACTTTCTCATCTGTGCCAGTCTGAATGATTTGTATTTCCAATTTTATTTCATGATACAATATCATACTGGGTGACAAATGAACTTTTGTATGGTTATCTTCTGATGTAATGATGTGGAGCTAGCACTTCAACATATTTTGACCAGCATGCCCAACAGAGAACATAACCTTTGAAGGATGCCATGCACCAATACATGCGACCTTGCAGAGACCCTTGTGTGTCTTCCTTTGACCCATGGGCCCATTCATCATATGGTCCACTGCAGTATTAATATAACCCATGGGCCCATCCATCATATGATCCACTACAGTGTTGACATGACCCATGGGCCCATCCATCATATGGTCCACTACAGTGTTGACATGACCCATGGGTCCATCCATCATATGGTCCACTGCAGTATTGACTTGACCCATGGGCCCATTCATGACAAATGGCCTATAGCAGTACTCATATCACCCATAAGCCCATCCTATTTCCATGACCTTATATCTACCACATGAGCCCACTTATCTACTATGGTCTGTTATAATCCATGGGCCCAGATTAGCTGGACCATTTCAAACATCTTAAAGCCACCATTAGTTGATCCATTTGTAATGGTCCAAATACACTGAAGGGGCTGGTTGCATCGTTCAATGATGTGGCAGTGGCTGTGTCGACATGTGTCGTGTTGGTTGCATCGTTGGCAGCTGTGTTTGCTGTAACAGTTGCTGTAGCCATTGTTGTAGTAGATTTTGTAGCTGTATATGAGCCGGTTGGTGATGCCATTTTGTTTGTAAGTGGAGTTGTGGCAGCGGCATCACTAGGTGACATTGGTGATGCTGTGGCAGTTTCCGCAGTTGACATTGTTGCATCAGGGGGGGTAGATGCTGCTGTTGCTGATATAGCATGTATAGCTGCTGTTTCCCTCATGTTGTTGTGCCACCTTTTCTTGTGGGCTTGTTTGCCTTGTCCTGGGCCTGGCATGTTGGCAAGTGGGGTAATGACGAGACTGGGGTTGAGTCAAAATGCAAGACAATAGACGCAAGATGCAAAGTAAAGCTCAGGAATGCAAGACGAGACTCAGAATGCAAATTAGACCAGAAATTGAAAGCCCAGTGATGTGGCACTCGAAACACAAGACTCAGAGGCTTTAAAGAGAGTCAAATCTCGCTCTCATCACCAAGATGGACACCCCAGAGGTGCCCTATCGCTGAGGCAATGGAATGCAATGCTATAGCAATGCTTGACTACGACAATGTGATTACGTGACTCTACCAACATGGTCATGGGACTACCTGGAGTAGGTGACCACTCACCCTACTCCAATGGTTTCACCCAAACACCATGGTAGAAACCTGTACCCACAGGTACAGTTAGCATTTGAAGGTCCAGTTCAGTCCAGTTTTTTTCCATTTCTGGAGTGAACCAGGACCGCAACCGGTTCATTCAGATTGCAACACTAAATAAAACCGGACTGGACCACAAGAAACCAGTTCTCTGCGGTCCAGTCCAGTCTGACAACTGGTTGCAGCTGGTTTGGGCCACAACTGGTCATCAACCGACTTGAGTCGGTCTAAACCTACATTATATACATAATATATTCTAAAACTAAGATAATGCCCCTCACAGGCAGGGGCCTGTGAGTGAGCACATAGGTAGTACAATAAATAAAAAATACACCCTACCTTGCAGGATGTGCAAGGAGGGGGCTGTGAGCAGCGAGCAGGCTGCTGGGTCATTCGTTGTTGTCGCTGTTGTTGTTGTCCTATCGTTGTCGTCAGTGTTGTCCCTTCGTTGTTGTTGTCCCTTCGTTGTTCCCCATTGTCGTCATTGTCCTATCATCATTCCCCATCGTTGTCGTTGTCCTATCATCTATCGTTGTCATTGTCATTGTCCTATTGTCGTCATTGTCGTTGTCCTATCGTCATCGTCATCGTTGTCCTATCATTGTCGTCGTTGTTGTCCTATCGTTGTTGTTGTTGTCGTCCTAGCATTGTCGTCGTTGTTGTCCTATCATTGTCATTGTCGTTGTCATCCTATTGTTGTTGTTGTTGTTGTCCTAGCATCGTCCTCGTTGTTGTCCTATTGTCATCCTCATTGTCGTCCTAGCATCGTCCTTGTCGTCCTATCGTCATCATCATCATCCTATCGTTGTCATCTTCTGAGTTGTCCCATTGTTGTTCTTCTGGTCATCATTCTCCTGTCAGGCTGACAGGGGTGCTGACACTGTCAGCACCCCCATCTCCCCCTGCGAGCAGTGGCTCACAGGCTGGGTGGTGGTGCTGTGTTGGGGTAGAGGTCAGCAGCTGGACGTCGTCATCAGGAAAAGAAAGAACCTTAAAGAAGAAAAAGAAAAAGTTAGTTGAATAAATAGTAAAACAAAACATACCTGAGCCGAAATGACACTATTCATTGTTTCGGCTCGCTTTATGTTCAGTTGTTTGAGTTGTCGTCGTCCTCAGCAACCCCAACTCACCCTACAAGCAGTGGCTCGCAGGCGTGGTGGTGTTGCTGTGTTGTTGTTGTTGTTGTTAATGTTGTTGTTGGTCGTGGTTTGGAATGGTGTCTGCAAGTGGCACCACTTTTTCGTTTGGGTGTGCAAACATGACCAAATGGTCCGTGTGCAGCCCAAGGTATATAAACCCTCGCTTTTGGCTTCATTTCCCTTGGGCACATCCCCACTTTATTATTATTATTTGTAATTAGTATGTCTACATTAGTATGCAATGTATACCAGTCCAAACCGGTTCAAACTGACCTTAGTCGGTCTTTCATACATGTGTAATCTGGACAACCGCAACTGGTTTATTAAGAAATCTGAGGCAACTGCAACCACAAAAGCAACCAGACCGCGGTTCAGTCCAGTCCAGTTCCGGTTTTTTTCCGGTTCAACGAACTGGACCTTCAAACGCTAGGTACGGTTCAGGAATGGGTGTGGGTTATGCAGGTATGGGTGCGGTGTGCACCAAATTCACCTGCAGGTGTACCTGTGTTACACCCTAGTAGTGATGCCCATGGGCCTCTGCAATTCACCCGCAACACACCAGCAATCCATAACCTTGGCTCTAAGGGATCTCATTGGCTGCATCTGTCATGTATACCTAGATGACATCATCATCTGGTCCCAGTCAATAGAAGAACATGAGCGGAACATAGCACTCATATTGGAAGCTCTAAGGTCTGCCCAACTCTACTGCTCTTCAAAGAAGTTGACACTGTTCACCACTGAACTAAACTTTCTTGGGCATACCATCTCACAATGCGGCCTCAAAGCCGATGGATCAAAAGTCGAACACATCCTAAATTGGCCCACTCCACAGACAGCAAAGGAAGTCCATCAGTTCTTTGGACTTGTTCATTACATCTCAACCTTCCTTCCTTCATTGGCCAAACACACCACCTTGCTCATGCTGCTCACCCACAAAGAATGCAATATCCAGTTCCCTCCCTGGATGGTGGAACATCACAGTGCCTTCCAGGCCATCAGAGCTCTGGTTGTTTTGTGATACTGCCTAACAACTATCAATCACCACAAGCTGGGCAACAACAAGATTTTTGTCACCTGCAGCGCCAGCCAGAGATGGACAGGTGCCATCTTGTCATTTGGACCAACTTGGGAAACAGCCAGGCCTGTTGCATTTGAAAGCTGGCAACTACACAATGCAGAATTACACTACCCAGTCTACAAACAAGAGATGTTGGCAATCATCCAAGCACTGAAGAAGTGGCACATTGACCTCCTGGGCTCCCACTTTACAATCTACACAGACCATCAAACATTGCAAAACTTTGAACTCCAGAAAGAACTCTCAAAATGGCAAGCACAATGGATGGAGTATATGTCACAGTACAACTGCTCAATACACTACATCAACAGTGATGATAACTGCATCATGGACACACTCTCCCAACTGCCTGACACTGTGGACTATGCAACGAACCTGATCACAAGTATTTTCAAAATTAAATCAGATCTGTCCCTCATACAGGAGATCAAAGAAGGATACCAAACAGACCCATGGTGCAAGGCACTGGCTCATGACCTCGCCTGAGATATCATTGACAACAAACTCAGTATTTCATCATGAAATGGACTCATCTTCATTGGCAACAGGCTGATCATTCCCAAACACAAAGACCTCTGAACAAATCTTTTCTGCCTCACCCACAGTAACCTCAGACACTTTGGCACAGAGAAATCATATGCCAGCCTCAGAAACAATCTCTACTGGCCCAACATGTGCAAAGACCTCATAAATGCATATGTTCCCTCCTGCACTGACTGCCAGCAAAACAAAAATCTGACAATGAAACCTGCTGGCCCCCTCCACCCATTACCCATACCAGACAAACATTTTGACTCCCTGGCCATTGATTTCATTGGTCCTTTACCAAATGACAATGGGTTTGACTGCATCGTAATGATGACAGACAGACTTGGTGCTGATGTCCAAATTGCAGCCTGTAATACCAACATGACCACTGAAGATTTTGCAACCATCTTTTTTGACCGGTGGTTCTGCGAAAATGGTTGCCCACTTGAGCTCATTACAGACCAGGATAAACTCTTTGTCTCCCAATTCTGGAGAGCCTTGATGAAACTGTCTGGAATCAAACACAAAATGTTTACTGTGTTCCACCTGCAGACCAACGGATCCTCTGAAAGATCTAACAAGACTGTCATACAAGCACTCAGGTTCTACATGGAACAAAATCAGTCAGGTTGGGCAAAGGCTTTACCAAAAGTTCATTTCAACATTATGAATACTCTAAACTTGTCCACCAGTTATACCCCATTCATGCTCAAATCAGCTCATTCCCTGTGCCTCATCCCACCTCTTGTTAATCTCAAAGAACCTACCCCAGATGACCTGACCCCCCACCCTACCACCAATTCTGAAAACACATCACCACACACCCCCAACAAGAGCAGAAAAGCTGACAACATGCACATGCCATCACCAACACCAATAGAAAACCCTTCACCACCCTCTACCAAGATACCCACCACAGCTGCCACCTGTGACAGCAAGGAACAAGTGCAAACCATGATTCGACAACTAGTAGAGCAAAAATAAGTCAGGCTTGCCAAGCAAACAAAGATTGATCACCCAACCTGACCTTCAAGACTGGGGACCAGGTATTACTAGCAATGGCTCATTGATGTTGAGAGCACATGCAGGCAAAAGATGGCAGAGTGGCCAAATTCATGCCTAGATTTGATGGCCCTTTCAAAATTGTCAAGGCCTTCCTGGACTCCTCCACATACACTCTTCAGCTCCCAGAACAATCAAAAATTCACTGCACATTCCACTCCTTATTGTTACACACATACCTTGAAAATGACCCACTACTCTTTCTGTCTCAAACACTAGAGAAACTGGGACCTATAGTGACCACAGATGACAAAATTGAATACTTCATCGAGAAGATCATCGACCAACATACTCGTGGCCATAGAGAACAATTCTTGGTATGCTGGCTTGGATATGGCCCTGAAGTGGACCTCTGGCTCCCTAGGTGCAAGCTAGCAGACACCAAGGTGTATGCTGACTGGCTCAAAACACACAATGTGTCAAAAAAATTTAAAAAAATATGGGCGAGTGTAAGAGTAACTCAGTGACTCTCACCAATCCTCACTAATATACACAATCACATGCTATTCCCTTTCATACATATATAAACTAAAAATGGTGTACTCATTCCTTATCTTGTAACCTTGACAATATATTCTGTTCTACTTTAGTCTTGTGTGACCTTAGTGTTGAATGCTCCAGCATTCTTCCAGTGCAATAGCTCAGCTACAGACCCAAGGCAGATCTCTGGTTGCCATGCTGTGAACTCACCGACACCAAATGTGTATGCCAACTGGATTGAGACCCACAAGTTGTAGCAAATTTTTTAAAACTTGGGAGAGTGTAAGAATGTTCTTACATCTGCTTACTAATACACACAGTCACCTGACCATTTGGACACTTATGTACATGGAACCTAGTACTCTATCTTGTCTTATCTTTGTACCTTCCACAATACATCCCATTCCACTTTAGTTTCTGCATGACTTTAGTGTTGAATGCCTCTGCATCCTTCCAGAGAGGTCAAAATAACAAAGCTAAAAAACAAAAACAAAAAAGACAAAAAAAATAATAACATCAACATCATGATGGGTGCATCAAAAACCCAGTGGGAAAAGCTACCATGTGTCCCTATTTCTTATGTGAGAGCCACCTGTCCAGTGCTTCACAATCTTCCAGTTCATGATGGGGGAGCCAAAGGTTATCTTTAGGGCCAAAACCAACTCAATGGACTAGGTAGGTATTGGTGACCATGGCCTCTCTTTCTCTCATCCATGATCTTCTCAGTGCTGTATTCTTCAATCTCATTGCCAGTTACAACTGGTCCTGGTTGAGAATGCTCATGGGAAGGGAATAAGTCTGAGTCATTTGACTGGAAGTGCTTCAGGACAGAAGTATGGAATGTTGGGAACACATTGGGAGAGTTTGGTAAGTCTAAAGCGTAAGCACTGGCAGAGAAGTCAGGAAATGCTTCCATCGCATGGTGGGACCATCAAATCTGGGGAAAAACTTAGCAACACAGTCTTTATCACCTGCCTTAGGAAATGCTTCCATCCCACAGTGGGACCATCAAATCTGGGGAAAAACTAGTGACACAGTCTTTATTGCCTGCCTCCACTCCTGTCATCTGTGTAACATTGATAACATCACCTTGTTGCCAATCTTGAACATATCTTCCTCCCCTCAGTCCTTGTTTGCATAGAAGGCCTGTGCTATCTTAATATCTGGCTGAACAGGCTGCATGCATTACTTTCTGCAGTCATCACTAATGCTGTAGGTACAAGCACTGGCACTATGCATGGGAAGCACCCCTGTAGTGATCTGGGCCTGTGGCCTAGAGCTTTATATATATTTACCATTATGTACCATACTTGTGTTCATAAGCCACTGGTTCCTTTATAAGAGAACCAGTCCATAGTTAGAAAGGGACTTTTTTACCCTATGCAAAATACATATGTTATTCATGTTCTTGCTGTGGGTGATCTCCATCAACCACCCTCTGTTTACTACACTTTTTTGAACATTCAAACTTGTATATAAAAATATCTTTCCGCTCGACTTCATGCTTTGCAAACATCAACTCATGCCGTAACATCAAATTTGACCCTGACGCCACTGGCGACAGTTCATTTAGCCCTTGTGATCCATGACTGAATTCAGTTCTCCATCCTTCTTGAAAATGACACCTGCCATGTCTTCCACCAAGGTGAAGAAGAGTCAGACAACCCATGCAAAACAGAAGAGTGGTTTGGACACTGAACCCCCTGGCAATGAACTCTTAGACCCAGCGGATGGGAATCTGTTGGGTGTCATTGAAGAAGTAGAAGAAGATTCAACGTCAAAAATGTTGAACCAGAGGCCAAGGGAGAGTTCCAGCTCTCTTTCTCCTCCCCCTTCTCTGGGTCCTCAAACCCCAGAGAACACACCCCAGGCTCTCGCATCACCCAATGCTTGCAAATTCATATCACCATGCCAAAATTCTGCATACTCATCTCTGGGACCAGTCCAATCACCTTCGCCTCCCCCCATGGATGAGGGGAACAGATGAAAATGACGAGAGGAGAAGAAGCCAGAAAAGAACTCCTCCCCTGGAAGGGAGGAGACACAAGCAGCCCAGTTTGCCTCCTTGGCCCACAACCTCATCCATGGTCACCTGGACCAACCCAGCTATATACCCCTCTCATCTCGAGAGGGAGCTCAAGGCCTTGGCCCTGGGTTTTTCCAATCAGCTTTGTCATGAAACTGATGGTCAAGCACGAGCCACTCCCCATCATGAGGAGTCAAATCCACAAGTTCCTCACCCCCCAGGAAGCTCAGTAACCCAAGACGGGACACCTGCTAACCGAACCATGCCAAAAAAAATGGTGCACTACAATGGTGCCAGCAAGGCCCTGCAACGATTTTGAAATGAGGTTATCTGTGAGGGACAGCACACCAATATCCCCAACCAGGGTATTCGGTTTGATTCCGAAGGATTTCCCTTTGAGGAGGCCACCCCTTCTAGGGAGCCATCACAAACCCTGGCTCCTGGGCCCCTCCAGCAGGGGAAGGGAGGAAGGGATGATACCCCTGGGCATGGAGGACCAGGGGGAAATGGGGATGGAGGAGATGGAGAAGACTCTTCTTCATCTGGAAGCAATAGCGATGATGAAGATACTCCTCCCCCTAGTAATGAGGAGGATGATATCGAGGAGCTCAGCCTTCTTCGACCCAATTCTTGGCCTCGGTCAAGGTTGAGGACAAACTCAGGGCCTAACCCTCTCAGGGAGAGCCTTCTTCGACCCAATTCTTGGCCTCGGTCAAGGTTGAGGACAAACTCAGGGCCTAACCCTCTCAGGGAGACCCCTTCCGTGGGAGCTCATACTGATACATGTTCCCATCATCAGGGGCATGTTGGTGAGCTCAATTCCTATCGAGACAAAGGCAATCATCAACCTTCCAAGTATTTGAAGGCAATGCACTCCAAATTCTACCAGCAGATTGATAACAAGGTGTCGGTGACTGTGGAGTCCCTCCCAGAATGGAAAAATGGACCCCAAGTACCGAATCCTTCAGCTTATGGAGGAAGCTCTGACATGGAGGTGTTTGAGTGATGGTTGAATGCTCTCCTTCGATGGTTGAATGCTCTCCTTCTATGGTTGAATGCTCTCCTTCGATGGTTGAAGGTGAGCAAGATAAGTAGTCTGGACCTCGATGCTGAAAGGATAGAGTATACTGGGATGTATTTGGAAGGAATAGCATTGACCTGGTTTGAGGACAATGTCAATGGGGTATACCATCACAAGGCCCATTGGAAATTCAAGGATGTGATTACTGGTCTATACGACTGGTTCATCCATGACAATGCCACCCATGATGCTGCTGATCATTTCTCGAAGGTGAAGTATGACTCCATTGAAGGAGTAATGAGTTACTATCACAAACTGGAGCGATATGCTACCAGAATGATTAGGGCCCCAGATCGGGGTACTTTCAAAACCCAACTGTTGTCAGGGTTACCCCAGACGATGGTATCCTTTATCTTTGATAAGGGATGTTCTGTGGAATCTAGTTCCACAGAAACCATTCTTTATTATGCTTGGGAGGCCGAGGAAATCTTCAGGAAGAAGAAGAGATACCAGGAGTGCAAGCGACTGGTAGAGGCCCTTTCCTCTAGCAAGGAAGTTCCCAAACCCAAGGTGATCGTGCCCAGCAGACCAGAATGGTCACCTGAACGATCACGATCACGAGTCTGAGATTTCCCAAGATGGGATAATCAACCAAGAGCTCGCGAAGTGCCCTCCGTGAGCTGGGATAACCATAGTAATGACAAAAGACCACCTGCCCCTGGAGATTGGGCTCCCAGAGGGGACCAGAATGACACCAGGAGGTCTGATGAAAATAAACCTCCTCCCACTTGTTATAAGTGTGGAGGATTAGGGCATTAGTAATCTCTACTGACAAGAAGTGCCCAGAGTTTAACACCCCTGGGCCCATGAGAACTGGCCAGGGGGCACAAATGTACGCAGCCCATGAGGAGTCTGGAGAAACCCAGGATCCTCTTTCCCTACCCGATGAGGAGCGGCTGGCCGCCATTCACAGTGACTCAGAAGGATCTGAAGACCACGTCCTGGGATCACAGTACAGCTCAGAGGGAGAACCCTACCCCCTGAGTTTGGAAGGAGAGCATGGCTTCAACAATGAAGACAACCTGGAGTTCTTTGGGGCCCTCAGAGAAACAACTGACCTTGATCCTGACGGGTGTCCTTCATTGCAATCCATATCTGATTCTGAGTATGAATCAGATGACGATGCCTCAGAGCTCAAAGTCAAACCAGAGCTCTCCGAGACAGATGGTTTAGAGAGGTTAGGAGTGATGCAGGACTCGACTTGTACAGTCGAGCAACTAGGGGTGATAACTGAACCTTCCCCCTTGCACACCTCAAATCTCAGATGCCCACCGGCACTGATAAAGTCCACCAGAAAGATCACCTGTCCTCCTCGTTCAGAGAAGGATAATAGATGTTTCATCGTGCAGATGAAGATCCACGGTTTGGAAGCCAATGTGCTATTGGACTCCGGATGCACATCTGACTCAGTCTCCCCAGAGTTCACCATTTCCATGAACCTGAAGGTCCACAAGTTGGAAGAACCCATGCCCCTTCAGCTGGGGATGGTAGGAAGCAGGTCAAAGATTAACTTTGGCCTTTTTGCGGAGTTTGAGTTGGGGAACCTCTCAGGAAACCATTACTTCAATGTGATAAACATAGACCGATACAACACCATCGTAGGAACGGTGTTCATGCGAAAGCATGGCATCGTGCTGGACTTTGAACAAGACAAGGTCTGGCTTCGAGATCATGATCTCCAAACCATAGTCGAGAGTGCAAGCACCTTCTGACAGGTTCATAGGTACTCCATGAGAACTCAACCCATTCAGGATGAGTGACTCAACAGTGGCCATCATGCCGCTGTCGACGGGCTGAAGGACCAGATAAGCTGGGAGTCAGCTCCACATCCATTCAGCCTCCTTCCAGGGGATGAACATCAATGACAATGGTAGATGGACCATCCCCGGAAGGGGTATGGACTAAGTATGGCTGATCCAATCCTGTTGGGACCAGAAGATGAAGATTGGGAACCTTTGGAAAAGGCCCCAGTTAAGGACCCAGATAAGGATCCAGGTAGTGATGACGAGGCCTCGGATGATTGGGATGAGTATGTTGAGGAGTTTACTCGGGATAGGTATTCCGAGGGTCCCAATTGTGGTGATTCAGGCCACCCCACTGTGCCCGAGGTACTCTCAGAGCAACAGCTTAGCAACCTGAATGAAGCGCTCTTTGTCATATGTGATGAGCTGGCTGAGAAGACGAGGACTCTAGGGCCCTTGGGAAAGAAGGACATTCCTTGACTACAGGAGGAATGGCTAGAAGCTTGCAAGGATATCCTGCAAGGAGTCCCCAAATGGCCTCCTCCCATGAGGGAAATCAACCACCAGATACCTCTGGTGGATGATCATAAAAAGTACCACTTACCTAAGTGCCCTGACTCCATGCGACAACCTCTCGCTGACAAGATCGAGAGGTATTGTAGGGCAGGGTGGTGGAGACCTGCCCATATGGAACAGGCCGCCCCCATGCTGGTGGTACCCAAGAAAAATGGGGCCATCCGTACAGTGGTCAATGCCAAGAAGCGGAACGACAACACAGTCAAGAACATGACTCCCTTTCCTGATCAAGATCTGATCAGGCTGGATGTTGCTCGAGTGAAGTATCATTCGAAAATCAATCTATCTGATGCCTATGAACAAATCCCGGTGGTCCCAGATGATGTCTGGAAAACTACGTTTGCGACTGTACTAGGAACATTCGAGAGCTTGGTGATGCAGCAAGGGGATTGTAATGCCCCCGCCACCTTCCAGCGGCTGATGAATTCCATCTTCCATGAGTACATAGGACTGTTTATGCACAGATACCTTAATGACATCTTTGTGTTCAGCAACACAGTTGAGGAACACCAGAAACATCTCCAGCTCGTGTTCAATAAACCTCGAGAACACAAGCTTTACCTGCGCACAGACAAATGTGAGCTATATGAAGCTTGAGTGTCTTGGTCATATGATAGACAACCAGGGTTTGCACACTGATAGCAACAAAATGGTGAGGATATGCAAGTGGAAGGCCCCACACAACTATAATGAAGTGCAACGGTTCCTAGGATTGGTCCAGTACCTAGCCCATTTCCTTCCTGACATCTCAGTGTACACCAGTCCACTCTCCACCATGACGAAGAATGGACAATCCTTCCAGTGGCGCCCAATTCATGATACCTGTTTCCAGGCTATCAAGGATATTTGTTGCTCCACTCCCATGTTGAAGCCCATAGATCCCAGGTCAACCGAACCCATATGGGTGATATGTGATGCATCAGTCTTTGGCATAGGTGCAATGTATGGGCAGGGACTGGAATGGCAGATCTGTTGGCCCGCTGGGTTCCTGTCCAAGAAATTCTCAGACACTCAAAGGTAGTGTTTTAAGGTCCGGTTCGGTCCAGTTTTTCGACCCCAAAATGGGCAACCGGCAACTGCAACCGGTTGCAACCATCACCCAAATTGGAGCAACTGCAACCAAACTGGGTACAACCAGTCCCAGTCAGTTCGGTTGCCTCCAAAAGACCGGTTAGAACTGGTTTTACCTGCTATTTTTGTCTCTTAACTAAAATTTGTATCATATTAAATAAAACTAATTAAAAGACACCCCGCGACCAGGTGCTCATGGCAGTGACAGGTCATTAATAGAATGAATAAAAATAAAAGTAAGAAAAACAAAAAAACCGACCCCGTCATCTCGCATTTCTGGCGAGAGTGGGGGTCATTGGTACCATGTCGTTGTCCCCCTGTCCGTTGTTATTGTCTCCCCACTGTTCATTTGTCCCCCTTCCCCGCTTGTTCGACTTCCCCGCTGTTCATTGGCATTGGGCGTTGGCATTGGCGTTCCCTGGCAGTGGTGTTCCCTGGTGATGGTGTTTGGTGGCGTGGGTGCTCACTGGCATTGGCATTGGCGTTCGGTGGCATTGGCGTTCAGTGGTGTTGGCATTCAGAGGTGTTGGCGTTTGGTGGCATTCAGTGGCATTCGTTGGCATTCATTGTCATTGGCGTCCGTCGGCGTTTGTCATCATCGTCATCCTGTGTTCCATCGTCATCAGCACCATCATCTCCCCCTACGAGCAGTGGCTCGTAGGGGGGGTGGTGGTGCTGTACAATGCGGCGTTGGGTGGGGCGGCAGTGCGGCCACATTGTCGTTGGTGGTGCCCTTGTCATTGTTGCATTGTTGTCCAGAAACAGGACCCGTTGCCACCCTGCAAGCAGAGGCTCGCAGCAGCGGCACAGGGCCTGAGAGGGCATGGAGGCAGGAGGTGGGTAACACGACATAAGACTGTAAAAAAAGAGATCAAATTAGTTAGTATTAATAAAGAAAGATGATACAAAACATACCTGAGGGCCCAAACAACACTAGTCATCGTTTGGGCCCTCTACACTCTCACTTCACGGGTGGGACTTCTGAGGTAGGCGGTGGGTGGTGTGGGTGATGGTTGAAGTGGTGTCGTTGATGATTTGTGGCTGTGGGAATCATTAGGCAAAGTGGTGTCACTTTGTTTTTTGTGGCAGCACATGACCAAAAGGTCTGTGCACAGCCACAGGGTATATAAACCCTCACCAAATGTATAGTTTTCCTTCGGGCTTGTCCCGTTTTTGTTATATATTGTGTAAATAGTAGATATTAGTAGTAAGTACATTAGTTTATTGTCTTGTTGTTACTGTAATATCTAGTACATAAGTAATAGTTTGTATACAGTCAGAAGACCGGTTGCAACTGATTGCAACTGGTTTTTGAACAGTTTTTAAATAATTTTGAATCGAGGCAACCGGCAACCCAACCGACCCCCAAAACTGAGCAACCGCAACCGACGGTTTGGTTGCATTCAGTTGGGTTCGGTTCAGTTGTGGTCATTTTTTTGGTCCATGCAACCAGACCTTTAAACACTACTCAAAGGAACTATTGAACCTTTGAGCATGAAACTATAGCTATCTTGGAGGCATTACTCAAGTGGGAAGACAAACTGATAGGTCAGTGCCTGCATATGGTGACTGACCATAAGGCATTGGAGTTCTTTCAAACTCAATGCTGCCTGTCTGCACAACAGTCCCGCTGGATGGAATACCTTTCTCGGTTCAACTTTGATATAATGTATATCAAGGGAAACCTCAACAAGGTGGCAGACACCCTGTCTCGATACTACCAGTTTGACAACTGAAACAATGCCCCCCTGGTGCAGCACTACATCTTTGCGGATGTATGCTTGGATCCCATGCATGAGGACTTGCCCTGGGATTGACATCTCGAGATCAAGAACCAAGTCATAGAGACTCGGTTGGCCAGGTCCCAGACCCGGCAGGTCAAGGAACATTTGAGCGCACTTCGTGAAAGAGTCAAGGCATGAGATGTGGCTGCCTCCACCTTGGCAGAGGCATGAACTGGGGATGACATTCCCACTTCTGGATCAACCCGTAAGGATGATCCTACAGTCTATGATTCCTTGGCTAGTCCCTGGGATTTCTGGGTGTACCTGTCTGAACAAGACCCCTTGGATGAAGACATCCGAGGGGGGTATAAAAAGGATAAGGTGTTTACTAAGACTATAGAGAGTCCAAAGGATCACCCCAACTTCAAGGTGAAGGAAGGGATGATATGGATGAAGAACAGAGGGGGAGACATGGTTGTCTGTGTACCCTCTGCCCCTTCCAAGGACTCAACCTTGCATGGTTGTATAATTAACCAGGCCCATTCCTTCATAGGGCACTTTGGCCCTGCGAAGACTTCGGAATATGTCTGACAATGGTATTGGTGGCCTCGCCTCCAATATGAAATTGATAAGTTCTGTGAGTCCTGTGAGGCTTGCGTTCAGTCTAAGGGGGAGTACCGCTCCCCCTTGGGAAAGCTCCACTCCCTTCCCATACCCCTGCATCCTTGGGAATCTATCAGGATGGATTTCATAGGCCCTTTTCTGGAATCAGAAGGGTTTGACTATCTCTGGGTGGTGATCTCTCATTTATCATCAATGGTTCACCTGGTGCTGGTGAATACCACCACCACAGCGATGGATTTATCGTCTCTTTTCATTAAAGAGATTGTATGGTTGCATGGACTGCCCGGATCGATTGTGTCTGATTGAGACTCCAAGTTCACCTCACGTTGGTGGCAAGAGATTCATCAGATCCTAGGCATCAAACTGCTGATGTCTACCTCCTTCCACCCTCAAATGGATGGAGCTACTGAGCGCACAAATCACTTGATAGCACAGATCTTGCAGTCCTTTGTGGCATCTAACCAGAAGGACTGAGTGAAGTTCCTGGCCTTGGTAGAGTTTGCCATAAACTCTACCATCAACAGAGCCACTGGGATGGTGCCTTTCAAGATTAACTATGGGTACCTTCCCCAAATGATGAGGGAGATTTTGGACCCTGGACAAATCCCACTGGGGGTATGTACCTTCATGATGGAGGCGCTGCACAACATGGCAGTGGCTCATGACAATATTATCGTGGAATGGGTGTTCCAGCGATATCACACCAACAAGCATTGGAACATGGAGCCCGACATTAGGCTGGGAGAGAAGGTGTATCTGTCAACCAAGAACTTGACCTTGCTGAAGGGCAGGGCCAGTAAATTATTACCCAAGTTTGTGGGGCCCTACGAGGTCCTACAAAGCTACCTGGAGACTTCCAACTATGAGTTGGAGTTGCCCACCAGACTGAAGAGTCGGTGGTTGCATAACAAGTTCCATGTGGGCCTGTTGTGACCCTATATCGCCAACAACAACGACCTGTTTCCTAACAGGTGCCATCTTGATCCTTACGATTTCGGCACTCCAGACAATGCCGAGTGGTTTGTAGAAGAGATCACATCCCACCGATGGAATGGACATGCCCTGGAATTGGAAGTCAAGTGGAGTGTGGGTGAATCCACTTGGGAGCCGCTGGCTGTGTGCAATGAGCTGGCTGTTCTAGACTCATACTTGGCCCTTGTGGGTGCCAAGGATTGGATGGATTTGCCCAAGCATGCACCAGCACGCAAGGGGTGTTGATACTTCTCAACTATGGTCAGGAAGGGGGTAAGCCAGGCTGACTGGTGTGGCTTGGACATATTATGAGGCTTGGACATTCACTTGGCCCCTGAGGTGCCAGGGATTGGATGATAGTGCCCTTGCATGCACCAGCACACAAAGGGCAGGGAAGCTTCTCAACTCAGAAGTCGAGAAGTCAACGGTGATGGCTGATGTTGTGACTTGATGACAATCATGCTGAGGTGGATCGTGGGAACTTGGTACTGTACAGTTGACAGGCGGAGTTGAAAATTTTTTCTTCTCTTCCCAGTACACCCTGCTCCGATGGGTGTGTATTTTGAAGACAACCCTATGGACGACTTGCTGCCACCCACACTGCATATTTGTGAGGCTGATGCACCTCAAAGGGGGAGAGAAAGGAGAGAGGGAAGAAGAGAGAGAGGTCTCGAGCCACAAGGCTCAAGAAGGAGAACCAATCTCAAACTGCAAGGCTCGAGGAGAGAGGAAGTTAGGGGGCACTCACGGTCATCAGGACATTCCATGGAGCCTGCCAGAGATGACAGGAGGCATGACCCAGACAGGAGGATGCATATGGCTCCCCCGGTCGACAAATGGAGGTATGACAGCCATCTGGGCATTGTAGTTCATTGGGGAGGCTGTGGGATGTGCAAGTCCCATGTGATCCACATGTATCAGCATGAGTTCAACCAGAACAGAGAGTACCTCACCGTCAAAGCCAGATGCGCCACTGAATGGGCATATGACAGTTATGAGGATGAAATAGCGGAACTCAAGGCAAAAATACACAGCCTTGAGGATCAATTGGATTGATGGCAAGAGGACAGGCCACCAAAAGGTCTTGGGCATGCAAACCATCCCCCATCCCTGGGCCTCAGGCCCATGGATCCAGTTATGCAGGTGCTGCATCAAGGCCTGCCGCGCACCCTGAAGGTCCACCCCCACCCACTCACTCCCATGTTGATGCAATGGAGGTGGATGATAGGGATGTTCAATATCTGCCACTTCCGCCTCCGTCTCCCAAAAATCAAACTAAAATCTACTCCAACCCTCCTGTTCGCTCAGCCAATTGGGTACCCACTCTAAGGGAACCCCCACCATCCACTCTGGATATTCCCCAGAGTACAGCGGAATTCAATGGTTGGGCCATGGGCACACAATGGGAGGGAAACAAGCTGGACCTTTGACAGGCCCAGTCTTACACTCGCTTGGCCAGCTTGACTCCTGTCACTGAGCAGACACCATTGATGAGTTATGCAATCGCCACTTGGAGGCTACCCAAGTGGCTGCCCCCTGATTGCCAGTCAGCTAAGGGAATACGATGCCTGCAGGATCCTGACCGGATGCCCCAGCCTCCAATCAACGACACTGTGGAAGCATGGTCTCATTTCATGCACCGTCAACTCTTTCAATTCTGGAATGCACCCAGGTTGATATTAGACCACTCGCAAGTGAGCCTTTCCCATGTCCGTGGGATGCTCCTCATGAGACAACAAGTTCCTGCTGGGCTGCCTCAGAAGCAGAAACAAATCTTGCAATTGTGCCTGGCAGAAGTGTTCTGTACTCCTGGTTTGTACTGGAGAACCCGCCAGACGCTACATATATCCATAAACATTCTTTGTGATCAACATCCATTGCCAAATGCCTCCCCAAACATCAGTGTCGAGGATGTGGTGTGCCATCTTGCTTCATTGGGGGTATCTGATCATGAAGTAAGGGAAGCCTACCACTATGGCTTAGGATGGATCAATGGAGCAGTGGAGTCCCAATGGGAAGAGGACTCTGCTCCTGCCTCAGACATTCTCCAGCACCTGAAACAATTACCTACTCCTGAGGAGGAAGATACACCTCTGATGACAGAGCCTCAATGGTGGATCGCTCCTCTGGGATCGCAATGTTTGACCCAGCCACTGCCTCCCAAGCAGAAGCGGGGCCCAGATGTGTCGGAGGCTGCTCATACCCTGAGTGGAGGTCCAGGGCCATCTGCTTCTGTACATGCTACTCCCCATGTTTCCCCACTGGCTGCTTCCAGTTCTAGCCTAGCGACTAGTTCACCCGCGGTGCCCTCTGGCATCTTCTCCCTGTCCATTCATCCAGATTTGCCTATGGGCTGGTTGAATATCACTCCTTCGTCGACCGTCCCACCCCTATGCAATGAGGCTTCAGACCAAACTCTTGCCTCGAGTTGTTCAGCACCTGAGGTGGACACTACCTCTCCAGCACTAACCACCCCGGATTATGCGGATGGTGGCTGGACTTATGTAGGCCCACCGTGTCGAATGAAGGAAGAAAAAAATAAAGCAAAGAAGGAGTGAAAGAGACAACACAACTCCACCATGGGGATCCCTCCTGCTAAGACAGGTGGGATCAAGCTGGTCACGGCACGCATCACCCAGAGTCGCCACAAGAACCGAGGTTCCAACATGGAGGAAACCGATTCTGTCTCATCTGATGACGAGTCAGAAACTGGGACTGTGCCCCTTGGAGGGGAGCAGTCGTCGGTGCCTCCCAATGATGCGACATCTCCTAAGACCCCAGAATTCCAACTCACGTCAACTCCTTACCCCCTTACTCCCACCATTCTATCCATCCCCCTCGGAAGCGGAATGGATATTGACACCAATGCAGATACAGACCTTTCACCTCTCACTCCTCCCTCTGAGGGTTGAGTTCACTTACAATCTTGAAGAAATACACGTCATGCTGCCTTCTTGTTTTCTTGTTTCTTGGGTTTTGGTTTGGACCATGGGTCCAAACCAGAAGGGGAGAATGTAGTGATCTGGGCCTGTGGCCTAGAGCTTTATATATATATACCATTATGTACCATACTTGTGTTCATAAGCCACCACTTCCTTTATAAGGGAACCAGTCCATAGTTAGAAAGGGACTTTTTTACCCTATGCAAAATACATATGTTATTCATGTTCTTGCTGCAGGTGATCTCAGTCAACCACCCTCCATTTACTACAACCCCATCCTAAGCTGGAAACCTGAATACTCTGTCAAAGCATTCACAATATTCATCATGTGGAAATGGATCAAAGGCAGTGCTCAGACCTAGCCCTTCTGATTGTGCTCCACATAGAACTGGATACACTGGTTCAGTGTTTTGTTTGTGCACTCACTGCTTCCATCCATTTGTGGGTGGTATGCAGTTGACATCTTGAGATGTACCCTAGTTGTTTTGGGCAAAGCCTCAACCACTTGATCTAGTCAATGTCGTTCGATGAGGTGCTTCGTCAACGAGTCGTTCGGCACTAGTCTTACTTGGAGCATCCAACGTAAGATGGGTAGTGCACTCTAGCAGGGCTTCTGCATAGAGTCATTCAGGTTCACACACTAAGGGGGCTTCCTTAGTGGTTTCAAGTAAGTTCGTGAGTTGCAAGTTAAGGCTGTAGATTGCCTAGATCTAAACTAAGGACATCCCTACTACAAGTCGCAGTACTTATACTAGGAGGGAGGTCCTTATTGTCCAATCGGAAAGGTAGATGCATATCAGGTAACAATAGAAACAATAGGCATGCCTTGCATGAGGCATCCAATGTCACGGAGTGCTGCGGCGCAGCATGTCAGGAAACAATAAGAGATAAGCCTCATGCCTAGCATGAGGCATCCAATGTCGCGGACCCAATGTCAAGGGGTTGCTGTATCACAGCATGTCTGGGAGCGGGTTTGGGTGCATGGAGTCACCATGCGTCAAGGGTGCCTTCCACAGGAAGGGGATCAAATGCATCTTGTCAGTATGCATTGTGGGTGCGTCTGGGGTCAAGGGCATGCCTCAGGCATGAGTCAAGGGGTGCCTCCTGTCTGGAGGGGATCGTCGGGTGCATCGGATTCCATGAGTTACAAGGAAAATTGTAACATTACCCCCTCGCTATGGTCAAAAGTTCCACACTTCGACCTAAATCTTCATCTCTCCTCCGTGGTCTGATCGGTTGTGGTCTGGATATGTGGGCGGGTCGGGGTCAAGGGGTGCGGTGGAGGAATAATTCATGTCCAAACTCAGACCATGATCAGGTTCTTCTGGTTCATGCTACCCTAGGCAGTGGTGTCAAGGAGTCGGTGGTGTCATTGAAAGGGGGTCACTGCAGGATGGCAAATTCAATGTCTGTAATCAGGGGTTCGGGTCTTGGTTGGAAGATCGCATAGAGGCAAAATGCAAAGGTTAGGGCTGCCGCTGCAGCCAGGGTTGTGCCAACGACGATGGCAAGGATTGTGATTCCTGAGAGCATGGGTGTGTTCTTGTCATGCCATCATTTTGGCCTCACTTGTTAAATCCTTCCATAGGGTTCTCCCGTCATGTTTCACATCATGTCATCATCAAAATTATCATATCCTGAGTCAAAGAAGAGCCGCTGTCTGCACTCGACTTCTCTCTGTTCGATCTCTCGATCTTTCCGAGGTTTCTCCAGGCAGTTCATCCTATAATGTCCGGGGCCTCGTTGTTTGCAATATCTGCAAATGTATCATTGGCAAATCAGGCCAAAGTGACCTAACTGCTGGCAGATGAAGCATCTGGCATGTCTCATGTGTGGAGGGGACCAAGGCAGTTGGGTGGTCTTCGGTTCGGGTTTGGGGGTGGTCAGGTCAATTATTTCAGGTGCCCTAGGCATGATCTTTGGGTTCTTCATAGAACGGAAGGAGTCTCCAGAGGGAGCTTGTTGTTCATCTCTGTCGCTCTCCTTGCTGAATGGCGAGAGCAAGGTCGGTGGTTGTCTGTGTCGATCTAAGGGAGTGTGAGGTCTCTCCTTGACTATTCTCAGTCTGTCTGACTGTGGTGCAATCATCTCCTGGATCATCTGTTTGATCCCCAGGGCATCTGCATTGTTCATTGCTTCTTCTAGATTTTGTTCCATCTGTTTGATTGTGCTCGCATAGTAGAAGCACATCCTGGCAAGATGGTATTTCAGTGGGTCGTGGGCGAGGTGAATGCGAAGGGTGTCAGTGTTTGATCAGTTTCATAGGTATTCTCGGGTGAATCGTCATTCAGCAGTCATCTTTTTGGGAGTGTCATAGTGGGAAAAAGGGGGGTTTTGGGTTTTCATCAGAGGTGGTACCTCTTCTTATATGCCGTCAGGATTTCAGGGGCATTCTTCAGGTTTGATTCGGGTTCCCATGTGTTTTCGGATGTCGGGTAGTCAACCCATTTCACGAGGTAATGGCATGTCTTGCTGTGCTTCTTGTGTGCAATGATCGCTTCCACCTCATATTCATTTTCTCCTTCCACGAGGTCGGGTGGTGGAGTCAGGAAGTTTTGCCCATGAGTGTCATTCTCATGGTATCATGTGAGTAAAGCTGCATGGAAGACTGGGTGGATCTTCCATCTTGGCAGCAGTTTCAGTCGGTATGTTGTTCTTCACACATCTTCGATTGTGAAGGGCCCTTCTCGTTTTGGTGCCAATTTTCTCATTGGGTAGCCAATCTTCAGGTTCTTGGAGTCAAGCCATACTTGCTCTCCAACCTTGAACAGTTTGTATCGCCCTTTCGTTCAGGCAGCCATAGCCTGTCTGGCCAGTTCATGTGTGGCAAGAGCTTCCCTTCTTGCAGAGAGAAGTTCTTGGATTCTCTGTTCGGTGGCCAGCACGTTCATTTTTTCGTAGGGGTGGGGATAGCGCATGGTTGGTATCCCATCATCAAGTAAAATGGTGAATGTTTTACTGTGGAGTGCGTCTTCTGGTTATGTGCGAATTCTGCTGTTGGGAGATAACATTCCCAATCTTCTGGTTTGTTCAAACAGAACATGCAGAGGTAAACCTCTAGCTCTTGGTTTACTCGCTCCGTTTCTCCATCGGTCTGGGGGTGATAGGCGGTGCTCATGGATAGCTTGATTCTGAGCAGTCGTCCAAGTTCTCAGAAGAGTTTGGATGCAAATCGAGGGTCTTTGTCTGAGATGATTCTTCCAGGGAGTCCAAATCTTGTGTATACATGGCGCAGGTAAAGGTCTGCGGTGCCAAGTGCGTCGATCATCTTCGCACAAGGGATAAAAATTACCCCCTTTGTAAGACCATGGTCTACCATGACCATGATTGAGTCAAATCCATTTATTACGGGCAGGTCCATAATAAAATCTGTCGTTACCAGCTCGAATGGTCTGCTGGCATCGGATAATATTGGTGTCAGTGGTGGGGTCGTCGGGTGTGTGTTGATCTTCATTTTCTGGCATTTTGCACAGCCTTTGATGTATTTCTTTATAAAATTGGCCATTCCTGGCCACCAGTAGTCTCGTTGGATCAGTTCGATCATCTGCCATTGTCCAGGGTGCCCTGTCATGATGCTATCATGGTATTTCCGTATGATCGCTCGGCGGAGGGTTTTGTCCTGTGGCACGTAGCATCTGTCTTTGAAAAAGAGCAGACCGTCTTTGAATTTCCAGTCCTCCAATGCAGACTTGATTGGGGGAGTTCCATTGTTCTTCAGGGCTCGTAAAGCATCATTTACGAGGTCGTCCTTCATTATTGCTGAGACCAGGGCTCCCTGGAGTTCAGCATCGATCATCTTCATAAATAGTTTGTCAGTGAGGATGGTCTTGTCCTCGTTATTGGTGTCTTCTTCAGCTATATGATCTGCTCTCCTCGATAGGGCATCAGATTGTACCATCTGTGATCCTGGTACATGTTGTAGCTTCAGGTCAAATTGTGACAGGTAGATGCTCCATCTAGCCTGTCGTCGGTTTAGTTTCTGGGCCTGACAGAAATACGTCAGGTTCTTGTGATCAGACAGTACTGTCACAGGGAATGGTGTCCCCTGTAGGTAGTGTCTCCATGTTTCCAGCACTTGGATTACTCCCAGTAGTTCTCTGTCGTATATCTCGTAATTTCTTTCCGCTTCATTGAAAGAATGCGAGATGTAACTGCATGGGTGCCAGTCTCCATTGGCATCCTGTTGTCTGAGTACCGCACCTGTCACAAACTTTGAGGCATTGGATTCCACTATGAATGGTTTCGTTGCATCAGGCATCAGCAGTACTGGAGCTTCATTGAATTTCCTCTTTAGCGCATTGAATGACTGCTGACAGTCATTCGTCCATTCAAATTTCTGGTCCTTCTTTGTAAAATCATTCAGTGGTCTGGCCAGATCCATGAAGTGTCTGATGAATCTTCGATAGAAATTCCCAAATCCTAGGAAGGATCTCACATCCTTCACCGTTCTTGGCGTGGGCCAGTCCTTGATCCCAGCCAGCTTTGTGTTGTCCATTGCAAGTTCATTGGGCCTGATGATCATGCCCAAGAAGTCGACTTCTTGCACATTGAACTTGCATTTCTCTACTTTCAGGTAGAGGTTGCATTGTCGTAGTTGTTTGAGGACCCTTTCGGTCCTTATCCAGTGTTCTTCTTCCGTTTTCGAGAAGATCAGAATGTTGTCCATATAGATGATGAGCCATCCTTTGTCTATCATGTCTCGGAAGAGATTGTTCATCATTGCCTGGAATGTTGCCAGTGAGTTGCACAGCCCAAAGAACATCACCATTGGCTCAAATAGCCCTCGGTTAGTCTTGAATGCTGCCTTCCACTCATCTCCTTTCTTTATCCATACATTGTGATATCCCCATCGAATATCAAGCTTCGTGAAAAACTTTGCTCCCTTCAGCTTGTCCAAGAGGTCTCCGATCAGTGGCAGGGGGTAGTTGTTCTGGATCGTTCCTTCATTCAGATAGCGGTAGTCTTGGCAAGGTCATAGAGTGTTGGAGTCCTTCTTCAACACAAAGAAGAATGGGGATGCCATGGGTGATTTCAACAGTCGGATGTATCCTTTCTCCAGGTTTTTGTCTAGAAACTCATTGAGTTTCTCTTGTTCTTTCAGTGTCAGCGGGTAGACTTTGCAATCTCTTGGTACAAAGCCTTTCTTCAGATCGATCGCATGATCCCATGGCTTTGATTCCAGGAATCATTTGGATGCTGCCTTCTTGAATACCTGTCTGTACTTCTGGTACTCCGGTGGCAGTAAGTTGTCCAGGGTCTGTTGGCTAGTCTCCTTTCCCTCCTCTTATTCATCCTAGTTGTTGAGATATGGATGTCTTTGCTCTGATCCATGTGTCCGAGTTGAGTAGGTACTGTGGGGAGCCCTTGCCTTTTGTAAGCCTGCTGATCGTGTTTGTTTTTTGGATGTACTTGTGTGTCGGCTCTCAATGTTCTTCCATCAGGGGCAGTTCTATGTCTGGTCCAAATAGGCCGATGACCAGTTCTCCTTGTACATATGTGATCAATACCGAGTCGTCCTCGATTGCATCTCATTTGGGGGTCTGGTTTGTTGCTCGTATTTCCATGCCTGTGTCTGCCAATAGTTCTTCATCAGGTACCTCTTCGATCTTTACTTGAGGGGGGGTCTCCCTGGGCATAGGTACTCTGGTGTCGGTAGTACCATAATCTGGGGTTCCGTGATTGTGTATCGGGGTAGCCTCCTGACAAGGGTCTTTTGTCCTGTTTTGTAATGCCATTTTTGAATTTCGTTTGCTGGTGCTTTCCTCCCCTGTGGAGGTCAGCAAGTCTCTTATTTTCTGCAAGACTTGTCATATCTTGTCGCATTCATTGTGCTTGCCCTTTTCCAGTTGCTTCTTTTTCTGGTTTTCTCAGGTCTTGGCAACAGCACATCATGCTGCTTCAAGGTTTCTGGCTTCTTTAGGAGTGTCTCTGCTCCTGGTCTTTGTGACGGCTATCTGGGCGGAATTCAGTTCTTTTGTTTTCTTTTCTGAAAGCCTTTTTCTCATTTTTGCCATGGCCAGTCGTACTTGGGCAAGGCTCCTCTCTTTCTCTTTGGAGAGCCTCTTTCTCATTTTGGCCACGATGTGTTGAATTTGTGCCATTCTGTCATTTGGCGCCTCCCTTTCGGCATCAACCCTAGGAAGGTTTAGGGTGTTCGGGAGGGCCCATTCGGCTCTTCTTGTCTTCTCCAAGATTTGTTGTATTTGAGCCTGTCGTTCTTCATCTCAGAACTCAAAGGTTCCCTTCTTCTAGTCGATGATTGGGTTTATCTCCCACAGCCATGACAGGCCCAGGATTACCGATTCTTTGCCTAGTCTGGCGACTAGGTATTCCATTGGGTAGCTCTGTCCGTTGATATGGAGCCTCCCTTTCACACATCTTGTGATTGTTCCCTGCTTGTTCAGGGTTCCATCTATGTTCATGGCCCAAATGATATGGCCTAAGGGATATGTCCTGATCCCTTCTCGTTCGATGAATTCCGAGTCAATAAAGACTCCTCCTGCTCCAGAGTCGAGGAGCGCGTTCGTTGTGACATCTTTCCCATTGTCTGACTCAGCTACCCAAATAGACAGGCACATAGATTGTCTATTCATGGTAGCTAAGAGTACAGACCCTATGGAGACTACAGCGGTGACTGGCATCGTATCAGGCCACTGTTCTAAAAACCCGATTCCTCCATGAGATTGAGGGCCTGTTCTTTTTCTTCTTCATCGAGTTCATCCAGCATTGTGCAGATCTTCTGGTAGGTGTCCACCCCAGTCTTCTTCTGGGTGAAGCAGTTTTGGTAGGGAGGAGGCGCTGACCCATCTGGGTGGGGCTCTTTCCATCCCTATGGTCAGACAATCGGTGTCCTGGTTGGTGGCAGATGAAACACAATCCCTTTCGGAGGTGTTCCATGCGTTCTTGGTTCGTCAGTCAGTTGATGTCAAGAGAGGGCTGTCCTTTCTTTGTCGTTTTGTTTGTCTTCTGGTTCTGCCTGGTCTTTCCCAGGATTGCCATGGCCCATTTCCATTGGCCTTCGTATTTCGAAGCTGCCTTTATCCAGCCTTCGAGAGTATTGGGTACCGTCTCCATTGTGTGTACCCTCTTCAGTAATTCGGGGTGCAGTCTGTCCATGAAGTACTTGATCATGGCTGCATCTTCAGTGATTCCCGTCCTGTCTTTCAGGATGCGGAAACTTGCCACATATTCTTCAAGGTTCCCTGAACCTTGTTTGAGATTCTTAATCTCTGTTAGTGTTTAAGGGTCCAGTCCAGTTCGGTTTTTTGACCCAAAAACGTAAAGACCATGACCTAAACCAGTTCAGCACCGACCCAAATACTGCTAGAACTGAACTGGACCACCTAGGACTGGTCCTATCTGGTTAAAAGACCGAAAAAGACTGGTTAAGACTGGTTCAGACCGATGTTTTGTTGTGAAATTTGTTGTATTAATATAACCCATATGTATCTTAGCAAATATTACCTGGACCTTATAACTACTGTACAGATAGATAGACATTGTAATTCCACATCATTCGGTCTAACTTTTAAGACATTTTATCAAGATTTGACTTGGCTATGATCAATATAAAAATACATCTACTGAATGACTCGTGCTGAACACCAAGAAATGTAATGTGACAACAATAAATTATGTGATGCATAGCATGCATTGACAAATGGTGGGAGTATTATTATACATGTTAGTCCTATGATCATTAATAGAATCAAGCAAATGATCAACATATGAGTAAGATGAAATGAAAATCAATCTGATACAACAAAATACTCATGCAAAAATAGATTTGGTTATATCTTGCTCAATTCTTAACCATTTTCTATGAACCAGAGGTCAAATTTGCCAGATTTCATGTGGGAACATGGTACAATGTATGTTCCCACGATAAAACCAGTTCTAACCGGTTTAGACCGGTTTTCTTCGGTTTTACAACATGTTTCAAAATGGAAAGACTGCTAACTGAACTGCAAAAGACTGGTCCATAAATAGACCACTGGTCCGGTCTTTTCTGGTCCAATTCAGTCCAATTTCGGTCTTTTTTTCGGTCCTATGGACTGAACCCTTCAACACTAATCTCTGTCTTTGCCGTTCTGGCGTCATCGATTGGTGAGAAGGCTTCTAGGACCTTCTGTCTGAAGTCTGCATATTCTCCGAGTCCCTCGGATTGGTGTTGGTTGACAAATGCCTGCGCCCAGGCAGCTGCTGTCCCTCCATTCATGAAGGACAGCGTGAAGATGATCTTCTTGTTGTTCATGTCATAGACCTGGTCATTGATTCGCAGGTACAGGTCTATCTTCTGCAGGAACTTGGCAGTTTTGGTCTGCTCTCCTGAGAAGTCTGTGGGTGATCAGATTCAAATGTCCTTCACAGATGTCATTGGTGTGGTTGCAGCGGGTTCAGACATCTTGTTATAGAGGTCGTCAATTTTGTCTGTTAGGAAGTGGGTGGATGTTTTGGGTGGGGGTGTGTGTGGTTGTTTGAAGTCTTCGTCGGTGAGGAAATCTCCTCTTTGTCTTTCGGTTGATCTGTAGAACCAATGCTGTGCTGGGGTCGAGTAACGGACTAGTCTTCCATTGTATCGGTACCAAGATGAACCTGGCTGTGGTTCTGCTTCTCTTGGTGGTCGGTCTGGGGTTTGTCTAGACCCAGGTCTCTGTGGTGTGTTTCGAGACATATTGCCTACACCTAGGTAGGTGGGCTAGCAGATAGTTTAGATCTTATGTTATGGGCAAAGCCTCAACCACTCAATCTAGTCGATGTCATTTGACGAGGTGCTTCCTCGATGAGTCGTTCGGCACTAGTCTTACTTGGAGCATCCAACGTAAGATGGGTAGTGCACTCTAGCAGGGCTTCTGCATAGAGTCGTTCAGGTTCACACACTAAGGGGGCTTCCTTAGTGGTTTCAAGTAAGTTCGTGAGTTGCAAGTTAAGGCTGTAGATTGCCTAGATCTAAACTAAGGACATCCCTACTACAAGTCGCAGTACTTATACTAGGAGGGAGGTCCTTATCATCCAATCAGAAAGGTAGATGCATATCAGGTAACAATAGAAACAATAGGCATGCCTTGCATGAGGCGTCCAATGTCACGGAGTGCTGCGGCGCAGCATGTCAGGAAACAATAAGAGACAAGCCTCATGCCTAGCATGAGGCATCCAATGTCGCGGACCCAATGTCAAGGGGTTGCTGTATCACACCATGTCTGGGAGCGGGTTCGGGTGCATGGAGTCGCCATGCATCAAGGGTGCCTTCCACAGGAAGGGGATCAAATGCATGTTGTCAGTATGCATTGTGGGTGCGTCTGGGGTCAAGGGCATGCCTCAGGCATGAGTCAAGGGGTGCCTCCTGTCTGGAGGGGATCGTTGGGTGCGTCGGATTCCATGAGTTACAAGGAAAATTGTAACACTAGTCAATGTATGTAAGGCTTTCTAGAATTTTGATATGAAAAGTTTGTCATGGTCTGAGATGAGCTTGAGAGGGAGACCATTTTTGCAGTACCATTCAGAGAAGAAAATGGTTGCCAGCTTCTGAGCTGTGATGTTTGTGTGCATAGGTATGATGCATACATCTGACCCAAGTAGTCTGTGTTGTCAGAATACAGTCGAAGCCTATATCCTCAGGCAGGGAGCCAACAAAATCCCGACAGACAGAGTCACCACAAGGATCAGGGACAGACAGTGGGTGTAGTGGTCCCCTTGGCTTTGTAGTCCTGCCTTTATTGTGAGCACCCTCTAGGTCATGTCACATGCTGGGAGTAAGAGTCATATATAGGGTGTAGCACAGGTCACACTGTAGGTAAATTTTCACCCACCACACACACACCTAGTGATGTGCAGGCCCAGCTTGGCCTGAAAGCCAGGGCTTTGGCCTGGCTTCAGCAGGCTTGGGCCTGAAAAAATCATAGGCCAGGCCAATGTCATTGGCTTAGGCTTGGCTTGGGCCTGGCAGGGCCTGAGCCATGGCCTGCATAGTGAGAATGATGTATTTTTAAACATAAAAGGATGTAAAGTAATTCTATGAACTTTCATCATCAGCATTGAACCCATCGTCATCAGAATCATCCTCTACAAAACAGTCCCAGCCTTCCCCTGCATCATCTGAATCTTCATCATCTTCATCATCCTCTACAGGGGTGCAAAAGATTAAATCACTCCTAAGAAGACACTTCAAGCACTGCAATGCTTCCACAATGTCCCCCTTTAAACAGTTTCGACGCTTGGTGATTGTGATACCCCCTTGAGAAAATGCCCGCTTGCTTGATACAGATGATGACATTATTGAAAGATTGTCAGCAGCGAGGGAAGACCAGGTTGGATAGCACAGCACATTGATCTAGTTGATAAGCATCACAAAAAGTGTGAAATAGGTTAAGAATAGAATGTACCCCCCACCATTGGATGGTTCCCATTTCTCCCAGTACAAACTCACGAGTGTCAAGATAGTCATTATATTCTGTCATCCATGGTCTACTTGGGTCAGCAGGGGTGGAAGATGTGGTAGGAATGTTGTCATCATTTTCGTCATCTGAGAGTGCTCGCAAGCAACCATTGAGAGGTTTGTTTGGCTTTTGCAGTCCTGATAGCATGGTAGGCAATGTGGCTTGAGAGGCATGTAGTTTCAAGTAACGAGCTTTGAACTTTATCAATGGTTAGAGATTTCGCCCAATAATGATGATGACTGACATACAATTGCTTCAATACAGTCCATTGCGGTCTTACATAACTCCTCTGACCAATTTTGAGCCAAGTATAACTTCTTCTTCCATGGATCGAGTACTATAATAAACAGAAGTAAGGAAATGCAGAATTGGAAATGCAGAAACCTACTCATGGCAAGAGTGTACGCATCAGTTGTTTCCGTCTTCTCATAGTATTCATTCACCTTCTCAGCAGCTGCCTTGAGTGGGACTTTGAAGAATGCATACTTCTCACTTGTCACACGTGTAGACCAAGCTCGATACAGGGATTCAAGAGCAGGGATGGCAAGATGTAGAGTAGTATTCTTGCTTGAGGAGAACACATGTTGGGCCTTCTCAGCATGCTACAAATAAGCACCTCTCTAATGAGAGTAATTCCAAATTATAATGGTAAACTTACAGCTAACAGATTTGCAAATAAATCAAGGTGTTCCCATTCTTCCCATGAAAGCCGTAGTTGATCCAGTTTTTGGTGCTTCTCGAGGTTCTTTTCCTCTAGCCCCATCTCATAGACTAGTGTGTTGACGTACTGAAGTATTACAATCAGTAACCATCTGAATGACACATTCTGAAGTGTACAGGTTTTGATTGAAGTCTGCGATGTATCATAACGTACGTAGATCCCCATCGAACCTTCATATCAATCATTAATTGCTGTGAAACTGTGGCACTAGGATTGCACAATTGGATGTTTCTAAAAAGTTCTTTGCACTTCACAGATGAGCATTCCTGGATTTGAGATTAGGGATGTGGAATAGCCTGTATGATAAAACATTGGCGGACCTTCACCGCAATAGCTTTCATTAGGCTGACCTCATCATGAACATATCCGGTCAAGTCAGGGACATGTGCATCAGGGGTGGATGGATCATAATGGGGTGACTTGCTGTGTATACTAATCAGGAGTTGTGTTGCAATATTCACCACATGGGCAACACAGCTGTAGGTAGACCATAGGAAAATATGACATACTTACAGTAGAAGCTACTCACTTGATATGATGTTCAACTGGATCCCAGAAGATACCAGTGACACGCTTGATCTGTTGGGAAAACTCACGTAACATTGTGCCATTATTTTTTGCATTGTCGCACATTAAATACCCAATCTGCGTCAAGTTCATTACGTTACTATTTTCAGCCATTGCTATATGTTCATATCACTCACATTCTGTTCAATTCCTAGCCGCCGGATGATTTTGAATAACGCTTGACCAAGGTGTTTCCCATTGTGTGAGTTGTTCAGATGTGTAAAGCCAAGAAGAGCCTCTTGCGCCTCCCAGACAGATGGGGAAGTTTCCTCAATCCAATGGCCTGTCACTGTGAAGTAGCCATCAGTGTTGCTGGCTTGCCACACGTTGCATGTGAGATTAATCATGCCCTTCACAGCAGGACTCTGAAAATGATCAGTTAGTTAAATAGTACGGTAAACTGATAGCGCACAGCACATTTAATTGCTCTTTCAACCAACTCATCTGCTCTTTGAAAAGATTCATAATCTCAGTCCGAGTTGCCTTCTGTCCGGGAATCTGTACGCCATCTGTTGCTTGAGCCGCAACATCAATCATCTGCTTGAACTTCGGGTGCTCAAAGGCCTGGATTGGCTAGGTACATATTAGTCTGGGTCACAGTGGTGCATGAGGCACATACCTGGTCTGTCTCAATCAGCCATTCTATCGCAGCCTGATGAAAAAGTTCATCAGAGTACAGAATAACCTTCAGTTTGGATGGCCGTTCCCTCAAATGCAAATTGAGAGTTTCTTGCTGCTCTTCTTCTACACGTGTGGCTTCTTTCTTACATAGAGCCACGTCCTCAGGTAGCTTTGAGACAAAATGGTTATTTTTACACCACTTGTGATATGCTTTCTATAAATGATCATCAGTTGAGTTGGTGAGGATACAAAGCTGAACAATAAGGGGACGAACTTTGTGTTTAAATGCAATGTGTCGACGCAGAGTTGAAGTGTCAGCGATTAGCGTGATCTTCCCACTGCATTGAAGACATCTATCAGGAGTTAAGAGCATTTGAAAAAGTATGAGCATGACTCACAGACAAAGTTTGCAGTCCTGATGCTTCTTTAGCTGCCCATTAGAACCCTTCTTGTCATATGAACGATCAAAAAACTCGTTTACGTCCTTTGTTGCATTGGTTCATGTAGATATCTCTGGGGTGAGTGAAGTCATTTTGATGTCTGCAAGGAGTCCATCAGAATCAACAGCATCTGGATTGCTGGCGGGATTGCGTACATGCTTCTTGGCTACATGGTAATATCAGTCACGATTTTGTAACTGGTGGTTCAATCAGAGAAGACATACCCTGCACTGTCAGTGCCAAATTCTTGTGTTGACCATCATCACTATCAGAAATTGGTGGTGATGTCGCTGCGGAGAATAATTTGAATGATAAGGAACAAAAGATGCGGGTGGAAATGTACTGTTTGACGCCCATGGACTTTGAGTCAGACTCAGAGCATCTTAATCTATGATGTCCTCAACTGTGACAGACCAGTGCTTCTTGCTTTGGATGGTGGGATCAGACGAGTCACTAGACATAACTACTGTTGGATGTGTGCTTTCTGTTTTCAATATTAGATACATTTTCAAACAAGCAGCAAGACATACTGATTCGCAAACTGACAGGAACCTTGTTGCCGGATGGGATCTGGTTGTTAGCTGGCTGCTTCGCCAAGGAGACAGTTGAAGCATCCGGCATCGCAACATCGGAGTCCTGCTGCTGGTGGAGTGTGGCAGCAGCAGCTTCTTCTGCACATTTTGCGTGAATTGCTTCTTGATGCACAGCAAGCTCGGGTGTTGAGTTGTTGTCTTTATCAAGCAATTTCCTAGAAGCTACGTGTTTCTGCTTTTGTGCTCTCAACATAACTGTCCACGAGCACAGCAAGGACAATCAGGGATATGGAGGGTCAGGTGAAAGAGCTCAAGGTTGGACTGAAGAAAGACCATGGTATAAAAAGATATATTGTAGAGATGGTAACGAGGCTGAAATTTTCATCTAGTGGTTCATCATGAAGCAAATTGAGGAACAAGCTGGAACAAGATCTAGGGATAAACGAATAGGCTTGCCTTTGGATGTCCCATTCTGATTTTTTCTCTTGACAATCGTAGATCGATCAGGAATGAAGTATCATGACTAAAGTGGTCCGGTTTTCGTACATGTAGGCCAGGGCTTCAAGGCCTGGCTCGGGCTTTACAAAACTCAAGCCAGGCCCACACATCACTACACACACCTGCCAACACTGCACCTGTCCTAACACCACAACTGTGGTGACAGGTTTTCATGTCTATCATGAAACACTGCAGGTGTGACACCATGTATATACACTGTGGTTTTGACAATATTTTTGTCTTGTATTTCATGTTCTGTTCTGCCAAAAACATGAAGGATGCCCTGTATAAGTGAAATTTTTATAAATCAGATAGTATATTCAAACCAGAGGATTCCAGCTGGCCATGACCTGACCTTTCAAAACTTCGATGTCAAAAATTTTTTTAGCAGGTCCCCCCCCCCCCCCCCACCTGATGTGCAGGATTCGGGTGCCGAAACCCCCTTGGACGCAACTTCCATGGATCAAAGTTTCTGTGAGAGAGTTGCAAGTCCCCAATTTCAACCTCAAGAAGGATTGAACCAATACCACTCGTCGTCAAGGCTGGGTCGTTCCATACACTACATACTTTGACCCAGTAGTGCAAGAAGACCCAGTAGTGCAAGATTTGACATTTTAGCGGCTCAGCATCAACCTCTCCCTTCATGGAATTTTTTACATATGGGTGTCATATCTAATATACATATTCCAAAACCCATGGCCATGTATGCTGAGTGTGAGCAGAGCGAGTGAAGAAAAACCTCGTTTTGCGAGATCACAAACACAGCCAAATTTGGCAGGGATTTGTAACCCCATTTTGCGTCTCGATACAAGTCTGCTTAGCTTCCTTCAAAAAATCAGAAAAAATTGCTAATGGAATCTTGAGATGGTATAGTATACATGATAGACTGGAAGTGGGAAGAGATCTGCTCATGTTGAAAAGTTAGGCCGCGAGTGCCACTACTGACTGCGGGATTAAGAAAGCTTCTTAAACTCCGCCTGACGTGCCGGGCGGCGATGTACAGCTATTTTTAGATTTCACCGCACGACAAAAACGTGCGTACGATTCACGACCTATCTTTGCTCAACACATCAACAAAGAAGGTGAAATCAAGTCTAACTATCTACAGCCTCGGGAAAATATGAAACGTGCTGAGTGCTCAATGTGTGCCTTATATTTTAAAACACTTCAAGTGCTACGCGGCGTAAGCAAAGAAGTGTAATCACGGACCAATCGGATGACATTCTCACGCCCCACCTTTGAAGCGCTCCCCGAGTGCAGTACCCTAATATTAGGGGACCGACTTGAAGTGGCATACGTCTTCCTTATTCATGGCTTTAACTAGCATCGATGCGCCATCGAACGAGTTGTCAAAACTGCCCCTTGCACTCAGTGTTCTTGAGTCCGGATCAGGGAAACTTATAACGCTTAGACTCAATATCGACACACTCGCCATCGGTATTAATATTTCAACATTCAATAGTTCAAAGCGGATAGCTAATACTATGTTTCCAGAGAACAAACGCGTCAAGGAAATTGTATACCGCCAAGTTATCGCAGCGGATTTCAACCGTGATACCCAACTTTTGGAGGTCTCATATTTAGACAGAAGGAAGCAACGGGCGTCGCTCTCACTCGTCAAGGTCACAGGTTTTGTGCAATATTCCGAGGATGCTACCGTCTCCAGCTGGATAGAAACATTGATGCACATTAGTTACGAAGGTATGCCTTCTTCTGCACACATTCCTGTCTCCTATATCAAATCAAGTTGTCAGGTTTCGGTGTCAAGCGTCACCGACGATTAAAAGTTCTTATAAACCATTTCGCCGGTGTTGTACGTCCAACGTTATCCCTGTAACCATCACACCATGCGACTCCAATATGTCAGGGAAAAGGCGCAACTATATATACTAGGAAGGTCGAGCCTATATTCAAGGCCGCCCGATGTTACTTGGATGTCATTCGTAAGACTTTTTCATTTTGCGTGTTGCAGTATTCTCAGCACAGTTAAAGACACAACCCACCACGGGCATGCTTTCGATATTGCAAAGGCACTGGATCTAAACTATGACGCCATTGTCACCGTTTCTGGAGATGGCCTCATTCATGAAGTAATGAATGGTTTCGCCAACCACGAAGATCCTAGAACAGCTTTTGATACACCTATTGGTCCTATACCAACCGGATCGGGAAACGCGTTGGCTTTAAATCTTTTGGGTTTCGAGGTACTAGAAACGACTTCGTTCACTGGTTTGAAAGCTCAAAGTATCTGGATATCAGCGCGGCTTTGACGTAGCCGAAGCGGCGCTCAATGTGATTAAAGGCTAGTTTTTCGAACTTGAGGGCAATTTATTTTGTTTCTTATCAACTTTCTTTTCTACGTACAGGGCGGCCGATGAAAGTCGACGCTTTTTCTCTTACACAGAAGGGCAAGCGTACAATCTCATTTATGTCGCAAGCACTGGGACTTATGGCTGACCTGGATATTGGCACTGAGCAATTGCGTTGGATGGGAGATGCACGGTTTATGGTTGGCCTCATGAGGGGATGTAAGCGCTTTTCACTGCCAGTTTCATTAAATCGCTACTTATCCTTATTTCATACCCAGTAATTCAATTCAGAGCGTGTCCCATCCAGTTATCCGTTAAAGTTGCGGAGAACGACAAGAAGAGAATGGTGCAAAATTTCCAAACACGCCGCAACGAGTACGGAAAGAGTATACCAACACCGCCTCCACTATCGCCAGTTGCTAAAGATACAGAGAGCAGTTCACTCCCTCCACTGAAATATTCGATCGATGATATGGATGGATGGATCACCGTTGACGAACCTATACTCTACCTATACGCCGGGAAAGGACCATATGTCAGCCGGTAATTCGTAGTTTGCAAGGCGTTTTGAGTGTCAAACTTTCTGATATGATTTGGTAGGAGCCTCATGGCGTTCCCTGCTTCGCTGCCAGACGATGGAATGATCGATGTTACTGTTAGGATCGTCGTAGGTTCAAAGATATGAATTCCTGTTTACCTGCTGAATATGATGTTAGTCTTCGCGGAAGGATATTCTTGCATCTGTTGGAGGTGGTCCGAAAGGGGAAGCCTTCTGGAGCAGCAACGTGACTTCTTTTGCATCCACTTTGATTTATTATACTCAAGTAAATTCTATAGCTGAAATACTACAAGGCATACGCATATCGGGTGAAGCCTCTGGGAACGAAGGGTGTACTGTCAGTAGATGGCGAAAACTTTCTATTCGAGGAATTTCAAGTCGAAGTTCACCCAGGCTTGGCTACACTCTTAAGCCCTCATGGCTATTATGCCGCAGATTTCCCTCCTGAGCCTCCATCGGATCGTCGGTCTAGGAAGAACACCGGGACGAGGAAATGAACTCTAGACGCTGAATTGTTTTTCCGTAGCATCTGTACTTGGCGTAATATTGGCGTAATATGATACTAATCCTGGTCGACTACTTACGTGTTGACTACGTTGGTTTTGACTGTGACTATTATGCACGTGACATGTTACGGTACGTTTGAAGCAATTTAGACACCACAGTGTTCCTCTCAAGCATGCCCAAAGTATCGCAATAGTTTGTATAGTTCACATGACTTCCAATTATACTATGCTGACTATCATTAGTGAACTTGATCGGGCGGCCAACATCGCGCGAAATCGTGCCATCCTAGAAGAGCTTGAGCTCAGACAGGCTGTCGCTGACCTGGGAATACCGAAACCGAAAGCCGCTCCAAAGACTAAAGCAAAACCAATACAGCCTAGTAGACGTATAAAGCGGGAGCGGTCTGAGCCGGATGCACCCAGGCGCCAATCGTCTAGGCTGAAGAAGGGGGCGGCTGATCTAAATGAAAGTCCCGAAGAGAAGAAACAACGCGAGGTGTGTCTCTGAAGCGTTATTGCCATGGCGCTCACCTGTCGGTAGGCAGAGATGGAGGAGCAGCGTGCCAAGGAAGCAGAAGAACGCCTCGAAGCAGAAGAGCGCGCAAGGATTGCTAAACGTCCCCGTCATCACGCTTTGCACCTGTCTACGCTCGCGGAGGAACACGAAGCAGAGGAGTTGTCAACACTATCCACAGCTTTGGGGACCGTGGCCCAATCAGCTCAGCCTAAGCGAATCGGGGATCCTGAGGCTTTTACTTTTGATAACGAGAAGAAGGAAAATGTCGTGGTTTCCGAACTTCGTGAGAGATTACAGCCGTTGAAGATCGTTTCGCGTGCCAAAGTCACTCAGAACCGAGTGTACAGCGCTGCATACCATCCAGAGGTTTCGAAAGACCTTATTTTTTTTGGAGGCATGTTTTTTTCAAGCCGTTTTCGCTCTCGTCTTTGATCACAACAGCAGATAAACACGGGCAACTGGGTATATGGGATGCAAGGGCTCCAGCAGAGGAAGTTGCCGATGAAGACGGAGATGTGACGATGATGGACAGAGAAGGTGGAAAATATTGGCGATTGCAACTGCATTGGCCGGCTTCACCAAAATCTTCCATTTCATGTATCAAATTCGATCCCATTGATTCGCACAACGTATGTTCAACGTTCCTTTTTAAGAAGGGTGTCCATCTCATTATCTCAGATTTACACAAGCTCGTACGACTGCACCATACGAAGCCTTTCGTTCACATCCGGGGTTTCACGTGAACTCTATTCATCAAGCGATGGCGTCCTCATCACTAGCATCGATCTTACGCCCACCGGCCACGAAGTATGGATGTCGGATAGCCAAGGTGGCGCGACGCACCTAGACATCCGCGAAGACCAGCGCAAGGCTCGCTGCTATGGGTTGTCAGACCAGAAGATAGGGTGCATCAGCATCAACCCAACTCGGCCTCATTTCTTGTTGACCGCGAGTAACAGTCGATCACTAAAGTAGGTTTCTCGTACCGCCTGTTCAAGGAATTGTGCTGAGGCTTCTGGATAAGGATATGGGATGCTAGGAAACTGCAGCATTTAGCCGCAGACCTCTCCAATGTAGCACCTGCCAATCCTCAGACACCATCCGACACAAGCGGTACCGATGACGTCCGACATGTGCCTCATGAATTCGACGCCGCTGCCATTGCGGAGTTCCTTGAGACCAAACAAGGGAAATCCTGCCTTCGTGCGGAATGGCGGCACGATAGATCAGTTAGTTCGGCTTACTGGGACCCAAGAGGACGCGCGATCGTCAGCACAAGTTATGATGATAACTTACGATGTGAGTCGTTCTGTCCATTCCGACCTAGTTTCTACTTATGTTGTTTAGTGTGGGATATCGAGTCGTCCATAT
This sequence comes from Tricholoma matsutake, assembly GCA_026075535.2. Classification (NCBI taxonomy): domain Eukaryota; kingdom Fungi; phylum Basidiomycota; class Agaricomycetes; order Agaricales; family Tricholomataceae; genus Tricholoma; species Tricholoma matsutake. The sequence goes on along the minus strand of AP026541.1, from coordinate 7,864,728 downwards.
TGGAAAGCTCCTTGCCTTTTCCATCATCAAGACCATTCAGCCGTCTCCATCATAACTGCCAGACCGTGCGTGTTTCGCTGACATTCCTGTCACGTATAATTAGAAGTAAATTCCGTTATAGGGCAAATGGTTAACGATCTTGCGAGCACAGTGGTCCCCTAACCCTGACGTTTTTCCTCATTTTACGGCACGTCTACGCATGTTGTCAAATTTTGAGCAGGATTTTGACTGACAGACCAAATAGATTGGTAACATGAACCATTCACTTGACATCTATTCGTGCAAGGTGGGTAGGCTTGTTCGTCTCCGCGTCATTATTGATCTTCAAATCGTAACAGGGCGATCTCTTAGCAAGTCTAGCGGATCCCGAAAGGTAAGACAATGATATGTTCGACGACTTCTGCTGATATCTGTCATCTGTCAGGGTCTCTGCCGTCCAGGCTGTCACCTGCTCCCACCCCAATATTGTCGAACGAGCGGCAAGCGGAAACGCCAGCGGGAGATGTGTATTATGGTCCAGTCCTGATCGGTCCGATTGACCTCGGTTTTTTTTTTAAATTTGATTAATCGGACAACGTATATTCCTGCTTTTATTTGAATTTTGTCTCTACACAGTGCGAGGAGTTCGGACATGTGGCACTTTGTCCGAACAAACGATTTTCCGCGAGGCATGACCACGCCCCCAGTTTTCTGACCAAATTCTTGACTTGTTCTTGATCAGGACAGCCTTCTTCATTTTTATGGAGAGGATCCGACTTGGTTCGGAGAACAATGGTCCGATCTGTGATGCAAATAAAGTGACAAATGCAAACCCACATCAATTCGTTGCTGGCGTTGAAGCTTGAGACATGCGGCGATGAAGACCGTGTTTTGGCTTGAAAACCTGTGCAAGTAGACCGAGCCGTCGGACAGCATCGAACGCCTCAACGGGGGTCGTCGGACCAGCAACGTCGAAAACTGCAGACGGAATTAGAAGAACTGTTACTGCGGAGATATACACGAGCTCGATTTGGTCCAAACTTGAGAATGATTGGCTCTTATACACCCCAAACTTTGATGTGCGCGACAAGTCTGTCTGACAGCCACGCCCCAACCACGCCGTCATAGTCAGACAACAATGATGTAGATGACAGTCGATCTACTTCAATTGTAACATTTTATGATTGGTTAGTCAATATTTGGCACATCGGGCGCCGGCAACAAGGACTTAAGGACCCCCGACAACCCCCCTGATCCCAAATTTTTCGAGGCCGCATTTTTATCCGCATTTTGCCTCAGGCCTTCCGCAGGTCACATTTTTATCCGCATATGGGATCAGGCACCGGGAAAAAATGCTAAAAATAGTCGTTTTCTCAAAATTTCGCTCTAGAACATGCTTTAGTCGTCATCGCCATCCTCCTCGGCCGTATCTGCAGCATTTTTGCGTCTAGACCTCAGCCCCTTCATAACAATTAAGATTTTTGAAACATGTTTCGTTAGGACATTGAACCGAATGTGGTCTGGTACTTATGCTGATCCGAAGCCCAGTTTCTATGGCACTGCGTGGACATGTCGAAGCTGAGGGATGTACCAATGAGTATGGTAGTTTGAGAGCGAGAAAGTCTTTGACTGCGCTATTGTATCTGTATAAACAATTTGTTTTTGCAGTAACCTTCCAAGTCTGGAAAAGCAGAGGAATTAGACTTTCCCGATCCACCGCTTCTCATCAAACGGCGGTGGATTCTCGTGTACCATCACATGTTTGATGCCCATTTTGGGGATTTGATGTATGCGCAAGAAAGACAACAAAGCTTGTTCGAGATATTTAGGATTAATTAGATAGTAAAAGCTATGTAGTGTAAGGCTAGTACAGACTACGGTTCATTGTTTTTTGCTCAAACCTGTATTTTTATCCGGACCAGATCAAGCCTACGTGCCTGCGAGGCAATCCTTATCCGGACATATACCTCAGGGACTATCATAATTTTTGCCCATTTCCCATCCAGAACGGCCTCAGGGATTCAAAAAAATTTCTGCGATTCCTATCCGGGGATCAGGCATTTTGGGGGGTTGTCGGGTCCTCGGCTAACACCGTGGAATGAAAAACTTAATCCAAAGTGAAGTCTTCCAACAGAAACTGAACACGTTGACGACGGTGCCTGGCGACGATTGCCGCGTTTTGCAGAAAAACAATAATGTGTCAACATTGTGTTGTTAAAAGCATAAACAAGAAAGTGACATCAAGTCGGGTGATGGGAGCATAAGCCCGGTGATAGGAGGACTAGCTCGCGAGCTACTCGATGTGAATCCATCGAAAAAGAGGTGGACAAGGAGAGGGGGGAGCTTGTCCCGTAGTATGAGTAGGCAAGTCAATGCTGATGGTTGTAACAAACGTAGCCAATGAAATGGAGAAGAAAGATGAAGAGCGTGTGTGGAGAGCGGGGGACGTCTAGTCGAGGAACATCCATTCGACTGTGAAGATGTCAGGATCGTGCTAGATAATCGCGGAGGACCTAATACGTACTGGGAAGTTGGCCCTGGAAGAGATCGCCAATTTGTGTGAATGCACCCTCAGACAGGTCAATGCTATTGGAGTTTATGCAGGTGGGACAATCGTCTGCGACGGTAACGTTGACCTTCTGAAGAGGAGTCAGCGAACATCAGGTAGATAGTAAAATATATACAAACCTTGCCGTTCGCGGTGTTGGTGATAAGCACATGCTTTCCGCAGAAGCTGCCACCATTGTACCGTGCGGAGTCTGACGATACTCGGTTAGTATCAGGCTTGGTACGAGCGGACAGGAAGCTGACCCAACGCGGCAATAAAGGCATAATCAGTATGAACGGTTCCGCAAGCCCCGGCGATACCATTCTGGTAAAAGAAAGTGGCACTTTTGAAGACATGAGAAAGGAGGGAGGGCTCGAGTGGGAAAAGAGGACATACAATCCACCAGTGTTGAGGCCTGTGTTAGTGTTGGGGGGGTTTGAAGGAGGGGGGTTTGAAGGAGGGGGTTTCGAAGGTACGAGGACAGACTTTACAGATTGGGAGGGTGCGGAGGAGGAGTAAGTTGTGGTGGTAGAGTAAGTGGAAGACTGGGTATGAGAGAAGGAAGAAGAGGAGATAGTAGAAGAAGAATCCAGGGTATCAGAACAATTTTGGTCGTCGAGAGAGGTAGATGAAGAAGGGATGCATTGAGGAGGACGTGCAGTGGCGAGCTTCTCAGTGGCCAAGAGAGGATGGCAGCATTGATTGAAAAAGGTAGAGTTGTTATGCTCGTGCTGACAACCAATGGCAAGATAACGTGCATGATATGCCTCGTACTCCTAGAAAGACCAATGATAGGTAAGTAAGAAGAGGATGAAAAGGAAGGAATGCAAACCTCTAGATAGCCATTAGCATAACCAGGAGGGGAGGACTGACGAGGAAGGAGGATATGGCGACGAGGAATGATTGTTGGGGAGACAGAGGAGAGGAAGAGAAGGGACAGAATGAAGGACAACATTTTTGGTTGACTGAGAGAAAGAAAGAAAGTGAGCCGTTGTTTGTATTTAACCTCCGTTTGTTTGGTTTTAGTTATCAACTTGTCCTTCTTGACTAGTACAATGAGTGAGTCTCTCTCTCACCTTATAAACACATCTGAGATCTTCACACATACAGGCAACCATTCTCTCGACGCAAATCCTTTCGATGACCCTCCCGTTAACGTTCAGCCTACACTCCACCAATTACAACAACGCGAACGCGATATTGAAAGACGAGAACAAGATCTCATTGCAAAAGCAGATCATTTACGACGTAATGGAAGAAATAACTGGCCTCCTTGTTCGTCTCTCTTTTCTCTCTTTTTCCTTTCTCCTTTCTCATTTCCCTTTTGTTTTGTTTTAGTTCTCCCCTTGATCTTCCATTCAATACAAGATGAAATCCCTGATCCTTCTCGTCCACTCATCTCTCGCTTGTATCATCTATGGCTCATTCTATTATTGACTTTGATCGTCAACATGCTCGCCTGTATCTTTATTCTCACTGCAGGCGCCGCTGATGCTGGTCGTGACGTGGGCGCAAGTATAGGGTCTGCTCTCTTTTTCCTCCTTTTATTTATCATCTCCTCACCTCATCACTTCTTCTCTCAGTTACCTCTTTATCATCCCTGTTACATCCTTCCTCCTCTGGTATCGGTAAGATTCCCTCTTCTCTCCCCCCTAGCACCCCTCCCTAATACCCTCATAGCCCCATATACAACGGTTACATGAAGGCAAGTCGCAATCTTCACTATCCTTTCTCTATTCTCACTTTACTCCTCTATATAGGAGCAATCACTATACTACTGTAAGACAGCCACTCTCATCCCCCATCTATCTCCCACGTGCTTCTTACAGATTTCTACTTCTTCTTTGGAGGATTCCACCTTCTCTTCAGTCTCTACATGTAAGCACCTCATACATTCATTTCCCTTCTCATCTCCCCCTCATCGTTGCCACCTAGGATCATCGGTATCCCAAGGTATGTTCTCTGATGATACCACTCCCTCATTTCCGAGGACAAGCCCTTCTTCCTTATCATGTTCCCCCCCTCCCCAGCACCGGCTCAGCTGGCCTCATCCGCATGATCCAGATGTTCATCAAGCACTATTGGGCTGCTGCCATCCTCGGCCTACTAGCCACAGTCGGATGGTTCATACAGGGCCTCGGAAATGCGTACTATTACCGACAGGCAAGTCAACATCTGCCATTCATTCCAACTCAATTCATCATCCGCCCTTGAACCTAGATTTATGCTCACCATTCTGCCGCGGGTCACACAATAGAAAAGGTCTGTTCTCCACGTGCATACATAGCCTTGGCAATCAACTCATTCCTCTGCAGGCCAAATCTGAACTCGCTACACATGGTGCCAAGGCGTACTTTACTCGAGGATAGCACGGTGTTGCTTATATTCATGTTGTTTTAATTATGGTTCAAACTTACGAGGATTATGACTGCGGCTTCCACCTACCTGCGGATCAATCAAACTCACCGAGCACAACGTGTATCAAGTCAACGTGCTAATGTATGTTACAGGCATTTAGATGCGTATACAATACTAAGGTGTGTGGAGATCGGGGCGCTTGGGTAATAGAGATCATGCTGAGCATCTGTAATAATTCGTGATGCATTACTTTCAGAGAGACCAACAGAAAGAAAAAAAGGTTTGAGCGCGGGCAAAAATAATTCATAGTCCATCCACTGTAACTGACCCATAGTGAGCGAATGCGGATCTGCATTCGCAAGCTTGAGTGCTCGGAAATTCTAGGGGGGGGGGAGGGGCAAAGCACTTACCACTAGGCCAGAAACCGACTGGGATATCGCAGTCCCGCGTCACAATGTTTTCAAACGCCTGAGTCGCAGCAAGAATATCAACTAAGCGTAGAGGCACGGTGGTGTCTATTTCTCGGCTCCGTAGACAAGCTCTATACGTCTCCCAAAAAGTTAACCATCCGTGAAGATCGGAATCACCAGATCCATCCGATGCAGTCCTTCCGTCTATCCTGGGTACCAAATCAGGCTCAATGAGGAGAATAAGTCCACCGGGCCGAAGCAACCGAGCCATTTCCCGTAACAGCCTCGAGTAGTCGTGGATCTAAGAGAAATGAGCGACCATGTGCATATGTGTTCACAAGGGCCTACCATACTCCAGTTAGTACGGATCGCACATGGACAAAATCAAAGTGACTATCGGGATATGGCACGTTCGGTTGGTCAAGATCGCACAGTTCAAAGCTAATAACGAACGCGAAAAGCCGGTCGTCGGTTTCTGGAATTTGTCAACGGGAAACGTGGCTGGGGGCTTACGTGCAATTCGGCGGTACGCTCCTTTAAACGAGGGGGTCGAATTGGGCGTTCGTTTCCAGGCACCATGCAGAGGTTGATGCGCACTTACTTGGGCTGAATGGGGGCGAGGTCAACGCCGACCACGTCGACTCGAGGAAAGTCATCTGCCATGTCTATCGCCCTAGCAGGCGAATGCTTGGTAAATATCCTTGCCCTCTAAAAAATCCTTCTGAGGACATTAGCAGTTGTGCTTACCAAAAGCCGCCTCCCGTTCCGAGATCCAGAACTGGAAGGGAAAAGATGAAACAAGTTTGGGAGGGAAACAAAAAAAGAAAAAGAAAAAGAAAAAAAAAAAAAAAAACTCAAGCACACCTCGACGGCGTTGACCAAATTGCAAGGCTTCCTTCACGGGACCTACGTAGTTCCTACCTCCAAATACAAATTGCAGCAATCGGTGATGCAGCTCTGACCGCTAATAAGCGCCGGACGTGAATGATAGGATGTGGGGACTGAATGAAACAGAAAAGAAACTCGTACTTTGATCTCGTCCTTATCCACAGGAAGCATGTATCTCGTATTCAGAGTGTTCAGAATGCGTCCATGGACAGTTTTGAAAAATTCTGTGTCGTCATCTCCTAGAACGGGTGGCAAGGTCTCGTCAGACATACAAGCGAGTAGCAGCGTGGAATGGGTCGCATAGCGCGCAGCCTCAAGGGTGAACTGTACGCTCTGGGTTGGAAAGCGTGGTGAGAAGGAATGCCTGTGCTTGACGTGTTTGCAACATCATTCGTTTGAACCGAATAGGGATTGACTTAGTACCGGAGACAAACTCACCCGGCGTCATACAATGCCCGTAAACTTTTCACAAAGTTTATCAATTCACTCTACTAAAATACATGTTGATTACACACGTCTGCTATTAATGCTCACAAAGCGAAAATTGATGTTGCTTGAATTCTTCATCATGGCGCACCACGAAATTCTTCCTTTCCTCCATCAGCTCAAGACGCAATTCCTTTGCCTCCTTCAGACTGAGAGGGAAATCTTCCACTTGTCCAAAAACGTGGTCTTGGAGCTCGACAGGTAGGTCAGAAATCCCGCCACTCCCTCGCTGAATGTGCTCGCTCCACCAGTGACGTTGCTGGCAAGGTACGTTGGCAGTCGATATGATGCGGATATTGGGGTCCACCAAGAAAAGCGCTAGAATCTTGCGATGTCCCGGCTCGCTACTATCGGCAAGCTCAAAGGGCTGGACTTGATGCTGGAGAATGTTTGGCCAAGTGAGAAGACGGCCTTCTAAAGTGTCCACTGTGCCAACATCCTGGACGCCTGGACCTTCATTCTCACAGCCAAACACAGCCGTTAGCCAATCGTGCTCATCTTGTTCATAACTGACATCCGAAGCTTGATCTGTACTGGATTGCTGACGGAAGCCGAGGCGACTGCCGGTGATGTTGACACTGTCGTAGTAATACGTGGCAGTGGCACATATATGTTCATTCTGATGTAAAGTGGCGGCATCGATATCACTGATATCTTGGCTGAGAATCAACCTACATACCAGTTGACCTTCGACATGCCAAGAACCTCCCTCGTATCTCGGTTTCTCAGGGGTCAGCTGGATATTTGCTAACTTTACGATCACCTGAAGACCCCTCTGGCTGTAGTCCCTCCTGAGATCAACAGTTTTCTCTGGTTTCAAAGTGTTAGTAGTCTTATCAAAGTACTCTTCTCTCATGTGGTCCGGAACAGACGGTGGCTGAAAAGTTCCCGGTTCGGGCTGCCTAACTACCTGGACGTGTTCATCTCTTTCATGTTCTTCCTCGTATTCGTGGTCGTATGTGCTATCATAGTGGATGCGGTGAAACATGAGGGGCCGAATTTTCAGGGGAGTAAGAGTGAGATTCCAGAGCGGGATGGCACAAGAAATGATTTTTTCAATGACGCCATACAGATTCTTGTGTTTCTGAGGATGGAGGTTGTTAATATAGCTCGTTATCCTGCAAATATAATGTCTAGCTCTCAGCTTGCGAGCAAAAGTTGAACACTTACTTGGCACCACCACCATAAACATCGACCTCGCACGGAAGCCACTGAAACTTCTTGCTGTAAGAATCCGGTACCTTTTGACCATTGGCATCCTTGACTGAAGGCACTGGTATGGTTTCGCCCTCTCCACATCGCTGGATGCAATCGTCGAGTCCCACAAGGCTGTCAAGAAGAATGCGGCTCCGTCCGTATACAAGGGGGAAAAGAGAAGGATGTACGAGGTCAAGGACTTTCTCATCAGAACCAGGATGCCAGTCCTTTTCGCGCACAGGAATGTCCTCCAGAGCAGTCACAGCCTGCCTCAATGCTGCTTTGAGGGAGTCTGAGACAGCAGCATCGGACTTGACGACGTCCCCATTGTAGACGCTGACGGCGCCAGTCTCTTCAAAAATCTTCGCTTTATATCGAAGCTCGTCAATGCACCAATCTACCATTTCCTCTGTGATATCATTGTCCTCGGCAGGTAAGATCTCCGCCTTCCATTTCAACGCGATGGTCTCGTCAAAAACCTAAGCCGTCCTTCAGCTAGAGGGTTCAACTATAAGTGTGGAGCTTGCCTTCTTGTGCCAGTTTGGTTTGTCTGTCAATTGATTCATGAGATGCAACATGGTAAATTCACGAAGCGTTGTGAGAGGCAGTCTTATTCGCAAGATCAGGTAAGCCGTCGCACAGAGAGGTGAAAATACACACTGCACATCGCCCTCCCCTAGGTTAACGCTGTCTAGCGCATTTCTGAATAGGTTGTCTGGCCGAGAATGGACAGGCAAGCCAAACCCTGGAAGTTTGTACCGAGAGGCGGGGATTGGAGCCGCATTGGAAGAAGACATGGGGAAGAAGCAATGGAAGCTAAAGTAGAGTGACCTTTTGTCCAAAAATCAGGTCATGACTCATCTTTGCATCAACGACGAGTTACTGATGGTCATTGAGAAATCTCACATCTCCGAGTCATCAGTTACATCAGTGACAGCGCTAGAGTCATGTTCAGGTTTGCAGCAACCCAGCGTCGTTACTCGAGCAGCCAGGCGCTTGACCAATGGATGTCTTCTTCCAACAAGCAACGCGTGCTTTCTGATGCGTTCCATTCTGAGCACCTCTCTGACCTCTACATAACATTGCCTACGCGTGACGGGACTCGAAAACCATACCAACCACCTATAGATTCATCTCCGCTTGGCTATGGCCATCATCTTGCATTCTTTCATGAACGTGTCCCAGAATCACAGCTGCGCGAAGACGGGACGGAGGACACCTTTTCCCCACCAAAGCCATTCACACGAAGGATGTGGGCCGGGGGGAGGATGACTTGGAACAACGACAATCCCCTCATCATAGGTCAGAAAGCAACTGCCGCATCTACCTTCGCCACGGTCGAGAAGAAAGGATTCGACGATTCCTCCAAGACACCCATGGTCTTCGTCAATCAGAAAATTGACTACATTATGGAGGGTGGCAAAGACCCGTCAGTGGTAGAGGAACGAGCACACGTATATCTATCCAGTAATGCTGATGTGAGCAAGGGTGCTCGAGCTGGTGTGAATCTTTCATGATTTCATGCATCCTCCTCGTCCTGAGAGCAGATAATCTGCAGTGACAGATGTCCCAGCTTCGGCTGATTTCTACTTCCAGTATACACCAAGCCTAACAACACTGTTTCGTTTCTCTGCCCTCACGTTCAACGCACACCATATTCACCTGGATCAGGATTATTCCCAGAGATTGCAAGGCTATCCCGGTAGGCTGTGTACTGTTTGCCTTCTGTAACGTCAGCAAATGAACGGCATGCTTTAGAGCGGCTCGTGCATGGACCACTCACTGCGTTGATGCTCTTGGAGACTGCAATCTTCCAGAATCCTGGCCTTCAACTCACATCATTCGAATATCGCGCAAGAAATCCATTGGTTGTCAAACGTACGATGACCATACGCGGTTCTTGGACTGACAAGAAAATCATGAAGTTGTGGTGCGTGGACGAGAACGGAGTGGTGGGAATGACCGGAATGGTTGAAACTGCTTGACATTGTGTACAAATAATCATGGAATTTCCACAGATAAGTAGTGGGGAGTGATACAGTCGCAAAGTCCTAGAAGCCTACGACACGCGTGTTACAATGAATCAGTGATAACGGGATTTCAGAAATGGTCACATACCGTACTTGTTTCCAGCCTCTTTCCGATTGCGTCGCCCCTGGGCAATCCTCTCTTCTAACGCCTCCCGATTTTCGTATGCCTCTTTGAGCAGAGTCGACAACTGATGCCTAGATCGTGCGATCCCGCTCAGCTTGCTCGCCTATTCACCCCACATAAGCAATCAATGTGCACACATAGCTTCTTTGTGTGAGACTCACGTTTAGTGTCATCTTGGGCGCAACGGGGACCTCCCCTGCGCCTTTCGTTACAGCCTTCCTCTCCTCTCTTTCCTTCAACTCCACCTTCGCTCTCTCCATTTCCTTCATAGCATCGACCTCTTCTACCGCAGCTTTGTCCAAGTCCTCGAAGCCCTTGGCTGCACCTTTCTCTAACGCTCGCAGATGCGCATTATATTCCGACTCCCATTTTTTAATATACTTGGCATAGACGTCCGGGTCATGAGCTGCCCACGCTCCCGAAGGAAGTTGGTAGTAGCCTGGGTAAGGATCGTTTTGTGATGGCTCTGGCGGTTCAAATGTAGGTATAGGAGGAGCGGAAGATAGCGACGGAAGTGACGAGGTAGAAGTTGAAGCGGTAGGAAAAGCAGTCTTCGTTGAGCCCTCTGGCAGCTAGTTAGTACAAAATCCTGAGAGGACTACAATAACAGACCTAAAGAGAAGAAATCGATTGCAGGTGTGGGATTCCTTGGTCGAGTCCGAGGAATGTCTATGCCTTCCTCAGCTGATATACTTGGCTTCCCTTTGGCCAATGATGGCGGAAGGAAAAGATGTGGTCCAGTTGAATGTTGAGAAACGGCATCTGTAGAGCTACTCGCGGGTGGTGGATCCGCGTGGTCTTCTGTGTCGTTGTGATAATGACCATGTATATCGGAAGCGCCATTTACGCTTTGTGCAGGAGTGCTGAACACCAGGCCGGGACCTTTTCCACCCCCAAGCACTCGTTCACGGTCTGAGGATGAAGGCAATGGATTCTTCTGTTTGGGTGCCGGTAATATTGACAGCAGAGACGAAGCGCCAGCACCAGACTGTAGTCGTGGTTTCTTTGCGACAGGCCGCTCATCTTTAAGAGCATCATCCTGGTCATCTTTGTTAGGGGACAGGCTGGGGAGGCCAATAGTGATCTTCTTTAGTGGCCGCTTGGGTCTGGAAGTGGATGGATTCGATGACGCAGGGGTCCTTTCTGTCAGAAGAGTTACAGAAGACTCTTCGCAGTCGCTTTCGTTGGAGTCGCTGCCGCTCCCATAGTCTTCGATACCGAGCATCATATTTTAGATCGGCGGGCGGTAAGGTAGAGCGAGAACATCCGGGTATTGGAAATTCCCGATCAGTCCCGTCGCAGTCCCACGCAGTCCCACGCGGTCCCCACCCACCTTGTATAGCTCAACCAAAGAGCAAAATAAAGGATAATATGTTATGCCTATTCTATGTACATTACTCTAAAACCAGGCCATATACACTGATAATTGCTGAGAAATGAGTCGAACGAGTATTAGTGACACCAGTCACACTCGTGACTGGGTGTGATAGTAGACACTGCTGCTCGCCCCTTGCTATGAATCTGGTCTTATTAATAACTAGTTGCTCTGAATCATGTTTTAACCTTCCAATGTATAAAAATGGCAGCCAGAAGAGTAGAACATCCCTACGACGTCCCCTAATGCTTAAATCCAAGTTATAGATCGGGGTCATGTGACCACCCAAAGTGAAATAATTACTATGAGCCTTGTATGAGCCTTTCCAAAGTGTATTGATCATCTACCATCTTGAAGAGGTGATCATTGTTAAACTCTGAAAAGAGGATGACCAGACTGGGGATCAAACTCAGGACCTTCCAGACATATACCAGATGCTCTAACCACTGAGCTATCAGGCCTTACCAGTGGAATTGTAAGCATAGCTTACATCACACAACTGTTATGACATATTTGCATACTTACATATCGCCCCCTTCCTGTTGAAATTAGACCCCGAGATACATGCTGCATACATGAGGCAATACATGCAGCATACACATGTTACTGCACTTACTGTGCATACATGTGGTAAACACATTCCCGAGTCATGTGACATCCTTATTATTATGTATATTGTAACGAAAGCACTCTAGTGCCTTGGTCACTTAGAGGAATAGGGACAAGTAAATTGGAACTTGGTATGAATTAAATGGAGAATGAGAACTAACTAAGACATTGTTTCGCGAGGTCAATATGTGAGCACGTGATCATGTATATTAGTAATGTCCCAGAAGGGAAAAGGTAACGTGGATAGGAAACTGGTGAGGTAGTAAGATAATTGAGGGAATTATCTTACACTCGCATATGCCCTATTTAGTGAGATCAATGATTCTCCAGTTCATAGAGTGCCAGTGCCTCCATCTTGAGAAGCTCCGAACAAGGTAGCCAGAGGTCGTGTTCCAGTCCATACCCACTCCAGCGCATGAGAAATTGGTGGCCCCTTCCCCTAGGTCAACGGTCAAGGATCCTGTCAATGAAATACTCGGATGTGCCATCCTCTGTTACCAGTGGTTTAGGTGCAGTCTGGGTGTGATTAGGGAAAAGGGTATTGTCGTTCGGGACGTGTGTTCGCAAATGGGCAACATGAAACGTAGGGTGCGCCTTCAATGTGGGAGGTAGTTTGAGTTTGTAGGCAGAGCTTTCGGGGAAAGCTTGAAGGATTTCGTATGGGCCATCGAACCTTGGCATGAATTTTGCAACACGTCCATCTTTTGCTCGTATGTAATCTCATTGTCTGTGTGCAGTCGCAAGCATGACTTTGTCTCCTACCTGGTATGCGGGGTCAGGTAAGTGCTCCTTGTTCGCAAAGTGAGCCTGGTGTAGTTTTGCTGTGAGGAGGCCGTCCTTTGCTGCATTCATTTCCTCTTCCATGGCTTCCATGAATGCATGCACGTCCACTTCTTCTGGCGCTGCATCCTCCCTTTGTATGGTGTTCGTAGGTGTGATGAGAGGTGGTAACATGCACGGTGATCGTCCAGTCTTGAGTACAAAAGGTGATACCCCAGTGGATGCATTCGATGTGTTCATGATGTCAAATCGAACCTTGGGTAACGCCTTCGCCCACCCCTTCTGATTTCATTCTACATGGAAACGCAGGCACTGGACTACTGTTTTGTTAGAACGCTCTGATGAGCCATCAGTTTGCGGGTGGTACACTGTCGAGAGCTTGTGGTTGACCCCCATGAGTTTCATCAAGGCCCACCAGAATTTGGACACAAAAATTTTGTTGCGGTCACTGATGATCTCTAGTGGGCATCCGTTTTCACAATACCATTTGTCGAAAAATAGAAATGCAAAGTCTTCCGCTGACATGTCTCCTCTGCAAGGTACAATCTGCACGTCTGCACCCAGGTGGTCAGTCATTGTGACAATTGTGTCGAAACCGTCATCTTTTGGCAAGGGTCCTATGAAGTTGATAGCTACTGAGTCAAAACATTTATCTGGTATAGGAAGAGGATGGAGAGGTCCCGCTGCTTTGGATGTGGTCAATTTGTTCCGCTGGCAGTCCATGCAGCTTGGAATGTAACCTCGCACCAAGTCTCTCCGCATGTTGGGCCAGAAAAATTTGTTTCAGAGGTTGCCATAGGATTTTTCCATTCCGAAATGGCCAAGGTTATCATGGGCCAGTTTGAATAGCCGTTCATGGAGATCCTTGTATTTGGGGATCACAAGTCTATCGCTGATGAAAAGAAGTCTGTGTTTCAGGGAGATGTTCAGTTTCGTGTCCAACATACCCCGTTTGAGATCGTCAAGCATACTTAGACACCAAGGGTCTGCGCGGTAGCCGTTCTGTATCCTGGTGATCAGTTTTGGGTTGGTTTGAATGGAAAAGATTGCTGATACAACGGTGGGAGGGGACATCGTGTCTACAGAGTCAGGGAGTCTCAATAAAGCATCTGCGACGGTGTTCCATTCCCCGTTGATGTAAGTTATGGTGTATTCATATTGGGAAAGGTATTCCATCCAACAAGCTTGTCGTTGCGATGGATCTCGCTGGAAATCGAAGTTCTGTAGCATTTTGTGATCTGTGCGGATGTGGATATGAGATCCAAGTAGGTCCACTCGCCACTTTTTCAAGGCTCTCATGATTGCCAGCATCTCTTGTTCGTGCACTGGGTAGTTGCGCTCCGCGCTGTTCATCTGCCGGCTCTCGAACGCAACAGGCTGAGCCGCTTCCCAAGTCTCGCCAAAGGATAGAATGGCACCCGTCCTCCTCTTGCTTGCGTCGCATGTCATGAAGATTTTGTTACTACCGGGGTTCTCATGATCAATTGTTGTCAAACAATCTCTCCCAATGACAAGTCGTTTTATGTTATCGAACACTGCTTGGTGGTTAGCTGTCCATGTCGGGAAGTTGCTGTTATGTTCCTTTCGAGTGAGTGGTGTGAGTATGGTGGTGTACTCGGCTAATGTGGGGAGGAATGATGCAATGTAACGGACTAGACCGAGAAACTGTCAAACATGCTTCGCAGATTTGGGTGCTGGCCAGTTGAGAATATGGAGTACTTTGGATTGGTCTGCCTTGATGCCCCGTGCTGAGATGTGATGCCCCAGAAAGTCTAGTTCTGTCATGAAAAGCATGGATTTCTTTAGTGAACAATATAGTTCGGCTTTGCGAAGGGCCTCGAGTACTAGAGTCATGTTTGTCTTGTGTTCCTCAAGAGTATTGGACCAGATGATCACGTCGTCAAGATATACATGGCACATTTTCCCAATCAGATCTTTAAGAGTCAGTGTAACACGCCTCTGATGTGTTGCGGGAGAATTGTGCATGCCCATCGGCATCATGACCCACTCCCATAGACCGAATGGAGTAAGCATTGCAGTGTACTTTATGTCGTCTGGGTGCACAAGCGTCTGGAAAAATGAATTCGTCATATCTATCTTCCCCCAGATTTTGCCTTTAGTGCAGTCTGCCAGAATATCATCGATTCACGGGAGGGGGTAGTTATCGGGAACAGTCAATCAGTTCAAGTGACGATAGTCATTCACCCAACATGGGAGAACCGTCGGATCTGCTTTCGGTATTATGAAGGAGGGTGACACATATGGGGATGAAGATGGGCGGATCCTGCCTGCTGCCACATGCTGATCAATTAGTGTTTTCCACCCGGTTCGATATTTCCGTGGACAGCCATAAGCACGCGATACAGATACGGGAGCTCCAGGGAGTAGGTGGATACAGTGGTAAACGTCTTTTGGCAGGTCTTTGACATGCAGTATGTCGGATGGGAATCGGTCGACAAACATGGTTTTCATTTGCTGGTCTAGTTTACGCAATGTTGCTTCTCCTGCCAATTGTGCAATCCGAGTTTTGATGGTTGCCATGATGTCAGGTGGCCCAGTTGTAAATTGTGTCATATCAAAGCGGTGGACATTTTCATCAAAGAGGGCCATCAATTCCATGTGAACGAGAATTCTGGTTTTCCTGGCGCTTTGTTGGCCTTCCTTAATTTGGTGGGCTTCAAGCTTACGACGTTGAGATGGTGTTTTTGTAATAGTCGGTTGATGTAGTTTTGGGTTGGGGGGGTTGAGTAAATCGTAGCCAGATTCTTTCGCAACAGCAGTCCAAAGTTCAGCATCTACAACAATTTTATTTTTCATGAGAAAGTCAAGGCCCAGTATTAAGTCATTGTGGAGTTCAGGGCAGATAATAGCGTTGATAACACGGGAGTGCCAGAGGCCATCTGGTGATTGGATTGATAATCTACAATATTGAGTCAAAACAAGAGGAGTCGATGTGTTGTTGGACTTTGTGAATGCACCAGAAACTGAGAGAGGCTTGAAGAGGGGTTTTGCAGTGAGGCACAGAATTTCAGCGAGATGGCTAGAAATCAAGACTGGAGACGAGCCATGATCAATTAGTGCTTCAACAGGGGTAGGGGCACAAGTGGCAGGGGCGTCAATACAACACGTCCAATGAAGATGTTGTGGGAGAGTAAAAGGCAAAGTTACATACTCGTCAACTTCGTTCATGTCCACAAAATCATCTGAATCTCTGTTGCTCTCGCTGTCCTCGAACACAGCGTCAGCTTCGAAGATAGCGGCGACCGTGGTGCTTGTTGTCTGCGATGCCGCCTGTATCTTGTCATATGCGGCCTTTGCTTTGGCAGCAAACATGGCTGTCACCTTCTTGCAGTCCTCGAGGGTTGGGCGGGGGTTGGTGCAGTTGCATCCAAGGTGTCCCGCATAGAAGACTCGGCATTTGTAGCATCCCATATGTTGCCTTAGCAGCGTCTTCTTGTCATCAGTCAGGGGTTTAAGAGGGGTGGTGTATGTGATGGCTGGGGTACTGGTGGAGCTTTCGATGTTGGGCGCCGATGAGTCACGCAAAACGTTACTCGCTTTTGCTGCACGGGATACCCATCCTGTGCAGCTTGCCTGCAAATCTTGTTCCAAAAGCTGTAAATGTTCCATCCATTCTTCGAAATCAGTGATAGCGTCCAGGGTGCCCTTTGTTGTGCCGGGAGCTGTCCCATTATTGGCCTTGTAGAGGTGTTTAATGCCGTCTGAGAGTCAGGGAATGAGATGCAGTCTGAAATGATCGTCGGGGATGTGGTAAGCCGATTTAGCAGCGCCCAGTTCATCGTTAGCGTTCTGGACAGAGTTGACCCAGGTCAGGAAATCTGTGGACCCTTGAGGTACGATCTGGTCCTGCACAAGTTCATCTTCCCAAGAACGTGGGAGGAACTTTTTCTTGAGGGCGACGAGGAATTCCGGGAACAAGAGAGCAATGCAGCGAGCCTCCTCAGCATTGATCCATGATTGTACTGCCGTGGATTTGAAGTTGTAGATAATTTTTTTTACACGATCATTGGCAGGAACATCTTTTACGGAGAAGTAGCGGCGGCACACGGTATCGAACTGACGAAGTACTTTGATAGTCAGGCGACCCGTGGACAGAAGTGGTGCCAAAGAGGGTGAGGTCTGCTTTACTTCAGCAGATGCATACAGGGGGGCAATACTTGGAGTCATTCTGGTGTTTGTACAGGGTGTATCTGTTTCCGAGTCGGAAGAGGGAATGCATTGGTGCAATGTATGTGTTGCAGGGGTTACAGTGCTAGGGTGGATGACTGGAGCCAGTGTTGAAGCAGGGGAGGGCGACAAGGATGAGAGTGGTGACAGCGGGGTAGCAATTAGTACATGCGCTCTGCTCCTGGTGGTGAGTGGCACAGTACTGGATGGGCATCGAGACAGCTTGGGTTACGACAGGGTAGGGGTATGAAGACGTTGGCGGTACAATTTCTTGCAGCGGGGTTATATATGTATGGGTGTGGATGTGCCACACTGGGGTTGGGGAAAATGATAACGGTGGATCTGGTGTATTGTGGTATCATGCTGGGGTTGTGGTGTGCGATAATGACTTGGATGATGACACGGATGATAGCGCAGGCGATACGATTATAGCTGGGGATTGGGGCAGAAGATAACACTGCCGGTCTTCTGGATGTTCTGATGCGGATGTACCTTCTCGCCCAGAAAGGGTAGATGGCCAACCCACTATGGGAAGGTGGCTGTCATTTTTAGTTCAATAGGTCTTGCACCTTTGGCAAGGGTTCTTCAGAGAGAGAGGCAGGCGGGGTTCTTCAGAGAGAGATGGGGTGTTTTTATTCCCAGAGATTAGAGTGGGGTGGTTTCAGAGAAAGTTTCGCCGAGTTCGAATTTAAAAAAAAGTGTAACGAAAGCACTCTAGTGCCTTGGTCACTTAGAGGAATAGGGACAAGTAAATTGGAACTTGGTATGAATTAAATGGAGAATGAGAACTAACTAAGACATTGTTTCACAAGGTCAATATGTGAGCACGTGATCATGTATATTAGTAATGTCCCAGAAGGGAAAAGGTAACGCGGATAGGAAACTGGTGAGGTAGTAAGATAATTGAGGGAATTATCTTACATATATAAGGAGAACCTGTACCATAGTAGTATTCTTACCTCTCCTAACCCTAGCTGTAAGTCTAACTAAACCCCAGGTAGGTTGTAAGGAATGTGTAGTCTCTTCCCTGTGCAGTGTATGTAGTCTGCTCCAACAGGTTATGGGCCCTGCTGGGCATGTCGCGAACGTGCCTTAACTGGCTGCGAACAATGTTGACGTCGTCTCCAAATTGTAACCTTGTGCTCCCTGCGAGCTGCATTAAAACCTAGCATGACTAGGGTTCTTTACACTCTGAAGGAGTGCTTTTACCTGACATCATTAAATGTGTTTTGTGAAAGCCTATCCCTTAATTTGGATAGGAAACACTGGGGAAGGATGTAAGGAGAGAAAAGAACAAATGAACTCACTTCTAACCATGCGATATAACAGGACAATGACATGTATTTAGGAGTGAGGGACAATACAAAAGCTGAGTATGAGGGAAGCGAGTAGTAGAAAAGGAAGAATGGGGAATTTTCTGTATCTAGTAGTATATATGGTTCGAAGTATATGTGTGTACAAACATATGTCAACAAGATGATGTAAACCAGGCTTACACCCTCCCACTCTTAGAAAAATGTCTCTGGTAAGCATAGTAAGAAATTAAACCCAACATCAACCAGCAACAACAGGTGCATTAAAAAACCCAGTGGGAAAAAGCTACCATGTTTCCTCTGCCTTATCAGCCTTCCAGTGGTCCAGCACTTTGCAGTTCTTGAGTTCCCATTGAGGAATCCATAGGTCATTGCCTTCGGTGTATCCTGACCATCTTACTAGGTATTGATATCCATGGCCCCTTCTTCTTTTGTCGATGATCTTCTCGATGTGGTATTCTTCCAGGCTGTTTTTGGTCAACACAGGGCCAGGGCATTCAAGCTCACAGGAAGGGAAAAGCTCTGCATCATTTTCATTGTGCCACTTCAGCAGGGAGGCATGATAAGTAGGGAACATGTTCGGCAAGTTCGGCAGGTGGAGGGTGTACGAAGACATCTCGGGAAATGTCTTTACTATGGAGAAGGGTCCATCATAATGTGGAAAATTTTTTGCCACTCTGCCCTTGTCTCCAGCTTTAAATTCCTGATGGCGGTGAAGCATTGCTAGCATCACTTTCTCACCCACAAGGTATATGTCCTTGTGACCTCATGTTTTGTTTGCAAAAAATGTCTGCATGACCTTAGCGCCGAGCAAGGCATCTTTTGCTTCTGCAACATTGGTTTCTATCTGAGTGATTATATTTTGTGCAGCAGTTTCCTCTGGGGTATCATCAGAAGATGTACCCAGAATCAGAGGGGAAATGACACGTGGGCTTCGGCCCATGCAGATTTGAAATCCTGAGAATCCCATAGAACCATTCACCGAGTTCATCATGTGGAAGTGGATGATGGGCAATGCTCGTACCCATCCCTTTTGGTTGTGTTCAACATGAAATGGCACACACTGGTTAAGTGTTTTGTTTGTGCATTCACTTGTACCATCAGTCTGAGGGTGGTACGCCATGGACATCTTAAGATGCACTGGTCAGTGCATGTAGGTGTTAGGAAAGCACCCCATTACCTAATAAAATTTCATTTTATTTATTATGTCGAATTATGCTACATGACGCCAAATGACGCTACACTTTGATAGCATGAGAATTTTATTTTGCATGCATCAAAATGTATGTGCATGTACGAGTGCGTTGGTAACAACAATGTACAATATGTGTAACATAGTATATAAACCCTAAATATATGCCTAGGGGACCCCAGTTGTGTTCTCTTAGGTATTCCACCTACGCTTTCAGTGTGAAAGGCCTTTGTCAACAAACTCACCTATAAATAACCCCTTGCATCATTCCCCCATCATGAGCGTGGATCCTGCCCCCTTCTTGTAGAGAGAATCTGCACGGTCTTAGCTAGCAGATAGTGGGTGTTGCCCTAACAGAAGAACACAACTACCCATATCAGTGTGCCTTCTCTTACTTGCACATACATCATTGTTTCACCATGCCACATCCGATTACTCATCCTTTTGGCACGAGCCAGAAGTACTTGTATATACGTAATCTACCTTTTCTTTCATAAGTTGATGCCAGGCCTTGCCTTACATTGCAACCGCCAGTGATCGAGAGGCAGTGCTCGTCATTAGGACAGCTGCAACCAGACAACCGATCGGATCTGGTTTAGTTACGATTTACATCACTCTATTCGGATGACTATTTTAGTTACAAGCCGAATTCAGTGATATCCCCGAGATCAGGCACTGTTGGAAGGGTTGTTGATCCGAAGTGTCAAATTAGGTGCCTGATGAACGATGAACGATCGATGAACCTTATCACGTGACCCATAAACGTTTGGAGAGGTCTCGAAGAAAAAATTTTGAATTTGTCGAAGAAGTGATTCATCACAGATTCTACAATTATGTCCGAACCTTCAACTTCTAATCCCGGTCCTAATCCTGTTCCCATACCAACACTAGAGGCAAAAATTGATGCACTCACAGCACAAATGTCGCAATTAGTGTCAGTATTGGCAGCATCACAGCCCAGACAAGCGGAAGTACAGCCAGAGACGATAGGAGAAAGAGATGATGAGATGGAGGAGATGGTGGAGTGGATATCGCAGGAGGATGAGACGGTGGAGAAATCTGGAAATGGAAAAGTGCACTTACCTAAGTACATGCCCCTGCAAATCTTTGACAGTACCATGGAGAATACAAAATCCTTCATCAGCTCTATAGTATTGTACATCCATGGGAGGAAGCCAGAGTTTCATACAGCCGAGTCTAGGATTATGTTTGCTCTCTCATACATTCAGGGGGGGAAAGCACAGTTCTGGAGAAACGAGCCTATTAATCAAATTGCCGCAGGAAATAAACCTTTTGCAACCTTCAAGGAATTTCTGGAGAGATTGGAGGCACAGTTTGGAGACCCTAATCCAAAGGTGACAGCCAATGCTAAATTAAAGACCATGCGCCAAGGTTCCCTAACAGTGGATGAATTTATTTTGCAGTTCAAAGCAAAGCTTTGCAAATGGACATGGGAGAAGCCGTGTTGGTAGAGTTTTTGAAAGCAGGATTAAATCCCTCCTTATTCAAGTCTATCTACCGACTACCTTCTATGCCAGAGAAATTGGACGAGTGGTATAATTGGGCAATGCACCTTGACTGGCAATATCAGCAGGAACAGGTGGAGTCAAAGTTGATGTATGGAAGTAGTAAATTTGGAAAGTCATCTGGAGGAAAGTCCGAGAAAGGAAAGGCGCCTCAGGTGCAAGCTCCAAGGGCACAGCCACCGGCCATGGCAGTGACACCTATAGTTATGGAGTCAGCAGCACCAGCAGAGGCAATGGAGGTTGATCAAGCAGGGAGACGAGCCCCACTTAAATGTTTTAACTGTGGGCAGTTAGGACACATTTCTAGGAATTGTAGGCAGAAAAGAAAGATAAGGGAAGCTACAATTGAGGAAGTAAAGCCGGAGGAAGGCAAGCAGAAGAATTTTGTGGAAGAGTCCCAGTGAAGGTTTCCCCATTGGTGACCCAGAATCGTTACAATGTATTAGTATCCGAGGAAACCCAGAGCAAATCAGAAAAGGAAATCGAGGAGGAGTATAACCGTTCTGAATCACATGATGAAAAGGAGTACAACTGTTGTCAATCACGTGACAATTTTCACGTGTCATTTCCAAAAACCCCTAAATTCTTTATTTGCTCTGCGCGAATAGAACCTGAAATCACCTTGACTGTGGGATTGAAGACAGTGGACACGCATGCAGCTATTGATGTGGAAGTGTTGCTTGATAGTGGTGCTACAGGATTATTTATTAATCAATCCTTAATTACCGGAAACGGTATTAACACACGCAAGCTGGCGCAACCTATAATGGTGTACAATATTGACGGAACAGTCAATCGTGGAGGAACTATCAAGGAGGAGGTGACTATGATCCTAAAGTATCAGGAGCATCAGGAGCGAGCCGTATTCAAAGTGTGCGATCTTGGGAAAACCAATCTAATAATAGGATGTCCATGGTTATGGAAGCATAATCCCGAAATTGATTGGAAAACTGGGAAAGTACAAATGACTCATTGTCCTAAGGAATGTAATGTGTATGGGAGGAAGATGAAGAAGGAAAAAAGGAAAAAGAAAGAGAAAGAACGTCCAAGAAAGTATTCTGTTATGATGGAGGAAGTGGAGGATGAGGAAATGCCAAATGGGGAAGTTCCAATCATGATTGAGAAAGAAGAGCAGAAGCAAACCTTTAGAACAATTTGTGGAGGACAGTCATGGGACAAGAATATCGTGAAGGTGGAGAAGCCAGTGGAGGAATGGGTGCCAAAAGTGTATCATGAACATCTGTCAGTGTTCCAGAAGAAGGAGTCTGAGCGAATGCCGGTGTGGAAGCCATGGGATCATGTGATTGAGATGAAGCCAGGGTTTGTGCTGAAGAAGTCGAAGGTATATCCATTATCTCCAATGGAACAAGAAGAAGTGGATGCATTCCT
Source organism: Tricholoma matsutake (assembly GCA_026075535.2). Classification (NCBI taxonomy): domain Eukaryota; kingdom Fungi; phylum Basidiomycota; class Agaricomycetes; order Agaricales; family Tricholomataceae; genus Tricholoma; species Tricholoma matsutake. Next base: position 7,842,336 of record AP026541.1, on the reverse strand, counting down.
GAAGGAGCAATTGCGCAAAGGATACATATGACCTTCAAAATCACCACAGACATCACCAATATTCTTCGTGCCAAAGAAAGACCAAAGGAAGAGGATGTGTACAGATTATAGGTATTTGAATGAGTGGACAGTGAAGAATGCGTACCCCCTGCCATTGATCTCAGAAATAATTGACAAGGTGGGAAAAGCCAAGGTCTTTACAAAATTGGATTTATGATGGGAATACAACAATGTACGAATAAAGAAAGGAGATGAGTGGAAGGCAGCATTTGCCACGCGTCGAGGATCCTTTGAGCCGCTTGTCATGTTTTTTGGGATGACTAATAGTCCCCTGACCTTTCAAAATATGATGAACAACATTTTCAAGGACGCAATAGACAAAGGCATGGTAATAATATTTATTGATGACATTCTGATATTCACAGAGGATGAAGAGAATCATGAGGCGATAGTGCAGGAGGTGCTACGGAGGTTGGCAGAGAATGATCTATTTTTGAAACCAGAGAAGTGTGTGTTTGGGGCAAGCGAGATTGAGTTCCTAGGATTATTGATCGGCCCTGATGGGATCAAAATGGATCCGATCAAGGTACAGGCGATCACAGATTGGCCTGCGCCCACCCATGTCAAGGAGGTTCAAGCCTTCTTGGGACTCGCAAATTATTATCGTCGCTTTGTGCACAATTTTTCTAAAATTGCTGCACCCTTACATAACCTTATGCGAAAGGGAGTAGTATGGAGGTGGGGAGAGCAGCAGCAGACAGCGTTTGAGGAGTTGAAGAGGAAGTTTGTGGAGGGACCAATATTAGCCCCAGTAGATTTCACACGCCCTTTGCGAGTGGAATCCAATGCATCCAATTTTGCTACTGGAGCGGTATTATCAATGCTGTGCAAAGATGACAAATGGCATCCTTGTGCATACTTGTCAAAAGGGTTGAATGATGTGGAGAGGAATTATGATGTGCATGACAAAGAGATGTTGGGGATAATACGAGCATTGGAGGCATGGAGGCATTATTTGGAGGGATGTACGCATCAGATTGAGATCTGGACGGATCATCAAAATCTGCAATACTTCATGTCTGCTAAAAAGCTTAATCGCCGGCAAGCGCGTTGGGCACTATTCCTATTGCGTTTCAACTTTCACTTGGTCCACAAAGCAGGAAGCTTAATGAGGAAAGCAGATGCATTATCCAGACGTATTGATCATAAAAGGGGGGTGGAGGAGGACAATAAAAATGTTACCTTACTCAAACCCGAATACTTTCGCATTTGCGCTATGTGTCAAGGGCATCTATTAATAGATAGCTCGGAAGTGGAAATGTTGTCTAAAATTAGACAATGTTCGGAAATGGACAATGAAGTAGTGGAAGCCGTGAAAGCTCTGAAGGGAGAGAAGAAAGGTAATATCAAAGGAGATGAATGGGCTGAGGAACAAGGGTTGGTGTTGTTTCGAGGAAAAGTGTATGTACCAAAGGATCAGGATTTGCGAAGGGAGATCGTCCGGTTACATCACAATACGCCAATTGCCGGACACCCAGGAAGATGGAAGACATTGGAATTAGTAATGAGAAATTATTGGTGGCCCGGAATTTCAAAGTATGTGTTGGGGTATGTGGATGGATGTGATACGTGCATGAGGGGGAAGAAATTTCCAGAGAAACCTGCAGGAAAATTAATGCCGAACCCTATACCTAAAGTGCCGTGGTGAGATATATCTGTGGATTTTATTACCGGATTACCCAAGGCTCAAGGGTACGATGCAATATTCGTAGTATGCGACCGCTTTACAAAGGAGGTCCATATTATTCCTACTACTACAGAAACCTCATCATTGGGCTTGGCGTGCCTCTATCTAAATCAGGTATGGTGGTTACATGGGTTACCCGATACCGTTATCTCCGATCGCAGACCACAATTTGCTTCCGCGTTTATGTGAGAACTAAACAACATATTGGGAATTCAAACTAAATTATCTACGGCATATCACCCACAGACTGATGGGCAGACAGAGAGAATGAATCAGGAGTTGGAGCAGTACCTACATATGTTTGTCAACTACCGACAAACCGACTGGCCTGAATGGTTGGCAATTGCCGAATTTTCCCACAATAACAAATTCCATTCGGCTACTTGTATGTCACCCTTTTTCGCGAATTATGGATATCATCCTCACATGGGAGTAGAACCCAGAAAGGAAGTCAAAGTACAGTCGGTAGAAGACTTTGTATCTAAGATGCAAAAGGTACAAGAGGAAGCAGAGGTGGCATTGAAGAAAGCACGTGATGACATGATGCGACATGCAGATCGTACTCGAGCATGCACTCCAGAGTACAAAGTTGGTGACTTGGTATGGCTAAGTACCAAGGACCTGAATATTCCACAACCTTTGAGGAAACTTACGGAAAAACAAGTTGGCCCATATGCGATCTCTAAAGTAATCTTGCCTAATGCGGTAGTGCTAAAATTACCCCGATCATTCAAGATTGATCCCGAGATTAATGTATCCCGCCTATGCCCTTACCGCCTGCCCACTATTCCTGGCCAACAAACTACTCTGCAACCTCCGATAATAGTAGAAGGTGCTCCAGAATACATAGTTGAAGAAATTCTAGACTCATGTCTTCGACAGAACAAATTGGAATTCTTAATAAAGTGGAAAAACTATACCAACGAAAATAATTCGTGGGAACCTGAAGAGAATTGTAAGCGAGCACGTAATGCAATTGCCCAATTCTTTAAATGTAATCCGAATGCTCTGCATCACATTGCGAGAATGGTGTATGAGGGGATGAAATTCTGGCCTTACCAAAATTTCACAGAGGGGACAAACATAATATTTTCTCACCTGGAAGTTGAGGCATAAAAGGGGGGTAATGTTAGGAAACCACCCCATTACCTAATAAAATTTCATTTTATTGTTGAATTATGCTACATGATGCCAAATGACGCTACACTTTGATAGCATGAGAATTTTATTTCGCACGCATCAAAATGTATGCACATATATGAGTGCGTCGGTAACAACAATGTACAATATGTGTAACATAGTATATAAACCCTAAATATATGCCTAGGGGACCCCAGTTGTGTTCTCTTAGGTATTCCACCTACGCTTTCGGTGTGAAAGGCCTTTGTCAACAAACTCACCTATAAATAACCCCTTGCATCAAAACCATCAATTCCCCCATCCCCCATCATGAGCGTGGATCCCGCCCCCTTCTTGTAGAGAGAATCCGCACGGTCTTAGCTAGCAGATAGTGGGTGTCGCCCTAACAGTAGGGCCTTCCAGAATTTCAACATGAATAATTTATCACAGTCTGAAATCAGCTCTAATGGCAAGCCATTTTCACAGTACCATTCGTTGAAGAAAATCAGAGCAAGTTTTGGTGCTGTGATGTCTGTCTGTGTCAGTATCAGTCTGATGTCAGAACCCAGTCTGTCCATTATTGTGAGAATGCAATCATAATTTTCATCTTCAGGGAGTGGTCCCACAAAGTCCAGGCATACTGAGTCACCTTGCTTTTCAGGAATTGGCAATGGATGTAGTGGTCCTTTTGCCTTTGATGTGCTGCTCTTGTTTCTTTGGCAGTCTGAACATGCAGGGACATATGCATTCTCAAGATCCTTCCACATATTGGGCCAATAATAGCAGTGTCTGATACTGGCATATGATTTGTCTGCACCAAAGTGTCCCAGTGAGTTGTGTGCAAGCTGGAAAAGATCTTCATGCAGCATTCCAAATCTAGGTATCACTAGGTGGTCTCCCAAGTACCAAAGTTTATTAACCATGTGGATATCAGGCATGCCACTGGCTACATTTGCCAGTTTTTTACAGAATTCATCATGTTTATATCCATTGCAAACATCATTGAGGAAGGATTCGTCTGCGCTGATGGTCAGCACCACATTGCAAGAGGTCAGCTCACTCAGCCAGCAGTCCCATTGCAAGGGTGAGTCAGCTACATCAACATCCTCTGAGCATTCATCAGGGGTATCTGCAGGGAGGCTGGAAAGTGTGTCAGCGACAGTGTTGTCTTCACCGTGGATGTAGTAAATGTTCATGTCAAACTGCGATAGATGTTCTATCCATTGGGCTTGTTGCCATGACAGATCTTTTTGGGTATTGAAGTTCTCAAGAGTGCGATGGTCTGTATACATGATAAACTGTGATCCCAGGAGGTCAGATCACCATTTCTTAAGCACTCGCACAATCACCAGCATCTCTTTCTCATGTACAGGATAATTTTTCTGTGCATCCTTTAGCTGCATAGGATCAAATGCAACTAGTCATGCAGTTTCCCAAGTTGGGCCCCAGCTCAGAATGGCACCTGTTCTCCAGTCGCTTGCATTGCATGTCACGAAAATTTTATTCTTTCCAGGCATTGTGTGGTCGATAATGGTCAAGCATTCTCTGCTCACGACCAATGCTTTAATAGCTTCAAAGGCAGCTTGATGCATCTCTGACCAAGTTGGAAATTTTTTTCACACTCTTTCATGGTCAATGGAGTGAGGATAGCAGTGTGATCTGCCAGGTGAGGCAGAAATGCCACTATGTAATGCATGAGTCCCAAGAAACTGCAGATGTCAGTTGCTGACTTCAGTGTCGGCCAGTTCAGAATCTTATCCACCTTTGAAGAGCAGGCTTCAATGCCCTGCTGGGAGATGTGGTGCCCCAGGAAGATCAATTCCATCAGATAAAAATTAGACTTCTTCTGGTTGCAGTACAAATGAGCCTCTTGCAGTGCTGTCATGATTTTTCTAATGTGTTCGGTGTGCTCCTCCAGAGAGTTTGACCAGATAATGATATCATCTAAGTAGATATGCATGAATATTCCTAGGAAGTGCTGTAACGCAGCTGTTACCTGTCGTTGGTGTACAGGTGGTGCATTTCGCAGTCCTTGTGGCATTACAGTCCACTCATATAGTCTGAGTGGTGTTGTTACCGCGGTCAACAGTATGCTTTCTGGGTCCATCTTGGTGTGGAAGAAACTGTCTGTCATGTCCAGTTTACTCCAGATCTTTCCATGTCCAGCATCTGACAGGATGTTGTCTACGCATGGCAGAGGGTGTGAGTCTGTTACTGTGTTGCTATTGAGTTGACAATAGTCATTGACCCAACATGGTAGATCCATAGCATCTGCCTTTGGCACAAGGAAAGCTGGTGAAGCATGGGCAGAAGAGGAGGGACAGATTTGTCCTGCATCTAAGTGTCATTGGATCAAGACACTGCAAGCCTCACGGTACTTGCATGGGCAAGAATAATTTCTAGCTGTAATTCATTTTCCCAGCATCCTTCAAGCTGATTTTACACAGCATGGAGCTCGGCATTTCATCAACATGGGGAATGGGTTTGAAAACATCAGTGTATTTTTCCTTGATTCCCACACTGAGTTTTTGGAGCTGTTCACTAGCTGCTAGTTGCTCAACACGTATACAAATTGCGGCCACGACATCTACATTGTTGATGTGCTCACATTGTACATCAATCAAAGGTCATTGGTCTTTGCACAAAACCTCTAGTTCTTTTATTACCAACACGTGCTTAGCTTTTACATTGGCAAGCATATCACAAACACGCAACTTGGCTTTTGGAACTACATGTGGTACAGGATGTAGTAGGTCAAAACCACAGTTGTAATCTATTGCTGTATTGTTCTGGACATCAACAACAATATGATTATGTGATAGGAAAGGTAGTCCGAGGATTATAGGATGGCAAAGTTTAGGTGCAACAAGAGCATGAACAGTGCAAGCAGAATACAAATTTCTTCAATCATGCAACTTGAGTTTGACCCAGTGGGTCAGCAAGACATCAGACAAGCCAGAAGATTTATCAAAGAACACTCCTGAGACAGGGAAAGGGTGAGGTAATAAATGAGTAGTCATGCACAAACAGGAGACAAGTTCTTCTTCAATCAAAACTGCAGGAGAACCATGGTAAATTAATGCAGAAACTTTGACATGAGACAAGGTGGAAGCATCTAGTGTATCCACTGCGCACTCCCACATGAGGTGGGGTTTGAAGAAAGGAATGCGTGTGCTTACCGAGTCATTGGAGTCATGCAAGAGGTCACTGTCCCCCCCCACCAAGAATGGAACTCTTGTTCAGTGGGTAAACAGCAGCGATAGGATATGAGGACATGCCTAAAACACTCATGATGGGCAGAGCAGGCGGAATGGTGTTGGGTTGAGGTGGTGCAGTGTTGTAAACATTGTTCAATGAGGACACTGTGCCCACACTTGTGCCCTGTTCATCTCGAGGAATAGGCAATGCAGGCAGCTTGATCCATTTACGTGCCTCATTTACAGCTGTCATTGATCATTCAATGTATCCATCTCCGGATGGGAGATTGCAAGCATGTCCATCCAGCATGTAGAACCCACAGCACTTCTTGCACCCATTGTAGGCCTCAAGGTATTTTTGCTCGCATAATTTGGGTGGACGTGCAGTGGATGACAATGTAGCATTATGAGAAGTATTTGCTGCCTGGGTGCGAGAGAATGGTGCTTGTCTAGTGTTATCAGCAAGTCCTACAGTAGAGCTCGATTGTTTCAGGCTCCTTGCAGCTTCTTTGGCATCTCGTTTGCAAGTGGTTCTATCTTCAACGAGCTTCTGGTCCAGCTTGGTCAACGTATCGACGAAGCTCTGCAGCTTGTTTTCTGCCTTCAAAGCATCCATGGCTGCTTTTGTGACAATGGCTGCAGCTGCAGCTTCAGGGTCGACACCTGCATTAATGTCCTCATCAGTCTCATCATCAGAGGACTCATGATTGTCCTTCCATCAGTCAAAGGCAGCAGCAAGCTCAGGCAATATGTTAGATTTGATCTGCGTATGAAGTTGGGTAGGGGAAAGATGGAATTGAGAGTTTTTGAGCAGAAGGTTGTCTCGGTGCATCGAGTCTATGAACTCAGAGAAGGGCATGTTGTTTTGTTTCGTAGATCGTACCTTCTGGGCAAGTTCCTGTTGCCAGCATTTAGGCAACCAACATGAACAAACTTTGATCATGAAGTCCACAAAAGAAAGTACCAACAGGAGTTCTTGTTGCAATTGGTACCAGTCTGAGAACAGTGGGTCTTTGAAGGAGTATATGATGTGGTCGACGAAGCCTTTCGCTTTGAGTCCATCCTTGTTGTGAAGGTATCCACATGCGTGGTGCTCAAACCGATGCAGCAATTCAGGAGTCATGGTTCCTGGAGAAATCATGGGGCACTTGCCATTGTTGAGGCTTAGGACAGCGTTAGATGTAGTGGAAGACATGGTTGTAGCCAAGGGGATAATATGATAATCATCTGAAGAGGAAGACAAAGCTCATCTGCATCTGGGAGGTGAAGAGTTTACAGGTACGTTAGCGTCGTTTGTCACAACATCAATGGGAGGGGTTTGAATATGTGCATCATTTGTCATGATGGAGGCGAGGCGAGGTGGTGGAGTGGAAGATCCAGCTATATGCACATTGTTTGTCACAACAGAGGCAAGGTGAGGTGGGAGAGTGGAAGATGCAGGCATATGCACATCATTTGTTATGATGGAGGCAGGCAACAAAGATGAACTAGTAGTGACTGTGGTGTTTCGATTGTTTGAGCTGTCTGTGATCTTGAGCAAGCCCAAAGAAGAACATGCGGTGTCCACTGGCAAGGTGTTCCTCACCCTACTATGGGTAGTAAGGGGGAGAGGGACGGATGGTTGTTGAGACAGTGTTTGACTGTTGTTATCATGGAGTTATCAGCAATATAAATATGCATCGTTGTCCTGTTAAAAAAAAGTGAAAGCCTATCCCTTAATTGGGATAGGAAACACTGGGGAAGGATGTAAGGAGAGAAAAGAACAAATGAACTCACTTCTAACTATGCGATATAACAGGACAACGACGTGTATTTAGGAGTGAGGGACAATACAAAAGCTGAGTATGGGGGAAGCAAGTAGTAGAAAAGGAAGAATGGGGAATTTTCCATATCTAGTAGTATATATGGTTTGAAGTATATGTGTATACAAACAGATGTCAATAAGATAATGTAAGCCAGGCTTACATTTTGATGAGTAAGAAGCTGATTGAGCGCTTTCCCAGCTGCCATCAAAAATCATGTCTTCAACTCTTGAAAAACTCGTTCAAATGTTTGATGGTTCAAATTACATTCAATGGGCTGACTCAATGAAGGTGTGGCTCAGGTCTCAGGGCCTCTGGCAGATAACTAGTGGGGCGGAACACAAACCACCTCTGGTGCCTCCCTTGATGGTGATGAACACTACTGCGGTAGCGGAAGCTACTGCCAAGCTCCAGACCTGGAGCAACAAAAATGACCAGGCCATTGGTAGCCTAGTGCTCCACCTGGCCCCCTCCATTCGGCAGTGTGCCAACACCAAGGACACTGCTGAGGAGGTGTGGGACCTTATTCACACTGACTATGGTGTCGATGGCCCCTCCCAAGTCTTTGCGGACTTTAGGTCTGCAATAGTGATTAAAATCCTGGCTGCAAATCCTGCAGCAGATATCGCTAAGATGGCTGACAAGTTCGAGCACCTCATGGCTGCCAATGTTGCCATCCCCCAACTAGTACAGGTGATGATCCTACTTGCTGCAATGCTGCGTGAGTACAATTCATTATCCACCACAGTCCTTAACATGACCACTACTAGTGCCTTGACATTCAAACTCCATTGTCGCTGAAGCCTCTAGGTGCACAGCAGTTGGAAAGCCCACTGGCCTACCTCGCCAATAAGCTTTCTGCTGTCAAGCACAAGGGCAATAACCCCAAGTGGCAGCCCAAAGAAGGGCAAGACAACAATGGAGAGTCGTCCTGAAAGTGTGGACAACACGAGAACAGAAAGACTAAGGAGGATAAGCCCAAAGAGAAGCATACCCACCTCACCTCCAGTGCCTTTACCACCATAAATGGTAATGGCACCATCATACGGCTGATGCCGCTCATTCAGCGCATTGAACAGCATGACCACACTCCCACAAGGGACCCTTGCCACTGACCGCCTGCACATGCATATATGGGTGCGGCCTCTACCTCTCATTTGGTTTACACCAAATATCAGCAAGCTCGAGACTATAAGGGCAACCTAAGCCTCTAGCAAAGGGAAATCTGAAGTTAAAATTATACTACATAATACAGGGACTGGGGACACACCTAGCAAAGGGAAATCCGAAGAGAAAACTCTAAGGATCCCCTTGCTGATGCCCAGTATATGTGAAGACGACAAAAATCAAATATAACCTAAAAATAGAAAAAGGCAGAGATAGGCAGATCAAGGCCGCTGAATGACATCATACCAAGGGGTAGGTGTCAGAAGGGGTACTCCGCCTCTAAATATAAAAGTGTCAACATGTACAAACATGATAGAAAGGGAAAATTAGTAATAAAATCCGGAAAAATCATAGAAAATGAAGAATAGAAGGAAATGAGGTGAGGAAAAATATAGGACAAACATAAAAAATAGGAAAAACACACAGGGCACCCCCCTAGTCCCCTTACATCACCCCCTCTCTAAGATGCATCGCCCCGATGCATTCGAAATCGCATGTGACCAAAGTCCGTGACTTGAATGCGACGCGGTGAAGTAGTGTGCCGTCGGTGGAATTCCTTGATTAACTGAGGGGCATTCATGTCAGACTCTTCGACCCATGAGTTCTCCTCATACCCATAACCCTTCCAATGTACCAAATACTGTAGTTTTCCTCAACGCAAATGGCTGTCCAAGATTGATTCGACTTCATATTGGGGTTCTCCCTCGATCACTGTAGGTGGTGGTGGTGGGTGTGAATGGCGTCCCAGGAATGGATCTGGGGGAGCTGGAAGCAGTTTGACGACATGGAAGACGGGGTGGAGTCTGGACATGGAGGCTGGGAGGCATAGACAATAGGCCATTCCAACACACTTGACAATGGGGAAAGGTCCCAAGAAGCGATGAGCGAGTTTCTTGGATGGACATGTAGTGGAGATGTCACTGAAGTCAAGATAAACTCGATCACCAACCTTGTACTGAGGGGTCGGGGAATGGCACTGGTTGTAAAATTGCGCCATGTCATCCTTCGCCTTTGCTAAGGCTGCCCTTGCCTCCTCCAAGCTATCCTGCATGCGTTCTGTGAACTCATTCACCGTCTCAATGTGTGAGGGAGTTTGGCGAGGTTCAAATCCCATGCGTGGATGTCGTCCAGTGTCTAAGAGGAAAGGGGTCTGTTGAGTGGAAGCATGGACATGGTTGTTGTATCTGAACTCGGCCAAGGGAAGGAGATTGTCCCAATCGTCCTGGCATTCATTGACAAAGATGTGGATGTACTGCTCCAGTTCCTGGTTGACTCGCTCAGTCTGGCCGTCAGTTTGTGGGTGATAAGCGGTTGAAGCGAGGAGTTTGATCCCCAGGAGTCGGTACAGCTCACGAGTGAACTCTGCCATGAACTGAGGGCCACAATCCGAGAGGAAAGTCTATGTAATTTCCACACGTGGTGGAGGTAGAGTCAGGCGGCACCTAGGGCACTGACAGTGGTGTGAGTGGGAATGAAGTGAGCATGTTTTCCCACTGAGTCAACTGTGCACATCACTGCATCAAACCCATTTGACTCTGGTAACTCCACCACAAAGTCAATGCTGACAACATCCCAATGACTCTCTGGAACAGGAAGGGGGTGTAGCTCGCCAATAGGCTTGCGACAAGGAACCTTGGTGCGTAAGCAAAGGTCACAAGTGCAACAATACTGACCAATGAGCCGTGACATTTGTGGCCACCAATAGTTCTGTGAGGTGAGCTCCAAGGTCTTCCAGCATCCAGGATGGCCAGCAATCTGTGAGTCATGGTGTTGGGATATGATGCGCTGGCGAAGGTCTGGGTCATTGGGAACATAGATTCGATCCCTGAAATACAACAAGTCCTCCTTTTCAGCCCACTCTGCCACACGTAAGGAAAGGGTCAATCCCTTCCTCAGTTCTTTAACAGCTCGGGCAACAACATCCTCATGTAAACCGCTATGGTTTGTGTGACGAATGTCACGTAGGATGTCCCACTCCTCGCCCTGGGGTGCGATGCCTTCCAGTGCCCGAATGGTGAACAGGTCTGGCTGCAACAACACAATGTTTTGGTTGTCATCGCTGCCATCCCCATGGTCTGGACGTCGGGAGAGGGCATCAGTCTTCCCCATGCTGCGACCCGGATGGTGGTGCAAGGAGAAGTCAAATCTGGATAGATACAGGGACCAACGAGCTTGACGACGGTTCAATTTCTTGGCCATCATAAAGTATTTGAGATTCTTGTGATCCATCCAAATTTCCACCTTGTGTTGGGCACCCTCAAGGAAATGTTGCCACTCCTCAAGCGCATGCATTATTGCCAACATCTCCTTGTCATGGATCTCATAGTTTTGCTCTACAGCACTGAGGCTTTTGGAGTAGAATGCAACAGGATGCCACTTCTGGTCCTTTGGAGACTGCTGAGACAACACGGCGCCCGTTGCAAAGTCAGAACTGTCAGCTTCTACACGAAAAGGATGCAAATCATCAGCAAAGGTAAGGATGGGAGCGGAAGTGACCATCTCTTTAAGCCTTTTGAATGCCTCCTGTTGTGAACCAGAAGATGATGACCACTCATCTGGAATGGATGGCGATGACCCTATACCACCTCAAAATCTGCCCCTTCCTCCATCATCAGAAAATGATGATGATGTACCAAGTGAGCAAAAGGTGCATAACGATGTGACTGATGCTCCTCCTCCACCGCCTCCAGTAACCACTGAGGACTTTTGTCCAAGATGTGATGATCAACAGGAATGGCAGCAATTGCCCCATCAATCAGGCAGGCAGAGGAACATCCCAAACCATCCCAGCAATACCTATGGAGAAAAGCGACTCTCCTCTGACATAGAGGGAGAGAGACATTGCATGTGATCAATATTGGAAGAGATCTGTGGGTCAAGATTCGGATCATAACCGAACATGACCACAATCTCAACAGCAAGAACTGGTTGCTGGACCGAGTTCGGCACCCCATGAGAGTGTGCCCGATTCCAATAATCAAGAACATGATCACCCAATGGGGCAACCAGACAAAGCAGGTTATATTAAAAAGATAACCAAGGAAGGAGGAGATAAGCTTATTTGCTGGCTGTTATCAAAAGCAGTTGCACCATCAAGCAAAATAAGCCAAGTTCCAAACCAATTTTGTGATATTGCGTGCCTACCACGGCAGCAGCAACGTGAGTGGAAAGAGGCTTGTCATGAAGAATTAGAGGCTCTTTGCAAGCGACAAGTCTATGACATTGTGGATCTTCCACATGATTGAAAAAAGATCAAAAATAGATGGGTTTTTTCCATCAAATCAGATGGAAGAAAATGAGCCAGACTCATGGCCAAAGGCTTTTCACAAGTCAAAGGCGTTGACTTTGATGAGATCTTCTCACCAGTAGTCCGCTATGAGACTGTACACCTCATGTTTGCACTTGCATCTCTAGAAGGCATGTATATGACCGGTCTAGATGTAAAAACTGCATTTTTATACAGCAAACTAGATGAGGAGATCTATATGGATCAACCCGAGGGTTTCAGACTCGAGGGAAAAGAGCACAAAGTAATGCACTTACACTGAGCATTGTATGGCCTTAATGACAATGTGGTGGTGAGACAGGGTGGTTCTGGGTGCAGCACGGGGGGCTGAGGACTGAGCTGGGGTGAATGGGGTGCTGTTGTAGGCTTCCTGGACTGTTGTTGAGAAGGGTGAGGCTGGTGGGGTGGTTTCATCAAGTACACAGCATGTTTCAATGAGCACAGCTGCTTGTTATTGTGTGGTTCCATTTGCAGGGTGTAAGAGATCCCAATCTCTTACAATGAGCGCATGCGCAACCATCAGCAATTCCATCACATGCCTAACACAATCATGTGTCGAAGTAAGCACACATCACATGCATTGTTCAGTATCTACAACAACTATTTGTAATATTAGAGTACCTTTCCTTGAATCGATACCACATTCATCACAGTTTCGGTCTCTGAGTGTTGGGAGTGTATGCTCCCTTCCACTTTTTTTTTGTGTCGAAAGTGATTTGACCATGCGATACACACCCTGCCAAGGATAGAACTAGCACTACTGTGAACAGTGACCCTTTGTGACCACCTGGATCATTTCCCTTGTAATTCCATGACTTCTAACATTTTACCTGTCACACCACACAAACCTGGAACCCACACAGTTACTGGGTATCTATCGCATACTATGCATCATCAGATACCTACATCACCTAAAGAACGCACATACAGTCACTATACTTATAGTCGCATGATAACGAACATACAATGGTTAAAAACAATGCCCACTTCACTCTTACAACCATCAACCTGCCTCAAACAACGTCCATCCATGCCCCCGTTGCTACTCGCAGTAAATTGCGCGCCTTGCTGATTGTTGCTGACTCTAGCCCTCTAAGTTTGCCCCTGACAATGCCTGAGAGCAATCCAAGCCCCGATCCCTTGCCAGACACCATGCCCACTCCAACTCGTGATCCTGCCTCCGAATCTTCCTGCGACTCCAGTGATTCTGAACAGAAGCCTACCAGACATCAGATGAGCATAGACAACATACAGTACACCCCCGCAACCATCACAGGGGGTAAGGGAAGCCACACTCCGGTCTTAGCGGCAGGACAAATCACAATCCCAGTCATTCACATTTTCAAAAATGTATGTCGACGTTTCTTCCAGAACAAGAAGACGCCAGAGAATGAGCGTGTCTTAAGTATCATTTACAACTTCAAGTCTTCGGCGATACAATCCTGGATTACAACTCACCATGATTGCCTTGTAGGCCTGATGTTCATCGAATTCATCACAGAGTTCAAAAACAAATTCCTGCCGGCAAACTGGAAGGACGACCTGGTCGTGATTCAAATCACGATGCAAAGCTTGCAGGGCTTTCTCACATGGACCAAGAGTGTTAGGGAAGCAAATGCAGAGCTTGCTATAGCAGGATCGGATTATCACATTGAAGAAGACAAGTTACGTGCACATTTTGTCCCCCATCTCTCACCAGCTCTGAAGGCGTCATACGACACCAACAACACGAACAGCATGCTCAATGCCATCGCCGATCTTGAAGCGTGGATCCAGCGTGTACACCTCCTGGACTTAGAAAACCAGAGTAAGAGGGAAGAATGGCTGAAAATAGCGCAGGCTGCAGCGCACACCAACGCAAAGAACAGTGGGATGCATGGGAATGCAAGTGTGGGAGGAAACACTAGTGCAACGAGCAATGCCACGACCGGTGGAAACACCAGAGTGGTACTCACTAACACCACCAACACCCAGCAACCCCTCACACCTAAATTAACCCAAGCAGAACATGACCTGTTGAGAGCACACTGCAGATGTTTCTGGTGCAGGATTTTCTACACAGGACACTATGCGCTGGACTGCCCACTCGGCACCAATGGAAGACCTACTCCTGAAGCATGCAAAAACATCAACGTCACCTCAGTGCTAAAGGCAAAGTCTGCGTTCGAAGCAAAAGGAACCACTGTTGTAGCAGCTATTTTTGAGGAGGAGGATGAAAGCGACAACTTCAAGATGACTGGAGACAAAGCTGATGAGTACGTCCATGATCTTTCCTTGCCAAAGCACTTGTGGTGGGATTGCTGCATCGATGCCCCCCTTATGTGCGCTCCCACACCCATTCAAGCACTTATTGACCATGGTTCCCCACCAGTGCTGATTTCGTCTGAAATGGTGGATATTTTGGGACTCATTCGCCGCAAGTTGTGCAAGCCTTTTTCAGTATCGGGAGCATTCTTAGAAGGAAAGAGAACAATGGACTCTAGTTTGACAGAGTATTGTAAATTACATCTCCAATTGCCAGACTCAGTATGGAAAGCAAAAGTTATCAATGCAGTCATTTGCCCAAACCTTCAAACCGATATCATCCTGGGCCTGGATTTCCTAATGAAGAATAGGATAGTCGTCAACGCTGAACTCAGGACAGCAATTGCAAAAGGCGAAAACTATGATTTACTTAACCCGGCGCCTGTTTACCCACCTGCTAAGCAATGTTTGGCACAGGAGTGCTGCAAGGCGGAGGCCAGAGCAATTAAAATTGGTCAACAAAGTGAACACAAGAATCGATTACTACTTATACAAGAACTAGAATGCGTATTCAAAGAGAACCCAGAATGCTTCAACTTTGAGGCTCATTCCACATTGATGCCATGCATTATCGCAGCTATTAAAAGAAGAATAAAAGAATTAGCAGGGCAAAAGATCCTGGAAACATTGGACTCACTATACAAGGAAAGATACAAAGATCGTTTCCCAACCGACATCCTGCACGCAAACAACCTCCCAATGAGCGTGTACCATCACATCAAAATTAAACCAGGCATGCCAATTTTAGTGGGGCGTGCATACTCATGCCCAAGGAAATACAGAGAAGGGTGGAAGACATTGATTGAGCAGCACTCAAAGGTGGGGCAAATATGTCCATCATCGTCACCGTATGTGTCTCTGTCTTTCATAATCCCTAAAGCGGATGCTTCAGTCCTGCTGAGATGGGTCAACAACTATAGGAAACTTAACAAGATGATGATACCAGACAACTACCCATTACCGCACATTGATGACATCCTTACAGATTGTGCGAAAGGAAAAATATGGGGAAAGATTGACATGACGAATTCATTTTTTCAGACGTTGGTCCACCCAGATCATGTAAAGTATACCGTGACATTGACACCATTCGGGCTGTGGGAGTGGGTGGTAATGCCAATGGGATTGCAAAATTCACCAGCCACACACCAGAGATGAGTAACGCAAGTGTTGTCCAATTTAATAGGACAGATCTGCCATGTATACCTAGACGACATCATTATTTGGTCTTTGTCCCTTGCAGAGCACAAAGCAAACATTGCTTTAGTACTGGAGGCCTTGAGGGCAGCACAGCTGTACTATTTGACAAAAAAGTCATCGTTATTTGCAACAGAAGTCCATTTCTTGGGACACGACATCTCAGTGGAAGGAATTGCCGCTGATGGATCCAAGGTAGAACGTGTATTACATTGGCAAGTGCTGACCTCTGTGAAGCAGGTGCGACAGTTCCTTGGACTTGTTAGATATATCAGCATGTTTCTACCCATGTTAGTGGAACACACAGCAATACTTATGCCGCTAATGAAAAAGGAATGCAACAAATCATTCCCAGCTTGGACGTCTGAGCATCAGTCAGCATTCGAGGCAATAAAAGGACTTGTCCTCAGGCGCAATTGCCTGACGACGATTGACCACCACAACCCCGGAGATAATCAAATTTATGTGACGTGCAATGCAAGTAAACGACATATGGGTGCCATGCTTTCCTTTGGCAAAAGTTGGGAATCAGCGAGACCAGTTGCTTTCAAGAGTAGACAGCTAAAGGCAGCTGAACTACACTACCCTGTTCATGAACAAGAAATGTTAAGCATTATGCGTGCCCTCATGAAGTGGAGAATGGACCTACTTGGGACACACATACACATATATACAGACCACAAAACTATTCAAAACTTTGATGGGCAATGGGACCTGTCACTACAACAAGTGAGGTGGATGGAGTACCTCTCACAGTATGAGTATACAATAACATATATAAAAGGAGAAGACAACACCATTGCGGATGCTCTGTCAAGACTGACAGAGACAGAAGTGACGACAACACAAGTGGGGGCCGTTTTTGAAATAGAATCTAACCCACAACTATACGCACAAATCAGGTGAGGCTACGCAAATGACAAGTGGTGCAAAGGGATAGTTGACGACCTGAAGCGAGGCGTCATGGACACCAAACTGAACATTGAATTCAAGAATGGGTTGCTGTTCATAGGAGGGCGACTCGTCATTCCACAATACAAAGACTTGAGAGAGCAACTTTTCAAGCTGGCTCACGACCACCTGGGACATTTCGGAGGGGAGAAATCCTACGAGGCCTTGAGAAAAGATTTTTATTGGCCGAGAATGAGGAAAAACCTACTGCATGCATATATTCCTGGATGTGGACCATGCCAATGGAATAAATCATCGACATCCAGAATGCCAGGGCCTCTACACCCACTCCCAATTCCTGACAAATGCTTCGACTCTGTGGCTATCGATTTCTTGGGACCGTTACCTGAAGACAATGGGTTCGATGCCATTGTTACGATGACGGATCGCCTAGGTGCAGATTTCCAAATCGCCGCATGCAAATCAACAATAACCGCAGAGGAATTTGCAAGCCTGTTTTTCGACAGGTGGTACTGTGAAAATGGATGCCCCTTAGAAATAATTAGCAATCGCGACAAGATTTTTGTGTCAAATTTTTGGAAGGCATTAATGCGACTCACTGGTATCAAACACAAGCTGTCAATGGCATACCACCCGGAGATGGATGGATCCTCTGAAAGAACAAACAAAACATTGGTACAATGTTTGCGATACCACGTAGAGTGAAACCAAAGCGGGTGGGTGAAAGCACTGCTGAAAGTTCGGTTTGACATGATGAACACCGTGAACACGTCGACACAGGTCTCGCTGTTTGTGTTGAAAACTGGGAGATCACCGCAAATTATTCCTCTATTGATTGCCGCAGATACAGAGGGGAGGACAGAGGACAAAGATGAGAGTGAGAGAGTGAAAGACCTAGTGGACAGTTCAAACAGCGAGGTGGAGGGAGCAAAGGACTGCTTGTTGGTGGCAAAAATTTCCCAAGCTCACCACACCAACAAAGCGCATGGCCTAGATCCTGAATTCAAGATAGGAGAGAAAGTGATGCTAGAGATGGCACATAGAAGGAGAGATTATATGCAGAAGAAGAGTGGACGCGTCGCGAAATTCATGCCGCGTTGGGACAGGCCATACAAGGTAATGGAGGCATTCCCAAGTTCATCGACTTATAGGTTGGCGATACCAAATTCGGGGATGCAGTGCACAACATTCCATGTGTCCCACTTGAAGGAGCATATGGAGAATGATGATGAGTTGTTCCCAGGGAGGAAGATGGAAAGACCAGGCCCGATTGTGACAGAGGAGGGGACAACAGAGTACTTCGTGGAGAAAATTTTAGATGAGAGGCCTAGAGGTAGAGGGAAACAATACCTGGTGTGTTGGAAAGGATACGGGCCAGAGGCAGACTTATGGCAACCGAGGTCAGAGATGCTGGATACGGAGGCGCTGGTGAAATGGGAGGGAAGGGCGCAGTGAGGAGGCAAAAATTTTGAAGCATGGGAGAGTGTAAGAGATCCCAATCTCTTACAATGAGCACGTGTGCAACCATCAGTGATTATGTGTAACCATCAGCAATTCCATCACATGCCTAACATGATCACATGTCGAAGTAAGCACACACCACATGCATCGTTCAGTATCTACAACAACTATTTGTAATATTAGAGTACCTTTCCTTGAATTGATACCACATTCATCACAGTTTTGGTCTCTGAGTGTTGGGAGTGTATGCTCCCTTCCACAGGTAGTGTTTAAAGGTCCAGTTGCATGGACCGAAAAAATGACCGCAACTGAACTGAACCCAACTGAATGCAACTGAACCGTCGGTTGCGGTTGCTCAGTTTTGGGGGTCGGTTGGGTTGCCAGTTGCCTCGATTCAAAATTATTTAAAAACTGTTCAAAAACTGGTTGCAATCAGTTGCAACCGGTCTTCTGACTGTATACAAACTATTACTTATGTACTAGATATTACAGTAACAACAAGACAATAAACTAATGTACTTACTACTAATATCTACTATTTACACAATATATAATGAAAACGGGACAAGCCCGAAGGAACTATACATTTGGTGAGGGTTTATATACCCTGTGGCTGCGCACAGACCTTTTGGTCATGTGCTGCCACAAAAAACAAAGTGACACCACTTTGCCTAATGATTCCCACAGCCACAAATCATCAATGACACCACTTCAACCATCACCCACACCACCCACTGCCTACCTCAGAAGTCCCACCCGCAAAGTGAGAGTGTAGAGGGCCCAAACAATGACTAGTGTTGTTTGGGCCCTCAGGTATGTTTTGTATCATCTTTCTTTATTAATACTAACTAATTTGATCTCTTTTTTTACAGTCTTATATTGTGTTACCCACCTCCTGCCTCCATGCCCTCTCAGGCCCTGTGCCGCTGCTGCGAGCCTCTGCTTGCAGGGTGGCAATGGGTCCCATTTCTGGACAACAATGCAACAATGACAAGGGCACCACCAACGACAATGTGGCCGCACTGCCGCCCCACTCAACGCCGCATTGTACAGCACCACCACCCCGCCTACGAGCCA
Organism: Tricholoma matsutake; assembly: GCA_026075535.2. Taxonomy (NCBI): domain Eukaryota; kingdom Fungi; phylum Basidiomycota; class Agaricomycetes; order Agaricales; family Tricholomataceae; genus Tricholoma; species Tricholoma matsutake. The sequence continues at coordinate 7,823,067 of AP026541.1, read as the reverse complement.
CTGCTCGTAGGGGGAGATGATGGTGCTGATGACGATGGAACACAGGATGACGACGATGACAAACGCCAATGGATGCCATGACAACAAATGCCAACAAATGCCACTGAATGCCACCGAACGCCAACACCTCCAAATGCCAACACCACCGAATGCCAATGCCACCGAATGCCAATGCCAATGCCAGTGAGCGCCCACACCACCAAACGCCATCGCCAGGGAATGCCACTGCCAGGGAACGCCAATGCCAATGCCCAACGCCAATGAACAGCGGGGAAGTCAAACAAGCGGGGAAGGGGGACAAATGAACAGTGGGGAGACAATAACAACAGACAGGGGGACAACGACATGGTACCAACGACCCCCACTCTCGCCAGAAATGTGAGATGATGGGGTCGGTTTTTTTGTTTTTCTTACTTTTATTTTTATTCATTCTATTAACGACCTGTCACCGCCATGAGCACCTGCTCGCGGGGTGTCTTTTAATTAGTTTTATTTAATATGATACAAATTTTAGTTAAGAGATGAAAATAGCAGGTAAAACCAGTTCTAACTGGTCTTTTGGAGGCAACCAAACCGACTGGGACCGGGTGTACCTGGTTTGGTTGTGGTTGCTCCAATTTGGGTGATGGTTGCAACTGGTTGCGGTTGCCGGTTGCCCATTTTGGAGTCAAAAAACCAGACCGAACCGGACCTTAAAACACTATCCACAGGGTTGCAGACTGTTGTTGTGGGCTGTCAACTGTCTGACCTGTCTCTGAGGTGCTAGAGGTGGTCTGGGTGCCAGAGGGGGCCCAAGCCGTCATTTCTGGGGTGGCTGCAGCCAGTGTTGTTGCTGTTGTCGATGACGATGTGGTGCTGGCAGTGGGAGGCTCAGGGTGCAACAGGGGGGGCTGGGAACCTGGCTGTGGGGCTGTGAGTGGAGTCGGCAGTGTGTGCATCATTTTTGAGGTGTTTGGGACTGGTTTGGGGCAAGGGAAGGGGTGGTGGTGGTTGATGGCATTGTTGACATGGCTGATGGGGGCTGTGCAGGTGTTGTCAACAGTGTCATGGCAGATGGCAGGGGTGGCAGTGGAGTGCTGAGGTGCATGGAGGGGTTCAGAGATGTGTCTGGGGGTTCTGTGGAGGTGCCGGCACTCTTGTGTGCTGGCCGTGGCTCATCGTTCGGTGCCATTAGTACAGCAGCATTGGCAGTGCTGGTAGAGGTGGTTTGGGTGCTCAAAGCGGTGGTGCAAGTGGCCATTGTTTGGGTGGTTTGAGGTGTGTAATGGGGGACAATGGGACAGGCTGGGGGGCTGGGTGGTATTGGAGGGTGCCTGGGCCTGGGTTTGGAGTTCTGGAGTGAGTGGGTTCATTTCATCAAGCAGCTGCTCGTCGTCATGCAACTTGAGTATGGTGGCTATGAAGGAACCATCGACACGTGAGTTGGAGTGCTGACAGATGACTTTTCTGAGCAAGAACCCAGTCCAAGTCCGATGAACAACCTTGTGCATCTATGGGAGCGGAACATTGATACTCGAGGTGTTGCAATGCTAGGAAATGGGACATGAGCACCAGTCAGAGTCATTGTAGATGGCATCCATGCTGTCAGTGAAGACGTAGGTGATGGGGGGAAAATGACAAGAGTCTGAGAAGGTGTGGAAACAAAAGAGGAATCCTGAATAATGGCATTGGGGATCACACGCTTCTTGATCCAGTACCGCCACCTCATATGAAAACTCCCATGGTTCAAAGGGGGCAGATCGAAAGGAAACTACACTCCTGGGTCATAGAATAGCGTAAATACACAACTGAAGCAAAGGAAAAGCAAATGACACCCCAGCGCCCGGCAACTGAAATGCCAGACAATCAGACACCGGCAGCTACACCGGGACTTCAGCAAACGACTTTATCAGAGAACCCCAACTCAATGTCAAAAAAGGGCAAACCTCGTGGCGACGACACTGGAACTATCCGCCAAAGAGAAGCAACCAGCCCATTCACAGGCGGAGAAAGGTAGGATCACCAGACAAATGGGAGCAGTACCCCAAAGTGGAGCCAACTTGGGAGACATAACAGATGCCAAAGCAGGGCTCTCCTGGCTAGCAGCAAAGGGTCTAATGGCTCCGTCAGATTCAACCCCATCAATGACATTGTTGGCCGAGATGCTTTTCCAAGTTGGAGCCCTACCAAATACGCCCCTACAAACTCTAGATGGAATACGGGCAGTGGCCTTTCTACTCCAAGAACTGGAATTAATGAAAACAACAAGGGAAGTTACTACCACAGTGTTGAAAGAACTGATCCTGCTCGTTGACATGATACAGAACATGTTTAAAGAGAAAATGGAAGAGCTCATGGCCAGCCTACTCAAATCCACAAAAGAGGTAATAATGCAAGCAAAAGAAACAATCAAAGAACTAGGCAAAGCAACCAAAAAAATGATAAGTGTTGCAGAAAGGGAGAAGACACCAGCCACGCCCTACAGGGATGCCCTGAACCAGGGTACAGTCAGACCACCAGTCCGAGTGGATCCAAGGGTCAGAGTGAAGGAAGGTATAAGGGCAAGGCAGTTCCTGTGGACCCTCTCAGTTGACATCCCAGAACTAAAAACACTGCTGGCACCACAGCTACTAAAACAGCTGAATGAAAAACTGACCAAAGCAGCAAAAATGACAAATGAAGAGTGCAAGCTTCATTCAGCAATTTGGCTCAAAAATGGAGGGTTACTCATAGAGGCTGGAGATGACAAATCCGTGGCATGGCTTCGCAGCGAGGCAAACATACTGCACATGGAATGCGAACTGGGCACCTCCATACTACCAGAAGCTCGCAACTTCAACACCATGGCATATTTCGTCCCACTAACCTTTGATGTATCAGAGAAAACACACATAGAGGAGGTAACAGAGTCCAACAACTTATCCAAGGATGCAATCAGCAAATGCAGGTGGGCGAAGGCCCCTGGATGGCGGAACCCAAACCAAATGGTAGGACATATGATCATTACATTCATGGACCCAGATAGCGCAAATAAAGCCATACTCGGTGGGCTAGTTATCTGCAACAAAAAGGTATCAGTAACCAAATGCAAAAGAGAACCAATCAGATGTCTAAAGTGCCAGGGATATAACCATGTGGCACACAAGTGCATTATCAGTAGAGACATTTGCACTAGGTGTGGAGAAAACCACAGGACCAGTGACTGTAGTGCAGCAACACTACTATGTACCCCATGCGGAAAACGTGGACATGCAAGTAACAATCGGATGTGCCCCACATTCCTCAGGAAATGCAATGAGCACAACAAGAGGAACCCGGAGAATCTGCTACTGTTCTACCCTTCTACAGAGACCTGGACATGGGAAGCAGCACCCCCAAGTAACCAAAGGGTGGCAATCACCACAGGACTGACAGATTTTGTGTGACCAAATAGGAGAGGACTGATGCGGCAAACCCAACTAAATTTCCAACCTAGACATGCAGCTTCAAACGAACACGGACTCGAGTGCCAAAGTTGGGACAGGCAAGAACCCAAAGTGAACTATGAATAGCAAGACGAACGAAGAACAAAAGCTAAGAGTCCTACAAATAAACCTGAATAAATCACTCACTGCACACCTGGAGCTCATAAACGACTCACTAGCAGCACATTGGGACATCATACTAATACAGGAACCATACATCACTTTTTTCAGCAGCATCAGAACACCAAACCATTTCACAGCAGTAACCCCCTCCTCGAGGCAAACCCTGGACACACCAGTGCGATCCATGATCTGGGTAAATTTGGCGCTATCCTCAAATGACTGGAAAATACTAGACATTCCAGACACCAATGACATAGTAGCAATTGAACTAACAGGCGCATATGGCAGGCTTCAAGTATACAGTATATAGAATGCATGCAAGAACTCACACACACTGGAAGCACTAATGAGATACATGCATGACAGCGGGAATAGCCACCAAGGGCCCCAGGACACTCACGTACTGTGGGGAGGGGACTTCAACCGACATCACCCAATGTGGGATAGGGATGAAGACACACACCCTTTCACTTCCAAAGCCCTAGAAGATGCAGGAGAACTGATAGACCTAGTAGCAGAATACAACATGCACATGGTGCTACCAAAGGGCATACCGATGCTCAAGCACATGGTTTCAAAACGACACTCTAGGCCCGACAATGTGTTCTGCAATAGCAGTTTAGTGAACCATATGGTGAAATGCGACACCATGCCAGCCAGGCAACCAGGCAAAACCGACCACTACCCGATAGTGACAATACTGGAACTAACGCAGGAAAAGGCGTGGACAAAGCTATCCCTAAACTTCAGGGAAACGGAATGGGGGGAATTCAATGCGCACCTGGGAAACGAGCTGGCGGTAATCCCAATACCATCTGAGATCAGAACTGATGAAGACTTGAGTAGGGAAATAGAACAGCTCATGGCAGCGATACAGAACACAATCGAAAACAAAGTCCCAGTAAACTTCCCATGCCCTCTATCAAAGAGGTGGTGGACAAAAGAATTAAGGAAAACAAAAAAGGCAGTCAATAGGTTATGCACCGAATCATATAGAAATCAAGCAGTGAACAAACACCCAAGCCACCAAGCCCTTCGCCAGGCCCACCAAAGATACACAGAGGACATCATCAAGGCCAAGATGGACCACTGGAACAACTACCTTGAAAATGCGGACAGCTCAGACATATGGATGGCAAACAAATTCATTTCTAACCCAATAGGTGATGGAGGACAGACAAGAATACCCTCACTAAAAGTGAAGAGAGGTGATGGACTACTAAGGGAGGTAAACACAAATGAGGGCAAAGCCAAGGCCCTCGCAGAGGCCTTCTTCCCACCAAAGCCAATGGGAACAATGGTACCACAGGAATACCACTATCTGGACCTGATCCCATTACCAGCAACAATCATGGAGGAACAGATCCACATGTGTATAGCAAAGCTATCCCCATACAAAGCACCAGGACCAGACAACATACCAAACATCGTCCTACAAAAAACAGCCAACCTCATAGTCCCATACCTACTACCAATATACAGGGCGATACTGAGTCATGGAGTCTACTACCAGGGATGGCAGGAATCCACAACATGTGTACTAAGGAAACCGGGAAAACCAAGTTATGAAGTAACCAAAGTGTATTGCCCCATCGCTTTACTGTGCACTATGGCCAAGGTATTCACAGCGGTAATCTCAGAAAACCTGATCTCAGTTATGGAGCAACACCAACTACTGCCGGACACACACTTCAGAGGAAGACCCTGCAGAAGCACAACTGATGCAGTACATTTGCTAATCCACCAGGTCAAAAAGGCATGGAGGAAAGAAAAAGTAGTATCACTTCTCTTTCTAGACATCAAAGGGGCATTCCCCAATGCAGTGATGGAATGACTCCTACACAACATGAAGAAGAGATGAGTCCCCAAGACAATAGTAAAATTCATAGCGCGACTGCTGAGGGGCCGGACAACGCAACTGAAATTTGATGACTACATCTCGGAACAGATACCTATCAACAATGGAGTAGGGCAAGGTGACCCAGTATCTCTACCAGCCTTTAACTTCTACAATGCAGATCTACTGGAGCTAAGTGACACTCTGCAAGCACTAGGATATGTCAATGATGCAATGGTAATGGCTGTTGGCAAGGATTTCGAAGAAACCACCCAGAGCATCCAAGAACACATGGAAAAAGAAGATGGAGCACTCAAGTGGTCAGCAGACCACAACTCTAGGTTTGAAATCAGCAAACTAGCGGTAATGCATTTAGGTCATAGGAAGACCAAGTCTCCGAACGGAGGTACATGTCCACTACACAAACCGAGACTAACACTACAAGGTAGGGAAGTCAAGATGGTCAACAGCTACAAGTACCTTGGCATAGTCATCGATGACAAGCTAACATGGAGGAAACACGAAGATAGGGTCATAGACAGCGCCACCAAGTGGGTGATGCAATGCCGATGCCTCACAAGGACAGAGGTAGGACTCTCGCCAAAACTAATGTGCCAGCTCTACATGTCAGTGGCCATACCAAAAATGACATACGGGGCTGAGATATGGTACAACCCCCCAAGGATAATCCCAGGAGCAAAGTGAAGGACAGGATCAACGAGGGTACTGCGCCAGCTAAACAAAGTACAGTGAATAGCCACCCTGGCAATAAATGGGGCACTTTGCACCACCCCAACTGACACACTGGATCTACATGCAGGCATTCTCCCGCTAGAGCTAACCATGCTAAAGGCATGTCACAGATCTATAGTGCGAATATGCACACTACCAGAGACACACCCGTTACACCACATAATATGCAAATATTGTGCTATCCACACAAGGAAACATCGCACGCCTCTACACAAGCTGTTGGACCACTTCCCAGAGATACACCCAGACAGAATAGAGAGCATAACGCCCAATCCCCACCCTCCCACATATACTCACACAACTTTCACCACAGAGATAGCTGAGGATCAAGACACCTCCATACGAAACGAAGCTGACAGCACACCAGAAATCAAAGTATTCACAGATGGATTGGGTATGGATGGCCATATAGGAGTGGCAGCGGTAATGTATAGAAGGGGAAGGCACACACCATCCAAGGTGCTGAGATACCACCTGGGAAGTGCAAATGAGTACACATCATTTGAAGCAGAGGCGGTAGAGGCACTATTAGGTATCTGGATGATCAAATCAGAGCACATAGCAGGACGACTCCCAATATCCATACTAACAGACAGCCAAGCACTCATCAAAAGGATCAAGACGTGCAAAGCTACCACCGCCCAATACCTTATCGAGGACCTACTGACTATTGCAGAAAGTGTCAATGCGACCAACATAAATCCCAATACAAAGCGCTTCCATTTGGTCTGGATATCAGGGCATAGCAGGGTGCAAGGCAACAAAAAAGTCGATGAAGAAGCGAAAAGAGCAGCCCAAGGCAAATCTAGCCCCCAGCACATGCTACCACCCATCCTACGAGGGAAGCTGCCAAGAAGTGTAGTGGCAGTAAAGCAGAGGTATCACCACAAACTAAAAGACAGAGGAAAAGAGATGTGGCTAGCATCCCCATGCCAACCAAAGCTGAGTCGACTAGACCCAAAATTCTCGTACAACTTCTACACTAAAATACAGTCAAGTCTTAAGAGACAACAGGCCAGTCTACTGACACAGATATGCATGGGACACATAGCACTGAATTTCTACTTGCATCGCATCAAGAAAATAGAATCGAGCGACTGTGCAGCATGCCAAGGGCAAGGCCCACCAGCGAAAGAGACCATAATACACTTCCTCTTTGAGTGCAAGGCCTACAATAAGGAACGGCATGAGCTAGATCGCCAAATGAGAAGGGACTCAAGGGACCTACCAGTGCTACTGAGCACAGAAAAAGGGGTAAAAGTGCTAATCAGTTATGTGAACAAAACAGGGCAGCTGCTCCCTACCAAAGGTGAACACCACATATCATGAGGAACATATACTTGCACGCCACTTTACAGGGACAACCTCAACTCAAACTCAAGAGCTAGCAACTACAGATGCCATGCATATCCCCAAACTAACAAAATAAAATAAAATAAAATTCTGCCTGGAACACAGAGGACTATGGAAATTCTGAAGCACACGACTAAAGGTACCAGAACCAGACAAAACCCCACACCCACACTGTCCGACATGTGCCTGCCATAAGATGGCCAGGCAACTAACAGCCACGCAAACTCAACAGCAAGGACACCAAGCGAACCAAAGAAGAGGTCAATGAAGGGCCCACAGTCCTAAACGGCCTAAAGAACTGGACCTCAGGGGGAGCGATTGCCCAGGGCATGCCGTCTGAGGAGCAAGGACTGGGGAGAGGTCAAGGCAAAGGGGCCTTACATAGATACTCTAAGATGTAATGACCATTATAGGGTACGCCCTGAGAGGTCCAAAAAATAACATTAAAAAAAATTTAAAAAAATGGCATTGGGACTTGAACTGTGCAGGACACTGTTCCTGATGCAAAGCGGAGGGGGCACAAGTCTTTGTGGTTCAGTGCATGGGCATAGGGGTGTTGGGGGTGCAGGGGTTGTGGATGTGCAGTGTACTGGGAGTTTGGTGGGTTTGACAGAGGGGTGCATCAAGTCGGCGGCAGTAATGGGGAGGATGGGACTGCTGGCAAGACGACAATAGGTGGGGGGCAGTGCTTCAGTTTTAGGACTACATGAGGAGGGATATTGAAGGTTGAGCAAATGGCAGTCAGGGGTGGAGGCAGAACAAGAGGAGGGGGGAAGGGGAGAGTGAGAGAGCAGGTAGTTTGGCATTGACAAGGTACAGTGTTGGTGTGAAAAAAATAGACTGTTCTGGTAATCTCAGGGTTGGCGAGGTTTCAGGAAAAGAATGTGGGTGAGAGAGTATAGAGTGTGGATAGTAAGTTCGTTATAAAAAAAAAGTGGAAGGAAGCCAAAGCTTCCAACACTACAGGGAACCGAGAACTATAAGGAACTTAGTATATTTTGGGGGAGGAAACTTAGATATTGTACAAAGTAATCAAGGTGTAGACTATATACTACTGGAATAACATGTGATAAAGGGTGCAGATGTAGATAAGGAATGCTGATGTAAGAGACACTCTTACAAAGAGGACTTCAAAACCTCGAACATGGCCATGAGTCTCAAGTAGTGATTCAATGGCAACAAAATCCAGTTGCATATAAAGGACTTGGCGACAGCAACAGTCCCTCACACCTGGTTTGCATTTAAACCCAGGGCACTCAAACCAAAGCTTTGACTCTTTCACAAGTGTTGGCATAGATCTGCTGTGGAACTCGTTGGCTGGATTGGGATTTGGTGGCTCAGACCATGCTTTTTTGGGTGATTGATGTGTCAGTACCTAATGAGACATTTTAAAATTAATGACACGTCGTGTGATGCATGAAGCTAAAACTCACATTTTCTTTTTCCTCCAGATCTTTGTGCTTCCATTTTTTGCTGTTCACAGTAGCCCATCCCTTTAGATTCTTTAGGAACTTCATCTTCAGTGCAGGCATTGTATGCAATGCCCTATACTTCTGGATTTGGGTGGTGGCTAAATATAGATATGAAAAAATTTGCAATCCTCTTGACAAAATCAAAATTCCAGGCCCGAGCAATTGATCTTTTTTCACATTTTGCACATTTCCTTGGGCCCAGATTTGGTCAAAACTAGCTAGTTACAAAGTGTTGTGCAATTCTTTCACATTTTGATCACATGACATCATTGTCTAATGGTTGTAATATCATTGTCAATGGGTCCTGTATGAGTGAGGACTATCTTATGTGCTGGACTAGGCAGTCTGTAACTGGTTGTTCTAAGAATACTGCAAGTGATCTGTCACCCAGGCCAGGCTTGTGGTCTTGCCACCTAAAGTCATCTCTAGCTATTGTTAACTGCTTCAAGCCATCCTGCTCCACAAGATATTGTACATCAAACCTATGGCTGGTCAGGACACAATGCAACTGTGCATCTTTGGCCAGCAAAGTGAAAGAAGATAGGTGGAGAAGCGAGTGGAATTGTTTGACCATTTTGTGCTGCCTGGCTCTTTCTTGTATTCAGTAGGTGCACAGGGTCACTGCATGGTCCACTGAGGATACTGGCAAGCTGTAAGAGAACCGTTCTCTTACAACTTCTATTCGTGCTTACTCATACATGTTACATCACACACACGAGCACATGACTATCACATGTTCATTATATACATGACCTATTTGTAATAGTAGAATAACCCCCTCTTGAATTGATACCACATTCCTCACAGTTTCGGTCCTTGAGTGTTGGGAGAGCACACTCCCTTCCACTTTTTTGTGATGAGTGTGATTCATACAAAACCAAGCGACACCGATCTATAATCAGGAAAGAACCCTGCCTTATCTCCATGCGTTATCTCGTGAGTTCCTGGTTAACTCACGCCACGCCAACTGCTAATCCAAACACCAGGAAAACTACGTCATGAACCTTGCCCAGACCTCACGTCATTGACCCCCATGCATATAGTCACCCTCTCAGCAAGATATTTAAACAGTTTCCCCCTGCCGTTTCTCAAACACGCACTGTCTTCCACTCCTTCATCTCAAACTGTCTCAAAAACCATCCATTCGTACCTCCCTTACTACTCGTAGTAGGGCATGCATACCTCCTTCCCCTACACCGTCTAGTCCCCTCATGACACCTCCCCGCTCTCCGATACCAGCTCAGTCACCACGCACCATGCCGCTCCCTGAACAACAGCCTCTTGCCCCAGCCCCCTTTTCAGAACACCCCCTGGTACCTGCCCTATCAGACTCATCCTCCGACTCCTCCGACTCCGACGCAAACACCTATAGTTTGATGGATAACCCCCCGTATGCCCCAGCTGTTGTCAAAGGCAGCAAAGGCAACCATGCACCCATGTTATCAGCAGGACGCATCACGATCTCGGTGGTGTGCGTGTTCGAGAACGCATGCCACAGGTTTTTCCAGAACAAGAAGATACCCAAAGATGAACGGGTTGTCAATGTTGTATACAACTTTGAGTCTTCGTCTGTACAGTCTTGGGTCAACACTCACCACAATCGCCTGCTCAGTCTCTCCTTCGCTGCCTTCATGCTAGAGTTCAAGAAGAAGTTCCTGCCTGCTAACTGGCTGGATGACCTTGTCACGATGCAAATATCCATCCAGAGCTCTCAGGCTTTCCTCACATGGACGGAGGCGGTACGAGAAGCTAACTCGGAGCTGGGTATTGTTGGATCCGACTACCACATCGCTGAAGAAAAATTACGTGCCCATTTTGTTCCTTGCCTGTCCACTACCCTGAAAGCTTCCTATGACGCGAACAACACCCATGGTGCGCTCGATGCGATTGTGGACTTGAAAGTATGGATCCAGCGCGTGCATCTGTTGGACATCAAGAATCTAAACAAGAGGGAAGAGTGGGTTAAAATAGCACAGTTGGCAAGTTGCTCTATCCCTAAGTCAGGTCATGCTGGTGGAGTGGCCACCAACAACACTGCTGCCAGTGCTCCCATGCCTACAGGCACATCGAGCTCAGCGGCGGTGCTCTCAAACATGACCAACACTTCCCAGCCTTTCATCGCTAAACTCACACAGGCCAAACATGACCTGCTAAAGGCTCACTGGGGCTGTTTCTGTTGCAGATTTTTCTATGCTGGCCATTTCGCACCCAATTGCCCCCTTGGAAGTAAAGGAAGACCCACACCAGAAGCCTGTAAGAATGTCACGTTGGCCGAAGCACTCAAAGCCAAGGCAGCTTTTGAGGGAGTCGGGACAGCAATGGTGGCCACGGTTTTCAAAGAGGACAGTGACGACAGTTTTGAAATGTCAGAAGATGAGGCATCAGAGTATGTGGCCAAGCCCTTCTCATTACCATCACACTTGTGGTGGGACTGTTGCCTTGACGCCCCTTTAACTTGTGCTCCTACTCTGTTACGAGCTCTTATTGACCACAGTTGCCCCCCAGTGCTGATTTCATCTGAGTTCGTAGATATCATGGGACTTGCCCGCCGCAAGTTATTCAAGCCTTACCCTGTGACAGGGGCCTTTGTAGATGGACAGAGAAATACGGACTCTAGCTTAACCAAGTATTGTAAATTACACCTGCAGTCACCAGATGCCATATGGAAATCAAGAGTTATCAATGCAATCATTTCTCCGAACCTGCAGACCGATCTTATTCTGGGGCTAGATTTCTTAACTGCGAACAAAACTGTGGTCGACGCAGAACTCAGGAGCGCTGTGGCTAAGGATTCTGGTTATGACCTGTTGCACCCTCCACGAGCCACATTGCCTGTGCCTTTGCTCTCTGCCCAACAATGCCGGAAGTCTGAATGCAAGGCTATTAAGGCAGGTCTAGAGCTTGCATGCAAGGGACAACGTCATGTCCATGAGGAACTCCAATGTCTTTTTGAGGAGAACCTGGACTGTTTCAATTTCGAGGTGCACACAACAGTCAGCCCTTGTGTGATCGCTGCAATCAGGAAGCGCATTGAAGAGTTAGCAGGGCAGGTGATACTCGATAAGTTGGACACGATGTACAAAGTGCATTTTGCTGACTGTTTCCCTACAGACATCCCACATGCGAAAGACTTACCCACAGATGTTTACCATCATATTGAAGTCAATCCAGGTGTGCCAATCTCGGTAGGACACGCATACTCTTGCCCCAGGAAGTACAGGGATGGGTGGAAGTCACTAATTGACCAACACTCCAAGGTGGGGCAGATTCACCCTTTGTCTTCTCCATATGCTTCACCATTGTTCATCATTCCTAAAGCGGACGTCATGGTGCTTCCATGGTGGGTAAACAATTACAGGAAACTGAACAAGGTCACGGTGCCTGATAATTATCCACTACCGCGCATCAATGACATCCTGGCTGATTGTGTGAAAGGCAAGATTTAGGGAAAGATTGATATGACAAACTCGTTTTTCCAGATGCTGGTGCACCCTGATCATGTGAAGTACACAGCTACTTTGACACCGTTCGGACTTTGGGAATGGGTTGTGATGCCCATGGGTCTTTGAAACTCACCTGCGACACATCAACGACGGGTGACGTTGGCGCTATCTGAACTAATAGGGAAGATCTGTCACGTCTACCTGGACGACATCATCATTTGGTCGTCTTCGCTTGCTGACCATAAGAGAAATGTGGCGGTGGTTCTTGAAGTGTTGCGAAAGGCTCAGCTGTACTGTTTGACAAAAAAAATCTTCCTTGTTCTGCACAAGTGTCAGTTTCCTGGGACACCACATCTCCACCGAAGGGATTGAAGCGGATGGATCCAAAGTAGAATGTGTGTCGAACTGGCGGGCACCTACCTCAGCTAAGCAAGTATGCCAGTTCCTAGGTTTGGTAAGATATATTAGCACCTTTTTGCCTGCATTGGCGGAACACACAGCTGTTCTGACCCCATTGACAAAGAAAGAATGCAATACCTCGTTCCCCATGTGGACAGGGGATCATCAACATGCATTTGATTCCATCAAGGGCCTTGTACTCAGTCAGGATTGCCTAACGACAATAGAGCACCACAATCCCGGAGATAACAAAATTTTTGTGACCTGTGACACAAGTAAGCATAGGACAGGGGCCGTACTTTCCTTTGGACTTACCTGGGAGACAGCTAGGCCTGTGGCCTTCGAGAGCAGACAACTGAAAGGTGCTGAATTACACTACCCAGTGCATGAGCAGGAAATGCTGAGCATCATGCGAGCTGTCACTAAGTGGAGAGCGGACTTACTGGGGACTCACATCAACATCTACATGGACCACAAGACAATTGAGAATTTTGATGGTCAACGGGATTTGTCACTACAGCAGGTAAGGTGGATGGAATACCTTTCACAGTACGAGTACACAATCTCCTACATCAAGGGAGAGGATAACACAGTGGCAGACACATTGTCAAGGCTGCCAGATACTGAACCGACACCCATCACGGTAAATGCAGTTTTTGAGATTGAGTCCAATCCTAAGCTCTTCGCAAGGATACAGAAGGGTTACACACGAGATAGCTGGTGCACAGCTATCCTTGAGGACATCAAGCGAGGGGTGGTTGACCCGAAGGTCAACTTCTCCTTAAAGAATGGGCTGCTTTTCATTGGGAAGTGCCTCATCATTCCGAAGTATAAAGACATTCACGAGCAACTTTTTAGACTCACGCACGACCACCTTGGCCATTTTGGGGGAGATAAATCTTATGCATCCCTCAGAGATGATTTTTACTGGCTGAACATGAGAAAGGATCTCATGTCTGCATACATTCCTGGTTGCGGAGCGTGCCAACGTAACAAGTCTACAACTACTAAGGTACTGGGACCTTTGCACCCTCTGCCCGTCCCCGACAAGAGATTTGATTCAGTGGTGATCGATTTCATGGGGCCCCTCCCCCTCGATGATGGCTTTGATGCTATCATGATGATGACTGATCGGCTGGGGGCGGATGTCCAGATTGCCCCCTGCAACACAGAAATGACTGCGGAGGAGTTCGCCATGATTTTCTTTGAACGGTGGTACTGCGAAAATGGATGCCCATTGGAAATCATCAGTGATCGCGACAAGCTGTTTGTCTCAAAGTTCTGGAGAGCACTGATGAAGATGACAGGAGTAAAGCATAAGTTGTCGATGGCTTACCACCCAGAAACAGATGGTTCATCAGAGAGGACAAACAAGACGGTCGTACAGTGCTTGCAGTACCATGTGGAACAAAACCAGAGGGGTTGGGCGAAAGCCTTGCCGAAGGTCCATTTTGATATAATGAATACGGTAAATGCATCTATGCAGGTGTCTCCATTCATACTGAAAACAGGGTGGTCACCTCAGGTTCTGCCTCCTCTGGTCTCTGGATTGGGTGATGATAACACTGCAGAGGAAGACAAGGTGACTTGGGCGAGGGTGATTGTCGAGAGGGTGAACGGCGAGGTAGAGGGAGCCAAAGATTGCCTTTTGGCGGCAAAGATCTCGCAGGCACACCACACAAATAAGGATAGATCGGGTGAGCCTCAGTTCGCTGTGGGAGACAAGGTTATGCTTGGGACGGTGCACCATAGGCAAGAGTTCATGCAGAAGAAGAGTGGGAGGGTGGCCAAGTTCATGCCGTGCTGGGATGGCCCATATGAAAATTTGGCTGCTTTCCCAGAGTCATCGACATACAGACTTTGTTACCCCCACCTTCTTCTCGATTCAGGACTTTCCATGTTTCCCATCTAAAGCCGCATGTGGAAAATGATGATGAGCTGTTTCCTGGACAAAAGATGGAGCAGCCGGGGCCAATCATGACTGCTGAGGGGACCACAGAATATTTCGTGGACCATATCTTGGACGAGCGACCTCGGGGAAGGGGTAAGCAATATCTTGTCAGGTGGAAAGGGTACGGACCAGAATCGGACTTGTGGCTTCCATGGTCGGAGATGTTGGAAACGGAGGCCCTGGAGCAGTGGGAACTGAGAGCGCGGTAGACACAGAATTTTTTGGAACATGAGTGAGTGTAAGAGAACCGTTCTCTTACAACTTCTATTCGTGCTTACTCATACATGTTATGTCACACACACAAGCACATGACTATCACATGTTCATTATATACACGACCTATTTGTAATAGTAGAATAACCCCCCCTTGAATTGATACCACATTCCTCACAGTTTCGGTCCTTGAGTGTTGGGAGAGCACACTCCCTTCCACAAGCTGATTAATTGAGAACAGGGTGATTAAAAGCAATACATTTACAACAAAAGAGATAGATGGCTCACAACAATGCATAAGCCCACCACCTTGAACTGGTGCCAAAGGTCTATGCCACCCTCAATAACCCTCAGGTTATGTAGTTACAACAAATTTTGAAGAATAAACTTTGTGAGCATCAGAGTTCACCATCTGTGGCAAGAGATCGAATGGAATGTCACTGTTTGGAATGTCACTCTCAAGCACAGAATTCCAATTTGCGGTATACGATTCTGTGGCTACAACTGCATGCCTCATTATAGCTGGTTGCAATGACCTCACCATGCTGCACAAGGATGGCAGCCATTGCTTCCAAGGGTAAAAGGCCCATCTTGGCCTCCTCATCAAGTTGGTCGTCTCTGCAAACTTCAAACTTGGATGCGAGTACCTCAGCCGACTTCTTGGCGTTGAGCACAGAGGCGATGCGGACCAATAACATGAGCGTGGAAAATTCGGTTGGCCTAAGCTGCCACTGCAGTGGTAGGCGTGGCCAACTCGTCGGATGACATCTGAGTCAAGGTGATAAGTCAGAGGTTCGGCGTAACTTGTATATGTACACTGGATGTACAGTTACTTATGTCATCAAATATGATTGGTTTGGCACCGGAACGGAGTATATCGAACTCGAGCCGCCTTAGTGAACCCGTTGTACATATACTTCTTGTTCGACGACGACGACGACGAACAGACAATGCTGCCCCGACTCTTCCATCCAC
This sequence comes from Tricholoma matsutake, assembly GCA_026075535.2. Taxonomy (NCBI): domain Eukaryota; kingdom Fungi; phylum Basidiomycota; class Agaricomycetes; order Agaricales; family Tricholomataceae; genus Tricholoma; species Tricholoma matsutake. The sequence goes on along the minus strand of AP026541.1, from coordinate 7,807,105 downwards.
AGAATCTCACTCGCGCTCTTAGTACTACAGCCCCACGCTTACAAGCTGTCCCCAAGCCTGTTCTGCTCAAAGAATTTAAAATCTATCGTTGGAATCCCGATGAGCCCGCCAAGAAACCTACCTTGCAGTCTTATTCCATCGACCTCAACCAAACAGGACCCATGATTCTCGATGCACTCATCAAGATAAAGAATGAAGTCGATCCTACGCTTACATTTCGTCGCTCGTGCAGAGAGGGCATTTGCGGATCGTGTGCAATGAACATAGACGGGCAGAACACTCTGGCGTGTTTGTGCAGGATTGATAGAACGGAGGGTAAGGACACTAAGATCTACCCATTGCCGCATAGTACGTGCTATCTCCCTTCCTTCCCCCCTTCTTACTCAGTAGGACATCTGCAGTGTACATTGTCAAGGACCTCGTCCCAGACCTGACGTTGTTTTACAAACAATACAAGTCAATCCAACCCTACCTCCAAAACGATAACCCTCCAGAGAAAGGTTTGTGCCATTGTGCCATTGACGCTTTTTATCCTGCCCCTATTTCTGTCACATAACTTCATGTGCTAATGTTCCCCCAGGCGAATTTCTTCAGTCCCCCGAAGATCGCAAGAAACTCGACGGTCTATATGAATGCATCCTTTGCGCATGTTGCTCGACATCTTGTCCATCCTACTGGTGGAATCAAGACGAGTACCTCGGTCCTGCCACCCTCATGCAGGCTTATAGATGGATCGCTGATTCTAGAGTGCGTCCTCTTGTTCTGGCAATATATAAAGGCAAATCTTTATTTTCCGTGTGGTGTGATAGGACGCACACGGCGCAGAGAGAAAGGAGAAACTGCAGAACGAGATGAGCTTGTACAGGTGCCACACGATCTTTAATTGTACGCCTCTTCGTTTGTTTCCTGGCTTGCTATCCCTGATGTTGCAACTTGCACTCCTTTACCTGCCTTCAAATTCATCTCACATAGGTTCAAGAACATGTCCAAAGGGTCTGAACCCAGCTGCGGCCATTGCAAAGATTAAGCTGGAGCTCGCGGCCGATTAATCGAATCCAACTAAATTTGGGCGAGGGGTGGGCGACTACAGCAGCAAACAGGTCAATAATTTCGACAATGAACGCTTGTACATTGTTATTCAATAGCCCTCTCGTTTCTTCCACTTCTGTTATATCCGAACGCGAAATATATGATGTTCAAGAAAATTATATATGAAGTGCGGAGGAAGAGCAGAAAAACTATAAGCTACTAGCCACTCTTACACGAAAAACAAACCAAACTGACACTATCTTATCCATGGCATATGCAGTTCACACCGAGATCGTTTATTAACAAGTTGTAAGTATCTTGCTTACTACAAGCGTTCGAAACTTCAAGCTTCAACTGTAACATACATTCCGTCCAATGTATATAGCTGTTGCTTTTAGTGAAAGGGTAAGTTGTAACCTGCTTCTTGGACAGGTTAAACTTAGATTACTTGGATCTCAGGCAGGTGTCAAATCACCACCGCTGTGAAATGTTCCAAAACTTCATCCATTCCAGGCAGTATAATCAACCTCTGCTACTTATGTTGCTATGTACACCACTAGCTCATCACGTTGGCATATGCTACAACTGAAAGCCTGGAAAGCAACACGCTTAAACGAGTACTACTTGGGCTCCATCACTGGGGAGGTCCTATTTTGATCTGCAGTCTAGTTGATTACTTGATAACAAGATGATGTCTAACGCTATGTACTAACAAACCTTACAACCGGAGTCCATTGTTCAAGCAGTACCACATACTTATTTAATGATAAAAAAAGAGTTGACGATAGTAGAATATGATGTCCGAAAATCATGGACGAGCTGTAGTGGCAAAAATCAGTCATGCCAAGACCAAGAATTCATGGTATCACGTACACAATTGTTCTTTGCGGTAGAACCAGAAGTAGCCTGCCACGATTATGAGCTGGCTGAACAAGGCGATCCAGAACAGAGGCAAAGCCATTGGACTCCCTAGAGCAGCATACAAATGTTAATATGACTATATTCGGCGAACGATAGAAAAGCTGGCCTGCTAAACCCTGAGAAAAGTCCCATTTGGCGGCATCCGGAAACACGGTCCCAGGCCCAACCGAATTGGGGGCCGTTGCACGAGCAACGATGACACAAATCGAGCCGATTATTTGCGAGAAGGCAAGGGTGGCACACACGTGGAGACGTGATAGTGTCTAAAAACAAGTTGAGCGATTTTCACCTCAGTCATGAACTTAACTCTCACCTGGAGCAAAATCATGCCTAGTCCGACACCCTGGACTGCATCCAAAACTCCCAGCCAGAGCCACAGGGAGATCCCGAGATACGGTCCACCAGAACCAGCCCAAGGAATGTACAATGCAAGCGATGAGGTACCCCACAGCATCTGGATAGCAGGAATATACGCTCAGTTATCAAATCAATTTAAACATGTCATGTGCAGTACCTGACACCATCGGGGAGCTCCAAGACCAACAGCGAATACGGGAAGCAGCCACGTATGTGTTTTGCTGAAGTGCGTCAACACCAACAACATGGCTGCCCAGACACCAACGAAAAATACTATGATGAGAATAAGGATTTGCCACTTGGGTATGGGCACGCTCCAAAGGAAGGTCCAATTGCGACCGTAAGGCTAGATAAACAGGTGAACAAGGCACACCGGTAGCAAATTCTCATGGCGACTTACACCGCTCAGCCAATAGTCACGTAATACCTCTGATGCAAGGAACCAGAGAACAAGCTTCCTGCGGAACAATGTTTTCAAGAAGTGGGGTACTTTAGGAGGCGTTTGACGATAGTACTCTGATGATACCCATCAGCGACACTTATCGCGGACAGACAGCATTACACACACCTGGCAAGCCATAAAGCATCACATACGCGAATACGAAACACATGATAGCAAGGGGCCAAAGAATAAGAACGATCCACCAAGGCGGAATATAGTCGGTTTTTCTCCCATTTAATGTGTATCCCCAGAACCACAGGGCAGCAACCCATATTTGCTGTGACCCTTGTACTATGCAGGCCCTCAAAGTCCAAACTTCAGTGGCAGCACCCTAAATAACAAAATAAGTGGTTTAAAGAAAGAAAAAAAAAATTAATATACCGCTTCTTCACCAAAATTGAGACCGAAGAAGAGGAATGCCGCAGCGGATGCAATCGCGTAACACCAGGTAGCAACACTCCCCAATGTGCTATGAACAGGCACAAGGGCGGTCGAAACAGACGGCAGGCCAATCAAGAAGAAAGCAAGACCGAAAAATATCCAAGGAGCGGATAGCACATATACAGAAGGCTTAAGCCTGAACAAGGGATACCAGACAGCTGAAGCGGCTAGGAAAACACCTCCTAACACATATAGCTGAAGATTATCTTGCCAATTTCGACCAGTCAGCAGGGTAATCTGGAAACTAGTGGCGCTCAACATCTAGGTTATGATCAGGATCACAACTCAAAATAGTAGTAGAATAGATACAAACTTGTCCCGCGGCAATGACAATCGTGTACAGCGGCCAACCTCCAATTTCTCGAGACATCGCTATTTGTAATCTGGTCATTGGAACCACCTCAGGCTGAGCTGCATCATGGCGAGCGTCATCGTAATCTGCACCGGAGAAGGCATGTGTGTTGAGCGCTACCATGCAAGTATCATCGGATATGTCACAGAACGAAAATTGAATAACATACACTCTGGACGAGAATACAGAGAAACAGAGGGTGCTCCCCAGACGGAGTCACGCATAGATGATCGTACACTGGCAGCGCTGGAGAGCTTCTCCTTGCGGACCTTGCCAAAGAATGCTTCTTCACTCTTCACTAGGAATTTTTCGATTGACAGTTCATGTTCCGAATTCTTGGGGTCGAGCATTTGAAGCTTCTGAACAAACTCAGAAGCAACGCCACCATCTGCGTCAGTAAACTGTTGGGTAGGCGATCAGCGATCCAATTGAGGCAAAAACATGAGACTTGAAGCTCACTGAAGCCATGGCTTTGTTCAAAGGGGAGTTTGACTTCTCATCTACAATCGAAGAAATGGATTCCACGGAAGAGACTCGGGAGTGTTCGCCAAATGGTCGGCTTGGTGCCAAACCACCATCTACAAAAGGATCAGGAGCATGCCGATGATCTTTTGCGATCGCACGATTAGCTCGTTCTAGGAAACCATTGTAGCCCTGCGGCGTGGCTGGTGTGCTGGCTCCTGGGTCGCTGAAATAATCGGGACCCCCTTCTCGGACCGGCGTGTTCGGACTGTCGACACCTGGAGTGTATGGACCGTCAACAACCGGTGTTAAGGTCTCTTGACTCCAATGCGCCTGAGAGGTAGGACTATGTGCGTGTGAGTAGTCGTTAACACTCCGATTGTCCCAATCAGGTTGCGTGGGGTGCGCCTGGGTCACTGGATTCCAATCTTCCGACTCGCCGATTGGACGAGCAGTTCCACCGTCACAGTCGGACTCCCGCCAGGTATTAACTCCCGCGATGTTGCGGCTGGTGGTTATGCTTCGCCTATGGAAATCTTCGATTCGCTGGCGCCATTCAACTACAGGGAATCGCTGGAGAGCAGATCGTGCACGAAGAATGGCGCGCTCTTCTTCCGTCGATTTAAGGGCCATTTTGATTGTTTTCGTCAGTTGTGACAGCATATGTGCCGTTGCACTGGACTCCACAGGATACCACTTTGAAATAAAAGATTAGGAGGTGTGACGAGGGTCACGGTTTTCACCGCATCAGCAACGGAAGAAGGGATGACGCACCCAACCAGGCATCAGTCCAAGACCACCTAGACGACTCCCAACACCTAGTGCACCTTTTCTGCCAAATTCGACAGCAACAAGACCAAACGGCTCATCTCTGGACGGGATCAACGCGAAGTCAGCACCACTGAAGAGGTAGGGCGGCAAGCTGGTGAATTCGGGTTTCGAATAGATACGATCGGGGTACAACTCCATTAGTCGAGCTAGTTTCTCTGCAGCAAATCGGCCGTAGAGATCAATGACGGGACCGACAGCAATCAGTTGTATACTTGGGCGCTTTTCTAGTCTTGAAGAGCTTTAAGTTAGCCAAATATATGTGAATATTATCGAAAGAACGTACAAGGACGGCATCACATCGGCAATCAAGTCCACACCTTTCTGCTTTGACCAGCGACCTACGAATACAAACAGATCAGAGTTCGGATCTTGTTTGATTCCAGCCCACTCCTGAGCTTGTCTCTTGAGCTCAGGTCGAGCGGCCTCCGCAGCTTCATCAATTTTCACATCACGAGCTGCCACTGGTTTCTCGTCCAAAGCTTCGATATCAGTTGGGTCTGGATTTGGGAGTGAATCAACGTGCTTGAGAGTCCACAGCGCGGGATACCGTGCCCAACTTCGTTTGCCATACTTGTCAGACACACCAGCTACCCCAACACTTTTCTGGTGAACACTGATGAACGAAGCTGCAGCATGTAACAGATTGAATGTATTTCCGAACTGCACATATTTGGTACAATGCGCTTTGCTGATGTTGAAGGCTGAGCAGACTTCCTTCATCTCTTCTTTGGTACGAAGAGGCCAGAGGCCCTGGAATTCGGCATTATGCAGAGACAGACAGATTGGAATCACCTTCGGAAGAAGATAAATACCAGCCAGCGCGCCGTGATAATCGTTGATATGGTATATGTCAATAGTGGGGGAACGACGAATAGTGGCAGCGATAGCTTGATTCCATGTAGAATAGAAGATAGCGGAGCTCAGATCGTCCATGCGAGCAGGATAAGGGTCGGCTTTGGTTTGAGCACGGAACACAGGGCTGTCCAGAATGACGTATGTGATGTTGTCCAAGACATGTGTTTCGACTTCAATGAGATACGGCTCTCCAAAGATGATGACCTCGATAGGCTCAGCGGGTTCACCGGCTGGATATTCGAGGTCTTTTACTTTCGGGACAACCCACACAAGATCAACATCAGTCATAGCTTTCCCCATGAGACTGGACATGACGCCGAGACCCCCAATCTTGACCTTAAGCTTCCAATCAATAATTTCGTACTCCAGAGTGGCAATCAGGACTTTGCGACGCTTATTCTTGTCTTCTGGCCAACCTATGATCTCCGTATTATGTTTGTGACCGAATACCTTTTCAGCCATGTGTCCTCCAGTGTCCTTCAAATCCGAAGTTGACTTGTGCCCAAATGCCCCAAGGATAGGGAAGTAATTCGTGTGATTCTTCGGCTTAACTCCGAATCGATTATACTTGATGCCGTAGAAGGACCACATGAAAATGACGACAGCGAGTGTGCCTGTGATGAGAGGGATGGACAACATCAATGCATACATGATTGCGCCAACAGAGGCTTCCCCACGAGGTTGGAGAGACCAGGTCAGGGTAGAATCGTCCACAAGAAGGGACCAAGCAAGATGAGGGCTAGGAGGAGCTGACATATTGAGGTAGTTGGGCGCAACGGTATTAGGCGGAAGGCGGTCCAAGACGCCGTCAGCATCTACATCACCATAGTAGTAGTCGTCGAAGCCCCACACATTCAGCTGAACGTATGTTGGCCAGGACGCCATGATCTCCAATTCCCATCTACCATCCGCAGTCTGTGTCATCAGGGAGGGAATACCGTTATCAAAGCCCCAAGTGTTGAAAGGACCACGGGCTAGGAATTGCGGCACACGTCGTTGGTGTCCAGTGTAGCCATGGTCTGCGTGTATAACATGGCTTACAGATAGCGTAGCTTGACTCCAATCTGCACACAAACCACATATCAGACATGGAAGGGGAGGCTTGCATTACAACACTCACATTGCACCATGACGTGATTGCCTGGCCAAAAATTCGCAGAAGAGGTAAACAGGCTAGCATTCATGACTGTGGTATCTTCCCAATTCCTCCATGTTGTCCAGTTCTGACCAAAATTCCAAGAATATCTTAACATATCTGCACCATAGGCTCTGTGAGCGAACGTGTATTGTTCGTTCGACACTGCAAACGAGTTCTTTGTGTCATAGTCCGAATCAGGGAAGACCATGACGTTGTCCGATGCACCTTTCCGCAACAGGAGGTTGTCAACGGCCTGACATAAAAGTAAATTGAACTGCACTGGCTTTCCATATAGTAACGGAGAAGACGCACCCCAGTAGTCATATTTACGTTTTGAGCGGAAGGATTATTCAGCGTAAGGGTTAACACCCCGTCAGGGAAATTAGTTAATGTTGCCGACCACGCCCAAACTGAAACCCCCCCTCCAGAAATTTTAGACGGACTAGGGTTCTGCACGTCTCCACACTGGATATTAGTTATGTTAGGACTGCCCCCGTGGCCTGACGAAGACATGTTGAGATGGATGCTTTTGGAAACGCTGTCGCAATTCATCTGCGTATTGAACTCAAACGAAATATTGACAGTAGTCGCGTTCGCGTCGTTGGGGTTGACCAAAATGCGATGATCATGACCTGGGACAAATTTGGTCAGAGCAGGAAGAGGAGGAGTCCATTGGTCAATAGGGACCAAGGCTTTGAATCCGTAGCTATCCATGGCAACGCTAGGCAGACAACCGAAGAACGGTGCCGTCCCATTATTGTAATATGAAGACAGAGACGCCTCCAACGTATAGTTCTCGTACGGTGCGAACAAATTTCGAAGTTGCACATTCGACTGGTAAGGAGATGAAATCCAATGTGATCCTTGGCAATCGAATGTGTATGTTTTTGTGGTATTCTCGTTCGAGTAGAGCAACCAGATTTGGTCTACGAAGTTGCCCTTCAGAGTCTGGAAGGTAGGTATCGCTGATCTAGAAACCGACCAAAGGCCCATCTCGGTGGCAGTATCATTTGAACCAGGTCGGTCGATAAGATATGTCCAGTTGCCACGTTGAACAAGGTTGAAACCGTCCTGCAACGCTGCATAAACCGAGCGGAGGTGGAAAAATTGGGCAAACAGTCGCCGATTATCAGCTGTAGGATCAAAGTGGTCGAGGGCATTCCAATCGTCATGACAGCCGAGAAGAGCCTTTTCAAGGGGCATATTGAAATACTGCTGGGAGCCAAGAGTGTAGCATCCATGACGTTTCCATGCTAGGGTACTCATCATGGCTTGACGCCTAGAGTAGTTCAATCAGCGCTGGACGGATGCAAAATGTGATATCCAGCGTACCCGTAGAGATAGTTGGACGCTGAGTTATCAAAAAGATAGAAGCTTTGCTCTTCACCGAAGAACAACTGGTCAAGGTTAACAGAGTGACAATGTGGCATCGAGCAGCAGACTTACGAGTGGGATGCCAGGCATAACGAGAGTCGTGATAAAGGTCGCTAACGCACTCCGCTCTGTGCCGTTGTCTAAACTAGGCCATCGGAAGACGTCGAAATTGCTCGTCCCATACATATGTCTGGGATCAACTTGCCCAGTGGCAGCATTCAAGAAATCGTTGCTGACGAACATCTGATTCCAAGCCGTGACGAAATTGGTGTCTATGTCATATGCAACCTGCAGGTTCCCATCCATTCCAAGGAATCGAGAAAGGGAGCGATAGATAGAATAATGGAAAGCAACGCTGTCTAGTGCATTTGACGATTGCTCGCGAAGGAAGTAATTGTCAGCGGGGGTCACATTTGCGGCGGATAGGAATCCCGGAGGAAGCTTATCGGGAGTACGACCACGACCACTACAGACGTGAAGAGTGAGATTCACGCATAAATGATACGGAAAGTAGATCTTACACATAAAGTGCTCCAAACGTGTCTCCAGGAGTAACCTCGCCTGCGATTAAGAAATTTTGTTTCCCGAGGTTGTATGCGCAAGCGCGTGTAGCCACAGCCCATTTAGATAGAGCATCCACAGTGACCTGGGTAGCCTTGTCGACACGGATCGCATCAAAATCCAGCGCCTTGATCGCCATACAGGAGAAGACCTGGAGTTTGGCTAATACCGACGGCTTCCATTCCCGAAGACGATCTTGCACCGAAGCGAATTTGGATAACTGTCGCTGCCAATCAGGATGCACACCAAAAGCCTCCATGTCTCCGTACTGGTCAAAATCGGACATCATACAGCCGTTAGCGGTAACAGCTACAGGTGTCCCATCCTCCCCCCAGAAGTTGGGAAGGACACAAGAATTATTGGGTTGATTACTGATCTGTAGACATCATTCATTGATACGTTGAGCCTTCAGGATCACGTCAAGGTACACTTACGCCAAAGTCACGATATTCTGTAAAATTCCAAGGCATATAGTTAGGTACTTTCCATACAGCCTGATACTCGTTGAGATCAAAAGGCGTGCTTGTATTCAAGTGCCTAGCAAAAAATAATGAATTGCATGCAGTACAATGACAAAGATGGCATACCCTGCAAAGCCAATTAAGTCTGACATGGTTCCAACAGTGAAATCTAGCATAAGATACATTCCACGTGAATGGATCTCATGTATAGTAGCTCGCCAATCTGAGATTGTGCCCCAGTGCGGATCCAAAACGCTAAAATCGAGCGGGGAATAACCTGGAAGGAGTTTAGTTATGAGGTGGTGGTGAGGAATAGGACAACATACTGTCAGCTTGCCAAATCATATTCAAGAAGGGGGTTCCAGATATGAAAATGACCTTGACGCCCATGCCATGGAGATAGTCTAGTCGAGCAACAAGCCCCTTGAGATCACCACCACTACGAAGTTGAGTTTCTCGCCAGTCTGTCTCGTACATAGTTCCAAAGAAATCATCGTTAGAAGGATCGCCGTCTGCGAACTTGTCTAGCAAAAGACTGTAGATAGGGAGAGATCTCCAGTTGTCAGGTGAAGGAGTATATGCGGTAGTGTTTGGAGAAGCATCGTATTCAAGGGGAGAATTGGCGTTCTTGTTGACGTTGAGGTTATAGTCGAGGAGGTCATCGCGATAAGGAGAAGCAAAGGCGAAGAGTACTAGGAGAGGAAGGACGGAGGCAAGAGCAGATAAAATCTGCATGATTAGTAGTAAGAATTGGAAGGAAAGACTAGGAAATAACGAAACGAAGGAAGACTATAATGTCCCCGTCCTCGAGGCTTTATTTGTAACGATTACGTAACAACGATACGGCCACGACATGCCATGCCTGCGATGAATCATGATACGCCATATGCATGTCAGGACTAAGCGCTCAGCGACGATATCGGTGCCATGTCAAATGCCATATGATGTCCTTTTATACCGCTGGTTACATGGTGGCAACCACCCATCATGTATCTAACTATGTATGTAAATGACATGGTTTTGTGTGTAGCTGACTAAGCAGAGCCAGTCTACGAGTCGCTTTCTTCGCAATAGGCAGCTTAGCTGTAAGGCTTAAGGATTCTTGGCAATATGGCTGCGACAACCGTCAATTCCCTCCACAACTTCGATCCTTCCCCATCCCCGCCAAAGCCATCTTCTCCTGCTTCTCCCACTTCCCAACAGCTCCCAAGGTCTTTCATCCACCTAAACCACGGTCTACGAGGCCAGCATTCTCCGTTCCCAACTACGCCCACCTCCAGTAATCTTGAGCCACCGCCAGGAATGCTCTACGCAGACTACATTCGGTCGTGGACGGACAATCACGTTGCTCGTTGGTTAAATGATATCAAATGTGGACACCATGCTTCTACTTTCAAAGCTAATGATATTCGCGGTGACATCGTTCTCGAACTAGATCAGCCGCTCTTGAAGGAAATGGGTATAACTAGTATTGGTGACAGGCTCAGGATTGTCAACGCTGTCAAAGCGCTGAGGCAACGATGTGCTTCGCGCCCTGTAACCGCCTCTGTCATCGATATCACTCGCCCAAAGTTGGACCAGGGGTCAGAATCAAGATCACCAGCGGCACATGAGAAAAATGGCTCCGACGACATTCCGGCAATCCGTGGATCATCTCGAAGCGGTAGACCAGCACCTCTGCTGCTGAACCCCAATATTAACAGAGGTGATTTACCTCGTCTTGAACCCGATTCTGCCAACAGGTCTAACCCTAACCCTGTCATCCGTCCCCTCCCACTACCCTCTTCAATGGCCGTCCAACCATCAAGCACCCCTGGTAGCTCTCATTCTCTCATATCCACAGCTTCACGAACGAATCCCCCTCCTCTACCTCCCCCACCTGGAAAACCTCCTCCCCCTCCCACAAATCGTCCCCCTGCCCGACCACCCAATGGTCCAGGCTCCAACGATAGACGACCGAACTCCCAAGCCGATTCGACACTTCCGTATACCGTTCAACCCTCGCATATTTCTCAACGAGATCTTCTTACCCCTTCCCCCGGTCCCAGTCGGACAGGCCATCTACCCAACGACCCACGCCCTGGCAATCCCGGAGGCGGAAAACTGCCCATTGCACGATCGACCTCTCCTCTCCTTGTTGGCCGTATAACGAGGCCATTGGCAGCACACGTGCGCAACGGTTCTTTGGGGCCCAACTCCCCTGTCGTGCCTAATATTGCGAACAAGCTGCCTCCACGACCCTCGACTAGTAATAGCCATCCTTACGCTACTGCTACTGCTACTGCCCAACCCCAACTTGCACCGACGGGGGTACAGCAACAACAGGCTCACAATCTGTCCCCGATCGCAGAGTCCTTTTTGACACATCCGTCAACTCCAGGAACGCCGCCGCCCCCTTCCAACGCCTACACTGTGGGTCGCGGCTCCTTCAATCCAAACACGAACTCGAATGGTGCCGCCCTGCCTCTGGATGCCCTGCGACGCAAGCTAGTAAAGTTTTTGCTTCCTGAAGAAGGTCTTTCTTCCACTATCGACGTGGCAACTTGTGCGGGTGGCATTGAGGTTCTTGAAAAAGTATTAAAGAAATTCGGGAAAGGAGGCTCAAGAAGTGTAGACATGAATGGAGACTCTGGTAAGATAGAAGAAGGGGCCGGGCTCATTATTGATGGATGGGGTGTCTATATGGGTAAGGGCCAGGAAGATGCGCCAGGTATGTCTTTCCCCAGGGTTCTCACGCGGTAGACCTAAAAAATTCCGAACAGGGCCACTGCTGACAGAGGCAGAACTGTTAACCATATGTCACTCCCCACCCGATCACCCATCCCGAGAGCATGGTCTCACAATCCGCAAGGTCAAACCTAGACGGTACGACGATCGAAATGGCACATCCTCGCCTGCACAAAGCAAATTTCTCGATGCAAGCACTGCAAGTAAAAGTACTAAGCGTGCGAGTTCCATCAGTATACTGAGCGGTCTGGGCGTTAGCGACCCAGAGATGGCCTTGGATCCACCTTCACCGACATCCGGCGCCTCAACTTCGGCTGTGCATAATTCAAAGAGACCGTCCAAATTGCGCAACTTCTTCGGGCAGCGTCCTCCCAGTGAACTTATCTCAAATCATCTACCGGATTATTTCCCTACCGTCGAGAAGAAGGTTTTAGAACGGACGGCGCGACATAGTATGATGCTGCGACCCAATCATGGTTCCTCGAGACGAGATAGCACAATGTCACACAACCATCAGCTACCGTCGAGGTTCAGCAGTAGTACGCAGGGCTCACAGAAGCGGTCGTCGGTTTCTCCGGCGAGATCTTCCTTCTCGTCAATTCCCCCTCCCCCTCTGCCCGAAAAACGTGCCAGCTCCAGTGATTCCGAGAGTGACAGTCCCGGCGAAGAAATTCCTCGCATGTCACTTTCAACTGATGATGGTCGGTCTGTTGAGCTTCATCCAGACGACGCTGCTGGCCCTTCAACCATGGCCACATCTCCGCAACTTCTGCCTCCCATCCCGACCATGAGCGAGTCCTTCTCTGAGTCCTTCGACAGCATCACAGGGCGCCGCACCTCACGACCCCCGTCAAGAGCGATGTCTGTCGCATCTAGGCGCATGAGTTATATGACGGAGTTGCGAAGTAAGCGCGACCGTTCTGACACCGCGAGTCTTATGACCGTCGACGAGATTACTGCTGAGGTGGAGAGTCGAAGGGCAGGCACAAGTGTTGACCAGGGCTCTGATATGGATGATTGGACTCAGGTTAACTCGGGGGACGAGCTAGATGATGATGACACGATGGAGGAGACACTGGGCGATGAAGCAGACAGCGATGGGGAGGAGGTCGAAGAAACTACATACGTCGACGATGAAGATGACGATCAACCCAGAAGAATCACTTCGAAGGGAGGTAAGTATCTCATCGCCTACCACACAGGTCTTGTGCTTCAATGTTTATTAGCGAACAAGTGGATCAAGGGTGCGCTCATTGGTGCCGGGTCCTTTGGCAAAGTCTATCTCGGCATGGATGCATCGAATGGCCTTCTCATGGCCGTCAAACAAGTTGAGCTTCCCACCGGTTCGGCTCCAAACCAAGAACGCAAGAAGAGCATGCTCAGCGCTTTGGAACGAGAGATCGAACTATTAAAGAACTTGCAGCACGTTAACATCGTGCAATATCTTTGTTTGTAGCCAAGTTTCTGTCGAATACAGTTCATAGCTGATCACATCTTCAGATTCATCCATAGATGACGAATATCTCAACATCTTCCTAGAATATGTGCCAGGCGGATCTGTCACCGCGCTTCTGCGTAATTATGGTGCATTTGAAGAAACCCTGGTGAAGAACTTCGTTCGTCAGATTTTGGCAGGTCTAAATTATCTGCACGAACGAGATATCATACATCGGGACATCAAAGGTGCCAACATACTTGTCGATAACAAGGGTGGCATCAAGATATCCGATTTTGGCATCTCTAAGAAGGTCGACGATAGTGAGTGCTGACCATTCCCTGCTGGACACATTCATCACAGTTTTTCGTAGATCTTTTAACAGGCAATCGAGTGCATCGACCGTCTCTCCAAGGTTCCGTTTTTTGGATGGCCCCTGAGGTTGTAAAACAAAGCATATACACTAAGAAGGCCGATATCTGGAGCATGGGATGTTTGGTTGTTGAAATGCTGACTGGTGAACATCCGTGGGCGCAATTGAGTCAGATGCAAGCTATTTACCAGGCAAGAAACCTCAGTTCGGTTCTACCACACACCGTAACATATTTCTGTTACAGATTGGTTCCTCCGCAAAACCAACAATACCTTCTGATATCTCAGCCGATGCTCAGGACTTCCTACGGCTGACCTTCGAGTCGAATCATGAAGCTCGGCCATCTGCCTCAGAACTCTCCCAACATCCGTGGATTTCACAAAAACTTACTAAGAAACCCCATGTCGAGGTTATGGCTTGACTTTTTTTCGCTCTCTATCGATACCTACCTGTTGGTTTACCCAGTTGCCGCTCTTTCTGACTTGCGGACATCCATGTGTTTAACGAGGATTAGATTGTGATAGGGCACGTTAGTCGCCTTGGCGTACACGCTTACGTTTTGAACCACCACCGGACGCAGCTTTTACCCCCGGTCCCCAATGGCTGGTTGGGTTTTCTTGGTATCTCACGAGCTTTACCTTGCCTGAAGGTGTGACAGAGTCGGGATGTCTTTTAAAGTTAGCTTCAAAGCTATAACCAGAGTCAGGGGTTTGTTTTGTGAGTGAAATTGAAGGAGTGACCTCTGTGCTTTCGCCAACAATCTCCGAGTTGGGGATGTGTCCGAAACATTCCCCATTTTTACCGGATTGAGTTTGATCCAAGATCGAAATACGCTATGAATAACCTCGCGTGTGGCAGTTGTCTTTAGTGAGCCCGAACAAGCGTGAGAGCGTGAAACCTTGTGTCCAGCATGGAGAAGTGCAGACCTGTCGGTAAAAATAAATGTATGATGTGAATATCAAAAACACCAATCACTTACGCTACGTCGTCAAGCGGAGGCGTTGTGCAGTGGAAAAAACTAGCTACTTTAGCAGGTGTAAAATAGAATGGGGTGTGGAGTTCCTATGCATACGTGTGAAAAAACAGGGGGTAGGACTATTGCATAGCACTACCACCTACTTCTTTCGCGACAGTTAACATGCCTTTCATGCGGATAGATGTCCCGTACTTGTCTTGATTCAGTTCCAGGTGTTCAAGGACGCTTGCAGCAAATTGGCTGTCATGGATTGGTCCTGACCACATCGGACCTGCTACCTACAGCAGCAAGGTTAACGATGTTGCGGCAACGATGATGACACGTACATGTAGAGCGGATTCGCACTCGGGACATTTGTCCGCAACAGAAGGACCGTTTTGAATCTTGAATAGATAGTTGACATTTCCTAAAGATTCGTGTTCCTTCTCCACCACTTTTCCCAGTGGCTGTTCGTAGAAGGATTGACATGATGTACAGATGTAATAGGTTGAAGTTTTCCTAGAAGCCACAGGGTTTAACAAGCAAGAAAGTACAGCGAAACCGCGAATAACGCACGTCAGGGCTCTCTTGACTTCGAGAGGGGCTGTTTTTACACGGATAAAAATCCGCACATAAAAATCGATAGATAGCGATAGCAGAGGTTGAATATAGCGACCGTATCTTGATGCTGAGGTCGAGAGTGTATGAAGGACAAGTCTCAGTGCCTAATATCACGAGTAAGAACGACAATTGACATATAATCGCCAGGAACGTACAGCTTCGTGACAATACTCTGCTTTCACTGGTACTCCACCATAGTTTGAAAAGCTAAAAATTACAAATGTGCTGATTGAGTCAACTGTTGAGCGACTCACCATTTCTCAGGATAATTCGTGGTAGCTAAGACAGAAAGGTCTGTGCAAGTAACACACAACAATCCTGATGAAGGGAAGAGGAATGCAAAATAGATGAATGTGAAGTTGTCATCGCTCACCTCCATCCTTAATGCATTGTACTGCAGCATCCATGAAAGGTGCAGCTGTTCCATACGGATCGAGGTCAACGACGTCGACCCGGTTTTTTTCCTCGCGATGCGCGTACATAAGAGTGCTAGGCGTCCGTTATTAGATTGTTGTCGTAGGCAGACATCTTACCAGGCATCCCCTTCGTTGACTCTAACTTTCCCAGACGCCATAGACGTCCCTGAAGACGGCTCTGGAATGGGGCCCAGTCCATTGAGCTCTATGTTTCGTTTCATGGCAGCCGTTGCAGACGAGGACAGATCATTAGCAATGATGTATCTGGGGAGTGATAAGCAGGAACCTTTCATGAACCTAAAGGTTTTCTGACTTGACCAGGGGTATTTCTTTCGCATACCGGATTGACCGTAAACCCGTTGCAGACAAAGCTTCGAGAAGAACGAACTTATAGGACTGGACATCGTCAAACCCGGATCATTTCATGCGAGGTAATCAGTTATCACCTCTGGCGGTTTGGCTTGAGGAACACTATTAGTTTTGGAATTATCCAAGGTCGAGCTCCCACTGATCGCCTCCAGCCTCCTCGCGTCCACATCGTCAGTGCTCGTCGGCAGGACGTGTCCGCTCTCTGCCATGGTTTGCTGCACTGAACGAAGGCATCACGAAGACACACCGACGACTTAGTACGCGGAACTAACCTTTGCGCCTTTTCCTGTCCCTTTTCTCCAGCCACAAGTTTTCCTTTGCCTTCGCGATTTCTTCGCTCCATACTCTGATACACGCAACACTAACATCCCGATTGAATTCTTGTACCGGATTCAGAAATGCCTCATTTGAAGACAAAAGAATATGAGAAGTGTTCTCGGTGTGCAACGTAAAACCATCTGGAACAATGATGGTGCTGTCTGTTGTCATCTTGATTCTTCCGAAGGCGAGCAAAGGAAAAAAAGAGCGGCGCAAAGGCCTAGATACGGAAATCAGTGAAATCGATGTCGTATGCAGAATATAAATCGGCGGTTCGCCTTCGGTTTTGCCTCTGTTGATACTTTCGTACTATATTATAATAAAAAATTACATCACTCAGAATATCTGCCATAGATCTAGGGTTGAAACGTTGATCTTTGGTATAATAAGTACTACGGTTCCAAGTCATCTATGAGTCCTGCCTTCCAACATCTCTATCGGTTCATCGCCTTCGCTGGCTACGGGTTCCCATCCATTTTCGGACGGCTCGCGCCCTCGTATCCTACGAACACACTGTGCCACCCAAGCTATATATATACCGTTTCAATGGATACCCGCGCTTGGTAGACAAAAGAGGCTTACAAAATATACTAGGGCGTTCGTCGTCACTCTGGCGAGCAATGTAGTAGACAGGGATACCCGAAAGAACGAAACCTGGTTTGATTTATAAGGCCTAGAGAAGATAGTGAAAACTGGAACAGACCTAGGACGGCGATAGTCTCCCAAGGAGCAGCAATTACTGGCATGCAAAGTAAAAAAAGGGCAACCTCAAACGAAGATGAGTCAATGCAATCATCTCTCTCGATAAATGGCCTACCCCACAAAAGATTAGAGGGGTGGTGATCCAAGTTCTGTATGGCCTAGGAATCGACGTTTACACTGGTGACTAGATGCGCAACCCGGATATTGACGCACCTGTCTAACGAAGGTTCCTTTATACGAAGGATAACCACTCCAAGAACCTAGGAATGTGCATAAGAGTGAAGGACAACATCGATCCAACGCCGACGCACAGTAAGGAAGTAAAAAGCCCATGATGCTACCACAGCAAAATTTATCAATGACCTGAAGCCACCTCCGATTAAAATGAAACAAATCGTGACTGCAGCTTGTAGAAGAGCTGCATTTAATGGGGTCTTGCGAGTCTTGTGGAGCCGCCCAAATAATGAGGGGAGAAAACGTTCCCGACCGGCAGCATAGATCAAATGCGAACCCGTAAAAAAAGTCCCTTTTGTTGGTGGGTAAGTGACGAATCTGCAGAGGCACAGAAAGTTTTACCATTCAAAGCACCAAAACAAGAAAAAGCAACCATGCAGGCGAATATCGTGCCACCCGCAGGGCCAAAAAGAGTCCGGCCGAAGTCCATGGCCACTGTGTTGCTGAGACTAACCACATCCTTGGCTACAATGAAAGAACTGCAGATCATCGAATTATGACCACTTACCGCATCTAGAACTACGAAATACGAGATATTTGCCAGAAAGAATAATAACTGCAATATGAAATTCAGTCATCAAGACTGACTCTAACAGCGAATGGCTGACTGTAACAAGGGCCATGCTGGAATGAATGGCTCTCGGGATGTTCTTTTCTGGATGGGACATTGCACCTCCAACGAAGTTAGCTTGATCCCATCCGTCGAATGCCCATAGCCCGGAATACAACGCCAA
Organism: Tricholoma matsutake; assembly: GCA_026075535.2. Taxonomy (NCBI): domain Eukaryota; kingdom Fungi; phylum Basidiomycota; class Agaricomycetes; order Agaricales; family Tricholomataceae; genus Tricholoma; species Tricholoma matsutake. Next base: position 7,788,997 of record AP026541.1, on the reverse strand, counting down.
GGACCACGACGACGGGCTGCTGCTTGTGCCATCAAATAAAGGCTGTCGAAAAGAGGCGGATGCCTTCCCTCGAGCCAGTTGCACTATTCCCAGAACCGTAATGGAGATCTAGGATACGTGGGATACGTAAGTTTAGTGGCTTGCAGGAAAGGTGCGATCCGCACCAGGACAGCTACCTTGCGACGTCAGATGTCAACGAGAAGTCACGCAGATCAGATATGAAGCCTACTTTCGCTGTTGTAAACGCAACAGCCACCCGTGAACCCAGTTTACGAGCAGCAACGCAAATAATAGTCACAACCACGACTGCTCCAATTGCCGTGAGTTTGATGGCCCACTGAGGAATGTCATCCGGCGATACCTCAGCACGGGAAATATTCCAAGAGATGCGATTAAGGTACTCTGCAAAAATAAGGGTGACTACCGCGTTCGAACCTGTCCATGGAGAATTGGTGAACGATAGGAGAAGCAGAGAGGAGATGTACCAGGTTTGAGAGCTATGATCGCCGTCCAGGCGTACAGATACGAAAGGAGAGGTCCATATGCATACGAAAGATATGCCTGAGCTCCGCCATTCAGTGGTATAGCAGATCCCAACTCCGCATAGCTGCTCGCACCCGTCCAGGCTAACAGAGCAGATAGTACCCAAACACTTAGACTTGCTCCAACGCTACGGGTATTTGCTATGACAATCCCAGGTGATGAACTTCAAGCAGTCAGCTCTGTGTCCATTTCCCGGTCGATATGATATATCCTTACAAAATGCCGGATCCAATCTGTTCAATTACCTCGTCAGTGATAATTTCACTTGGATGAAAGCATAGCTACCTGCAAACCCATGATGAGCGCGATACCTTGTGGGAGTCGAGTTAGGTGTGTCTCGTGGATAACCGTAGAGACGCACCATTGATAACCCCCAAGAACTTCTCATTGCCTTCTCCACGCCTAGATTCAGGGTCCGTCAAGCTTGTGCTTAGAGGTAACTAGAAATCATGTGTTGAATCAACGTCGGTAATTGAATGGTATAAAACTTACCAGGTCATGTTGAAATTCAAAACCCGTGCCAGAATATGATCGACCACTGAGGCATTGATTTAGAACAACCTCGCAATCATTCCCCGCAGGAAGACATACCGCCCAAATCTTCTTTGACCGCCTGCAATCGGTCCTTCCAAAAGTTCCAGTGCTCGAAGCGAATCGTTGTCGGATTCTTGTGACGTTCGTGACAATTGTGGAGAAGGTGGATATATTCCTCTACTCGAGGTAGCCTTGAGAGCAACATAATCGTCTCTCATGACATTTGTCATGAAAGAAAGCAAGTGCTGGTCAGGGTTTCCACAGCTAAGTCACTAAGTGAACCACGAGGAAAGAAGACGTTCAGAAACATTGACAGTGATCCGAAACGCAGTGCGCGTCTTGCGCGCTCACGTGTTCAAAAGTTACCCCATACTCCTGATAATTCATGCACTCTATGTAAAACCTCATAGTTTGGGATGACAATGATGGTATACAGCTTTGACTATAACCGATGGCATGATTCTCTAAAACCCTGTAACCCATAGCCCGTCTTGGCAAAACCCTAGCAAAACCCACACATTTTGATGTGACATTTTACTAGTACAGGTACATATATACTATGTACACATATTTTTTGTGCACCTTGAAATAGAGCACTTCAACAATTCCGTTCGAAGTGGAACCGAACGGCCGAAAAATGCCAAGCCTGGAGTGAGGAGCTTCAAGTTGGTCTTGAAAAGGGGTCAAAACGTTGCAAAAGAAACAGGTTCAATTACATAAGGAACAATTTCAAGCTCACACAACAAGTTGCTTGCCATACATGTCCTATGATACGACAAGCAAGGATACCAGTCTAGGAAAGAACTAGGATTACATGATAAATCTGGAAGATTTTAACTGAAACTCGGTACTCTCGAAACTCCATAGCTAGCTCCTGGCCATGACGAAGGGGTAAGGGTCAAGAGGGATCCGGAGTCGACTGTACTACATAGTAAATACCCTGTTATGCGGTAGGGTAACGAGTGTTACCAATTGGTTCTAAAGCAAGATATCTATGTAGTTCCTAGCAAGGCTTGAGCAACAACAGAATGAATGTCACTGCATCGCTCCTGACATAGGTTCACGCTCTCAAAGAATAAGTTAGCATACTTGCAGTTCTTTAAAGGAAGGACCTACTGCTAGAACTTCCTCAGTTTTCATCCGGCCGGATTCCCACACGCTAGTGATGACACCTAACGCAGGCATACAAGATAGCACCAGGGTGCCTTGGGATAGCCGAGCTTCTTCTGCTGTAGGATCCAACCATGTTTCTGTTCCCACAAGAGCCTGAGGAAAGTGAGAGCGATTAGACTGACGAAGTAGTACACATACCGCTGAACAAGACATCACAAGACCGAGCATTTCTATCCCGGCGTCAGCAAGAGCTGTACTTGCAGCTACAACGCCGGAAGAAATGCACCCTTCCATACCGTCTGTTTCGATGACAGTGATGAAAACGTCAATAGTCGACTTGGGTAAGAGTTCCAGCCGTACAGACGGGACAAGGGCTTGACATATGGCGACCGCGATGGACCTATCCTCTGCGTCCTGTAGGTCTTCAATGTTTGTAACACTCGTACTCAGCGGTAGTCAAGAAACCATACACGCATCGCTGCTCGGCGGCGTTCGCACGAAAATGGGGCAAACTTCACTTCTACGTTGATCCTCCCTTTGTCATGGTAGGCGACGCTTTTGGATTGTCTGGGACCGTAGCTACACGTGACAGACAGAAATGCGAGTCAAAAAATTGAGATCTGCAATGCGACATTGGGACAGACACAGCACAAGCTATTTTCGTTTGCTCAGTTTCCACGTAAGCGGAGCCATTAGACTGGTCAATTAATCCTGGTCGCAAGACTAAATAATAAAATGATGGCCCAAGTCAGCAGGAAAACGTGGTCCAGAGCTCGACACACACAAATCGCCCGGATGTCTGTGGAGTTTCGCTGCTTTCGTGGTTCACCTAGTCGCCATTTGGGCAAGTCATGGTCATGTTGTGATTCGAAAACTAGGGGATGACTCTCCTCGGGGCCATTGATGCGTCTTCGGTCAAAAGCTGCCTGAGCCATGGTACTCAAAAAGAAAGGTATTTTATTTGGCGCGGTTAACGGTTAACTGATGGTCTCGATAGCCGGTGTCGAGTTCCCACGCCAGTATCGAGGCCTCGTTAGCTTAGTCCCCCGCTTGAAACACGAGATAGACCTCCCTACCCTCCAGGAAAATCGGGTTTTACCCATGGGTTTCCTACACTTTTATTTCCTAATTTATCCAATGAGTTTGCATATGAAAAAATGATTTTATGGAAGCTTTTTGTTTGCTCTTTGTGATCCAACACATAAAACAATATTTGGGTGACATTTCTCATGTGACATGTGACAAGGCTGCAAATATACTATTTTGTCCATGGTATCACAAGCAACCAATGAATAGGGTTGTTCACGGTTGGCATTTTTGGTTCATTTTTCACTCATTTTTCAATCATTTTTTATTTCATTTTGATTCCATTTTTCTCAAGAATGGAACTGAGAATGAATGTAAAATGAATGTAAAATGGAACCCTACCCTTGCTTTTGTAAAAAGGGAACCGAAAAATGATCATTTTTCATCTTTTTAGCACTGTGCCTGGTGAGAAAAATGCATTTTTGCTCCATTTAAAAAATTTTTCCTTCCCAGGGTGTTCACAGTAACCATTTTTCATGTCATTTTCCATTCCATTTTTCATTCCCTTTTGTTTGTTCCTCTGCCAAATACACGAAAATGAGCTGAAAATGAGTTTGAAAATGAGCCGAAAATGGCCCAAGAATGGCTACCATGAACAACCCTAATAGCTACCAGAAAATTATTTTTTTGTGCAAAACTCATTGAATAAATTAGGAAATAAAAGCATGGGATGTTGGAGCAGACTATATACGCTGCACAGGGGAAGAGACAACACGTTCCTTACAACCTACCTGGGGTTTAGTTAGACTTACAGCTAGGGTTAGCAGAGGTAAGAACACTATATTCCTACTACAGTACAGGTTCTATTTTTTTTTTTTTTTTTTTTTTGGTGGAGCATTTCCCACGAGGGGAGGCATTGGGACTCTAACAATGTTACAGTCCTGTTGCCCACTAGGGGTTCCAAGGAGTCTCAAACCTCGGAGTAGAATAGATGTAAACTGTGAGGAAATGCATTTATGCACAGAGTGTGGGGCTCAATCGGTTTGGCAGCGAGCATGAGCTAACCCATGCCCTGCTGCTGGGACTGATTCCTACCCACTAAAACCCCGCAAACCTCTGTCCAGTTACTGGGGAGGTCTTCCTCATTCTCGAGGGTGCCCTTCCATGTTTGGGCTACTACTTCAGTCTTAAGGCTCTTCTTTCCATATCTATGGGTTGTCATGCTACAGTCAGTTTCAAGTCTTGCGTTTATCATTTTGTGCCATCTGTTGCTTATTTCCTCTGGGATGTATGGTGTGTTTTCATACTTAATCACTCTTTCACAGCATAATTTCCAGATCAGGTGTGCTGATTCAGACACAAGGATTCTCCAGAGTCTATTTGCTCCAGGTGCGTGCTTTCCATCACTCATTTCAAATTCAGTGAGAGCGCAACTTACAATGTTACCTAACCATGGTTGGCGCCATTTGAGATTTTTTCAGACCCATAGCTGTTTTGCTAGTTCCCATATTTCCTTCTGTCCAGGGGTTTCACATTGGGTCAGTATATGGTCCATTGTCTCTGGAACCCCGCAGTGTGGGCATTCACATCTATTTTGAATTTCCTCTCGGAAGTTTTCCTTAAGCTAATACTTTCCAACTCTGCATGCATCATGTGCTGTCATCCATAGGAAATATTGTGCATTTCTCGAGAAATCCTTATGCCGGATTGCTTTCCAGATTTGGTCTTTGCTGGGCATTTTCCCAGTTGCGTCCTCTACTTCATTTTGTATCTTGTTGATCATTTTGATTGTTGCTCTCCTCTGGTGTGAGTTCACTCATAGTTTCTGTTGTTGGATTCCTTTATATGCTAGGAATTGTGTCAGTTTACTCAGTTTTGCTCCTGTTATTCGGTAATGTGGTTGAACTACTAAGTCGATTTCGTCTGGGTGGTCTTTTTGTGCACCTAGGTTAGCCATTCGGTCTGCTCCATCATTTCTTTCGTGCCCAGAATGGCCTTTGATCCACTTAAACATCGTTCTTCCTTTCCAGATCCATAGGGTGGCTGCGGTGGCTCGAAGGATCTTGGCATTCACCAGTCCTAAGTACCCTTGGTCTTTGTGTTTGGTCAGGTTTTTGGTGAGTGCGTTGATTGCGTATTTAGAGTCGCTTTCAATATATAGGTTTGGGACTTCGTTATTTTTCTCTGCAGCAGCTTTGATTGCGGTGACCTTTGCTGCCTGGTTGGTTTGGGGGAGGGATGGTGGTAGTCGTAGGGATGTGTTTCTTGGGTTTCCCTCAGTGTAGAAGATTCCTACGCCTGCTCGGGCAGAGGTTGTACCAGTGCCTTATTATCTCATTTGACAGGTTGCCTTCTGTGAAGACACGGAAAATGTCTTTTATAGTTTCGGCAGTCGTCAGGGATGGGGAAAAAGGTATCCATTCATCACTGTCATTGCCTGTATGGTTGGGGGCCAGGTTGGCGAGGCTTGTCAGGTTCCATTTTGGGGGTAGGGTCTCTATCAGGTCATTGGCCAGTTTTATGCAGTCTGAGGGGTGTTCGCAACCTGTGTTTCGGATGGTTGTGCATGCAGCACAGTCACAGTACCAGGACTCATGGTGGCTGTTCATGAGTTTATGGTCTGCTAAGTCTTCTGCATTGCCTACAGTTAATACGTTGTGTGTCTTGAGGAGGCACTTGCTGGTTTGAGACACGGCTAAGCATCGAATTTTCCTGTTGGCTTGGGCATGGTACCATATTGGTAGTTGTCTCGCAGTGTTTTTGGTGGTTGCGTGGACCTCCATCCATAGTCCATACTTCTTTGCAGCATCTATCATATTTTGTCATTATTGCATCAGCATAGTCTGCCCATAGTGCATGTGATGGGTCAAGGTTCAGGTAGCTTTTCAGCCACATAAGCTGGATTGCTTTGTTTCTCGCTTGGATATCAAGCAGTCCCTGCCCGCCCATGTCTTTGGGTGCCAGGAGCATGTTTTCTTTTACCGGACTTTTCTTGTCACCCCAGATGAAGGTGCATATGATTTTTTGGAGTTACTTTTCAATTTTCTTGGGCATTTGTTGGACCTGTGTTGATGTGCTCGACCCAGAAACCCCAAACAAAACCTACTAAAATGGCCTTGGATGGTATAACATGAGTTAGAGGAAGGGTGCGAGGTGGTACTAAAAGTCACCGAATCCAACCTGATGGACGTGTAAGATGTCCGAGTGGGTACAAAGGGTTTTGAGAATGTTCGAAGGGGCGCGAGATCTCTCAATGTAAGTTTGAGGGAGATCAATAAGGTTTGAGGGTTAGAGGAGACGTTCAAGGTAATTGGGAATGGTATAGACGGTCTTACGAAGTGTGTAGAAGGAATATGTGAGTGGGGCGGCGATGATAGTGATGAGGGGTGATAATGATATACAATGGACGAAGGGTTCGAGGGCTAATATGAAGTTTTGAGGAAGTTCACGACAATTTGCAGAACTTCGGGCTAGATGAGAGGCTTGGACTCAAGAGCTGAACTCTTAAATCAGACTATAGTGAAGTAAGATGATCTCTTCTCTTGCTTTTTAAGTGAGTAACTATTACAAGTTTAAATAAGTTCTGAAGAGGTACTACCAAAAAGGGGAAGGAGAACATGAGGCTTACATGAGGTGAAGTCTAGGATAAAAGATAAACCTCTATCACTGAGTAAAACAATAAAAGATAAGAATTAAATCTCCGGAGTCCTGATATGTGCGAAATGTACTCATCCTATGTCATTACAAACCATCTAAACATTTGAAATTCGCCTCATTGTGTCCTTAGTTGTCTCGCGCGTGCTCAGTCGGTGGCCGAATAGCTTGGTCAACCTTGCTATGACTTGTCGGCATGTAGTAAGAGTGCCAGAGGCCATGATGACGGCAGCCAAGTGCGTTTGAAGTGTTCCTATATTGTTCGAGGGGGATCGAGGGGGATCGAGGTAGCGCGAGGCCGCTCGAAGCCTGTTCGGAAGCATTTCATGAGGCTCGAAGGCATTCAAGGGGTTCCGAGTGTCATGGGAGATTGATGCGGAACTGCTGTGAGTGGTTACAGACCTTATAGCGCGAGGTGGACCTATCAACCTCCCCCTAAGTGAAATACTGACTGTCCCAGTCAGCCGATCCAAAACACGTGACATCACGAGGTCGTGTTGACAATGATAAACAAACATCAAACCAGTTATTTCCTTCCTCTCTCAATCGTTCTCCCTACCTCAAATCTTCGGTATGTCTCTCTTAGCTCAACTGAACACCGAGGTCCTCGAGTACACCAAGTCCATGCCCAAACGCGGTGTGGCAGAAGATGTCAATTTCAAAGTGTGGGGTAAGGGTTTTTGCGAGAAGATGGTACATTTTCATCTCTTTCCTTTTGGTTCGATCTACTGAAACGTCTCGTGCAGGCTGAATATGACGAGTTGGCAGACAATCTTGGCAAAGAACATGAACTGGCCATCCAAAAGGTCGTCGACGAGGTGCTCAAACTATTTAAGTTGATGGCGCGTCGGGAATGGGTTTCATGGGGCGGAGACTTGTTGTTTTCGGATCTGAAGGAGGAAATCGAGCTGGAGGAATGAGAGGCAATGGATAGGTGTCGACGGGAAGACGAGGAGACGGCGAGGTGGGTGGCGGTGGAGCAGAAGGTGGAGAGAATGCAAGAGTGCAGGGCCGCTCTCATCGAGGCGCGATGAGTGCTTCTCAAGAGTTTCTGTGCGAAGACACTTTTGAAGGAGGCATTGTGGGAGCGGAATGCAGAGGTCAAGGCAGAGGCGAAGGCGATCGAGGTAGTGGAAATCACTGATGATGACAAGGGTGAAGTTGGATGGGGGGAGTTGGTAGAGCTGGGGAAGCGAAAGGTGGGAGATGTGGAAGACGGCGAGGTGGAGCTGGAGATAGAGGAGGTGAATGCGAAGCACACAAAGTTTGCCGAGAGCGGACTGCTCGAGTTCAAGGGCCCAGTAAGTTGTCGAGTTCTGTCTTGTCCTTTCCAGTTCGCTAATTGACTTTTTCGTAGTGCGATTGTTGCGCCAAGATGCAGTCGCAACCTCCATGTATCATCGAGAAGGGGGCACCAAAGTGCGTCAAGTGCATGCAAGCGGTCCAAGGCTGCTACTGGGAGGGGGTCTCGAGACGAGGGGTGCACAAGGAGGATGTGCCGAAACGCGGGGGTTGAAAGGCCGAGGAAGCGATGACAGTGGTAGCGATGCGAGCGATGGCTGCAAAGGAGACTTCGCGCCCAAAACCAGGTACGAGTGTCATTTGATGTGTTTCGAGCTCTCTAATTGATCGTTTTAGTCATTCGAATTTGTGTGGTGAGGGTGATTGAGCCCATTAAAAATGTCGTGGGGCCTTCAATGCTGTCAGGGGATAAGGCGAAGGGAAAGAAGTCGAAGGGAAAGGGGAAGGCAAAGGAGGTTTGAGAGGTGGAGGATAGCAAGGTGATGGACAAAGGGGTAGCGAGATTGGCGGAGAGGCGAGTTGATTTGGAGATGTTGTTAGATGAGATAGAGGGGTTGGAAGGGTTGCTGGCTGAGTAGGACGGTTTTCTTTTTGTGTTTTTGTGGACTTTGTTTTGTATTCTATCTTTTTAAATAAAGTTTCGTAAATAATCGAAAGAAAATGATAAGAAAGAGGAAAGAAATGAAATATGATAATAAGGGAAAGGCTCAGTAAATCATCATGGCCAAAAAACCCTTTTGAGTTTGCGCGACCACGCTATATGGTGATATCGTGACTTGTAATGTACACTAATTGAGAACAAAGTTCTAAGTTCGATGTTTGAGACAAAGGAAAAGAATAGCTAGTTGGGTTCGATATCTGGGAAATGTTTGTCTATGTTGGAGTCAACGTCTGAAGTCTCTTGAAGTCCTTTGAGACGGTTCAAGTCGATGTCAAGGAAGTTTGGGGGAAGAGGGATGGACTTTCTGGCGAGATAGGGAAGGAGTCGGAATGCGGCGATGGGTCGATGAAGTATGGAGCCATCTAATTCGCAAAGGATGTAAGCACCACCATAATTTCGTTTGATAACAATGAGTGGGCCTAGGTATCGTGCACGCATCTTTCGATTGAGTGATTTCTCGATCTGTGTGTTTCGAAGTAGAACGAGGTCACCTTTCACGAAGTCATAATCACGAATTGTTCGCTGGTGAACTTGTTCGAAGCGCTTTGCAGCTTCGAGCCATGCCAAAAAGACTTTCAAATGAAGGACTTTGAGGTCTGAGGATCTCTTCTGTAGGGTGATGGCATGTCTGGCGATTAGGTCAGTAGTTGAGAGGATCAAAGCGGGAGGGGGTTGCAAGTAGGTGGCTTCAGAGATATCAAGGGGAATGAGGGGGTGCGATCCTGTAATAGCGAAGTAAGGGGAGCAACCCATACATTTACGAACCGTAACTCATTCTGCCCAAAAGACTGAGTGCGCTCCGTTCGACCATTTGCTTTGGTCTCCGTCAATGGCTTTGAATAGTGATTGGCAAACGTCGAAGTGGCTTCATTCAACAAGTCCATTAGCATGAGAGTTATAACCACTAATGTGAACGTGGTTAATATGGTAGCGCTTGGAGAGATACTCAATCGTGGTGATGAAAGCGCTTCCGTTGTCGCTAACAATCTCGTAAAGAGAGCCCCATCGACAAATGATATCTTCGAAAATCCAGTCGCCGAGGGTTGTCGCATTCTCGCATCGAAGCTTTCGCCACTCTGGATATGTCGAGAGCGAACATCGGCCTTGGACAATGTACTTGAATCCAGCTGATGGAGGCATTTGCATAGTGTTGACATAAACTTTGCCAAATAGAGGAGCTGGCGTCGTGACTATGGGGGGAATTAGAAGGTTTCACATCTGACAAACCTGGCAGAGATGGCATGTTCGAATATACCAGGCGATGTCAGCCTTCATGTTGGGCCACCAGAATCGCAAAGCAATCAGGGACTTTGTAGCGAACACCATCTTGTGTCCGATGTTGTCGTGAGCTGCACAAATGATTTTGAGGCGGCGTTCGGGGATGGCAACAATTTTGTGAGTGCCATGGGAGTCTTTTCTCCATAGTTTGCCTGAATCTATAAAGAATTCGGTGCAATATCGGATGAAGGTAGCATATTCTGCATCTGATAAATCGAGAGGTCGTACCAAGTCACCTAACCATTTTTGAACATGAAGTAGTCGTGCGTCATCCTTTTTCGCATTGTTACTTCGTGGGATGCCTTTGTAGGTAACTTTGTTCTGCTGAGCGATATTGGAGGAGAGGGCAAGTGTCGGTTGTTGTTGGCAGGGGAATGGCCGAGTCGATATCGGGTTTATCTGGTGTACAAAGCCATGAAGTCGATCTATCCAGTCTCTGAAGTCTTCTTCGTTATCAAGCTAGCTGTCTTCGGCTTGTGGTGGACGTCGTGAGAGTCCGTCAGGACCGTGATGGGTTCCTGCGACATGGATGAGGGTGAAGTGAAAGGTGAGTATTGAAACAATCCAACGGTTTATACTAGCACTAGGTGCGATATCGGGGTTTGATAACATGCCTTTGATGTACCTCGCATCAACTTCGATGACAAGATTGCGAATGCTGATAATATAAAGTTGAAGGGCGCTGAGGGCTCGATAAAGTCCATAGAGCTTGAGCTTTGGTTGTGAAAATCGAGATTCGCGGTCGTTGAGCGTAATGGAACCGAATTGGCTATAATAGTGCTTTTGAAGATTGTCGGGGTCGCATTGGGCGAGGAAAAAGCCGATGGCGATGTGCGAAGTGTCGACCGATAGTATGACTGGTGCGTTGGATGAATAGTCGATGGCGCAAATGGCTGGCGAGGTGATAAGGGCTTGTTTCAAGTCTTCCTGTGCGGCGATTTGGCTCGGTCTGAACTCGAAAGGAACATCTTTTCGAGTGAGGTGGATTAGAGCTGTGGCGTGGTGAGCGAAGTTTCGAATAAAGATATGACAAACTCCGATTGTTCCTAAGAATGCTTTGACTTCAGTGAGCGATCGACAAGGTCCCCAATTGCTGACTGCTTTGATGCGTGTTGGGTCGACCATATGACCTTCGATGTTGCAACGATGACCTAGAACAATTATTTCGGGAACACAGAGAAAGAGCTTAGGGCCTGAAAATGTCCCTCTGCAATACTTCATGCGCTGAATCACCCTGTTGAGGTTCTCGAAGTGCTCCCAGATGAACCTTCGAATCGCGGGATTCTCTGGAATCGTCTTGTAGGCCCCGCCATGAAGTTGGTATCGAGACTTGGGGCCTTTGATCAGAACGTCGTCGATGTAGGGGATTGTGATGTAGGGTATTTCAGGTCATAGGATATGCGTGATGTCATCGTGCATGATCGGGACTGAGTTTGTCCAACCCATTGGAAGGGTGACAATGTGAAGTGCGCCGAAGGGTGTCTGGAACATTGTTAGATCGCGAGAAGATTCAGCAACTTTCCTTTCGTTGAATGCTACGAAGAGGTTGAGCATTCCACCGCACGATTGTCCGCCGAACTGCTCTGCTAAGTGCTCAGGGATGGGAACGACGCCTGAGTGCTGGATCGTAACCTTGTTCAAAGGTTCGAGGCTGTGGACAAGTCGGAGCACTTTGCCGTCTTTCTTCACGATGCCGAACCATCGTGATCAATACGAAGAGTTTGAGTGTTCGTAGACACCAGCTTTGAGCTTTTTCTTGATAATATCGCAGACTTCTTTGTAAATGCCGGGGGGAATCGGGATGTTTCGCTTGACCCAAGGGGTGTGAGGGATGACTGGGAATTTGATTGGGGGGAAGAAGTCTGGTCGGAAGCTGCCTCATTCGTTGTCAGTCCACGCAAAGCCAGTTTCGTGGTTTTGAATGAAGTCGTGCATGAGATTTCGTTCTTTGGGCCATAGGAAATCACCTGGATGATTCCTGTCGACGATGGCCTTGCATTGGAGCGAATATTGAGGGGTGGGAGAGAAAGGTGGGGGACAAGGATTGAGTTTCGGCATATGTTCGAGTGGATCACCAGTGATCTTGCAAATGATGCGAAAGCGATTGGGAAGGTCAGCGACGACGGGTCGAATCTTCTGTGCGACAGGCTTGTACTTCTTCTTTGAAGTGGCGAGTGTCGGATAGAGAGAGTCGAATGTCGAGATATTGGAAGGGGAATAGATAGAAGAAGATTGCATAGGGGTCGCCATCAAGGTTGATAAATATGTCGCATACTGTTTGCTAGCCATTAAATATAAGTTTGCAATGATCGAAGAAAAGGAATAGTAGTTCGAAGTGTTCGAGGAGTCAATATCGGGAATGTCCACAGTGTACTCGATAGTAATAGAAGGATTAGAATGGTCATAGGAAATAATGAAGGCACACTGATCGGCCTCCGAAAGTTGATCCTCTAACTCCGAAAATCCTTTCAAACTACTTTTCGACATTGATTCAATCGAGGGATCGTCGGAATGGTACATGATCGCATCGAGTTTGGATTGAGAATGGTAATCGTCTGCGATTTGTTCCAATAGTTCTTCACTGTACTCTCAGTGAGAACTTCGAAAGGGCGTCCGAATAAAATGTCATATGCTGGGTCATGAATAATATGAATTTGCATGTATAGCGTGATGGTGCCGACTTCACAAGGAACGTTGCACGCTAAACCGAGACTTTCATCGATACTGCCGTTTGCCGATTGTAGAGGAATGCGGATTGAAGGGTCATAGGCGAGACCGAGTTCATGACAAACCTCTTCCGACATTGCGATGATCGAGGAACCGGGGTCGACGACACTCTCGACTGGGTTTCTACCGTTGACATTTATAATGACCGATCTAATTGCATGAGATTCCTTTGCGACGATGAAAGGTTCCGGAATGTCACCAGGGCGCAGACTGTTAATATAAGTCTCATAAGGATCGTTGAGTATGTAGACGTCATCATCGAGGATGTTCATCGCATTATCAGTTTGCTGAACGCGTTGTGTTGTGACCTGTTCTTTCCATTTAGTTAGAACCTCTGGTGCTACCGAGAGTAATTCTTCGGATGTTAGCGTGATAATAGGAGTCTTCATCAAACAAGTGAAAATGTCTTCCGCGATCTTGTCCTTGTGAATTGGGGCTTGGATATGGTGCGATGGGCCTTCTTTACCTTTACCTTTACCAGTTGATGCGAAGTTTTGTTTGTGAGGTGGGAGGTACGAGTTCTCTTTAGCGGCGGCGTATGGGTGAACAATAGGTGGCGAGGTTGGACTGGATTTGGTAGCCGATGCTGAGGTCGATATTGGAGGATTGATTGCCATAGATGAAGTGGAAGGTACCAGAGCGTGTGGAGCAGTCATTGGCTGGACTGGAGTAGGTGGGACCGGGTTCGAAGGATGGGGTTGTGCTGCAGGCATGTTATGATCAGTTTGAGCGTATGGTCTACCACTTTGTAAGGCGAATAGTTCTTCCTCGAGCTTTGCGATGCGATCGTCCACTGTGTTAGATACTTCTGATACCTGATATATACCTCTAGGTAGTGGTGTCAATGATATGGAAGACGCGATGTTGTACATGAGGGAAGGAGTGATGGTGACCTGTGGGTTTCATCGAAGCCACTCATCGACGCATTCCTTGATGTAGTGGCCAGGGATGTTACGAGGAGTGAATTGACCATTAGGGAGAACTACCTTTCCTTCAGCGTTCTTCTTACACTTTCCTTCATTAATATAGGACTGGCAAACCAAACAGTCGCTAATAAAATGTCTGGCGAGACTGCAAAGGATGCAAACCAGAGCTTCGATTTGTTCAGGTCAAAGGCTATTGTTAGCATGAGGTGGGTTAGACATTTTTGAACCTGCTAGAGCCATGATGAGAGTAGTTGCAAACTTTTCGAAGATAGCCGAAAGGTCTTCTGATTTGATCTGAGGTGCTGATGTCGAGGTGGTCGCTGCCAATGACGAGGTTGCCGAGTTCGAGCTGAGTAGGGAAGAGGTGTCCAAGGAGTTCGATCCAGCTAAGACAAACTTTGCAGCTTTGTGGATGTGATCGAGTGGGTAGGGGTCATCTGGGTAATGGTCAGGATACTTAAGCTCGAGTCATCGAGCAATGCGCGTCCACAATCCAGGTTGGAATCCTCGAACAAATGCTCTGCTCTGCTCTGCTTCTGAGATTCTGTTTTTAGTTGACAGGAATTTCGTAATGTTATAAAAGGCTCAGAAATACAATCCGAGATCGTTCGCGTTGAAGATGCTGATGCATAGTTGCTCACTGACTAACTTGTCCATATCGGAGATAGACCACTTGCGATCGTCTTCTGAACTGGGGTAAAGCTTGTGAATTGCGATGTGAAAGTGCTGGAATGAAATGCCAGCATTGTATTCTGGAATTGATTCCCAGAGTTCGGAAGTGTTGATATTGAGGTAGCGACAAGCATACTTCTTCATATCCTCTGAGTTCATGACATTGCACATGGAGAAAAGCAATTCGAGTTCGTTAAAGTATCTGTGAAGTTCTCGCGGCTGGGTAGGGTCGAATTTCGGAGCCGTGGAATGACCACGAGCTGGCATCGTTGCTTGCGTAGTCATGAATGTGATGTTTCTAGGAGTAGGAGTTAAAACTTGTGTGAATGATGGTAGAGGAGTCGAAGTGGTTGGAAGGATGAATGAAGATGTGGATGACAAAGATGAAGAAGTAGAAGATGATGTTGAGGGTGATGATATTGGTGAAGGGAATAGCCGACGATGAGTCAATTCTGCTTCGGAAACAGGTATAAGAATATCTCCCAATTGTTCGAGAGATTTGAAGGCGTGATGAGTGTTGATCTGTAGGTTTCTAGCTTGTGTTGGCCTAAGCTGGGAGATTTGAGATGGATTAGGTGATGAAATGATTTAGAAACCCCTCGCGGTGGGCTCCAAAATGATGTGCTCGACCCGGAAACCCCAAACAAAACCTACTAAAATGGCCTTGGATGGTATAACATGAGTTAGAGGAAGGGTGCGAGGTGGTACTAAAAGTCACCGAATCCAACCTGATGGACGCATAAGATGTCTGAGTGGGTACGAAGGGTTTTGAGAATGTTCGAAGGGGCGCAAGATCTCTCGATGTAAGTTTGAGGGAGATCGATAAGGTTTGAGGGTTAGAGGAGACGTTCAAGGTAATTGGGAATGGTATAGACGGTCTTACGAAGTGTGTAGAAGGAATATGTGAGTGGGGCAGCGATGATAGTGACGAGGGGCGATAACGATATACGATGGATGAAGGGTTCGAGGGCTAATATGAAGTTTTGAGGAAGTTCGCGATGATTCACAGAACTTCGGGCTAGATGAGAGGCTTGGACTCAAGAGCTGAACTCTTAAATCAGACTATAGTGAAGTAAGATGATCTCTTCTCTTGCTTTTTAAGTGAGTAACTATTACAAGTTTAAATAAGTTCTGAAGAGGTACTACCAAAAAGGGGAAGGAGAACATGAGGCTTACATGAGGTGAAGTCTAGGATAAAAGATAAACCTCTATCACTGAGTAAAACAATAAAAGATAAGAATTAAATCTCCGGAGTCCTGATATGTGCGAAATGTACTTGTCCTATGTCATTACAAACCATCTAAACATTTGAAATTCGCCTCATTGTGTCCTTAGTTGTCTCGTGCATGCTCAGTCAGTGGCCAAATAGCTTGGTCAACCTTGCTATGACTCGTCAGCATGTAGTAAGAGTGCCAGAGGCCATGATGACGGCAGCCGAGCGTGTTCGAAGTGTTCCTATATTGTTCGAGGGGGATTGAGGGGGATCGAGGTAGCGCAAGGCCGCTTGAAGCCTGTTCAGGAGTGTTTCGCGAGGCTCGAAGGCGTTCAAGGGGTTCCGAGTGTCATGGGAGATTGATGCGGAACTGCTGTGAGTGGTTACAGACCTTATAGCGCGAGGTGGACCTATCAGCGTGAGGTATTGTGTGAAGCCGCCCACAATCATCTGGACCAGAAGCTTTCATCCCTCAATTGTTGGTTTGGTGTTTTCCCATCTTGCTAGCACTGTTTCTATCTTCTCAATGATCAGGGACTAGGGCATTGTGTCAATGGTGTCGTTGTCAAGCCATGCACCCAAAATTCATATTGATTCACCATCCTTTGCAATGTGAATACTTTCAGGTATCTTTTCATGTTCATCTTTGGCTTGACGATCTTGTATGAATTTTGCTCTGAACATTTTACTCCCCATGGGCAGTATTTGTGTCTTGGATGTGTTGAACTGTGCACCAGCGGCAAGGCACCATTGGTCGAGGATTTCAATTAGATCAGCCAGGGAGTCATCTTCTGTGAGGAAGATCGTCATGTCATCAGCAAAGAGGTTAGCGACAAGTTGTTCTTGGGCTCTGGGTATGGTAAGACCTTTAAGGTTTGACTTTCTTATCATAAGGCTTAGCAGTTCTATTCCAAGATCAAAAAGAAGACACGATAGGGGGTCTCCCTGGTGTACACCCCTGGTAACTCGGAACTTAGAGCTCAGGGTTCCATTTATCATCACTCTGGTTGATGCATTTGAGTAGAGGTTTTGGACTGTGTGTATAAAGTTGTCTGGGATTTTGAAGGCTTTAAGTGTCTTCCACAGGTAGTCGTGTTTGATTTTGTCATAGGCTTTTGCTTGGTCAAGGGCGACAATCATTCCGTCTTCTTCTGCTGCTTCTGCATAGCTTAGGACCATTTTAAAAAGTTGTGTCTGTTCCGATATCTGTCTGCCAGGTACAAAACCGGCTTGGCTTTTGTGGAGGAGTGTTGGAGCTGCTTCAGCTAGGTCCATGGCTAGGACCTTGGTCATCAGCTTATAGTCTGTGTTGAGTAAGGTTATTGGTCAGTAATTTTCTATTTCGTCTCTTTCTTTTTTCTTGTATATTGGGCACATCCATCCATCAGCAAAGCTAGATTCATCGGTAGTACCATATTGTTCTATATCATTGAAGGCTGCAGTCATGAGGTGTATGATATTGAAAGCCTCTTCTTCAGTTTTGGATGAGTTCCGTTCCTGGGCAAGTGATTTCCACATTTCATAGGTTGCACTGTCGAGACCAGCTGCTTTGTTGTTGTCAGACAGCTTCAGGGCAAGCTTGACTTCTTCCTCAGTGATTAGGGAGCTTATTTTCTGTTTGTTGGGTGGATTGGGTTCAGTTTCGATCTTCTCTAGGATGTTCTCAGTTTCCCTGTTTCTTAGTTCTATGTCTCTTCCTTCTCAGCCTTGGTTCTGCAGGTTGTCGTGGTATGTTCTGGCTAGTTCAGCCATGTGGCATGATTTTTTCTCATGTGTTTCCGTGTTTCCATTTCCATCATTCGGTTCACCTTCAGGTTTTTTAAATGCAAATATGACATCTCGGGGTTTGATCTCCTTGTTGGAGCGGATCCAGTACTTTGACATTGTTTCTCCTTCCAGCTGGTTCTTGATCTTGCCGGTTCTTCTAGTGGTCTGGTGCCGTCAGTGTTCTAGTTGTGTTATCTTTTTTGTAAGTTCATGGGCTTGGATGTGAGTTCCTTCATCTTGGGGTCCATTTTGCAGCTTATTAAGTTGGTCTTGGAGTATGTGTGTTTCTCTTGTCATCTTGGGAGTCATTGTCCATTCCCTTTTTTGTGCTTCTGTCATTATTGTGGTTTTAAAATCTGTGTAGAATGTTTGTGGGTTGTTCTGGGCAGTCCTCTGTTCAGGTGTGTATTCATTGAGTTTCCGAATTGCTTCTTTCCCTGTTGTTTGAGCCATTTTCTTGAAGGCTGCATCTTTGAATATTTTTGGGGATATTGACCACCTTCCCTTGCCAGTTTCTACAGTACAGGTTCTCCTTATATACATAATAGTAAGGATATCACATGACTCCAGAGGAATATGCATATGAAACATGTATCAATATTGGTAATTAATTTCAACACCCCCCCTCAAACTGTAAAGCGCTCTAAGCAGCTAAGTTTGAACCTTGAAAGTAATTCTGAGAGAGTCTCTAAATTTCCTGAATAGAATGGCACCAAGGTTCTTTGTGAACATGTCAGCCAGATTATCACTTCCAGGAATGAAAATGACTGTGACTTTGTCATTTTCTATGCATTCGCGGGTATAGTGGTAGCGAATGTCTATATGTTTGGTCCTTCTTTCCTGAACTGGATTTGATCTGATAAAGATGGATCCCTGATTATCAGCGCAGATTGGTATGCACTTCAGTATATATCCAAGTTCCTGGAATAAGGACTCTATCCACACTATCTGTCGACAAGTGTTGGAGAGAGCCATATATTTGGCTTCTGTGGATGACAGTGCTACAGTTTTTTGTAAACGGGACTGCCAGCACACAATGCCACTTGCTAGAGTAGCAAAGTAACCCATTGTAGATCGGCACTTGACAGTGTCAGCTGCCCAATCAGAGTCTGTGAAGGCCTGTAGCCCTTTGGATTTCTCTCCATTGTAGACTATGTTATATTTCTGGGTTCCCACCAGATAGCGCATGATGTACATTGCTTTGTCTAGATGTTCTTGGCTAGGATTAGCCGAGAATTGTGACATCCTGATTCCTGCATAAGCGATATCAGGTCGCGTTCCGAGCATCAGATACAATAAAGATCCGATCACAGACTGATATTTTGATCTAAGTGCCGTGTTTGGTGTCACTGTGTTTTCTGATGGTTTGTAACCAGTCGGGAGCAGAGTGGGGGCAGCTTTGGCATTTGTCATCTTGAACCTCTTGAGCACTTTGGTGAGATATTCAGTTTGATTGAGTTTGACTTTGCTTGCAGTCTGGGTGATGCACATGCCTAAGAATTCCGTGACTTTTTCAGTACTACGGCACTCCCAATGCCTCAGACAAGCATTCTTCTTTTCATCCACAAGTTTCTTGTTCTTCCCCATGAACAAGCCATCATCAACATAGACCAGCACAATAACAATGCTGCCTGTCTTAGGATCCTTGTGTATGAAAATGCCAGCATTGGAGCTGGCATGCACAAACCCAATGGTGCGCATAAATGCCTCTAGCTCTTTCCACCATGCTAGTGAGGCCTGTTTAAGGCCATACAATGCTCGGCATAAGCGCATTACTTTGTGCTCTTTTCCCTCGAGTCTGAAACCCTTGGGTTGATCCATATAGATCTCCTCTTCTAGTTTGCCATATAAAAATGCGGTTTTTACATCTAGACCGGTCATATACATGCCTTCTAGAGACGCAAGTGCAAACATGAGGTGTACGGTCTCATAGCGGACTACTGGTGAGAAAATCTCATCAAAGTCAACACCTTTGACTTGTGAAAAGCCTTTCGCCACGAGTCTGGCTCGTTTTCTTCCATCCAATTTCACGGAGAAAACCCATCTATTTTTGATTGTTTTTTGATCATGTGGAAGATCGACGATGTCATAGACTTGTCGCTTGCAAAGAGCCTCTAATTCTTCATGACAAGCCTGTTTCCACTCAAGTTGCTGCTGCCATGGTAGGCACGCAATATCGCGAAATTGGTTTGGAACTTGGCTTATTTCGCTTGATGGTGTGACTGCTTTTGACAACAGCCGGCGAATAAGCTTATCTCCACCTTCCTTGGTTATCTTTTGAATATAACCTGCTTCGTCCAGTTCCCCCATTGGGTGATCATGTTCTTGATTATTGGAATCGGGCACACTCTCGTGGGGTGCCGAACTCGGTCCAGCAACCAGTTCTTGCTGTTGAGATTGTGGTCATGTTCAGTTATGATCCAAATCTTGACCCACAGATCTCTTCCAATATCGATCACGTGCAATGTCTCTCTCTATGTCAGAGGGGAGTCGCTTCTCTCCATAGGTATTGTCAGGACAGTTTGGGATGTTCCTCTGCCTGCCTGATCGATGGGGCAATTGCTGCCATTCCTGTTGATCTTCACGTCTTGGACGAAAGTCCTCAGTGGTTACTGGAGGCGGTGGAGGAGGAGTGTCAGTTGCATCATCATGCACCTTTTGCTCGCTTGGTACATCATAATCATCATCATTTTCTGATGATGGAGGAAGGGGCAGATTTTGTGGTGGTATAGAATCATCGCCATCCATTCCAGATGAGTGGTCGTCATCTTCTGGTTCTGGAGGTGGAAAATTACCAAGGTCTGTCTTGGCAGGAGTTTTAGCTCCAGGACAGCATGGGAACAATGTTTCATCAAATAGTGCCGTAGCACCAATAAATATTGCGCCATTAAGTCGCATGAAACGGTATGCTTTAATGCCATCTTCTAATCCAAGGTATGTCATTAACTCTGATCGAGGAGCTAATGTGGTTGGACGTTTCTCCTTGGGTAGATAGACGTAAGCACTGCAACCGAAGACCTTCAGATTGTTTAGATCTGGGCAGACCTTTGTCAGGTCCTCAAAAGGTGTCAGCCATTTCAGGTGCCTTATTGGGGTTTGGTTGTATAGGTGTGTTGCATGTTCAATGCAAAATTCCCACCATGATTGTGGTAGACAAGCGGTGAATCGCAGGGTTTGTGACTTTTCCATTATTGTCCTTATGGCATGCTCTGTGCGCCTGTTCTGTTGGTGAACGTGGGGTGCAGACATCTCTATTTTGATGCCAAAATCCTTGAGCGTATTTTGTAGCTCACGATCTTTGAACTCCCCCCCTGGATCAACACGCCAGCACTTGATTGTAGCGCCATACTGGGTCAAAGCCATTGCCTGAAATTGTCTAATCACTGCAGCAGCGTCAGACTTCTTTCTAAGGCACTGGACCCAGATATGTGACGTCTTGTCATCCAGAAATACAATAAAGTATTTATGTTTGTGGCATGATAGTACTGGGAGTTCCTTTAGATCAGAATGTATTAATTCAAAGGGTTTCTCTGCGTGTGAATTTGATTCGGGAAAAGATTTTGATGTCATTTTCCCTTCAGCGCACCCTGGACATATAATTTTGTCTTTAGGAATAATTAAATTCCTCAGGAATTTGATGGTGCTATTAGGCATTTTCCCTAGCGCCTCTTTGGATGGGTGTCCAAGTCGCCTATGCCAAGTCAAGTAGTCAGTGACATATATGGTCACGACATTGACCTTTTTGTGCTCATTATATGAGTCCAAGCCCAATAAATTGTGTCACTTCTCCTAAGAGGGACACAATGCATAATTGGGTTTCCTTTCTCGATAAATGAAATGTGTGTGGAGGAACCATGCACATCACTTCCATCTTGTAAGAAGATGCCCATTGACATTAATTGAGTATTAATGTCGGGTATGTAGTAGACGGGGTATAATTGTGTTTCACACATCTCTGACTTCCCATGACATACTACCTGATGTCTAATGAAGACTGCTCCTTTTCCTACTATATGAGTAGTACCTGTGGCTGTTTGAACCAAGGTAGGGTCCTTTCTCGGTAAAGGCTCGTAAGAAGCGAAATCTTTCATTTCACCAGTGAAGTGTTTTGATGCACCTGAATCCATGATCCAGTCGGCACCTTTCTTACAATTTCCATTTGCACACATAACACATATATTAAGATCTAAATAGTTCCATGATACATTTAATAGCGGTAAAATTTCACATGAAAAGTTCACTGTAATCATTGGAATATTAATCTTAGTGCTTGTGGCAGGGAAAAGGACTGACCTGTCATCATATCCTCCTGTTTCAAGTGGTTCATCAACGAGCATCTCGTCGACGGCTTTCCATACTTCCTCATCAGAAACTGGAGGTTCCGATCTGAGGGAGACAATGTCGTCTTCTACCTCCACGATCCTTGGTTCTGGTTCGATCCTCCTCCTCTTACCTTCTTGCACCATTAGGTGCTCTTCCAGCGGTCACAGATTTTTTGCGCTGTGCGGAAGATACATTTGCTCGAGGGTGTCTCAAGCTTGCTGATATTTGGCATAAACCGAATGAGAGGTAGAGGCCACACCTCTATATGCCTGTGCAGGCGGTCAGCGGCGAGGATCCCTTGTGGGAGTGTGGTTGCACTTTTCGATGCGCTGAATGAGCAGCATCAGCGGTATGATGGTGCCATTACCATTTATGGTGGTAAAGGCACTGGAGGCGAGGTGGGTATGAGGTCCCACACCTCCTCAGCAGTGTCCTTGGTGTTGGCACGCTGCTGAATGGAGGGGGCCAGGCAGAGCACTAGGCTACCAATAGCCTGGTCATTTTTGTTGCTCCAGGTCTGGAGCTTGGTAGTAGCATCTGCTATGAGAGTAGCGTTCATCGCCGTCAAAGGAGGCGCCAGAGGCAGTTTGATTTCCGCCCCGCTAGTTATCTGCCAGAGGCCCTGAGACCTGAGCCACGCCTTCATGGAGTCAGCCCATTGAATGTAATTTGAGCCATCAAAAGTTTGTATGAGTTTTTCAAGGGTTGAAGACATGATTTTGTGGTGGCGGCTGTTATAAGTGCTCAATCAGTCTTTTATCCAAGAAAACACGTTTCACAATCTCAGGAAAAAACACTCCTTCAGAGTGGTTAACCCTAGTCAACCTAGGTTTTTAAGTGCAGCTCACAGGGAGCGCGATGCAGCTCACAAAGAGTGCAAGGTTATAATTTGGAGACGATGAAGTCAATGTCGTTCGCAGCCAATTAAGGTGCATTCGCAACATGCCCAGCAGGGCCCATAACATGTTGGAGCAGACTATATACGCTGCACAGGGGAAGAGACAACATGTTCCTTACAACCTACCTGGGGTTTAGTTAGACTTACAGCTAGGGGTTAGCAGAGGTAAGAACACTATATTCCTACTACAGTACAGGTTCTCCCTATATACATAATAGTAAGGATATCACATGACTCCAGAGGAATATGCATATGAAACATGTATCAATATTGGTAATTAATGTGGGAGAATATGCACATGCAACAATATTGGTAATTAATTTCAACATGGGAAACCCATGCGTAAAACCCATGCATTTCCCTGCCACTCTCAGGCCATGTCTTTGGGCACGGTGGAGTAGGGTGAGTGGTTACCTACTCCAGGTAGTCATGTGACCATGTTGGTAGAGTCACATAGTCACATTGTCGAAGTTCAGCATTGCTATAGCATCGGATTCCATTGCCTCAGTGATAGGGCACCTCTGGGGTGTCCATCTTGGTGATGAGAGTGTGATTCGACGCACTCACAGCAGCTTTCATCTATCTTCATCACTCTTGCTCTTGTGTTCTCATGCGCCATGTCACGACGCATTGAGTTTGTGTTGAACTTGTTCCATCTGCTTCTTGGTATTGTCTTTGAGCTCTTAGATCTCAGCTTCACTCTACCAGTCTATCAGCCTACCAGTCTCCCAGCACTAGTCACACCAGCCTCAGCTTACAGACCTTAAGATGGACATCTTGAGCACTGGAACAGCCTCCCTCGATCTTTTGTTTATGACTACCAAAGAACGCGCTGCAAATGATGCAAGCCATGTGCAAAAGAAATTGATAAACTATATTTTAGACCACCTTGATGATGAACAAGCACCACCAAGCATACAGGATCTATGGAACGAGTGCTTTGCGCACAGTTTTCAAGCAGGCTACATGGAAGCCTACAAGCAATGGGGCGAAGAAGTAGAGGAAAGACTAGATGAGGCCTACCGAGGAGGAATAAGGGATGGACGCGAGGAGTGCAAAAGAAAGCAGACGACGGAACCATGCACCAAAACCACTGCCACAACCAACGAGATGGCCACGCAAACCCTCGACATGCATCCCAGCACTCCCCTCAACATTGCTATGTCACCACTGTCAATGCCAGCACAGCCCCCATCAATATTGTCAACATCGTCGACAACGACCATGACAACAACTTCCTCCACCCCAAACCTGCTCCAAACACCTCGCAAACGACGGCACATGCTGCCGAGTCAATCCACCCAACCCCTGCAAGGTCCCCAGCCCTTTGTCACACACCCTGAGCTGCCTGTTGCCACTGCCACCTCACAGCCAACAATGGCAGCCACTTCTGCCCCAAACGCCTCCAAAATGACTGCTATGGCCACAGCTAGCACCCAGATGACCACCAACACCTCAGATATCATTAAACTGGCTGTAAACAACATACACAAACTGTCTATGGCTGAGGAAACAAATTTGCAAGACGATGAGCAACTGTGCTCATCGAAACACGTTGTCTCCTCAACAGACAACTCCTGCCGGCCCCACTGTCTCCAATGATGACTGCTACAGCCTCCCACACCTCCCTGTCCCCCCCTGCTTGATCCCCTTGCCCCCATTATGCACAACAAGCCCACCACAATGCCTCACGTGTCTGCCATCACTGCCACATCACCACCAGCAATGACAACTACCCCAGCCATGACCACCCCAGAAATGACGGCTAGGGTCCTGTCTGGCACCCAAACAGTTACCACCACCTCAGAGATAGCTACACAGGCAAGCTACAGCCCACAACGATGGTCTACAGCCCAGCAAACCGAGTCATACGATGAGGAGCAAACCTGCCCATCAAAATGCGTCGTTTGCTCAACAAATCGACCTGGGAGCCACCCCACGTCACCCTGCTCCCCCCTGCTCATGCCTCAGAC
The DNA here is from genome assembly GCA_026075535.2 of Tricholoma matsutake. Lineage (NCBI taxonomy): Eukaryota > Fungi > Basidiomycota > Agaricomycetes > Agaricales > Tricholomataceae > Tricholoma > Tricholoma matsutake. The sequence goes on along the minus strand of AP026541.1, from coordinate 7,764,387 downwards.
CCCCTTTGAAACCCCCAAACTATCCAGTATGACTGCCACATCATCGTCGACAACAGCTGAACCCCCTGCTATACCCCACTCTGGACCACAACCCACAGCTCAGAAACGACGAAACAAACAACTAGAACCCTCAAAACACCCCCAAGCCCTGTCCCAGCCACCCAGCGCACCCCAGCTCGACCCTAAACAAGCTGTTTCACCACTTCCCAAACATTTCGACTGGGCTGACGATGCCGCATCATTACCTACTGCCCCAAGAACCCAGCTGTGAGATTTCTCAGCTCTGAGGACAGGCCATACACAGCTGTTTGGGACCCTACGATGATGAACTCAATGACGATGACCCCCCCCTCATTTCTTTAGACCTTTGTGACCATTCCCTCATGCATCTCCAGCTCCTCATGTTTACCTGTCCCATTCCCAGGTATTCATCACCCAATCTCATCCATCTGGTATAGGACCAGGCAAGCCAACAGTCATTGTTCCCTTCAGAGGAGCACCTGCACCTGCACCACCAGCTCCTGTTCTGAGTCTTGACTGGGATAGCGACCCCCGTCTCATCAATTTGAGTCAGGCCCTTCAAGCTTTGGGATGGGCACTATGTTGAGTTGTCTTTTATTTTTTATATTACACATAGAATTTTTTATTATTGCATTGGTTTTATTATTCATATACCTATTGTTTCCTTTCCTTTTCCTTTCCTTTCCTTCTTTTTCAGAGGCAATGGGGATGTCGCCATCTTGGAGAGGGGCAGATGGAGTAGGGTGAGTGGTCACCTACTCCAGGTAGTCATGTAACCATGTTGGTAGAGTCATGTAGTCACATTGTCAAAGTTCAGCATTGCTATAGCATCGGATTCCATTGCCTCAGCGATAGGGCACCTCTGGGGTGTCCAACGGGCATCTCCAATACCTTGTCTTCAACTTCCTCAATCACAACTGCCCCCATGTTGCCTTTGTTGCCTTGCCGAAGCTCGCACAGCCAGAGAAGGACCTCCTGGAAGGAAGTATAACTTTGAAGAAGTTGATGTGTTCCTAAATGAGCAGTTACACAATGTGGTGACCTGGGGCTTGACCCCGCATTTGTATATATTATATTTCTTTACTATTGACCTGGCTGGACCCTATAAAGGGACCAGCCTTTGATTTACATAATCAATCCTTTTACTACCACCTCGAGTACACATGAAATATACATTATTTGTGTTTTGCTTCTGTGTGATACTAAGGGGCCCCCTCTGACTCACAACAGTTTTTTAAACACTCAAACTCATATAGAGTTAAGCTCGACATCGCCCCATCAGTGATCATCATCAACACAACCCTGGACTTCTCCCGCGAAGGGAGAAAATTCTCAATGCGATCAGTGATGGAAGAATATCTGTCGCTAGGACCCAAATCAAGTTTCTTTGCACTCGACTCTTTGCTTTTTCACCCGCTGCTACAACCGAATTTTTTTTCCTCTCCATTGCTGAAGACTGTACCTCAAGAACGACACCATGGCCTACACCAAGGCCAAGACCAAGAACAAGCTGAAGCCTGCTCCCAAGCAGGACATGCAAGGTAAACCTCATCCTTTGCCATCAGGCTCAGATTCTCCTTGGTGAGCCCTGAAAGATTTGACTAGATCCCATCCACTCAAGGCACATACAAGCACCTCGAGAAACGATGTTTCTCCTACTAGGAACTTTCAGACCCTCGAAGCACATACAGCCGCTTTGAGAAATCTTGATTCCTCTGCCCTCGGCCTACACACTCAATGGCCCACCATCGAGGATGCTGACAACAGTGACCCCGAATCCAGAAAATCTTTGCCGTTGAACAACAGTCGATGAGATACTCAATCCAACCCAGGAGCTCCTCCTGGCTTGCACAAGCTTTCTCCTCTGGATGAATTGACCCCAGAGCCCAACAACAACCAGGTTACCCCCAGTAGTGGTATCAATCTTCCCTGCAACAGCCAGATGTTTGAAACACCTGGATTATTCCCTGCCCTGTGGCTGGATTTAACACCATCAGTGCCTGCAATGCCAGTGAACACTGACAATTGGTTGCGCCGACGCCAGGAGAAAAAACCCCTCGAGGCCAGACCTCGAGAGGATGAATCAGATGAAGAGTTTGGAGCTGTGCACTTCGCTCAGATTGCGATGGATATGTTTACCTGTTGCATGGATGCAAGAGATTTTGAGCCTATTAAGTTGGAAAACCAACTTAAAGATCTGGCGTTAAGTTACGCCAGACACTTTGCCCATAGGGATATAATTAACCCTACCATCTCTCGTCCCGCTGCAACAGAATGAGATACCAACCCTATCCAACCTTGTTCCACCAACCCAGCGGAATGAGAAGATCCTTCTGCCCATAGATGTGGTTCCCCACATCTACAACGCCCAAGTTATCTCGTGAAGTACCTTCTAAGAAGAAGGTACACTACAACAACAACAACAGGATCATCCTTCAAAGGATACATGATGGCGATATCCAGGATGGACATCCCACCTTGATCCCTGATTAGGGGATCCGCTTTGACAAAGATGGTCAACCTTGGGATAAGGATGACCCTTCATCTCACCATCAGAAGCGGGAGAGCCCACCATCTAGAAATTCCAGATGGCCTGTGCAGAGTCACGCAGGCCATGGAGGACCACCAGATGGAGATGGGTCTGGGGATGATGATAATGGAAATGATAGTGACTCGATGTATAGCATGTCGAGCAATAAAAGTACTGAATATTCTTCCTGGCTCGAGGAAGAGGCGTCCCACAGGAACTCGTCAAATCACTGACGAGGAACACGGACTCGCACTTCTTCCAGACGTACCCCATCTGGACATTCTGGTACCCCATGAGAACCTAGTAGCCCTTACTGGTCTACATCTTCCTATCCTGATTCTTATCAAGAAAAAGGCTCTCGCCATCCCTCAAAATATTTGAGGGACATCCATACCAAGATACATAGGCAGATCAACAACAAGGTCTCTGTCTTGACAGAAATTCCTGCCACTGGAGGCAAGAACAGTCCCCGAGTTCCCAATCTGTCAACTGACCCCAAAACCTTTGAAAGATGGCTGAGTGCCCTTCTTCGGTGGGTGAAGGTGAACAAGGTGTGCAGTCCTGAGCTGGACTCAGACCGCATTGAATATACAGCGATGTTCCTTGAGAGCACCGCCCTCACTTGGTTTGAAGATAGTGTTGACGGTGCATACCATCAATGATCAGCCTGTACTTTCAAAGAAGTCATCACTGGCCTATATGACCAGTTTGTGCATGAAAATGCAACCCACGATGCGACTGACAAATTCTGGCACATCGAGTATAACGCCAATGAGGGTGTTATGGGCTATTACTACAAACTGGAGTGCTATGCTACCAGGATGATACAGGCACCCGATCCATTTACATTCAAAATGCAATTGGTGACCGGGTTGCCCACAAGCATCATATCCTTTGTACTAGACAAAGGATGTTCCGCTGAGACAAGCTCAGTGCAAGATATCCTACACTTTGCCTGCCAGGCAGAGGAAATTGGTAAGATGAGAAAATGCTTCAATGAAAAGAAGCATATAATGGATTCCACCAAGTCAAAGAGCACATCCTCTTCGACTAAAACTTCTAAAACAAAAGACCCTTCTCCCGAACGGTCTCATGAACGATCCCGAGATCATTCTCAAAAACACGATAAGAACTATCGTGATAGCTCTAAATATCTGGGTTTGAAGTATCCTACCAAGGAGCTTCAAAGTCACAGCGATAGTGATTGCCATAACAAAGATCATCGTGATACTCGACACCCCACGTCTGGAGGAAAACCATCCAGACACTCTGGATCCAAATCAGACAAAAGGTCTGATGACAAGAAGACCCCAAATTGTTACAGCTGTGGAGGTCCACATGACTCCACAGATAAGGGCTGCCCTAAGTATGGACAGCCCAAACCATCGGCTAAGATGTATGTCGCTTGAGAAGGATCAGTGTCTACAACTGATCCCCAAACCTCTCGTGCTCAACCGAGCAGTGAGCACCATTCAAGTCCTACCTGGACTCAGATTCACATTCTGCAATGAATGAGAGACTCGCCGCAGCATACAGCGACTCAGAGGATAACTCTCCCTCTGAGTATGGGTCTGCCTTGTCAGACATGAACCCTGACAGTTCTCAATACAGTTCAGAAGGTGAACTGTGCAACTTGGAATCTGACACTGTAACACCAGTGAATATTCTGGATCAGAGCACTTTGGTGCGATCTGCAAAATCCTTTCGGAGTATGACTCCAATAGTTGCCCATCTGCCCAGTCAGTGTCCGACTCAGAGGAAGACTCTGAGGACAAAATGGAGAGAAAATCTCTGTCATCTTCTGAAAGATTAGGCATCATGATGGACAACCTATTCAAAAACAAGCCATGGTTTAAAGGCGTGACCACTTTGAGGAAATTCTCAAAGAAAATAACCCATCCCCCTTGCTCAGAGAAGGACAATTGGTGCTTTGTGGCAAAAATGAGGCTTCATGAACTTGAAGCTTTTGTCCTCCTTGATTCAGGCTGCACATCTGATTCAATTTCCCCAGAGTTTGCCATGTCAGCGAACCTTAAAGCCCATGAGCTGGAAGAACTGGTGCCCTTACAATTAGGCACCGTTGGAAGCTGTTTGAAGATCAACTTTGGACTATTCACTGATTTTGAAATCGGTGAAGTCAAAAATACCCATTATTTTGATGTTGTTAACATCGATAGATATGATGCAATTCTGGGCACCGTGTTCATGAGAAAACATGGTACAGTTCTAGACTTTGAATGTGATGAAGTACGAGTCAAGGGCAAATGCCTCGATACCATTATCGAGGGCCCTAACACCATCAAGCAAGCCCACCAGCATGCTATGCATCCTCAACCTCCCAAGGATGAGTGACTTGACAGCGGCCACCTGGCTGCATGAAAGAAGAAGGTCCTGGACAAGCCTGGTCTGAGTTCCACGATGGTGCAACCTCCATCTGTTAGATGTAGGAATGTTGAGATGGTGGAAGCCTAGCCCTTAGTTGGGCTAGGAAACACTAGAGGGAGGAACAGAAAGGGAGAGAGAGAGAGAACTCACTACTAACCACGCGATATAACAAGACAATGACATGTAATTAGAGGTGAGAAATAATACAAAGCAGAGTTTATAGGGAAGCAAAAAGGGGGAAAGGAAGAATGGGGAAAATCCTCATACATAGTAAAAATAAGGTCTGAAGAATAGATGTGTACAAACAGGCATCAATGATGTTACATAAGCCAGGCTTACACCCTCCCACACTTAGAAAAGTGTCTGTAGTAAAGTAGTGAACCAACCCAACATCAACCAGCAACATCAGGTGCATCAAAAAACCCAGTGGGAAAAAGCTACCATGTTCCCTCTGCCTTACTAGCCTTCCATTTATCTAGTGCCTCGCAGTTTTTGAGCTCCCATTGCGGTAGCCAGAGGTCGTTGCTCGCAGAGTACCCAGACCATCTTATGAGGTATTGAAATCCATGTCCTCTTTGCTGTTTGTCCACAATTTTCTTGATATGATATTCCTCCAGGCCACTGTCAGTCACCACTGGGCTGGGACGCTTGAGCTCGCGGGACGGGAAAAGTTCAGCGTCATTCTCATTGTGTCATTTCAGCAAGGAGGCATGGAAGGTTGGGAACACATTTGGAGAGTTTGGCAGAAGCAGGGTGTACGATGATGTTTCTGGAAAAGATTTTATCACAGAGTAAGGCCCGTCAAAGCACAGAAAAAATTTTGCCACTCTAGATTTGCCTCCTGCTTTAAACTCTCAATGGTCGTGAGCATTACTTTATTGCCTACCAGGTACGTGTCTTCACGTCCCCATGATTTGTTTGCAAAGAATGCCTGCATGATCTTTGCACCAACCAAGGCATCTTTCACCTCTTCTATGTCACTCTCGATCTGAGATATTATCGCACGTGCAGCCTCTTCCTCTGGCATGTCATCAGACATAGTGCCTGCAATCAAGGGTGGGATAACCCATGGGCTTCACCCCATTCAGATCTGGAATCCCGAGAATTCCGTTGATCCATTCACCGAGTCCATCATTTGGAACCGGATGATAGGTAATGCTCATACCCAACCCTTCTGGTTGCGTTCCACATGGAATTGAACACACTGATTCAGAGTTTTGTTTGTGCGTTCACTAGCACCATTGGTTTGAGGGTGGTACAACGTGGACATTTTCAGATGTACCCCAGTCAAAGTGTGTAGTGCTTTCCAGAATTTTGACATGAACAATTTATCATGGTCAGAAATTAGCTCTAGGGGCAATCCGTTTTCACAGTACCATTCATTGAAGAATATCAGTGCAAGTTTTGGCGCTGAGATATCGGTGTGGGTTGGAATGAGCTGGATGTCAGACCCTAGTCTATCCATTATTGTCAGAATGCAACCAAAGCCATCATCTGCGGGGAGTGGCCCCACAAAGTCCAGGCATACAGAATCACCACATTTTTCAGGTATAGGCAAGGGATGTAGTGGGCCCTTTGCTTTTGTTGTGCCACTTTTGTTATGCTGGCACTCTGAACAAGCAGGTATATATGCATTTTCTAGATCCCTTCACATATTGGGCCAGTAATAACAGTGTCTGATACTCACATATGATTTATCTGCACCAAAGTGGCCTAGCGAGTCATGTGCCAGATGGAACAGATCCTCGCGCAGTTGGCCATACCTGGGGATTACCAAGTGATCTCCCAAATACCACAATTTATTTATCATATGGACATCAGGCAAGCTACTGGTTATTTCCCCCAGTTTTTTACAGAAATCATCATGTTTATATCCTTCATGAACATCATGAGGAAAGACTCATCAGAGCAGATAGTGAGGATCACATTGCAAGACCTTGGTTGGTTTAGCCAACAGTCCCATCATAGTGGTGAGTCTGCAACATCGATGTCTTCAGATGGATCATTGGGAGTTTCAGCGGGTAGACGGGACAGAGCGTCAGCAATGGTGTTGTCTTCTCCGTGGATGTAATATATGGACATGTCAAACTGTGAGAGGTGCTCCATCCATTGGGCTTGTCATCGTGACAGGTCCTTCTGGGTATTGAAGTTCTCCAGAGTCTGATGGTCTGTATAGACAATGAATTGAGACCCAAGGAGGTCAGACCTCCATTTCTTCAGTGCCTGAACAATCACCAGCATCTCTTTTTCATGTACTGGATAGTTCTTTTGTGCATCCTTAAGTTGCATTGAGTCAAATGCCACTGGCCATGCGGTTTCCCAAGTCGGGCCCCAGCTTAGCACAGTGCCAGTTCTCCAGTCACTTGTGTTGCAAGTTACAAAGATTTTATTATTTCCAGGAAGAGTATGATCAATTATGGTTAAGCACTCTCTGCTAACAACTAGCTCTTTTATAGCTTTGAAGGCCACTTGATGCATGTTGGACCACACTGGGAATTTTTTTTCACTTTCCTTCATTGTTAAGGGAGTCAGGACAGAGGTGTGGTCAGCCAGGTGTGGCAGAAAAGCAGCAATGTATCGAATGAGTCCCAAGAAACTACGGACACTTTGGCGTGGGCCAATTCAATATCTTGTCCACTTTTGAGGAACAAGCCTTGATCCCTTGTTGGGAGATGCAGTGTCTCAGGAAGACTAATTCACTCAAGTAAAACTTTGATTTTTTTGGGTTGCAGTATAGTCTAGTTTCGCATAGTGCATTCATAACCTGCTCAATATGTTTTGTGTGCTCTTCAAGGGAGTTAGACCAGATGATGATGTTGTCCAAGTAGATATGAGCGAATATTCCAAGGAAGCATCGTAGAGCAGCCGTCACTCACCGTTGGTGTACGGGTGGCGCATTTCACAATCCTTGTGGCATCACTGTCCATTCATACAGGCCGAGTGGAGTGGTCACCACTGTTAACCCTATGCTCTCTGGGTTCAAAGAAACTGTCTGTCATGTCCAGTTTGCTCCAGACTTTTCCATGTCCTGCATCTGCCAGGATATCGTCTATACGGGGCAGCGGGTGTGAGTCTGTGACAGTGTTGGCATTCAGTTGTCGATAGTTGTTTACCCACCAGGGTAGATCTGTCGCGTCCACTTTTGGAACCAGGAATGCAGGCAAAGCATGTGCAGAAGAGGAGGGGTGGATGTGACCAGCATCTAAGTGCCGTTGTATCAAGATACTCCAAGCCTTGCAGAACTTATGTGGGCAGGAGTAACTTCTCGTGGTAATTGTTTTTCCAGCATCTTTCAAGCTGATTTTACAGAGCACCACACTTGGCATCTCATCAACATGTGGTATTGGTTTGAAAACATCTGCATAATCATCCTTGATTTTTGCCCCAAGTTTCTCGAGCTGATCATTAGCTGTGAGTTGCTCAACGCGTACTCAGATGGCAGCTATGATGTCTATCCCAACCACCTTTTCACATCGTGCGTCAACCCAAGGACGACATGTTTTGCAAAACATCTTAAGTTCCTCAATGAGCAACTTGCAGTTGGTCCTGACACTTGCCAGTACATCGTGTAATTTTACTTTCACTTTAGGTAATACATGAGGCATAGGGTGTAGTAGGTCAAAATTACAGCCATAATTTATTGCTGTATTGTTATGGACATCAACAACAATATTATTATGTGAAAGGAAGAGGAGTCCGAGAATTATTGGATGGCAAAGGTTCGGTGCAATAAGAGCACGGACAGTACAAGTGGAATACCAGTTGTTTCGGTCATGCAATTTAAGCCTGACCCAATGGGTCAGAGATATATTGGAAGAGCCAGATGATTTGTTGAAGAATGCACCAGAGACGGGGAATGGAACAGGAAGTAAGCGAGTTGGTAGGCAGAGATGAGACACTAGTTCTTGTTCAATTAAAACTGCAGGGGAGCCATGGTCAATTAATGCAGAAATATCAACACAAGAAAAGGTGGAGGTTTCGAGGCTGTCAACAGTGCATTCCCATACAAGGTGGGGTTTGAAAAATGGAACACTCATGCTTACCGAGTCATTTGAGTCTTGAGAGAGGTCGCTATCACCCCCGCCAGGGATAGAACTCTCATTCAGCGGGTACACAGACACGATAGGGTAATTCAACATTCCCAACACACTCGCGACAGGGAGAGCAGGTGGAGCAGCAGTGGGTTGAGGAGGAGTAGGTGCATAAATACCACTTGAAGATGCAACGTTCACAGCACTGACAGCAGGGGTGAGTTCATCCTTGGGGATTGCTAGAGTGGGCAGTTTGATGCATCGTCGAGCCTCGTTCACTGTCACCATAGTTTGTTTGACATACCCATCGCCGTTAGGGAATTCACAGGCATGCCCATCAGGCATGTAGAATCCTCAGCATTTCTTACATCCATTGTAAGTTTCAAGGTACTTCCTCTCACGATCCATTAATTTCAGTGGACGGGCAGTAGAAGATGTGGTTTGGATTCGGGAAGTGTTTGGATTCTGGGTTCAATTATACGGTGCCCACCTCGAGCTATCTGCAAGTCCCACAGCTGAGCTGGAGTGCTTCAGGCTTCTCACCATGTCTTCAGCATCTCGCTTGCAAACATTTCTGTCTTTGATGAGTTTCTGATCGAGTTTCTGATCGAGTTTCTGATCGAGTTTCATCAACGTATCAATGAAAGACTGCAGCTTTTCCTCTGACTTCAATGCGTCTGAGGTCGCCTTCACAACCACGGCTGCTGCAGCAGTGTCTGAGTCGGCATTCACGTTGACTTCCTCTTCAGCTTCATCGTCAGAGGAATTGTGGTTGTCCTTCCACTGGTCGAATGCAGCAGTGAGCTCAGGCAAGATGTTTGATTCAATCTGGGTGTGAAGTTGGGCAGGGGAGAGATGGTATTGGCCTCCTTTCAGTAGCAGGTTATCCCAGCACAGGGAGTTGATGAAGTCGGAGAAGGGGGTTTTGTGCTGTTTTGTGGAGCATACTTTCTGGGCCAAATCTTGTTGCCAGTGCTTAGGCAGCCAACGAGCACAGACTTTCACCATGAAGTCGGTGAAGGACAGTACCAACAACAGATCTTGATGAGATTGATACCAGTCTGAGAACAACGGGTCTTTGAATGAGTATACAATATGGTTGACATAGCCTTTTGCATCAAGCCCATCCTTGTTGTGAAGATAGCTGCATGCATGATGTTCAAACTGGTGCAATAATTTGGGAGTCATGTTGCCTGCAGAGATCATTGGCCATTTGCCATTGTTCAGGCTTAGTACAGCAAGAGTGGAGAAGAGCAACATTTTGGATAAGGAAGGGAATACCAGGTAGTTGTCAGATGAGGAAGAGGATGTTCATCTGCATCTAGCAGGGATGAAGGTTGGAGGAGGCGGGGTGGTTGTATGCATGTCATTTGTTACGACGGAGGCAGGAGGAGGTGGAGTGAGTGTATGCATGTTGTTTGTTACAATGGAGGTGGGAGGAGCACGAGTGAGTGGATGCATGTTGTTTGCTACAATGGAGGCATGAGGTGGAGCAAATGCATCAAGGCGTCATCAGGTGTCAAGGCATTCTGCACCCTACTACGAGTAGTAAGTGGGATTTGAACAGATGGTTTTCAAGACAGCATTCTTGCTGTCATTAAAACGGAGTTCATAAGTACAAAAAGAGAAACACATCATTGTTTAGATTTAAAAAAAGTGGAAGCCTAGCCCTTAGTTGGGCCAGGAAACACTAGAGGGAGGAACAGAAAGGGAGAGAGAGAGAGAACTCACTACTAACCATGCGATATAACAAGACAATGACATGTAATTAGAGGTGAGAAATAATACAAAGCAGAGTTTATAGGGAAGCAAGAAGGGGGAAAGGAAGAATGGGGAAAATCCTCGTACGTAGTAGTAAAAATAAGGTCCAAAGAATAGATGTGTACAAACAGGCATCAATGATGTTACATAAGCCAGGCTTACAGATGGAAGAAATAGATGATGTTGATAAACATCGTCCATCTATGCTGAAACCTTTGGACCCCATCCTTTTAGGACCCAAAGAGGAACCCATGAGCAACGAAGAAGACGATCTAGAAGAGATTGTCCAGGAATTCACTCGGGATAGATTCCCTGATGGACCCAATTTTGACCCCTCTATCCCTGTGGTACTTCCACCAGATCAGGTTGATGACCTGAATGATGTACTCTTTGCAATTTGCAAAGATCTGGCTGATAAAGCTAAAAGTAAAGGACCTCTTTCAAAAAAGGACCTTCCATGTCTCCATGAGGAGTGGAAACAATCTTGTCAGGACATCCTCAATGGAGTTCCTGACAAACTACCTCCTTTAAGGGAGATAAACCACCATATCCCATTGGTGGATGAGAAGAAGAAGTATAACTACTATCTTCCAAAATGTCCCGACTTGATGAGGAAGCCCCTCACCGAGAAAATAGCCAAGTACTGCAAAGCAGGCTGGTGGCATCCTGCCCGCATGGAGCAAGCCACTCCGATGCTAGTAGTTCCCAAGAAGACTGGGAAACTTCGCACTGTGATTAATGCAGTGAAACGTAACACTAACACGGTGAAAGATGTTACACCGTTTCCAGATCAAGACTTGATTCATCTTGATGTCGCTCAAGCAAAGCACTGCTCGAAAATCAACCTCTCAGATGCCTATGAGCAGGTCCGAGTTGCCCCAGAAGACATCTGGAAAACCACCTTCTCGATGGTTCAAGGCATATACGAGAGTCCTGTTATGCAACAAGGCGACTGCCATGCACCCTCAACCTTCCAACGGTTGATGAACTCTATATTCCAAGATTACATTGGAATCTTTGTCCACGCCTATGTCAAGAACCGTTCCTCGCCCGATCGGAACCCGCATCCATCCGACTCTTTCCCGCACGTTGAACATGACTTTTGTCTACACCTCCCGATTTTGTTCCTGGCCGCCTTGCACTGCCCATGCTGCTGTGCATCAGGCTGCCTTGTACAGCATCCACGGCTGCCTTTCCAAGGCTGCCATCTCTATTGCAAATTCGACTACGGATTCCTGTGTGGCTCCCATAGGTAATTTATCTATGCAGTCGAGACACTGCCACAGTCTTCGTTCCTGTTCCGCATTATTCCGGACTACAGTATTTAAGCTTAGTTAGTTTTGCCTTGTATTCCTGAGTTCATATATTGACATAGACTCGACTTTACCCTGCCAATCTAAAAACCTCCTTCTACTCCAACCCCTGTCCTCTAAGAGTCTGAACTACATTCCACTCAACCTCTAGTCTCCCTCCGAAGTTCTAGTCTCATCTGAACTCAACCTAAGTCCCTCCGTACTCCTCCCCGCGTTTACCCACACTTTCCTGCTCCTACCTCTAAACCCTCGACTTGAAATTAGGACACCAGATGAGGTGAAGGGCGCAGCTTCTTACAAGCTGAAGCCAAGTCCTTTCTGTTCCCCCTCCCGCAGAATCTGCATCGTCCTGACAATCTCCCACTATCATCACCCGCAGTGTCCGGATGGATTCCGAAGCGACCTCTAGGATCAGTTCTTAACAGTATATACGAACTCACACTTCACTCATCTCTTCTCCTATGACCCCAACTGAAATTCACCAGCGTGCAACCAGAAACTCTCAGCGTGCCGGTACCATTCCAGGGATCTCTGCAATCCAGCGATCCACACTTCCTAGCCCACGACCCACCTCAACATTCGGAGTAACTTCCAGACCTTCCAACATTTTCCAACAAATCAGTTTTGGAGCCCCATCAATCAGTGCAAACCTCATGTCTACTCAAGCTCAACAATCTCCCACAAATCCGGAAGAACCCCGACCCATGACTCCCCTTGAGTACATAGGGGGCATCAACCAGCCTGAACCCTATGGGTTGGAAGATCGTGGTCTAGAGGACGGACCTCCTGGCGGACCTGACAACCCTAGTGGTCTGGACAGCCCTGGGGGTGACCCCGATCCCAATGATCCTGACGATCAACCTCCCATGGGGGGAAACCCTGATCCAGGGGATAGGTTCATAGATGTTCTTTACAACCTCTCGGAGAGTATCCGCACCCTCCGACAAAATAACGCACCCAAGACCAAGAAAATCAAAATTTGCGACCCCGACACCTTCGATGGCTCCAACCCAAAGAAACTTAGAGACTTCCTAGTCTCATGTAACCTTCATTTCCATGACCGTCCGCACGTATTTTCTTCTGATGAGAAAAAGATCATATTTATCCTTTCTTATCTCAAGGGATCAGCTCTCAGCTGGTTTGAGCCCGGTCTTAACGACCCAACCGATTCTGCACACTGGATGTGGGATTATGAGGCTTTTCTCGCCGAACTAGAGAGTAACTTCAGCCCGCACGACCCGCTCGGGGATGTGGAAAAAGCTCTTTCTGATTTAGCAATGAAGAAAAGTGGTCGCATCACAAAGTATAACGTTGACTTTTGGGAATTAGCTTCTAGGGTCAACTGGAATGAGGCAGCCCTCCATGACCGCTATTTCCACGGTCTTCCACTCCGACTTTGTATAGAAGTCCTTCGGGGTGGTAAACCTGACACCCTTGCAGGACTGTGCTTGAAAGTGCAGGACTGTGACAATATCTACTGGATGCAGGAAGATGAAACCTGGTTCAAAACTAAGAATTCCAGGAACTCTTCTAACCCTGTCAAGAAGGACACCCCCAAAGGTTCCTCCCAGTCCACCAATCAATCCTCTTCGAGCTCTCCTTGGGGAAACTCCTCCAACCAGCAGCCCTCCACGACAAAGAACACTTCCAAGTCGTCCATCTCTGACAAGTTGGGGAAGAACGGCAAACTTACTGCGGATGAACAAGAACGTCGCATGCGGGAAAGACTTTGCCTCTACTGCGGTGAAGAAGGGCATGTAGCAGGAAACTGCCTGAAGTCTAAAGCTGCAAAAGCCCGTGCATCCACTGTCATTCCCGAGACTATGGACTCGGAAAAATAGTCCGCAACCCTCAGGATACAGCCATTGGGGCTGGGGGTTGCATTGACCTTACCCACTTGGCTGCCTACGTTCGTCTCAACGTGTCCGCTCTTTCTGACCCTAACTCCTTAACCATTCTTTTAACCTTTCCTGAATCTTCCGCCCCTTTCTGAACCCTTATCGACTCTGGCTCCTCCCACTGCTTCCTTGACTCCTCTTTCATGTTGAATAACCAACTCAGCACGGAATCCATTAACCCGATCAGTTTACAACTCTTTGATAGAACTTGCAACTCCACCATAACTCAGATTGTCAAACTTCCAGTCACCTTCCCTGCTGGTGAAGTATTCAATTTGTCATTTTATGTAACCTTGCTCGACTCTTCCTGTTCCGCCGTACTTGGTCATAACTGGCTGAAGCAATACAATCCGTTGATTGACTGGTCTTCAAGCCAACTTGCTTTCCGCTCTGCAGATCATAGAGGTCCAGCACCCCTGACATCACCTTTGTCCCTGAATCTTCCGGTAGAAATCCTTGACTCTTCTGCACTTTCTGAACCCCCCATTCCTCCTAAGTTTACACCTCCCGACATCTCCTTCATCAACGCTGCCACTTATGCGTGTGCTAGCAAACTTCCTGGGGCAGTAGCTTTTCAGATGACCTTTGCTCCAGAAGGGTTATCCGCCCGCTCTGCCCATTCCGCTATCTCTTCTGACCTTTCCAAGATTCCGCCTGAGTATCACAAATTTGCTGATGTCTTTAATAAGACTAAAGCAGATACCCTTCCTCCGCATCGGTCTTACGACCTCAAGATAGAGACAGAAGACAATACTCCTCCGCCTCCGGGCCGAATGTATTCTCTCTCCCCCTCTGAACTAGAAGCCTTACGAGTCTTTATTGACAAAAACATTCGCTCAGGTTTCATCCGCCCATCCAAGTCGCCGCATGGCACCCCTATTCTCTTTGTCAAGAAGAAGGACAGTAGTCTCCAACTTTGTGTCGACTACTGAGGACTTAACCGTCTTACAAAGAAAGACCACTACCCACTTCCTCTCATTTCCGACCTACTTGACTCTCCCCGCAAAGCCTGCTTGTTCACCAAAATAGACTTGCGGCACGCTTATCACCTAGTCTGCATCACTGATGGTGATGAGTGGAAAACTACTTTCTGCACCTGCTACGGATCCTTCGAGTGGTTGGTGGTCCCCTTTGGGCTCACTAATGCACCCGCAGCTTTCCAGCGGTTTATGAACAACATCTTCAGCAACATGCTGGATGTTTGTGTCATCATGTACCTCGATGACATCCTAATCTATTCCGATGACAAGTCCCAGCATGGGGCTCACATCAAAGAAGTCCTCCGCCATCTCTGGAAAAATGGACTTTATGCCTCTCCACAGAAATGTGAGTTCCACAAAGACACCGTCGAATATTTGGGTTTCATCCTTTCACTGGATGGACTGTGGATGTCCGAGGATAAAGTCAAAACCGTGCTTGACTGGCCCGAGCCTAGGAAAGTTAAGGACATTCAATCCTTCTTAGGCTTTTGCAACTTTTACCGCTGCTTCATTAACAGCTATTCAGACATTGTCATCCCACTCACCCGCTTGACATGGAAATCCGCACCATGGGACTTCAACAAGAAGTGCTGCGACACTTTTGAAAAGCTCAAACAAGAATTCACCCACACCCCCGTCTTACTCAATGGGTACCCGACTCACAAATGGTACTTGAAACCGATGCTTCCGACTATGCCCTAGCTGCTATCCTTTCAGTTTACACTGCGGATGGAGAAATCCATCCGGTTGCTTTTCATTCCCGCTCCTTCAATCCCGCTGAACTAAATTACAACACCCGTGATAAGGAACTCTTGGCCATTTTCGAAGCTTTCAAACACTGGCGGCAGTATTTCGAGGGTTCCACAAACCCGGTTGATGTGGTCACTGACCACAAAAATCTTGAGTACTTCAGCACTACCAAGTTGCTCACCCGCCGCCAGGCCCGTTGGTTGGAGTACCTTTCCCAGTTCAATCTTGTCATCTGCTTCCACCCCAGGAAACTAGGGGCCAAGCCAGATGCACTCACTAGACGTTGGGACGTCTACCACAAAGGGGGAAATAGCGACTTCGCCTCTGTAAACCCAACCAACTTCTGACCTGTATTCACACAGGAACAGCTCACCTCTTCCCTCCGTGCCACCTATTTTGCCACACCCGTCCTTTGACAGGCAGTAATCATGGATATTGAGAAACTTCACCACAACATCTGCACCTCCCTACCCCTTGACCCTTTATCATCTGCACATCTTCCGACACCTGTCGACCCCAACTGGACCATAGACAAGGCAGGTCTTCTCCGCCACTTCGACCGGATTTATGTTCTGGACATCGCGGATCTTTGCCTCAAGGTCCTTCAGTACAAACATGATCACATCCTCTCTGGCCACTTCGGACAAAACAAAACCCAGCAGCTTGTCCGCCGGGAATATGTCTGGCCAAACCTCCGCACCTTTGTGCAGGAATTCTGCAAATCCTGTACCACTTGCAAACAATCCAAATCACCCCAACACAAGCCCTATGGGTTCCTAAAGCAACTTCCGGTTCCAGAATGACCTTGGAACTCCATCTCCATGGACTTCATTGAACAACTACCCGACTCCAACAGTCACACCGCTATCCTGGTCATCATTGACCGCCTCACCAAGCAAGGCATCTTCATCCCAACTGTCAATGAAATCACAGCCCAAGAACTAGCCAACCTGTTCGTCCTCCACGTCTTCTCCAAGCATGGCGTTCTGTCACATGTCACTTGCGACCGGGGATCCGAGTTTGTCTCCCATTTCTTCTGCTCCCTCGGAAAAGCACTCGACATGTGGATCCACTTCACTTCCGGTTATCACCTGCAAGGTGATGGTCAGACAGAATGACTTAATCAGACCTTGGAGCAGTACCTCTGGATCTTCTGCAACTATCAGCAGGACGACTGGTCTCACCTCTTACCCTTGGGCGAATTTGCCTACAACAATGCTCCTTCCGCCTCTACAGGCGTATCCCCTTTCTTTGCCAACAAAGGCTATCACCTGAACATTTCTGTCTTTCCAGAACGTGACTTAGCTTCACAGCGTGCCCACGAGTTTGTTGTCGACTTAGACGACCTTCATCAGGAGCTTCGGAAACAACTTGCAGCTGCTCAAGAGTGTTATCAAGGTCCTGCGGACAAACATCAGGCACCCGCACCCGACTTCAACATTGGTGATTCTGCCTATGTCACTGCGGAAAATATCCGCACCACACATCCTTCCAAGAAACTTTCCAAAAAGCACCATGGCCCCTTTGAAATCATCGCCCGCCCAGGCACTCACTCAGTCACCCTGCGGCTCCCAGATCACATGCGGGCCATTCACCCTGTTTTCCATGTCTCTCAACTAGAGAAACACTCCCCAAACACAATTCCAAATTGAGTACAACCTCCACCTCCTCTGATCACCATCGATGATGAGCTCGAATATGAGATCGCCGAAGTCCTCGACTCCAAAGTCGACAACCGACGTCGCTGCAAGATTCTCTACCTCGTCTGATGGGAAGGTTACCAGGGAACCGACAAAGAGACTTCCTGGCTACCTGTTACGGAACTTGACCATGCCCAAGAACTCCTTGCAGATTTTCACACCTGCTACCCGCAGAAACCCGGACTGTTACCTGCTTAAAGACTATTCACGTTACTTATTCACTCAGTCCGAACTCAGAACAAATTTTATTGAAAAAAGATTTTGGACCCGACTGGGTCCCTACACTACCACCGCTTCTCCCTCTCCATCTTCATCTCCCTCTCCCCCAACTTTGCCCGTGTCTCCACCCTCATCCTTCTCTTCACCCTCCTCACCCTCTTCTTCATCCTCACTCTCCTCCTCATCATCAGCTCGCCTTTTCTCCAGATATCTCTGGAAGGCCTCCCACTCATCTCCGGATTTTCGAATCCCACATCTTTCCTGCCAGGACTCTTGCACCGCCCGCTCCACCTCTTCGTCACCCTCGTCGCTCTCCTCCCCGGCACTTTCTTCCTCCACCCACTCTGGGTCCATAGCGTCCCGAATCTCCCCCATTGATTCCCGCACCGCAGTAGCCACCTCAGCGAACCCCTTCCTTATCAACTTCATCATTTGTTGCATTATTTCCGGGTTTTCCCCGGTCGCCCCCGTTGTTCCCGCTGGTTTTGCCGCAGGGGCTTCCTGCCCCTTCCACACTACCTCCTCGCACTTATGTTTGACGCGCATGCAGTTGTCGCACATGTGTCCCTTCGCACCCATCTTGAAACAAGCAATCTTTTGATATTTGCACCTAGGCCACTTGTCAGTAAAAAGAGACTGGAAAGGGAAACAAGGACATACCTTTTGCAAGGCAATGCGGGGTGGATACTGCTGGAGGGGACATAATTGATAGTTGATGGGGGAAGGAAAGAACGTGAAAATTTTTTCAACCAATTACTGCATTCGGAAAATTCAACCAACTTCCTCATTTGGACTCAAGCCCTCATGTGCCTCGTAGGCTCGGCACTAAGGGGGAAATACTGTCAAGAACCATTCCTCGCCCTATCAGAACCCGCATCCATCCGACTCTTTCCTGCACATCAAACATGACTTTTGTCTATGCCTCCTGATTTTGTTCCTGGCTGCCTTGCACTGCCCACGCTGCTGTGCATCAGGCCGCCTTGTACAGCATCCACGGCTGCCTTTCCAAGGCTGCCGTCTCTATTGCAAATTCAACTACGGATTCCTGTGTGGCTCCCGTAGGTAATTTATCTATGCAGTCGAGACACTGCCGCAGTCTTCGTTCCTGTTCCGCATTATTCCGGACTACAGTATTTAAGCTTAGTTAGTTTTGCCTTGTATTCCTGAGTTCGTATATCGACATAGACTCGACTTTACCCTGCCAATCTAAAAACCTCCTTCTACTCCAACCCCTGTCCTCTAAGAGTCTGAACTACATTTGACTCAACCTCTAGTCTCCCTCCAAAGTTCTAGTCTCATCTGAACTCAACCTAAGTCCCTCCGTACTCCTCCCCACGTTTACCCACACTTTCCTGCTCCTACCTCTAAACCCTCGACTTGAAATTAGGACACCAGATGAGGTGAAGGGCGCAGCTTCTTACAAGCTGAAGCCAAGTCCTTTCTGTTCCCCCTCCCGCAGAATCTGCATCGTCCTGACAATCTCCCGCTATCATCACCCGCAGTGTCCGGATGGATTCTGAAGCGACCTCTAGGATCAGTTCTTAACAGCCTACCTGGACGATATCTTTGTGTTCAGCAACATGATTGAAGAACACCAGAAGCATCTGGAGCTTGTGTTTAACAAACTATGCGAGCATTCTCTGTACCTCCATGCAGAGAAGTGTGAACTCTACACTGAAAAGGTAGAGTGTCTTGGTCACATGATTGACAAGCACGGCCTACACACAGATAGCAACAAAATGGCCTGTATACAAGAGTGGAAAACTCCTCGTAATTATCATGAAGTCCAGCATTTTCTGGGACTCATGCAGTATCTGGCACATTTCCTGCCAGATATAAGTGCTTTCACTAGTCTGCTTTCAGCAATGACTAAAAACGGTCAAGCCTTTTTATGGCGACCATTGCACAATCATTGCTTCCAGATGATTAAACACATCTGTTGCACGATGCCCGTGCTGAAGCCGATTGACCCAGATTCACCTGAGCCAATATGGGTGATCTGTGACGCCTCAGTCTTTGGGACTGGAGCAATGTATGGTCAGGGACCTGGATGGCAAACTTGCCGCCCTGCTGGGTTCCTGTCCAAGAAATTCTCAGATGCTCGAAGGAACTACTGTACCTTTGAGCATGAAACAATTGCCATACTTGAGGCACTCCTCAAGTGGGAAGACAAACTGATCAGTAGATGCATTCATGTCATCACCGATCACCAGGCGCTTGAGTTCTTCCAAACTCAACACCAACTGTCTGCTAGGCAAACACGATGGATGGAATATCTGTTGCGTTTCAACTTTGACATTCGTTATGTCAAAGGCAAATTGAACAAAGTAGCGGATGCTCTGTCCTGCTACTACCAATTCAACTCTTGGGATGGTCCAGCACTACGTCTTTGCAGACGTACGTCTCGATCCCAACCACAAGGATCTCCCGTGGGATCGACATCTCAAAATCAAAAATTGAGTAATTGAAACTCATTCTGCTGCTTCCCAGCAGAAATGAGTTGGTGAACAACTCAAAGCTCTTCAAGAATGAGTTGAAGAGCATGAGGCAGCCACAGCCATAATGACTGCAAATGCAGAAGAAGCAACCACACCTTCTTCAAACACCAACCAATCGCAGGATGATCCTTCGATTTATGCCTCTCAGGCTAGAGGGCCTAACCTGCACATCCACATGTCAGAGTTAGACCCTCTGAATGACAATATCCAAAAGGGATACGTCAATGACAAACATTTCAAGAAGGTTCTTGAAAATCCAAAGGACCACCCAGACTTCCAGATCCAGGATGATTTCATTTGGAGAAAGAACAGAGGGGGCTAAGAGGTCCTTTGCATCCCCACCTCTACTTCCAAGAATATGACCTTACATGGTTGTATCATCAAACAAGCCCACACCTTAGTGGGGGATTTTGGTCCTCTGAAGACATCGGAATACATCCGACGTTGGTATTGGTGGCCTTGACTTCAATACAAAGTCAAGAAATACTGTGATTCATGCAAATTTTGCGTCCACTTGAAGGAGGAATACCGCTCCCCTCGAGGCAAGCTGCACTCATTACCAACACCCATGAGACCATGGGAGTCAATTGGAATGGATTTCATCGGACCCTTCCCAGAGTCTGAAGGATTTGACTACCTTTGGGTAATCATCTGTCATCTGTCTTCCATGGTTCACCTAATCCCAGTGAACATGATGACAACCACATCACAACTATCTCCCATCTTTGTGAAGGAGATTGTCCATTTGCATGGACTACCTGGCTTGATCATTTGTGATTGAGACTCTAAATTCATGTCCAAATGGTGGCATGAAATCCACTGTATCTTGGGCATCAAAATACTTATGTCCACTTTATTCCATCCTCAGATGGATGGAATAACAGAACGCGCAAATCATTCAATCGCTCAGATTCTCCAAGTGTTCGTTGCGTCCAATCAAAAAGATTGGGTAAACTTCCTCTCTCTTGTAGAGTTTGCCATAAACTCTACCATTAACAGAGCAACGGGGATGGCCCCATTTGAAATCAACTATGGATTCTTGCCTCATATGATGCAAGAGCTTCCTTCTACAGAATGCATTCCTCCCGGAGTGTGTACTTTTGCAATGAATGCACTGTGAAACATGGCCATGGCCCATGATAGTATCATCACTGAAAGAGTCTTTCAACGACACTATGCAAACAAGCATTGGCACAAGGAGCCCGATGTCAAACAAGGAGACCTTGTTTACCTCTCCACAAAGAACCTTGCATTACCAAAGGGATGTGCAAGTAAACTGCTACCTAAATTTGTAGGACCCTACAAGGTCCTACAAGCTTTCCCTGAGAAATCCAGCTATGTGTTGGATCTTCCTACAGAACTGAAACACCGGCGTATACACCAGCATTTCCATGTGAGCCTACTAAGGCCTCACCATCCTAACGACGACACATTGTTTCCCAACAGGCATTATCCTGATGCATATGACTTTGGTGCCCCAGATGACACTGAATGGTACGTCAAAGAGATCATGGCACACAAGTGGTGTGGCCGTACCATCCAGTTTGAAGTCAAGTGGAGTCTGGGAGACACCACTTGGGAACCTTTAGCGAACTGCAACGATCTTGCAGCCCTAGACACTTATCTGGCACTGATGGGTGCCAGAGACTGGCAAGAATTGCCCAAACACGCAGGAACTCCTGCGCGTTGATGGACTTAACGACTTGGAAATTTCCAAGTCACATTGGGCATGTAACTTGCCCAACAGATTTCAAACTCCGCAACTTTACATTGTGCGGAGTTTCAATTTTTTTTTCTTCCTTCATTGCTTGGTACACTACCATGGCAAATGTTCAAAGTCTACCCACTGACGCCGAAAGAACAAGAGAAACTCAACGAGTTTCTAGACGAAAACCTGGAAAAAGGATACATCCGACCATTGAAATCACCCACGGCATCCCCATTCTTCTTCGTGTCAAAGAAGGACTCTGATGCTCTACGACCCTGCCAAGACTATTGTTATCTGAATGAAGGAACAATACGGAACAACTACCCTCTACCGCTGATCGTAGACCTCTTGGACAAGCTGAAAGGAGCAAGATTTTTCATGAAACTCGACATTTGATGGGGATACCATAACATACAAATAAAGAAAGGAGATGAGTGGAAGGCAGCATTCAAGACCAACTGAGGGCTATTCAAGCCAATGGTGATGTTCTTTGGGCTGTGCAACTCACCGGCGACATTCCAGGCCATGATGAACAATCTCTTCTGAGACATGCTAGATGAAGGATGGCTCATCATCTACATGGATGACATCCTGATCTTCTTGAAGATGGAAGAAGAACACCGGATAAGGACCAAAAGGGTCCTCAAACAATTACGACAATGTGATCTCTACCTGAAAATAAAGAAATGCAAATTCAACGTACAGGAAGTCAACTTCTTGGGCATGATCGTCAGGCCCAATGAACTTGCAATGGACAACACCAAACTGGCTGGGATCAAGGACTGGCCCACGCCAAAGACAGTGAAGGATGTGAGATCCTTCTTAGGATTTGGGAACTTCTATCGAAGATTCATCGGACACTTTGCGGATCTGGCCAGACTGCTGAATGATTTGACAAAGAAGAACCAGAAATTTGAATGGACAAACAACTGCCAGCAGTCATTCGATGTGCTAAAGAGGAAGTTCAACAAAGCCCCAGTGCTGCTGATGCCAGATGCAACGAAGCCATTTGTGGTGGAATCTGATGCCTCGAAGTTTGCGACAGGTGCAGTACTCAGACAACAGGACACCAATGGAGACTGGCACCCATGCAGCTACATCTCACATTCTTTCAACAAAGCAGAAAGAAATTACGAGATATATGACAGGGAGCTACTGGGAGTAATCCGAGCACTAGAAACATGGAGACACTACCTACAGGGGACACCATTCCCTGTGATGGTACTATCCAATCACAAAAACCTGACGTACTTCCATCAGGCCCAGAAACTGAACCGACAACAGGCTAGATGGAGCATCTACCTGTCACAATTCAACCTGAAGCTGCAACAGGTACCAGGATCACAGATGGTACAATCCGACGCCCTATCAAGGAGGGCAGATCACGTAGCCAAAGAAGACACAGATAATGAGGACAAGACCGTCCTTGCAGATGAGTTATTTGTAAGGACGATTGATGCTGAACTCCAGGGAGCCCTGGTCTCAGTGATAATGAAGGACGACCTCGTAAATGACGCTTTACGAGCCCTGAAGAACAATGGAACTCCCCCAATCAAGTCTGCATTGGAGGACTGGAAATTCAAAGACGGCCTGCTCTTTTTCAAAGACAGATGCTACCACAGGATGAAACCCTCCACCAAGCGATCATACAGAAATACCATGATAGCATCACGACAGGGCACCCTGGACAATGGCAAACAATTGAACTGATCTGACAGGACTACTGGTGGCCAGGAATGGCCAACTTCATCAAGAAGTACGTCGAAGGCTGTGCAAAGTGCCAGCAAATGAAAGTAAACACACACCCGACGACCCCCCCACTGACACCAATATTGTCTGATGCCAGCAGACCATTCAAGCTGGTAACGACAGATTTCATTACGGACCTGCCCATAATAAACGGATTTGACTCAATCATGGTCATGGTAGACCATGGTCTTATGAAGGGGGTAATTTTTATCCCTTGCACGAAGACGATCGATGCACTTGGTGCCACAGACCTTTACCTGCACCATGTATACACTAGATTTGGACTCCCTGGAAGAATCATCTCAGACAGAGACCCTCAATTCACATCCAAACTCTTCCGAGAACTCGGACGACTGCTTGGGATCAAGCTATCCATGAGCACCACTTACCACCCCCAGACCGATGGAGAAACGGAGCAAGTAAACCAAGAGCTAGAAGTTTACCTCTGCATGTTCTGTTCAAACAAACCCAAAGATTGGGAGTGTTATCTCCCAACGGCAGAATTTGCGCACAACCAGAAGATGCACTCTGCAGTAAAACACTCGCCGTTTTACTTGATGATGGGATATCAACCAGGTGCTATCCCCACCCCTTATGAAAAGATGAACATGCCGGCTGCCAAACAGAGAATCCAAGAACTTCTCTCTGTGAGAAGGGAAGCTCTTGCCGCACACGAACTAGCCAGACAGGCTATGGCCACCCAAACGAAAGGGCAATACAAATTGTTCAAGGTTGGAGAACAAGTATGGCTTGACTCCAAGAACCTGAAGATTGGCTACCCAACAAGAAAATTGGCACCAAAACGAGAAGGGCCCTTTGTGATTGAAGATGCCCTGTCGAGAACGACATACCGATTGAAACTGCTGCCGAGATGGAAGATCCACCCGGCATTCCATGCGGCTTTACTCACGCGATACCATGAGAACGACACTCATGGGCAAAACTTCTTGACTCCACCACCTGACCTCGTAGAAGGAGAAAATGAATACGAGGTGGAAGCGGTCATCGCACACAAGAAGCATGGCAAGACATGCTGCTACCTCGTGAAATGGGTTGACTACCCGACATCCAAAAACACATGGGAACCCGAATTGAACCTGAAGAATGCCCCTGAGATCCTGATGGCATATAAGAAGAGGTACAACCTCTGACGAAAACCCAAAACCCCCCCCCCCCTTTTTCCTAACACCCCATGACAACACCCCTGATACCCACTAGACAATGATTGACCCAAGACCCATCAAACATTGATGCCCTTCATGTTCACCCTCACCCTCCCCATTGATAAATATGAAAAGAACATGGTGACTGGACAACAAGTCATTGACCAGTCACCAAGAACAAACAGACTGCCGGGGTGACCCTCTTGGGAATGCCCCCATGGAATCATATTCTGGATAACAAGAGATGACTGGGTAAGAAGAGTATCCTCGACCTGCCCAAAGTGCTGCCTCTATGCATGGAGGAGCACGAAGATGGATTTAGGCTGGGTAAAGGCACAATTTGAGGAATGGTGCTTCGAGGGAGAGTTAGATGACAATGACTACTTCCCCAAGGAATTCTACCTCAACCATGATGGTCTGACCCCAGGCAGAAAACCACTGGTGGGAATTAACCCACCACTGTGGAAAGACCTGCAGTGGAACACCCACTATGATGAAGAAGGCAGATTTGAGCTGGCAAGGCAGCTCTTATTCGGACGACATGGAGAACTGGGGACATTGCTGCATTCCAGCCGACACCCCCACACATCGACACCCCAGACCACTGAGCACAACTAGGTGCAAATAGATCATCTGCAAAGACGTTAAACTACTGACCATCTGCAGAGACATTAAACTACTGAGCATCCGCAAAGATGTAAAACTATGGTGATTGCCCTTGATGCTGCACAGACCCTACAGACCCCCCCCTTCTGACAACATCACCGACTCCTTGACACCATTGCTAGGGGCAGTATAAAATGAAAAGAACCCGATCACGGTCCAAGCTTGGACATGAACGGTCACTCCATCCCACACCCAGATGCCAACGCCATGACCTACCCACACCACAACCAATTAGACCCTGGAGGAGGAACAAAGATTTAGGTTGAAGTGTGGAGCTTTCAACCATAATGAGGGGGTAATGTTACAATTTTCCTTGTAACTCATGAGACCCGACCGACCTGACGTACCCGACGATCCCCTCCAGACAGGAGGCACTCCCTGATTTATGCTTAGAGCATGTCCTTGACACCAGACACACACACAATGCATGCTGACAACATGCATTCAATCCCCTTCCCATGGAAGGCACCCTTGATGCATGGTGACTCCATGCACCCGAACCCATTCCCACACATGCTGCGCTGCAGCACTCCATGACATCGGACACCTCATGCAAGGCATGAGGCCTATTGTTTCTATTCTTACTTGATACACATCTATCTTTCTGATTGGATGATAAGGACCTCCCTTGTAGTATAAGTACTGCAACTTGTAGTAGGGATGTCCTTAGTTTAGATCTAGGCAATCTACAGCCTTAACTTGCAAACTCGTAAACTTACTCGAAACCACTAAGGAAGCCCCTTAGTGCATGAACCCGAATGACTCTATGCAGAAGGCCTGCTAGAGTGCACTATCTACTTTACCTTGGATGCTCCGAGTAAGACTAGTGCCAAATGACTTGCCAAGGAAGCACCTTGTCGAACGACATCAACTAGATCGAGTGGTTGAGGCTCCGCCCTTAACACAAGGGGTGCATGAAATCTACTGGGGCTAATATTGGTGCCTCCACAAACTTCCTCTTCAACTCCTCAAACACTGTCTGCTGCTGCTCCACACTATGCTCCCCTTCATGTAAGATTATGTAAGGGTGTGGCAATTTTAGAAAAATTGTGCACAAAGCAATGATAATTATTTGTGAGCCCAAGAAGGCTTTTACCTCCTTGACACGGGTGGGTGCAGGCCAATCAGTGATCACCTGTACCTTGATCAGGTCCATCTTGATTCCATCAGGGCTGATCATTAACCCCAGGAACTCAATTTTGCTATCACTGAATACATACTTCTTGAGTTTCAAAAATAGATCATTCTCTGCCAATCTCTGTAACACCTCCTGCACTATTGCTTGATGTTCTCCATCCTCCATAAATATCAGAATGTTGTCAATAAATATTACTACCACACCTTTGTCAACCATGTCATTGAAAATATTGTTCATCATATTTTGGAAGGTTGGGGGACTATTGGTCATCCCAAAAAACATGACAAGTGGTTCAAAGGATCCTCAACGCATGGCAAATGCAGCCTTCTACTCATCTCTTTTTGTAATGCATACATTATTGTATCCTCATCTTAGATCCAATCTTGTGAAGACTTTGGCTTTCCCCACTTTATCAATTATTTTGCAGATCAAGGGTAGGGGGTATGCATTCTTCACTGTCCACTCATTCAAATACCTATGATCCATACACATTCTCTTTCTCTGGCCCTTATTTGGTACAAAGAATATTGGTGACATCTGCAGGGATTTTGAAGGTTGGATGTATCTTTGTGTGTTGTGAGTCGGAGGGGGTCCCTTAGTATCACACAGAAGCAAAACACGAATAATGTATATTTTGTGTGTACTCGAGGTGGTAGTAAAAGGATTGATTATGTAAATCAAAGGCTGGTCCCTTTATAGGGGCCAGCCAGGTCAATAGCAAAGAAATATAATATATACAAATGTGGGGTCAAGCCCTGGGTCACCACACCCTCCTCCTTAGGCTTCGTCCAGGGGAGAAGCATAATGTTTTGAGTAAATAGACGATCTTGAAGAGAGCATCGTCTGGTATGTGGGTATCATTGGGGTACGACAAAAGGAATCAATTCATTCATTTATTAAAAAATGTGATGACCTTATTTAGTAGGGTCGTCGGGGATGTGGGTATTGTCGAGACTCAACAATGATATGTTGGACTCATCGAGGGTCGACGAGAATTCATGGAGGTTGACGTCAACTAACATATGTCTAATTTCCTTTGGGGTGGTAGGTACGGGTACTTCACGCTCACAATCGGGCATGGAGGAAAGTAGGGTCGTTTTGTTGTTTGATGCCAATGAAGACAATTGGGATATGGGGGTCTCTGGGGAGTTCCCCAGAGCAGAGGTGTCCATTGTCTGCCCTTCATCAAGAGGGAAACAGTCCTTCTCAATGGTGAATGTTTCATCATTGGATGAAGAGACGGAGTTGGTGGAATCACCGTTGTTGTCAGGGTCTCTAACTTTTCGTGGCTTGGTAGATGTGACTGGAGTGAGTTTGCTAATGGGCTTCTTGTGCCTGTTTGGAGGGATGCCAGTGGCAACTCTCCTCGCTCTCTTCAAGGCCTTCTTCTGGCCTTGAGTTGCCTTGATGATGAGGGGGGATCTGGACCATCCTGAGTTTGTATCATTCTCCAGGGAATATTCCTCTGGAGGAGTTGGATGCCAGCCAGACAGGTAAGAAGGCCCAGCGCTGGCAGGAGGTTGGTTGTCCATGCAAGAGGAGCTTGCATGCAGAGTCCAGTGGAGAATCGGGAGGACAGGGTAGTGGAAGTCATTGATTCAGGGCCAGGGTCACCTTGAATGAGAGGGAGCTCTGCCCCTGGTGGGAGTGGTGGATTCTCTTTTTCTTTTCCTTTGTGGCTCTCAAAGGGCCACATCGTTAAGCCCGGTGATCCACCACTGGGGTTCAGACATCAGAGGAGCGTCCTCTGAATGAGTATTGGGATGTTGCTGCAGACGTCTTACGATATCTGCAGTGGTAGAAGACTCTTCCGAATGGGAGGAGTTGGCAGTAGCCGTCGCTGTAAGCCAGCTGATGGCATAGTGAGAACCTTCTTGGACTTCCTCATCCAAGACTCCCATGGCAGCGAGGTGTCATACGATGTCCTTGAGGGAAGTTGGATTGGTGCTGGTTGGCATGGGCTGTCGACGGCGCACAGGAGACAGTGGGAGGCATTCATGCTCTCAAATCTGTCGGTACAATCCCAGCATGGCTAGTACCTCCGCAATACGAAGGTAGAGAGCCCTGAAGGAATCTGTTGACAAAGCAGGAGTTGTCCCCTGACGTGTGGGAGGGAGACCCTCTGTTCATCCAGCAGGGTACCAGGGTGGAATCGCCACTGGTACAGGTGTCGGTGCATGAACTGTGCCCACATTTCAGTAGAATCCAGGAGCAAGGGTTGCTCCAGGTGAGTAGGGTCATTGAGTTGGCGTAAGCCTCGCACCGACTGCATCTGAACAGGGAGCCAACTGGGTAATCTCCAGTGGGCAAGGGCATAGGAGTGTCATTGACAAACCGCATGTACTTGTGCATTCGTTCC
Source organism: Tricholoma matsutake (assembly GCA_026075535.2). NCBI lineage: Eukaryota > Fungi > Basidiomycota > Agaricomycetes > Agaricales > Tricholomataceae > Tricholoma > Tricholoma matsutake. Next base: position 7,735,518 of record AP026541.1, on the reverse strand, counting down.
AACATTGGGTAGTTCCCGGAGGTGTGGGCCCTCCGGGACCAGTTATCAAATTCCTCAGTGTTCTGAGGAATGGACGTAGGAACTTGGCCACGCATCTTGGGAGCTGGTCTCCAGTTTGCTGTCCTGGGAACATCAGGGCCCGAGAATGTATATCTCAGGGGTGGAAGGTTGGGAAGAGGTGGGTAGACCTCATTCATATTAACGTCCTTGTGGGGACAATGGGGTGGGGAGCATACAAATTACCCTGAGGTCTCTCGGGGTGAGGAGAGGGCTCATGAGTACGAGCTCGTTTGGACAAACATCCATCAAGCTGCTTGTGCAGGTGCTCATTTTCATCTTCCAGGTTCCAGATGGTCTCCTGGAGGGCAGCAATATCTTTTTCCTATTCATCATAAAGACGATCACATATTTATTTACCTGTGATGTGACATGGAGATGATATGGACCTGGACACTTAACTAGTAACCACCACCATCTGTATATATACAAACTGAAAAGACATCTCTTCTGCCTGTTCTCTCTGGTATTCCAACTTAGTGAGGTTATGTGTCGCCGTACGACACATCCTTCCACTTGAACATCGCTGAAAACCATCTTTTTTTTCTTTTGTTGACCCACCGTGGTTTTTATAGGAGCACAAAATTTCAACTCATGGCTCTGTGCCCATCAAACCGCTGAAAGCACACCGCTGCCTTGATTGCCCATCCTGCCTCTCACATGCAGACAAGCGCATACCTTGCCTGATGTTCCTGCTGGTGATGCCATGCATGCTTCACCTTCATTACCACTGTTGACACCCAGCAGAACTTCTTCTCCAGCCCTGACTACCCCGCTGAATACCTCCAATAATAAAATTCCTGCTCCTGCTGCTTCCAGTGTGCATATAGCTACCCCAGACACAGTTCCTGACACACTTGCTGCTGTTCCTGACATGCATATAGCCTGTAGAAAATCAACCTAGCATATACAAGAATAACTCAGTCATTGTATACAGTATAATGGACTATAGTCATTCTCATCTAAATAATAATATTGTTACTCACCTCAGTCATTGTATAACAGACTGAGGTGGTTGTCCGACTATCTACTATATATATGTATCATATGGACAAAGGGGAGAGGCACCATAAAGGTATCTACTGCATGAATCAGTACATGCGCCTCAAAGGGAACCCAACACGCTAAATATAGCATTCACATCAAAGACAATTGTGCCGGTGTCTGTAAATGGTAATACAGCATTCATAGACTCTCATGGTGTATTTCTCAACACTCCTCCCCACCATGAATACTCCTCCTCACATGGAATCAGATTAATGGAGCCCAAGGAAATTGTGAAGGTAAGTGAATTGTTTGACATCCAGAGATTTTGTGAATAGGTCCATGCTATTCTCCTGGGTGTTGACATATGTGAGTTTGAGTTTGTTTGATTGGACACGCTCCCACAAGAAATGGTATTTTATGTCGATGTGCTTGACACGAGAGTGGAGAAGGGGGTCTTTGGATAAGGACTTTGTTGCGGAGTTGTCACAGTGAGTTATGGTAGGGAGAGATTGTTGGTGGTCAATCGATTTGAGTAGTGTTTATAACCAAATACATTCTTTTGCCATTTCAAAAGCTGCGACATATTCCGCTTCACATGACAAAGTGGCGACAACCTTTTGTTTTTGTGCCATCCGGGAGACCGTGCCAGAACCTAGGGAGCAAACATAGCCACCAACACTATGGCACATGTCGAGACAATTGGCCCAATTGGAGTCACTGAACACTTCAAGATTGATAGGGAGATCACCCCCAAGATAAAGTTTAAGATCTTTCATACCCTTGAGGTAATGCACCAATCTGATGGCTGCCCCCCAATGTTCGAAGGAATAGCAGTTGAGGTATTGAGAAAGTTGTTGAACTGCGTATGAGATGTCAGGGCAGGTTGATATAGCCAGATAGAGTAAGCACCCCACTAGGGATCAGTACAGAAGTTTATTGAGTTGGTGTTGAGTCTCTGAGGATATCGACTGCTGATTTGTATGGCGTAATTTGGATCCTGGCTCCAGGGGCGACGATACGGGGTGAGCATCCTTTTGGCCAAACTGTTCAATTATTTTGTCAATTAGAGCAGTCTGTGAGAGTGCAACAGTCTGTGTGATTCTATCTCAGGTGACAGTGATCCCGACAATAAAATGTGCTGTGCCCAACTCCAAAATAGTCCATACTTGTTTCATCTGGGCCTTGAAGTGTTCATTTTTGTCCTTTGGATCTGCAATGGAGAGATAATCATCAACATGGACAGCTGCAATAATAATACCTGAGTCAGATTTCTGGTAATAAATGCAAGACTCGCAAGATAGGTGGGTGAATCCCCAATTGATCATCTGGGAATTAAGTGTCTGGTTCCATATGCACCCACTCTGCTTCATACCATATAACCCACGTTGAAGCTGCCAGATCCAGTCCTCCTTCCCAGGCTCCTCAAAACCCCTGGGTTGTTGCATGTATTGTACCTCATCATCCGGTAGTAACCCATAGAGGAATGCGGTCTTCACATCTATCTGTTGTATGTCCCACCCCAGAGAGGCTGCTAAATGCAAGAGTATTCTCCATGATTCCATGCGTGTGGTCAGTGAGGTAGTCTTTGTATAGTCCTTCCCGTAGATCTGTTCAAAACCTTTAAAGACAAGGTGCACCTTCCATCTTATCGCCTTCCTGTCTCGTCCCACTTGATGTGGAAAACTAGTTTCCCCTTTTGGATGTGCTTACCGTGTGGTACTTCGTCTTGATGAATTAACTTATAGACACCCATATCTTTTAGGGATTTCAATTCCTCTGTGTATCCTTCCCTCCATCGTTCAGCATCAACAGAGTTCTTGGCTTCCTCCCATGTTCTTGGGTCATCCTTGAATTGAAGGGATTCAGGATCAAAGTCAGCCATTTCCGAGATCAAAGTGTGGAGTTGATGTAGTGGCATTGAGTGGCTAGGAGATTCTTCTATGGAGCGGGACATCTAGTCACCACTACTTTTGGACAGCGCTCAAATTGGGTCTGGAAATTTTTTTGAAAGTTACATGTTAATTTTTACCCTTCCAGGCGGTGTTTGGCATCAGAAAAGCATCCAAACAAAGGACAAATTTTATTTGTACCCTTTTATGGCATTTCTTTACCAAGATTCTGTCAAGAGACAAGTCACACTGTGTGACAAAACTGCTATATGTGGATAAATATGTCACAAGTGCTCAATATCATATGACCAACATTTATAACTCCATCAATTTTGAGAAATAGATCAATTGCTCTGGCCAATCGATAGCTCTCATCAAAAGGAACACACTGGTCAGAGGAATAAGAAAAAGACAAAATTTTACAGGCACAATATTGCTGTACAAAAGTAGTGGTGACTAGATGTCCCGCTCCATACCATTGGTCAAATATTATGGGAGTGGCCCATAACCTGTAGAAAATCAACCTAGCATATACAAGAATAACTATAGGTACAGTAAGTAGTTGTTCTCATCTAAATAATAATATCATTACTCACCTCAGTCGTTGTATAACAGACTGAGGTGGTTGTCCGACTATCTACTATATATATGTATCATATAGACAAAGGGGAGAGGCGCCATAAAGGTATCTACTGCATGAATCAGTACACGTGCCTCAAAGGGAACCCAACATGCTAAATATAGCATCCACATCAAAGACAATTGTGCCGGTGTCTGTAAATGGTAATACAGCATTCATAGACTCTCACGGTGTATTTCTCAACATAGCCAGTTGTCAATCTCCTGACACTGAATCTGACTCATCTGCTTCCTCTGACTGCAGTATGGCCACTCCTTCGTCTCTCCAAATGTCTGGGGATAGCCCTGCTGAATGTTTACACATGAATCCTAGACGAGTTCCCCTAATGACTCCAGGTGAAATCTCACCTATGGTAATGTGTCGCTGGGAGATGGTGTGTGTCGACTATTTCAGAATGAGCAAAATCAAGCCCACAGATTGAGTGACCACTATCTTATCAGGGCTGATGGACTTATGAGCACGCGATTGGGTTGCTACCCATGGCGACCGGTTGGCTGCTCTGTCCTTCGATGAATTCATCAAAGAACTTCAGAGGGAGTTCCTTGCGGAAGGGTGGGATGACAAACTACACGCAAAAATTTGCAATTCTCATTTGAAATTTTCAGAACCATTCGCCAAATGGGTGAATGACATCCAGCATCTAAATATCATCCTATGTAACTTGGAGTATCACTTCTCTGACACAGAACTCAGACTCCAGCTTGACAGCCTGCTAGATGTGGACCTGCATAATCGTTGCAAGAATCGTAAAATATCAAAGAGATTGTTGACAAAGTGGGGAGAGCTGGAGATACAGAAAAACAAATTGCAGAAGCCCGGCTGACCTGTTGGATTGCAGAGGTTTGGAAATTGGCTGAAGAACATGCCCATGACATGAAACATTATCTTGAAGCTGCCAAAGATGTACAATGAGCATCAAAAGGACTGGTGCTGTCTCATCTGTAATGGGGCTTCCAACACTAAAAGCTGTTCCAGAACTTCCATGACAACATCATCCACAGGCTCCAGAAAGCCACCTCAATTGACTGAAAATGAATGATCATTACTTTTTAAGCACCAGGGATGCATGAAGTGTTGTTGAGGATATCAAAACCACTGTGTGCCTGATTGCCCAAATGACTTCCCAGAGGGGAAGAACTACAAGGAACTCACCAAAGACTTTCTCCTCTCTCACAAAAGATTGACAAACGTACCAAACAGTGCCAGACCTGTTGGAGCGGTGGCATCTTCCAGTCACATTGAGGAATACAAAGAAGATGACACATCATTTGTGGCTGCAGCAATAATGCCTTCCACAGTGCTCGGCTCTGGGTTTGAAAGTGAGGAGGAGGTGAGTGCCCCTCTTACCATCCCACACTTACGTTGGGAGTGCTTGTTGATGGGATCCAATGCTGATGAACCTGTCACAGTAAACAGCATGCTGGATTGTGGGCTCATGTTGTCCTGATTGACAGTGCACTTGCAGAATCTCTAGGTCTTCATCGCTTTCATTTGCATAAACCATTGCCCATTTCTGTTGCATTGAACAACACATCAATGTCTGATAGCCATTTGTATGAATATGTCAAGATTACGCAGTACACTGTTGATGCAGCATGGATGTCTCATTCTGTCAAAGCTGTAATCACTCCTATGCTCTGTGTACCACTACTTCTCGGACTGCCATTTCTCACTGTAAATCACATCGTAGCAGACTTCCAGCATTGTTCTGTAATTGACAGAAATAATAAATATGACTTATTAAATCCACCTGTAATCAAGAGACAAAAACTGCTATCTAAGCCTAAAGCAACTGTAATGGAAGTGAAGAAAGCCAAGAGATTGGTGCTCAACAACTTAAGGTATGCAAACAGCATCTCAGTGAAGGAAAGGGAATTCCCAAGGAGGTTAAACCTGTCAATGTGGCAGCATTAACAAAGAGCGTGTCGATGTTTTGAGTTTCCAACAACATGTGTCAACAATGGAAACAGCGCTGCTTGGCGAGTTTCAAGACATTTTTCAACTGCTGCCTCAGGTCAATAACCTACCTTGTAACATTACAGCCAGGATCAAGTTGAAAAACGCAGAACAGATGATTAAAATGTGAACATATGCATGCCCACAGAAATTTTGTGATGCATGGAAATGTAAGATAATTCTCTAGATTATCTTACCAGTTTCCTCCCTTACGATTACCAATATACATGATCACATGCACACTTGTTGACTTTCGAACAATGTCTTAGATAGCCCTAGATACCAAGTTCCTATTTACGTTGTCTCCTCTCCTCTAAGTGATCAAAGCACAAGAGTGCTTTCATTACACTTTTTTTAAAATACAAACTCGTTGTGAACCTCCCAGAGTCAAAAATCCCACACAAAATGCATCATCAGAAGCGAAGTCCTATCAAGATGCCCTGCCATCCCCATCAAAAGGTTCGGACTGCCAAACAGACCAAAGGTGGGGTAGTTCATCTTCTAAGGAAGAACTACATCTATCCTTTCTGGGCAAGAAGAGCGGCTGCATCAGAACTCCAGGAAGCCCCAAAATCGCCCAACGTGACAACTGTCCAGACACCCCAATCCACAACTTAATGCACACCTCACCCGGCTCGACGACTGTCCATAAACCCCCAATCCCCAATGCAACTTAAACTGTGTCTATAAAAACCCCCAGGGGGCAGTTTCCTTTTTTTGAGAAAGCTGTTCCTACCATCACGCTGTACCGATATCAACCTGTCTCAATGCCCTTCCCAACCTGTTCTGCTCACGACTAGGAGCCAAGCATGCACTCATATTCCCCAGTTAAACCCCTTGCCCTCCCCATTATCATCCTTACCTCTGTCAACAGCACTGTCACCTGCCCCAACACCGACCCTGTTACCAACAGTTATACGACCCACCCACAGATGTCTCCCATCCTCAGAATCAGAACCAGAACCACCCCGTACAACCTCCAACATGACACCCAGTATTGATCCCCTGTATGCGCCTGCAGAAGTTAGGCAAGCATCGCCCTCATCTGTGTCCCTGCTCTCCACTGGCCATCTAACAGTTAAAGTCATTTGCCAATTTGATAACGCGTGCCGTTGCTACTTTTCTGTGAAGGACGTGGTGGAAGATGATCGGGTAGGAAAAATCATCTACAATTTCGAGTCCACAGCGGTGCAGTCTTGGATCAGTGCCAAAGAGGCACAACTTGTCAGCCTTACCTTCCCAGAATTCCTTGTAGCTCTCAAGAAGAAGTTCTTACCACGCTCTTGGGAGGATGAACTGGTGCAGGACCAGATCACATCGCAAGGCAACACTGACTTCCTTACATGGGTCAACACTGTCCACAATGCCAACTTCGAACTGGGCGCTGCCAAATCCCCATATCATATCCCTGACGATCGTTTCTGTCTTCACTTAATCCCACGACTCTCAGATGGAATGAAACGACTTTACAAAGCAAACAACAGTACAGTCCCCAGTGCAACAAAGGGCACCCTCGACGCTATCATGGACTTCAACAAATGGTTGGAGCATTTACAACTATTAGAGCAGGACTTACAGGCGAGTTGCGCAGGATGGGTCACTTGCGCAACCAAGACTAGTAATGTTTTGAAGGACTCCACCGCTGCTAACATTGACAGCACTGGCATGACTTTGTCAGCCACCTACACCACAGCTCTCAGCCCCCTCATGGAGGATGAGAAGACGCTTTTGTGAATTCACTTTGGCTGCTACAAATGCTGTGTATTCTACGTGGGACACCTTGGCTGCAACTGTACCAATCCCCATCCAATGCCGGAGGACTGCAGAAGAGTCATGGCTGCGCATGCTGCAAAGGCTAAGGCAGCTTACAAGAAGAAGAAGAACACCGCAACCCCTGCTCCCATCACCATGGCCGCCATTTTCGACATGGATGGTGTTTCCGAGGAGAGCAACAGCAACAATGACTCTGAAGAATTCATGGATGTGAATGAAATTGAAGAGTACATTCCTCCCACCCTTACATTTCCTGAGCACCTTCACTGGACTTGCTGTGTCGATGCTCCTGTGACCTGCGCCCCTACTCCTATTGAAGCACTAATTGACCACGGATCATCCCCAGTCTTGATTTCTAGTCATCTCACCGAAATCTTATGTCTCACTGCAAAACCACTTTTCAAACCTCTCTCCATTTCCAGCGCATTCAGAAAGAAGACCAACTCAAGCTTGCCTATCGTTTTAAACCAGTATTGTAGATTATCCATTCAATCACCAGATGCCCTTTGGCATTCCCGTGTTATCAACACCATCATATGTCCCGAACTTCACACAGATTTGATACTTGGCCTCAATTTTCTCATTAAAAATAGAATTGTTGTTGACGCACATCTGCAAACAGCCATTGCCAAAGAATCAGGTTATGATCTACTCAACCCCCCCAATCCTAAATTGTTCCATCAGTCTGTGAAACAGTCACCTGCTCAACGTCGCAAAATCGAAGCACAACAAATAAAGAGTGGACAACAAAATGCAAGGAAAACAAGGATCCTAGTCCACATGGAGTTGATGGCTCTTTTTGATGAGAACGAAACACGTGTTGACATGGAACTGTTCACAACCGGCCCACCTAACCTTGTCACAACCATCAAAACACAAATTGAACAATTGGTGGGACAGGCAACACTGCAAAAATTAGACAGGCAAACAAAAGATTCTTTCATTGACCGTTTCCCTTCAGACATCCCACATGTCAAGGACCTGCCTCGCGACGTGTATCACCACATCCAATTGCTACCCGGAGCCCCCGTATCTGTCTCTCATGCCTACAGATGCCCGTGGAAATACCGTACAGGTTGGAAAACACTTATTGATCAGCACGCGGCCACAGGAAGAATTTGACCTTCCTCATCCCCATACACTTCACCCTCCTTCATCATCCCTAAGGCCGATCCCATGGTACTCCCTCATTGGGTAAACGACTACAGACACTTGAACCAACTAACGGTACTGGATAACTATCCCCTGCCATGAATAGATGACATCCTTGCGGACTGCACTAAAGAAAAGATCTGGGGAAAAATAGACATGACTAACTCCTTTTTCCAGATGCTCGTGCACCCAGACCACATTAAATACACTGCAACACTCATGCCTTTCGGGTTGTGGGAGTGGGTAGTCATGCCTATGGGCATGAGGAATTCACCAGCGACACATCAGTGCCATGTCACTCTCACCCTCAAGGACCTCATTGGAAAAATATGCCATGTGTACCTCGACAATGTTATCATTTGGTCAAACTCACTAGAAGAACACAAAACAAATGTAGCACTCATTCTTGAAGCCTTATGAAAAGCTGAGCTCTACTGTTCATTGAAGAAATCAATTTTATTCACCATGGAGATTGACTTCTTAGGGCATCATATCTCTGCACGAGGTATCAAGGCTGACCAATCAAAAGTCATGCGCATTCTCAATTGGCCTGCACCAAAATCCACTAAACATGTTCACCAGTTTCTGGGCCTGGTATGGTACATTGCATCGTTCCTCCCAACACTCACCGAATACACTACAATCCTGACACCCCTCACTCGTAAAGAGTGCAATACCTCTTTCCCCATTTGGACTGCACAACATCAACTAGCATTTGACAACATCAAACGCTTGGTCATCAGTAGAGACTGCTTAACGACGATCGACCACAAACACCCAGGCAACAGAAACATCTACATCACATGTGATGCAAGCAAATGATGAACTGGAGCCGTACTCTCCTTTGGCACATCATGGGAATCCTCATGACCAGTCGCTTTTGAGAGCCACCAAATGAATAGTGCTGAACGGAACTACCCAGTTCATGAGCAAGAGATGCTTGCCATCATGTGTGCACTGAAGAAATGGCGAGTGGACTTGCTCAGGACACATGTACACATACAGACCAATCACAAAACTTCACAAAACTTTGATTTCCAATGCAACCTATCCCAACGACAAGCAAGATGGATGGAATACCTCTCCCAGTACGAATACAGCATCACCTACATCAATGGGGAGAAGAACACAGTTGCAGATGTGCTTTCGCGACTCCCAGATTCTGTTGATGAAGCCACACCTGTGATCGTTGCATGCACCATCTTCGCCACACAATCTGACCCCAAACTTATAACAAGGATCAAAAAGGGCTACAGCACAGACCCATGGTGCTGTGGAATCTTGGACGACCTGAAAAGAGGTATGCTAGATGTGAAACTTAACATCGCCCTCAAACACAACTTGCTTTTCATTGGTGAGCACCTGATCATTCCTAAATACAAAAATCTCAGAGAACAGCTGTTCCAACTGGCGCATGACAATCTAGGGCACTTCGGGACAGAGAAGTCCTATGGAAGCCTATGTAACAATTTTTACTGGCCAAACATGAGAAGAGACCTGGCTCGTGGACACATACCCAGTTGCAGTGATTGCCAGCACAATAAATCATCAACTTCAAAGACACTGGGACCCTTACATCCCTTACCAGTCCCTGACACCCGTTTTGACTCCATAGCCATCGACTTCATAGGACCTTTACCAAAGGATGACGGATTCGACAGCATTGTTACAATGACAGATCGACTTGGGGCAGACATCCAGATTGCAGCATGCAAATCAGACATGTCAGTGGAAGACTTCGCATTTCTATTCTTCGATAAGTGGTATTGCAAAAATGGATGTCCACTCGAAATCATCAGCGACCGCGACAAACTTTTTGTGTCAAAATTTTGGAAATCACTCATGAAACTAACAGGTATTCGACACAAGCTCTCAACCATGTATCACCCCCAGACTGATGGATCATCTGAATGATCAAATAAAACTGTAGTCCAATGTCTCCACTTCCATGTCGAGCAGAATCAGAAGGGATGGGCAAAGGCGTTTCCCAAAATCAGGTTTGATATCATGAACACCACTCATGCGTCCACCGGCATCTCGCCTTTCATCCTGAAAACAGGGCAGTCACCATGACTCATACCTCCTCTCATTGATCCATCCACAATCTCCGCAAACGAACAGACACCCCCTGATATGGCTGCAGCTCAGATTTTCATGGAGAACATGGAAGAAGAAACAAATGCCGCAAAGGACAATCTGCTCACAGCAAAATTACATCAAGCACACTTCGCGAACAAAGACCAACAGCCAGACCCAGCATTCAGGGTCGCTGACAAAGTTTACCTGGCCACAGCACACTGTTGCAGAGATTACATTGGTGCGAAAGATGGGCGAGCAGCAAAATTCATGCCAAGGCACAATGGTCCATATGAAATTACTCAAGCATTCCCAGAATCATCATCATATACACTGCTCCTACCCCCTACATCAAAGGTCCACCCTACATTCCATGTATCTCAGTTGTGTACACACATCCCAAATGACGACACCCTGTTCCCAGACCAAAAACACATCGCACCAAAGCCACTCATAACTGAAGATGGCTCTACAGAGTATTTCATCGAGAAGATCTTGGACCGCCGACCACGAGGACGAGGTCATCAATTCCTCGTCAGGTGGACTGGTTATGTTCCTGAACATGACCTATGGCTACCCCACTCCAAACTTCTCGAGACTGAAGCACTGGCTCACTACAAATCCAAGAGCCACTAGCCTTCCTATAACCCCCCCCTCCCCCCCAGTTTTTCTTCAAGAGGGTATATGCGAGTGTAAGATAATTCTCTAGATTATCTTACCAGTTTCCTCCCTTACAATTACCAATATACACGATCACGTGCACACTTGTTGACTTTTGAACAATGTCTTAGATAGCCCTAGTCTTCCTTGAAATCATACCAAGTTCCTATTTACGTTGTCTCCTCTCCTCTAAGTGATCAAAGCACGAGAGTGCTTTTGTTACAGGAAAACCCTCATCCATCAACACCTCAACTTGGGATGCATCAGACCTTCATGTTCTCCTCATGCATTGCATGCATTCATCATTCCCAAAGCAGATGCAACAGTGTTACCTTGGTGGGTGAACAATTACAGGCAATTGAACAAAAATACAATTGCAGACTCACACCCCTTGCCACAGATATACGACATTCTAAATGACTGTGCTAAGGGAGAAATTTGGGGTACAATTGATATGACCAATAGCTTTTTTCAAACTCATATGGAACCATTGGACATTCCTTTAACAGCAGTATTGACACCCTTTGGACTTTTTGAGTGGACAGTGATGCCGATGGGTTTGAAAAATGCACCTGTGATCCACCAGCATCGAGTGACAACAGCCCTGTGACCATGGATTGGAAAAATCTGCCACATCTACTTAGATGATGTTGTAGTCTGGTCAAACACCATGGAATAACACTGTGAAAATGTGCATACAATCCTTGTTGCTATTTGTGAGGCTGGCCTGTATTGCAATCCATGGAAAACCCACCTTTTCCAAGTGGAAATAGATTTTTTAGGGCACCACGTTTCTACCCGTGGAATCAAAGCAGACACTAGCAAGGTGGATAGAATTGTGAGGTGGCCACAACCTCAGTCAGCAAAGGAGGTGAGGCAATTCTGCGGGTTGGTGTGATATGTGGCCTCGTTCTTGCCTCAAATCACGGAACACACTCAGATTCTCACAGAACTTACAACCAAAGAATGTAATAAGGTTTTTCCAGAGTGGACGATGGTCCACCAGGTGGCTTTCAATGCTATCAAATCAGCTGTTGTGAGCCAAGAATGCCTAACAACCATCAATTTCAACTTAATGCCTGACTCTAAAATCTTCGTGACAACAGATGCCAGTGATTTTCAATCAGGTGTGGTACTCTCATTTGGGGAGTCTTGGGAGACTGTGTAGCCGGTTGCTTTTGACTTGATGACTTTCAAAGGTGCAGAGCTAAACTACCCGGTGCATGAAAAGGAAATGCTAGCAATCATATGAGCCCTGCAAAAATGGTGGTCTGACCTGGTGGGCATTCCCTTTCTAATTTACACTGACCATAAGACTCTAGAAAACTTTGATTGCCAACGAGACCTAAGCTGTAGGCAGGCTCACTGGATGGAATTTGTTAAGGGCGAAGCCTCAACCACTTGATCTAGTCAATGTCGTTCGACAAGGTGCTTCCTCGACAAGTCATTTGGCACTAGTCTTACTCGGAGTGTCCGACGTAAGATAGGTAGTGCACTCTAGCAGGGCTTCTGCATAGAGTCGTTCAGGTTCACGTACTAAGGGGCTTCCTTAGTGGTTTCAAGTAAGTTCGTGAGTTGCAAGTTAAGGCTGTAGAATGCCTAGATCTAAACTAAGGACATCCCTACTACAAGTCGCAGTACTTATACTAGTAGGAAGGTCCTTATCGTCCAATCAGAAAGGTAGATGTGTATCAGGTATGAATAGAAACAATAAGCCTCATGCCTTGCATGAGGCATCCGATGTCATGGAGTGCTGCGGCGCAGCATGTCAGGGAACAATAAGAGATAAGCCTCATGCCTAGCATGAGGCGTCCGATGTCACGGATCCGATGTCAAGGATCTGATGTCAAGGACATGCTGTGGCACAGCATGTCGATCGTGAGAGTCTGACATCACGGACCTCATGTCAAGGGGCTGTCGTATCACAGCATGTGTGGGAATGGGTTTGGGTGCATGGAGTCACCATGCGTCAAGGGTGCCTTCCATGGGAAGGGGATCGAATGCATGCAGTCAGCATGCATCATGCATGTGCCTGGTGTCAAGGACATGCCCTAGGCATGAATCAGATAGTGCCTGTCTGGAGGGGATCGTCGGGTCAGTTGGGTTGGTTGGGTTCCATGAGTTACAAGGAAAATTGTAACATTACCCCCCCACTATGGTCGAAAGTTCCACACTTCAACCTAAATTTTTGTCTCTCCTCCGTGGTCTGACTGGGTATGGTCTGGATATGTGGGTGGGTCAGGATTGAGGGGTGCAGTGGAGGAATTGTTCATGTCCAAGCTTGGACTGTGATCGGGTTCTTTTCATTCTATACTGCCCTTAGCAGTGGTGTCAAGGAGTCGGTGGTGTCATCAGAAGGGGAGGGGTCTGTAGGGTCTGTGCAGTATCAAGGGCAATCACCATAGTTTTACATCTTTGCGGATGCTCGGTGGTTTAACATCTCTGCAGACAGTCAGTAGTTTAACGTCTTTGTGGACGATCGGTTTGTACCTAGTTGTGCTCAGTGGTCAGGGGTGTCAGTGTGTGGGGGTGTCGGCTGGAACGCAGCAGTGTCCCCAGTTCTCCATGTCATCCAAATAAGAGCTGCCTTGCCAGCTCAAATCTGCTTTCTTTGTCGTAGTGGGTGTTCCACTGAAGGTCATTCCACAGTAGTGGGCCAATTCCCACTAGTGGTCTCCTGCCTGGGGTCAGACCATCCCAGTCGATAATGAATTCTTCAGGGAAATAGTCGCCGTCATCTAATTCTCCCTTGAAGCACCATTCTTCGAATTGTGCTTTTACCCAGGTTAAATCCATATTTGTGCTCCTCTGCATATAGAGGCAGCATCTCAGGCAAGTTGAGGATATTCTCTTTATCCAGTCATCTCTGTTTATCCAGAATGTGATTCCATGCGGGCATTCCCAAGAGGGTTGCCCCAGCAGTCTGTTTGTTCTTGGTGACTGGTCAATGACTTGTCGTCCAGTCACCATGTTCTTCTTGTATTCGTTCTTTATCGAAAGGGGGGGGGGGCAGTGGGGGTGAACGTGAAGGGCATCAATGTTCAGTGGGTCAACCATCATTTGGGGGGTATCAGGGGTGTTGTTTGGCTGGGGTTCAGTTCAGATAGTGGGGGTTTCTTGGGTTCTCGTCAGAGGTGATGTCTCTTCTTATATGCCATCAGGATTTCGGGGGCATTCTTCAAGTTCAATTCGGGTTCCCATGTGTTCTCAGATGTCGGGTAGTCAATCCATTTCATGAGGTAATGGTGTGTCTTGCCGTGCTTCTTGTGTGCGATGATCGCTTCCACCTCATATTCATTTTCTCCTTCCACAAGGTTGGGTGGTGGAGTCAGGAAGTTTCGCCCATGAATGTTGTTCTCATGGTATCGCATGAGTAAAGCCGCATGGAATACTGGGTGGATCTTCCATCTCAGTGGCAGTTTCAATCGGTATGTCATTCTCGACAAGGCATCTTCAATCACGAAGGGCCCTTCCTGTTTTGGCACCAGTTTTCTCGTTGGGTAGCCAATCTTCAGGTTCTTGGAGTCAAGCCATACTTGTTCTCCAACCTTGAACAGTTCATATCGCCCTTTCGTTCGGGTGGCCATAGCCTGTCTGGCTAGTTCGTGTGCGGCAAGAGCTTCCCTCCTTGCAGAGAGAAGTTTTTGGATTCTCTGTTCGGTGGCCGGCACGTTCATCTTTTCGTATGGGGTGGGGATAGTGCGTGGCTGATATCCCATCATCAAGTAAAATGGCGAGTGTTTTACTGCAGAGTGCGTCTTCTGGTTATGCGCGAATTCTGCTGTTGGGAGATAATGCTCCCAATCTTCAGGTTTGTTCAAACAGAACATGCGGAGGTAAACCTCTAGCTCTTGGTTTACTTGCTCCATTTCTCCGTCGGTCTGGGGGTGATAGGCGGTGCTCATGGATAGCTTGATCCCAAGCAGTCGTCTGAGTTCTCGGAAGAGTTTGGACGTGAATCGAGGGTCTCTGTCTGAGATGATTCTTCCGGGGAGTCCAAATCTTGTGTACACATGGTGCAGGTAGAGGTCTGCAGTGCCAAGTGCATCAATCATCTTCGCGCAAGGGATAAAAATTACCCCCTTCATAAGACCATGGTCTACCACGACCATGATTGAGTCAAATCCATTTATTATGGGCAGGTCCGTAATAAAATCTGTCATTACCAGCTCGAATGGTCTGCTGGCATCAGATGATATCGGGGTTGGGGGTGGGGTCATTGGGTGGGTGTTGATCTTCATTTGCTGGCACTTTGCGCAGCCTTCGACGTATTTCTTTATGAAGTTGGCCATTCCTGGCCACCAGTAGTCTCGTCAGATCAATTCAATTGTTTGCCATTGTCCAGGGTGTCCTGTCGTGATGCTATCATGGTATTTCCATATGATCACTTGGTGGAGGGTTTCGTCCTGTGGCACATAGCACCTGTCTTTGAAAAAGAGCAGGCCATCTTCAAATTTCCAGTCCTCCAATGCAGACTTGATTGGGGGAGTTCCATTGTTCTTCAGGGCTCGTAAAGCTTCATTTACGAGGTCATCCTTCATTATTGCTGAGACCAGGGCTCCCTGGAGTTCAGCATTGATCGTTTTCATGAATAGTTCATTGGTGAGGATGGTCTTGTCCTCGTTATCTGTGTCTTCTTTGGCTACATGATCTGCTCTCCTCGATAGGGCGTCAGATTGTACCATCTGTGATCCGGGTATGTGTTGTAGCTTCAGGTCGAATTGTGACAGGTAGATGCTCCATCTAGCCTGTCATCGGTTCAGTTTCTGCGCCTGACAGAAATACATCAGGTTCTTGTGATCGGACAGTATCGTCACAGGGAATGGCATCCCCTGTAGGTAGTGTCTCCATGTCTCTAGCGCTCGGATCACTCCCAGTAGTTCCCTGTCATATATCTCGTAATTTCTTTCCGCTTCGTTGAAAGAATGCGAGATATAGCCGCATGGGTGCCAGTCTCCGTTGGTGTCCTGTTGTCTGAGTACTGCGCCTGTCGCAAATTTTGAGGTGTCAGATTCCACCACAAATGGTTTTGGGTTCTTCTTCGTCAAATCATTCAGCGGTCTGGCCAGATCTGCGAAGTGTCCGATGAATCTTCGATAGAAGTTCCCAAATCCTAGGAAGGATCTTACATCCTTCACTGTCCTTGGTGTGGGCCAGTCCTTGATCCCAGCCAGCTTTGTATTGTCCATTGCGAGTTTGTCGGGCCTGATGATCATGCCCAAGAAGTCGACTTCCTGTACATTGAATTTGCACTTCTCTATTTTCAGGTAGAGATCGCATTGCCATAGTCATTCGAGGACCCTTTTGGTCCTTATCCAGTGTTCTTCTTCCGTCTTTGAGAAGATCAGGATGTCGTCCATATAGATGACGAGCCATCCTTCATCTAGCATATCTCAGAAGAGATTGTTTATCATGGCCTGGAATGTTGCCAGTGAGTTGCACAGCCCAAAGAACATCACCATTGGCTCAAATAGCCCTCGGTTAGTCTTGAATGCTGCCTTCCACTCATCTCCTTTCTTTATCCGTACATTAGGATATCCCCATCGAATATCAAGTTTTGTGAAAAATCTCGCTCCTTTCAGCTTGTCTAAGAGGTCTCCAATCAATGGCAGGGGGTAGTTGTTCCGGATCGTTCCTTTGTTCAGATAGCGATAGTCTTGGCAAGGTTGTAAAGCGTCGGAGTCTTTCTTCAACACGAAGAAGAATGGGGATGCCATGGGTGATTTCGACAGTCGGATGTATCCTTTTTCCAGGTTTTTGTCTAGAAACTCGTTGAGTTTCTCTTGTTCTTTTGGTGTCAGTGGGTAGACTTTGCAATCCTTTGGTACAAAGCCTTCCTTCAGGTCGATTGCATGATCCCATGGTCTCGATTCCGGGAATCGTTCAGATGCAGCTTTCTCAAATACCTGTCTGTACTTCTGGTATTCCGGTGGCAGTAAATCATCCAGGGTCTGTTGGCTAGTCTCCTTTCCCTCCTCTTGCTTGTGCGCTAGTCGTTGGGATATGGATGTCTTTGCTCTGATCCATATGTCCAAGTTGAGTAGGTACCATGGAAAGCCCTTGCCCTTCGTGAGCCTGCTGATCGTGTTTGTTTTTTGGATGTATCTGTGTGTCGGCTCTCGATGTTCCTCTGTCAGGGGCAGTTCTATGTCTGGTCCGAATAGGCCAATGACCGGTTCGCCTCGCATGTATGCGATCAACACCGAGTCATCCTCGATTGTGTCTCGTTCGGGGGTCTGGTTCATTATTCATATGTCCATGCCTGTGTCTGCCAGTAGTTCTTTGTTGGGTACCTCTTCAATCTTTACTTGAGGTGGAGTCTCCTTGGGCATAGGTATTCCGGTGTTGTTAGTACCATAACCTGGGGTTCCATGATTGCATATCGGGGTAGCCTCCTGATGAGGGTCTTTTGTCCTATTTTGTAATGCCGTTTTCGAGTGTTGTTTGCCAGTGCTTTCCTCCCCTGTGGAGGTCAGCAGTTCCTTCATCCTTTGCACAATTCATCGTGCCCTGTCGCATTCATTGTTTTTACCCTTTTCTAGTTGTTTCTTCTTCTGGTTCTCTCGGGTTTTGGTGACAGCATGTCGTGCCGCTTCAAGGTTTCTGGTTTCTTTAGGAGTGTTGCTGCTCCTGGTCTTTGCGACAGCTTTCTGGACCAAATTCAGCTCCTTTGCTTTCTTCTCGGAAAGCCTTTCCTTTGTTCTTGCCACAGCCAGTCGGGCTCAGGCAAGGTTCCCTTCCTTCTCTTCGGAGAGCCTCTTTCTTGTTTTTGCCACAGCCAATCTGGCTCGGGCAAGGCTTCTCTCCTTCTCTTAGAGAGCCTCTGTCTTGTTTTGGCCACGATGTGTCGGATTCGTGCCATTCTGTCATTGGGTGCCTCCCTTTCAGTGTCGACCCTGGGGAGTTTTAGGGTGTTCGGGAGGGCCCGTTCAGCTCTTCTTGTCTTCTCCAAGATCCATTGGATTTGAGCCCATCATCCTTCGTCTCGGAACTCAAGAGTTCCTTTCTTCCAATCGATGATTGGGTTTACCTCCCGCAGCCATGACAGACCCAGGATTACCGATTCTTTGCCTAGTCCAGCGACTAGGTATTCCATTGGGTAGTTCCGTCCATTGATGTGGAGCCTCCCTTTCACGTATCTTGTGATTGTTCCCTGCCTATTCAGGGTTCCATCTACATTTGTGGCCCAGATGGTGTGGCCTAAGGGATATGTCCTGATCCCTTCTTGTTCGACAAATTTTGAGTCAATGAAGACTCCTCCTGCTCCTGAGTTGAGGAGCGCGTTTGTTGCGATGTCTTTCCTGTTGTCTGACTCAGCTACCCGAATAGACAGGTGCATAGATTGTCTATTCATGGTAGCTAAGAGTACAGACCCTAGGGAGACTACAGCGGTGACTGGCGTTGTATCAGGCTGCTGTTCTAAAAACCTGATTCCTCCATGAGGTTGAGGGCTCGTTCCTTTTCTTCTTTGTCCAGTTTGTCCAGCATTGTGTGGATCTTCTGGTAGGTGTCCACCCCAGTCTTCTTCTGGGTGAAGCAGTTTCGGTAGGGAGGAGGTGCTGACCCCATCTGAGTGGGGTTCTTTCCATCCCTGTGGTCGGACGATTGGTGTCCCAGTTGGTGGCAGATGAAACACAATCCCTTTCGGAGGTATTCCACGCATTCTTGGTTCATCAGTCGGTTGATGTCAAGAGAGGGCTGTCCTTTCCCTGTCATTTCGTTTGTCTTCTGGTTCTGCCTGGTCTTTCCCAGGATCACCATGGCCCATTTCCATTGGCCTTTGTATTTTGAAGCTGCCTTTATCCAGCCTTCAAGAGTGTTGGGTACTGTCTCCATCGTGTGTACCCTCTTCAGTAATTTGGGGTGCAGTCTGTCCATGAAGTACTTGATCATGGCTGCATCTTCTGTGATTCCCGTCCTGTCTTTCAGGATGCGGAAGTTCGCCACATATTCTTCGAGGTTCCCTGAACCTTGTTTGAGATTCTTGATCTCAGTCTTTGCCATTCCGGCATTGTCAATCGGTGAGAAGGCTTCTAGGACCTTCTGTCTGAAATCTGCGTATTCTCCGAGTCCCTCAGATTGGTGTTGGTTGACAAATGCCTGCGCCCAGGCAGCTGCTGTCCCTCAATTCATGAAGGACAGCATGAAGATGATCTTCTTGTCGTTCGTGTCATAGACCTGGTCATTGATTTGCAAGTACAGGTCTATCTCCTGCAGGAACTTGGCGGTCTTGGTCTGCTCTCCTGAGAAGTCTGTGGGTGATCAGATTCGAATGTCCTTCACGGATGTCATTGGTGTGGTTGCAGCGGGTTTGGACATCTCATTATAGAGGTCATCGATTTTGTCCGTTAAGAAGTGGGTGGATGTTTCAGGTGGGGGCGTGTGTGACTGTTCGAAGTCTTCGTAGGTGAGGAAATCTCCTCTTTGTCTGTCGGTTGATCTGTAGAACCAACGCTGTGCTGGGGTCAAGTAACAGACTAGTCTTCCATTGTATCGGTACCAAGATGAACCTGGCTGTGATTCCACTTCTCTTGGTGGTCGGTCTGGGGTTTGTCTAGACCCAAGTCATTGTGGTGTGTTTTGAGACGTATTGCCTACACCTAGGTAGGTGGGCTTAGCAGATAGTTTAGATCTTATATTAAGGGCAAAGCCTCAACCACTCGATCTAGTCAATGTTGTTCGACGAGGTGCTTCCTCGACAAGTCGTTCAGCACTAGTCTTACTCGGAGCGTCCGACATAAGATAGGTAGTGCACTCTAGCAGGGCTTCTGCATAGAGTCGTTCAGGTTCACGCACTGAGGGGCTTCCTTAGTGGTTTCAAGTAAGTTTGTGAGTTGCAAGTTAAGGCTGTAGAATGCCTAGATCTAAACTAAGGAGATCCCTACTACAAGTCGCAGTACTTATACTAGTAGGAAGGTCCTTATCGTCCAATCAGAAAGGTAGATGTGTATCAGGTATGAATAGAAACAATAAGCCTCATGCCTTGCATGAGGCATCCGATGTCACGGAGTGCTGCAGCGCAGCATGTCGATCGTGAGAGTCCAACGTCGCAGACCTCATGTCAAGGGGCTGTCATATCACAGCATGTGTGGGAATGGGTTCAGGTGCATGGAGTCACCATGCGTCAAGGGTGCCTTCCACAGGAAGGGGAACGAATGCATGCAGTTGGCATGTGTCGTGCGTGTGTCTGGTGTCAAGGACATGCCCTAGGCATGAATCAGGTAGTGCCTCCTGTCTGGAGGGGATTGTCAGGTCGGTCGGGTTCCATGAGTTACAAGGAAGATTGTAACAGAATTCATGTTGCAATATGACTGCAAGATCGTGTACATGAAGGGGGAAGATAACTGCACTGCTGACACATTGTCACAAACATCGTTTGACGCTGAAGGGGCAGCATCAATCCCTTATCCTCTGGATAACTCAGAGTCAATAGCTATAATTTTCCCCACTGATGACAGCTCATTCTCATGTGCACACATTATGGCAGATCCAACAACAGTGATACCAAGCACCACCATTGTAGCATCGACCTTGACAATTGCAGCTGACAATGAGTTGCTGAAATTGATCTGTGCTGGGTATCTGGAAGACCCATGGTGTAGACGCTTGCGTGAGGCAACAATAATGTCACATGGCATCAAGGACATGGGCAGCCTGCTGTATGCTGGGGACCGATTGATTGTCCCAAGGAAATCAAACGTGCATGAAATGCTTTTTTATTTAGCTCACAACGTGCTAGGACATTTTAGCTTTGCAAAATCATATGGATCATTTTGGAATTTGTTCTACTGGCCAAACATGTGACAGGACCTCGAGGTGGCATATGTACCGGGATGTGCAGACTGCCAATGAGACAAGGGGACTACTAAGAAACCAATGGGGCCATTACATCCCTTGCTGATTCCAGATCAATGAGGGGACTTTGCTGCAATAGATTTCATTGGACCGCTGCCTGAAGACAAGGGATTTGATTGCATCATTACCTTCATGGATAGGTTGAACAGCGATGTGCGTATTGTTGCATTGAGGACAGACATTTCCACGGAAGACATGGCCATGATCTTCTTCAATGAATGGTACTGTGAAAATGGCTTGCCACTCGATATCATCTCAGATCATGACAAGTTGTCCATGTCGAAAATTTGGCAAGCATTGCATGGACTGACAGGAGTAAAACTCAAGATGTCCACAGTGTACCACCCACAATTGGATGGAGTGAGCGAGCACACAAACAAGACAATCAACCAGTGTCTGTGCTACCATGTGCAATGTAACCAGATGGGTTAGCGGCGAGTGCTCCTGCAGGTATGTTTTGATATTATGAACACGATTAATGCATCCACAGGTCTCTCTCCATTCCAATTGCGAATGGGACATAAGGCAAGGCAGGGGTAGGGATATACCCTTGTGTTTTGGGGCTAAGGGTATGAGGGGTAAGGGTAGGGGTTTGGAAGTTCATACCCTTGCATACCCCTGTACCCTTACTAAGGGTACAGGGTATGCCAGGGGTATGCTTATGTAAGAATATCATTTGTTTTTTTCAGCTACAAAGACTCATATTCAAGATTTTCATCAATTAAATTCAGATTTTGGGATTGTCCAACATGATAATGGCTTTCATATGTTAATAAGAGGTATTAATATGTGATATTAATAGTAAATACAATAGTTATCAACACTTTTCAAATGAATTTTGCTCTAAATATGTTGATTTTGTGCCAAACCCTTGTACCCTTGACAAACCCTCCCATACCCTTGGCAACCCTTATATGTTTCCATACCCTTACCCCTAAGGGCAGGGTGTTCAGGGGTAGGGGTAAGGGTATGAGATTTGACACCCAGGGGTAACCCCTGCCTTGCCCTAATGGGACAGAGTCCAAGAGTCATCCCTCTGCTGGTGGCATTAGGTGAAGGTGTTGTAGAGGATATTTGAGCTGTGGACATGATCAAACAGCTATGGCAAGATGTGATGGAGGTGCAGGATAATATGCTGCATGCTAAAACCTTGCAAGCTTTATCTGCTAACGTGAACTGCCCTAACAACTTTCCATTCCAGAAAGGGCAACGAGTAGTATTGTCAATGCTACATAGGTGACGAGAGTACAAAATGAAAGGAGAAAAATGGGTGGCAATATTTATGCCTCAATACGATGGGCTGTACCAAGTCACTGAGGCGATCCCTGAGAAATCTACAGTGACAGTCGATCTGCCCAACAATCCAAATACATTCCCCACATTCCATACTTCTCAAGTGCTACCCTTCATGGAAAACAACAAAGAACTGTTCCCTGAGCATGAATTGGAGCAACTGGGGCCCGTGTTTGTCAATGACAATGAAGAGTATTTCATGGACTGCATTCTTGAGGAGTGGAGGCAAGGTTGAGGAATCCAATACCTGGTGCAATGGCATGGATTTAGCCTGGAGGAAAATTGATGGCTGCCAGGTCATGAATTGCAGGATTGTGAAGTGTTGGACATCTGGCTGGCTCGAAAAAGCTCTGGTTGAAGTACATAGCCTTTTTTTTTGATTGCCAGCCAGTAGCTTTTCCGCACTGGGGTTTTTAATGCACCCCAGCCCTTTACCTATTTTTCAAGGCAGGTTAAAAGGTTTCTTTTCTTTTTTTATGGAGGGAGGGTGTAACGGGGTTACCACTATTTACTTACCTGTGACATGACATGGAGATGATATGGACCTGGACACTTAACTAGTAACCACCACCATCTGTATATATACAAACCAAAAAGACATCTCTTCTGCCTGTTCTCTCTGGTATTCTGACTTAGTGAGGTTACGTGTTGCCATACAACACATCCTTCCAGTCTCTTACATCAGCATCCCTTATCTACATCCACACCCTTTATCATATGTTATTCCAGTAGTATATAGTCTACACCTTGATTACTTTGTACAATATCTTAGTTTCCTCCCCCAAAATATACTAAGTTCCTTATAGTTCTTGGTTCCCTTTAGTGTTGGAAGCTTTGGCTTCCTTCCACTTTTTTTTATAATGAACTTACTATCCACACTCTATACTCTTGCACACACATTCTTTTCCTGAAACCTCACTGACCCTGAGATTACCAGAACAGTCTATTTTTTTCACACCAATGCTGTACCTTGTCAATGCCAAACTACCTGCTCTCTCACTCTCCCCTTCCCCCCTCCTCTTGTTCTGTCTCCACCTCCGACCACCATTCACTCAACCTTCAATATCCCTCCTCGTGTAGTCCTAAAACTGAAGCACCACCCCCCACCTATTGTCGTCTTGCCAGCAGTCCCATCCTCCCCATCACCACCGCCGACTTGATGCACCCCTCTGCCAAACCTACCAAACTCCCAGTACACTGCGCATCCACAACCCCTGCACCCCTGACACCCCTACACCCATGCACTGAACCACAAAGACTCATGCCCCCTCCACTTTGCATCAGGAACAGCATCCTGCACAGTTCAAGTCCCAATGCCATTATTCAGGATTCCTTTTTTGTTTCCATGCCTTCTCAGACTCTCATCATTTTCCCCCCATCACCTACATTGATAGGTCATCTCCTCGGCTCAAGGACCAATTCACCACTTTAGCATCATTCTAATCACATTGGCTAACTCCTACGATGTCCCAGATGCAGCACGACCCAGTCTATCGATCACGATATCATATTGACCGTGTCAAAACATCACCAGCGACATCGATCGTATCAAGAGCCCACATCGCACAACCTTAGGACTACCCCGAAAGCCCCTAAGATCCCTCAACATGACCATCAAACATCCCTGATCAACTTTGAACAGCCGCGACCATCATCGACCATCATCGAGCATCATCAATTGATATTGAGACACTACGAGCGACATTGGGCGCCACATTTGTTATCTATATGGTGGAGTACCATGCACCAGGAAGGATTCCGACTTGTGCCCAAACCTGCTGATAGTAGGTTAGCCTCATTCCAAGTCCCAATCGTGCACAGAACCCGCTGGACAAATTACTGCGAGACTTAGCACGATTTCTACACAAAGGACAGTCCCCTTTCAGTTCCATACCCTATATTACTCTTTCATCATATGATATATATCTTTCTTGTTTGGATTCCAGTCTCCTTTTTGGCCTTGTGCCTTAACTCATATCTTTTGCCTCATGTTCTACACATGCTTCTAGGGTGTAGCACGGGTATGGGTAAACCCACAGTAAATGGCCCACAGGTTTGACAGGTACGGGTATGGTTGCTGAAATGCTGGACCTGTGACATACTGTACCCATTTTGGTGGTGTCACGGGTATTGATGGGTTGCTTGAATTGCCAGATCTGGCCGTTACCAGTACACCGATCAAACATGACTTTTACCTCTTCAACCATGCTTGACTTTGCATTGCCCATCGTAATAGTGAGTTTTTTTGTTTCTTTCAACTAACTAGATGTTCTTTTTCTAGATTACAGTGTCAGGTCAACAATGGTAAGTTGTTTGTTTGTTTCAATTATCTAACTGTTCGATTTTCTACATTACAGTGATTTGTACTACTTGACAATGACGGAGACGACGAATGACCCAGCACCCGCCCCAGCCCTGCGAGCCACTGCTCATGGGGTGGATTGCGAGTGCTAGCAGCCAACGATAGGGAAGGGGAACAACGAATGACAAACAGGAGACAGGGATGAGGACGAGGAACCATGAGGGGGAGAGGACAACAATGAACAACGAACCACCACCACCACCGCACCCCCAACCACTGCCGTGAGCGACTGCTCACAGGGTGGAAACAAGGAGCAACAAGGGCAGGGATGACGACAAGGGCACGGCAATGGGGATGAGGACGAGGTGCAAGAATGGCACACAAGGACCACTGCAGGAGATGGAGGCGGCGGTGTACAGCGAGGAAAACCAACAAAAGGGCCCAAGAGACATCATAGGTAAGTTTTTCCCCCCTCAATTCATTTTTTTTTGTTACTAACAAAGCTTTTACGACAATGGCGATGACTGGCACCACCTGACCCACCCCCACCACTGCAATGAGCTCCTGCTCATGGAGTGGTTAGGTGGTAGCACAACCATACGCCTACAAGGAGGGCCACAAGGACCACGACGAGGGCGATGACCATGACCCCCAACTAACCACAACGGGGGAGAGGAGTGCCGCCCATAAGGGGCAGGGGACCACGACAATGGTGGGAGGCAACAAGTGGGAATCCGAAGGGCACCACTGTGAAGAAGGGGGACGCGACGACCTCTCGCCCTTGCCGAGACAGCGGGTTTTTTCTTTTGTAGTATTGTATAGAATCATTAAGTAAATAAATTCCTCCAGAATAAAATCCCATTGTTCATATCTTTTCTTACATGAGATTGATCATGGTGGGTGTATATCAATAAGTAATGGAGGATTTGTGTTAATTCAAATTTAACAAAAAAATCATAGCTTAGGTATTGTGTACAGGGTGTAGTTAAGTTAGTTAAGGGCTTATACAATACAAATACAGGATGTTTAACAGCATAGAACATCAAATATGAGGCAAAAATCCATGGTGTATATATGTGGTGTCACACCTGCGGTGTTTCATGACAGACCATGGTAAAAACCTGTCACCACAGTTGCGGTGTTAGAACGGGTGTGGTGTTGGCAGGTGCGGGTGCAGTGTGTGAAATCTTACCCATGGTGTGACCCGTGCTACACCCTACATGCTTCTTATTCCATTTTAGGAAGTTTCTTTAAAACATATAAAACTCTGTAGTATCTACTTGAAAATACAAGAAATCGTCTTCACATATTGTCTCGTATACAGTTCTAAGCATCCGATCAACTTTCTAAAACAATCTAAGTCTCTACGGGTTTTCTCGATCGACGAGAAACCTCTGCAATCGTCACGTCCTCAATCCTCCCTCGATCCTCTTGTCATTAGCTCTAGCAACCCTTCCAACACTTCATAGCCATTTGCCATACTCTTCGTATACTTTTGACCTATTGAAAGGTCCACGGAATTCACACATTGACCATCGATGATAAACTCCTTTGCCATCGATCTCATCAATTGCCCTCAATCGGACCATGCCAAACGCCTTCGTCTCTCATAGCACTACCTCCACGACTAGTACCAACTGGTCATCTTCCCATCGGTTGGGCCATGAACATTCGGAACAACTCGCAACCTTCCTCTGACTCATCGCAAATATCATCAATTGCCTCATCGGCAGTTTAGGTGGTTTTCCCAGGTTGAGTATCATCAATGTTTACACTAGCAGCATGGATGCCATCAACAATGACTCTGACTGGTGCTCATGTCCCATTTCCTAGCATTGCAATGCCTCGAGTATTGATGTTCCACTCCCATGGATGCACAAGGTCATTC
Source organism: Tricholoma matsutake (assembly GCA_026075535.2). Lineage (NCBI taxonomy): Eukaryota > Fungi > Basidiomycota > Agaricomycetes > Agaricales > Tricholomataceae > Tricholoma > Tricholoma matsutake. The sequence goes on along the minus strand of AP026541.1, from coordinate 7,708,990 downwards.
ATTGGACTTGGACTTGGTTCTTGCTCAGAAAAGTCATCTGTCAGCACTCCAACTCATGCGTCAATGGCTCCTTCATAGGCACCATACTCGAGTTGCATGACAACGAGCAGCTGCTCAATGAAATGAACCCAATCACTCCAGAACTCCAAACCCAGGCCCAGGCACTCTCCAATACCACCCAGCCCCCCAGTCTGTTCCATTGTCCCCTGTTACACACCTCGAACCACCCAAACAACAGCCACTCACACCACCAATTCAAGCACCCAAACCACCTCTACCAGCACTACCAATGCTGCTGTACAAATGGCACCAAACAATGAGCCATGGCCAGCACACAAGAGTGCCAGCACCTCCACAGAACCCCCAGACGCATCTCTGAACCCCTCCATGCACCTCAGCACTCCACTGCCACCCCTGCCATCTGCCACAACACCATTGATGACACCTGCACAGCCCCCATCAGCCATGTCAACAATGCCATCAACAATGCCAACGTCATTGTCAACCACCACCACCTGTAGAAAGTTAATCCTAGTATAAACAAGATCAGACTCAGTCTCTATACAAGTGACTGAGGATCATGTCTACTGTACCTAGTATAAACAAGATCAGACTACAAGTACAGTAAGTAGCGATCAATGAGGATGCGGTATAAATGATGCTCACCTCAGTCTCTATACAAGTGACTGAGGTGGCAATGTATCTAACTATCATATATATATATATGTATCATGAGTGACAAAGAGGACAAAGGGACAAGGGGAAGCATGAGATGGACCATATGCAGGCATCAAAGGGGGAAGCTAAATATAGCACATGCATCAAGAGATGCATCAATGGTGAAACTCACAGTGCATTTTCAACACTCCTCCTCACCATAAATACTCCTCCTCGCATGGAATCACATTATTGGAGACCAAGGGAACCCTGAAGGTAGGTAAATTGTTTGACATCCAAGGCCTTTGTGAACATGTCAGCAATGTTGTTGCGAGTATTAACATAGGTGATCGAGAGGTCACCAGACTGAACGTGTTCACATAGAAAATGATATTTAATATCAATGTGTTTGACATGGGAATGGAGAAGGGGGTCTTCAGATAAAGTCTTGATAGCATTATTGTCGCATGAAATAACAGTGGGGGAGTTCTGTCAGTAGTCAATGGCATGAAGCAATGTACGCAACCAAATGCACTCCTTCGCGGCCTCAAATACTGCAATGTATTCAGCCTCACAAGTTGAGGCCGCCATGACCTTCTGTTTACGCACCGCCCAAGAAACTGCTCCAGAGCCAAGAAAACATACATAACCTCCAACACTACAATGGGTGTCAGGACAGTTGGCCCAGTCAGAACTGGTGAACACATGCAGATTGATGGGGGTAAAACTGCCTAGGTATAGTTTGAGATCCCTGGTACCCTTAAGATACCAAACAAGTCTGATAGTGGCATTCCAATGATCAAATGAGTACGAGTCAAGGTATTGGGATAATTGTTGAACCACATAAGAGATGTCAGGTCAAGTGGAAATTGCTAGGTAAAGCAGGCAACCAACGAGAGATCTGTAAGGTAACTTGAGAAGGTTGGCTTTATCGAGTGATGAAATAGACTGTTGGTCAGGGTGGCACAGCTTTAAGCTGGGCTCCAGAGGTGCAGATACTGGATAGGTGTCCTTCTGACCAAATTGTTCAGTAATCTTGTCGATAAGGGCTGTCTGCGACAGGGCAACAGTATGTGCCATCCTGTGGCAGGTGATAGCAATACCCATAATAAAATGAGTGGTACCCAGCTCAGATATTGTCCATACCTGACACATTTGACTTTTGAATTGCTCATTCTCTTCCTTCAAATCAGTGATGGCAAGGTAATCATCAACATGCACTGCAGCAATGATGACCCCAGAGTCAGTCTTGCGATAATAGATGCAAGACTTGCATGAAAGGCGAGTAAATCCCCAAGTAAGCATTTGTGCATTGAGGGTTTGATTCCATATACGCCCGCTTTGTTTCATGCCATATAAGCCATGCTGGAGCTGCCATACCCAGTCTTCCTTACCTTGCTCTTCAAAGTGGGTCGGCTGTTGCATGTATTGTACCTTGTCATCTGGAAGCAAGCCATAGAGGAAAGCAGTTTTTATGTTGATCTGCTATGCATCCCATCAGAGGGAGGCTGCAATATGCAAAAGGATATGCCAGGATTCCATGCGTTCAATCGGTGAGGTTGTTTTAGTATAGTCTTTGCCATAGACTTGCTCATGGCCTCTAAAAACCACGTGCACCTTCCATTTGACCGCTGTACCTATCTCATCACATTTGACATGGAAGATGGGCTTACCCTTCTGAATGCGTTTACCATGTGGTACATCAGATATTGGGACTAACTTGGAAACCCCCATGTCCTTCAGAGACTGTAGTGTCATGGTAGCCCTGTTCCCAATGTGTCACATCAGCAGAGTTCTTCACCTCATCCCATGTTTTCGGTTCATCCTCAAACTGAAGTGACTCTGGATCAAAATTCACCATGTCTGAGATCAGAGCCCAAAGTTGATGTGCTCAATCACCAATATCAAGACTGTTGAATGATTGATGGAGTTCTTCGATGACATCACGATCATGATTGGTTGGAGGGATCAGTGCCTGATCTGTTCGGGCAGCGATCATGGCTGCCCTGCATTCCCGCCATGCTTCCTTGATGCTGGTAGCACTCTCCTGGGATTCTCACACTGCAGTGGCGACCCTGGTGATAGGAGGGCCACCATTGGGGTTCTTTTCAGTCAGGACTGGGACATGGGTGGAGCAACGTATGTGGGGCTGTGGGGGTAGATGTGACCAGCATCAATGTTAGGGGTGGGATCAGTTGGCAGGGTAAATTCATGGAATGAGTCTTGATCATCATGGTCATCCTGTTGTACAGGGATGAAAGAAGGAATTACATCTTCAGAGGAATCTGCAGCATCATTGTGCCCATGATTGACAGGAGTGGGTGGTGAATGGCCATCGTGACTCTCAAGGAATCTGACATGGTAGGAACTGTGGACTCTGTGGGTGGTTTGGTCATAACATCTGTAAGATTTGGATTTTGGGTCATAACCAACCAAGACACATTCCAGTGAGTGTTCAAGGATTTTTGGATTATTCTTGTTAGGGATGAGAAGCAAAATCCTACAACCAATCTCCTGCATATAGGAGTAGTCAGGTTTTTTTCCATACCAGAGTTCCCAAGGAGTATTCCCTGCGAGGGACCATGTAGTGGTTTTGGCATGCAAATGAGAGGCAGTAAGATAAAATTCATCCCAAAGGAATGGTGGTAAACCCAAATATATGTGCATGGTACACTGTGGACCTGGCATGGTAGGGTTTTCAGCCATTTAAGTGCTAAAATGTGAATTTCCTAACATAAATGGCTGAATTCAGGGTGGATGAATTTGGGATGAATTTTCATCCCATATATTTCAGCCATCCAAGGGATGGAGTTCATATGTGTTACCTTACAAATTTTTCATAACCTAATGGAATGAAATTTCATTTTACAAGGGGATGAAAAGTAGGGGGTGATTTTAATCCAAGATGAGGGTATGGATTTTCAACCATCTAACATATGAATTTTCATCAAGTTTTTCAACAATTTATGGGATAATATTTCCTGCCTCAAAGGTGTGGATTACAGAGTGTGTTTTTCAGCCTGAGATAGAATAGAAATTTCATACCATTATAAGATGCTTTAGTAGAAGGTAGGTTTCATCCATTAAAGATTGAATTGACTGTTTATATTTCATGCCCTAAAGAATGTTTTTTGCAGGGAATCTCAGATAATATTTCATACCACAAGGGGCTGAATTTCATTTTGTTGCCATCTATGCATTGTGGAAGAGTTAAGTTATCCTACCTGCCCTCATGCAATCAGTCACATGACATATCTGGGCTACATATCTATATCCGACATACCTGACACATCAACTTCACGTGCAACATCGACCAGGTTCTCACATATTCACATGCCCTTTCTTTCTCTTCCAATGTTTGCAGCGGATGGCGCTGCCTCCCTCCTACCGCCTCTACCACCACCATACCACTCACCACTTGCACCACTACCACCACCACTCCCCTGCCCACTCCTAAAATGAGGCCCAAGAGATGTTGTCAACATCTCTTGGACCACAGGTAAGTTTTTTTTTCTTTCTTGTTCATTTTCATTTACTGGTATGTTTTTTTAAAATGTTCTTTGTTGTTTTGTTATAACTGACTCATTTTTCATTAATGATAGGTTTTATTTTAATCTCTAATGATGCCACGGCCCAAAAACCACAACAACAACTGACACAGCCACCACCCAAGAACCACCGCCACGAGCAACTGCTTGCGGGGTGGGAATGGGTGCAACTCCAAAACAACATGAACGGCAATGATGAGACGGCAACGCAATGACGAGACAAAGACAAATCAAACACAAAAAGGGCCCAAGAGACGTTGTTGATGTGTTGACATCTCTTGGGCCATAGGTATGTTTTTTTTTTCTCATTCTATTCTTTTTTTATTAACACACCTTTTAGGTACATTGATGACAACGATGGGATGACAAGGGGGAATGAAAACACTGGGATGGCACGAGCGCATGACAGGGGAGGACAACAACAACGACAGCAGCATGCCAATGCAATGCAGGCACAAGAAGGAGGAGAGGGATGGGGGAACAATGAGGACAAGGATGGGACAACAACAACAACAACAGGGGGACAACAACAGGGACAACAACAACAACAACAACAACAATGGGACACGGGGAGAGGGAGGATCGATGAGGCAAACCAAAAAAAAGGCCCAAGAGATGTCATCAGTCTTGGGCCACTGGTATGTTTTTTTTTCTTCTCATTTCATTTATTTTTACTAACAAACTTTTTAGTTACTAACTATGACAATAACGACCCCGAGCCACCACCCACCACCCACCACTGTGAGCCCCTGCTTTTGGGTGATCGTGGGTGCTTGACAACAAACCAGTGGGAGGGGGAGGACAACAAGAGGGGGGAACAACAAGAGGGGAGAATGACAGGAGGGGGAAACAATGGGAAGGGGGAACAACAGGAAGGGGGAACAATGGGAGGGGAGAACAATGGGAGGGGAGAACAATGGGAGGGGAGAACAATGGGAGGGGGGAACAATGGGAGGGGGGAACAATGGGAGGGGAGAACAATGGGAGAGGGGGACAACAACGGGGGACAACAATGATGGCAGGACGACAAGGCCATCCGCCACGATGGGACAACAGGGGGACGACGACACAGGACACCAACAACACCAACACCAAGAGGCATGACGGACAACAAAGTGGACAAGGGGACAACAAAGTGGAGGACAAGGGGACAACAAAGTGGAGGACAAGGGGACAACAAAGTGGAGGACAAGGGGACAACAAAGTGGAGGACAAGGGGACAACAAAGTGGAGGACAAGGGGACAACAAAGTGGAGGACAAGGGGACAACAAAGTGGAGGACAAGGGGACAACAAAGTGGAGGACAAGGGGACAACAAAGTGGAGGACAAGGGGACAACAAAGTGGAGGACAAGGGGACAACAAAGTGGAGGACAAGGGGACAACAAAGTGGAGGACAAGGGGACAACAAAGTGGAGGACAAGGGGACAACAAAGTGGAGGACAAGGGGACAACAAAGTGGAGGACAAGGGGATGACCCCAGCAGTGGCGAGGACAACAAGGGAGAGGGGTGGGATGGTACACTGCTGTGAGCAACTGCTCGCAGGGTGTATGAGGGGTGTGAGGATGGCGCAGGCACCGACAATGACAATGGGACAATGGGGACAGGGACAACAATGGGGCCACAATGGGACAATGGGCTGACAGGGACACAATGATGGGGCATCAGGGGTCAGGGGGATTTTTTCACTTCTTTCGAGTAGATTTTGTATTTTAGTGGCTTGAAATTTATTCTGATATATGATGAAACTATTCTATCAATGGTCTGAGAATTCCTTTGTAAAAAGGAGAAATTCATCCAGCCAACATCCCTAATGGGATGAAAATACATTGTAGGCAGGTTCTTTCATTCCTCTTAAACCCCTGGAAAGTTAATGAAATTCAACCCAGGTAGAGGGGTGTTATTTATGCCCATATAAAGATGAAAACCATCCCATGGGATGAATTTGGTGTGGGATCAACTGGGGACAAAATGTGGGAGGTTTTCATCCCATCGACTCATCCCTTACAGGTAGGAAAAAGCATTCTTTTTCACTCCTCTTAGTCATAGATTTTCATGCCAACTCCTGATGAAACTTATTCCATTTTGGGGTTTATCAATACATGAAAACTATACCATAAATATATCATTTTACACTATCTAAAGGTATGAAATGTGGGATAGTTTTCCTACCCCTTGGGCCCCATAGTGGTACAGGCTTTAGCCATGAGAGTCCTATGCATTTGATCAACCCGGCCTATATGTGCCGATGTGTGTGGTGCCATGAAATGTTGGTCAGTACCCTGAGATTTCAGCCATTGTTCCATCTCATGGGACTTAAGCTTGCCATTATCAGTGATGTAAGTTCCAACCTTGAGTCCTGTTTTGTTCTCCCAAGCAAGTTCCCAAGCTCTCAATTCAGGAAAAGAATTGTCCTTATTTCACAAGGGTATGGACCAAGGGAATGATGTGTAATCATCAACGATATCCATGACATACAAGTTTCCGGTACACGACTTCACTGCATGTTGACCTGACAGATCAACCCACACCTTCTCAAGTCTTCTCGTCACTCTATGACTCGGTCCCTCCTCATGCTTCTTTGGGACAGGTGTCTTCACCTGCTTTCCCAGAATGCATGATTCACATTTAGGTGGCCGTAACATAGATGTGATAGGTGCACCTGTGAGGGTACCTTTCTTAGCCATGTCCCAGATTGACTGGTAATTCACATGTCCAAGGCAACCATGCCATGTCTCCAGAGTTGGGGATTTGTGAACAGTGAGCGTGTGGTCGACAGACGCTGAGTGAATGTGAAGTAAATAAAGCTTCTTGGACATTCTCGATCCACGAGCTATGAGTGCATCAGTGGATTTATCAGTGATCCTGTAAGGGGACTAGGGGGGTGCCCTGTGTGTTTTTCCTATTTTTTATGTTCGTCCCATATTTTTCCCCACCTCATTTCCTTCTATTCTTCATTTTCTATGATTTTTCCGGATTTTATTACTAATTTTCCCTTGCTATCATGTTTGTATATGTTGACACTTTTATATTTAGAGGCGGAGTACCCCTTCCGACACATACCCCTTGGTATGATGTCATTCGGTGGCCTTGATCCGCCTATCTCCACCTTTTTCTATTTTTAGGTTATATTTGATTTTTGTCGTCTTCACATATACTGGGCATCAGCAAGGGGATCCTTAGAGTTTTCTCTTCGGATTTCCCTTTGCTATGTGCGCCCCCAATCCCTGTATTATGTAGCATAATTTTAACTTCGGATTTCCCTTTGCTAGAGGCTCAGGTTGCCCTTATAGTAGAAAACTCTCCCCTAAGGCCCGAAAATCGCGAACGCGCTGCCCAAAATAGGCAGGTACGGACTGGACGATGCTTCCCAAAGCTCCACAGAGTCCCTACACACCGTTCCAGATACTCTCGCCTTTATCACGCTGCCATTTTCGCCAAACGCACTCCCTAGCGACATGGACGCATCAGAACGCTTCGACGCGCTTGAAAGCGACGTTTCCGGAATGCGCGCGCAAATCGACTCGCTTAAATCTACGATTGAAAACTTCGTTAGGACCCTCCAGGCTAACCCTATGACTAATAGTTCCCCCTTCACGACTCCAAGCGCACCCAACAACGACGTTTTGCCAAACGCGTCCACTAAGGAACATGCCCAGATCAAACCGTCCCCCCCTGCCAAATTTAATGGTGCACGTGCGCAGGGACGTGCATTCCTTAATTCCTGTGAGTTATACATTAGTCTCCAGTCGCATCAATTCGTCGATGAGGCTGCAAAAATTTATTGGGCCTTCACATACATGAAATCTGAACGCGCCTATCTCTATGTGGACCATATCCTACGTCAAACTAAAGAACTCGGTTCTCTACCTTTCTCCACTTGGGGTGACTTTCGAGCTGAGTTCGTACGCCACTTCTGCCCCCTCAATGAACGCCACCGAGCAGTGACACGACTTGAGTCATCCACTTACCACCAGGGATGTCGATCCATGGACGACTATATCGATGAGTTCAAGGATTTGGTGGACATGGCAGGGTATGGGAGTGGGTTACCAGTGGTGGTGAAGTTCCGATGGGGGCTCAACCGAGAAATTCAGGACCAGATTGCACAGATGTTGGAAGGGCGCCCAGCGGACGATGATATCCTTGCTTGGTATGAAGCTGCTTCACTCTGTGACGAGAACCGACTCACAAATGCGGCGTTTAATGCTGCATTCCATGCTCCAACTACCACTCATACACCCTACACCTTCAATCGAAGCCTCCCCCGCCCTAACCCCATTCCTGCTCGTCAAACTCCCACACCAGCCGTCAATGTCCCAGTACCAATGGATGTTGATGCAGCCCGCAGCCGTGCACGTAAGTTGGATCTCTGCTACCGTTGTGGGGAACCTGGACACAGGGCTGGAGCGTGTCCCCATCGTCAGGATATCCACATGCTCACCCCCAAGGGACGAGATGAACTCCTGCAAGATTTGTTGGCACTTGTAGATGTTGAGGAAGCGAAGGATCAAGTTGCAGAGGAGGTTAAGCTGGAAGTTGTAGAGGAGCAGGATTTTCCTATTCACAGCGAGTGAATTGTACGCCCTCACTGCCTGTCCATCACCGCTTTGAAGTCTTGTCAGTTGAATCCCCGGAGAATGAATCCATTTCTGTGACTGCTCCCCTCTCTGACCCTTCAAAGTTGGCTAAAGACGTACCTGCTCTCCCCATCTCTCCTTCTACTCCACGTCCCAAAATTAAATCATGGGAGCGTAAACTACCACGCAAGTATATTGTGGCATCCACTCCCTCTGCACATTCCTTAAACCTAGCCATCGAACTGCAGACGACCGACACTGGACAGATACTCGGTGTCTCTGCGCTCCTGGACTCTGGTGTGACTGGTCTCTTCATCGATTCCCATCTGGTACAACAACATCGTCTAAATACTTGCTCACTCTCACGTCCGATACCTGTATATAACGTGGATGGATCCCCAAATGAAGCTGGTGCCATCCGAGAGGTTGCAGACCTGGTTCTCCGTTACAAAGATCATAGTGAGCGTGCCCTTTTTGCTGTCACTCAATTAGGAAAGCAAAAGGCGATTTTGGGATATCCATGGCTTTGAGACCATAACCCAGAGGTCGACTGGCGCACCGGGGAGGTTACCATGAGCCGATGTCCATCCCGCTGTCGGACGTGTTTCACAGAAGCCAGGCAAGAACGTCGTGGACAGAAGGCGGCAATACGACGAACTCAGAAGTGTCGTGCTGGACCCCTGCCTATACCTGAAGTGGAATTGGAAGGGGTTCCTGATCTAATGCCGGACTCGGATGATGATGATGAGGACCCAGAGGAAGTGGAAGAGGGTGATCGGATCTTCTACACTGCGATTCGCTCATCGCATGAGGTGTGTGCTACATCGAACATATCCCAACGCCTTGCCGAGGCCTTCCACAAAAACAATGCTGCTAAATCCTCTACTAACTCCTTACTCCCTCATCTCCATGAGTTTGAAGACGTGTTCTCCAAGGAGTCATTCGACTCTCTTCCTGCGCGTAAGCCATGGGATCACGCGATCGAACTCACCCCCGGCGCAACCCCTTCATCCTGCAAGGTCTATCCTCTCTCTCCGGAGGAACAACGGCAGCTTGACCAGTTCATCGATGAGCACCTGGCCTCTGGACGTATTCGACCATCGAAGTCACCCATGGCCTCTCCCTTTTTCTTTGTCAAGAAGAAGGATGGCTCACTTTGACCAGTTCAAGACTACAGAAGACTCAACAACATCACGGTCAAAAATCGCTACCCACTACCCCTCATCTCTGAACTCGTAAACCAGCTCCGTGGAGCCCGATACTTCACCAAGCTCGATGTCCGTTGGGGCTATAATAATGTGAGGATAAAGGAGGGAGATGAGTGGAAGGCAGCCTTTCGTACCAACCGTGGTCTTTTTGAACCGCTTGTCATGTTCTTTGGCCTTACTAATAGCCCTGCCACCTTTCAGACCATGATGAACGACATCTTCCATGACCTCATCCTCGAAGGCGTTGTCTGCATCTATCTCGACGACATCCTCATCTTCACTCGCACGGTTGAAGAGCACCGTCGCATCACGCGCCTCATCCTAGAGCGACTTCGACGGTACAAACTCTACCTTCGTCAGGACAAATGCGAGTTCGAAAGGACCAAGATCGAGTACCTTGGCCTGATTATCTCAGAGGGTCAAGTGGAGATGGATCCTATCAAGGTAAACGGGGTCACAGCTTGGCCGACGCCTACAAACAAGAAGGAGGTGCAGTCTTTCCTGGGCTTCATCAATTTTTATCGGCGTTTTATCAAGGATTTCTCACATCATGCACGACCGCTGTTCGACTTGACAGGAAAGGAGGCATGGAGGTGGGATAATGCACAACAGGAGGCATTCGAAAAGCTTAAGGAGATGGTCACTTCCACTCCGATCCTTACCTTTGCTGACAATTCGCGTCCTTTTCGTGTAGAAGCCGACAGTTCTGACTTTGCGACGGGCGCTGTGTTGTCTCAGCAGTCTCCGGAGGACCAGAAGTGGCATCCTGTTGTGTTCTACTCCAAAAGCCTTAGTGCTGTAGAGAGAAACTACGAGATCCATGACAAGGAGATGTTGGCGATAATGCGTGCGCTTGAGGAGTGGCGACACTTCCTCGAGGGTGCCCAACACAAGGTGGAAATTTGCACGGATCACAAGAACCTCGAGTACTTCATGACGGCCAAGAAATTGAACCGTCATCAAGCTCGTTGGTCCCTGTATCTATCTAGATTCGACTTCTCCTTGCACCACCGTCCGGGTCGCAGCATGGGGAAGACCGATGCCCTATCCCGACGTGCAGACCATGGGGATGGCAGCGGTGACAACCAAAACATTGTGCTGTTGCAGCCAGACCTGTTCACCATTCGGGCACTGGAAGGCATCGCACCCCAGGGCAAGGAGCGGGACATTCTACGTGACATTCGTCGCGCAAACCATAGCGGTTTACATGAGGATGTTGTCGCCCGAGCTGTTAAAGAACTGAGGAAGGGATCAACCCTTTCCTTACGTGCGGCAGAGTGGGCTGAAAAGGAGGACTTGTTGTATTTCAGGGATCGCATCTATGTTCCCAATGACCCAGACCTTCGCCGGCGCATCATATCCCAACACCATGACTCACAGATTGCTGGCCACCCCGGACGCTGGAAGACCTTGGAGCTCACCTCACAGAACTATTGGTGGCCACAAATGTCACGGCTCATTGGTCAGTATTGTTGCACTTGTGACCTTTGCTTATGCACCAAGGTCCCTCGTCACAAGCCTATTGGTGAGCTACACCCTCTTCCTGTTCCAGAGAGTCGTTGGGATGTCGTCAGCATCGACTTTGTGGTGGAATTGCCAGAGTCAAACGGGTTTGATGCGGTGATGTGCACAGTTGACTCAGTGGGAAAACGCGCTCACTTCATTCCCACTCACACCACTGTCAGTGCCCTAGGTGCCACTCGACTCTACCTCCACCACGTGTGGAAATTACATGGACTTCCTGGTGCCTTCCTCTCAGATCGTGGCCCTCAGTTCATGGCAGAGTTCACTCGTGAGCTGTACCAACTCCTGGGGATCAAACTCCTCGCTTCAACTGCTTATCACCCACAAACTGATGGCCAGACAGAGTGAGTCAACCAGGAACTGGAGCAGTACATCCGCCTCTTTGTCAATGAACGCCAGGACGATTGGGATGATCTCCTTCCTTTGGCCGAGTTCGGGTACAACAACCATGTCCATGCTTCCACTCAAGACCCCTTTCCTCTTAGACACTGGACGACATCCACGCATGGGATTTGAACCTCGCCAAACTCCCTCACACATCGAGACAGTGAATGAGTTCACAGAACGCATGAGGGATAGCTTGGAGGAGGCAAGGGCAGCCTTAGCAAAGGCGAAGGATGACATGGCGCGATTTTACAACCAGCGCCACTCCCCAACCCCTCAGTACAAGGTTGGTGATCGAGTTTATCTCGACTCCAGTGACATCTCCACTACACGTCCATCCAAGAAACTCGCTCATCGCTTCTTGGGACCTTTCCCCATTGTCAAGTGCGTTGGAACACATGCCTATCATCTACGCCTCCCAGCCTCCATGTCCAGACTCCATCCCGTCTTCCATGTCGTCAAATTGCTTCCAGCTCCCCCAGATCCATTCCCGGGACACCATTCACACCCACCACCACCACCTACAGTGATCGAGGGAGAACCCCAATATGAAGTCGAGTCAATCTTGGACAGCCGTTTGCGTCGAGGAAAACTCCAGTATTTGGTACATTGGAAGGGTTATGGGTATGAGGAGAACTCATGGGTCGAAGAGTCTGATGTAAATGCCCCTCGGTTAATCAAGGAATTCCACCGACGGCACACTGCTGCACCGCGTCGCATTCAAGTCATGGACTTTGGTCGTATACGATTTCGAATGCATCGGGGCGATGCATCTTAGAGAGGGGGTGATGTAAGGGGACTAGGGGGGTGCCCTGTGTGTTTTTCCTATTTTTTATGTTCGTCCCATATTTTTCCCCACCTCATTTCCTTCTATTCTTCATTTTCTATGATTTTTCCGGATTTTATTACTAATTTTCCCTTGCTATCATGTTTGTATATGTTGACACTTTTATATTTAGAGGCGGAGTACCCCTTCCGACACATACCCCTTGGTATGATGTCATTCGGCGGCCTTGATCCGCCTATCTCCGCCTTTTTCTATTTTTAGGTTATATTTGATTTTTGTCGTCTTCACATATACTGGGCATCAGCAAGGGGATCCTTAGAGTTTTCTCTTCAGATTTCCCTTTGCTAGGTGCGCCCCCAATCCCTGTATTATGTAGCATAATTTTAACTTCAGATTTCCCTTTGCTAGAGGCTCAGGTTGCCCTTATAGATCCAGCATTTATCACTATCAAAATGTGCCATGGCATTGGAGTCATCCACCAATGTTCCAACTGAAATGAGTTGGACTGCTGAATTAGGAATGTAGAGGACATTACATGGGCTATTCTTAGCTTTATGTCACTGACTCCCATGGCAGCAATAGTTGAACCACCAATGCCTTTGATGGTGATAGGTCCACCTTGTTGTTCAAGCTCGGAGAACACATCTATGATTGTTGTCAAAGCTCTATGAGTCTCTATGGACCTCTACAAAGCTCTATGAACCCATACAAACCCCTCCAAAGCTCTACGAACCTCTACAAAGTCATGAAAATGCTTCAAAATTCTTTGTATGCCTTCGGCCACCATAATACAATTCCCCCAACCTTTGGAAACACATTCCACACTTGCTACACATTGCCACATTGCATTCCGAGCACACCAGACATGAGGAGACAAGACATTTCACTTTTTAGGACACATTGCAGTGTTTTTGACATTTCCATGATATATTGGAACAATAGGACAAGTACCTTTGATATATTATGCTTCTACATGTTTCCCCTCACATCACTTCTCATTTATTTTGTGATTTGGATGCTTCTTTATTGTCTTATTCCTTGCCTCATGGGAGCTTCAGGGCCTTATTTCCTTTTTAGTACTATTTCCCCAAAACTTATATAGTCTTGTACTACTATACAACAAAAAAATATATATTGTTGCATCAGTCCCTCGTATATCATATTAGTTTGACTCAGGAATTTCCCTCTTGAGTTCCAGCACCTTGTCTTAGCTCTAAAGTTCTGTGAATCATCGTGAACTTCTTTGAAATTCATTGTATCATCTCTAAACTCTCTCCTATCATCTCAATCGTCTCTTGTCACCTTTGACTCCCATCGCCATTTTGTACTATCCACACCCTATTCTCGTCACTATCCTCAAAAATCTTCAAAACAACTTCACACACCCTCAAAATTCTTCAGACTTCTTTGCACACACTCGAAATTCTTCGAACTTCTTTGCAAGCTTTTGCAGTACTTCATACAGCATCACATCACATCACATTCATGCTCATTGCTGACAGCAATATTTAGTACCACCTCGCACCCTTCCTCTGACTCATGTTATATCATTTGAAACCATTTTATAGGTTTTGTTTGGGTTTCCAGGTTGAGCATCATCAATGGATTGGGATGGTATGGGATGGAGGGTGAGGAAATCAGACTTGATAGGTGAGATATGTACTGTCACACCCGAGTCGATAATGAAAGGGAAATCATCTGTGGTGATACTAGAATGACGTGTTTGGCTGAGAGGCTCAAGTCGCTCGACAGTGAGTGTGATGTCGGAAGTGGTGGTATGAATGCTCCAATCGACAGTAGTAATGGGCTCCTCCTCAGTGACGACCCAACCCTCATATTCCAACGCATCAACAGAGGCTGTGGATATAGGATTGGAAGCAAGTCCCACAAATTCTGGAGTAGTGGTAGGAGTGGTGTCCAAATCAACCATGACAGTGAATGCATGGCCATTGACGTCTTTGACTGTAATGGGAATCTTGGGGTTGTTGTTAATGAGTGGCTTCCTCTCGTGCACTGCTTTACAAGTGGCCTTCAACTCCTCAATAGTCTTCCCAGTCATACTGCCACCAGGTTGAATACAATGCTCCTTAGTATGCCCCTGTCTCCCACATCCTGAGTTCGCGCAAGTAGGGACACCGGGCAACTTGTTATTCCTGGGTTGTGCCATGAGTGAAAGGTGGGGTCATGAATTGTTGTGGTAGTCATTCTCAAGCAAGGACTGTTCATTCTCCAGGAACAAACGAATATCCTTGGAACCATATGGGGCTTGATTGGTTGAAGCGGCAATGTTGTGAGATATAATGGAGTGAGCATGGGGGGAAATTGTCACTAAGTGAATTAAGAAGAGTGATGCAACAAAGGAGGTCAGCCTTTATATCACCCACTGCAAATGCTCACTCAATCAGGGTGCATATATTCTCTGCTGTTTTAGGGAGGGGAATGTCCTTTGTGCATTGAACAGATAGCGCCTGCTGTAGGAGCTGGACTTGACGAACAGGCCCTTCCTTCTGATGACGATCCTGAAGAAGCTTCCAATTGACATCAGGCACCTTTGTGATGTCAAGGAATTGTCTTTCAGAGGGAGAGACACTCAACACGATGAATGCATACACAAGACGAGAATTTGCCTTCCAATTAGCAAGGGCACGGTGTCCAATAGGGTCAGGCTTGGAAATACCACCAACAACATATTCATAAAGGTCGTTAAGAGAGAGAGCAATTATAATTTCTTTGCACCATTCTTTGTAGTTGGACTTGAGTTTGTCCAGCTTCTCGCCAGTATACTTAACAGATAGTTTGATAAGGGAAACAGATGGAGAGGCAGTAGTGTCAAGAGACATAATGGAAAGATGACGACAATAGGCAGTAAAGTGTCAAAGAATAAAAGGGGGAACATGCTGAATACCAGGCACGTCCATGACAGACAAAGAAATTGATCCAAGATCCAAGTGATCAGACAAGCGGATCAAAAGAATGACGTAGGAAGACGTCGAGTGGCTAGGATACTTTCTTCCATCATTCAAATATGATGGGAGTGGCCCATAACCTGTAGAACATTAATCCTAGTATAAACAAAATCAGACTCAGTCTCTATACAAGTGACTGAGGATTGCATCTACTGTACCTAGTATAAACAAGATCAGACTACAAGTACAGTAAATAGCGATCAATGAGGATGCGGTATAAACAATGCTCACCTCAGTCTCTATACAAGTGACTGAGGTGGCAATGTATCTAACTATCATATATATATACATATCATGAGTGATAAAGAGGATAAAGGGATAAGGGGAATCATGAGATGGACCATATGCATGCATCAAAGGGGGAAGCTAAATATAGCACACACATCAAGAGACACATCAATGGTAAAACTCACAGTGCATTTTCAACACCACCACCCCTTCCCTTGCCCCAAACCAGTCCCAAACACCTTGAAAACAACACCACACACTGCCTACTCCACTCACAGCCCCAGAGCCAAGTTCCCAGCCCCCCCTGTTGCACCCTGAGCCTCCCACTGCCAGCACCACATCATCATCAACAACAGCAACAACACTGGCTGCAGCCATCCCAGAAACAACAGCTTGGGCCTCCTCTGGCACCCAGACCACCTCTAGCACCTCAGAGAACAGGTACCCAGACAGTCAACAGCCCACAACAACAGTCTGCAACCCTGCAAACAGAACCATGCAATGACGAGCAGCTGTGCTCATCAAAACATGCTGTGTACTCAGTGGAACCACCCCACCAGCCTCACTCTTCTTGACGATGGTCCAGGAAGCCTACAACAGCACCCCATTCACCCCAGCTCAATCCTCAGCCCCCCATTCTGCACCCAGAATCACCCCATCTTACCGCCACATTGTCATCAACATGTCCATCAACAACAGCTGAATGCCCTGCTCTGCCCCACTCTGAACAATGGGCCATAGCTGGAAAATGACAAAGCATGGATGTAGACCCTCCAGAACACCCCCACAGCCTGTCCCATCCCCCCAGCCTGCACCATAACACCCACAAACATGCCCTTTTGCTGTCCCCCCCATCTTTCACCACTGCTGACATGTCTGAACCCCCCCCTGCTGCCATTTTACCTCCCCCATCTCTTGTACCACCCCCTTTGAGATTCAACAGAACAACTCTGCCATCCCCACTGCTCCCAATGAGTCCAGGAAATGTCCCACACCACCCTGTTACCCCCTGCTAGACCCCCTTGCCCCTGTTATGCACCCCAAGCCCACCTCGATGCCTCATATGTCCATGCAAATCGCCACATCATCAACAACATGTTCATTGATGACAGTCAAATCCCCTGCTCAGCCCCCCCTCTGGAACACAAACTAGAACTCAAAAATGACAAAGCATGCACCTAGACTTGGCAGAACACCCCTAGAGTGCACCCCAACCACCCAGTTCTCCCCAGAATGCGCTGTTTCACCACCCCCCCTGTCCTACACCCCTGCCATGCCACTGACAATGCCATCCATGGAAGCTCCCCGTTCAACCCCTGTCCCCCTCTCACCGCACATCCGCCCCAGTGGTCCCCAGCTCGGCCCTAGATGAATTGTTTCACCGTCCCCCCCTGGCCCTGTCTCACAGCCACTGCCCCTCTCATAACAAGCCCCAATGTCACTGTGGACAACTACCTCCCATTGTCACTCAACATTGACCTCACCCCCAGCTCCAAGACCACCAGCACTGCAAGCACAGTAGAACTGGCCAGAATTGACATGCAACAGAGGCCTATGGCATTACACACCTATGCCCCACAACAGTCCAAACCAGCTACCAGGACCATAAGAATGACAACACAAACTGCCCAGTTGAGTTCACAGCCCCTCCTCTCGACCCCGACGACAAGCATGCATGTTCATTGGAATGAGTCATCTCTCATTTTGAGCCCTATCCAT
Source organism: Tricholoma matsutake (assembly GCA_026075535.2). NCBI lineage: Eukaryota > Fungi > Basidiomycota > Agaricomycetes > Agaricales > Tricholomataceae > Tricholoma > Tricholoma matsutake. The sequence goes on along the minus strand of AP026541.1, from coordinate 7,691,389 downwards.
GTCAGTAGCCCCATCCATGTCACCAGCTTCATCCATGTCACCAGCCCCATCCACATCACCAGCCCCATCTACATCACCAGCCCCGTCCATGTCACCAGTCCCATCCATGTCACCAGCCCCATCCACATCACCCCCCCATTCTCGTCAACACTCACTCTTGTCATTGCCTGCCCTTGTCATCCTCATCATCTGCCCTTGTCATCACCTGCTCTCATCACCTGCCCTTGTCATTGACTGTCCTCATCGAAACCTGTCACTAGCCATCATCAGTTCCCAGGCAACTCAATGTTTTCACCGACATGCAAAGTGTGCCTGCAATTTGTTGATTTTTCCGCCCCCCCCCCTGCCCCCGGTCATTTTTTTTGAAGTATGAGAGAGTGTAAGAGTGTCTCTTACATCAGCATCCCTTATCTACATCTGCACCCTTTATCACATGTTGTTATTCCAGTAGTATATAGTCTACACCTTGATTACTTTGTATGATATCTTAGTTAACTCCCCCGAAACATACTAAGTTCCTTATAGTTCTCAGTTCCCTTTAGTGTTGGAAGCTTCAGCTTCCACAGGCTCCAATAACTATAGAAGGTGCTCCAGAATATGTAGTCAAAGAAATTCTAGATTCTCATCTCCAATGAAATAAATTGGAATTCTTAATAAAGTGGAAGGACTATACCAACAAAAATAACTCATGGGAACCTGAAGAACATTGTAAGTAAGTGCATAATGTGATTGCCCAATTCTTTAAATGTGATCCAAATACTCTGTGCCACATTGTGAGAATGGTGTATGAGGGGATGAAATTCTGGCCTTATCAAAATTTCATGGAGGGGACAAATACAATATTTTCTCATCTGGAAGTCGAGGCATAAAAGGGGAGTAATGTTAGGAAACAGCCCCATTATCTAATAAATTTTCATTTTTATTCTATTATGTCAAATTATGATGAATTACACTGAATTACATTGAATTATGCTACATGTGTTGAAGGGTGAGAAATTTTTATTTCACATGCATTGATATGTGCATGTACATGCATGTCAGTAGCAACAATGTACAATATATGTAACATAGTATATAAACCCCAAATATACACCTAGGGGACCCTAGTTGTGTTCTCTTATACACCCTTTACCCATACCTGACACATGTTTCAAATCAGTAGTGTTAGACTTCATAGGTCCACTACTGGTGGATGATGAGTACAATGTGATCATAACCATGACTGACAGGCTGGGAGCAGATGTACAACTTGCACCTTGCAAAACTGACATGACCATGGAAGATTTCACCACAATTTATTTTGACAAATGGTCTTGTGAAAACAGGTGACCCATCAAATTAATCATGGACAGAGATAAGCTTTTCATTTCTCAAAGCTCTCATGAAACTATCAGGCATCAAACACAAGATGTTGACAGTGTACCATCCTCAAACTGATGGCTCCTCAGAGCATTCGTACAAAATGGTGGTTCAGGCACTTAGATTCCATGTCGAACATAACCAAATGGGCTGGGCAAAAGCATTACCAAAGGTTCAATTCAACATAATGAACACTATTAGCACATTGACTGGATTCACACCATTCATGCTCAAGTCAGCACATTCTCTGCAATTGATTCCTCCACTCATCAGCAAAAGCCTCCCCAACACTGCAGCAACTACCCCAAATGAAATGTGAGACCCACCCACAATCCCCATGCCCACCTCAGATGGTTCTGAGTTCTCAATTTATTGAGAATGAGGTTATGTTAGACTGAGGAATAGAGAATGTCTCAAATCTATTAGTGCGGGGATCTCTGAGCCCTAGTTCATATGCTATATATAGATTGTATCCTGGGCTCAAGTAAGTCTCAGAGCTATTGATGCGGCAGCTGCTGAAGATGGTGGGCACAGCGAGCTTGGCCTCACTATGTTGTCTCTGAATCTGTCATCACCCGCTGCCTCCATTCCCGCGCCCGCTCTCGCATCAACTAATGCAAAATCAGCCATGCCTTTATTCTAAATTTGTGCATTCTTTTTCCCCTTTGCTTCATTTGTCACCAGTTGGCTTCATGTCACTGATGTCTGCAGAATATTGATTTATTCATTCACTCTAAGACATTTTATTGATTTACACCTTAGCACACCCAGAGCCTCCAAATCCTCTCTTTGCCTCCTTCATTATCTGATCTCACTTGCTGCTCCAGATCCTCCTCATCCTAAAATTCCCAAGACTTGATTTCCTCCATTCTGGAACACTGAAGTCGACTCAGATTTTAAGCTGTGGAAGATGGGGTAGCCTCGTAAAGTGACAACGGTGCTTGTTATGCACCCAACCACAAGTTGACCATGAGCTGCCATGACATCCAATCAGTACACCTGTCAACAATGGTATATCTTTTCTTTTCTCAAAATAATGTGCAACTGATGTATACAGGTTTCTCTGTTTGCAGAGGATGAAGAGGCAGTGGGCAAAGGAGGGACTCAAAGAACCAAATGTGCCCCAGCACATCGAATTCCTAAAGAAGAGGGTGAGGAGGAGGATGATACACACCAACCTAAAGACACTCCAAGCATATCCCTTTCAACTAGCATAAAGGCAGAGGCCATCTCCGAGGAACAGGGGGAAGTGAAGGGGACTGGCCTACAAAGATGAAGGTTTGGGAGGGTTTGCACGAGGTGGGCTCATCCTCATGTCCTCATGTCAAATCTACTTTGCTGGCTAGTAATGCTCCTGGCAAAAGGCATCGCACATGTAGCTGACAAATTGGTAACCACTCGAGCCTTCTGTCACTGAATTCTCATTGTTGACCATAGAAATGAAAGATCCATCACGTAACAAGTCGAAAAGTGTACCACTCGAGGTCCTTTCAGGCAACACACAAGGGTCATTTGGATTGTCCTGAAGGGCGAGTTGAGCTGTATTGATGAAGTTTGTCCGCTTTCATCTCTTCCAAAACTCCACCTGTTTTGACAACTTTGGCATTCAATTCAGGGCTCTACTGAGTCCCCTTACCAATGACAACCTCCTAATCCTGCCATGTCCTCTTGACCCATTACGAGCAAACCTAGCCTAGCTCTTTAATATTTTTTGTCCTTGGGTGCCACTTCTCTCCCCCCTGGGCTAGGACGTGGTTCATGGTGTCAATCTCACTGGAGGTACACGGTTCTGCTGCTATGTGCAGATTTCTCATCGACTTTATCTACCTCTTCTGTGAATATAAATGAATGGCAATGGGGCACAATTTGCAGGTGGAGCAAATGTGGAAACCTGACCCGTGTCACCTTCCTTCATTGGCAGAATTCACATGCTGTCATCTGAGGAGCCACTCGGGCAGTCCATGAGTTAAGTCTTCTACTACTGAATCCTTGGTGTGGAGTATGAAATCAAAAGATCAGAATCACATAGCAGCTCAGGAGAGGTTATTTGCTCGTGAAGGTTTGTCCAATTTCCTCTATTCTGAAGTTCCACTGGTACTGAAGACTTTGGCATTTGATCCAGCACTTGGCGAAGTCTACCAAGATGCACTACACCGCTCCTCATCCCCCCTCACACCAAGCCCATGCAGCACTGAAGCCACAACCATTGATTGTCACCCCACTCCCATGTGTATGTCACCGTATGCATGAGTAATCATGAGGGAGCATCCTTGGTTTTACTGCCAGTGCATGCTCAAAACTGTAGTGTTTGACAAAGGGATGAGTGAGTTCGTGAGATGGAAAGGAGGGCAGTCTGATGTACAAATGATAGATGTTCGATGGGGTTTGCCTGTCTAAAGTACACATCCCCCTGCTCATGCCCCTGCCACACTGAGGGCTGCGCTTCAAGTCCCCATATTGGTGTGCCATCGAGCCCCGCCCCAGCTTTGGTGGCATTGATATAAAATCCTCATTGAGAGATGGTGGTGGGTAAATCACAAGGGGCAGGGTGGGAATGGGAGGCAGAGTGGGAGCTTAGGTTGGAATGGGAGGACATGGGTGCAGAGAATGTGATGACAGGGAGAATACATGTCTTGGGCATGTAGGGAGAGGGACACAGCCTAGGTCACAGCTTGGCATGGTTGTCCCCTTCCGGCTCCTCCTGTTTATGTTCCTGGCGCTTGGCATCATGGTCATTCCATCTCTGTGTGTGCATTAAAATAAAAACACCTCTTGGAAGTCTGCCTGCCTCAAGCGAAGTGACAGATATAAAGGTCGAGAGGCAATGCCCTCCCTGAAGGTTGAGAGCATCTAGGGAGGGCTGTTGATGATAGGATATATGATGTGACAGATCGATAGTGCTCTATGAAATGGAAATTTGAGATCAGATAAAGATATATATAAGAACAGATGGAAATGAGCGCACAACAACATTAAATTCTTTGTTTACCTCAATCTCGACAGCCTGAGTTTGTTCACTGACCCTCGCATCAGGATAGTGAATATAAAACAAACACACAACCTTCCTCCGAGAGTATTCAACATTCATCTCAGCCAAAAATTTACAGACCTGTTCCCAGGAAGAGATTCTGAGTGCACAGGACATGTGCCAACCCAAAAAGTCCAAGTCTCCCTCCCTCTCCCGTGACTTGCAGCCGATATTGACATTGACATTAAATATTTTGTGCAATGACTCAGGGTCCCATAGCTAGATGTAGAGGTACATGCCACAAGAGGATGCATGAAGCTATGTTAGACGTCAAGTAAGTATCAGAAAGAATATGAAACTGAACAATATGCACTTATCATAAACATAGTCCTACTTTGTCCATGCAAAATCAACCAAAACATGTGAAGGAGCATCCAACCTCCAATCTAATGCCATTGCACCCTACCAGCAAGAATGGTGAACCAGAGAGGCGTCTGTAGCATGCGCAGAGGTGGATGTGAGAAGATGTTTTCAGGAAAACTAGGTCGCAGAGAACATACCACATGGTTTCCAGCAGAATCTTGACGTGTTCTGCTTATCATGGAAAGTGGAAACCCATAGGCTGCAGACCACAGATGAATACTCAATATCAATACTCATTCCATACACATTCCAAGTCAGCCCTTGTACAATCCAGTATTTCAGTTTCAGTTCAACAGAAAGTGACAGCAGTTTCAGTTCGGCACATTTGTGCAGGGTTTCTGAATAGGGTGTATTTGCAAAGGAATTTCTTTATGCTGACAGCCTCAGTAAAAACAGTTGCAAATACTATGCTTTGAGTCACACGTGTCAATGTACTGCCTTGGTACAGCCTCATCTAAGTAGTACAGCACTATCCCATAGATTCATGCTTCTCAATCTCATCATTCTCCTACCTCAAGGCCACCAAAGGAGACTGAATCACCTCTACTAACCCCTAAGACTTCAGACATGACATGTGAAGCAGTGGCCCACTAGCACAAGTGAAGACTTAGCACAAGCTGTAATTAACCAGCTGGCGGACAATATCCTAGATGCTAAAGATTCCCTCACTGCAGCAAAAATCAATCAGGCTCACCATGTAAACAGAGACTGCACACTGGACCCTGCTTTCAAACTTGATGACTGAGTACTACTCATGACAGCTCATCACTGGCAAGAATACATGCAAGTCAAAGATGGAAGGGCCACCAAATTCATGCCAAGATTTGAGGGACCCTTTGAAGTGATCAAAGCATTCCCCAAATCATCATCATACACACTACACCTACTGGAAGCAACAAAAATACACAGAACCTTCCATTCTTCACTGCTACAACCATATCTTGAGAATGATGACACCCTCTTTCCCCCACAAATTTGACTGGCCTGGACCCATCATCACCAAAGACAGTGAAATAGAATACTTCATTGACTGGACCATTGATCAATGCACCTGTGGCCAAGGGAAACAATTTCTCATGAGATAGCAAGGCTACAGGCCTGAGGCCAACCTCTGGTTTGCCACAGATATGTACACTGATTGGCTGAAGACCCACAATGTGTGACAAGTTTTTTAAAGCAGAGTGTAAGAAGATTCTTACCTATGCTTACTAATATACACAGTCGGGTGCCAAGTTTACTCATGTACATGGTCACCTGACCTGATGGTCAACATACAAGGAACATAGTTGTAGTCTTGTCTTATCCCATTCCATTTTAGTTTCTGTGTGACCCTTAGTGTTGGATGTTCATACATCCTTCCAAGGTTGGAGGATTACAGTGCTTTGCATAAAGGATGGCAGTTGGGTGGAATTTGAATTGAAAAGCAAATTTGCCACTTAGCAAATTTCTGTAAAATACACAATTAGACAGCCTGTCGCCATTGTGAACAGTGATGGGTTGCATCTCAAAACCTTTGAGAAAGCTTCTTGATGCTCTTGATGCTCTCAACAGTGGTGCAATTGATGATTCTAGTTCTTCATCAGACTCTGAATCCTCATCATCTTCCTCTTTGGATGGCTCAGACAGTGACAGTGATGGTTCAAAGCCAATGCCTGAACAAGATTGCAATTAAGAATCTGAACAAGAACTTTCATTGAAACATTGCAAAGTGGCACCTACTACATTGAGGGTCAAGAGGACAAGGGGCTGTGGCAAAAAGAACAAAATTGCAGGTGCAACTGTATCTCAAAGATTTTACATGTGATCCTGACTGATGGGATATCATAGTCCTTTCTGATGCTCCAAAATGTCCCATCACTTATCTTTTATCGATTTTCTCATCGAAGCAAATGGCAAAACCAAAGGCAAAGTGAGGCAAAGTGAGGCAACCCCAAGAGTGACTTTTTGTGGCTTGACAAGGATGAAGAATGGGACACTGTCAAAGCTCAAGTGATGGCAAAGATCAACTCAATTCTGAAGCCACTGAGTATTGCTTACGACAACTATAATATCATGTTCACCATCCCTTGTTACTCGCCTCACCCAATGCCATTGGACAGTGAAGAAAAATACACTTATCTGGTAGAGCATGCACTCAAGGCCAAAATCCCATCAGTAAAAATCATCATTGAGGAAAAGGGTTCCAAGAAGAAAAAGGTCAGCATGCCATTTATTTTCTGCCAGCAGCACAAGATGTCTCTCATTGTTTCATTCAGGGACCAGATGGGAAAGGCAAGGAGAACACCATTGAGATTGATGAAAGTGGAGAGTCTGATAGCGAGACTGAGGGAAAGAAGAGAAAATGGGGCAAATGTTTGAAGGTATGTGTATGCATTGACTTCTTGCTTTCGTGCATTGATCCGAGTCAACTCCCCCAGGTCCCAAATGCGAAGCAGATCCTCCCAGGCAACAAGGCCATGAATGACCAGATAGGTTTGCTGAGGGAGAGGTGGAGATGCCTTTCACCTGGTGGGAAGTGCGGTAGCAAATATTGCTTCGTCCAACCAGACAGCGCCAATCACTTCGTTCTTGGATTTTGTGAGCTAGAGAGTTGGGTGGCGGCAATTGTGAGTCTTTGATTGCCTTTTTCCAATAACGCAATGACATCTCGGGTCTCGACAGCTCAAAGGTCCTCAATTCGCAACAATTGACATGCCCCCAAACAACAACCTTTTCAATGCCCTCGATCCCTGGACTGTGGCTGCCAGATCTCCACTCCTACAATGTCATCTCCAGAGCCCAGCTAAATTCAGAAGCAAAAGCTGCTCAAGAGATTCACAATCACATCAACTTACCCCCTGAGCTCTTGGGACTTTTCCAACCACACTCCATAGCTCAGCATTCTGAATTGCATTTGAGTCCTCCTATGCTTCTCCCTCATTTGCTCAAGCCTGGTACGAAGATGACCATCGAGGATTTCTGTACCCACTTTTCTCTTAGTGCCAAAATTCTCGAACACCTCTGAAAAAATGGCTACTCTGGCACTCATGTAATTCACCACATCAAAATTGAGGAGCTTCAAAGCATGGACTTCAAGCCTGGGGAGATTGCCAAACTGAAGGAAGCTGTGCACGCTTGGGTGACTGCCGACTAATGATGATGGTGAGCATCAGGTGTTACCCAGTGCCTGCGGGCTCATGTGTTTCTCTATGCTTGTTCATTTCCTGCTTTTTGTCATCCATTCTTTGCCCCATAATCATTCTCTGATATTCCAAGCTCATTTCTGCCCTTTGCTCTTGTGAACACTGTGTTTCATACATGTATGCATTGAATGGAAACCAAGGGCAGTAGAACTACAAATAACCTGCATGTATAAAGTACCCAATTGCATCCAATTCCGTGATTATGTTCTGCACCTCTTGCATATCATACATGAGATCTTCTCCAGTTGCAGCCAAAAAGATGTCATTGTTGCGTTGGATCCATGCCTTGATCTTTGAGAAAGCCTCCTTAATAGGATTGAAATCAGGAGAATAGGGGGGAGGAAATATGAGATGTACACCTGTCACCATGGTTCTCAATGATTGAATGGTCGACAAATCAAGGCATACCATGTTGTTCAACCAGCTCAACAATTTTGTCGCCATGGTGAATACAAGCATTATCCATTACCACTACACTCAGTGGCCCAGGGAACGGAGAGCAGAGTGGAAGCTACACATTTTCAGTTGCTGAATAATGAGAATAAATAGTGGCACACCACTTGGTTCTCCAGAAACTGTACCATAGTGTCAGCCAGGAGTCTTATCATTTTTCGATGTTTCGTCAAGGAACCCAAGTTGCTCAGGACTGTACTGTGCCATGTGTCACATGTAGTCATTCCGGAGTGGTTCATTTCTCTCTTTTGCAATGATCTTCAACTTCTTATGGGACATCCCAGCACATTCAAGTTCTCGGTAGATTGTAGTGTAGTGAACAGAAACAAAGTGATTGGTTTTGAGGAGATTGAGAAGTTCATCAAGAAACCAGTCCAGTCAATGTTGAACCAGACATAAGAGATATTGAATATCGCTGTAATGGAGCAAACGAGGGCATCCAGTATGAGCAGCATGTCAGTGTGAGCCAACATCACCAGTTTCCCTCCAAAGTTTGAGAACACAATAGAAAGTCCATTCAGAAAAGCCCACGCAAGCTAGAATGTCAGGAAGAGGAAGAACTTCACCCTCATACAAGTTGAGGGCAGCAATCTTGATGTCGCGGCTGAATTTACGGAACATCATGGTTGATGACTACAGCTTATCACAAAAAATTGCTAAGTAGCAAATTTGCTTTTCAATTCAAATTCCGCCCAACTGCCATCCTCTATGCAAAGTGCTGTAAGATAGTGGTTAAATAAGGGGAGACTGAATAGAAGTGAAGGGTTGAGATATGGAGGGGACAAGTATAAGAAGTGAAGAAATAGAGGGAGTGGGCTCAGGTGTTGAAAATAAGGAGAGAATGGGTAGAAGTGCAGGGTTGAGGAGGTGATAGTACTGCTTGATGTCACCAGCCATAAAAAATAGGAGAAATGTGCAGGATAGAGTGTAAAGGTTGATGGTCTGTATTAGGATTAAGCATTGCAAGGTACGTGGACGGTGAGAGGGGGGGAGGTTGGGAGGGTCTCCCCCCCAACAAGTGTTGAGCCAGTGCTGCAGTCACTGCAGTCACCGCCGAGCAATGCGAGGCCGTGACAAAGGCACGGGTCATAAGCTCGTACTTTGTAATTGAAGATGTGCCTATGCAAGCTATAATAACTAGTCTAATTCAGTATTCCACATGACAAGGACAAATGTATTCATCTCTAGTGACCCACTTCATTGGTAAGATGCACAGTTACTACTAGGGGGTGAACAGAAAATCATGTCAATCTTCCCTCCGATTTCCTTTTTTGTATCTTACTTTTTTTGTTTCGATGAATTTCGAATTCGGAGTTGTCCACAAACGAACCTTTTATTTTAAACCCCGGTCACAAGCACATGGTTACATAAGCCCAACCATGAAACTCTCATTCACACTAAACAAACCGAAGCAGCCTGTCTCTACACCTTCAATCGGTCCATCAGCTGTATTTGCCTCGGAAGGCGATGACGACCCTGCACCATCCTCTGCATTCGCTGACCCCAATGCAACTGGGAACAAGAAACTCCATACACATGACATCGTATCTTCCAGGGAGAAGAGGAAGCGAACAGAGGCTGAGGAGATAGCGGAAGTGTACGATTATGATGGTGCTTGGGACAGCATTCAAGCGGAAAGACAGCGCCAAAGAGAAGCGAAGGACTCTGAAGCCAGGGAACGCAAGGTGAGTTTCCCCACGCGTCCCGTTTTCACAGTACTTATCAAATTCATCATCAGCCCAGGTATATACATGGTCTCTTATCTTCCGCTGCAACACGGAAACTGGATCATCTACGTGCAGAAGAAAAGATGATACAACTCGAACGAGCAGTAGAAGGCGATGAATTCAAGGATAAAGAGGCATTCGTTACACAGGCATACCGAGATCAGATGGCTGAAGTTAGGAGGGCTGAAGAGGAGGAAAAGAAAGGAGAGGGTATGTTTTCGTTCCCAACGCTACTTCTGATCCACCATTCTGATGACTTTCCTCAGAACTACAGAAAAAGACTGGTTTTAAATCATCTGGCATGACACACTTTTACCGCAAGATCCTCGAGGAATCAGAGCAGAATCATGAAGCTACTGTGGCAGCCACTCAAAAACGCACCATTGGACCACAAGGTCCCGCACCAAATCTGACGATCGCGAAACCTCCCAACTTTACCCCGTTATCCGATTTAGACCTTGCGAAGCTCGCCCGAGCGCAAGGCAAAGATGTGGAATTAAACGATGATAATCAAATTGTTGATAAACGTGAACTGCTGGCTGCTGGGTTGAATCTATCTGCTCCAAACACGAGACGACTAGGTGCACTATCTGCTGCGGGACGAAGTTCGACAATGAACGAAGGCGTACAAACACATCGCGCAGCGGGTGTTGCAGCCACTAGGAAGGAAATTAACGAGAGAAGGGCGAGGGAGATCCAACAGCAACTCGTAGCTGAGGAAGACCGAGTTACACAGGAGAAGCGGAGAGCCGAACAGGATGCCATACAGCGGACAGTTGCAAAACGAAACACCCAATCGGATATTAACAACGCACGCGAGCGCTATCTCCAGCGGAAGAGACAAAAACTAGAAGACGGCGCAGAACTTGGTCAGGATCCATTACAGACCTGTATTCCATCCCCGCCCGTTGTATTTCACGAACGCACATGACTTACTATTAATTCGAGTTCTAACGATTTCAAAGGTCCGTCGATTGCACTGGACCTTGAGAGCTTGAGCAAGCAGAATTCAGCGGACGATCTTCCATCATCGAAAGCATGTAATCGAAAGCGAGCAGGACGGAGGAAATTGAGGGGCGATGATGAGGGATCTCATGCAGCATGGGTTTTATGACGTGCATGAGCTCAGGAACATGAAATCCAGCTAACTGGAGAAGTATCAGAATCAGTAAGAAATACAAAGGGCGCGGGAGATATACTTTACAAGCACGTAACATCAATATGGCTAAGGCCCAAACATCCACCTTGTAAGGGTCGATGTACTCGCATCGCTCGCATTCAGGAGGCACTTCCGTTCCACGATACCCAAATATCAGTGGTTGGATTCCATTGAACCGTCGACTTGTTTCATAGTCAATATACGCGTAATGACCTTTATAATCAGTGACAATATTTCGTAATGAGATGTCAAGATGCGCAATATTATGTTTATGCATAAAAACGACATGCTGCGGGGATTGTATCGTCGAGTGGATGCAACAAGAGACTGGACAAGGTCTTACCTCAATGCATTGTCGAAGTGCTCGTAAAAAAACCTGCAGGCAACAAGGAGGAGAGTCGGTGATGAATTGTGAAGACCATTCTTCCATCACAATGAAGACGATATCATCATCCATAACCTCAACGAAATCCAGAACAGCTGCAAGTCCAGTTGAGAGAAAACCACGATTCGCAAGTAAAAGAACTCACGTATTGTGCGATTCATTGGTTCATATCGAAGCGGAGGAGTAGAAAGTAAACGGATGACATTGTATTCTTGGCTGAGAAGATGTACAGCTTTGACGACGACCTTCTTGTCGTCAGATATCCGACACCCTCGAAAGAGGTTGTCAGGCTAGAGAGGAATATTGGCACACTTGTAGCAACTGAAGCTGCATATGAAGCCTACCAATCCTGGATCCGGACATAGCGCATCATTATCAGAGCAGTCGTAAGCACGTATAAGATATCCAGGGATAGCACTGGCAGTTTGAAGAGAATGGGTTGTACAACTCCCAGAGTTGTAAAACTGTTTTACATCTCGAACAGTATCGAGCCGAAATCCACGGAGTAAGAAGGTATCATTGTAAGCTGGCCAGTATGGCGTGATACGACGATTGACGTCTTCATCATCTACAGACGAAACCGAGGATGAAGGAGAATGGCAAGACATCAGTGACGAAGAGAAAAGGTCGAGCTTGACCCTCGAGTCAGGAATTAATATCCTCAATAAGAAAGTCGGCGGAATGGGTACTCGGAAGATCTTGCCCAATAAGGTAAATAACTTCCCATGCTAATGACTGAGGACCCGCCGATATCAAGGAGGACAACCTCATTTGCGATCCGCGGAGAAGAAGGGTATACAAAAAAGCCTTTACAGGTAAGGAGTTCAGGTGAAATCCATCATGTAAGTATAACGCGCAAGCTACAGGCACGTGCTTACACATCGTGTGAATCTTGCTACTCTTTCAAGTTTCCCCCACTGCTATGGAAGAAGGCACCAAGTCTAAGAAGACCGTCTTCGTCGGAGGCATCGGTGATGACGTGGATGAGGGTGTCATTTACCACAACTTCTCTACATTCGGTGCGCGGATACAGCTTGTTACAAGTCATATCCTTCAACTTGCCGTCCAGGAGATATCATAGAAGTTCAACTACCACCAGCCACAATAAATCCCAACCAACACACTGGTCAGTCAACTCCACCTCCTTACTACGCAATTTTAACTCATCATCGATGAAGACGCCAAGCATAGGGGTTTCGCTTTCGTAACTTATGGATCATCTGCTGATGCACAGGATGCAATCGATAACATGGACTTGAACGAAATGCTCGGAAGAGTTATCAAAGTCAACTTGGCAAGACCTATGAAAGGACCCGTTCAGCTTGGTGGGAACAGGGCTGGTGGGTCATTTCCGTCCATATCTGTGCTTATCTCTTCAACATTATTTCCTTTCAGTATGGGAGTCGGAGGAGTGGCTACAACAAAATCTGAAACCTCTGGCACGCAGTGGAGGTTGGCTCCTGTCTTTTCCCCATTCCGAAATGATTATCGATATGTCTATCATGTGTGTCCAGGAAACCAAGCTCGAGCTGTCAAACAGGACACCGAAGAAGTAGAGGCACAACAGGACCAACAGGACGAAGCTATGGAAGAGTGATTGCGTTACTGGTCAAGCCAATCTGTATGCAGCCCATTTCGCGCACATTGACAAGATATGTCACTTGCAATCGAATGGAAATGTAATATGCCGCTAACGAGTACTAAAATAAAGCGGCCTGCAGCTCGCTGTCGCATCATACATTACAATCTAGCCATACTAATTTCAGCGATAGGATACATCAACCTATGCCAAAGATCACGAACGTACATCTTGTGTCGTCACTACATTTAATAGTCATTTGGGTTGCGTGTATCAGGTTCCAAGAACTGTGCCCGGGCACGTTTGATGTCCTCCTGCATGAACAGAAGTTCTTCCATTCTAGCAAGTTTCTTCGCATCCGCTGGTCGTGAGAGTGCCTTCCGAAGATCCTCAATGGACAGACGAGTTTTCCGAGAAGAACATCCGGCAGTTTGACACTGAATAAAAGCTAAGCACCACAAGGTAGAACGGCGGGCGGATGGATCGCACAACATCAGTAATATACTCCACCAGAATCTCTTCCATGACATTCACGGAATCCGTCGCCGGATTGCGATCGTCGCCGAACCCATACATCAGGCTTTTTACTGGGAAAGAGCGAATTAGTGGGATCACAGCACAAGGCACAGGTTTTCCTCGTCTCACATTCTTTCGTAAACAAACCTTTGACAGTAGATTGCTTCCGCGAACCACGCCCACCAACACCTCCCGGTCCAGCTGCAGCCGCGCTTTCTCTTGCGTACGACGTAAAAGTACTTGGCCTCGGCGGGGCGGTTGTAGGTGGGACAGACGGTGAGTGAGTGTGCGCAGTTATGGAGCCAGGCGTTTGTGTACCCGGTCTTTGCGCATGAACAGGCTGTGGAAGGTGCGAGACGTAGCTGTATGGATAGGGCCAACCATAGCTAGTAACTCCCGTTTGGTATGCTGTTGGTTGATATGGATATGCACCTGGAATTGGAGGATGACCATAAGCCCCAAGACGCGGAGCGGGGTATGGGTATGTACCATATGGATACGTGGTAGACGTTGGGGGACCTCCAGGCGGAGAGGTGTACTGAGTGTACGACATAGAAATAATCCTTTTAACAGGAGCAAACAATATGAGCAAACAATATCACATTATCAGTGCTGTATATATAATTTAATCTGCTTAATCGACGTCCCCTTTTTTGGTGGTCATCTCAAGATGTCTCGCACTTTCCATCATGTCTTTTATCTTTTGCCATTCCATATCTATCATTTTTCGGTCGTCAAGCCAGTCACAAATGGCGTCGGCGTCATCAAGGTCATCCGGGGGTTCCTTTGTGCCACTGTACGATATACGAAAGTATCCACCAGACTGATTGCAGGCGTGAAGGTCATCGACTTCTTGCCGGATATATCTGAAAAGTGAATACTGCTTACAGTAGTCGATTAACGGGACATATAGAAGCATAGGAGGCAACAAACCTCCCAATGAGTAAATTCGTGATAAACCCGAGTCCTCCGACCACAGAATCGCCCAAGATTGAATTCGACAGTTGTTGGGATCCTAGATGCTACACTATCAGAGTCATCGCTGTCAGAATCCGGGTCCCCCTGACGAATAATAAGGCGTCCGGCGTGAGTGGAACCGTGAAATTGGACACACCGCGATCTCAAATCCAAGCTTATCGTACGGCAATCCGCTAAGTCTTCCAGTGAGTGTCGACATTCTTCCACCAAGGTGGCAAGCGTCGCATACTGGAACGGCGAAATCAAGTGGGATCAAATCGAGTTCAGGATAAGTTTCCAAAGGATTTTTGAATTCGGGTCGCCACACTGATGAAGCTACAAGAGAATCTCTCAAGCCGGAGATTTTTCGGCGAGTCACCTGGAGAGGGACAGAAAAGTATTCCTCGTCTGTAATAGAAATGAGGATGAAAGGAGATGTTCCGTGACTAAGATTACCTCGTATTTGCTTTTCCATGAAATCATGCCTCTCCTTAGCGGGGCGAACAGCAATATGAACAAAGAATTGAAAGATCTTCTTGAACTGGTGACTGAGATCTTGATGAGCTTCCATGCTGAATTGTGCTGGCAGGAGAGTTGGAGTGACGCCGTCATCCTCCACAATGAAGTCAGAAGAATCGGAATTATCGATATCTTCGTCGAACAGACTGTCTAGGTCGCTGGACGCCTCGGCGCCTCTGTGCTGATCATCTTCATTGTTGCCCTCAGATAACGAAGAGGACGAGGACAACGACGGCTGCTTTTGTTTTCGTCCTGTGTATGACATATCAACTATAGAGTATATCTCATGAATAAAATCAGGACTGTACTCTTCAACTTTTCAAGACTTTTTTGGAAAGCAGTTTTCTTGTCGCGCGAACGAAGTCGGGTTTCAAGTATACCTTGATCGATGTTGTCGGGTGGACTGATAAAGAAAAGAAAGAATCTTACGATCTTTCTCAACCTCGTTGACCATGTCTTCTTCGTCGGACTCATAGGTTCCTTTGAGATGTCCCACCTCTTCATCCTCCGAAGAGTCTTGGGTCCGTCGACCTTTCGTGAGACGTCTTGCGCGAGTCTTTCGCGGAGTATTATTATTCCCGTCCACTGGAACGCCTGATTGTGAGGAATCGCTGTCCACGAATGTCTTGCGCTTTTTCCGTAATGATCGGGGCAATGACTCTCTATTCGAGTTGCTCTTTGATGGCTCTTCAAGTTGAGCCCTTTGCTGGGGCTTGATTACGGGAAGGTCGTCAAAGCCATCGGAACTATCGGTTTGGAAAGCCCGCTTAGTATTAGGAGAAGTGTTGACGCGCAGTTTAGGAGAGAATTTCGCTGCTCCCCGACCAGTAAGTGTGGTCTGCTTCCCCCACCGCGTCCTTGTTTTCCGAGTCATGGGTTGAAGTGTATAGATTTCTTGTCATCAAATAATTAAATAATTAGGATGTAATTATCAAAGTTTTTCAAAGTTTCTGTTCCAAGCCAATGTCCGACTTGACACCATCTACCTCCAGCCACTTCCCAGCAGATAGAACCCAAGCCAGGAATGACTCCCCTTATTCTGGGAAACCGGGACCTTCGAGACCAGTAATTCGCCTTTCCACATCTCCTGCATCCAAGCCGACTGGTAGACGACACGAATCTCGTAAATTATTAGCCCACATTCTTGACCAGTTAGACCGAAGACCGAAGCCCCCTCCATTATTCGAAGCTTTCCCCAACTCGCACTTCTCGTTAAGCGGTAACACCTTGGGAGTGTTCGTGGAGACGGTGAAGGAAAACCTGAATTCAAGCAGTAAGCGACGAGATGCAAAACAATCTGTCCAGGTAGATCCAACGGACGACGATACTGATGACGAGCTTAACCGGGTGTTCACCACCGACACTACGTATGATCTCATGGTACAGCTCAAGAATCTGTTGATGATGTCGGTAGCAGAAGGATGGCATATTTTCGATGAAGAGTACGAGCAATCCACTGTTGTGGTTCTCTGCCGTTGACGTCTCACAGTCCACAGGAGCTTAACGACCCTGGAAAACCAAGTTCCTTATTTCGGCGGTCGCGAAACAGCCTCCACCAACCTGGCTCTCGATCATCATCCTCAGTTCACGGGAAACAGCTTCCAACATCAGAGCTGCTTTCATTGTGTTCCGTTCTTACCTCAGTGGTGTTGGAAGATTGCCGTTACCAGATTGCTCTTCCTCGGCCCTCTTGCCCACCCAATGCCTTACAAGCGGTGACTTTGGATGTTGCTCAGTTTCTTATCTCCACTCACCGTCGTGAAGCCAAGACCGTCTCGCAGATTACCTTTGCTATGATTCCGGCTTTTTCATCATTTCAACCAGAAATGCACGGCCGCCTTTTGAGGTTCTTTGAAGGTGTTATTAGAGGGATTCTGGATGATCTCATACAAATGCAAGGGGGGGATGGTGTCCTTTTCCAGAAAGTCTGTCACCAAGTTAACCTAGATGTTGAATCTGGAGCCCCGAATTTAGGCGAGAGTGGTGGTCATGCTATTACCGACATCCCATCAGTTTCGATACATGTGGATGAAATTCAAGAAGGTCCGCCAGTGGATGCAACCCATAGTCATCGGATACTTTCACCCGCATGCGCAACTGCGAAGCTAAAATCTACCAACTCCCCTCTGCAGCCCCTCACGCTTTACTATCTCGCCTCTGTGGTCACTCCCCTTCTCGAGGCTGTACTGGAATCCGTTCATTTTGCTCCCAGCTCAGAAACTCGTCCTGAGGTACTCCATCACCTGTACCGGCTGCTGCACTTGATTGTAGAATCCAAGGTTGATGCCTATGTTGATATCCTCCAGGTCATTGGATGCCACTCTTCCAAGGCTCGCCGTGCAGCCGTCAGTCTTTTGACCACCTTTTGGCCAAAGGCTGTTGGCCACATTGTAGTCAGCAGACCTATCCCTGTGGCGCCGTACAATGCTATCAAGGATGTGCTAGAATCTTCTGAACGCTATAGTGATCATTCGCACGCACATCAATTCATACCTTGGCGCTTCATCCCACGGTCTAATTCAGCCACTTTCTTCGGTCTCTCTCTCTATGACTGTCGCTCTTGTACAAAATCCATTCGAGGTTATGGACTTCTATGCCCATTTGATATGTGCGCAGTCCACTTTGATTGTTATGACTACCCAGAAGGGAGCCATGTTGTTCAATATGCATCTGTGTCTGATCCAAACGTTCAGCGGGTTGCAATGTACCGTTTCTCCGAAATACTACCGGACAGAAAAGACACAGAAAGTAGATCAATTGAAAAGCATGGCCATTTGTTCAGATTGGTCAATCTGTTTACACTCTGCTTGTGCTCCATCTGTCGACAGCCGCTCTGGGGTTGTACAACTCAAGGGCTCAGTTGTGTGAAGTGTATGCAATGCGTCCACACCGCCTGCCTGTCTACGGCAACTGTCCCTGAACTTCTTGTGTGTTCTACAAGAGGGATCAATTCGGACCACATCAACATAGACTGGAAGGACCTGCGATTTTCTTGTCTTAAATTTCACGGGGAAGTCCTTAATTTCTCTTACGAGGCGCTTGGCAAACTGGGTTATGAGGAGGTCTCTATCCTTTACGCCAGTATGTGGATTCAATTGCAGATCTTAACGAGTGGGATAGCGCTAGGCTCCATAGTTGTGCTGCAGAATGGGAAGAATGCGGCTCATACCAAAGGCTATGAGACCTACGAGTTTGAACTTCATCACGCTCTCAAGATGTGTGAAACACATCTCTCCTCTGACACATTGCGATGCTCTGATGCGATGGATGAATACATGCAAGAGAATAGACTTGCACGTTCTGAACATCTACTGATGTTTGACTGGTCTAATCTCGTGTACATGACTAGTGCCATCAAAACGCCATACACCCCCTCCCAACTTACTCATAGTTCGTCCGATTTCCTGAACGTCATACAACCGGACAGTTTTGTGAGCCACTTTCCGGATGCTGCACTTCAACCACTCGAAGTGATGCCTTTGTGGCACATTCGGGACGTGCTGAGACAAGAGTTCAATATTCAGGCAGATGCCATTGCACATATTATCATATCACACTTGAACCACCTTGGCCTTTTCGATCGTTTAGGTCGTAACCGTGACACTAGCTTCTTCGAAGATGGTGATGGTAGAGACCTTTACTGCATTTTCCCTCTTCCATTTGGCCTCGATATCTCAACAAACGTCGAGGTTCTTCTCTCGGCGATGGAAGGATGTTTTTCAGACCTTGATCTTTTTGTCAACGAAGTTGGACTTCTGCTGCTCGTGAGGCGGTTTTGGCCCAATGGTCTGACCACTGAATTGGCTTTTCGAAGACTCACACGCAATATCCTATGTTGGATTTTAGCCGAGGTAGGGCACACTGTCTCAATATCTTAAACAACTGGACTCAATCTGAATGACAGGATAGTAGTCTGGCTACGATACTACGTGACTATCTGGCAAAGCAGAAGCATCTTCCAGGGGTACGTTCGAGCGACGACCCGGTTTCTTGGCCATCGACGCAGATTTCGCGCCCGACTCCTCTCAGCTCTGTGAACAACGGAGGCGATTACCTGGCTGCCCGGCGAGCTCTTATTTCTCGGTACGCTATACCTTGGCTTCTGGCACTACATGATCGAGGTCCAACCGCATACGCTGCTTTGATTTACGAAACGGTAATGGAGATAGAAGATGATTTCTCCAAAAGTGACATCCTTCCTGCTCAGCCAAACATCAATGATAAGGTATTACGCGAGTGTTGGCCGTCTTGTAACAAGGCTGATACATTATATCTCAGGCTCACCTTGCCAGTAGTTGTGACAGAGTTCTCCGCTCTATCTACAGATTAACACAAGCTTCCATCACGTTCAGCATCTTCGACGAATTATTCGTGCTCTGGCTAGAATCCGTCTCGAGTTACAGAATTTACGAAGAGGTTTGTAAAGTTAGAATCGCGAGATATCACCCATCTAACTCGAAAAATGATAGCCGATCTTGGCGTTGTCCAGGATATTTACACGTGAGGTCGAAGCGTCTTACCGACTTACTTTCGGGTCCGACCCTATTACAGCCCATGCGGAGAATGCCGTAAACATTACATTTGATCCATGGCGTGCAGTGATTCGTGTCGCGAGTGCTAATAAGGATGGATTATCACGCAGCTTACAGTGGCTTTCTGTTCTTGCCTGCTCTGGCGTGGAGATCCCAGTGACCATCTTCATGCGTTTCTCCGTTCTAGCCACTGAGTACAGTGCATCGCTCGCTGATTCCCTGTTGCTGGTGAAATCTGTCATGTCTGCAACATGGCAAAAATGTACGGGCCGGTCAGAGTTACAAGAGCTATTTTCGGAGCATCACGCTCGGTTAGCACCACAGATTATTCAGTGCTTGGAAAGAGGAAATGAAGTACAAGAGAGGTGCGGCCAGATTATATTTGTGGCTCGAATTTTACTAATTTGTATCAGCATATCTTTCATCCAGATTTCACTGGGGACGTGCCTACTGTTGTATGGCTGTGACAGGATAAAGACTAAAGAGCATAAGATGATTAAGGAGGAGGACGTTATGCGCCTCCCATCTCGGTTTGTCGTCGCTGAAGATCTTTCGAACCAAGTTAACAATCTCTCAGACGAAAAATGAACATCCGTGGCTCCACAATGGTTGACCCAGTAATCATCGATCCCCGGATAATGGACGCGCTGGACCGTTATATGGCTCTGAATATCAACGATGTCTCCTGCCTCATAGCAAAATTCCTGGGTTTGTATTTGACGGAGTCGCCTTATTTGGAACCCTATGAAGTGGACAACTTCATTTTACGTAACGGGAGATTTCTTGCTCTCTGGTATGTTGCAAGGCGCGACAGTATATTACTCACTATTTTTTCGATAGTGCTTGGCAATTCTATGGCATCCAGTACGTTGAGATATCAAATATCCGAACTATTTTTCTATTGCGGACGTTGGTCGTGGACTCGCAGCCTTTCCAGGCCCTTATCCACGATTGGTTCCTTCCGGATGACAATTGGGAGCGACGGTGCGTCTCGAAACAATGTACTGACGTCTTTTATAGAATTGATATCGTAGGCTGCTCGCTGTGACTCGTTTGTTTCGAATTATCTTGGACATTATCAGCCCAAATTTTACTGTTGAAGACCGACAATGGCGCTCATGCGTTAATGACATATTCTTTTACTTTTTCACTGCTAAATGGGCTGATGGAAGTGTAAGCATCTTAGTATTTTATATCCCATTCAGCATCCTTATACCATGATAACAGAAGGAAATACGAACGGCAGCAGATGCCTTCTCGTCGACCTTATTACAAGGGCACTTCGACGCTATCTCACTGTGCTGGAATGAATACCTTTCCAAGGCACCCATTGCCGAGCGGACGAAACTTGTTTCGTTCCTCATCCAACTTCATCCTCATTTTCCTACTTGGCAAGGTGACATTATACCATCGTGGCTCCGTCATCGTAAACAAGTCCTAACACGTATTCGCCTATAGTCCTTTCGTGGGATTCCATCATTGAGACGCTGGCAGAAGGAGACTATGACCAAAAGAACGGCCACGATGAGGATGCACCTGATGCTCAATTGGTGAGTCGCTCCAGTTGTATTTATGGTTCGCGAGTGAATGATCTGCATGACTAGGTCCTCAATTCAAAAACAAATCCGGACTTCGAAATGGCTCTCTTGCGTGTCAGCAGCTTTTCACATTTCACGGTGGCTACATCGGCCTCATTTTTTAACAGGTCTCTATGCTATTGCTGAGTTTGCGTATGATCTCAGATGGCATCGTGATTGATGGCACCTTGCTACTGAAACTCAAGGTCCACCTGGTTCAGGTCATTGGTTTTGGCGATATCTCAGTGACATCTTCTCCTAGTGGACACTCATTTCACATTCAATTTGGGGGAGTCTCCCAGATCTCCCCGCTGTCCCTTCCTTGCGTTCATGATCTGCTCCCGGTGCTTGATGCCTCCCATACTGTTGACCTGCCCCATTTTGCCATGGTCGGTGCAAACGAACAAGACGAAAGACCGATGTCTCTTCTTGTTGGTTCTGTTTTTGTGGATGTGACTCTTGCAATATTTTGCACCCTCCAAGACTTGTCAGTTCTGCCTGTACTGGCCTTAAAAGCCCTTTTAGAAACTTTACGTGTCATCATTTACAAGCACGATTTTGAAAGCCGGGCTCTTAGGCATCTCCAACAGAACCTGCGACGAGCAATTTTACGAGCACTGGATATGCTGTCCAGTGACATCAGCTACGAACTGTGTCAGCTCGCCTTGTCCGTCGTTCAAGCTTTTATCAAGAGATGGCACGTTTTCATGGGTTCTATCGTTTAGTGCGTCTAGGATGATATCAATCGCCCCTTACTTCTGAATTCCAGATATACAGTACTTCTATGGAATCTGTTGTGAAACTGATTGCATCACAGGATCATCACGGACAAGACTCCCTGGCCACGCAAGCAAAACTTTTCATATACACAACCTTGAATAAGTAAATTGTTATCGTTTGTCCGTCATGGGGAATAAATGACTAATGTCAGCCCAGATATGCCCAGAATGGCTTGTTTTTCAACCTGCTTAAAGTATGAAGGCAGTTCTCTGCGCGTTTTTTTTGTTAGCGTAACTCACCCTTAAGATCATTAGCGCAACCTTGACGATGAATTTTTTGTCGTTTTGAAGCAGATCGCAAATCCCATCGCCACTAACTCCACAACCACGAACAATCCTGGAGCATCCGGGAGCTTGCGTGAATCCCTACTTCGGGATGTTCTTCCACGTGCTGTCGATAATGATCAGACCAACTTCCAGGTTGTCTTGAACAACATGCAGACTTACATAGAAATTGTGTTCCATCAGGACTACAGCCTAGATCTCTTGCTTTGTGAGTAGACCTGGGAATATCTTGACCTATACTAAATTTACGCTTAGTTACTGGGCAACACCTGACGCTTCTTGCGCGACGTATTTCTGAATGGCCTCCTGGGGCTATCGACCCGGCTCCTCTTTTACACATTTCCGCAATCCTTATTCAACACAACAAGGCCCACAGTAGGGTGAGACCCCTATGCTGATACACTCGCTGCATACCGTTTACCTGCGTATTCCACCAATCATAGGAAATGTTGATATATGTGGATACAGTCATGAGGGTAGTGCTGAACAGGCTAAACATCAGCGCAAGTTGCTTATCTCACTTGCTACAAGCCACTGCGAACAAGACGGATTTCAATGGGCACAGTACCTCACCTAATAGCATCGTCCTCCTGATGTTTGAGATATTGGGGGACGGTTTACGAATGAAGGCTCGTGTGTTGCCTTCCACATTGAAATCAATGCTTGAAGTAGTGTTTTTATCCAATTATTAGTTGCAGAAATAACTATCCATTCTCGACAGGCAATTATGGCGACTGAGATTCCCGGGTCATTGTCTTCTGTCCCTCGACTCCTTCCATCTCTGCTTCACCTGGTTGAGTCTGGACTGTACTTCTTACACAACCATATATGGTCTGACGTTGGCTCTGAGAATGACTTCATGGCACTATTGGACGTAGGAAGGCTGGTTTTAGAAGTCGCCAGACACGATCCGTCTGTGATGCAGAGATTCTCACATTATGCCTCAGAGGTTTGTATTCCCTCTAGACTTGTTTTCATCATCGAACTCACATTCCGTTTCTAAAGAAATCTGCACATGAGTACACGACCGTCCGCGCTTGGAATATGCTAGCATTGGCCGCGTTGATGGAGCCAAGTGCTAAGTGGTCGGCTATGCTATTCGCCCAACTGCATAACTGCTCGTATGCATATCGTACTGTATTACGAGTACACGGACACTCTGGAGCGATTTCCGTGGAAACGTCAACGGCGGATATCAACCATGCTTATATCACTATCAAATTGTGGATGATGCTCGCACAAAAGATGTCGGTGAACAGTCAGGCGAGTAGCTTGGCACCTTCTGCTGTGTGGAATGAGCTGTGGCCACCTTTCGAATACCTCCTGAGTGCATTAGAAAACGAGGCTCGAGCGGGTCTATCACTGGTGAGCATAACAACTGCGTGTAGCTAACAACAGCTGATATTGTCGCATATTGGGGAATTCCAGACCCTTGCATCACTGATCACGTCGTCAGTAGCAGACCTTCTTGTCTTTCTACACGCCTTGCACACTCCAATAGCACTCCACACATCAACTCATCTGGCAACATTGAATCGCCTTCAACGCCTGGCTCTGGGAGAAACGTCTGCGATCAAGGCAAGATGAGTTTTCCTCGTGGAAACGATGCTCATCCCACAGCTCTATTTCAGGTCGCTCGCGCGCTGCGCTGCATGTCAGAGCCACCACCAGAAATGCCAATCGATACCCTGGTGAACCAGGCCGCCAAGGATATTGTTGCAGCCGAAAAATTGCGCATTTTGGAGGGCAGGGTTGCCCAAGAGAGACGGGGAGGTCCAGAGCGACATCGGAGAGAAACACGTGTAACAACTTAGTATGGAGCAATAGTTGTGAGCTAATAACTCGTGTTTATCGATACTGTGAAATGTGAATAGGGACAACGGTTAAGGGCTCATAAACCGCACCTATATGTGCTAGGCCGTTCGTAACCTTGCCTTCAAGGCCTTCTTCCGGTTTTCTCTAACAATGGTGGAACCTACGAATGTACCGATAGCTGATAAACCAATGACAAGAATGAACGCTGGGAGCCTGATAGCCCATTCACGGGGAGGAAAGAAATCGTGGAGTTGGCTTGATGGGTCGAAGAAGGGCTGGATGAAGCATAAATTACGTCTAAGTAGGAACAATTCCAGCTCACATACCAGAAGAATTGCCCAGGCAGTGTAGTAGACGAAAACGACTGACGCCGTCAACAACATAGCACCCCCAAGGGCTTTGTCGCTTGCACCCTGCAGACCGTATTCAACTATTATTGAGATATTTGTGTGAAACTGAGATGATACATACCATTATCAAGTCGTGAATGAAGTGTGAGAGTCAGACTACAGATCAACGTTGGGCGATCATATTTACAATTACATACTCTACTTCTTCGTTTGCTTCACCTTCTCTCAGGGCTGAGGTACAAGGTTCTAAGTCGTACTTTGCTCGTTTGCTTCACTTCTCTCTGGCGGAGGCACAAGGCTCTAAGCTGATCTTGCGCCATTGTCGCGCTCCTACCTGGAAGACAGTCATACGCCCAGATTCGACGATAAACTGCTATCTGTAAGCTATGGATACTCACGCTTTCGCGTCGCTGGCGCATGTTCGAATATTGTTAATGCCAGTGGGCACCATACCGCAGTCAACATTCGAGAAGTATGCATCAAATATTCGAAGTTTTGACTCTATCCGACTCGGTGATATCCCAGCAGACCACAAGGACGACAAAGGTGATGATCTTGTTGTTTTTCCAGCCACCACTAACCCTTTCAACTCAGCTCGGTTTATACCCAATCCGTTGTCCACAGGACATATTCAACTCAGCTTTCCAACCCATCCACCTCCTCGCTCACATATTCCTCTTTCCCTCTTCCGTCCATCTCATTTTCCCTTGGCTGTGATTGGGATAGCTGCGTGTACCAAGGTGGACTCGCTGGCATCAATGTTTGCCCAGTTTAATACTTCCTTGGCTGACATATTTCACCCTGATGGGGTATACCCTCTTGCAAAGAACTGCTTTGTATTCGAAGAAGGCGACGAGGCAAGTCTAAATATCGGCAGCGATCTACCAGGTCTAGTGGTGATTCCCAGTGTGATGGGTAACAAGAAAGTTTATATCGGAACGCTGCTGGCGGACCTTTGTTCTCAAATACTCGGCGAATTTGGGGTTGTGGTATATCTTCTTACTCTGTCTGTTTTGTTGTAGTCACGGTTTGAAACAGGCACAAGCTCTAGAAACCCCTTTTGGAAATGAATACCTGAATTCGACAACATTGCCAACAATGCCTTCTTTGTCAGACATCCCTACGCCTCTGAACGGCATGAAGAAAGACACTCTCCCGCCACTTCCTTCACAGCATAGCCAAGCAGATACGGGCAAGCCGAGTTTTACTTTATCTGCAGCGCCATCTACGAGGCGCACCTCGTCGATCAATCCCCACTTTCGACATCCTAATGCAAGCGTTCCACCAGTGAGGAAGAGGTTGAGCAGCATTGGAGTTGCTTCCTCTCATGCAAGACTTTTTAAAGTGCTCGGTGACTTGTTTCTGCTCGCAGGAAGACCGGATGACGCCCAAGTATGGTATGTGTGTCACGAAATATGCATGCTATGGTTTCTAAATTCTGCCCAAGGTACACAGAAGCCATTCAATTGTTTAAGTCTTCTCAAGATGTTGCATGGTACGCCGCTGCTTTGGAGGGGATCGCCACGGTTTCTATGATAGAAGCATGGTCGGCCGGAAATGGTTTGGTCCGTCTTATGTATCGTGTACGGGCTATAAAGCAGCTCACTCTTTTCAGAATAATTCAGCAACCGCTTCGGCAAAAGAACCATGGGCGGATGTCTCTGAGAAATTGTCTCAAGCAACTGCTCTCTACTACAAATCTCCTACAGCTGACGGAGAGCCGAATTATCCACTCTTATCATATCTGTATACCTCTTGTGTTCTTCGGCATTCTTCGTTTCTTTTTGCCATCTGGTCTGCGAAAGGCTGGGGTCCCCTCGCTTTTACAACAATGCTGCAACCAGCTCCAACTCTGCACCTTCCTCCTACCCTTTTCATTGACGAGAATGCCAGAGGGGTTAGTTTTGAGCGGCTTAGTTCAATCTCGGGAATCTCAAGGTGGTCAATCACGGCGGTTCTTGCACAGGTGCATGGTCCATGGCTCCTACATCTGGGTGCGAGAGAACGAATCGCTGTCCTGCAAGCGATGGCTAGGTTATATGCCTGCCTCGGATACCCGAGGAAGGAAGCATACGTGCTGCGCGAGGTGCTTGGTTGTATTCTGGACCTAATAGTTTGTGGTCGTGAAGAAGATGGTTTTTCGAAAATGTCTAGCGTTCCGTTCACCGCCGGCTTGGGCATAAAGAGCCTCGGCCCTGGACTTGCTGCAGAATGGAGTGGTGTTGGGGTAAGATTGAGCGAAGTCGCAGATGGTAATGAGAGTATCTTGAAACTCCTGACATATGTTTGTCAAGTTCTGGGCATTAATCTTGACGCCGTGCGACTGGTTGAGACCAACGAGGAGGGCTTCTCAGCTTCCTCAAGTGCCGAACTTGCGTTGGCTAGCAGTGAGGATCCCTCGGATGGAAACCTAGAACCTTATGGTTGGCCAGAGATTCAAGTAGGCGTTGTCCGAGAGGCTGTCGCTGTCGCGGAAGCTTTACCTGGTCCGTGTTTCCTTCATTACGATGAAGAAAACGATGACCTAGTATGAGTTAGACTTTCCTGCTGTTGCGCAATTTGCTCTTTCCGCTTTGAAAACTTTGCAGGCTGTGTTATCGCCAGGAGACCAGTATCACTTATATTCTACCTCGGCCCGTGCGCTGACGACAGCTCGGAGGAGGGGCGATAATAAATACGTCGAGTATTGGTCAGGAAGCCCCGTCATGAGCGTCACCGTTGTGCCGTATGTTTAATCATTGTCCACATGGGAATCGGAGGCCTTACTCACTTTAAACATAGATTACCTTTGGTCCGGTTGCCCATCGAAACACCCACCTCAACCCTTCAATCAAGAGCTTCCGACGTGACACCAACTTTAATTGGCGGAACAGACCCTTTTCTTTACAATCCGCGTAAGATAGTTGGGGGACATGTTGGTATCAGAACATCTGTCGATGGTTTCGCCCACTCATCTCTTCATCCAGGGAAAATCGTTGGTGGTTCAGAACGAGGTCGTCGAATTTGTGCTAATGTTACAGAACCCATACATCTTTGACCTGGAACTCCAGTCTCTATCTCTCAGGTACTTCATGCGTTACGTGTTGTTGAGACTGTCAGTGATTGGGTATTTCAGCACATCAGGGGTCCCATTCGACTCCCGCCCGATTCAAGTTCTGATACCTGCAACTGCCGTTCATCAGATAGTCCTATCGGGTAAAGCTCTACAGCCGGGCACGCTAACCCTTCGTGGATGTTATGCACAAGCTCCCAGTGGCAATCGCCATGAGTTCGTTCTTCCAATTTCCACCGACGAGGAAGAGGAACAACTCTCTCGGAAGAAGAGCATGCTTTTATGCGAGACCGGTCGGTCGAAGTACTCGGGTATTGAATGTTTCCCATGGGAAAAGAAAAAGCGACGTATGCGCACACAATTGACTTCGACAACTACGATCGCAAACTCTCCCCGTTTCCTGGAATGCAAGGTCGTCCCCGAGCAGCCTCTGCTGCGTATTCGTCGAACATCTGTCACGCACGGTGCCGTCATGTTATACGACGGAGAAACGTACGAACTTGATCGCTGTTATATGAAGTGCATGCTGATCAAATCAGGTCTTCCATTCGCATTACGCTTGAGAATGTGTCTCATTTACCTATTGATTTTCTGAGACTTGTTTTCGATGATTCTACCATCATACCTGCACAACAAGCACTTGCAGAAGGCACTCTTTCAGTTTTCGATACCTACGAGACTGAGCACAGCTTAATCCATAACCCTGTATTCTCATGGGACCAAAGAGATGCCAACGTCATTCACCCGGGACAAAAACTCACTGTCACTGTCAAATGCATCGGAAAAGTTGGCTGGTAAGTCAAGGTGTGATGTTCAAGATTAGCCACTAATAACAATAATCGGTTAGCAATCACGGTACTGTTCATTTTTCCTACGCTTATGTCCAACACCCCAAAGCTGCTTTGGACGCCGAAGTATTTCATGTTCGTCAACTCTCATACCCCGTAATGGTCACAGTTTACCATATGTTGGAGTGTCATGGAATGGATATTCTTCCATTCTCGCGCCACTCTTCGGAACTTGACGACCAGACTGCAAGAACGTGTAGAGATGAGTTAGATGTTGATGACGAAGGGGGCTGGTGCCTTTTCTCCATCGAAGTACGCAACACGTATGGGCTGCCGTTCGATGTCGCATTCGAAAGAGTCCAAGAAGGTGAGCCGAGGCAGAACACATGTTGAATATGAACTTCATCAACTATTTGTCCACCCGCAGGCGTTCCCCCAGTGACAACCTCACTCGCTGTTCCACCAGGATCGATGTCGCGGTGTGTTACACCCATGTTATTGTTTTCTTTCCTGACGACCTTTCAAATAGCATCGTCATTCCTATTAAAAAGCTTCTCCTGTCGGAAGAACAGCTGTCGAAACCTATACCAACGTTATCAGATCGGCAATTTGTTGTTCAAAAGTCACAGCTCTCAGATAAAGAGTTAAGGACACAGCTTGAACTATTCTGGTATCGTGAGGAATTGTTCAAGTGTGTTCGTGGTCGGTGGCGGGAGGTGCGTTTCCACACTCTTGCTCTTAGCCAAACCAAAGTGAAGCCGTCGCAGACGGGAGGAATCCGCTCTGGTGAACTTTCCCTAAGGCAACAACGCATGACGCAGCCAATGGTAAAGACATTGCGCATGGAGGAAGCACGAGTACATATATCTTTGGTTTCATATAACCCTTCACACGGGACAGACAAGTTGGTCAATTATCGCGGCGGAAAATATTATCCCGCACCTCAGGAATTCGTTTATCTTCGAATAAAGATTACCAACTTATCTCGTACGTTATTTGCAAATTTTGCGCTCATATTCGTCACTCATGCGATCCTGCCTAGCATCACCTCTCATTTTCACTGTCGATCTGGAGGTGGAACCTGCGGAGCATGTCGTACACGAGGGCGTCCTTACTGATTTAGCCATAGGTCGATTAGGTGGAGGAGAATCTACGGACGTAGAGACCGCACTCTGCTTTATTACGTATGGCTACTTCGAGATACTCGCACAAGTTAGCGCATTCGATGCTTCTCGCATTGACAGTAGGGCTGGGCTGGGACGACTCATTGCGATCGTGGAGGATGACAATGAAAAGTAACACAAGCTTGACTGCTCTGTGCAAAAATATCAATCGAAGCGGTCTGACATGCATGGAAAGGTAACGACGTGCAACATCAAACAACGGCTATCGAATGAACATTCGTACATTTCATGAAAATTAGAGTAATCTGCTGCTGCATCAGTCGTATTCTGAATCTTCCTGCTTGAAGGCGGCGGAATATGCCAGAATCGTTCCATAGACTAATCTGTGATCACCGCAGTAAGCAACGTTCTTGGCACGAGAGTGAGAAGAATTAGCTTACGCGCCGCCAGTAATGGACATAGCACACGCTTTCGGGTTGATGACTTCTGAATGAGCAAGAATGATCGGTAGAGCCAGTCCCGACACAACGATGATAGATGTAAGAAAGCGGCCGGTATCGACGGGACCTGAAGCCTCGCCGTAGCTGGTAACAAATTCGTCTGACCCGCAATGCGAAAATAGTGCGTTGGGGAGTGGTGCAAGGACAAAGGTCAGAGCTAAGAATATCTATTGAGCTATGGGATGAGAAATTGCACATAGGCAAGACACACCGACAAGAAGAGGAAGCCAGTTATGCCATAGAGCACAGGAAAGGATGATCATCAAGAACCCGACCGCAAGGACGAAAGATAGTAGAATGACAGCTGAAACACCAAGATCAGTTAGAACGACGGAATTTGGAGATGCACTGCTAACTTCTGAGACCAGATGTCATGGCTGAATGATGTTAAGGAATACAACCTTACGTAACGTAACGTCTCTATGAAAGTACATAAGTATTACTCTATACAATCCGAAATGCAATACTAACGTGCCCTCCGCGATCTACGCGTCGTATATACATTTCGAGAGTCTGTCAATGTCCCTAGCAAAGGATTACCCGTCTTTGGGCCTGCCACCTTCTTCAGCTGCAATGGTGGGGCCACTTTAAGGATCGAAAGTGAAGAGTCACTGGATGACAGTGATGAAGGCGCGCCAGGAGAGCCAGTGAGTATGTTCTCCGGCTCTACAGGGCACTCGATTTCTGTTATTTTCATGTCCATGTCCTCATCCATGCCATCATCTCCTTCAGGGAGCGGCAGATGCTCTGCCAGGAATGTCTCCCTGCCAATGTTCGAGGTGCCCTGTTCCCTCCAAGCTCTCAGAACGTCATCTCTACGCTCTGTCAATTTCCACTTATCCACATAGTCCCACGTTCGTTTGCGAGGTGTTGTCCCCGTTGGACTGTCCTCCTGCGTTCCCTGCTCCGTCAGCGCTTTCGTGGCTGCCTGAAGAGTCCCCAGGTGATTCGAAGCTACATTTTGATATGTCTCTGTGGCGTTAGCGAGTTTTGACGACTGAAATTTTTCGTCAGTTGATGAACCGGAAGAAAAAGTAGAAATCAACCTCAGAGACAGCCAGCCCTCCCATAGTCTCAATATTGGCAGAAGTCAAAGCAAAGCCTCTTTGCATGTGGCGATATTCGGAAAGCACATCGGCGCCTAATGAAGTGGTGGCCTCAATTCTCGCTCTCTTAACCCGTGCCTGTTGCTCAAAGGCTAGCGAGAAGATTAGGAATAATCCATTGATGAGGATGTAATGGACGTACCATCAGCACAAGTGGAGGACATCTTGTCGGTCTGGGTCTGCAACTGCGTCATATATGACGTTATTGAATCAGATGTGGTGCCTTGCATGTTCTCGAGACCTCTCCTCAGTGTTGATTTTGCATTGTTCAGTATCTAGCAGTCGAGTGAGCGCAATGCACTGAGGTTCTTTAACCGAGGAGATGACCTTGAAAGCACCATCCCTGGTCCGTTTACCCTCTCCAGATCTTTTTTGCAGCTGCCCATTGACTTCTGTGCCATCTTCTTGTATCTGTTCCATGAGTTTGCCGTGCTGCTCAGCGAACACCTCTGTTTCACCCTCTCGCTTATGATTTGCGCCCTGAATAGCTCCAAGGGCTTCACGTAAAGTTCTGTCCCTCTCCACAGTGAAATTCCCGAGAAAGACCGAAAGTCGTCGAACTAGCTCATCTTTCGCATTATCTACCTTGAGCCTCTCGCTCTCCAGCAGCGCTGCCAGAGTCTCGTTCTGCTGCCGCAACCGTGCGACCTCGTTCTTGCAATTTTCACTAGTAAGTGTCTTGGCCGCGCGTACCGTTTCAAGGTCTGCATCGATGTGGTCCCTAGCCTCGCGTATGACAATATCGATCAGCGATCCCATCGTCTTCAATTCTGCCTCTACTGCCCCGAGCACATCCATGCCTGCCATTTTGACACCCTTACTCAGCTCCTCAGATGTACGTTTGAAGTGCTCGCTCCATGCACCAAAGCTGGTCTTGAATGTTTGGTGCGTCTCCCCCAAGACTTTCCGCGCTATACCAAGCGCTTCAGCTTCCGATGCATCACTAGATTGGATTGCTAGAAGAGTATTCTGGAGTCGAAGTAATTGTTGATCAACCCTTTCCGTGTAGGAGGACAGCTTTTCGAGTTCTTTGGTCCGAAAATCTTGAGTTTCATTCTGGACTTTCAACGTACTATGGGAGACCAGCTGGACAAAGTCGTCAAGCTTCTGTGACAAGGTGTGTGCCGATGTGGCTATTGTCCTTCCATTTGCTGAGACGGCATGCGAGTTTGACTTTAGAACTATCGTCTTCCGCTCTGTGGACATCCATTGATCACTTGCACTTTTTGTTATCGTCAACGAAGTACTCACCAAGCTTTTGCAATAGCTCTGAAACATCGCAAACGCTCTGTTGAGCAACGTTCCTAAGTCCAATTGCTACTCCATCCAAAATAATCTCTGTGTCTTGATGAGCCTTCCGCATCACGACTTCCTCTTCTAGAGCCCCTTTCACTGTCTCAAGTTCCTCTTCCTTCCGCCCCAGAGCATACTCCATATCCTTTAGTGTTTCACGCATCTCGCTGAGCTCACCTTCTCTGATCTTCAGGAGCCCAATGCTTTGCTCAAACTCTTCCTGCACGGCTCTCATTTGATTCTCGACGATTTCTGCCTGTTTCTTCGCCTCTTCCAGCTCTGTCGACCTCAGCTCCTGCTCCATGGCCATCTGATTCCATGTCTCCTCCGAGAAGAAAATACCATTCTTTTCCCGCGCGGCTAGTAAATCCGATTTCAGCCTTTCAATTTCGGCGACGTACTCCTTCAGGAGAGCGTTTCGTGTCATGCGTTGATTGACTTCGGGTTTATTCCTAATGGACTTCGCTCGGAGAGCATAGTCAAGCGTAGATAGCGTTTCTTCCATGTTTGAGCGGGCAGGAGAGATAGTCGCAATAATGCAAGTCTTAGTACGTCCTCCCAGAGAGTCTTGAAGGAGTCGTGTTAGCTTGGATTCCCTGGCAACATGTTAGCAACTGCGTGATCAAGTTGAGCCCTTCTGGACTTACCGATATGGAATATGCTGGGCCTTGTCAACAAGGGCGTTGATTACCCTTCCCAGAGTAAGAAGGCTTTGATTGATCATTCCTGCTTCCCTCGCTCTCTTATTCTCGGCTCCTGATCGTCCTATATTTTCCGAACCAGCTAGATCGACAAGATTCAGTTTTCCGATCTTCAGAAGGTCTTCTCCAATCGTTGAGGATTCTTTGACGTGCACCGTGATAGAGAAGACAGAGTGTGAACGACTCGAGTGGTCGTTGAACTTGGTCGCCGCGATTTGCCTTCGATGACTCCCTTTCGTTAACAGGGCTAACGCATCCCGACAATCCTTGACCGCAATCTCCTCTAGGCCCTGAATCATGACGCCTCTTTTCGTTGCGTCGTCAAAGATCTTCAGACAGCCATCCACGTTCTTGTTTGCATCTTTGCTAGTATCCTTGCCACCTAGTCCCATGGGCTGAGTGTTTCCTGTGGGCGCCGATAGTTCATTTGCGAGAAGATCACGGAGTTCTTCATTATATAGTTCAATGTAAGAGATCTTTACGCTATAGTCCGTCTGAGAAGTTTCAAGATGATGAAAAAGGCGGAAGAGCACGCGAGGTATCATTCCTGCATCAGGAGAAGGATTGCCCATGGGGGTCGGAGTGAGATCTCCCTGCATCGTGTATCTGGCCAGACGTTAGTGTGTGTACATCAGTGTTGAATTCTGGACATACGTTTTACCAGTTCCAGTTTGACCATAAGCAAAAAGGGTGCAATTGTAGCCCATAAGAACTTCGTCAAGCATCGGGCTGACAACGTTATGATATATCGCCGCCTGATCTGCCTCAGGGCCGAAGACGAGATCGAAAGGATATGTTCGGAGAGGAGGAAGAGTGACAACGCCTAAACTGGATACAGGAGTGGACATTTGCACAGAAACATCTTTGCTTTTGGCACCATTCGAGGTGACGATGATAGGAGAATTATCTTGAATTTCGCGTTCGGAACGACGCCTGCAGCGAATGACCACTCGGATATTGGTTTCTGCATCATCATGTATATGTTTCGAGTGTTTCAAGGGAAGAGTTGGTGTGGGCTCGCGGGTGGGTGGATCGTCGGGTAAACGCGTCGATGTGGACATGACTGAACGAGATCGAGGAGGCGGCATTGAATTTGTTGTAGGATTGTTGGCTCTTGACCGCGACGATACAAGACGACGGGTGGCCATAGGGAAAGGATGAGTGCAGAAATCGAGACGAGCACGTCGACGAAGACAGCGATCAACACCTTAACCAAACATCACGTGGTGGCGTATTCTATCTTGTGATCAACCGTCATGGGCAAGCGAAAAAAGTCTTCTAGGAAACCAGCCCCCGCTAGACAAAAGGTTCCTCTGGGCAAGTCCTATTTACTTTCCTTTCCATCCGAGTCTCACGAACCGTATAGATACTGCGTTCACTTGCTTGTTTTGCCACCATGACAAGTCTGTTACCGTCAGAGTAGACAGGAAAGAAGGCGTAGCCCAACTCGTGTGTAGAGTGTGCGATCAGCGGTACCAAAGCAAAGTAAACCGTGCGTTATTCACATATTTCTTGCTTTGACCGTGCATGCGACCTTCTGTTTGTCAGACCTTACCGAACCCATTGATATATACTCTGAATGGATCGACGCTGCTGACGCCGCACAGCAAGAGGAGCATGTTCTTCGTCGTCCAACTGCTTCATCTAGCAGACCTGTCCCAGCACCGCCCTCTGTGGACAGCGATGATGATGAATAGGATGACCAGTTTCAGTCATCGCCATAGATATTGTAGGTTTGAGTTGCAATTGTACATTTAGCACACGGCATTGTGTACCGGATACTTGCTCTAACTTACTGCAGTTTTTATTTGCTAGGAGTAGTTGTCGACATGTCATTATCTGAATCAAGCAAAGGCCACCACAGTGCCAGCATTAAGTCAGACAACTGAGTAACCCTCGAGTTCCAGGTACACCCGATCTTTAAGCTGAATAGCTCGCAAGAAGTTTCCTCAGGCCAACTAGTGAAGCGAAATAAGATTCTAATTCTTGTACCAGTGCTGTTGGTGAAATTTTCACCGTCTGCGGTAAGTTTAGCATGCCGTCGGCAGTCCACGGTATAGATTATGAAGCATGGCTATGGACGATCATTGGTTGATACGCCGAAGCAGGAAACATAGACTTCGACAGTTAAGAACTTATGTTGTTGTGAAGATGCTTTCCCGTCCAACGCCCACGACGGGTTAATCAAGTGGAAAGGGATCGGTAGACATGATTAGTGAGGTAGCCGTTGTGACCGTAAAGAAAAGACTGATCATTTTCGATTTCTATTGATTGCGATGGTGGGTATATCCTCTATGCGTGGTCTGTTCTTTCTGGGGGACTGTGGGGGCATTTGTTGGCTGGGGTGGTGGCGTGCTCTGTTATGGCAATAACATCTACAAAGATGGTGGCGAGCGCATTCAGATCGCCAGGGGGGCCCGATCGACTCCATTTGTCGACATTCGATTATAGGTCACATCTGGATGATCATAATTAATTGTTGGAGAGGCGTTGTGCTTTTTACGGTACTTCTCTGATCTGGAGTCCCACTGACTCGTTTGTGGAAGGCGCAGACAACAAAAGGGAACAAGGCATAGCAAGCCAGAAAACTTTTGCTGCCCATGATAGTACTTAGCAGAGATCAAACGGCGTGGGAATATTAAGGGATGCGTGACATGTTCTGCGTACATATGTTCCTCGTATGTTCCTGCGGCTACTAGCAGGTTATCATAAGTGATCTGCTGAAATTTCGCTGGACTTGCCAGTGTGGGCTTCCTAGATCTCAATATCGCGGCAACAATCACGACCCTTTGACTGTCGTTTTCGATTCACGTTCTCTCCACAAAACCAATACCCTCCATATATACCCCCACTACTCTCTTAGAGCCATTCACACCATAGATCGCCGTCATGGCAAGTTCCACCAACATCAAAGTCGTTTGTCGGTACGCGCCTAGCAACGTCTCCCATTGGAATCCGGTACTCATCCTGACGTGCTCAGGTTCCGACCGCCAAACGCAATTGAAGCTCGTGAGGGCGGGGAAATTTGTGTAGGATTTGATGAGAACTTTCAGACTGTGCAGCTTCGCTCTGCCTCTACCGTGTCGGGGCCAGAGAAGGATGGATTTACGTTTGATAGAGTTTTTCCCATGGGAACAAAGCAGCACGAGGTTTTCGATTACGGGGTCAAGGAGTAAGTTTACGATGATCCAGTCCTGGTGAAATAGCCCATTTACTGGTATTTGATATCAGCATTGTCAAAGGTAAAGTGTGGTTCCATTATGGAGGAAATGCACCACAACTGCTCTGCTATCAGATGTCCTCGATGGTTACAACGGCACTGTCTTTGCATATGGCCAAACTGGTAGCGGAAAAACTTTTACCATGATGGTATGCTTCGTTGCTTCTTCCCGATCTACCATGGAACCCATACTTTGAAAAGGGAGCGGACATCGACTCTGATGAACTCAAAGGCATCATTCCTCGAATAACTGAGCAAATATTTCAATCAATTGTGGAGAGTGACGCGCACCTCGAGTATCTTGTCAAGGTATCTTACATGGAGATCTATCTGGAAAGAATCCGGGACCTTCTGGCTCGTATGTGATCTGCTTTAGTGTGCCTACCAATCATTGCTTAGGGGCTTCATTGTCAGCACAAAACGACAATTTGCAAGTACATGAGGAAAAATCGAAAGGAGTCTACGTGAAGAACCTTTCTGATTACTACGTGAGTAGCGCACGGGAGGTGTATGAAATCATGCGGACAGGAGGCGCAGCGAGAGTGATCTCGTCAACGAGTGAGTGTATGCATTCCTTAGATATAATTCATTTGAAAACATGCTGTGTCACAGACATGAATGCAGAGTCATCTCGATCTCATTCCATATTCTTGATTACCATACAACAACGGAACACTGAGTCCGGCGCTCAGAAAACGGGCAACCTCTATCTCGTCGATTTGGCTGGTTCTGAAAAAGTCGGCAAGACAGGCGCATCAGGACAGACACTTGAAGAAGCGAAGAAGATTAATAAATCCTTGTCTGCCCTAGGAATGGTCATCAACGCGTTAACGGACAGCAAGGTGCATGACGCTCCATTTAAATTATTTCGCATTTGGCTTTCCTTTCCTTTCTGTTTTC
Organism: Tricholoma matsutake; assembly: GCA_026075535.2. Classification (NCBI taxonomy): domain Eukaryota; kingdom Fungi; phylum Basidiomycota; class Agaricomycetes; order Agaricales; family Tricholomataceae; genus Tricholoma; species Tricholoma matsutake. Next base: position 7,654,140 of record AP026541.1, on the reverse strand, counting down.
TTGGACATTATTTAATTCTTGGATTGTGATACCCTTTTTAGGCAAAGCATATTCCCTACCGTGACTCCAAACTCACGCGAATTCTGCAAGAGTCTTTGGGAGGGAACTCTCGCACCACATTGATTATAAATTGCTCACCTTCATCCTACAATGAAGCGGAAACACTCTCCACCCTACGTTTCGGTATCCGAGCCAAATCTATCAAGAACACTGCGCGTGTAAATGCCGAACTCTCACCTTTAGAACTCAAGGGTCTATTGGCGAAAGCGAATCTGGCCAGTACATCGTATCAAAAATATATTGCTGCTCTTGAGGCGGAATTAGCAATTTGGCGCTCTGGAGGACACGTCGACCAGGCGGAATGGGCTACATCGAACAAATCGGGCCCATCTAGCACCTCGCCGGCGCCTGCTGTAGCAAAGAAGCCACCCACATCCTCTACGCCTTCTACATCTTTGCCTACCTCCCGCAGCATGACACCTGTGAATCCTGCAATTGAAGGGCTAAGGGGAGACTTGGACAGCCGACCGCCGACGCCGACCGTTGTCGGGTTGGAGAAGGATGAACGAGATGACTTCTTGAGGAGGGAAAATGAGTTAAGTGATTCGCTTGCGGAGAAGGAGTCTGCACTCGTTGCCGCCGACAAACTGGTCAAGGAATTACGAGAGGAATTATCCTTCTTGAAGGAGCAGGAGGTGCTGGTTAGCAAGGTTCGGTTTCAATTCCTATTCCCGGTATTTCTTGGTTGTATTGATTTCTGCTTCCATCATTGTCATCCCTTGCCTCAAAATTTCTGATACCATAGGAGAACAAGTCGATGTCGAGTCAGCTCAATGAACTGAGACTACAAGTGGAGCGGCTTGATTATGACAACAAGGAAGGCGCCATCACCATTGATATTCTCAAGGAGCAGAATCAGGACTCGAAGAGCGAATTAGAAGAGCTCAGGAAGCAGATCTCGGACTTGAAGAGTACCCAGAAAGATGCAATAGCTGAGGATAAGGAGAAACGCAAACAGGAGAAGATGGCCATGATGATGGCCAAATTCGACACGGTTTGTGACTTGTTTATTTTGTTCGTTGTTAATTTCTGAGTTTCTTTATCTGCTTCCTTCTTGTTGTGTGAATTTATAGCAGGGAGCCTTCTCTGAGAAGGATGAGCAATTACGACAGATACTAACGAAACTAGACAGCATAGATGCGGTTGGGTCGTTGTCCCCGGACGATCTAACGACAATTAGGAGGCAGTTGTCCGAGGGACAAAGTATGGTAAGGGAAACGGTGGATAGGCTGAGACAAAGTCAAGAAGAGAACGAGATGGTAACCAGAAGGCGTGACGAGCTGGAGGCAAGGGTGGCAGCGCTGGAGACTGAATACGAAGAACTCTTAGGTGAGTGTTTGGTTGATTAGAAGTTGATCGCGGATCACTCACGGCGTTGTGAGACAGAAAAGACCATTCACGAAGAAGAGACCAGCGATGCCGACCTGGTCGAATCGATGTCGGACCTCAAGGTATGTAGTTTTTGGCCTGGCCAAAAGGGAGATGGTTGTATATGTCTTTTTGCAGGCTAAACTCGAGGCTCAATATGCTGCCAAGCGAGATGCACATCTGAGTGAAGCCTACGATCTCAAGCAACAACTTGAGATGAAAGCGAACGAAATACGTAGCTTGAATGCTTCGATCGAGAGCTTGAAGAGTGTCAACGAAGAACTCAAGGTAATGAGGATCCCATTCATTTAAATGTTTGTTTGACTTAAGCCGCCCGCGTCGTCACATAGCGGGCTTTCGCCGTGACTTCCGCCGGTATCGAAGGGGGTAAGAACCTCGCAGAAAGCGCGCAGGATCTTGAGCGGACGCGGAAGGCCATCAATGTACAGCTTGCGGAGTTTGACGGCGTCAAGAAGTCTCTGATGCGCGATCTGCAAAATCGTTGCGAGAAGGTAATACTTAAATTCTGAATGTTGTTCGACTTTGATGTTTATTTGTCCCGTGCTTCAGGTCGTAGAGTTGGAAATTCAGCTTGATGAAATCAAGGAGCAGTACAATAATGTGATTCGTAATAGTAACAGCAAGGCTCAGCAGAAGAAAATGGCGTTCTTGGAACGCAACTTGGAACAGCTGACGTTGGTTCAGAAACAGGTAACGTTGCCAGGAGATACTTCGAAACCCTTTTATCCGCAGGGCTGATATGTTTTGTCGGACAGCTTGTGGATCAGAACTCTACTCTGAAAAAGGAGGCCGGGATCGCTGAGCGCAAATTGCTTGCGCGTAACGAGAGGATACAGAATCTGGAGGCGCTGCTCCAGGACGCTGACCGCCGGTTGTCGATACAGAACCAGAAGTTCGAGGCTCAACTACAGGCCGTGAAGGAACGATTGGATCAGGCTCGAGGTGGGTACAACTCGGCTTACATACGTTTGATGTGTGGACGTCTGACCTTTTGGGTATAGCCCAAAAAACATCAGCATCTTCACCCCTTAACTTTGGTCGCATTGCGAAACCATTGAGAGGCGGAGGCGGAGGTGCTCCTGCATCAACGCTGACGCCGATTACTAGCGGGACTAGTGCCAACCCCTTGACTAGAATACAGAATGAGGACGCAGGGTATGTGCATTTTGCCACTCATCGCTGTTGAATCTTAACCATTGTTTTTTTTTTTTTTTTTTCTCTCGCCAGATCTGGTGAGTGTTTATCTCGGCGGTAATTGCTATACATAAAGTGATTATGTGCAATTGCAGCAAAACGTGCCTCGTGGTTTTTTAATTCTCGTTGAAGCAAATGGTTTGGTCTATGGGCTCGTTTTGTATAATACGTCTAGGTACATAATATGATATATTAGGTGAAAAAATGGAAGTGTTGAGGGGGAGGAAGTGGTTACGTCATTCGAGGGAAGGCGGGGACCTAACAAGATCCCAATCGATATCGGCAATGGCGCTAAACCCATTTGATCCCGCTGAAACAGGACAAACGACGGAATATTTTTTAATAGCAGATATTATGCAGTGATTTAATTCCGCGTCCCTTGGTCCTTCCAAGTTAGTTCTGAATGCCTACAGAGTCTCCGTAACATTGGCCCATTCAAATCAACCTCCGTTCTTTCATAACACACGTCACTCCTTTGTATGTTCGCTTTATCTTGCACGCGTCAAATCTCACTTCTTTCTCTCTCCAGCTGTTTCTTATATTCTCCATAATTCGTATGTCTTTTTACACTTCAGCGTATAGTTTACGACAACCGTCTGGGTCTTCGACCCACTCTCCAGCTCATTCGCCATCTGCGTCTGCCTCTCCAAGCAGCGTATGCCATTTAACTCTTTCTCACTTGCTATACTCATCAGCAACAGTCGCAGAGAAGCTTGAATCCTGTTGCCACTGTTAACGTATACGGCTTAGGGATGTCCCATTCCAATACCCAAGGACGCAACTCGGGATGGCAGGTTTGTACTATATCGTTTGAATTCCATCATGAGGTTTATTCATTCTAATATAGGTTTGGGGTACTGCGACTCCTTCATCGACCCGAAAGCTTTCTCTGTCCTCTGCAGCAAGCGACTTGCAACCCTCTCCTGCAGATTCAAATTATCGAGGACACTTACGGGATGGATGGACAACATCGCGATCTCCCACTGGAGCTTGGGATGATGCTAACGAGGTCCCTCCGAAAAAGGAGTTTTCACAAGTGGTTTATTTCACGTGGCTAGTTCTTGTCTGCAGGCCTGATAGTTTGATACAGGAATCGCACACGTCGTTGAGCTTACATCACAGGAACATTGCTGTGACTCAGACTGCTTTTCCGGGACCAAGGACGGTAACTCTTTGCTCCAAGTCTATTAGACTTTTGTTTTATATCTAATCCAGTCTATCCTTTCCCAGGATGACCGCGTTGTAGCGACCAAAAGTGGACGATTCTCGCCTCACCAATATGATGGTGGCCTTGGGACAGAGGCTGGTGCCCCCAAATTTCCTGCTTCAGCTTCACCAACGAGCCATTTCGGAGCAGACGTCCATCCAAGCCCGCAGAGCAGTACCCACAACGTTGTGACTGCTGCATCCTACAGTAGTCATAAATCATCTGTGATGACTGAAGATCTCACCGTTGCATTTCGTGGCATGGCAGTGGAGGATGACCATAATGTTCGACAAAATCGTCAGCATGTGGCAAGTTCGCAGTCCGTACCTCATCACCGTGGCCATTCCATGCATCAACCCCGTCCATATGGTGGATACTCTGATTATAATCCTTATTATGCCGTTCGTACTGTGCGCGAACCTTATATCGATTTTTCATATGGATATGACGCATACCGAGGTCCCACAGATGCGACTATGTACCCATCTCTGGGCATCAGTGGTGCATCTCCTAGTGGCCTATATCCTCCAGTTGTATCACAAGGTTTTCACCCGAATGCGGTTCCTGATATTCATCGACCGCAGCAGGGCGTTTTTTTTGACTATGGAGCGGCTCCACACCCTGCTTCCCAGTTCTATTATCCGACGCATCAGCCGGTCATGTACCCACCCCCAACGCATTCTCCCATGACGGCCTCACAGCTCCCTGTGACCCTCGCCGACAAGAAGCGTGAGATGCAGGTTTGTCATCGAATAATTAATGTTTGCGCACTAAACTCGGTCGTTCATGCCAGTATAACGTTCAGCAGCACATTCCCTCCCAGAATGTTATGTACGGACCTGTGAGATCAACACTATCTACTCACCCACAGGCTTATGGAGCCCCTGGTCTGGAATATGGTTCCCAAATTCCGATGATGGCGCCCCGAGTGCTGTATGGACATGGCCCTCGTCATGTCCATCCACATAAAGTTCGATCTGCCGGTCGCGGTGGCATCCACCAGTCTACAGCCGCCCTCCGCAGTCATATTTTGGACGAATTTCGAGGCAGCAAAACGCGCAAGTGGGAACTCAGGGTATGCCCACCTCAGTTATCTGATTTACGTTAGTCTGATATACTGCAGGATATCTTTGGCTTCATTGTTGAGTTCAGTGGGGACCAGCATGGCTCACGGTTTATTCAACAAAAGCTAGAAAGCGCGACTACCGAGGAGAAGCAGATCATATTTGACGAGATCGTTCCAGATAACATATTACAACTAATTCAAGATCTATTTGGTAATTATGTGAGCACTTCTGCTTCCATATTGTCGCATCAACTCAGTGATGTGCCATAACTAGGTTATCCAAAAACTGCTCGAGCATGGAACACAGGTGCAGAAAACTGTCCTTGCAAATGCTATGGAAGGGCATGTACTTTCTCTATCCCTACAAATGTACGGTTGTCGGGTTGTTCAGAAGGCACGTACGATTATCACCTTCTATATGTGTGACTGACCGCATTCCATAACTAGGCGATAGAATACATCTTACCCGACCAACAATCCATGTTCGTGAGAGAGCTTGAACCCCATGTATTGAGGTGTGTCAAAGACTCGAACGGTAATCATGTAGGTGGCTTCCCTTCATTGTATCTCGGTTGCTGGTGATTGATAACCTTTATAATTAGGTGATCCAAAAACTTATCGAACGAGTATGCCCTGAGCGTCTGACATTTGTCGGTGCTTTCCGTGGCAAAGTTTACGATCTATCTACCCACCCATACGGCTGTCGTGTCCTCCAGCGGTGCCTCGAGCATCTTCCCGCGGACTATACACACATGTTAATAGATGACTTGCACAGGTATACTGTTAATCTGATGCAAGACCAGTTTGGGGTGAGTCTCGTCCCTAGAATTTTTGTAAGATCCTCACTTAGAGATGCAATCTCGCGTTTCTAGAACTATGTCATTCAATATGTTCTCGAACATGGCAGGCCACAGGATAGGGCGCTTGTGATATCCAAATTATGTGGACAGGTCCTCCACTTGTCACGTCACAAATTCGCATCCAATGTCGTTGAAAAAGCTCTCGTATGTGCGGACGCGAATAGCCGACGAATGCTCATTGATGAAATGATGACTGCGACACAAGATGGTGTAAGCCCCATTATTGCCATGATGAAGGATCAATTCGCCAGTAATTGTCACCCTCACGCTTACGTGCTTTAAATTTTCACTTATTGCATCCTACAGACTATGTACTCCAGCGTGCTTTAACTGTAGCCGACAGACTGCAGAGAGAAGCCCTGATCAACGAAGTTAGGCCTCATCTTGCAAGTATGCGGAGGTTATCGAGCGCATCCAGCAAGCACCTCAGTTCCAGTATGTCGTTTTCACAATGGGTACTGAAAGCAGGCTAATTGGATATTTGAAGTCGAACGACTAGTTGAAAATCATCCTGGACCCTCGCATCAGCGTGTATCTACCCCGCAATTGGCTATCATTCCTCCTCCGGACAGCGGCGGGTGACTCACCCCATTCAACTACTTTCTCTACTCTACGCAAGGATCAGCAAAGACCATTACATTCATATCCAATTATAATTTGCAATCAACCCATCACTTTCACATTATGGACTTGTCGAACAAATGTCATTTCGCTTTGGATATATTAGCATTCTGTTGTGCATATCTCATTGTCACGTCACTACACTTACACTTACGTCGTTTTAGTCATTTGTCTGATTTTCCGTCACATATTAATACTTCTACTCATCACTTGCAATTGGATCTGTGGTACAGAGACAGTTTAACAGTTGTATTAACATAGATATTGAACTCTGAAGTGGCAGCCAAAAATATGTTGAGGTGCTCGCCGCTGAGTGACGTGTTCGAAGCCAAAGTCGACCAAACATTAATGGAAAGACTAGCCCCCGCAACTTGTAACTGAAAAACAATTCAAGAGGACAAATGAACGGTGTCGAGGCTGCTGCATCTCTTTTTGGTCCAGAGGAGCCAGCATCTGACCCATTTGCAGCGCTTGGAGAATCACAGCCTTCTCATGAGGACCTGTTCCCTGTAACTGGCGCGTCCTACTTCCCATATCTTAGTCCGACGGCGCAGGACTCGAACAACGCTGAGACCACTGCAACACTACCTCCATCTCCTCAGCAAGAGCTTTATCCACAGAACTCTAGCCATATCGTTGGTGATTGTGTACCGGACTTAGATGCTGGAAGCACAAGTCAGCAAGGATGGTATAGCGATTCGACATATCATATTCCAGAGCCTGCTCTGAATGGTACGGTTCCATTCGTTATGACCATTTACTGTCGTCTTATTAGAGCCAACAGAGCAAGCTTCGCAGTACAATGATGCAACTTCCAGTATGCAGGATCCTTACACACAACCGTCGAACTTTGGGACTGTGGCTAATGTCTCGCAATCGATTCACTATACGCCTGCTCAGTCCGGACAAGGTTACAACCCTCCATCCACCTACTCCAACTCGACATATTCGTATTCCCCATCCTCTCAGCCTTCGAGCTCCCACTACAACCCTTCGTATCCTGCATCGTCTCAGACCTCATATACACAGCAGAACATCGATTCTAAGCCGTCAGTGCCTCTCTCAGTGCCTCCTCCAGCTCCAGCACCTGTAGAAGCAATAAACCGTCCCAAGCTCCCCAATGCTTACGATCCCCCCTTTCCGACAACGACGAAGTCGAGACGCAGCGCGGTTCCACGGACGGGGTTGGGCCAGACGCATTCCGCATACAATTCGTACCAACCACATCTCCCTCGCACAACAATTGACGGACCTTTTACTGCTCTGCCTTCCCCACAAGCACCGCATCTACGAACTAGTGCTGAGCAGATAGGAATGCAGCCACCTAGTGAATGGAGGTATTTGACTCACGATGCTTCTATGTCTCGCGAGGATGCTGGCATCTCAGCGTTTGATGGTCCCCCAGCTGACCTCGGGTTAGTTGAGGGACTACATGGACAAATCAATAACTATAACCAAGCTGTTGACAGACATCCTCAGGTTGCAGCTCCCTTGGAGCATGGAGAACCCCGCGTCCCCGATTACACTATGCCCGTGCCGCCTACCACAAATCAAGTCCACGACTTGTATCACTCAACACCGCCAGACCAGCCAACGAAAATACGATCACGAGCTTCCTCGCCGCTAGCTCACCCTTCCCTATCGACCGCATTCCGAGGAAGTAGTCCACGAAACTCGCTTTCTCCTTCGTCTCCTTTGTCCGGCCAACAGTTAGCCTATGTTCATTCTACGCCACTCATTCAGGCGAAGATTCCCACCACTGAATCGGCTGACTCCAATAATTCTCCAACTGAGCCATTGGGAGAATTATCTTCAGGGCAGAACAACGAACAAATTATGGAGCCAAATGAAACCTACCCATTTGACTTAGCTTCTGTAAATGGCTTTCAGGATCGACAATCAGCTTCGAGTGATATGTACCCGGCTGCCGAGGGGGCCTCCTCGTCTTTCCCTTCTTCCATTAACGGACAATATTACGATCCTTACGCACCTGAATCATATGTCAACGGAGAGCGAACGTCGTCTCCCAACTCTATCAGGTCCTGGACGGGTACCTCACGAAAACCCCATTCCGCTGTAAACCAAAATTCGCCTCCTCAAGCCGATATTCTTCACAAGCGCTCTATGTCGAATGGCCCTACGGTGTCGCCGGCGTCCACGAGTGTGAAGGATCCATATGCGCCATCCCAGCACCCTCGACGCCAAAAGAGCGAAACTGATTACGGGAGTTATGGTTACCAACGTGGACGAGAACGCACTCAAAATTATCCTTCTGCAGTAGCAGTTGATAATCTTCCAGTGCAGGAGGTTCTTGTGAAACCGTTTCTGACACCATATGCACCTTCCCCGTCGCTCTTGGGAGCTAACGACCCCTTAGGGCGTACGGCAGCACGTATCCCAGTGTTCAGCTTTGGGTTTGGTGGGAAACTCGTTACATGCTTCCATGGAGCTGCTTCACTGAACACTGGATTCGATGTCGCTCTGTCCTCCCGTAATTCCACCGGTGTTCACATTCGCATGCTTAAACAAGTCATTCCCGAGTCAGCTGTCGATACATCAACGGTTGCATTCCCAGGACCTATATTTTCTGACCCAGCATCTTTGACAAGTCTTGTACGAGCAGGATCAACTTCGCAGTTAAAAACAAAGAAAGTACAGGTGGTGAAATATCTAGATGGACGGATAGAGGAAATTGCTTTGGGGCTCCGCTATCTAAATCCGGATAGCATGGAGAGACGGCGAGCGGAAGGCAAACTTGTGCTCGTTAAATTGTTGAAGGTCATGGTCGAGCACGATGGGCGTTTGACGGGAACGTAAGTACAACACAATATTCATCTCGCATGCTGTTCTCACTTCAATTCAGCCCTCAGCTTGATACTGCAGTCCGCGTTGCTTTATTTTCGCATCTAGAGGGTCCTGCTGATGCCAGTGGAACGCTGGCTACAACGTTCTCTACCCCTGCCGATCCTGTGGTGGATTATTCACCATCTGTTCCGTATTCGCTCCTCGGTGGCGTTCCCACATTACAAGAGATTCCTATCTCTGTGATTACTCTGAAACCATCTTCCCTTGATAAGATTCAAGGTTTCTTGCTGCGCGGTGAACGTCATGAAGCATACCAGTATGCCCTTGATGAGAAATTATGGGCGCATGCAATGGTCATTGCGAGCAGTATCGACAAAGAGGCTTGGAAAGAAGTGGTCAATGATTTTCTCAATAATGAACTCAGGCCCAAAGATCTTGCATCTGGCACGGATAAAGCCACTAACGGCCGAGAGTGCCTGCGAGTAGCGTACAGCTTGTTTTCTGGGCAAGGAGCGGCTGCTGGTACTAGTCTTCTCAATGTGTATTACATTCTAACTAACTGTAGAACAGTCCAGGAGCTAGTACCGCAAACCGTTCTTTCTCGCACAAGTCGTTCACAGCTCCCAGTTGCGTCGCAGATGACACCAAGGACGCCAAACTTCGTCGGACTTCCAGTAACTGCGCCCATACCTACGGAATCCATTGCCAGATGGGCGGAGGCAGTTGCTATGATGCTTTCTAGTCCTCTTTCCCAGGAGACTTCGGCCGCTTTGACAGGCTTAGGAGACCAGCTCGTGGCTAATCAACTCTTTGAAGCTGCGCATGTATGGTAAGTGTGTGTTGATTCCATGCGGTTAATGATTTAAATTATCTTTACATTAGCTATCTACTCTCACCTCAAACTTCTCCTATGGGTGGTCTTGGTAACCCTTCTGCACGCATCGTCCTCGTAGGATCTCAGAGTCCCCAAAACTTGCCAAACTTTGCCAAGGATGCTGATCCGCTCATCTTCTCAGAAATTGTCGAGTTCGCTTTGTCGCTGACTGCACCGCCTCGAGGGCAGGACCCCTATCAAGGCATTCCACATTTACAGCCATATCGATTCATTCGAGCAATCGCTTTGGCTGAGGTCGGCGAGCTCCAGCTTGCGAGCAGGTTGGTGGATTGCTTGCTAGCCTATCAGCACACACTTGGCTAAACAGTCACTGGAATAGGTATTGTGAAGCTATCACGGCAGCTGTTGGCCGCAATTCGCCTTACTTCACCCCGACTCTATTGGATCACTTGAAAGGACTTTCCGACCGTATTACTGGCGTAGCGCATGTCGATAAATCGGGCTCGTGGATGGGTGCTAAACTCAGCAAGCCGAGTCTTGATTCAATTGGTGGCTGGCTTGAAGGGCGTTTTACCAAATTAGTCACGGGGGACACTGACACACCAACCTCAGGTGACGAAGATGTTAAAACTGAAGACAGAAGCTTCGCTGGTCCTTTTTCGCACTATAGCACCATATCATCCGCCACGCCTTCCGCACCATCTTCTCCGCAACCTTCCCTGGTCAATGTTTTACCGCCTGCTCGCACTGGCTCAGCGATGGCTTCTTATCATCCCCAAACTGATCGCGCGTCTTCTGCGATGGATTATATCAAGCCAAAGACCTCTCCAGCTCCTCGCATCTCTTCTGCTAATCCTATAACCACTATATTTCCATACTCTACTTCCTATGGATACACTTTCAGCAACCATGGAATACCCAATGGATTCAACACCGGTGATGACATGATCACCCCCAGGCCGGCCGAACATGTTGACGAGAATGCCAAGCAGGAAGCGAATTGGTGGAGTTCGAGTGCCTATGACGAGAATTCCAACACCCAGACACCCACGGCTTCAACGTTCTTACGAGTGGATGGGAATGTTCTGCCCTCTTCGAACGGCTTTGTCTCTCTAATGGATCACGATACCTATCCTCCTGCGTCTCCTGCACACCCTGCGCCAGAAGTTCCTCTAGCATTAGATGACGAGGAAGATCTTGGATTTGGGAATTCCAGGCGGGACAAACCGAAAGATTCGATGGACGAACCCGAACGAAACAATTCATCTCATACCCCACAGGCCTCTGAACCCACACAGCCTGAAACAAACGGTCAGCATCATTTGTTGCACAACGTTTCAAAGACAAGTGTAACTTTTTTTCCCTCCAGCATCAAAGCCTGCCGCGAGCGGGTCATGGTTCAGTCGATGGTGGCGGAGCGACTCAAACACACCAGGACCTGTTAAAGCTAGTCTCGGAGAGGAGTCTGCATTTTATTACGACAAAGAACTGAAGCGCTGGGTTAATAAAAAAGTGTGTGTTGCTTCTTTTGTTGATCGCTAACTAAAGTGTTCCCTCCTAGGCTGGTAGTAGTGAATCTGTGGCCCCTCCGCCTCCGGCCCCCCCTTCTAGAGCCCACACCGCTTCGCCAGGCATGTCGGGTATAAGACCTTTAGGAACTCCCTCTGACACACGTCCGCCCCCTTCACGCCCATCATCCGCGATTGATCTGAGCACATCGCCTCCAAACAAGGCTGTGGTGCGCGTGCGATCAAATCTGGTGCCCTTACCGGAATCTGCTCCTAGTACACCCACAGGCTCTCGATCAGCACTACCAGGTCCGCCACCAGGCCGCCCAAAATCTCAAGCATCGAAACGAAATATTCGGAGTCGATATGTCGATGTGCTCCAACAGGAAACTGGCGCATAGACATGTGGCAAAGGCGATCCATCAACTTACCTGCATATTTATTTGCTTTTTGTATATACATATTCGCATGCAAGACGCTAGATTCGAACTTCAGGGCGTGTGGAATCGTATAGATCATTTTACTACTTTAGCACCCGGCTTATAGAAGTTGCCGTTGTGAAGCTATAAGAAGAGTCTGAATGGATAACCTAAGGTCGATCGCAATCAATCCTCGTATGATCCGGAAGGACATGAGATATCCTTACCTCTGTTTTTTACCCGGAAAATGGAAAGCAAGACGGAGTAGAGAATCATGATGACTCCAGTCCACAGATACACTTGAAGCCGCTGGCGATGAGGGGATGTTTGACGCGGAATGATGCTGATGAGCATGAGAAAGGCAGAAGCAAGCAGACCATCTATACATATATCGTCAGTATTATTCTGTGCTTCTCCAAAATGGAAGGGCGCTGACAGATAAAGGCGACGACAGAGACTTCCTGACCGAACTGGTTCTGAAAACCTCCAGCGAGCCAATTGCCATCGCCACCGGTATAAGGCGACCCTCTGATACGCGTGAACATGTAACCGGAAGTCATGATAAGGGACGTGATGATGGTGATGATGGCCCATACCCAACGACTCTGGAGAATGGGCGCGATGAAACGAAGCATCAAGATACAACCGAGAACACCGGTAGCGGCGGAGATCCAACGAGCCCAATCTATGGGATCTCTGTATGGAATCGGAATGGGGGTGTGCTTCGAGAGGTGGGCGGCGAGTGGCCCAGCGTCGAATCCACTGCACGAGTGATAAACGGATGTTAATGCAGGGTAAACAAACATCCTACCTGGAGAAGTCATATTTTGACGGAGAAGTTTTTCCATTCGCGGGTGCGCGAGGGCCATCTACTGGGGGGTAGACGTAGACAACGGGAGCCGAAGTCAGGCCGATCTGCGAAGTGGTGTTGTTAGACTGAGTGAGTATTAGACAAGACTAGCCAACTTTTTGAAATATTGTTTGTCCGTTGTCAAAGTCGAGGGTGGCAAAGAAGTGAGTATCCCTATGTTGTTTCGATGTTGTAGCCCATGCTCTAGCCACGGCATTCCACGAGGGATCAAACTCTCTGTTTGCCAATTTCCTTCAGCACTGAAAAGGATGAAAGTAAGACAGACTAACTTGCATGGTAGACATCTACGTCTTGTATCTAGCGCAGTGAAAAGGACAGAAACGGACCAGTCGCGGTGGGGCGAGGTGAGAAGATCGAAAGTATTGGTGTCGAGGTTGATGAGACCGTTTCCTGCTATGGCGAGATCAACAATTTGCTGCTTTTCAGACTTGGACGCCGCCAAAGAGCATGAAAGGAAAGAAAGAAGGAGGAAAGGGAATGTGAATTTCATGGATGTGGTCGATGTGTAAGTTTGCAGTCTTAATGGGGAAGGACGAAGAGAGTTGACGCGAGCCTGTTTTGTAGTTTCTTATGCCCTCTCATGCTCTCCTCCTCCGCCTCTTCCTTTCTCCTTCCTTCTTCTCAGTACATGTTGCTCTCAGATATCTTCTGCTATATGCAGACAACGTAGGAATCACTTATTATCTCACTGGAAGACTCAGGCAGCTGGATATTCATGAACTCCGTGATGTCTGGGGCTTCGTATGGTGAACAGAGCGGAACTCTTTGCACTGGCTTGCCTTTAATTTCCACAATTTTCAGTCATCTACTTGTCACTAGGCCCTCGAAATCGAGAGCACTTGAATGCTTTATCGTGGAAATTGCTCAACGATCGACCCACATTGCAATGATCGTCCGTCTTTCCCCTTCTGTGGTACTGTTCACCGTCTTAGTATCGCCTATTCTCAGACACTGTGGTTCATGCAAGCAGCTCTGAAGGATCTATCCCTCGCACGCACCGATTCTCAGTCATTTGTTATATGTCGGCGAGTCTTGCACAAGTGCCATGAAATCATATTCGGCGACCTTCCTCCACCCTCCACCGCGCCATATGCCGCTCTGAGTCTCCCTTCTCAGCCACGTTATCCGAGAACCAAAGTTAAGCCCAACGTGGAACCATCCTTAGTCGGAATCGGAATCGTCCTCGCCGGGGCTTCAGGCATGCCCTTGTTGGCCGAAGCCATTGGACATGTACCAATCGAGCAAGGACGTGCAGAGGATGACATGAATATCAGGAATGTTGAGGCGCCCGCTGATGAGACAGCCACTGGTGGTGGATCTACCCAGGCTTTCCAAGTAAATGTCGATGATGATGACGAAGAAGACGTCAATGACACCCCCGATACAGATGGAACTCCTGATGCTACTTCTGTTCCCCATGAAACCGGGAATACCACCAGACCAGGTGTACTCACGCGTCGCCGGACCGTAGGAGCTGCCCAGACCGTTCCTGCTCTACCCCTTCACCTTCAACGGTCACGAGCTTCGGAGGATCCCTTAGGCCAGCTTGATACGGATAACGTCGCCATTCCGTATCTATCTTCACCTTCCATCTCATCGGCCCGACCGGCACCACGCTCTGCCGCTATAAATTTCGCAGATGCGTTGTTAGAAACGTATGACAACGAGTCTCAGCTACAGCTCCTCAGAAGTCACCATTGTCGTTCCGAGGTTTGCCCAGCTTTACGCGAAGTATGTCCTTTGATTAAGATCGCTTGAACAGGTCCAATTTCTACTTAGCTTAGAGAATATCTCTAATCGATTGTTGGTCGTCCCTCGCCCAGCTCGAGTAAGTGCTCTTAGAGCCGAGTTGACGGCCCTGAACCATAAACTTCCAGCTGAGGTAGATGTTACCCTGTCACCTCTTCTGAATCCCTTTTTTTAACGAACTGTACCTCAGGTTTGTATGCCTATGTGGTGTTCATCGTCAGATTCTCCCAAGCTCCGTGGAGGTATATCTCAGCCTCATCATCGAATAGTCCGGATACCTCCTGGAGAAAGTGTTGTTTTGAACTCAGCAGAACGAGCCCCTTACTTGTTGCTCGTCGAGATCTTGAACGACGATCTGGATTTCGATCCAAGAAAACGAAGTAACAAAGAAGTTTTGAAGAAAATTGTGATGAAGGAACATGAACAAAGAGGTGCCTCAAAAGACTTGGTTCCTTTCAACACACTTCCCACCGCCTGGCGCGAAACCAAATCGCTAACGGCCAACAACGATGCAGTGCGCATGTTACCTGTGACCCCTCCCGTCGTCGTACCTCATACAGCGACACCAGCTTCCCCCTTTCCCACAGAAGACGAAGAGATTGATCTAGTAGAACAATTATACGGCTCAGATCAATCACTTCGTACCCGACCGATCGATTTGTCTGATTCCATTGTGCTGCCCCCCGCTCCAAAGAACAAGGAACTGGACATGGTGGCTTGGTCACGATCGTCTTCAGTACCCTCAACTCCAGTGATGGACGACATTCCATCCTCTTCTCGGCTTTCTTCTACTCTACCGTTGTCCGCTGTCCCTAATCGTTCAATCAATGACAGTTCTGCACAGTCAATATTCCAAACAAAGGAATCGTTCTCAGATGACAGAGAACCAACTCGCATACTTTCTCTGGACGAATACTCTGAACGAATGCGCACCGCCGCGATCATGCTCGCTCAACTCAACGCCAGTCTAGCCCGAGAGTCAGCCTTTCCGAACGGACAAACTAACAATCGACAGACGGGTTCATCGCAGGCTGGCTCGAGCTGGATGTTAGGTTCTGGCTGGCTTAATAATGCGAAACAACCATCTAGAAAAGAGCTTGCCTTACCCGATAATCTCCTGCAATCGTTGGGTCGATTGAAGCTTCAACATGCGGAAGCTTCAGCGATCCGAGATCGCATCATGAAAGAGATGTTAGCCCTAGAGGAAGAGCGAATGGCACGCATGCGTGAGAACAGTGAAGTCGGCGGCACAATGAACATTGATGACGTTAGCAACAGCCTTAAGACTGCAGAAGACGAGACTATCATCCGACGCGAACTTAACAAGGCCGATCCATCCGCCGTCGTCTTTAGCGAATCGTGGGCAGCTAAGAAGGTGCTGACAACGTGTTTTCTCTCTTGATACTGATCACCTTACCTTAACTAGAGTCGCATTCGACAGAGTTCACCCTATGGCCATTTAGGTATACGATCCCGAATTCCTACGCTATATTGCCTCATCTCCTTCGTAGCTACTTGGGACTGTGTCTCAGTCATTGTCAAAACTGGCGGTGACCTTCGACAAGAACAACTCGCTGTTCAATTAATACAAGAGTTCCAACGAATATGGGAAGAAGAGAGCTGCTCATGTTGGGTCCGATAGTAAGCACATTTTCTGAACGAATTCCCAGGCTGACAAGGGTATTCTTTTAATTAGTTTTCGGATCCTGATTACTGGAGGCATGTCTGGATTGGTTGAAACTATAACCGACGCTGTGTCAATCCACTCCATTAAGAAAGCAGAGTATGCACGTCGCATCGCCGAAGGTCGATTTGGCCATGTTACGCTCCTTGATCATTTTAAATCTGTGCGTTAGAGTCCTAAGGCGTTTTCGAATCTTCTTATGATATCAATTCAAAGACATATGGCCACCCAACTTCGGCAAAATTCGTTAGGGCACAGCGAAACTTTGCTAAATCGTTAGCAGGTATATATATATTCATTACCAACTCATCGCATCCTATCTGACCCCATCTTTTGATAGGATATTCTCTTGTCACATATCTTCTGCAAGTTAAGGATCGTCACAACGGAAATATTTTGCTAGACCGTGACGGACATCTGATACATATCGATTTTGGCTTTATTCTCAGTAACACTCCAGGAAACATAGGATTTGAAGCTGCGCCGTTCAAGTTGCCACCTGAATATATCGAGATACTCGGAGGTGTTGATGCGCCGGCGTTTCTTGAATTCAGACGTCTCTTCAGGCAAGGTTTCGAGGCATCACGGAAACACTGCGACAGGATAATCAGTTCGTCTTCGTATTGTTTCACTACGTGCCTGCTTATTTATTTGTTCTGAAGCTTTGGTAGAGCTGATGCAAAAAGGTTCACATATTTCTCGGTGATGCTTTCTCTGCCTGACAAATTTATGCAATAGATTCCACCCTCCCATGTTTTGCTGCGTTTGGAGTACAGACTGCGAATCAGCTTCGAGATCGCTTCCAACCAGCGTTAACGCACTCCTTGGTCGGCGGATACGTGGATCGGTTAATAGATAGTTCCCTAGGCTCACACTGGACGCGACTATACGATTCTGTAAGCTTTGTTTGCCAAGCAATCATTATATATCTAACCCTTGCTCAATAGTATCAATATTACTCTCAGTCAATCCTGTGAACCTGTCGTATGATAAAAGCTTACTGGTAACCTTCATAGTTTGGAGTCTTGCTCCTTCATGATAAGCTACAAGTCTATCTAAACACACCCTCATACTTATTCAAACATGAGTACCACTCATAGTCTAATGAGATTAATCAGCTCCTCTTATAAACTCCTAATCAAATCGGGCATACCAAAATTCTGAGTGCTGTCGCACCAGCACCTTCCTTTGGAGTGAGAAGGCTCTTGAGGACAGTGTTGGAAAGGTTCATGCCGGTATCCTGACTCAGACTATGTTGGTAAAAATGATATAAACAATGGAATAATCGGACCTATGTCATTGAAGAAGTGCTAAAGCATCTTGTCAGTTACACTCAGAATAAATTGAATGCAGGGTCACTCACTATTTGATCCTTTTTAGCGAAGAGGGCTGCACCGATGCTGTGTACTGGAGCATCACCCCAACGCTGTAATATAGCCAACAAAAGGTAAAGATAGGTATTAAATCCAGAGTATGGTGTATACCTCGTAATAGAAACCACCCTTTTGGTCGAGGAAGTCGAAGAACTTCGAGTAAGCTTCACCACGCCAGAGGTCGAGGTCACCTATCTCAAAATTACTCCAAACTAGTGCAGTGTTCAGCCTTCAGGGGGAAAAGATAATTCACTGACTTACAGTGGCACCGATTATACGTTTCGCCACCATCATCGGATAGAAACCCCATCGCGTTGTCAGCCGAGATCATACCAGGATTTGCCCGAATAAAATCTATAAACGTGAGAGAATTGACTCTTAGTGTGCAACGTATCACATCTCGATATGCGAGTGACCTGGAACGCACCTTTGACGGTATCCCAAAGTGTCGGAATTGTTTCAATATACTCAAAAAGGGAAAGAGTGAAGCCTGTGTAGGTTGATGATGACCTGCATTACAGGCAAGATCGCTTCAACGGACCATAAACTTTGTTTTGATCTTGCATGATCAAGAACGGATCATAATCGATGTCGCAAAAATACGTGACACTAGGCCTCGGGGGATATCAGAGCGAGAATTGCAACACATTTACATACAACTCACTCGATCCTGTAAATAGTCAGTCGCGAGGAAGACACTCGATTTGGGCTGTAGGTACCTCCAATAATATCTGTATGACTTGAGTAGCTCATGCCTATAAAAGAACTTCACAAATCGACAAGTTCAGTACAAGCGAACTTTTTAACATGCATTGAAAGCATACTCCAGAGTTGAAGCGACACATATTCCGATATCTAAAATAGTTGAACAAACGATCTTGACCTTTATGGAAATGACACGTACGGGAGACTCCCTAGTATCATCATTCTGAGCATAAGCTGACATGCACCAGATAAGTGCAGATGACACACCTCCATATATAACATTATTCTTCGCCATACTCTCACGAGCAGCGGAGGCCTTCGTTTCGTTAATCCAGGATGGTTGCGTCCAGTGGTCAGCAGGTACAAGCCCAAATTGAACAGTCGCAGCAGTGAGGGCAGCCACCCGCCTACAGATACGGGGCCTGAACTAGACACTTTCAGAATGTGTGCAAAAGACCTACTTCTTGAAACGATCATCGAAAGGCTGCTCATTGAGAAACACATAGGGATATTGAAACTTTTTGTTGAAACGGTCCTCCATCTGCTTCACACTAGTGATGACACCATCCAAGTCACCGTTACGAGCTTGAAGAATAATCGCGGTCATTGGTATTCACCGAGATATTCAAGGTTGCCTACCGAGTATAACAAATGCAGCATTCGCCTTACGCTGCGGCGGTGATGTCTTGTTTTGTATATAGTATTCTTCCGGAACTGGTTCTTTGTAAGATGGAAGACGAGACTGAGAGCCTATGATTTTGTTTCTGATATTGGAAAAAGATGCGGCTCGCCCGTAGCCTTCGTGCGAGAAGCTTAGAATGTAGTGTAGACTAATCTGTGGGTGTGATTGGTGGTGTGTGTAATGCCATTATACAGATAGACGTACGATGACGACTAGCAGGAGCACCACGTAACGCATCTGTTTCATCATGATGAGTCGGAAAATGGAAGATACAAAGACGTTGACAACTTCGCGAAAGGGCCGACAGCACGACCTTCGAATCACGTGGAGGATGCAACCTGAGACTTGGGTTAGGGTTTAATTTTCAAGGTTGCTAGGCTACGTTCCTAAGTTACACGATATTTCCCTACCAGACGTCTTCGTATCATTTGGCGCATGCATAATCTGCTTGATGTGCTTATCCCGAAGTCGAGAGGTCGTTCACCAAGGCTCTCATTTGGGTCACAAGAACAACGTCCTCCAAGTCATCATGGACAAGGATCATGCCTAAGTATAGCCAGTGTCACGAAAGAAACAAACAGTGATACGGCAATGGTGTGGACGGGTGCACCCTGTTAATGTAATATGCTCTAACGATCATGAATCTTCCAACAGATGTACGTTCACGTACTTTATAAGCCACTTTTAATGCCAGATTTTTGAAAAATGCCTCACCAAATTCATATCGGTAATGTCGAAATTGCTCCAAACTGTGAAAACTCTGGTTATAAAACTCATACTGAAGTAGAATGTGTGAGGATGGTGCTTACGGTGGCAAAGATGAAGGATTGTAACTCTTACTGTTATCATCGGACAAGGAGTGCGTGGAATTGAATGGAGCATAAAGTATTATAGGCTCCCACTCTACCATTGATATTGTAAACCCCTGAAAAATGACGACTGTTGAGGCTGGTGCTGGAGAGGAAATCCGATAATGCCCAACTGTTTTCCTCCATGAAGAGAAAAGTGACACAGAAGAGTCTGACATCAGACCTGCAAGCTCAGTTAACATAAGATATCGCAATAATACACGTACTCGACTCTACGACAAGCTTTAGCAATTGTCATGAGCTCAGCAATGGCCCCCTATAATAATATGACTGCAGAAGATCGTGCTGAGAGAGCAACTCAAATCAGGTTAGCAAATTCTACTACTTACTTGTTGAATACGACTTGCACCCGAGTTGAAGCGACACCCATTTCGATAGCTAGATCTTTAGTTGCGACGCTCCGCTCCACATGAACCCGGAACGCACCATACCCTGCCTTGTATAATGTTCTGTCATTAGCAAAAAGTTAATTATTTTCAGGACTTACTTGCATAGATTATACCTTGCCACATGAATCTCCTTTCGTGGCATGTACTTCATCAATCAGTACACTAACGCCTTTTTTGATATATAAGATAAGCGAGTGGCCACTGAGGTGACACTTATGTTTGAAATTCCTCGGTAATTTTCGTCTTAAATTTTGGGAGACTATTGATTGAAGAAAGCTTCCGTTGAGCCCGACGCAAGAGATGGGAACCAGTCCAAGTCTTTCGCCTGAAATACCCATTTAGCGAAACGCTAGAAATCAGCTAATATCTTTTGAGCACGCAAGGCTTCATGAGGTCTTCGTGTACGACCGCGATAAGAACAAAGCGCCTTTACAGTTGTGACGAACAAAAGTCTCAAGCCTCAGACTTGATTAAGACATTGACCTAAAGATAAATAATTGGTGACGACGACCTGGAGATATAATAAGGCACCTACAGATTGGCTTAACCATTCTATAACCGTTGAGCATGTTTGACTGTGAATTGACGAGAGCAAAGTAATAGTAGCCATTAGTTCAAATCACTAAAACGCGTTTGTTTGTAGGTGTTGGTTTAAACTTTTTTATTGGGCACTACGAGCACTGACTGCCAGTGCTCTCTGTCATGACATCCGCTCTACACACCGAGAAGGAGGTGCTTGTCGACGCGCATGCCTCCGTTTCCCCTCTTCCGTTGAAATACTCTTACTTCAACCCCTTATCCCCGTTTACTGATGCTTACGATCGGTTTGCACGATGGAGAGCAGACCTTGGTCTGCCACACCCTGGCACCGTCGAAAATCTTCAGAAGGAAGTCAAAGGTACATACATCAATAACGTCGCGAGGAAATATTCGCTGACATGCCTTGCAATTTCAGCTACTCACCTGTCTAACTACATCTTTGATGGAGCTCGTGCAGACTTGACCAAAAGCCTTTCAGCAAATCCGCTCTTTCAAGTCACGCACTCGTTTGCCTTGGGATCCCAAACATTGCCATCCTCTTACAACTTTGGGGCAATCTTTGCTAACCAGAAGGTATTTCCAGAGTTTTATTGATGGGTGTTCATCTCACCATACGTCATCAAGATTTTCCTCCAAGGAGGGGTGGACCATGACGCCAACGTTAATGCGAGGTTTAACTATGGGTGGACGCTTAACCATGTCACCAAGGCTCAGGCCCAGGTAAGCTCGCCACGTTCCCATGATCCATGCACTCTGTAACTATTACTTTCGTTTCCAGTTTTCATCACAGGCTACACAGAATATGGTGCAGCTGGAGCATGACTATCAGGGCCAAGATTTCAGCATCAATGCCAAGGCTGTTAACCCTTGGCCGACTGACCTCACTGGTATATTTGTTGGCAGCTATCTCCAATCGTTGACCAAGAACATCGCTCTCGGCCTTGAAACCCTCTACCAACGACCAGCTCCAGATCTCTCAGAATTCACCACTTCATACCTTGCTAAATATACTAGCAACAACAACAATTGGATTGCAACTGCGCAGTTCCAGACTGCCGGCATTCTGCAAGCTACCTACTGGCAGAAGCTGAGCGAGAAGGTGGATGTAGCAGCAGATTTGCAGCTCATTGCAGCTCCCGCGCGGAGAGATGCAATCGCTACCCTGGGGGCAAAATATGATCTTCGCCTAGCAACATTTAGAGCGCAGGTGGACTCAACCGGAAAAGTTTCTGCTCTGCTGGAGCAACGATTCACACCGGCTTTCGCGTTCTTGGTGTCAGGAGAAATTGACCACTTCAAGGTGCGAAGTTTTTCCTCCCTCCTATGTTACCTTCACTGATGTTGCGGCCGCTGATTTAGAATGCTGCCAAAGTGGGAGTCGGTGTGATGATCGAGAGCACAACCTTGACACCAGAGGAGATGGGCATGCCACCGCAACCATAATTACGGTTATAATTACATCATAGAGCATTGCATCGTTTGGTGTCAGCGCTGGAGCTCAGTTAAGATGCTGAAAATATCTCTATATTCACCTAAAAAACGTGGCTCCGCTGACTTGGGGACGATCGTCGATCGCGAATACTTCGGGATGATGTACGCGTATATAAAGACACTTCATTTATTTCTCCATCTGGTAAAGAAATGCATAATCTTATAAGCATGCAAAGTATAGTAAAGAACGAAGTCTAGCATTATTTAACTTTTACATAGGGAAAGTAATTTCTTAAAGACAAGAGGGCGGAAGAACTGCCAGGGTACATGAGAAGCACTTTCGGTACTCGACGAATGTCAAGCGTCGTCCTCCTTCACTTAACTTGTGCCGAGACACGCACGCATTGGATGTGCGAGAGGGAGAGTCCAGATCTGCATACAACGATGGGCGATGGGGCGAGCCTCCAGTTGATGAGCTTAAGCCTCAGGATAATCTATGCATCGATGAGGATTCGATCTCGAGTCTCAGTCTAGATCTGTACCAGGCACAGCACTCATAAGTTATCATGGGAATTGCAAATTCCCAACAGCACTGGTTGTACACAACTACATTGTTGCCAACTTACAGACATGAGTGTCAACCAAGACCCGCTGATCGAGCTTCGCGATATCTCGTGTTCCAAAGACTCAACCCAATACGTGTTCAAGGACGTGAACCTTGTCATTAATGAAGGTCCTCAGCCTGCACTTCGTCTTTCATTATGGATTCTGACTCCAGTATCTTAAAGGCGATATTATAGTACTCCGCGGCAAGAGTGGCTCAGGCAAAACGACTCTTCTCAAATGTATTGCTCATCTCATCCTGTATGGCGGGGATATTCTCTATTGCGGAAGGTAATAAGGGATAGCAATGTCTATACTTCTGGTGGCTGATGCCCATCACTTGGGCAGCCCTCCAAGCAAATATGGTTAGTAGTTGCGTTGCTACGAGTCTGAAAGGGCGTACGATGCAACCTTGCAATTAGGTATACCCTTTTACAGGACTCGGGTTTTGTATGTACCCCAAAGACCATCACTCCTCCCTGGGTCGCCGCAGGACTTTTTATTGGCAGTGACCTCCCTTGATTCGCACAAGAAAGCCCAAGTCACCTCTGATAGATTTGAGCGGATAATCGATATTGGGAGGGGTTGGGGCATCGAACCCCATCTGTGGGATCGGGAGTGGGCAAATCTGAGCGGAGGCGAATCCCAACGAATTGCATTGGCCACCGCTGTTGGCCTAGGAACAGCAGAGATCATCCTGCTCGATGGTACGCAACGCTTCCATATTTGCCATCATTTCTGAATACCAGTGTATTGCCCAGAACCAACTTCAGCTTTGGATTCGGTATCCACCGCTGCAGTAGAGAAATTCATAACAAAGGAAATTCATTCCATCGACAGCCCTTTAAAAGCGATTGTGTGGATAACTCACTCCGACGAACAAGGCAGCCGAGTTGGAACCAGATTCATTCAAATTGCTGCGGCTGGTTGTTCCGAAGATGCGATGCCACTGGTATAACATAGAATTCTGTGTCGTAAAATAGAACACCGAACTACAAGTATGTATAGATAGCTTTGCTATGATAGGACAATTGTGACAGTGCACGGTAGAGGTACAAAAATTGAAATGCATGTTCTGCTACGGGAGAAAAAATGCCCATGCCGAGATTCGAACTCGAGACCCTTGCATACCACAACAGGCCAGATTAACCTCATAAGTACAATGCTCTACCGCTGAGCTACACGGGCTAGCTTTGAGTTATCAGCCGAAGGATCAATGGGGAATGAATGAAATCACCAAGAAATTGAGAGCAGACATATTACATTATGTATTGAGGCTAATCTCGTCTCCCTTCTCAATTCTACCAGATATTGTCTCCACCATCCGAAGCGTAAGCGAGAGTTTCCCCCACAACGTCTGGTATATTTCCGTGTTCTGATTGCGAAGCATATCCTCCACTTCAGTGCGCAGGTTGTCGATCAGGGGTTTAACGGTGCTATGAACCACGTCTAATAAAGGTTCCTCAATAATGTTGAGAACGTAATCTTCTGTGGGAATACATGGTGAACGAGGGGGTGACGGATGGGCGATGTGTGCTGCGAGAGCAGCTTGAAGTGCTTCGATTGCACGGTGATCTTTCTCCCTTTGTTCTACGTAGTCCTTGAATCGTCGCTCCAGCTGTTGGGTGTAAATTTAAGAAAGCTAAGCATTCTATGATCTGCTAACAACCCACCGAAAGATACTCTTTCTTAGACGCCTTGATTTCACGTTGTAATATTGTTGTTTCTGTTTCTTGAGCATTCGTTCGAAGAAGAAGAGCTCCCATCTCTTCTGCCAATTCGACCACTTCACCCCCCATCCGGTTTATCTCCTGGTAGACCCTGTCATGGGAATCATTGGGATCATCCGCGGATACGTCTTTGGCAGGTGATGCAATCTCTTCAACCTTGCCTTCTATATATGCTTTTACTTCCTGCATCAGCTCTTGATTATGTTCGGTCAAGTCATTCTCGAACGAGGAGAAGCGGGCTTCAAGATCGAGAAGTTTGTCCCGTAATACATCCATTTCGTCAGTTGCAGTGGTTGTTGCCGGCTGCTCATTGTCAGAAAGACGACGTCGTTTGAGAGGTCGGGCGGAATCCACTGTAAGGCCAACGTCTGTAGGTGTGGTACGTTCGCGCTCCGCAGGGAATTTACGCCCCCGAATGTCGTTGAGCACTCGATTCATCTCAGTTGCTGTGTCCTTCAGCTCTTCGACGTACTTGACCATCTCTTGATGTCTATCAAGCTCCCCTTCTTCTGCTTCGGTACGTGGGCTGATTGGCCAACTGTTTGACTTAACCAAACGGGAGATTTTTTCGTCCAGGACTTTCTTTGTTTCCTCACGCCGAGATTCTAGCTTAGTTAGCTCTGCGGATAGAGTCTGTTTATCTTCGTTGGGAAGACTAGACATTCGCAAAGTCTCCATGAGACGGCGACAACTGGCTATGTCTTCCTCGACTTTCATGTACTGGTTGCGGGTTTGGACGCAGTCTGCCAGAAGCCTAAATAGACATAAGCGGGATCCGTTGTTCAAATACAGCGACATTACTTGATCCTATCACCCCATACTACACGAAGTTCCTCAACCGTGGGTTGAGGCGGGGGCGGAACACGTTTATTTGACAAAAATGATGGCGCGGTGGGAGGGGGAGGCGGTGGCGGCAATGATGATTCAGTTGGCGGTGGTAGCGGAACAGGACGTGAACGTAGAGGGGAAGGCATGGAAGGGGATACCGAGGACGCAGTGTTGACACGTCTGTTATCATCTCGACTTGATTCCCTTCCCTGCGAATAATCATAACTCCGCCGGTGGTGATCATCGTCGTACGTTCTACGAGAGTCCTCCGAGGATCGCGGGGAAGAGGTACGTCGTCTATCCGAGTTATAGCGCGAGGAGGTTCTGTAATGTGGTGGGCTTCTATCGCGTCCCATTGAGTTTGTGGATGTTCGTGGACTCCCAGGTGGGACTCTATCGATGATGTATCGGGGAGGTTCAGAGGGAGGAAGGTTTTTCCACCCAGGATCGTCTGGATGGATGAAGCCACACTCTTCTGATGTTCTTGGGCAACCAAAGCGGCCCCACGGTATCCCATCAGGGTCAAAATGCTATTCGGACGATGCCAATAAGAATTTTACCTAGTTTCCTCCCGAGGGCGTACAAGAGTTACGTACATAACACCTCCTAAGCGCCTTTCGCATATTTCTTACGTTCTGGGACCTCGAAGTTGAGTTGCAAGTCGCTGAAAGAGGATGCGTGGCTGTGCTACTAGGTACACAACAATCTCAACTAATTTATTCTTCCCAGATATCCCTCTCTGTCATGACCGCCACGTCTTTTCGAATTGGGTTGATTCTAGGGTAAACAAACTGGGACAACATTAGAATCGATGGAGACATGTAGAGAGAATAGGTTAACATACCCCTTGGTTGTATTCATTCATCACTTCTGCAGCAATAATCTCCTTGTCCTTCAATAAAGTATGAAATGCATAGGTCATTGCATTCAACTAGTGAGCAATTAGTTGCCGGAAATGATGTATGCATCAAATTACCTGTATCCCAACAATGCACATGATAATAAGCGTCAGTACCCAATTAGACGACTCGGTGGCCATCCACAGGAACGCGTGAGCTGGCGAGTAAACGGTGAAGAGGGTTGTTTCTAGTTCTCCAGGTGTCCACACTTCTAATTGCTGCAGACGCGAGGTTCTCCCCGGAATATCTCTGGGGGATGCGGGGAGTTGCATTCCCAAGAGAAATCGCCACGAACAAGCCAAAGCGTACCGCACACCAGAACGGAGATGAGAGACGAGTGAAGGAGGTTCCAAAGGTTCAAAGTCCAATTGAGCGGATACAAAGCGAGCGTTAGGGGACGAAACGGGTTCAGGCTGGCGGTGGAGACGATACAGTTTGGTACGCGTAAAGAGATAGAATGTATTGAGAACCGAAGCCGCAATCAGCATAGTTGACACTAAGATTGTCTAACAAAACCTAGAGAGTCAGTTCATTGTTGAATGTATCTGAAGGAAGATGTTTGACCCAATCAAACCAGAAATCGCCTTCGCCTTCTCTGTACATGTCTTCCCATCCCAGATCCGAATCTGGAACTTTCCGTATTCGACTCACACGCACGCAAAGATGGAATAAATGCATGGTTCCTCCTAGAATTCGAGCAGATACCTTGGGAGGTGGTAAAGGGACATTGTGAGGGAAAAGAGCAACTTCAAAAGCAATAGAAGATGGAATGGCGGTGATCCTGGGAGTAACTTTGCGGTTAATGGAAGCATGATGGAGATGTCTGACAGAATACCTTTCAACTAAGCCTTTCTTACGGATGACTGCTCGTTTCACTGGAGTTGCTGCAACAGAGCCGCTTGTACCATTGCTCTTTCGTTTATTTTGAAGTGGTGTAGGATATGGAGGAGGTCTTCTGGAGCGTGCTGCTTCCCAGTCAAAAGGAACGGAGGAGGAGATAGAAGGAGTGGATGCGGGAGAGCGATAAGTACCCAGTGAGACGTGACTGTTTGGAGTAGAAGGTGAACTTGCAGAATATGGAGTCCTAGGGGAACCGTTGTCGGCGTTGTTTATGGCATTGTTCGTCTGTGCAAGACGACGAAGAGCCATTGTCACACCATCTCATGTCACAAGCGCGTGTGGTGTTATCATCCCTCACACGTGATGTCCATCAGCACGTGTAGATACACGTGCTGGTTCGACAATGAAAATGGCAATAAAAAGAAAACAAAAAAGAAGTTTAACTTCTTTTCAACCCCCATCTTCTCCTCCTCAAATTCGCGCGTTACCTTTTGCATTCTGCACTTCCCAGTACTCAATCTTCAATCACGTCGATCCTTCGTCCTGCCACAACATCCTTGTCGCCTAGTTCATCAATTAGCGGTAGGTCTTGTCTCCTGCAGTTCCTTGATCTCTCACAACTTAGTATTTAGTCAGGATGGCTCAACCTTCTTCATCTCACCATGGCGAGCGCCAGCACAGAAGCGATCGTGAACGTGAACGTGAACGCTCTCACCGCCATCACAGAACAATTTCTTCTACGACCCTCCTTCTTGTCCTTTCCCTTGTCCTTGCCGTTTTAGCCGTCATGCTTTCACTCCCTTCAAACACGTCGGCGTCAACATCCGATGCAGGTTCCTCTGGTGTTCTTGGTTATCTTACGCCAAAGCGAACGCAAGCTCTCATCGCACGTGAGAGTGCTGTAGCTGTTCGTGAGGCAGAAGTAGCACGTCGGGAAGCTGAATTACTTGCTGGCGCTCCTGGTGGTGTCATTCCTTCCCCTTCACCTATTCTTTGCCCTCCTTGTACAGTGACGACCATCACTGAAACTGTAACCCCTCCTGTCCAAACTATTATCAAGGAGGTAGTTAAAGAAGATTCTCTCGCTCCACCCGGGTGGGTGGGTACCCGTGCCGAAGAGCTTCTTGATCGAGAGCTCAAAATCGCTGAGAGGGAGAGAGATATTAGTAAACGGGAAGAAACTGTCAACCGCAGAGAACATGATGCCTCTCGTCGAGAGAGCTGGATCATGGAACAACTTCAGTGTGGCTTCTACGTTGTGTCTTTGCCACGGAGCTAATTTGTCTGTTTTAGTGCTCTTGGCGATGGTCCCCAACCGGTCGAAGATGAATATGTTTACGAACCTCTGGGAGCAAAGCGAAAAGCCAAGGTACCGCCACCCCTCCCGCGCCGCTCTGAGCTTTGAGACGAAGGAGGGTTCCCGCCAACATCCCCAGTCCGTATGAATCTGTTCATGCCCCTTCACTCCTTCGTCCGGGCTTGGGGGACTACGGTGCTTTTATCTTGTCCCCCTTGTCCTGTGTGGGCCGCTGACCGTGTTTCGATCACCCATCGATCACTCGATCTCGCTGCCACGTGATATGTTATTTATTTATTCTTCTTGGTCATCTGGCCCAACATTCAAGATGTAGAGCAGAATTACTGACTATTACCCTTTGTTTGATTCCCTTAGTACTATGAACTCCCTCCGATTGTCGTTTCTGAAACCGCTTACGAGACTGAGACCAAAACTGTTGTCCAAACCCGAACTGTCACCGTGCCTCCTCCCGCCAATACTCGCCTTGCTGCCAACCCCAAACCAGAAGTAGTGACTTCCTTGTCGATGGCTGCTGGCCCGCGGACGACTGCCGTAGAGGTTGTTACAGAGGAGGAGGCTGACGACATGGATGATATTAGGACGAGGACCGTTGTCCGTGGACCTCGTGCATCGCGGCGACCTCCTTCTAGGTGGTTCGGCGGCTGGTAACAGACCTGAGTTTACTTTTTTATTTACTTCATTTCAACACTGCCTCTTTCTTGCTTTTGTCATACGCGACATGACGATACTAACGGTTGGATGGACTCACGCTTGAAGGGATGATTGGTTATGACCACTATCGCGTTTTACGATTAGCTAGTAGACAGTGTAGATTACTTACTATCTTGGCTTGAATAAACATACTTACTGATTTTATATGTGTGCATGTATGTTATTGGAGATCACAAGAGTGGCGTAGTGAAGGGGTCAGTTCCGTAGTTATCGGACACCAAGCTGTACCAAACATAGCCTAAAGAGGATGCTTTGTCATTCATTTACGTCCGAAAAGAAAAACGTTTCATCAGATGAGGCATGTGCCCCGAGCCGCACTCATGGCGATCTATGGAAGGGCGCGCGCGGATTCGCGGGATCATTGAGCAGCGCGTACCTCAATGGACCAATGGCCCCCGCTCGTACCAGCTTGAATCTTGGGCTCACACACTAGACAAAATTTCTCTCGTACTTATTGCACCCACTGGCTCTGGCAAAACCACTGCTTTTTATGCTCCACTTCTAGTTATGGAACATCTCCTTGGGAACCCCGTTGCTGGAATACCCCAACCCCCCTCCCATCCTATTGCATTAATTGTAACCCCACTCATAGAGCTTGGAAATAATCATGTAAGTTTAAAATAAATAAAAAATCAGGATAATATGAGTTTCATTTTTTACGGGCATACCAGGTGCGAGAAATTGAAGCAGTAGGCCTCAAAGCAGTGTCTCTAAGTGCTGAAAGCTTGAGTGCAGCTTCACGTGAAGGGCGCAATCTATTTGGAGAGATTTGCCTTTGCCAGTGGTCGGTGGTACTTCTTTCTGCAGAGAGGCTCACGTCCAAAGAGTTTGACATGGTAGTGCGCAATGAGACCTTCCAGAAGAATCTGGTGGTCTATGGCATTGATGATATGACTCCTCCTCAGCTGAATCTCGTTCAATTGTTTATCTATCTCATCAATCTTATCTACTGATCAAACCTCATGTACGATATATTTCCTGTGTGATTTCGGCCGATGGCAACCGATGGGACCCCCTCACTACGCCACTCTTAAGTTGGGGCAGACATATATTAGGTCAGCTACTGGAGACTAACGAACAATAGCCATCAACGGTACAACAAGATCTTGTTTATAGATTCCGTCACGGTGCTGCATGGTTCCGCGAGCTAGGTCAATCCCTATCTTCTCCCTTAGTTGGTGTCTGGGCACACAGCGAAATACTTCAAGCTTAGCCTCCAGACTTCCTGACCAGTTGGAAATATTTGGACGCCATTATCCAACTGATACATTTACCAATGTAACGCCTGCTATCCTGTCCAAAGTCCCCCTCTGCCTCCATACGCAGCCAGCCCATCCTCTGAGCATCCTCCGTTCCTTAATAGAGTCACACTTCCCCGATTTCACACACATATCTTCCTTCTCACCGCTGGTCTCTCCATTTAAGAATTTTGATGAATTATCCTTTCCCAAGGATCATTCTGGACGTGCCGTCACGGACAGTTATTATGTTAACAAGGACCTAATGCTTCGCACCCATACCTCCGCTCATGAAGTGGAAGTCTTTCGTAAACGCGAAACAAAATGGCTGTTGACAGCAGACGTGTATCGTCGTGACGAAATTGACGGTTCGCATTATCCGGTCTTCCACCAGATGGAAGGTGCGCGAATATTCGACGCCAGCGCGTCCGGCATGAAAACGGTCGAATGCGATAACACACAGTTGGCTCAAGAATTAGCGCATTCAAATATCGTCATAGAGGATATTCCACACTTGTCACCTTCCAATCCCGTCCAACCTTCCCATGACCCGCGATACACTGAACTTATCGTCCAAAATCTAAAATTATCGCTTAATACGTTGATGTTGAAGTTATTTGGTGGAGTCGCGGGTGCAAGTAGCCAAAATCCCCTTAGAGTGCGATGGATAGAGGCTTATTTCCCTTTCACGAGTCCGAGCTTCGAGGTTGAAGTATTTTTTCAAGGAAAGTGGCTCGAAATATTGGGTTCCGGCATTGTAAGGCAAGCAACGCTAGACACCGCTGGTGCGTGTTCATACTTGAACGGTTACTCTTGTCTTATCATCCTCAGGCGTTCCGAACAAGGTTGGATGGGCATTTGGTCTAGGACTTGAACGCATAGCCATGATACTTTATTCGATACCGGATATTAGACTCTTTTGGTCAACCGATCCTCGGTTTCTCGGCCAATTTCAAGAGGGGCGGTTAAAAACCTTTCGTCCTTACTCAAAATATCCGTCGTGCTTCAAGGACGTCAGCTTCTGGTCTCCCAAATCTGAATCTTTGCACGAAAACGACTTTTGTGATCTCGTACGAGATGTTGCTGGAGACTTGGTAGAGGACGTCAAAAAAGTCTGCTCCTTGATTCCACTACTTCCTCCCCTCATCTCATGGTTTCCTAGATTGATCATTACCTCCATCCAAAAACCGGCCGCACAAGTGTGTGCTTCAGAATTAATTACCGTTCAATGGACAGGTAATTTTTCTTGGCCTTCTCTGTCATCTAGAACCTCACTGTTTTGAAGATCCCTATCTAATGAGGAGGTCAACGAACTTCAATCGGGTGTCGTGTCTCGCCTAAGAAATCAGTTTGGAGTTGAGATTCGTTGATTATTGGGTACTGTATTATCTGGTCCATTAATCCCTCGTGCGCATCTAGAAACTTTACTCCGTCCCAGACCCTCGATACTGCTATGACGGATCCTGTGCCACACCAACCTGGGCAGCCCTTAATACACGGTCCTTGATCATGTACCCAATCTTTTGACAATCAATTACAGACCCCGGCTCTTTATCTGGTATAGGAGCCTGGTACAGTGCCTCATGCCGGTTTGGGTCAAAGCGCTCGCCTGTGGGATCGAACGGTTTGACGTGGTATTTGAACAGAGTTTGTAGAAGTTGTCGTTGAGTTAGTTCGACCCCCGAGTACAGTTCTTGCAAGTACTCTTGATGTGTTTTAGTGAATGGTGGTTCCCCCGAAGATGAAAGGGTTTCTGATGACGGGGCTGACGAGGTGGTGGAGGTGGGAGGGGCTACCGCCGATCGGGGAATGGATTTTAGAGCCATTGAAAGGACATCTGCTGTCTCCAGCAGGTCGGATGCAAACCGCGTAATGGCGAAATCTCGCGTCTGCTCCTTTTCCCGCGCAGCATTACGCTGAAGATTTAGAAAGTCTGCTTGCAAGTAGCGGAGGCGTCCCTATTACTGGTTTGTAAGTGCTTTCCCCTTTTCTCCTCGTGCAACACGTACAGTCAAATCAATGACTTCTGCCTCTTTTGCCTTGAGCTTCTCCTGTTCTGGAGTCAAGACATGGTCTTCTGCCTTGGTGCTGGCATCCTTGCCTTCTTCCTTCTCGGCCTTTGGGATTTCTTCTGAGTAGTGACGCCGCGGACCCATTGCCGAGAACGGGGTGGATCGGCTGAATGCTGCGCGGGTAGACAGAGAGGCGGTACGAGAACGAAATGTTTGAAAGACAAGGGAGGCGGCCATTACTGCAGTTGCGTGTAAAGTAGGTCAAATTTTTCATTTACATAAATAAGAAAAAAAAGTGTTTGCACCCGTGGGAATATCCAGTTACTTATCTGCACATGATTTCCGACAACAGAGCGACCAAGTTTTTTCGCTGGTGATTCGAAGAAAACCAAATGCTGGCACTCCCATAATAGCGTCTTGCGCTTTGAGCGTCATTCTTTTTCTCTTGTAGACCGTCTCTTTTTCCTTGGTCTTATTTTTGTTCCGCCTTTCCTCATCAAAACTGGCGTAAACAATGTGGGCAAAT
Source organism: Tricholoma matsutake (assembly GCA_026075535.2). NCBI lineage: Eukaryota > Fungi > Basidiomycota > Agaricomycetes > Agaricales > Tricholomataceae > Tricholoma > Tricholoma matsutake. The sequence goes on along the minus strand of AP026541.1, from coordinate 7,621,178 downwards.
GCCACTTACCGGAAACCGGGCGTCCTTCGTATCTTATCCGTCCATCAAAGTAGTGCCTGCACAATGACAACTCAAGTTGAAAGTGCTTCTAGAATTATCGACGGAGCTACTTTGGCCAAGTCAGTTGATTCATCTGAAGATTCTGTTCACTCGTCTTATGTCCATATCTATTTTATAGATCAGTTCGCGATGGCGTTGCGCTGCGTATCAAATCCATGCAAGCAACATACCCTCGCTTTCAGCCTCAGTTGGTCATTGTTCAGGCGGGCCAACGTCCTGACTCTACTGTTTATGTCAAGATGAAAGCGAAGGCTGCAGAAGAAGTGGGAATAAAGTTCAGACATATCGCTATTCCTGCGGAAACAGGCGTGCAAAGCATCGTTGATATTGTCAAGAAACTTAACGACGAGGAACAAGTTAGCGGTATTCTGGTACAGTTACCTCTCGGTGACCATGTCACTCCGGAAGAAGAGCGTCTCGTTACTGAGGCAGTTAGTCCTGAGAAGGACGTTGACGGGTGCGTGCTCTGAATATAGATCCTTGTATTGAATTTCAGACGTCGGATAGATTTCACGCGTTTAACATTGGTCATTTATCTTCCCGTGCATCTGTACCCCTGTTTGCCCCGTGCACCCCATCCGCAGTAATCCGACTCCTGGAATCCACCGGCGTGCCCATCTCCGGCTCTCATGCTGTCGTTCTTGGTCGTAGTGATATAGTTGGCAGCCCTGTCGCTTCCATGCTAAGGAATCGTGATGCTACTGTGACACAATGCCATAGTCGGACTAAGGACATTGAGGCCATGGTTCGTACATCCCTTTGATCCTTTCATCTATTATGATTTTGATGATAACCAGGTGAGAAATGCTGACATAGTTGTTGCGGCCATCGGTAAACCAGAGTATATTAAAGGCTCTTGGATAAAGCCCGGGGCTACTGTAATCGATGTCGGGATTAATTATGTTCCCGGCAAGTTGCCAGTCACATCCTTTGGCATCTGGATTCTTACGAGCAGCCAGATACTTCAAGAAAATCGGGGCAGCGTCTCGTCGGTGATGTTGAGTTCTCTGTGGCGTCGGCGGTTGCTTCGCATATCACACCTGTTCCGGGGGGCGTAGGACCAATGACAGTTGCTATGCTTATGGAAAATACTTTGAAATCCGCCGAGCGCCTATGGGACAAAGCACGAACACGCAACATCAAGCCTCTGAAACTCCATGTTCTGGAGAAGGTCCCTAAAGATATCGACATCGCGATGGCCCAGACGCCCAAGCCTATTACCCAACTGGCCCAAGAGATTGGCTTGCATCAGGACGAACTTGAGAACTATGGGAAGTTCAAAGCAAAAGTTGAGCTTAGTGTTCTAGATCGCTTGTCGCACCGCAAGGATGGAAAGTACATTGTCATATCTGGGTTCGTATTGAGTTTAGGTCAGTGGCGCTGTTGCATCAACTGATCGATGGACAGCATAACGCCAACACCACTGGGTGAAGGGAAATCAACAACCACTATTGGTTTAGCTCAGGCACTTGGCGCGGAATTGGGTCGGCCTGCCTTTGCTTGTGTTCGGCAACCCAGCCAGGGGCCAACATTTGGTATTAAAGGTGGCGCAGCTGGTGGAGGATATAGCCAAGTCATTCCTATGGATGAGGTGCCGATCTCACCTGCTATCTTTGGACCTCTTGAGTCTTATGATCTTGTAGTTCAACTTGCATTTGACTGGTGATATTCACGCCGTCACGGCAGCGAACAATTTGCTTGGTAGGTTTTGTCATCCTGGACAGCATTCATCGGTTGATTATTCATCTTCAGCGGCTGCACTGGATGCTCGCATATTTCACGAGGCGACTCAAAGTGACAAGGTCTGTCTGTCCAACCCAGCATGCAACTTGTATCATTCAGCCTTTACAGGCATTATATAGTCGGCTGGTACCTTCCAAAAATGGAAAGCGCGAATTCGCACCTCTCATGTTCCAGCGACTCAGGAAACTGGGTATCGACAAAACGGATCCGAACGACCTTAATCCAGAGGAAATTCGACGTTTTTCCCGACTCGATGTTGATTTGGACACTATCACTTGGAATCGCGTGCTAGACACAAATGATCGCTTCCTGCGCAAAATCACTATCGGCCGGAATGTCACGGAACAGGGCCACGAGCGTGAAGCTGGCTTCGACATCGCAGTTGCCAGTGAATGCATGGCTGTTCTGGCATTGACTACTGGCTTGGAAGATATGAAAGACCGCCTGGGCGCTATGGTGGTGGCGACGAGCAAGCAGGGTGATCCTATCACTGCTGACGACATCGGCGTGACTGGTGCATTGGTGGTCCTGTTGAAGGACGCGATTAAACCAAACTTAATGCAGACTTTGCAGGTAAGTGGTCTACAATTTCTTCTTGGATAACACTGAATACTGCATCAGGGCACTCCGGTGTTTGTCCACGCTGGGCCCTTCGCGAACATCGCCCATGGTAATTCGTCAATTCTCGCGGACCGAGTGGCTCTCAAGCTAGCCGGTACGGAAGAAGGCGACTCTCCTGATCGAGTAGGTTACGTTCTCACCGAAGGTGGATTTGGAGCTGACATGGGTATGGAAAAATTTTGCAACATCAAATGCCGTGTGAGCGGACTTACTCCCAACGCAACGGTCATCGTTGCGACCACTCGTGCACTAAAGATGCATGGAGGAGGACCAGACGTTACACCTGGCAAGCCACTGCACGAAACATATACCTCAGAGAATTTGGTTACTCTGAAAGAAGGTTGCAAGAACTTGATCAAACATATCCACAATTGTCGCAAGTTCGGTATCAAGGTCATTGTGGCAATCAATCAATTTGCGTACGTGGATCTCGCTTTTTTTTTCTGCTACAACACGTCTAAACGAATTCCAGTTCTGATACACCAGCGGAGCTTGCACTTGTTCGCGAGGAAGCACTTGCTGGGGGTGCAGATGCAGCCGTTGTTAGCAACCACTGGGCGCTCGGTGGTGCGGGTGCACGCGCTCTTGCTGAATCGGTGATTGCAACCTGCGAAGGTCCTTCTGGGTTCAAGTTTCTTTATGATCTCGATCTTTCGATTGAGGAAAAGATTTCCATCATTTGCAAGGAAATCTATGGGGCGGATGGAATTGAGCTCAGCGACTTGGCACTCCAACAGGTTGCGACATATACTCGTCAAGGATATGGCAACCTTCCTAGTAAGAGTGCTCAACTTCTGTCAGACTGTTTACTCACATGTTCATGTACAGTTTGCATGGCCAAAACGCAATATTCATTTTCACATGACGCTAAACTCAAGGGTGTCCCCACAGGTTAACTGACCCTTTTATCATTGATTCAAATCTCATCTGCGAGTGCAGGGTTTACTGTTCCAATTCGAACAATTCGACTTTCTGCAGGTGCTGGGTTCCTGTATCCCATTTTAGGCGACATGCAAACAATGCCTGGTCTTGGAACTCGTCCCGGTTTGTGTGGTTATTTATTTTTCACCGTGTGTCCACTCACTGTGTTGGTTGTCAGGCTTCTGGGAAGTCGGACTCGATTCCGAGTCGGGTAAAGTTTTAGGCCTGTTTTAAGTAGGAGCACCAAATGATCATTAGAAAGTATATGCAGAATCTTAGAACGAAAGTCGTTTTGCACGTGGAACACAGCAGCTTTAACGTGGAGTTACGATTTCGTGGAGGGGGATCCAAACGATATAAGAATGTCAGAATGGTATCAAACTTTAGCACACAACTTGATCACAAAGGCACGTGATGTATATTATGATCTCCTTAAAACTGGTGCTCGAATACATCCTCCGACGTTCCCTTCTGCGTCTCCTCTGGTTTCCTCAGACGTTCACCATACAGACCACCCTCAGCATCTTCAGGAAACTGTACAGTCGAATCTCGTGAGTTGTCACTGGCCGCCGAAGACCTGCTTTCCCTCTTCTTCTTCTTCTTCGACTTTCGCCGCTGGCTCTGTTCCTCGGAAATCGAATATGCATCCTCCGTTCTTGCCCACCGATCCTTCTTTTCTTTCTTCTTCTTTCCTCTTTTCGAGGGGCTCGGCAGAGCTGCATCTTCAAAATTAGCCGGATAGTGCCATCGACCGGAGGAAGAAGAGGTTGATTCTGCTCCATAGTAAGATTCATCCTCTGGACGCCAAAGATCGCCATTGGGCTGTTTCTGCGGGCGGACGCCCGGAGCTGATGCGGTTGATAGATCGACGCTGGAGCCTTGCTCCTGCCCTTCTTCGTAGGGTTGACCTTCAAGGGTAGAATTCGGTAAGCGGTCGTTGTAACGGGCTGCCCACTGCGACCTGCGCTGGTGGCGCTCGATTGTGGATGTGTCGACAAGACCGTACCGCTGGGCCCATTTAGGGGTACGAGCATGACTTTTGTTGTTCCGAATATTCTATACAACTTTTACAGCGCCGAAAAAAGTAAGGGAGAGAAGTGGCAGTACCTGGATATAGAAATTATGGACATGGCCTACATGTTAGATCTATATTAGCAGGGAGTCATGCTACAACTGCAGCCGTTCATACCGGGTATATAACCACAGATAGTAAGAAGAATGTTCAGCCAGAAGTCTTTCCCTATACCAAATCTTGCAGCGACGGCTGAGAAACAAATTGAGGCCAAAGACGATAGAAATGAATGAATTACAGACCAAGAGGGGGAAAAAGAGTGCCCATAATGAACAAGAGAACTGCGTAGCCATGATGACGCCTTGGCGTTAAGTCGATCTTGCTGGGCACGTAGGAAGACATTGCAAAACTAGATCATGGAGGCTGTTGCTGCCAGTGAGGGTATTGAGCGATATCAAAGTCACGTTGTGACGAGTGGTCATATGATATTATAGTCACATGCTGTTGTGCACGTGGACCATACCAGCCAACAGAAACTCTTGCTGTCCTCCGAGTCAAACATGGAACACGAGGAGCACGTCCTCAATCTATCCGATGTTGTTCACGACGACACCATAGGCGACTCCGATTCTATTCATTCAAATACCTCACTGCCTCATCATGACCACATTCACGCGCATGATTCACGCTCCTCCTCTTCGTTCGACACCAATATTTCGCCCCTCCACAACGGTTATCCTGAGCAGCCCTCACATCCGTCCGAAACATTTTCGGTGGAGATGCTCGAACGTGAGATCGCGAGTTTGCTCAATCAGAATGCGTCTGCCGCTTCTGCTGCTCTACTAAGTGCTGCAGCCCAGCAAAGACAAGCAAATTTGGACATGGGCACGACGAGTAACAGGAGTCCTGGTAACGAGGCAGTCAGCGAGAATATTTCTGCCCTTGGTTTGAACCTCAGTGGGCTCGCTGCTGTACTCCAGGCAGCCCACGCCCAAGCTGCCGAGAATGAGCGTGTCGCGGAAGAGTTGGCTGCCAAGGATCCTGAGTTTGCACGGCAGCGTGAGGCGGCAGAGCAGAAAACTACTCGGACAGCCCCCGCATTCCATTCCCTTACAGCCGGAGAGTCATCGGGGTCTTCTCAAATGAGGAGGGCAAGAGGTGAAGGGAGAGGTAATTCCAAAGGGTCGGATTATCTCTTTACAGATGGCGACAGCGAAAGCGATGATGACTTAGTTGGTATTAGGAATCAACGACTACACGCAACTCCGCCCTCTCCGCGGGCTAGAGCAGGTTCTTCACCCGATAGCTCCCCTGTTCCTGGGGAATTTTCGGATATCAATGATATCTTAACTCAACTTTCCGCGCAATTCGACGCGCCTTCACATGATCCTGGATTGTCGTCCCCAGATCCATCACCCGTTGTCCCGCACACTCAGACTACCGAATCTGATGCTCAGATGACTCCAGTGCCACCACTGCCAGTCTTGGCACCTTCAAACCGTGCAAGCGCTGCACAGCCTGTTGCATCCACATCTGTTATACCGATTGGTGCGGGCGGTCTTAACAAGAAAGGGAAGAAGGGTAAGGATAAAGACAAAGGTCCACATGTACACGCTTGCGAGCAGGAACAATGCCAGAAAACTTTCACCCGCAAAAGTGACCTTGCCCGACATATGCGAATACATACCGGTGAACGTCCGTTCGTCTGCGGACACAATGGTTGTGGAAAGACGTTTATACAGGTAACGTAATAAGTAACTCTGTACTGTGATTACATATTCTTACCTACTTGCAGCGCTCTGCCCTTCACGTTCATTCACGCGTACATACGGGTGAAAAGCCTCACTGCTGTGAGTATCCAACATGTGGGAAAACCTTTGGTGATTCCAGTAGTCTGGCTCGTCATCGGAGAACACATACAGGAAAACGCCCATATAAATGTGAAGATCCAACATGCGAGAAGACATTCACTCGACGAACTACGCTGACAAGTCATATGCGAACCCACGATCCAAACTGGGAACCCGATCCGAACATGTAAAGTTGTTCTCTTCATTTGAGCCATTTTAACTCACGTTCGTGTCTTAGAAAATATGATTTCAAAGGCAAGAAGCGCAAAATTTCTGAAGACGATGACGAACAGAGCTTGGCAGAATCTGTCCGAACGATATCTGCGCTTTTCCAGGCCGGGGGCAATGCTCTTCAGCCAGATGCATCACTGGAAGTCCGAGTGGCTAGCATTGGTGCTGAGATCGCAGCGGCGATCGCCCAGGCGCAATCTCGCGTATATGAGATTGACGAGGAGGAAGATGAGGAAGATGAGGAGTCCGGCTCAGGACAGGAGTTGGCTGGACCGGAAATTATCGGACCAAATACCAGTGGGATTCGAGATCTCGGAAATGAAGCGGCATCAGGCGTGGATAAAGAAGGGCGAATATTTGTGGAGGAAGATGATGACAGTGATGCATTCCCGGTGCCTTTGCGGACTAGGAAGGGCAAAGATTCGCCAACGATTGGGAATAAACGGAAACGATGTCCATAATAGAGTGGTAAATTTTTTCCTAATGTACATAGATCAGATTATGGGATGAAGTCTGAGGCACGTGAGTATGCCCCTATGACTTGAACCCTGAGAGTTACCGGTTCTCCGCTGCGGCTTAGAAGACCCCTGTACATTCTTAAAAAGCGAACGCCTCTAAATCCTATCACTAGCATTCATCATGACTACAGAAGAAGCACCAAGCACTGATTTAATAACGTTGACTCGGTAGGCGTTGCTCCTCTACTGTTCCATCATACTTATTTGTCCTAGGCATGTCCTTTCCGAACAGCTAAGACTCGGCGCGGCTGCCACGGGCGATTTGACTTTGCTACTAACCGCAATTCAGGTTACATCTAAATTCATTGCCACCAATGTTCGCAAGGCACGACTTATCAACTTGTAAATGCATCTGAACTTTCTCTCTCCACACACAATCAATCTCGTTGCAGGGTGGGTTTGGCAGGTGAAACCAATGTCCAGGGAGAAGAACAGAAGAAGTTGGATGTGCTTTCAAACGATATCATGGTCAACGCTCTTCGTGCATCAGGAAAAACTGCAGTACTTGTTTCGGAAGAACTCGAAGATGCTATCATCATCGAAGAAAGACACAGAGGGAAGTACTGCGTCGTATTCGATCCATTAGACGGCAGTAGCAACATTGACGCTGGTGTTAATATCGGCACTATATTCGGAATCTATCAAATCGTACGAGCTCACTTGTGCGTCGTTGTTTGTGTGTGAATGTTGACACGTCGACAGAGGCCAGATTCTGAAGGCAGCATACAAGATGTTCTGAGACCTGGAAGTGAAATGGTAGCTGCTGGGTATACCATGTGAGCCATGTTATACTTCTGACCTCTAAAAATACCGATGGCCATCGAGGTATGGATCATCTGCGAACTTAGTATTATCTCTCGGTGAAGGCGTCAATGGCTATACTCTTGATGCCTCCCTTGGTGAATTCATCCTCACACATCCCAACGTGAGTCTTGGTTCGCTCCTTGCCTACTTACTTACACGTCATAACGCTAGATTCAAATCCCTCCTCGCGGCAAGATCTACTCATTCAATGAAGGAAATTCTTCCTACTTTCACGCACCCGTCAACGCGTATCTCAAGTCAATCAAATATCCTACTCCACCAAAAACACCGTACAGTGCTCGATATATCGGATCTATGGTTGCAGATGTTCATCGTACTCTGCTGTACGGAGGAATTTTTGGCTATCCCAGTGACAAGAAAAGCAAAAGTGGGAAGTTGAGGTTATTGTATGAGGCTTTTCCTATGGCTTTCCTGACAGAGCAGGTATGTCGCTTGAAGCAATTTCTGAAGATGAGCTAAGCGGTATTCCTCAAGGCGGGCGGTATCGCCACGACGGGGACGAAACGAATCCTGGATATCGTCCCTAAGAGTATTCACGAACGTTGCTCTGTGTTCCTGGGAAGCAAAGACGATGTGCAAGACCTGATGAAGTTCTATCGAGATGTGACAGAAGACTAACTGGTTGTGAATATGAGCAGTAGAAACTTTGAAGCTTGAAGCGAATCGAATATTCCATCTACTTTAGATAGTTGAGACGCAATCACGTGAAGTTCGAAAATAGTGCAAAATATACTTGGTAAATATTACATAAATAATGCTATCGAGTTACTCTCATGTCTTTGCGTATCAAGGTCCCACCAAAGCCACATGAACTTGACATCGTTCCTGATCCTCTGCCTAGTCGCCGTAAGAAGCGCCGTCTTACAGTGAACTCCGATGAGGAAGATTATTACGCAGATTCAGGATACCCTGGTGATTCTACACAGGTTCACTCTGGTCCAGAATCAGAAGAATTCGCCAATGAACCTGACTCTCGGTTTCTACACCAGTCACATCTACATCCAACACCCTCTTCTTCAGTTACCCGGCCCAAGAGAGTCAAAAGGAACGCAACGCCAGATTCAGCGTTAGCGAAGAGGAAGCTCGCTGTTTCTGAACAAGACACGGGCGACGAGTATACGATTGATGATGAAGCAGTCATTGGAGAGGCAGATGTGAACGTCGATGGAGATTTCGAGGCCGAGCATAAACGACAATCGAAAAGGGCGAGAACAAAAACATTGGCCAAACCGATGAAAGGCAAGACAGCAGTCGGTGGTCCAGAGTTTGCGGTGAAAGAGGGACGCAATACTTCTCCCACAAAGGGGACTACTGAATCTTCAGAACCTCACTCAACTATAGGCTCAAAACGGTCGCGAGCGAAACCTCTGAGACTTGAAGATGCAGGCGACGCAGCGTCATCACCAGACCTCTCAGTCACCCGTAGCCCCTCCCCACCTCGCGAAACTTCACCCCCACCAGCTGCGAAAAAGCGAAAATTGCCAACTATCAAGAAGAATAAAACCGCTGTCCCGGGCACTTCTACTTCTTCGGGTCCTTCTGCACCTAACAAACCTGTAACTACAGCAGGTCTTCCGAAGCAAGGATTGCCAGAGGCTGCAAAACCGGTCGCTGTCCGAAAAACGCCTGCCACAGCTGGTAATGCAGACTTCGATCTGAGGAATGAATCAGTCTATCGCGAGCTCTTCAAACCTGTGAGTCGCAGTTTCGGAAGACTTACTTTTTCACTGATCCGTTCATGTCTAGACGGGCGGAAGTACTCCACGGTCTGGGTTGAGTCGGCGGGAAAAGGACGAAGAAAGGCGCAAGGAGTTGAACAAATTGAGGGATGAAGCGAAAGCAAAACGTTCAATGGATGCGGTGTGTCAGCGGTTATTTTTCAATTCTCAGTCTCCAACTGAGCACGACCCCTCACAGAAGGTGTCATTTGACTTACAGGGACAATTCGAAAAAATTTTACGCTTCGAAGAACGCTTGAGACACAATCGAAGTTCTGCACTGTATCCGAATTTTCTCGCTGGTAAATGGAGAGAATTGTGGGAACTTGAAAGGAGACACCAGAGGGAAAAAGAATGGCAGGAGAATCCAGACGAGGGTACGGCAGGCAAAGAGGAAGGCGAGATGATTGACAATTAGAGTGATGGAATGGTTATCTTACATTTCTGCTAAAGCTCACAACTATATTTCCAGAGGTCTTGTTATATTTTGGCATGTTCAATGCACAATGCTACATAAAACCAATTTTCGTTCATCCTATGAGATGCGAACAAATAGGCTCGACTTCTACTGTGGTGAAGGTGGAGGGATTAAGACACCGCCAGACCCGAAAGGGTAGACCCTGCTCTTCCGGTGTTCTACAGCTGCATTAGGTACTATTCCCAGCCAAGCATTAGTCGACCGCGAATTCTGAAGCCGTGATTTGTTTATGCACACTCATCAAGGATCCCCTAAACGTTCCAAACCATCGGATTTCAATGCATCGGCGGCCTTCTGAATTTGGTCAAAACATGCGTTAAACCATTGCTGAGGATCCTTCAAAGTGGCGGAGTGGTTATCGAGGTTCAGTTCGTTCAGCTGTTTTGCTAATGCATCGCCTTGCAAAAGCACACAAAGGTACAGGCGTAGATGCTCTATGTTCTCGATGTATGAAGCAAGCTCGGTTGCAATATCCAACGGGTTTTGAGGGGTATACATTGTGGAGATGAGGTCATCAGCGTTCGCGAGAAGGGCGGATGAGTGTGACAGCAATGTATCCAAGTCTGGAGCAGCGGGGGTCAGGGAGTTTGGTGAGTCTGCTGGAGGAGACAAGACACGTTTTAGGATTTGTTTGTGTAAAAGGTTTGACAGACGCAAAATGGTGTGTAGCTATAGAGATCAAGATAATGAGACAATAGTAGGGGGAGGTAACTGAACATGACGACCTTCTTCGCTCTCTCGAGTTCTGTTCCATCCATCTTTTGGTTAGACGGAAGTCCAAGCTCATTCCAACCGTCGTCTTCAACGTCTTCCTCCCTGCCAGAAGCCTGTGCATCCTGTATCATTTCATCGATTTCGGTCAAACCGTCATGCATCGCCTCGTAGTGCTGTTTCCATTTTTTCCGCACAGAAGCAAGGTTATCTGTCGGTACTCCGCCTGGCGCTCGGGCACTTGTTATAAGATCATGGACTGCACCTGTTCTCATTAAATACTCGTTTCTACCATGTTCTATACCGTGTGTCTCGTCTTCTGAAAAAACCTGTAGTAGTACTCTGACTGACTGGATAATATCTTCGGCAACGGAGGCGACTTCGCGCATCAAGGTAAATCCATGATCGGGCGAGAACAAACGAACACAATGAGAGATTGCCGATATCTGGTCAGATATATCCTTAAGAGGGGCTAAAGAAGCTTTGTACGCTGGGGAGGACGGATTTAACGTAAGAGATAACTTGGTAGTGGATGCATAGGTAAGACCAAGTAATGAGATGAAGTCTTTGTGCAGAACGGCGAGATCAGGCAGAGAAATAACAGTGGCAGGTGTCTTTGAATGGTCGCGGATTGAAGTGAGAGCAGAACTGCAGATTTCGATGGTAGAAATGAGTAAGAGGGTCGCTGGAGAGAGAGACTAAGACAAGATTTGGAGAGCTGAAATGCGTGCTGACCTTGGTGTCTGTGGTTCGAGGCCATGTTGGTCACGTGAATTCGGAATTGAATTTTCTTGTGCAAGCAGGCAACTTGCAAGTTTAGATGTTGTGGACTTCCCTGGTATCTTCTTTTTTTCGTCTCTATTTCATTTCATATTCTCATTTCGTTTCTTCTCAGATTCCAGGCGCACTGCGCGTCTCGCCGCGCCCACCACTGTTTTCCTCAACTATATTACTGCGCACGCCGAGCATTCGTCGTTTTCACCACAACTTGCATACGAACCCTCAACGGATACCTAATCTTGTATTTCCTTCTCCAACTCGCCGCCTCCTCTCCGTTTCATCTTTGTTCACCCGATCCAAGCCACTCCAAACTCCTTCACCTCTCGTTGTTGCACATATCACCAGGCTTGAAGCCGAAGCAAACGTTCACCCGCATGACGTTTCCAAGCAATTGGCTTTATTCCAGGCTCTCGCGGATACCAAACTTAAGTCCTCGTACGACTTGATCATAACTCGATGGGAAAGAACATGCGAATTTGTGCGTCCATCTCATCATCCATCCTTCAACGCCCTACCTCTCATCAAGACTTGTAGGATAAACAATCTCCGTTGATTCAATCTGTAGTGGCATTTCAGATATATCTTAGCTCCCTGTTTAATACAGGTCAAAAAGCTTCCATCAACCCAGCGGTCCGCCGAAGGGAAAGCATTCTTGCCGGATTTCCTGATTCGACCCGCAACGCTCAAAGTACAAGCTCCGGGGTCTCTGCTTTGGCCTCCGATGGCTCCTTTGGAACTACGTTGGCAAGCGGGGCAACAGGACTGCCTCCTCAGCCTTCCAGCCAAGACATCGCTCAAGTTGTTCTTTCTGGGCAGTCAGACCTTGCCGTTTCTCCACCGGCCACTTCGTCTCCCGATCTGACGAAATTCGCCTCAGCTGTGGAAGCCAATGGCTCCGCAAGTCCAATCCAGGTATCTATAATTGAACGTAAGCTCCCGCAACCGTATGCTATCTCGCGTACAGTAATGTTTGTTTCCATCTCAGGAAAGGGTGCATGGGTCCCCCGAATGATTCGTTTTGTTAGCTTGGTTCTTGTCAGCTCCTTCTGTAAGTCGACCTTAACGCAAGCAGTTTCGCGTCTCATACTTCCTTCGTTTCGGCCATGATTGATTAGTTTTCCTCGTCATCCTATCCGTCTTCTTTGAAAATACCGGTTTCATGAAAGCTGGGCCTCGCCAATCTCAGTTCGAACCTACTGAAGGAAAAGCGATCAAATTCAGCGACGTCCATGGTGTTGACGAAGCTAAGGATGTATGTGTAATTGATCCTGGATCGACCGTGTGATTTGAATTGTATATTAGGAGCTGCAAGATGTGGTGGCTTTTCTAAAGGATCCCACAACATTCGCGTCTCTCGGTGGTAAATTACCCAAAGGCGTGCTGCTCACTGGGTCAGTCGAACTGATGAGCTACTGAAATTATATTACATAATCATTCCCCACAGATCGCCAGGAACAGGGAAGACATTGCTAGCTCGTGCAGTTGCGGGGGAGGCTGGTGTTCCCTTCTTTTTCGCATCCGGGTAGGGCCTTTGCACCACGAGAAGAACTGTGTTCACTGAGGAATTATAGGTCTGATTTTGAGGAAATGTTTGTTGGCGTCGGAGCTAAACGCGTCCGGGATCTATTTGCTGCTGCTCGCAAGAAAGAGCCTGCAATCATTTTCATCGATGAACTCGATGCCGTCGGCGGGAAACGTAGTAGTCGTGACCAGCAATACATGAAGCAGACTCTCAATCAGCTTCTCGTCGAGATGGACGGCTTTCAGCAAAGCGAGGGCGTCATCGTGATAGCCGCTACCAACTTTCCGGAGAGCCTAGATCAGTAAGTCGACCCATATTTCCATTTTACCAGGCTCTATCTGACTTGTTGCAGAGCACTTGTGCGCCCCGGTCGGTTTGATAGGATCATTGCTGTTTCGTTACCAGACATTCGCGGCCGCGTACAGATTCTACAACACCATATGCGGGGTGTAACCACCAGCAAAGGCAAATTTTCTTGTTGTCTCCATTTGGCACGGACCTTACCAGTACTTGCCCAGACGTCGACCCCAAAGTTCTTGCACGAGGAACTCCAGGCTTCTCGGGCGCTGATCTCCAAAATATGGTCAAGTGTGTCATCATAATCTATCGTAGTATGATGGTCATGAATTGTTCACTATAGTCAAGCTGCTATTCAAGCATCGAAAGAACGAGCTCATGAGGTTTCGCTTAAACATTTTGAATGGGCTAAGGTATATTCAATCAATCATCACAAACTTGCAAATATTTTATATCTTCTGTCAGGATCGTATTTTAATGGGGGCTGAGCGCAAAAGCCAATATATTGACCAGACAGCTAAGCTAGCGACAGCGTATCACGAGGTCTGATTTAAATCTCAGTCATAGTAAATTATTGCTCATTCTACTTTCTGTCAGGGAGGGCATGCTTTAGTCGCGTTGTACACCGATGGAGCGATTCCTTTGCATAAAGTGACCTGCGTTCCTCGCGGGCACGCCTTGGGTTATGTACGTCTTCCGAATTCCTCTGTTATGTCCATTTTAATTTGCCTTTGGTAAGACCTCTTTTCTCCCTGAAAACGACCGCACATCGATTAGCCTCAAGGAATATCTTGCGGGTATAGATGTATCCATGGGGGGCCGAGTAGCCGAAGAATTGAGTGAGCCTGCGGAAATGTTCATGTCAATCAACAAATCACACAACATCTTCATTTTCCCTAGTATATGGTGCAGAGAATATTACCAGTGGAGCAAGCTCCGACATCAGAAATGCGACCCGTACAGCACAGGCTATGGTTAAAGTGAGTAACACTTGCTTGACACCGTGTGCAGATTTGTAAACTTTACCTGTAGCATTGGGGATTTTCCAGACTGGGTCCCGTCTTTTACGACGACAGAGATGAATCTCTGAGTCCTCGCCGAAAGCAGGAAATTGAGGAGGAGGTAACCAAGTAAGCATTGCGACATCGCATTTCACTTGTTCTGGGGGTTATGTGTGGCTACGCACACCTGCCAGTACGCTTTGCAAGAGGGGACAATCACTGACTTTTATTCGCAGTATCGTACGTGGTGGTGAAGCCCGTGCAACAGCGCTTTTGACATCAAAATTAGAAGAGCTCCATCGGGTGCGTGTCCCTCTTTCCTTTTCCCTTAAGCCACTAAATAGTCACCAGCTTGCACACGCACTTGTGGAGCATGAGACATTGGATTCTGACGAAGTTAAGAAAGTCATTAAAGGAGAACCAATACGAAACATCACTGATGTGTTGAACGAAGAACTCTCAAATATGTCTGCAGGTGCTGGTGCACATATGCCTGCAAGTGCTGGTGCATCAGGCTTATGAGTTCTTCGCCTTGTTCACGGAGTGAAGTCGAATACGCCAGAGGAGGCGACATTGGATGTACGGTCTACCGGTCTTGGGAGCAGGCGCGCGCGCGCTATTTCATACGCCGACTGCGGACGGCCTTCGACCGTCAATGTGTTGGAAGAATTTAAATATAAGTAATATAAATATCTAAATCATAGGCCAATTCCATAGCTCACTCTCGGGCTTTGTGTGGAGAGATAGACAACAACCGGCTGAGGTCACTTGAGTCAGACGAAATCTTATCCTCTCATGAGACATGAAAAACCTTGAAAGACACGCTCTTTCTGTGAAAGGATCACGTCTAAAAAAGTTTAATTCAAATATGTACAGATCCTTAGCGAGCTCGAGGGTTGAAAGAATAGTTGGAATTTTCTTCGCCTGTTCTCGATGGTTTCACAGTTTAACTTTCCGGCACTGCGACCCATGGATGCACTTCTCTAAAAAATAAATCTGGAGGCGATTCGACAATTCAGAAATTTGGACAATAGGGGCGGTCAGAGTAGGCGATTCTAGGCCGATTCTGATGTTAGTTCTGGAAACGATTTTTCAAGCAGCTCCTGGATATGGGTTGCGGAAAATTCCCGCTACTTTGGTTCTTGGGGTGCCAGCGAAAAATCGTCCCGTGAGCTGTTTACCGTGATCAGATTCTCCCACGCTCTCGTGGTGTGGACCTGAGCTCAATTAACGCTACTATCATTGGGTAGGTGTTTGAACAAATTCTGAAAACACCTCTCGGAAATATGCGTCCTGATGACTACTGGTCTTCGGCTTTCTCGACAGTATATATATGCTTCGTACCTAGACTTTCATGTAGTAAAAACACGAGTATATCTAACTGTGTAATTAGCAGTGCGATGCCGGTTTGAGGGTATGCCAAAAAGTAGGCTTTTGAACAGATTCAGTCACATCAGTCACGGTTCCTGGCATGCCGAATTCGATCTCAGCTCTGTAGTTTCTCTGCTTGACTCACGACTGTATTGAAGATGCGATATAGTACGATGCGAAGGATTAACAGCTATATAATGGTAAGAATCAAGGCCAATGTGTTGAAGAATAAGTAACATTATAATGATAGGGTGGATTATGAGCGATGTACCCCTGTGTCATTGGCTGCAATGGCGGCCAGTTTGACGGACCAGGAGCACTCAATGTACTAGTCAACAGATGGTCGGCGCAAATGCTCTATCGTGTTCGCTATTGTGGTTCTCTGTGTCTGTAAATTGCTAGGATGCTTTTCATGTAGGCATACTTCATTTGTATCAGCTTTTTTTTTTTTTAGAAATTTCAATTCATAAAAACCATTTAGACACCGTTCTTTCCAAATCAAGGCAAATCTGGACACTCAAAACTGAAATTCCTCAACGAAGCGGCTCTCTTCTGCAAAATAAAATTCATACATTGTTTAATAGTTAAAGTAACTGCTTATCCCGAGAATACTGGGGGCTGAAGTGGTAGAAATATCGACTGTTCAAACACCTACCCATGTTCAAACCCAGTGCTAGGGATAGTATTCTCGTTTTTCAGTAGACCTGTGACTGATCCCTATATTACATGAGCAAGCATCGATGTATAGGGACCTGTACATCTGAGTTCCAATATGCGAGGGTGTTGTCAATTCTCATGGACAGGAGTAAGGGAAATAGGTGAAAAGATGCCTTTGGCGACCCAAAGGATCCTATTTTATTTGGGGCCTCGAGGTACACCTACTGTAAAAACTAGTGAGTGGAGGGAGAACAAAAGCACACAGAGTGGATCTAACAGATATCACTGAAAAGAGACTGTTACTTATAGAGAGGAAAGAATATAGAATGAGAGCCCTTACCTAGGAGAGAGAGTGTTACAGAGAGACCCTGAAATAGGGGAATGTCTCTGAAACTCGTCTCTACCTAGGAATAGGGTCTAGACACATGACATGTGTAAGGGGAGTCCAGTGGGACTGGGATTGCAGAAGTTCAGCGGAACATAGGCTCTCTGCACATAGGGTAGAGCCTGAAAGGAGTGCACGCGGGCAGAGATAGTCGTAGCAACGATGCAACTGGAGTCGGAGTACATGATGTGTGCAAGGAGAGACCAGCCTCGAGTTGCATGCGGTGCAGCATAATTCTTGGTAGAGGCATGCATGTGGGTAGGGGTTGTCATAGCGGCAACACGACTGAAACCGCTCACCATTGGACTTGCATAAACTTTAAACTCGATAAATTAAGAGGGCACTGCAATATGATCGAGAGAAACTGAGTCAGCATTCTAGAAACATGCGTTTGGGGAACTGCCCAATTGGGAATCACAGAAAATTTCATGGTCGTGTTATCCACTGTTGTCCATGGCTCTTCTGTTGATGGCTACTGTTTCTGTACCTACTCTGGCAGAACATCTTAGCTATATCTGCTCTGCCCCTGGTGTCAACATAACTTCCCTGCTTTCTTGAACCAATTGTGTGCCGATGACAGAATCATTGCTAGCAGGGCATGTCTTCTGGCTTGGGCTGTAACGGGCTCTCAAATTCCACGAGAACTGCAACTCCAGGCCTGTTTAGCAATGTTTCATGGCCATGATTCACTTATCAATGCAGGAACTGGAAGTGGAAAGGTGTTACCGATAGCACTGAACCTTCTTCTGGATGATCCTTGCAACAACTATCTCTTGATCACAATATCCCCTCTGAAGAGACTTGGTCATCAAGGGCTCAGGTTGACCTTTGGGCTGATTTTCGGTAGGATTTGCATGAAAACTTGACACACTAGCATCCCATTGTCTCGTTCCCTTCTTACTTTTGCCCCTCACTCTCCGCTTACCGTCAAAATACAGGTTTGGCTGCTGAGCACTAACGGTTGGTATCTGATCATGTGGGGTGGCTGCAACAGGTTTTTTGAGCATAAAAAAGCCTTGATCACTTAGTTGAATGCTGGATGGCATGATGGATGTTGAAAAGTATTGGAAATTTTGTTGAGATCTACACTGTGAATACACCCTTTGATGTGACATGCTAATTATAACACACAAAGTGATGCATCCTTTTCCCCTTGTCTGTATTCCTTTCTTATAGTCCCTTTATCACCTTTTTATTGTCTCACTCATGGTATATATAACTGACGAGATAGACATTGACACCTCAGTCCATTATACACAGACTGAGGTGAGTTGATTCTTTAGTACTTACATTGATCCAGTTACTTACTATACTATTTATAGTTTATTCATGTATTATCTAGGTACAGTGATAACCAAATATAGTCCATTATACACAGACTGAGTTTATTTGTGTATTATCTAGGCTGGATTTCTATAGGTTATGGGCCACTTCTGTCATGCATAGTGACAATAGATATCTTGCCTAGCCACTCGACTGCCCTATGCCTTGTTGCGTGTTTTTCTTTGATCAACTCATCAATCAATATCTTATCTTATCAGCACACATCATGTGTGTAGATCTCTTTGTGTCTTGTTCAAATCAAACTTTCCTCTCATCTTTCTTTTATGCCAAAAAATGACTGTGCCCACAGAATCTCACCCCCTGTCCATTTTCCTTATATGGCTTTCTACCCAATACTCCAGGGACAAACTTGACAAGCTCAAGTCCAATTACAAAGAATGGAGTGAGGATATCGGTATTGCTTTGTCTCTCAATGGACTCTTCGAATATGTCACTGGTGATGTACCAGAGCCCACCTCTGATGAACCCCACACCCTATCTAATTGGAAGGCTAACTCCCGCCTTGCGTATGCTTTTGTTACCTCTGGGGTGGTACCATCCGAGCGCGCATTCTTAGGTTCTTTGAAATCTGCCCAAGCAAACTGGGCATTCCTGCAGGACCATCAGTTAGGCAGGTCACTTTGTTACAGCAGGCACTTGCTATCCAGTGTACGCTGGATACACCCCTCCCCGAGATGGCCGAACAGATCTGCACACTTATTGAGCATGTGTTTGCTATGGGAGATATCACTGCTGACCTCCTGTGCTGCATCACTCTTTTAAATTCCCTTAGTTCACATTTTCCCCATGCTTGTTCCATTATTTCCCCTGACATTGCTGCATCCACACCATCCGTGCCCTACATGTCCAAGAATATTTGTTTTTTCCTGGAGAACGAGCAGTCCCTCCAGGACAGTGACCGGTATACTGATAATCCCTCTTCCCTTGCTCTTGCTGCAACCTCTAAACTGACTAAGTCCCCCGGGACCACAATTTGCAGCAACTGTAAATGCCCCTGACATACTAAGGAGTATTGCATCTCTATGGAAGGAAGCTGGAGCTTCCAACACTCGAGACTCAAAGAAACAGGAACATGTAAGGAACTTAGTATATTTCAAGGGAGGAAACTAAGATACAGTACAATACTCAAAGTATAGACTATATACCAGTGGAATAACATGTGATAATGGATTGCTGATGTAAGAGGAACTCTTACACTCTAAAGGTGGCGGTATGTAGGGAAATATAAGGGCAACCTAAGCCTCTAGCAAAGGGAAATCCGAAGAGAAAACTCTAAGGATCCCCTTGCTGATGCCCAGTATATGTGAAGACGACAAAAATCAAATATAACCTAAAAATAGAAAAAGGCGGAGATAGGCGGATCAAGGCCGCCGAATGACATCATACCAAGGGGTATGTGTCAGAAGGGGTACTCCGACTCTAAATATAAAAGTGTCAACATGTACAAACATGATAGCAAGGGAAAATTAGTAATAAAATCCGGAAAAATCATAGAAAATGAAGAATAGAAGGAAATGAGGTGGGGAAAAATATAGGACGAACATAAAAAATAGGAAAAACACACAGGGCACCCCCCTAGTCCCCTTACATCACCCCCTCTCTAAGATGCATCGCCCCGATGCATTCGAAATCGCATACGACCAAAGTCTGTGACTTGAATGCGACGCGGTGCAGCAGTGTGCCGTCAGTGGAATTCCTTGATTAACCGAGGGGCATTTACATCAGACTCTTCGACCCATGAGTTCTCCTCATACCCATAACCCTTCCAATGTACCAAATACTGGAGTTTTCCTCGACGCAAATGGCTGTCCAAGATTGACTCGACTTTGTATTGGGGTTCTCCCTCGATCACTGTAGGTGGTGGTGGTGGGTGTGAATGGCGTCCTGGGAACAGATCTGGGGGAGCTGGAAGCAATTTGACAATATGGAAGATGGGATGGAGTCTGGACATGGAGGCTGGGAGGCGTAGACGATAGGCATGCATTCCAATGCACTTGACAATGGGGAAAGGTCCCAAGAAGCGATGAGCGAGTTTCTTGGATGGACGTGTAGTGGAGACGTCACTGGAGTCAAGATAAACTCGATCACCAACCTTGTACTGAGGGGTTGGGGAGTGGCGTTGGTTGTAAAATTGCGCCATGTCGTCCTTCACCTTTGCTAAGGCTGCCCTTGCCTCCTCCAAGCTATCCCTCATGCGTTCTGTGAACTCATTCACTGTCTCGATGTGTGAGGGAGTTTGGCGAGGTTCAAATCCCATGCGTGGATGTTGTCCAGTGTCTAAGAGGAAAGGGGTCTGTTGAGTGGAAGCATGGACATGGTTGTTGTATCCGAACTCGGCCAAAGGAAGGAGATCATCCCAATCATCCTGGCGTTCATTGACAAAGAGGCGGATGTACTGCTCCAGTTCCTGGTTGACTCGCTCCATCTGGCCATCAGTTTGTGGGTGATAAGCGGTTGAAGCGAGGAGTTTGATCCCCAGGAGTCGGTACAGCTCACGAGTGAACTCTGCCATGAACTGAGGGCCATGATCCGAGAGGAAGGCACCAGGAAGTCCATGTAATTTCCACACGTGGTGGAGGTAGAGTCGAGCGGCACCTAGGGCACTGACAGTGGTGTGAGTGGGAATGAAGTGAGTGCGTTTTCCCACTGAGTCAACTGTGCACATCACCGCATCAAACCCGTTTGACTCTGGCAATTCCACCACAAAGTCAATGCTGACGACATCCCAACGACTCTCTGGAACAGGAAGAGGGTGTAGCTCACCAATAGGCTTGCGACGAGGAACCTTGGTGTGTAAGCAAAGGTCACAAGTGTGACAATACTGACCAATGAGCCGTGACATTTGTGGCCACCAATAGTTCCATGAGGTGAGCTCCAAGGTCTTCCAGCGTCCGGGGTGGCCAGCAATCTGTGAGTCATGGTGTTGGGATATGATGCGCCGGCGAAGGTCTGGGTCATTGGGAACATAGATGCGATCCCTGAAATACAACAAGTCCTCCTTTTCAGCCCACTCTGCCGCATGTAAGGAAAGGGTCGATCCCTTCCTCAGTTCTTTAACAGCTCGGGCAACAACATCCTCATGTAAACCGCTACAGTTTGCGCGACGAATGTCATGTAGGATGTCCCGCTCCTTGCCCTGGGGTGCGATGCCTTCCAGTGCCCGAATGGTGAACAGGTCTGGCTGCAACAGCACAATGTTTTGGTTGTCACTGCTGCCATCCCCATGGTCTGCATGTCGGGATAGGGCATTGGTCTTCCCCATGCTGCGACCTGGATGGTGGTGCAAGGAGAAGTCAAATCTAGATAGATACAGGGACCAACGAGCTTGACGATGGTTCAATTTCTTGGCCGTCATGAAGTACTTGAGGTTCTTGTGATCCGTCCAAATTTCCACCTTGTGTTGGGCACCCTCGAGGAAGTGTCGCCACTCCTCAAGCGCACACATTATCGCCAACATCTCCTTGTCATGGATCTCGTAGTTTCGCTCTACAGCACTAAGGCTTTTGGAGTAGAACACAACAGGATGCCACTTCTTGTCCTCCGGAGACTGCTGAGACAACACGGCGCCCGTCGCAAAGTCAGAACTGTCGGCTTCTACACGAAAAGGATGCAAATTGTCAGCAAAGGTAAGGATCGGAGTGGAAGTGACCATCTCCTTAAGCTTTTCGAATGCCTGCTGTTGTGCATTATCCCACCTCCATGCCTCCTTTCCTGTCAAGTCGAACAGTGGTCATGCATGATGTGAGAAATCCTTGATAAAACACCGATAGAAATTGATGAAGCCCAGGAAAGACTGCACCTCCTTCTTGTTCATGGGCGTTGGCCAAGCTGTGACCCCATTTACCTTGATAGGATCCATCTCCACTTGACCCTCCAAGATAATCAGGCCGAGGTACTTGATCTTGGTCTTTTCAAACTTGCATTTGTCCTGATGAAGGTAGAGTTTGTACCATCGAAGTCGCTCTAGGACGAGGCGCGTGATGTGATGGTGCTCTTCAACCGTGCGAGTGAAGATGAGGATGTCGTCGAGATAGATGCAGACAATGCCTTCGAGGATGAGGTCGTGGAAGATGTTGTTCATCATGGTCTGAAAGGTGGCAGGGCTATTAGTAAGGCCAAAGAACATGACAAGCGGTTCAAAAAGACCATGGTTGGTACGAAAGGCTGCCTTCCACTCATCTCCCTCCTTTATCCTCACATTATTATAGCCCCAATGGACATCGAGCTTGGTGAAGTATCGGGCTCCACAGAGCTGGTTTACGAGTTCGGAGATGAGGGGTAGTGGGTAGCGATTTTTGACCGTGATGTTGTTGAGCCTTCTGTAGTCTTGAACCAGTCGAAGTGAGCCATCCTTCTTCTTGACAAAGAAAAAGGGAGAGGCCATGGGTGACTTCAATGGTCGAATATGTCCAGAGGCCAGGTGCTCATCAATGAACTGGTCAAGCTGCCGTTGTTCTTCCGGAGAGAGAGGATAGACCTTGCAGGATGAAGGGGTTGCGCTGGGGGTGAGTTTGATCACGTGATCCCATGGCTTGCGTGCAGGAAGAGAGTCGAATGACTCCTTGGAGAACACGTCTTCAAACTCATGGAGATGAGGGAGTAAGGAGTTAGTAGAGGATTTAGCAGCGTTGTTTTTGTGGAAGGCCTCGGCGAGGCGTTGGGATATGTTCGATGTGGCACACACCTCATGCAATGAGCGAATCACAGTGTAGAAGATCCGATCACCCTCCTCCACTTCCTCTGGGTCCTCATCATCATCATCATCCAAGTCCGGCATTAGATCAGGAACCCCTTCCAATTCCACTTCAGGTATAGGCAGGGGTCCAGCATGACACTTCTGAGTTTGTCGTATTGCCGCCTTCTGTCCACGACGTTCTTGCCTGGCTTCTGTGAAACACGTCCGACAGTGGGATGGACATCGGCTCATGGTTACCTCCCCGGTACGCCAGTCGACCTCTGGGTTGTGGTCTCAAAGCCATGGATATCCCAAAATCACCTTTTGCTTTCCTAATTGAGTGACAGCAAAAAGGGCACACTCACTATGATCTTTGTAATGGAGAACCAGGTCTGCAACCTCTCGGATGGCACCAGCTTCATTTGGGGATCCATCCATGTTATATACAGGTATCGGACATGAGAGTGAGCGAGTATTTAGGCGATGTTGTTGTACCAGATGGGAATCGATGAAGAGACCAGTCACACCAGAGTCCAGGAGTGCAGAGACACCGAGTATCTGTCCAGTGTCGGTCATCTGCAGTTCGATGGCTAGGTTCAAGGAATGTGCAGAGGGAGTGGATGCCACAATATACTTGTGTGGTAGTTTACACTCCCATGATTTAATTTTGGGATGTGGAGTAGAAGGAGAGATGGGGAGAGCAGGTACATCTTTAGCCAACTTCGAAGGGTCAGAGAGGGGAGCAGTCACAGAAATGGATTCATTCTCCGGGGATTCAACTGACAAGACTTCAAAGCGGTTATAGACAGGCAGTGAGGGCATACGATTCACTCGCTGCGAATAGGAAAATCCTGCTCCTCTACAACTTCCAACTTAATCTCCTCTGCAACTTGATCCTTTGCTTCCTCAACATCTACAAGCGCCAACAAATCTTGCAGGAGTTCATCTCGTCCCTCGGGGGTGAGCATGCGGATATCCTGACAATGGGGACACACTCCAGCCCTGTGTCCAGGTTCCCCACAACAGTAGCAGAGATCCAACTTACATGCACGGCTGCGGGCTGCATCAACATCCATTGGTACTGGGACATTGACGGCTGGTGTGGGAGTTTGACGAGCAGGAATGGGGTTAGGGCGGGGGAGGCTTCGATTGAAGGTGTAGGGTGTATGAGTGGTAGTTGGAGCACGGAATGCAGCATTAAACGCCGCATTTGTGAGTCGGTTCTCGTCACAGAGTGAAGCAGCTTCATACCAAGCAAGGATATCATTGTCTGCTGGGCGCCCTTCCAACATCTGTGCAATCTGGTCCTGAATTTCTCAGTTGAGCCCCCATCGGAACTTCACCACCACTGGTAACCCACTCCCATATCCTGCTATGTCCACCAAATCCTTGAACTCATCGATATAGTCGTCCACGGATCGACGTCCCTGGTGGTAAGCGGATGACTCAACTCGTGTCACTGGTCGGTGGCGTTCATTGAGGGGGCAGAAGTGGCATACGAACTCAGCTCGAAAGTCACCCCAAGTGGAGAAAGGTAGAGAACCGAGTTCTTTAGTTTGACGTAGGATACGGTCCACATAGAGATAGGCGCGTTCAGATTTCATGTATGTGAAGGCCCAATAAATTTTTGCAGCCTCATCGACGAATTGATGCGACTGGAGACTAATGTATAACTCACAGGAATTAAGGAATGCACGTCCCTGCGCACGTGCACCATTAAATTCGACGAATTGATGCGACTGGAGACTAATGTATAACTCACAGGAATTAAGGAATGCACGTCCCTGCGCACGTGCACCATTAAATTCGGCGGGGGGGGGGACGGTTTGATCTGGGCATGTTCCTTAGTGGATGCATTTGGCAAAACATCGTTGTTGGGTGCGCTTGGAGTCGTAAAGGGGGAACTATTGGTCGTAGGGTTAGCCTGGAGGGTCCTAACGAAGTTTTCAATCGTAGATTTAAGTGAGTTGATTTGTGCGTGCATTCCAGAAACGTTGCTTTCAAGCGCGTCGAAGCGTTCTGATGCGTCCATGTCGCTAGGGAGCGCGTTTGGCGAAAATGGTGGCGTAATAAAGGCGAGATTATCTGGAACAGTGTGTAGGGACTCTGTGGAGCTTTGGGAAGCATCGTCCAGTCCGTACCTGCCTATCTTGGGCAGCGCGTTTGCGATTTTCGGGCCTTAGGGGAGAGTTTTCTACTATAAGGGCAACCTAAGCCTCTAGCAAAGGGAAATCCAAAGTTAAAATTATACTACATAATACAGGCATTGGGGACACACCTAGCGAAGGGAAATCCGAAGAGAAAACTCTAAGGATCCCCTTGCTGATGCCCAGTATATGTGAAGACGACAAAAATCAAATATAACCTAAAAATAGAAAAAGGCAGAGATAGGCGGATCAAGGCCGCCGAATGACATCATACCAAGGGGTATGTGTCGGAAGGGGTACTCCGCCTCTAAATATAAAAGTGTCAACATGTACAAACATGATAGCAAGGGAAAATTAGTAATAAAATCCGGAAAAATCATAGAAAATGAAGAATAGAAGGAAATGAGGTGGGGAAAAATATAGGACGAACATAAAAAATAGGAAAAACACACAGGGCACCCCCCTAGTCCCCTTACAGGAAAGACAATTGAGGAATCAAAGGTGATGAGGAAGCAGGCCTATGACAAGCAGGTATCCAATACTGGGGCTCCCAAGTCTAGTACATGAGTTCCTGTTACCATGAAGGACAACGCCGGTCATGCATTCACCATCATGATTGATTCTATGGTTTTGGACACAGCTCAGGCAATTCCAGGAGAATTTGCTGGTCTGGCTAGTGATCCTCTTCCCCACGCAGCTATTGAGGAGGTTGAGTACATTACACTCCTCCACCTATTCCGGTCGGATTCTGGTCGGAGTGCCCATTCCAATCAGAATTTCCGGAATTCCAGGGAATTCCATTTAGATATATTTTTCTCACAATTCATAATTCTGATTGGACTGGAGGGTCAATTTTACCTCTGGAATCCCCGGAATCTACCCAGACTCATTTTTACATGGAACAGTTGGATCAACCGGATGCATGGCAACTAGCATAACCAGAATAACCAGAATAACTGGACTGCATGTGCTTTCCCAAATAAAATTTTGACATACAACAAGAATCGAACACTCGACCTTGGGTCTGCACACATACCAGCACACTTAACCACTGAGCTACCAAGCAATTATTCTGCTACATACATTTAATACTTTTATTACCCAACCAAGGTACGTAGTTAATCACAGCCATTAACGGAATAATTAATAAGTACGCATACACATGACATGTGACACGTGACTGCCAGCTCACAACCACCACCACCACTGTTGCCAACGCCGCCTCCTCCTCCTCTCCACTCTACCACCACCACTGCATGCGCACCCGCCACCACCATTCCCATGCCCACTGCCACAATCACCACCACCTTCAAATGAGCCGACTGGACAGAACATGGGCCCAAACGACGTCAATTGTCGTTTGGGCCATAGATAAGTTTTTTTCTTTTTTCTTTTCTCTTTTTCTTTTTATCAATCAACTAATTGTAATTTATTGCTTTTTAGGCTATATACTACTGGGGACGACCTGTTGCAATGAAAAATGTGCAACACATGCCCACAGCCACCCAATCCCCTCCTCCCCTTTCAAATGGGATGTGAGGCTGTTGACACAGGCTAGGTGGGTGCAGAGGGATGCCAGGAGACCCCAGAAGGGGGATACCTGCCTAGTAAGCACCCACCAACCCCCGTACACGCACCATGTCGCACTGACGCACCCAAACCCCTTCCCCCCCCCCCCCCCCAAAAAAAAAGACAGAAATCCAAATGGGGGACGACAGCAACAAACAATGACAAGCCACCCACCCCCAGCCTCACGAGCAACTGCTCGTGGGGTGGAACATGGGTGGAATGATGCCTAGGCACCCAGATAGGAGACAACGACACACCACCCACCCCCAGCCTCACGAGCAACTGCTCGTGGGGTGGATCATGGGTGGAACGACAATGATGACAAGCCACCCACCCCCAGCCTCACAAGCAACTGGTCATGGGGTGGATCATGGGTGGAACGACGCCCAGGTGCAGCAATAGGAGACGACAACGCACCATCCGCCCCCAGCCTCACAAGCAACTGCTCATGGGGTGGATTGTGGGTGGAAGGACAGACAACAGCGGGGTTGCGTCCCCTCCCCTCCCCTGCACTTCGTGTGGGGAGGTATTTTTTTTTTGTACTTTTAATTATTTATTAGTATTGTGCCCCCCCTCCCCCATTTTGTTTACCTCCCCCCCGCATTTGGTGTGAGGGGTTAGCTTTTTATGTATATAAATAAAACTTCCTCTCGCATCTTGTGAGAGGGAGGATTTTTTGTTTATGTATACAATCATGCCCACTCCCTCACATTCAATGTGAGGGATGTGGTTAATTAAAAAAATTTGATCTTAACTACTTCGAAAAAAATTAGAGTGTCATGAATAAACATTATATTACTAACTAATAATTCTCCTGTGGCTCAACTGGTTAAGCACACATGTTTGGTTTGTCATGTGATCACTCTAATCAAGGTGTCTTGAGTTCAATCCTTACTCTGCACAAATATATTTTGTAGGCACTTTGACAACTTAAGACTTGAAATTTGACTATTCATTAGGGTGTATACTCTAAGTTGAGCATCTGGAGTAACCAGAATCTGGTCGGAATAACCGGAATCCACTGGAATCCACTGGAATCCGATCGGAATAGGTGGAGGAGTGTAAATTACTGAGGAGGTTGAGTATGAGGGTTGGCTTGTGACTGAGAAGGAGTTTTGTACCTTGGTCAATTGGACCAAGAATTCTGCACCAGTAACTGCTGATGCTTTTACAGTTGCTCCACTCAATCAAGCCCAGCGTACTCCCATTTCCATCCATGACCACCCATTTTATGTGGATACTGGTGCCACCATCCACATTTCTCCTGACCAATCAGATTTCATCACACTCTGTGTCATTAACCCCATTCAGTTTGAGGCATCAGTGGTTCTTCAATCTCCATGATCAGCATGGGGAATATCAAACTCCGTGTTGCCTGAGGTGCATCAATTATTTTACATGATGCGCTCTATGTCCCAAATGCGACAGTGCACTTGATCTCAGTTAGCTCACTTATGAAGGACTTGAACACCATAGCGCACTTTGATAAGTCATCATGCTGGATCTCAAATAAGTCCACTGGTGCCCATATAGCTCAAGGTGTCCTGTTGCCCAACAAGAAACTCTATTCCCTCTCATTACTCTGCCTCTGCTGAACATGCTTTTGCCATCCACTCAGCTCTGAACATTATCACCTGGCATCATAGCCTGGGGCACGCAAACTATTAAGCGTTGCAAGACATGGGGCAAAAGGGGACAATTGCCAGTATGCCTGCACAGTCCTCCTTTGAACCCCCTAAATGTGAATCTTGCATCCTTGGAAAACAGACTCGCTCACCTGTTCCTAAGAAGCATGCAGAAGGGGAAGGACATAGGGCTACACAGAAATTGGAGAAAGTTTGGGTAGATCTTTCGGGACCACATGATGTAAAGTTGTGCTCTGGAAATTTATATATTGTTAAGTACTGTGCTGGAGGAAGGAAGACGTCGGAATTCCAGTCATACCCAGATGGTAGAAGTTGATAAGGATTGATCAAGCAGGGGAGGAAACCCGACAGGATTCTGGGGCAAGGTTTACTTGATGTGCCATACCGAGTGTAGGGACAGAAAGGACTTGGCTTCAACTTGTAAGAAGTTGTGCCCTTCTCCTCATCAAGTGTCCTAATTTCAAGACAAAGGTAAAGAGGAAGATCAGAGGTCCAGGGAATTCCCAGAGAGGATGAGCTAAAGTTCAAGGTGGACTTAATATTTGGAGCATAAATGGGTTGGAATTAAGTGGGTGACTTGGTTGATTTACAAACTGACTAATACAAGACAAAAGTAGCTAGCTTAAATACTAAAGGCTGGAGGCGATCAGAGTTTCCGAGGCTGTGATAATTGCAAACCAGCCTCCGAGACAAATATCCTGAAACTGTTTCATTGAATTGGAAATGAGGGAATTTCACCTCTAGGCAGTGCTGCTGATAGGAGGTAGGCTGTGATGCAAGGCAGCGGGGAAGGGTGGCGGAAAACGATCAGAAATCTGGTCGAGAATCCAAATCAGGAAATTATTTCTTTTTTGGTTGATTTTGATGGGGTTCCCAGGTCTACAACCACCACCACCACTACTACTTCCTTCGACACACATGTCCTTTATCCCCTCGTATGCGGAAAAGATAGTGGCCATCAAGGCCCAGCAAGAGCAGTTGATGGAAGAGCTCTGGCTGGAAGAAGAGGCTAGGGAGGCTGAGGAGCACCGAGCAGCAGAGGAGGCTGCCAGAGTGGAGGCAGCTAGGGTGGAGGCAGAGAAGAAGGCTGCAGAGGAGGAGTGGAAGAAAGCAGCTGCTGCCAAGAGGGCAGAAAGAAGTGGAAAGCTGGGGAAGTGGAGCCCGAAGAGGCTGAGGGGAGCGCCTTCCCCACAAAGAAGGCAAAAGGAAAAGTGCAGGCAGAGGTGCCCAAAACTGAAGTTGTGTGGCTCCAAGCTGCTATTCTTCTAGTAGATGTTCAAATCAAAAATTGTCATGTTTCCTGATGGGAACCCAGGGTCATGCGTGTGATCCTTGTACAAAGGTAAAACACAAGTGTGAGGAGGTGGTGTGTGAAGGGCAGGAGTTGCTGGGAGGATCCGGACTGGGGAACAACAAAGGGGTGATGGAGCTACTTAGAGAGTTGGTGGGGGCAGTGAAAGGAGTGCCCACTGCACAAAATAGAGTAACTTGCATCAGTGGCAGTTGTCGATCTTTGAGTCAAGGATTTCTGCAATCTCGTACTCCAGTTCATTGTCTATAATGACTGGAGGAGGCAGGGGTTGGATACAATTAGGAATTGTGTTGGGGGTGTCTTCTTCCAGTTGGGAGAGGTGGAACACAGGATGGACAGCCCAGAGGTGATCCAGAAGTCAAAGGGTAACCGAGTGTGTACCCAGATGGGCAATGATTTTGAAAGGTCCATAGAGCTTCTCTGAGAGCTTCTTAGAGGGTCGAGTAGTGTGTAAGTTTGACAAAAGTGTAGTCATCAATATTGAAGTCAGGAGTGGTAGCCTGTAAGGGGACTAGGGGGGTGCCCTGTGTGTTTTTCCTATTTTTTATGTTCGTCCTATATTTTTCCCCACCTCATTTCCTTCTATTCTTCATTTTCTATGATTTTTCCGGATTTTATTACTAATTTTCCCTTGCTATCATGTTTGTACATGTTGACACTTTTATATTTAGAGGCGGAGTACCCCTTCCGACACATACCCCTTGGTATGATGTCATTCGGCGGCCTTGATCTGCCTATCTCCACCTTTTTCTATTTTTAGGTTATATTTGATTTTTGTTGTCTTCACATATACTGGGCATCAGCAAGGGGATCCTTAGAGTTTTCTCTTTGGATTTCCCTTTGCTAGGTGCGCCCCCAATCCCTGTATTATGTAGCATAATTTTAACTTCAGATTTCCCTTTGCTAGAGGCTGAGGTTGCCCTTATAGTAGAAAACTCTCCCCTAAGGCCCGAAAATCGCGAACGCGCTGCCCAAGATAGGCAGGTACGGACTGGACGACACTTCCCAAAGCTCCACAGAGTCCCTACACACTGTTCCAGATACTCTTGCCTTTATTATGCCGCCATTTTCGCCAAATGCGCTCCCTAGCGACATGGACGCATCAGAATGCTTTGACGCACTTGAAAGCAACGTTTCCGGAATGCGCGCGCAAATCAACTCGCTTAAATCTACGATTGAAAACTTCGTTAGGACCCTCCAGGCTAACCCTACGACTAATAGTTCCCCCTTCACGACTCCAAGCGCACCCAACAACGACGTTTTG
This sequence comes from Tricholoma matsutake, assembly GCA_026075535.2. Classification (NCBI taxonomy): domain Eukaryota; kingdom Fungi; phylum Basidiomycota; class Agaricomycetes; order Agaricales; family Tricholomataceae; genus Tricholoma; species Tricholoma matsutake. The sequence goes on along the minus strand of AP026541.1, from coordinate 7,590,520 downwards.
CCAAACACATCCACTAAGGAACGTGCCCAGATCAAACCGTCCCCCCCCACCGAATTTAATGGTGCACGTGCGCAGGGACATGCATTCCTTAATTCCTGTGAGTTATACATTAGTCTCCAGTCGCATCAATTTGTCGATGAGGCTGCAAAAATTTATTGGGCCTTCACATACATGAAATCTGAACGCACCTATCTCTATGTGGACCGTATCCTACGTCAAACTAAAGAACTCGGTTCTCTACCTTTCTCCACTTGGGGTGACTTTCGAGCTGAGTTTGTACGCCACTTCTGCCCCCTCAATGAACACCACCAAGCAGTGACATGACTTGAGTCATCCACTTACCACCAGGGACGTCGATCCGTGGACGACTATATCGATGAGTTCAAGGATTTGGTGGACATGGCAGGATATGGGAGTGGGTTACCAGTGGTGGTGAAGTTCCGACGGGGGCTCCACCAAGAAATTCAGGACCAGATTGCACAGATGTTGGAAGGGCGCCCAGCAGATGATGATATCCTTGCTTGGTATGAAGCTGCTTCACTCTGTGACGAGAACCGACTCACAAATGCGGCGTTTAATGCTGCATTCCGTGCTCCAACTACCACTCATACACCCTACACCTTCAATCGAAGCCTCCCCCACCCTAACCCCATTCCTGCTCGTCAAACTCCCACACCAGCCGTCAATGTCCCAGTACCAATGGATGTTGATGCAGCCCGCAGCCGTGCATGTAAGTTGGATCTCTGCTACTGTTGTGGGGAACCTGGACACAGGGCTGGAGCGTGTCCCCATCGTCAGGATATCCACATGCTCACCCCCGAGGGACAAGATGAACTCCTGCAAGATTTGTTGGCGCTTGTAGATGTTGAGGAAGTGAAGGATCAAGTTGCAGAGGAGATTAAGTTGGAAGTTGTAGAGGAGCAGGATTTTCCTATTTGCAGCGAGTGAATCGTATGCCCTCACTGCCTGTCCATAACCGCTTTGAAGTCTTGTCAGTTGAATCCCCGGAGAATGAATCCATTTCTGTGACTGCTCCCCTCTCTGACCCTTCGAAGTTGGCTAAAGACGTACCTGCTCTCCCCATCTCTCCTTCTACTCCACATCCCAAAATTAAATCATGGGAGTGTAAACTACCACGCAAGTATATTGTGGCATCCACTCCCTCTGCACATTCCTTAAACCTAGCCATCGAACTGCAGACGACCGACACTGGACAGATACTCGGTGTCTCTGCGCTCCTGGACTCTGGTGCGACTGGTCTCTTCATTGATTCCCATCTGGTACAACAACATCGTCTAAATACTCGCTCACTCTCATGTCCGATACCTGTATATAACGTGGATGGATCCCCAAATGAAGCTGGTGCCATCCGAGAGGTTGCAGACCTGGTTCTCCATTACAAAGATCATAGTGAGCATGCCCTTTTTGCTGTCACTCAATTAGGAAAGCAAAAGGTGATTTTGGGATATCCATGGCTTTGAGACCATAACCCAGAGGTCGACTGGTGCACCGGGGAGGTTACCATGAGCCGATGTCCATCCCACTGTCGGACGTGTTTCACAGAAGCCAGGCAAGAACGTCGTGGACAGAAGGCGGCAATACGACAAACTCAGAAGTGTCGTGCTGGACCCCTGCCTATACCTGAAGTGGAATTGGAAGGGGTTCCTGATCTAATGCCGGACTCGGATGATGATGATGAGGACCCAGAGGAAGTGGAGGAGGGTGATCGGATCTTCTACACTGTGATTCGCTCATCACATGAGGTCTGTGCCACATTGAACATATCCCAACGCCTCGCCGAGGCCTTCCACAAAAACAACACTGCTAAATCCTCTACTAACTCCTTACTCCCTCATCTCCATGAGTTTGAAGACGTGTTCTCCAAGGAGTCATTTGACTCTCTTCCTGCGCGTAAGCCATGGGATCACGCGATCAAACTCACCCCTGGCACAACCCCTTCATCCTGCAAGGTCTATCCTCTCTCTCCAGAAGAACAACGGCAGCTTGACCAGTTCATTGATGAGCACCTGGCCTCTGGACATATTCAACCATTGAAGTCACCCATGGCCTCTCCCTTTTTCTTTGTCAAGAAGAAGGATGGCTCACTTCGACTGGTTCAAGACTACAGAAGGCTCAACAACATCACGGTCAAAAATCGCTACCCACTACCCCTCATCTCTGGACTCGTAAACCAGCTCCGTGGAGCCCGATACTTCACCAAGCTCGATGTCCATTGGGGCTATAATAATGTGAGGATAAAGGAGGGAGATGAGTGGAAGGCAGCCTTTCGTACCAACCGTGGTCTTTTTGAACCGCTTGTCATGTTCTTTGGCCTTACTAATAGCCCTGCCACCTTTCAGACCATGATGAACGACATCTTCCATGACCTCATCCTCGAAGGCGTTGTCTGCATCTATCTTGACGACATCCTCATGTTCACTCGCACGGTTGAAGAGCACCGTCGCATCACGCGCCTCGTCCTAGAGCGACTTCGACGGTACAAACTCTACCTTTGTCAGGACAAATGCGAGTTCAAAAGCACCAAGATCAAGTACCTCGGCCTGATTATCTCGGAGGGTCAAGTGGAGATGGATCCTATCAAGGTAAACGGGGTCACAGCTTGGCCAATGCCCATGAACAAGAAGGAGGTGCAGTCTTTCCTGGGCTTCATCAATTTCTATTGGTGTTTTATCAAGGATTTCTCACATCATGCATGACCACTGTTCGACTTGACAGGAAAGGAGGCATGGAGGTGGGATAATGCACAACAGGAGGCGTTCGAAAAGCTTAAGGAGATGGTCACTTCCACTCCGATCCTTACCTTTGCTGACGATTCGCGTCCTTTTCGTGTAGAAGCCGACAGTTCTGACTTTGCGACGGGCACCGTGTTGTCTCAGCAGTCTCCGGAGGACCAGAAGTGGCATCCTGTTGCGTTCTACTCCAAAAGCCTTAGTGCTGTAGAGAGAAACTACGAGATCCATGACAAGGAGATGTTGGCGATAATGGGTGCGCTTGAGGAGTGGCGACACTTCCTCGAGGGTGCCCAACACAAGGTGGAAATTTGGACAGATCACAAGAACCTCGAGTACTTCATGACAGCCAAGAAATTGAACCGTCGTCAAGCTCGTTGGTCCCTGTATCTATCTAGATTCGACTTCTCCTTACACCACCGTCCGGGTTGCAGCATGGGGAAGACCGATGCCCTATCCCGACGTGCAGACCATGGGGATGGCAGCGGTGACAACCAAAACATTGTGCTGTTGCAGCCAGACCTGTTCACCATTCGGGCACTGGAAGGCATCGCACCCCAGGGCGAGGAGCGGGACATCCTACATGACATTCGTCGTGCAAACCGTAGCGGTTTACATGAGGATGTTGTCGCCCGAGCTGTTAAAGAACTGAGGAAGGGATCGACCCTTTCCTTACGTGCGGCAGAGTGGGCTGAAAAGGAGGACTTGTTGTATTTCAGGGATCACATCTATGTTCCCAATGACCCAGACCTTTGCCGGCGCATCATATCCCAACACCATGACTCACAGATTGCTGGCCACCCCAGACGCTGGAAGACCTTGGAGCTCACCTCACGGAACTATTGGTGGCCACAAATGTTGCGGCTCATTGGTCAGTATTGTCGCACTTGTGACCTTTGCTTACGCACCAAGGTTCCTCGTCGCAAGCCTATTGGTGAGCTACACCCTCTTCCTGTTCCAGAGAGTCGTTGGGATGTTGTCAGCATCGACTTTGTGGTGGAATTGCCAGAGTCAAACGGGTTTGATGCGGTGATGTGCACAGTTGACTCAGTGGGAAAATGCGCTCACTTCATTCCCACTCACACCACTGTCAGTGCCCTAGGTGCCGCTCGACTCTACCTCCACCACATGTGGAAATTACATGGACTTCCTGGTGCCTTCCTCTCGGATCGTGGCCCTCAGTTCATGGCAGAGTTCACTCGTGAGCTGTACCGACTCCTGGGGATCAAACTCCTCGCTTCAACCGCTTATCACCCACAAACTGATGGCCAGATGGCGCGAGTCAACCAGGAACTGGAGCAGTACATCCGCCTCTTTGTCAATGAACGCCAGGATGATTGGGATGATCTCCTTCCTTTGGCCGAGTTCGGATACAACAACCATGTCCATGCTTCCACTCAACAGACCCCTTTCCTCTTAGACACTGGACAACATCCACGCATGGGATTTGAACCTCGCCAAACTCCCTCACACATCGAGACAGTGAATGAGTTCACAGAACGCATGAGGGATAGCTTGGAGGAGGCAAGGGCAGCCTTAGCAAAGGCGAAGGACGACATGGCGCGATTTTACAACCAACGCCACTCCCCAACCCCTCAGTACAAGGTTGGTGATCGAGTTTATCTTGACTCCAGTGACATCTCCACTACACGTCCATCCAAGAAACTCACTCATCGCTTCTTGGGACCTTTCCCCATTGTCAAGTGCGTTGGAACACATGCCTATCGTCTACGCCTCCCAGCCTCCATGTCCAGACTCCATCCCATCTTCCATGTCGTCAAATTGCTTCCAGCTCCCCCAGATCCGTTCCCGGGACGCCATTCACACCCACCACCACCACCTACAGTGATCGAGGGAGAACCCCAATATGAAGTCGAGTCAATCTTGGACAGCCGTTTGCGTCGAGGAAAACTCCAGTATTTGGTACATTGGAAGGGTTATGGGTATGAGGAGAACTCATGGGTCGAAGAGTCTGATGTAAATGCCCCTCGGTTAATCAAGGAATTCCACTGACGGCACACTGCTGCACCGCATCACATTCAAGTCACGGACTTTGGTCATATACGATTTCGAATGCATTGGGGCGATGCATCTTAGAGAGGGGGTGATGTAAGGGGACTAGGGGGGTGCCCTGTGTGTTTTTCCTATTTTTTATGTTCGTCCTATATTTTTCCCCACCTCATTTCCTTCTATTCTTCATTTTCTATGATTTTTCCGGATTTTATTACTAATTTTCCCTTGCTATCATGTTTGTACATGTTGACACTTTTATATTTAGAGACGGAGTACCCCTTCTGACACATACCCCTTGGTATGATGTCATTCGGCGGCCTTGATCCGCCTATCTCCGCCTTTTTCTATTTTTAGGTTATATTTGATTTTTGTCATCTTCACATATACTGGGCATCAGCAAGGGGATCCTTAGAGTTTTCTCTTTGGATTTCCCTTTGCTAGGTGCGCCCCCAATCCCTGTATTATGTAGCATAATTTTAACTTCGGATTTCCCTTTGCTAGAGGCTGAGGTTGCCCTTATATAGCCCACCGTTTGTCCGCAGGACCTTGATAGCGCTTCTGTGCTTCTGTGAGTTGCTTCCGGAGTTCCTGGTGGAGATCATCAAGGTCGACCACAAAATGGCATGCACATTGCGAGGCTAGTTTATGCTCTGGGAAAGCCATGATGGTTGGGTGGTAACCCTTGTTGGCAAAAAAAGGTGAAACTCTGGTGGAAGCTGAGGGAGCATTGTTGTAAGTGAATTCCCCCAAAGGTAGTAACTGGGACCAGTTATCCTGTTGGTAGTTGCAGAAAATCTGCAAGTACTGTTCAAGGGTCTGGTTGAGGCATTCAGTCTGTCCATCTCCTTTGGGATGATAACCCAAAGTGAAGTGGATTTTCATGTCCAGGGCCTGTCCGAGAGAGCAGAAGAAATGGGAAATGAACTTGGAACCCTGGTCACAGGTGATGTGAGATGGAACCCCGTGTTTGGAGAAGACATGCATGACAAATAGATTAGCAAGTTCTTGAGCCATGATTTTGTTTACTTTGGGGATGAAGATGAGGTTACCAAGGAACCAATGAAGAAACCTCCTGGCTTCCAGCTACAGAACTTGATCATGCCTCCTTCCACTTAACACTCCTTCATTTCAAAACAAATTCTCATTCATTCAAAAAATAAAGAAAAAAAAGAAATCTAAATTTTCTGGATCCCCGCCAGATCCCTACTCCTCCCTCACTCCTTCACCCTCCACTTCTTCTGCCAGCCCCAGCAACTTCCCCTGCACCTCGATCTCCTCCTCCTCTTCATCCTCTTCTTCATCTTCCTCTTCCTCCTCAGACTTCTGCCTCCACTCCAGATCCAAGGCCCCCTGGATGTCCGCCAGAGAGTCCTGGAGTGCCAGAACTCCCTCACTGATCACCCAGAGCTCCCAGAGCTCCTTCTTCTGTTTGGAGAGTCAGTCTATGATGACTAGAATGGCAGTGTGTCCATTGGTCTCTGGTAGCTGTTTGATAAAGTCCATTGAGATCGAGTTCCAAGGCCTTTCCAGGACTGGAAGTTGTTTCAAAAACTCATAAGGTTTGTGTCAGGGTGATTTGGAGCATTTGCATGTAGTACAAGACTTACAAAAGTCCTGCACAAAGGTGCGGAGGTTGGGCCAAACGTAATCATGTCAGATGAGTTGAAGGGTCTTGTTTTGTCTGTAGTGACCTGAGAGAATATGGTCATGCTTGTATTGTAAGACTTTAAGACAGAGGTCCACAACATCCGGGACGTAGATCCAGTCGAAGTGGCAGAGAAGTCCACTGTCATCTAGAGACCAATTTGGAGCGGATGGTGATGGAAGGTGTGAGGAGGAGATGGGATCAAGAGGGAGTGAGGATCGGATATCATTGTGGAGTTTCTCAATATCCATGAGAACAGCTTGTCAGATGATAGGAGCAGCAAGGAAAGTGGCTTGGAGGGAGGATGTGAGTTGTTCTTGAGTAAAGACTGGATGGAAATTGCTCGGGTTTACTGAGGTGAAGTCACTATTTCCCCCTTTGCAGTAGACATCCCAGCATCTAGTGAGCACATTGGGTTTAGCCCCTAGCTTACCAGGGCAGAAGCAGATGGCAAGGTTGAATGGAAGGAAGCCGGAGCTTCCAACACTCGAGACTCATGGGCACAGAAACATGTAAGGAACTTAGTATATTTCGAGGGGGGGAAACTAGGATACAGTACAAATACTCAAAGTATGGACTATATACTACTGGAATAACATGTGATAATACTGAAGCATGTGATAATGGTGTGATGATGTAAGAGGCACTCTTACATTGAACTGTGAGAGGTATTCTGGCCACCGAGCTTGATGATGAGTAAGGAGTTTTGTGGTGCTGAAGTATTCCAGGTTTTTGTGATCTGTGACCACATCTACCAAATTTCTGGAACCTTTGAGGTATTGCTGCCAGTGTTTGAAGGCTTCGAAGATAGCCAAAAGTTCCTTGTTGTGGGTGTCATAGTTCAATTCAGCTGGGTTAAAGGAGCAGGAGTGGAATGCAACTGGGTGGATTTCTCCATCCAGGGTATATATGGAAAGGATAGCTGCTAAGGCATAGTCTGAGGCATCTGTCTCCAGGATAATGTGGGAGTCCGGTAGCCATTGAGTGAGTACTGGGGCATGGGTGAATTCTTCTTTTAATTTGTTGAAGGCTTCTTGACAATTCTTGCCAAAGTCCCATGGCATGTGCTTCCAGGTCAGTCTGGTGAGAGGGATGACGATGTTGGAATATCCATGGATGAAGCGTTGGTAGAAGTTGCAGAATCCAAGGAAGGATTGAATATCCTTAACCTTTCAAGGTTCAGGCCAGTCAAGGATAGTTTTGACTTTATCTTCGGACATCCGGAGCCCATCAGGAGAGAGGATGAACCCTAAGTATTCCATGCTGTCTTTGTGGAACTCGCATTTCTGTGGAGCAGCATAGAGCCCATTTTTCCGGAGTCTCCAAAGAACTTCCTTGATGTGAGCCTTATGTTGACTCATGTCGTTGGAGTAGATTAGGATATCGTCGAGGTAGACAATGACACTGACATCTAGAAGGTCACTGAAGATGTTGTTCATGAGGCACTGGAAAGCTGCAGGTGTGTTGGTGAGCCCGAATGGAACCACTAGCCATTCAAAAGAGCCATAACACATGCGGAAAGTGGTCTTCCACTCATCTCCCTCAGCGATGCAAACTAAGTGATAGGCATGCCGGAGGTTGATTTTGGTGAACAGGCAGGCTTTTCCTGGAGAGTCCAGGAGATCTGAGATTAGCGGAAGTGGGTAGCAGTCCTTCTTTGAGATGCAGTTGAGTACCCAGTAGTTGACGCATACTTGGAGACTTCCATCCTTTTTCTTGACAAAGAGTATAGGAGTGCCGTGAGGGGATTTGGAGGGGCAGATGAAGCCTGAGCAAACATTTTCTTCAATGAATATTTGGAGGGCCTCTAGCTGAGACTAGCTCAGAGGGAGAGAGGGAGTACATGCAACCCAGAGGTGGGGGAGCATTATCCTTTGTCTAGGTCATAGGAATGGTGTGGAGGAAGGGTGTTGGCTTTTTGTTTGTTAAAGACATCTGCAAATTTGTGATATTCCTCTGGAACATCTGAAAGATCTGGAGGATTTTCAGATGCCACAGAAGATTTAGCCATCAGTCCTTCTGGGGAGAATGTCATCTGAAAGGCTACAGCCCCAGGGAGTTTGCTTGCATGCATGTAAGCAGCAGCATTGATGAAAGAGATTTCAGGAGGTATAAGTTTTGAGGATTTAGTGACCACAGTAGTGTTTAAAGGTCCAGTTGGATGGACCAAAAAAACGACCACAACTGAACCCAACCCAACCAAATGCAACTGGACCATCGGTTGCGGTTGCCCTCTTTCAAGGTCTGTTCAGTTGCCACTTGCCTTACTTTAAAAATGTTTGAAAACTGTCATAAAACTGGTTGCAATCAGTTGCAACCGGTCTTTTATAGTATATATAATATCCTACATATATGCCTATACTTACATAGATGGCAAGAAAAAATAACTAATGAAAGTACTATTTAATACTATATTTATGCTTAGTGGGACAAGCCTGGGGGGAAAAGTAGTCATTTGGCAGGTACTTATATACCCTGTGGCCATGCACAGACCATGTGGTCATGTGCTCCTAAAAAAAAGAAAAGTGGCACTGTTGCCAGATGACTCCCATGACAACAAATGACTCCCATGACAACAAATGACTTCCACGACTCCAGCCCATCCCATGTGTCCACCACCACCATCAACACATCCACACCACCTGCCCCAAAAACACCGCCAATGAACAAACACTAAGCAGGTGGCCCAAATGACGACCAGCATTGTTTGGGCCGTCGAGTATGTTTTTTTGTTTCATCTTATTTCTTTTACTAATAATTCTTTTTTTAGTTATCTTTTGCAAATGACATCACCTAGCCACCACACAATGCACCTGGGCCCTCACCGTACCCCACCCATCCCCTGCATCACCGCTGTGAGCCTCTGCTCACAGGGTGGCAATGGGTCCCATTTCTGGATGACAACAATGACAACGATGACACAACAACAGTGGCCAAGGACCACAACAATGACGTGGCACCACCATGCCATTGCACTGCCACATCACAGCACCACCAGCCTGCCTGCGAGCCACTGCTTGCAGGGGTAGATGGAGGTCCTGACAATGATGGGGGGGACAACAAACGAGAACACAAACAGGGGGGATGACAGGGAGAAGACAACAAACGATGGTGAAAATGGGAGGGTGTCAACAAATGACAGGGAGGGGATGACAAATGACAGTGCGGGGATGACACGACAGTGTGGGGACTACATGACAATGCAGGGACAAATGACAACAGGGGGACAACAACACAAGGCCAGCAAATGACAACACAGGGACGACAATGCAAACATCGGGTACAACAAACCATGGGGCTGACAATAATGAATACCTGGGATGATGTACGACACCCCACTCTTGCTACAAATGCGAGTCAGTGGGGTGTTTCTTTTTTTTCTTTTTTTTTTCTTTTTTTTCTTTCGTTGTGACAGGTGCACCTTGCAGGTGTTGTTCAGTCTTTTTTTCTTTTTCTTTCTATTAGCAACACCCCACTGCTGTGAGCACCTGCTCGCAGGGTGTACATGTATTTAATTTAATTTAGTACAGAATATTCTTAGTTAGACATGGAAAAACCAGGAAAAACTGGTTGGAACCGGTTGTGGTCCTTCCATTTTCAGTGTCAGTTGGGACCGGTTGTGGTTGTGGTTTCCTCACTTGGAGGTCAAAAATCTGGACCAAACCGGACCTTAAAACACTAGACCACAGGGTTTTTGTGGGTCTCCACTGGAAGGTTCAGAGGTGAAGGTGACTCACACAAGATAGGAGAGTCAGAAGACATCAAGGGGGCCAAGTCCCCCCTAGTCCCCTTACAGTTTCCCCCAGCAATTTGATTAATAGCCTCATTTCTTCAAAACTGTGCTTTCCCCCCCTGGTGTATGAGAGAACAAACATAATTTTAGACTCCACTGTACAAAGTCCTGGCTTCCTCCCATGGATATACAATACTATAGAGCTGATGAACAATTTTGTATTTTCCATGGTACCATCAAAGATTTGGGGTTAGCACATACTTAGGTAAGTGTGCTTTTCCATTTTCAGATCTCTCTGTCTGTTCACCATCACATGAAATCCACTCCACCATCTCCACCATTTCATCATAACTACTCTTGGCTCATGCCAAAAGGATGAGTAATTGGATGTGGCACAATGAAACAATGATGTTACTTGGTACAGACCTCCCATCCTCTGTAGTCTTCTTCATGACTGCCTGAGCCTGCGGTTCATCCTCCTGATACTTATTCTGCTCATCCTTGGCATCTGTCCCTTCAGCTTCTAAATCCAAGATGCTCTTTGAAAGTGCTTTGTTTGTGGCCAACTCTTTAGCCTTTATCCAAAGGTTCTTAAGTAGTTGTGGTATGTATGAGCATGCTTTGAAGTATGGTAGAGGTTTTGATTTGTAATAGTGACACTGCACCCATCCCCAACACAGTGATGAAGGTGCTTTCCTGGTTACAATTCCTGGAAACATTTTTGGAGGAACATGTCAATTGTAGTTTTCTTTGGATGTCCAGGGAACTGCCATTGCAGTTTTATCAGGGTAAATGGTGTTCTTCAAACTTGTGTTTCTTTTTTGGAGTGGCATTATGATCTGTATCACTGCTCTCAGATTCATACATAACAGTCTGTGCCAATTGTAATTTGTAGGGCTGGCATGGGTGATGGTTTTGGATGCTTTGTGGGATGCTGTACAGCAAAAACTGAGTTTGTTGAGGAACTGTCATCTGAAATTTGAATGCTGGTGTGGCACTACATTGGATGTGCCAAGGGTGTCCTAGTGGTGTTGTACCTTGTAAGTCTGCATTTTCATGTTGCAATCCATCACTTACCAAGCTGGCCTGCCTAAAGTATGTTATGATCCATATCAACATGTCCATGCATGCCAAAATGCTGCAGTCCTTAGCCATAAGAGTTAATGTGGTCAGCAGGAGACCATGTGCCATTGTATTTGCACTAAATATTGGGCAGGAAAGGTGATCAGATTGTGAGGAGCTTGGCAGGTCACTCCACTCAAATACCTCTGCTTGGTGATGCAATAACCACCACTGTAGTGTGTTACATAGCTCAATTGGTGGCAGGAGCTTGTATAAATCACCATACAAGATTGATAAGGTCTTGACATCAAGGATGACTGTCACCCAGTGATTCCCAGCTTTGATTCTGTGGGCAATGTTATGCTGCCCCCCTCAACATGGACTGGGACACTGACTGCAATTTTTGTTTATATCCCATGAGTGAGTGCATTGCGAAGTTTCTGGATATGAGAAGCCAGCTTGTTTTGAAGATAGGTTCCTGTTTCATATCTGTATATTGTGATGATCTTGTCGAGGGTCAATGTTTCATAATAATAGCTGAAGTAACTACAACTGGCCTTTGAGTACTTGTCCAAACAGGTCCATATGTTTTGAGGTTAGCCACCTCTGAACATAATGGCACAATATCCTCAACCAACTTCCTCCTCTGTAGCTCCAAGGTGTCCTTCCATGGTAGCTACTCGAGATGGGCGAGTACCTGTATCTTCCCCTTTGATTGGATCTATTAAATAGCTGTCCTCCAGAGAGCTTTTGAAGGGATGACTTGATGTACAGCTTCCCAAAACTCGAGCACCCAGAACGGCAATTGTAAGGTTGCTGTCATGTTCACTGGATATAGGAAGGAAATATAGGAGGCATATCAAAGCAATGAGAAGTCGAATATGTATGTCGACCTCATCATTGTGTTTGGCAAGGTACCTTCCAAGAAGCTGGCTAGTAATGAACTTGTGTGTGTACCTATGAATGCGTTCAAAAAACTATGATCCACCCACATCTGTAAGCACGTGCTGTGTTAGGGCACGTACTTCACTAAGACAGAATCACCGACGTAAGCAGGCAAAAGAGGTGTTCTATAAGCAAGAGAGCTCCGTCGACGATTATGAGGATGACGATGAATATGTCACAAGCTTGCAGTTGATTCGAGACTGATGCTTTACGGCTCAAAGGCTTTAAGTTGAAACGGAAAGTGACAGGATGTCATTCCCTTTCGTTTTCGTTAGCAGGCTGGATTTGTGCGCTTATGAGGTAAAGTGCTTGACTTTGGCATTTCTGCTTATATAAGCGAAAGATTCCGACTCAAAAAACGTCATCAAAAGTAAACCGCCTTGCACATGAAGTTTCTAATTGACGATCTGCCAGTGCGTCTTGATCTTTCGGCCGAAGTTTCATACTAATAGCACTTGCAAAATTCTCAGATCATCTTCCCTTATGACCGAATATATCCTGGTACCACAACAATTACCTGACTCGATCTCTGCAACTCATATGTTCTGCAGAACAATATGCCTATATGTGTGACCTCAAGAGAACCCTTGATGCAACTGTACTCCATTGCCAATTTGTCCAATGAATCATTGACAATATGATTGATAGGGTCACTGCGTACTGGAGATGCCGTCTGGAACCGGGAAAACGGTGTCGCTGTTGTCTCTGATTGTTTCTTACCAACAAGTCAGTTTATCCTCTCCTCCTTCTGACTATCTTCTTATTTCTGCCGAAGTTCTACCCAACCAAACGAAAGCTCATCTACTGTTCACGAACCGTCCCAGAGATCGAGAAAGCTCTTGCGGAACTGAAAAGACTCATGGCCTACCGGATCTCAAGGGCGGGGACCGAAGAGGAGAAGGAGAAGGAAAAACAATTCTTAGCATTAGGTTTGACGAGTCGAAAAAACCTCTGTATACATCCAGAGGTATGTTACATACTCTCCCTTGCGCTTGCGGTCTATAACAGTTCCTGTAAAGGTTTCCAAAGAAAAGAAGGGCAAAGTAGTGGATGCTCGTTGTCGAGATCTCACAAATGCAGCTGTTTGTGAGAAGGGGCGACAAGACCCTGGGTCTGTCGATCTCTGTGATTGGCACGAGGTAGGTTTGGTATAAGGATTATATCGCGGAAACTCATGTATTCACAGAAACTGGGAGAACTCGAACCAGGCAACCTGATACCCTCTGGAATCTGGACGTTAGCAGATGTACTTCAATATGGGCGAGACAACGGAGTGTGCCCTTACTTTACTGTTCGCAGAATGGTGACATATATTTGTTCGAGCTAGTTATTATGCTGATAAATTCCAGATGCCCTTTGTGGATATCATCATATATTCATTTCATTACCTTCTGGATCCTAAAGTAGCAGAGCAAGTATCTAAAGAGATGTCCAAGGATGCTATCGTCGTCTTTGATGAGGCGCACAACATCGGTGTGTCAGCCTTTTGCATATATCACATCTAATCATGTCGAAATAGACAATGTGTGTATCGAGTCTCTGAGTATCGACCTCACCCGGCCCATGTTGGATTCTGCTGCTCGAAGCGTAGGGAAACTAGGCGAAAAGATAGAAGAGTGGGTAATCCTTTTACTTGCGTTAGCCCCGTGCGAATTTTTGGGCAGAATCAAAATCACGGATGCTGCAAAGCTACAAGATGAGTACGTCAAACTAGTTGAAGGCCTTCAAAACACCGTCGATGATGACAATGATACTCTTATGTCAAACCCCGGTAAGGTTTCCCTTTAGGTGCTTACTTGAGAGCTTATTGTCTGAAGTCCTTCCGGACGACCTACTGAATGAGGCCATTCCTGGTAACATAAGGAAAGCAGAGCATTTTGTTGCCTTCTTAAAGCGCTTCATCGAGTACTTGAAGGTATTTATCACGTCAACATCATCTTCAGGTGACACATCCCCGTTAAGACCCGAATGCGCGTTCTGCATGTTGTGGCAGAAACACCCCTTTCCTTTCTACAACATCTTAAAGACATTACATATATCGAACGGAGACCTTTGCGGTACGTCCACACCTTTCCATCACGCCTTCACATCTTTATTCAACCTTATGATAGGTTCTGCGCTGAACGTTTACAATCTTTAATCCGCACTCTGCAGTTGAATCGTCTGGACGAATACTCAGCACTCCAGAAAGTTGCAAGTTTTGCAACGTTAGTTTCGACCTACGAAAAGGGTTGGTAAATTTGTGAGGGCCATTCTCAAGATTCGTTAATTCATGACATCAGGATTTCTCCTCATCCTCGAGCCGTTTGAAACTGAAATTGCGACAGTACCAAATCCCATTTTTCACTTCACGTCGGTTTATCTTTATTGATTTCACAATAATCGAATAATTTGATACATCTAGATGTCTTGACCCTTCACTTGCTATAAAACCTGTCTTCGAGCGCTTCAGCAGTGTCGTTATCACGTCTGGCACTATCTCTCCCTTGGACATGTATCCCAAAATGCTCCAGTTCACCCCTGTTGTACAAGAGACCTATTCGATGACCTTGACACGAAATGCGTTTTTGCCCTTGGTTCTATGATACCTTTTTTCAGCCTTCGTCGGTTACTAAAATGGAGCTATAGGTTATTACTCGAGGAAGTGATCAGGTGGCCATCAGCTCGCGCTTCGAAGTCCGAAATGATCCTGCAGTTGTCCGCAATTTTGGTAGCATCCTCGTCGAATACAGCAAGATCGTACCAGACGGTATTGTAGCATTTTTCCCCAGCTACCTTTACATGGAATCAATCGTCGCTGCATGGAATGACATGGTTGGTGGACTCTTTTCGCACTGTATTCTGCGGTGGCTCTCAATTGGTGTTAGGGTATTCTCAACGAAGTATGGAAGAACAAACTTATATTCGTCGAAACGCCCGATGCAAATGAGACTAGCATTGCGCTCGAAAATTACAGACGGGTTTGTCGCTTCTCATCATGACTTGTCCCAGGTGTACGATTAATTTCAGGCATGTGATAACGGCCGCGGTGCTGTATTGTTGTCTGTTGCTCGAGGTAAAGTTTCTGAAGGGATCGATTTCGACCATAACTATGGCCGCGCTGTCATCATGTTTGGGTATGTTAGCTCGCCCCCATCTATGAAGAACAACTAAAGTATTAGTAGTGTTCCCTATCAATACACAGAAAGTCGTATACTCAAAGCTCGTCTTGAATACCTTCGGGATGCGTACCGAATTCGCGAGTCAGAGTTTTTAGGGTTCGACGCAATGCGAAACGCGGCTCAATGCGTGGGACGCGTATTGCGAGGTAAAACAGACTGGGGGCTGATGGTATTTGCGGACAAGGTTTATTGTCCAATGGCAAGACTTAGATTTTGGTCTGACAATTCAACAGCGTTTTGCGCGTGCAGATAAACGGGCCAAACTTCCTCGTTGGATCAATCAATATATCGCTGAGACTGCTTCGAATCTCTCAACAGACATGGCGCTGACTCTTTCCAAGTTATTCATGCGAACAATATCGCAAAATTCTACTGAAAATCAAACTGGGATCTCATTGTGGACCATCGAGGACGTTGAGAAGGCTCAAGCTAAACAAAAAGCAGCAGCACTAGAGGCCGAGCAACAAGATGCTAAGATGGACGACGAAGAGTATGGAGATGGAGGCATCACCGACCACATGCTTGTTGAGTTTGATTTAGATGTATAACTAAGTGTGGTTAATCGCCTCAATTTACCGGACTGAATCGTTAGCCGTACAGTCATTCATGCCTCTTTGACACATCTGGGTCAATGACCCAAACAACCTTGACAGCTCCAATTCTGTGTAAATTGCCTTGGACTTTTTGTAATATCCACCATATAGCTCAGACATATGTATAACCAGACCCACAGAGTGATTGAGCTTGTGAATAGAATAAGAGATGTCCTCTAAGGCAAATGTGAGAGAAACCTGAAATTTGATATGAAGAAAAGTACGCTGTTCAGGATTTCTTTTTTGGGAACTTATATCTTGTAGAAAATCAATCCTAGTGTAAACAAGATCAAACTCAGTCTCTGTATAAGTGACTGTATTGTAACGAAAGCACTCTAGTGCCTTGGTCACTTAGAGGAATAGGGACAAGTAAATTGGAACTTGGTATGAATTAAACGGAGAATGAGAACTAACTAAGACATTGTTTCGTGAGCATCAGGAAAATCCGACACTAACTTATTATGCTTAATGTCTCCTTATTGCACTTAAAGTGGAAATTAAGGAAGATTAAGCAAATGGCTGTTAAGGAAATTCTGCTTAGAATAAGTAGGGTTGTTTCCTGAATTAAGCAAAATTCCCCTTATTCACGCTTATATCACTTCTTAAACCGCTTTTGGGCTCTTAGGGGGCTGCCTAGCCATGTCAATAAGGAAACTTAAGCAGCAGTTTAAGCAAAAAAATAAGAATAATATATATATATAAGCACATCGCTGACTACGGTTTCATCCCTGCTCCCGTCGTTCCCATGTGTTTACCCAACCCCCACTCGACACCCCTTTTCACTGTCCTAAATGCTCCCCTTCGCCCCCAATCATTGCTGCTCCCCCATCATCATGGCAGCCTTGTCATCGTCGTCATTCCACCCACAATCCACCCGAGCAGTTGCTCGCGAGGCTGGTGGCTGGTGGCATGCTGTTCGTCGTTATGGTGTCCTGGTTGGGCATCGTGCCGTCTCAATGCTACAAAGCGAAAAACCCCATCTCGCTGTGAGGGAGATGATGGGGGGTGAGGGGTGGTGGCGTTCCTCGCGTCATGGTACCTGCTATGGTGGGTGCTGCTGTCATGTCACCCCATCGTCCTTGTGGCCTTCCTCGTGGGCATATGGTCGTGCTACCACCTAACCACCCCACAAACAGGGGCTCATAGCAGTAGTGGGGGTCGATCAGGGGGCGCCCGTTGTCGTTGTCAATAGTAAAATCACTACCTAAAATTTTTGTTGTTAGCCACAAGGAAATGAAATTAGAAAAGGGGAAAGAAAAAAAACTCGCCTTTTGATGTTTTTTTTTGGCCCCATCACCATTCTCTTCCTCCTCGCCGCATGCATCATTTGTACCCCTCTCCATCCTGGTCCCCTGGCATTGTCATCCCATCTCGTTGCTCCCCGTTTGTACCCCATGAGCAGTCGTTCACCGCGGTGGTTAGAGGTGCTGTGGTAGTGGTTCGTCATTCATTGTTGTCATCCTCTCCCCCTCGTGGTTCATCTTCATCTTCGTCATTCATCCCTCCATCCACCCTGCGAGCAGGGGCTCACAGCAGTGGGTTCTCCTGATCCTGTCCTGGGTCGTCATCCTAGGCGTCAGTGTCTTGGCGCCATCTCATTGTTACAACATACATAGAATATGAATCTTGCTTGCAGTCACTAGTGGCTCTGGCTGGCATGGATATGGTGGTGTAGAGGTGTGGAGCGGAAGCGGTGGATTGAACACAAACAACGTGTGACGTTGGTGATGCTGAGTTTGAATTTCCATTTTCAGGAAATGCCGAGAGGGACTTGGAAGAAAATTTGAAAAAGTCCTTAAGGCCTTAAGGGATTACACGCTCCTTATGGCCTTAATTTGCTTACATGTTGCTTATACCGCTTGGTTGATTATATCTGCTTAATGGTTATCAGTTTTAAGGGAAAAAATGAACTTATTTTCCTTAATTCCCCTTAATTCCCTTAATTGGGGTTTAAGCCAAATAAGCCAAATAAGTCGATCCTTGATTTTGCTGATGAGGTCAATATGTGAGCACATGATCGTGTATATTAGTAATGTCCCAGAAGGGAAAAGGTAACGCGGATAGGAAACTGGTGAGGTAGTAAGATAATTGAGGGAATTATCTTACACTCACATATGCCCTATTTAGTGAGATCAATGATTCTCCAGTTCATAGAGTGCCAGTGCCTCCATCTCGAGAAGCTCCGAACAAGGTAGCCAGAGGTCGTGTTCCGGTCCATACCCACTCCAGCGCACGAGAAATTGGTGGCCTCTTCCCCTAGGTCGACGGTCAAGGATCCTGTCAATGAAATACTCAGATGTGCCATCCTCTGTTACCAGTGGTTTAGGTGCAGTCTGGGCGCGATTAGGGAAAAGGGTATTGTCATTCAGGATGTGTGTTCGCAAATGGGCAACATGAAACGTAGGGTGCGCCTTCGATGTGGGAGGTAGTTTGAGTTTGTAGGTGGAGCTTTCAGGGAAAGCTTGAAGGATTTCGTATGGGCTGTCGAACCTTGGCATGAATTTCGCGACACATCCATCTTTTGCTCGTATGTAATCTCGTCGTCTGTGCGCAGTCGCGAGCATGACTTTGTCTCCTACCTGGTACACGGGGTCAGGTAAGCGCTCCTTGTTCGCAAAGTGAGCCTGGTGTAGTTTTGCTGCAAGGAGGCCGTCCTTTGCTGCATTCGTTTCCTCTTCCATGGCTTCCATGAATGCATGCGCGTCCACTTCTTCTGGTGCCACATCCTCCCTTTGTACGGTGTTCGTAGGTGTGATGAGAGGTGGTAACATGCGTGGTGATCGTCCAGTCTTGAGTACAGAAGGTGATACCCCAGTGGATGCATTTGATGTGTTCATGATGTCAAATCGAACCTTGGGTAACGCCTTCGCCCACCCCTTCTGATTTCATTCTACATGGAAATGCAGGCACTGGACTACCGTTTTGTTAGAATGCTCTGATGAGCCATCGGTTTGCAGGTGGTACGCTGTCGAGAGCTTGTGGTTGACCCCCATGAGTTTCATCAAGGCCCGCCAGAATTTGGACACAAAAATTTTGTCGCGGTCACTGATGATCTCTAGTGGGCATCCATTTTCACAATACCATTTGTCAAAAAATAGAAATGCAAAGTCTTCTGCTGACATGTCTCCTCTGCAAGGTACAATCTGCACGTCTGCACCCAGGCGGTCAGTCATTGTGACGATTGTGTCGAAACTAGTGTTTACAGGTCCAGTTCAGTCCGGTTTTTTATGTCTAAATGGGGCAACCACAACCGCAACCGGTCCAAAACTGACCCAGATATTGCTGAACTGCAACCGGACTGCATAGGACTGGTCCATATCAGTCCATGGACTGAAAAAAACCAGTTTGAACCGACTTTTTGCTGTAAAATTTGTTGTACCAATATAACCCATATACTTCTCAACAACTATTAATTGGACTATCTTACCATTACACAAGCGGTTGGATATTGTAATTCCCCGGCAACAGGTCCAACTTTTAAGAGATTTCATCAAGATCTGACAGAGATATGACCAAAACAAAAGTACATTGTATTCCATGTTGTAGTTTGTAGTTTGTAGTTACAACTTGTTAGGGCTGTTAAATGAATCAAATACACATGGTATAGATGTTTATGTATGTTATTCCTTTGCCTTGGATAATGTCCAATTGTGCCCAACATTTTTGTAGCACAAGGTATAAACAGTACAGTCACAGCTGCTCAAATGACATCAAAATACTCACATCAAAATGTATTTTGTCATATCTCTCTCAGTTCTCAACCGTTTTTGATGGTCCAGGGAGCGAAATTGAAGCCATTATGTGTGGGAATCAGGGAGTATAGTGTACGTGACCTATAAACCGGTTGAAACCGGTTTGGATCGGTTTTCATCGGTTCAATGATATTTGTCAAAGCAAAAGACTGGCAACTGGACTGCAAAAGACCGGTCCTATAAATAGCCACCTGACAAACCGGACTTTGGTTCAGTTCAGTCCGGTTTCGGTCTTTTTCCGGTTCGTAGGACCGGACCTTTAAACACTAGTCAAAACTGTCATCTTTTGGCAAGGGTCCTATGAAGTCGATAGCTACTGAGTCAAAATGTTTATCTGGTATAGGAAGAGGATGGAGAGGTCCCGCTGCTTTGGATGTGGTCGATTTGTTCCGCTGGCAGTCCATTCAGCTTGGAATGTAACCTCGCACCAAGTCTCTCCGCATGTTGGGCCAGAAAAATTTGTTTTGGAGGTTGCCATAGGATTTTTCTGTTCCAAAATGGCCAAGGTTATCATGGGCTAGTTTGAATAGCCGTTCATGGAGATCCTTGTATTTGGGGATCACAAGTCTATCGCCAATGAAAAGAAGTCTGTGTTTCAGGGAGATGTTCAGTTTCATGTCCAACATACCCCGTTTGAGATCGTCAAGCATACTTAGACACCAAGGGTCTGCATGGTAGCCATTCTTTATCCTGGTGATCAGTTTTGGGTCGGTTTGAATGGAAAAGATTGCCGATACGACGGTGGGAGGGGACGTCTCGTCTACAGAGTCAGGGAGTCTCGATAAAGCATCTGCGATGGTGCTCCGTTCCCCATTGATGTAAGTTATGGTGTATTCATATTGGGAAAGGTATTCCATCCAACGAGCTTGTCGTTGCGATAGATCTCGCTGGAAATTGAAGTTCTGTAGCGTTTTGTGATCTGTGCAGATGTGGATATGAGATCCAAGTAGGTCCACTCACCACTTTTTCAAGGCTCTCATGATTGCCAGCATCTCTTGTTCGTGCACTGGGTAGTTGCGCTCCGCGCTGTTCATCTGCCGGCTCTCAAACACAACAGGCCGAGCTGCTTCCCAAGTCTTGCCAAAGGATAGAATGGCACCCGTCCTCCTCTTGCTCGCGTCGCACATCACGAAGATTTTGTTACTACCGGGGTTCTCATGATCAATTGTTGTCAAACAATCTCTCCCAATGACAAGTCATTTTATGTTATTGAACGCTGCTTGGTGGTTAGCTGTCCATGTTGGGAAGTTGCTGTTATGTTCCTTTCAAGTGAGTGGTGTGAGTATGGTGGTGTACTCAGCTAATGTGGGTAGGAATGATGCGATGTAATGGACTAGACCGAGAAACTGTCGAACATGCTTCGCGGATTTGGGTGCTGGCCAGTTGAGAATATGGAGTACTTTGGATTGGTCTGCCTCGATGCCCCGTGCTGAGATGTGATGCCCCAGAAAGTCTAGTTCTGTTGTGAAAAGCGTGGATTTCTTTAGTGAACAATATAGTTTGGCTTTGCAAAGGGCCTCAAGTACTAGAGTCACGTTTGTCTTGTGTTCCTCAAGAGTATTGGACCAGATGATCACGTCGTCAAGATATACGTGGCATATTTTCCCAATCAGATCTTTAAGAGCCAGTGTAACATGCCTCTGATGTGTTGCGGGAGAATTGCGCATGCCCATCGGCATCACGACCCACTCCCATAGACCGAATGGAGTAAGCGTTGCAGTGTACTTTATGTCATCTGGGTGCACAAGCGTCTGGAAAAATGAATTTGTCATATCTATCTTCCCCCAGATTTTGCCTTTAGCGCAGTCTGCCAGAATGTCATCAATTCGCAGGAGGGGGTAGTTATCGGGAACAGTCAATCGGTTCAAGTGACAATAGTCATTCACCCAACGTGGGAGAACCGTCGGATCTGCTTTTGGTATTATGGAGGAGGGTGACGCGTATGGGGATGAAGATGGGTGGATCCTGCCTGCCGCCACATGCTGATCAATTAGTGTTTTCCACCCGGTTCGATATTTCCATGGACAGCCATAAGTACGCGATACAGATACGGGAGCTCCAGGGAGTAGGTGGATACAGTGGTAAACGTCTTTTGGCAGGTCTTTGACATGTGGTATGTCGGATGGGAATTGGTCGACAAATGTGGTTTTCATTTGCTGGTCTAGTTTACGCAGTGTTGCTTCTCCTGCCAATTGTGCAATCCGAGTTTTGATGGTCGCCACAATGTCAGGTGGCCCAGTTGTAAATTGTGTCATATCAAAGCGGTGGACATTTTCATCAAAGAGGGCCATCAATTCCATGTGAACGAGAATTCTGGTTTTCCTGGCGCTTCGTTGGCCTTCCTTAATTTGGTGGGCTTCAAGCTTACGACGTTGAGATGGTGTTTTTGTAATAGTCCATTGATGTAGTTTTGGGTCGGGGGGGTTGAGTAAATTGTAGCCAGATTCTTTCACAACAGCAGTCCGAAGTTCAGCATCTACAACAATTTTATTTTTCACGAGAAAGTCGAGGCCCAGTATTAAGTCATTGTGGAGTTCAGGGCAGATAATAGCATTGATAACATGGGAGTGCCAGAGGGTGTCTGGTGATTGGATTGATAATCTACAATATTGAGTCAAAACAAGAGGAGTCGATGTGTTGTTGGACTTCGTGAATGCACCGGAAACTGAGAGAGGCTTGAAGAGGGGTTTTGCAGTGAGGCACAGAATTTTGGCGAGATGGCTAGAAATCAAGACTGGAGACAAGCCATGATCAATTAGTGCTTCAACAGGGGTAGGGGCACAAGTGGCAGGGGTGTCAATACAACACGTCCAATGAAGATGTTGTGGGAGAGTAAAAGGTGAAGTTACGTACTCGTCAACTTCATTCGTGTCCACGAAATCATCTGAATCTCCGTTGCTCTCGCTGTCCTTGAACACAGCATCAGCTTTGAAGATAGCGGCGACCGTGGTGCTTGTTGTCTGCGACGCCGCCTGTATCTTGTTGTATGCGGCCTTCGCTTCAGCAGCAAACATGGCAGTCACCTTCTTGCAGTCCTCAAGGGTTGGGCGGGGGTTGGTGCAGTTGCGTCCGAGGTGTCCCGCATAGAAGACTCAGCATTTGTAGCATCCCATATGTTGCCTTAGCAGTGTCTTCTCATCATCAGTCAGGGGTTTAAGAGGGGTGGTGTATGTGATGGCTGGGGTACTGGTGGAGCTTTTGATGTTGGGCACCGATGAGTCATGCAAAACATTACTCGTTTTTGCTGTGCGGGATACCCAACCTGCGCAGCTTGCCTGCAAATCTTGTTCCAAAAGCTGTAAACGTTCCATCCATTCTTTGAAATTGGTGATAGCATCCAGGGTGCCCTTCGTTGTGCTGGGAGCTGTCCTGTTATTGGCCTTGTAGAGGCATTTCATGCCATCTGAGAGTCAGGGAATGAGATGCAGTCTGAAACGATCGTCGGGGATGTGGTAAGCTGATTTAGCAGCGCCCAGTTCATTGTTAGCATTCCGGACAGAGTTGACCCAGGTCAGGAAATCTGTGGACCCTTGAGGTATGATCTGGTCCTGCACAAGTTCATCTTCCCAAGAACGTGGGAGGAACTTTTTCTTGAGGGCGATGAGGAATTCCGGGAATGAGAGAGCAACGAGGCGAGCCTCCTCAGCGTTGATCCACAATTGTACCGCCGTGGATTCGAAGTTGTAGATAATTTTTTTTACACAATCGTTGGCAGGAACGTCTTTTATGGAGAAGTAGCAGCAGCACACGGTATCGAACTGACAAAGTACTTTGATAGTCAGGCGACCTGCGGACAGAAGTGGTGCTGAAGAGGGTGAGGTCTGCTTTACTTCAGCAGATGCATACAGGGGGGCAATACTCGGAGTCATTCTGGTGTTTGTACAGGGTGTATCTGTTTCCGAGTCGGAAGAGGGAATGTGTCGGTGCGATGTATGTGTTGCAGGGGTTACAGTGCTAGGGTGGATGACTGGAGCCGGTGTTGAAGCAGGGGAGGGCGACAAGGATGAGAGTGGTGACAGTGGGGTAGCAATTAGTACACGCGCTCTGCTCCTGGTGGTGAGCAGCACAGTACTGGATGGGCGTCGAGACAGCTTGGGTTACGACAGGGTAGGGGTATGAAGACGTTGGCAGTATAATTTCTCACAGTGGGGTTATATATGTATGGGCGTGGATGTGCCACACTGGGGGTTGGGGAAAATGATAATGGTGGATCTGGTGTATTGTGGTATCATGCTGGGGTTGTGGTGTGCGATAATGACTCGGATGACGACACGGATGATAGTGCAGGCAATACAATTATAGCTGGGGATTGGGGCAGAAGATAACACTGCCGGTCTTCTGGACATTCTGATGCAGATGTACCTTCTCGCCCAGAAAGGGTAGATGGCCAACCCACTATGGGAAGGTGGCTGTCATTTTTAGTTCAATAGGTCTTGCACTTTTGGCAAGGGTTCTTCAGAGAGAGAGGCGGGCGGGGTTCTTCAGAGAGAGATGGGGCGTTTTTATTCCCAGAGATTAGAGTGGGGTGGTTTCAGAGAAAGTTTTGCCGAGTTTGAATTTAAAAAAAAGTGTAATGAAAGCACTCTAGTGCCTTGGTCACTTAGAGGAATAGGGACAAGTAAATTGGAACTTGGTATGAATTAAACGGAGAATGAGAACTAACTAAGACATTGTTTTGCAAGGTCAATATGTGAGCACATGATCGTGTATATTAGTAATGTCCCAGAAGGGAAAAGGTAACGTGGATAGGAAACTGGTGAGGTAGTAAGATAATTGAGGGAATTATCTTACATGTATTCATGTATACTGTACCTAGTGTAAACAAGATCAAACTATTGGTACAGTAAGTAAAGACTCGCATCTAAGTATGACAGTACTCACCTCAGTCTCTGTATAAGTGACTGAGGTGGTTGGGTAACTGTATACTGTATATATAAGTGTCATGGAATAAAGAAAGGACGAGGTATAAAGGGATCAGTGGCGTGCAAACAAACACGTGCCTCAAAGGGACATTCCAAATATAGCACATGCATCAAACACACGCATCAAAGCGTGCACTCATGGTGTGATTCTCAACACTCCTCCTCACCGTGAATACTCCTCCTCACATGGAATCGTGTTAGTGAAGACCGAGAAAACTCCTGAGGTAAGTGAATTGTTTGACGTCCAGTGCCTTTGTGAACATGTCCACAATATTTTCACGGGTGTTAATGTAGGTGAGTTGTAAGTCGTTTGATTGTACGTGCTCGCGGAGGAAATGGTATTTTATATCAATGTGTTTGATGCAGGAATGGAGAAGGGGGTCTTCGGATAGGGATTTAGTCGCAGAGTTGTCACAATAAATAATTGTTGGGGAATATTGTTGGTAGTTGATGGAATGGAGTAGGGTACACAGCCAAATGCATTCTTTAGCTGTTTCGAACGCTGCAACGTATTTGGCTTTGCAAGATGAAGTTGCCACAACTTTCTGCTTCCGTGCCATCCAAGAAATGGCTCCGGAGCCGAGTGAGCATACATAACCACTGACACTACGATGTGTGTCAAGACAATTTGCCCAATTGGAGTCACTAAAGGCCTGGAGAGCAATGGGATTATCTCCACCAAGGTAGAGTTTGAAATCCTTAGTGCCTTTGAGGTAACGCACCAATCTAATTGCCACTGCCCAGTGTTCGAAGGAATAACAATCAAGATATTGTGATAGTTGTTGAACCGCATATGAAATGTTGGGGCATGTAGATATGGCCAAATAGAGTAGGCAACCTACTAGTGAATGGTATGGAAGTTTACTGAGTTGGAGTTGGTCCTCAGTGGAGATGGTTTGTCGATTTGTTTGGCATAATTTGGAACCGGGTTCAAGGGGTGCTGATACCGGGTGGGCATCTTTCTGTCCAAACTGGTCAATGATTTTATTGATCAAGGCGGTCTGTGAGAGCACAATGGTTCAAGTAGTCCTGTCCCAGGTGACAGCGATTCCGACAATAAAGTGCGCAGTGCCCAGTTCCGAAATAGTCCATACTTTTCTTATTTGGGTCTTGAAATGCTCGTTTCATCCTTTGTGTCGGTGATCGACAGGTAATCATCAACATGGACAGCTGCAATAATAATTCCTGAGTCAGATTTGCAGTAATAAATGCAGGACTCGCAAGATAGGTGAGTGAAACCCCATTCAATCATCTGAGTGTTGAGTGTTTGGTTCCATATATGCCCGCTCTGCTTCATACCATACAATCTGCATTGTAATTGCCATACCCAATCTTCCTTCCCAGACTCCTCAAAACCCGCTGGTTGTTGCATGTATTGCACTTCGTCGTCTGGTAGTAGTCCATAGAGGAATGCAGGTTTAACGTCGATTTGTTGCGCGTCCCAACCGAGAGAGGCTGCCAGGTGTAAAAGTATTCACCATGATTCCATGCATGCTGTTGGTGAGGTGGTCTTGGTGTAGTCCTTTCCATAGATCTGTTCAAAACCCTTGAAAACAAGATGTACTTTCCACCTAACAGCTTTCCCAGTCTCATCCCGCTTGATGTGGAAAATTGGTTTCCCTTTTCGGATTCGCTTCCCTTGCAGTACGTCATCCCGGGGGATGAGTTTGTAAACACCCATGTCTTTCAGCGATTTCAACTCTTCTAAATAACCCTCTCTCCATCTCTCAGCATCAACAGAACTTCTAGCCTCCTCCCATGTTTTAGGATCGTCCTCAAATTCCAGTGATTCGGGATCAAAATCTACCATCTCTGAGATCAAGGCATGGAATTGATGTGCCTGATCACCAAGGTCAAGGTTGTTGAATAGTTCTGTGATGATGTCATGATCATGATCAATTGTTGGATCTGGTGTGTGGTCAGGGTCCATGCGTGCAGCTACAGTGGCTGCCCGCCGTTCCCATCGTGCTTCCTTGATCCGGGCGGCACTCTCCCTCAATTCTTGAACAGCTGCTGCAGTTCTTGTGATGTCTGGTCCTCCACTTGAATGTTTATCAGTGGGGATGGGTATGCGTGATGAGCGGCGTGGTGGTTCAGGAGCAGGTGGGTCGACCATGACATGGTTATTTTGGTTGGGCAGAAGTTGTTCGGTTAAGGGTACATTGTCATTGTCATCATTTGGTGACAAGGGCCTGAGGGTCTGTTTGTCCCCTGCAGTGTGGTCAACTGTTTCATCATTCCCGGAGTTGGTGGGTGCGAGGGGTATATGGCCATCGTGACTTTCAAGGAACCTCACATGGTAAGAACTGTGAATTTTCCGCATAGCATGGTTATAACATCGATAAGATTTGGACTTTGGATCATACCCGATTAATATACATTCAATTGAACGTTCGAATATTTTTGGATTATCCTTCTTGGGAATGAGTACGAAAGCACGACACCCAATTTCACAGAGGTATGAGTAGTCAGGTTTTCTCTCGAACCATAGTTCCCAAGGGGTACAACCCTTGAGGGAACGGGTAGTGGTTTTGGCATGTAGGTGGGAAGCTGTGAGGTAAAATTCGTCCCAGAGGTAAGGTGGTAAACGTGCATAAATTTGCATTGTGCGTGCTTTTGCCATAAGCGTTCGATGCATGCGTTCAACACGGCCAATATGTGCTGAAGTGTGGGGGGCGGTGAATCGATGATCAGTCCCCCTGGTCTTCAACCAGGCTTCCATTTCATGCGATTTTAATTCGCTGTTATCAGTGATATATGTCCCAACCTTGAGTCCAGTCTCAGCTTCTCAGGCAAGTTCCCAGGCCTTTAGTTCTGAAAATGAATCGTCTTTGTTACAAAGCAGTATCGACCAAGGAAATGAGGTATAGTTGTCAACAATATCCATAACGTATGAATTCCCAGTACGTGATTGTACAGCATGTGGCCCTGATAGATCCACCCAAACTTTCTCCAGCTTCCTTGTCGCTCTATGCCCAGGCCCCTCTTCATGCTTCTTTGGTACTGGCATTTTCATCTGTTTACCCAGAACACATGATTCACATTTGGGCGGTTTGAGAGTGGAGATGATGGGTGCACCTGTGAGCGTCCCCTTCTTTGCCATATCCCAGAGTGATTGGTAATTTGCATGGCTGAGGCGACGGTGCCACGTCTCTAAGGTGGGAGACTTGTGTACAGCGAATGCATGATCAGCAGTGGCAGAGCAAAGATTTAAGGAGTAAAGTTTCTTGGAAAGGCAGGATCCACCTGCGATAAGCACGCCCGTGGACTTATCAGTGATCCAACATTCTGAGTTGTTGAAATGTGTTACAGCATTGGAGTCATTGGCCAGTATACCTACAGAGACGAGGCAGACTGCTGAATGTGGTATGTATAGCACATTACATAAAATGATTGATGTGCCTCGGGCTATCCGAAGTTTGACATCACCGACGCCAATGGCAGCAATTGAAGTCCCTCCAATGCCTCTGACAGATCGGGGTGGAGTTGTACGAAGGGTGAGGAAATCACTTTGATTGGGTGAAATATGCATGGTTGCACCCAAGTCAACAATGAATGGGTAGTCATCTAAAGATAGTTGGGTGTGGTGGGTTTGGTTAAGTGGTTCGGCAGCGAACACATTGTCAGCAGGTGTGGAAGTGTGTTGAGTCCAATCTATGGTAGTAGTTGCCTCCTCCTCAATGACAACCCAACCGTCATATTCCACTTCATCAATAGTGGCAGTGGGAATGGGATCACTGGCAAGGCCAGCAAATTCTGAGCGAGGCAGGGTGGGTATGTCAGCTTTGGAATCAACCATGACGGTAAATGCATGCCCATTGACGTCCTTTACCATGATCGGAATCTTCGATCCCAGTGTCTTTTTCTCGAGTGCTAATTTACGAGCTGCCTTAGATTCCTCAATAGTCTTCCCAGCCATACCTCCTCCAGGCTTAATACAATACTCCGTCATATGTCCAGTTCTTTTACAAATTGGGTTCCCGCAAGTAGGTATGTTGGATGATTTGGGAGGTTTTGTGCGAGCAGTGAGAGCAACAGGATAACGGGAGTCATTATGCTGATCATTCTCGAGTAAGGATTGTTCATTCTCCAGGAATAAATGAATGTCCTCGGACCCATATGAGGAAGTGGCGGTCGAAGCGGCAATATTGTGGGATATGATTGAACGTGCATGAGGAAAGTTGTCACTAAGGGAATTAAGGAGTGCGATACAACATAGGAGATCGGCTTTGATGTCTCCCATGGCAAAAGCTCGTTCTATAAGATTGCAAATCTTCTCTGCCATTTCAGGGAGCAGAATGTCCTTTGTGCACTGAATAGAAAGCGCCTGCTGGAGTAGCTGAACCTGACGAACAGGTCCTTCTTTCTGATGACAGTCCTTGAGTGTCGTCCAATTGACATCAGGACCCTTCTTGATGTCGATAAAAAAGCGCTCGGAAGGAGAGATGCTGGAGGCTAAAAAAGCATATGCAAGGTGCGAATTAGCCTTCCAGTTGGCGAGAGCCCGCAGTTCCGTAGATGTAGGTTCAGTAATGTCACCAGTAACATACTCATAAAGACCATTCAAGGATAGGGCGATAGTGATTTCCTCGCACCACTCTTTGTAGTTGGATTTGAGCTTGTCGAGTTTCTCCCCGGAGTATTGAATGGATAATTTGATGAGGGAAATGGACAGTGGGCTGGTTTTGGCAGTCATAGTGAAAATGGTCAAGAAGAGGATAAAAGGGTAGTGGCAAACAGAAAGCGTTTGAAAGACAAAGGGGAGGGAATAACGTGTCGGGAAACCCGATTCCGTTAATTTTGTGATCCGAGATCTAGTGATTAGGCAGATTGATCAAAAATGACATATGCAAGCGTCGAGTGGCTAGGAGAATTTCTACCATTGTCTAGGTGCGATGGGAGTGGCCCATAACCTGTAGAAAATCAATCCTAGTGTAAACAAGATCAAACTATTGGTACAGTAAGTAAAGACTCGCATCTAAGTATGACGGTACTCACCTCAGTCTCTGTATAAGTGACTGAGGTGGTTGGGTAACTGTATACTGTATATATAAGTGTCATGGAATAAAGAAAGGATGAGGTATAAAGGGATCAGTGGTGTGCAAACAAACATGCGCCTCAAAGGGATGTTCCAAATATAGCACACACATCAAACACACACATCAAAGCATGGACTCACGGTGTGATTCTCAACATATCTTACACCCTATCCCAAGGTCTGGTGATAGCCATTCACTGAAACTACACCCTGCATTGCAACAGACTTCATAAAATTGGGTCAGGGAGCAAGATTAGAGACATGTTGTGTAACATCACACCTGCCTAATTTGTAGCATAGGAAACAATCGCTGGCCCAGGATCAGCCAGAATCACGCCCTGATGTGACTTGTGTCAAAGACCCAGTTTGAGCTGATAACAAAAATTTCCACTGATTACACTCAAACACCATTCTTATACATATGATAACTATTCTTAAGGGCCCAACAGATAGCTTGGACATATACCATGGGTTCTGTCTATTTAGATTTTCAATTTGCAATGCACAGTAAGTTTCTGAAGGTCACAAATATTTGGTTGGGTCAAAGAGGCATGAATGACTGTAAATTGATCGTATGTACATGCTAACTAACGGTCGCCTTTCGGCACCCTTGCCCCGTTGCCAAACTGCAGTCACTAGTCATGCATCATGCCTAAGTCATTTGTTGCCATGAATCACATGTAACTACTTTTTCCTTTCCTTTCTCCTTCATCACATCACTCTTTCATATTCTTTTCTGAAGACTCCGAAAACCTGCTAGAGCCCTCAATCCCCACTTCTGCGACCTCTATGCATCTCTTCTTATTCACATGCTCATCTGTGTTGTCCAATTTCCCTTCTTTGCTTGGAGATGATTTAGCATATTCTGGAAGAGGATTGTGTCCGCAGCTCATTTCTGTGCTCCACGTAAAGGAGTAGGCATTACAGCCCATGGTCTATAAGGATCTTTACTCTCACTGTTTCGGAAAGGGCTTGGGTTTTTCGGAGAGGGAGCCCGCAACATGACGATCTGTTCAATGATTCCTGAGTCTGATCGGTTTGTTCCGATTGCAGATAGTTGTGCTTCACTCAAAGCAAACCTTGCATAAAGCTCCTTTCAATTTATCATTTAATAGCTCTGGAGTAATAATGTCGCTGTTGGTGTCAAAAGCCATTACTGGCTGAATGCGATGGGTGTATTTGGTTTCATCCGTCCTTCAATGATTTCTTCTCAGCCACCTGCATCATTGAAGATGATTGTCCCGGTTTTTGGTCAGTCAAGTTGGAATTGGATGACTCTTGATTCTGGAAAAATTCAATTGTTCTTGTGAAGATTCAGATGATACTGTTCCTTATCTATGCTTCCGATGTCTTGAATCTGGTTGAATATAGTCCTTTCAGGTGAGGACTTCTGTTCCTTTTCCTTTCTGCTTCTTCCTCCAATTGGGCCCATCAGGGGTGGAGGGTGTAGCTGATGTGCTCCACTTTCTCTTTCTAGGTTGATTGGTTGGCTTCAGCTGAAATTAGAACCTGATTCCATCTTTGCCATCCTCCTGTCTTTTGTACCAGAAGTTGAGTAGTTCCTGTAGATGGATTGAGCAACTAGTGTTTACAGCCAAACTCATATCGATAGGCCTCTTCTGAAAAAATACGCATGTAGCTGAATCCCAACTTCTTGATTGCCGAGGCTTTTAGGGAAATTGTATGATAAAAGTCTGTCGGACATTGAAAAACAATCGAAAATAGGCCCGAATAGTACACTGCCCATCAAATGCCCCTGCATGTATTTTTTCAAGAGGGGCCTATCGATATGAGTTTGGCTGTAAAGGTCTGGTCTATAAGGGCAACCACAGCCTCTAGCAAAGGGAAATCCAAAGTTAAAATTATACTACATATTACAGGGATTGGAGGTGCACCTAGCAAATGGAAATCTGAAGAGAAAACTCTGAGGATCCCTTTGCCAATGCCCAGTATATGTGAAGACTGCAAAAATCAAATAATAATCTAAAAATAGAAAAGGCGGAGATAGGCAGATCAAGGCCACCAAATGACATCATACCAAGGGGTAGATGTTGGAAGGGGTGCTCTGCCTCTAAATATAAAACTGTCAACATGCACAAACATGATAGAAAGGGAAATTAGAAGGAAAAATCATAGAAAATGAAGAATAGAAGGAAATGAAGTGAGGAAAAATATAGGACAAATGTAAAAAATAGGAGAAACACACAGGGCACTCCCCCGAGTCCCCCCTAGTCCCCTTACATGGTCCATAGGACTAGAAAAATGCATATTTCCATCAATTTCTGTCCCTGGACCATCAAAAATGGCTGAAGATATGACCAAATACATTTTGATGCAAGTATTTTGTCATATCAGAATGACTTTCATTACATTGCTTATAACTTGTGCAATACAAATCTTGGGTACAACTGGATGCCATCCCAAATATAGTAATGACACACCTAACAATGTGTACCATGTGTATTTTATTCATTTAACATCCCTGACAAGTTACACTGGATTCTGAACTACAGACACAACATTGCAATGACATGAGGTAATGTATATCTGTTTAGGTTATGACTAGGTCAAATGTTGATGAAATCTCTAAGGCAAGGCAGGGGTAGGGGTATACCCTTGTGTTTTTGGGCCAAGGGTATGAGGGGTAAGGGTAGGGGTTTGGAAGTTCATACCCTTGCATACCCCTGTACCCTTACTAAGGGTACAGGGGTATGCCAGTATGCTTATGTAAGAATATCATTTGATTTTTTCAGCTACAAAGACTCATATTCAAGATTTTCATCAATTAAATTCAGATTTTGGGATTGTCCAACATGATAATGACTTTCATATGTTAATAAGAGGTATTAATATGTGATATTAATAGTAAATACAATAGTTATCAACACTTTTCAAATGAATTTTGCTCTAAATATGTTGATTTTGTGCCAAACCCTTGTACCCTTCACAAACCCTCTCATACCCTTGGCAACCCTTATATGTTTCCATACCCTTACCCCTAAGGGTAGGGTGTTCAGGGGTAGGGGTAAGGGTATGAGATTTGACACCCAGGGGTAACCCCTGCCTTGCTCTAGAAATCTCTTAAATCTTAAACCAATCAATGTGGAATTACAATATCTATGTGCTGATATAATGGTTATAAGGTCCAGATAATATTTCCTGAGATACATATGGGTTATATTGGTACAATAAATTTTATGACAAAAGACAAGTTTGAACTTCGGTCCATTAACCAAAGTATACCAGTCCTAAACAGTTGCCCCTTCTGGGGGTCAAAAAACCAGACTGAACTGGTGTGGCAGGGTAATTGATCTGCTGGTAGTCCATTGACCAGGTGGTCACATCACAAGAGGTCAGGTAAGTGAGAACAGAGTTTGAGCAGGAAAGAGCAATGTACCCAAGCCATCAGCCCTTTTGGTAGTGGATGGGGGGTAAACAAGATATCAATGCATGTTCGTTGTTAGTGTTTGAAAGTCCAGTCTATTGGACTGAAAAAAGACTGTGGACTGAACCAAACCAGACTGATGGCAACCTGACCATCGGTTGTGGTTGGCCTAACATTTTCACAAGTCTGGTTCACGGTGATGATACTCAACCCGGGAAAACCACCAAAACAGCCGATGATATTTGCATGAGTCAGAGGAAGGGTGCAAGACGTTCTGAATGTTCGCAGTCCAACCTATGGGAGGACAACTAGTTGGTACTAGTCGCAAAGATAGTTCTATAAGAGATGAAGGTGTTTGACGTGGTCCAATGGGGTATCAATCGATATCGAGGACGATTGACGAGATCGATGGCGAATGAGTTTTATTGTTGATAGTTGAAGTGTGAATTCTGAGGACCTTTCGATAGGTCAATAGTATATGAAGGCTATACCCAATGGCTATGAAGTGTTGGAATGGTTGCTAGTGCTAACGATCCGAGGATCGTAGGAAGATCAAGGACGACGATGGTCGCAGAGGTTTCTTGTCAATCAAGAAAACTCGTAGAAGCTTAGATTGTTTTTAGAGAATAGATCAGATTCTTAGAACTTTATACGAGACGATAGGTGAAGACGATTTCTTGTTATTTTCAAGTAGATACTACAGAGTTTTATATGTTTTAAAGAAACTTCCTAAAATGGTATGAGAAACATGTGTAGAACATGAGGCAAAAGATATGAGTTAAGGCATGAGGCCAAAAAGGAGACTGGAATCCGAACAAGAAAGAGATATATCATATGATAAAAGAGTAATAAAGGGTATAGAACTAAAAAGGGACTGTCCTTTGTATATAAACCACACTAAGTCTCACAATAATCCATCCAGTGGGTTCTGTATGCGATAGGGACTTGGAACGAGGTTGACCTACTATCAGCAGGTTTGAGCACGAGTTGGGATACTTCCTGGTGCATGGTTTTCCACCATTTAGATAATGAAGGCGGCACCCGATGTTGCTCGTAGTCTCTCAATATTGATCAATAATGCTCGACGATGGTCAACGATGGTCAACGATGTTCGATCGCGGTCGCGGTTGGTTCGAAGTTGATCGGGGATGTTTGATGGTCATTTAGAGGAATCTTAGGGGCTTTCAAGGTAGTCCTAAGGTTGTGCGATGTGGTTTCTTGGTACGATTGATGTTGCTGGTGATGTTTCGACATGGTCAATATGATATCGCAATCGATAGACTGGGTCGCGCTGCATCTGGGATGTTGTAGGAGTTAGCCAATGTGATTAGAATGTGGTTAAAGTGGTGAATCGGCCTTTGAGCCGAGGAGACAACCTATCAATGGTTCATCAATGATAGGGCATCTCAATGGACTGCCCAAAGACCGACCACAACCAGTTGTGGACTGGACTTCAGTTGCATCAGGCTTGCGAGGTATAAATATATGAATAAATGCTAAATACTTTTTGTAATAGTATACTTTACAGACTGAGATAAATACTATATTACTACTGTTATTTATGGGTGAGAGGGCCCAAAGTATCAGTTATTTCATGGGTGCTTATATACCTGTGGCAGTGCATGGACCATTTGGTCATGCTTGTGCTCACAAAAAAACAAAGTGGCACTATTTGACAGATGACTCCCATGACCACCAGGACAACAATGCACAACTCCCACAACCCTCCACCATGTTCCATTCAACACAAACCACCACCTCAACCACCCCCGCTCCCCTCAACTCCCATTATATGGCAACAATATGTGTTTGACATATTTGACATGGTAAGTGCCTTTTCATTTTGTCATTGTTCTTTTTACTACAATATGTTTTGTTTTATAGATTTGCAGTCTCTTACTACTGAACGACAGGCAATAGACAACAAATGACAATGACCATCAAACAACAACATTAACAACAACAACAAACCTCCCAACTCCCTCCCTCCCTACCCCAACTCCCTCCCATCCACCACAATGACCCATGGCTGCAAACGTGCCACGTCACACATAGAATACATGTTCGACAACTGAAGCCCATGGCTCCAACACATAATAAGTAAGTCTTATTTCATTCTTTCATTATCCTTTGTACTAACATTGTTCTTATAGGTTTAAACTAATGTGAGAACAGACCAGCCCCACAAATAACTCAACACTAACGTCCAGCCTTGCGAGCCACTGCTCGCAGGGTGGATCATTGGTACTGTTTTCTACGATGACAGAGAGGATGACAACAGTGATGGCAATGGTGACAAAGCACGCACATCCAGCCTCACGAGCCCCTGCTTGTGTGGTGGATTGTGGGTGTGACTGATGGGCAACAGCTGGGGACAAACAACATGGGTGATGAACAGTGATGATGACAGGCTGCAAATGTGCCATGTCACACACATTTGATGCCCTTTGTGCATGTTTGCACCTGTAGCTAAGTCTTTTCTTTTGTTTACTGTTACTGCTTTAACTTACATGCTTTTTTTAGGCTATATCATTGTTCTTGCCCATGACACCCACCTCCCACAAACCTCCCACAAACCCCAACCTGTCAAAATACAATGCAAGGGACTGGATGATGACAGGGAGCAACAACGAAAGGTATGCACCCCAACCCCCCATCTCCCTGTCCCCGCTGATTGCAGGCAACACCCCACCAGCTACCATGTCATTGCCTACCACCCCAAGTCCCTGACCCTGCACCCGCCCATGCTATTGTGAGCTGCCACCTTCATGGGGGATCATGTGTGCTCACAAACAACACCCTTTGATTTCATTATATACATGCCTGCCTGCAGGCCCCTTGCCTGTGAGGGGCACTTTGCTACCTTAGAAATAAATGTATGTAGTTGTTTCATTGTTATATAGAGTGTATATACCTGGTTCAGACTGGTCGTAAACTGGTCTGAACCAACCCCCAGCTCTGGACTGGTTACAACTAGGGTGTAGCACGGGTCACACCATGGGTGAAATTTCACACACTGCACCCATACCTGTGTACACCATACCCATTCTAACACTGCAACTGTGGTGACAGGTTTTTACCATGGTGTTGTGAAACTGTGGTGACCCGGGGCTTGACCCTGCATTTGTATATATTATATTTCTTTGCTATTGACCTGGCTGGCCCCTATAAAGGGACCAGCCTTCTATTTACATAATCAATCTTTTACTACCACCTCGAGTACACATGATAAATATACGTTATTCGTGTTTAGCTCCTGTGTGATCTTAAGGGACCCCCCTCTGACTCACTACAGTTTTTTAAACACTCAAACTCGTATAGAGTTAAGCTCGACATCGCCCCATCAGTGATTGTCATCAACATGACCCTGAACTTCTCCCATGAAGGGAGAAAATTCTCAATGCGATCAGCGACAGAAGCATATCCATTGCTAGGACCCAAATCAAGTTTCTTTGCACTTGACTCTTTGCTTTTTGCCTGCTGCTATGACCAAAATTCTTTTTCTCCATTGCTGAAGATTGTACCTCAAGAACGAGACCATGGTTTTGACCAGGGCCAAGAACAAGAACAAGCTGAAGCCTGCTCCCAAGCAGGATGCGCAAGGTAAATCTCATTTGTTGCCATCAGGGTTGGATTCTCCTTGGCGTGCCCTGAAAGATTTGGCTGGATCCCATCCACTTGAGGTGCATACAAGCACCTCGAGAAACAATGTTTCTCCTACTAGGGACTTTCAGACCCTCGAAGCGCATACAGCCACTTCGAGAAATCTCGATTCCTCTGCCCTCAGCCCACACCATTGATGGCCCACCATTGAGGATGCCGACAACAGTGAACCTGAATCCAGAAAATCTTTCTCGTCAAACAACAGTCGATGAGACACTCATTCCAATCCAGGACCTCCTCCTGGCTTGCAGAAGCTTTCTCCTCTGGATGAATTGACCCCAGAGCCCAACAACCACTGGATTACCCCCTGTAGTGGTATCGATCTTCCCCGCAACAGCCAGATGTATGAAACACCTGGATTATTCCCTGCCATATGGCCAGATTTAACAGCATCGGCACCTGCAATGCCAATGAACACTGACGATCAGCTGTGCCGATGCCTAGAGAAAAGACCCCTTGAGGCCAAACCTCAAGAGGATGAATCAGACGATGAATTTGGAGCTGAGCATTTTGCTCAGATTGCAATGGATATGTTTATCTGTTGCATGGATGCAAGAGATTTTGAACCGATTAAGTTGGAAAACCAACTTAAAGATCTGGCGTTAAGTTACGCCAGTCACTTTGCCTGTAGGGAAATAATCAACCCTACTATACCTTGTTCCCCAGCAATGGAACAAGATCCCAACCCTGTCCAACCTCATTCCACCAACCCAGCAGAACGAGAACATCCTTCCACCCACAGACGTGGTTCCCCACATCTACAGACCCCTGAGTTATCTCATAAATTACCTTCTAAAAAGAAGGTACACTATATCAACAACAACAGGATTGTCCAAATACTAAAGGAAAGCCAGCCCATATCAAAGGATATGCGATGGCGATATCCAGGACGGACATCCCATCTCAATCCCCGATCAGGGGATCCGTTTCAACAAAGATGGTCAACCTTGGGATAAGGATGACCCTTCATCTCACCATCAAAAGTGAGAGAGCCCACCATCTGTAAATTCCAGACGGCCTGCGCAGAGTCACGCAGGCCATGGAAAACCACCAGATGGAGATGGGTCCAGGGATGATGGTAATGGAAGTGATAGCGACTCGACGTATGGCACATCGAGCAACAAAAGTACCAAACATTCTTCCCGATTCGAGGAAGAGGCATCCCACAGAAACTCATCAAATCCCCGATGAGGAGTGCAAACACGCACTTCTTCCAGATGTACCCCATCTGGACGTTCTGGTACCCCACGAGAATCAAGTAGCCCTTACTGGTCCACATCTTCCTATCCCGATTCTTATTGAGATAAAGGCTCTCACCGTCCCTCAAAATATTTGAGGGACATCCATACCAAGATACATAGACAGATCGACAACAAGGTCTCTGTCTTGACAGAAATTCCTGCCACTGGAGGCAAGAATGGTCCCCGAGTTCCCAATCCATCAAAGTATGGCAGA
The DNA here is from genome assembly GCA_026075535.2 of Tricholoma matsutake. Lineage (NCBI taxonomy): Eukaryota > Fungi > Basidiomycota > Agaricomycetes > Agaricales > Tricholomataceae > Tricholoma > Tricholoma matsutake. The sequence goes on along the minus strand of AP026541.1, from coordinate 7,552,403 downwards.
TTACCTGACACCAAAACCTTTGAAAGATGGCTGAATGCCCTTCTGTGGTGGTTGAAGGTGAACAAGGTGTGCGGCCCTGAGCTGGACTCAGACTGCATTGAGTATATGGTGATGTTCCTTGAGAACACCACCCTCACTTGGTTTGAAGACAGCGTTGACAGTGCATACCATCAACGATCAGCCTGGACTTTCAAAGAAGTCGTCACTGGCCTATACGACTGGTTTGTGCATGAAAATGCAACCCACGACACGACCGACAAATTCTGGCACATTGAGTATAATGCCAATGAGGGCATTATGGGCTATTACCACAAACTGGAGCACTATGCTACCAGGATGATACAGGCACCCGATCCATTTACGTTCAAAACACAATTGGTGACTGGGTTGCCCACAAGCATCATATCCTTTGTACTAGACAAAGGATGTTCCGCTGAGACAAGCTCAGTGCAAGATATCCTACACTTCGCCTGCCAGGTGGAGGAAATCGGTAAGATAAGAAAATGCTTCAATGAAAAGAAGTGTATAATGGATTCCACCAAGTCGAAGAGCACATCCTCTTTGACTAAAACTTCTAAAACAAAAGAACCTTCTCCCAAACGGTCTCATGACCGATCCCGGGATTGTTCTCAAAAACACGATAAGAACTATTGTGATAGCTCTAAATATCTGGGATTGAAGTATCCTACCAAGGAGCTTCAAAGTTACAGCGATAGTGATTGCCATAACAAAGATCGTCGTGATACTCGACATCGCACGTCTGGAGGGAAACCATCCAGACACTCTGGATCCAAATCAGACAAAAGGTCTGATGACAAGAAGAACCCAATTTGTTACAGCTGTGGAGGTCCACACTACTCCACAGATAGGGGCTGCCCTAAGAATGGACAGCCCAAACCATCGGCTAAGATGTACGCCACTTGAGAAGGATCAGCATCTACGGCTGATCCCCAAACCTCCCATGCTCAACTGAGTGGTGAGCACCATTCAAGTCCTACCCGGGACTCAGATTCACATTCTGCGATGAATGAGAGACTTGCCACGGCATACAGCAACTCAGAGGATAACTCTTGCTCTGAGTATGGGTCTGCCTTGTCAGACATGAACCCTGACGGTTCTCAGTACAGTTCAGAAGGTGAACTGTGCAACTTGGAGTCTGACACTGGGGGTGACGCCAGTGAATATTCTGGATCAGAACACTTTGGTGCGATCTGAGAAATCCTTTTGGAGTATGACTCCAACAGTTGCCCATCCGCCCAGTCAGTATCTGACTCAGAGGAAGACTCTGAGGATGAGACGGGGAGAAATTCTCCATCATTTTCTGAAAGATTAGGTGTCATGATAGACGACCTATTCAGAAACAAGCCGTGCTTCAGAGGTGCGACCACTTTGAGGAAATCCTCTAAGAAAATAACCCATCCTCCTCGCTCTGAGAAGGACAACAGGTGCTTTGTGGCGAAAATGAAGCTTCATGAACTTGGAGCTTTTGTACTCCTCGATTCAGGCTGCACGTCTGATTTGATTTCCCCAGAATTTGCCATGTCAGTGAATCTTAAAGCCCATGAATTGGAAGAACTGGTGCCCTTGCAATTAGGCACCTGTAGTGAGTCGAAGGGGATCTCCTTATATCACACACCAAAAGAACATGAATAACATATATATTTCATGTAATGGTAGTGGTAAAAAAAGATGCTTATCTAAATTGAGGACTGGTACCTATATAGGGACCAGTCAGGCCAATAGCAAGTAATTATAATATGTACAAATGCGGGTCAAGCCCTGGGTCACCACACCCTCCCCCTTAGGCTTCATCCAGGGGAGAAGCATAATGTTTTGAGTAAGAAAACGACCTTGAAGAGTATCGTCGAATATATGGGTATTGTCAGGGTGCAACGAAGCAGTCAGATTGGTTTATAAAAAAATGCGACGACCTCATTCGAGAGGGTCATTGGGGTTATGGGTCTTGTTGAGATCCAACGAGGATATGTGGGACTCATCGTGGGTCACTGAGGATTCAGGGATATTGAGATCCACCATCAGGAGGCAGACCTCCTCAGGGGTGGTAACAGGTATCTCATGCTTGTGGTTGGGCACCGAGGAGAGAAGTTGGCTCTCGTGGTTGGAAACCGATGAGTGCAGTTGGGAGATAGGTGTCTCTGGGGAATTCCCCAGAGCGGCGTCAGTTATCTGCCCTTCATCAAAAGGGACCGAAGAAAAGCATGTTTTCTTGATGGTGAGTGTTTCACCATCGGAGTTGGAGACAGAGTCGGTGGTGTCACCGTTGTCATCTGAGTCTCTAGTCTTTCGCAGCTTGGTAGTCACAACAATGGGTTTGGATCTAAAGGGTACCTTGGGCCCATTAGGGGGGATTTCAGCAGCGATATGCCATTCCCTCTTCAAGGCCTTCTTCTCGCCTTGAGTCGCCTTCTTGACGAGGGGGACTTTGCTGAACCAACCCTGGTTGGGGTCATCCACACAAGGAAAGCTCGGATGCATGGAAGCGGAGAGTTCACTGGAGAATCCAGAGGATGGAGCAGTGGAAGTCAAGAATCCAGGGCGGGGTCGCCCTGAATAAGGAGGAGCTCTGCCCCTGGTGGGGATGGTAGCATCTTGTTTCCTTTTCCTTCGTGGCTCCCGAAGAGCCACTTCATTAGTCCCGGCGATCCACCTACGGGGTTCAGTCATCAGAGGGGCATCCTCTGAAAGAGAGTTGGGAAGTTGCCGCAGACGTCACACGATGTCCGCAGCGATAGTAGACTCTTCCAAATGGGAGGAGTTGGTGGTGGCCATCGCTGTAAGCCAGCTGATGGTGTAATGATATCCTTCTCAGACTTCCTCGTCCAAGACTCCCATAGAGGCGAGGTGTCTAATGACATCCTCTAAGGAGACTTGATGGTTGGTAATCGGCATAGGTTGCCGATGGCATACAGGGGGCAGAGCGAGGCGTTCTCGCTCTCAAATCTGTCGGTACAAGCCCGGCTACCTCGTCTGTGGTGAGATGAGGTCTTATTAGCAATCTCTTCCTCACTTGGGGAAGAGTGTTTGGTGTTTTTGTTACTCGAGGTGCTATACAATGAGTCAGTGCTACTTTCATCTCCATCGCCATCTGGTGGCCCATCCTTGCCTGCGTGACTCTGCGCAGGCTTTTTGGACCCTCCTGGTGGGGCTTTCTCTTGCTTATCATGGCGAGAGTTCTTGCTGTTCTTATCCCAGGGATTACCATCCTTGTCAAAATGAATTTCTTGATCAGGAATCGATGTGGGTTGTCCATCCCAGATATTGCCATTGCGTATCCTCTGGAGGACTAACTTATTGTTGTCAATATAATGTACTTTCTTCTTGGAAGGTGCCTCAACTGGTGATACTGGCGTGGTTGGACATGGGTTAACACGTTCCTGGGAAGGGGACAGTTGCTGCTCCACACGTTTGGCTGTACGAGGAGTAGTAGGTCTGGATACAGACCTATGGGAACATTGTCTGGTGTAAGCAAACACCAGATCTTTAAGTTGGATTTCCAACTTAACAGGTTCGAAGTCCCGGGCATCCCTGGCACGGCCAAGGATATCAGTAGCAAGCTGAGCGAAATGCCAAGGTCTGAACTCTTCATCCAACTCATCCTCTCTAGGTTTCTTGAGAGGTTTCTTCTCTTCACGCCGACATAGTCTTTCATGTTCGTCCATCGGCGTCAGCAGCACCGATGGGGCTAACTCTGGCCATTGGGCAGAGAATAGTATACTCCAGACATTGTTGGGGAAGATCAATATAATTACTGGGGGTGACCCAGTTATTCAGGGACTCTGGAGTTAGTTCATCCAGAGGTGAGAATCCTTGTAACCCCGGATTAGGTCCGGGGGTTGACTGAGTGCTTCGCCAACTACTTTTCAATGAGTTGGATTTCTTCGAGTTGAGGTCGCTGTCATCCTCGACCATCACCCAGGCTGTGTGAAGTCCAAGCGCAGAGGAATCAATTGTTCTCATAGTGGATATATGTGCTTTGAGGTTCACTGCCTGTATTGTAGGAGACAGTAAATTTCTTGAGGTGCCTGTATGCGCCTCGAGTGGTTGGGGTATGCTCAAATTTTGTACGACCTGCAACGAAGCAGGTTTGGTCTTATTTCTGGTTCTTGCCCTGGCTGTCAAAGCCATGGCTGACGGGGTCGATATTGGTCTTTAGCAGTAGGGAACAAAAATTTTTGGTCATAGCAGCGGGCAAAAAGCAATAAAAAGAAAACATTGATTTGAGTGCTGGGTGCTTGAGTCAGGTCCTAGCGATGGATTTGCTTCCATCGCTGATCGCATCGGGGAATTTTCACCCTTTGCGGGAGAAGTTCAGGGTTGTGGTGATGACGATCGCTGATGGGGCAATGTCGAGCAAAACTCTATATGAGTTTTGGTGTTCAAAAAAGTGTAGTGAGTCGAGGGGGATCTCCTTATATCACACACCAAAAGAACACGAATAACATATATATTTCGTGTAATGGTAGTGGTAAAAAAAGATGCTTATCTAAATTGAGGACTGGTCCCTATATAGGGACCAGTCAGGCCAATAGCAAGTAGTTATAATATGTACAAATGTGGGTCAAGCCCCAGGTCACCACAGCACCATTGGAAGCTGTTCGAAGATCAACTTCAGACTATTCACTGATTTTGAAATCGGTGAAATAAAAAACACCCATTATTTCGATGTTGTTAACATCGATAGATATGATGCCATTCTAGGCACCATCTTCATGAGGAAACACGGTATAGTTCTAGACTTCAAACATGATGAAGTACACATCAAGGGCAAACACCTCGATACCATTATTGAGGGCCCTAACACTTTCAAGCAAGCCTGTCGGCATGCTATGTGTCCTCAACCTCCCAAGGATGAGTGACATGAGAGTGGCCACCTGGCTGCACAAAAGAAGAAGGACCCGGACAAGCCTGGTCTGAGTTCCATGAAGGTGCAACCTCCATCTGTTAGACGTAGGAATGTTGAAATGGAAGAAGTAGACGATGTTGACAAACATCGTCGGTCTACACTAAAACCTTCGAACCCCATCCTTTTAGGACCCGAAGATGAACCCTTGAGCAACAAAGAAGATGATCTAGAAGAGATCATCCAGGAATTTACTCGGGATAGATTCCCCGAGGGACCCAATTTCGAACCTCCTGGATTTGACCCCTCTATCCCTGCGGTACTTCTGCCAGATCAGGTCAATGACCTGAATGACATACTCTTCACAATTTGCGAAGAGCTGGCCGATAAAGCTAAATGCAAAGGACCCCTTTCAAAAAAAGGACCTTCCACGCCTCTGAGAGGAGTGGAAACAATCTTGTCAGGACATCCTCAATGGAGTTCCTGACAAACTACCTCCTTTGAGGGACATAAACCACCACATCCCATTGGTGGATGAGAAGAAGAAGTATAACTACTATCTTCCAAAATGTCCCAACTCGATGAGGAAACCCCTCAGTGAGAAAATAGCCAAGTACTGCAAAGCAGGCTGGTGGCATCCTGCCTGCGCGGAGCAAGCCGCTCCAATGCTAGTAGTTCCCAAGAAAACTTTGCACTGTGATCAACGCAGTGAAACGTAATGCTAACACGGTGAAAGATGTTACACTGTTTCCTGATCAAGACTTGATTCGTCTTGATGTCGCTCGAGCTAAGTACCACTCAAAAATTGACCTCTCCGATGCCTATGAGCAGGTCTGAGTTGCCCCAGAGGACATCTGGAAAACTGCCTTCTCGATGGTTCAAGGTGTATATGAGAGTCTTGTTATGCAACAAGGCGACTGCAATGCACCCTCAACCTTCCAAAGGTTGATGAACTCTATATTCCGAGATTACATCGGAATCTTCATCCACACCTACCTGGACGATATCTTCGTGTTCAGCGACATGATTGAAGAACACCAGAAGCATCTGGAGCTCGTGTTTAACAGACTACACGAGCATTCTCTGTACCTCCGTGCAGAGAAATGTGAACTCTACGCTGAAAAGGTAGAGTGTCTCAGTCATATGATTGACGAGCACGGCCTACATGCAGATGGCGACAAAATGGCCTGTATACGAGAGTGGAAAGCTCCTCATAATTATCATGAAGTCCAGCATTTTCTGGGACTCGTGCAGTATCTGGCACATTTCCTGCCAGATATAAGTGCTTTCACTAGTCCACTTTCAGCGATGACTAAAAATGGTCAAGCCTTTTTATGGTGACCATTGCATGATCATTGCTTCCAGATGATTAAACACATATGTTGCACGACGCCCATGCTGAAGCCGATTGACCCAGATTCACCTGAGCCAATATGGGTGATCTGTGATGCCTCAGTCTTTGGGACTGGAGCGATGTATGGTCAGGGACCTGAGTGGCAGACTTGCTGCCCTGCTGGGTTCCTGTCCAAGAAATTCTCTGACGCTCAAAGGAACTACAGTACCTTTGAGCATGAAACAATTGCCATACTTGAGGCACTCCTCAAGTGGGAAGACAAACTGATTGGTAGACGCATTCATGTCATCACTGATCACCAGGCACTTGAGTTCTTCCAGACTCAATGCCGACTGTCTGCTAGGCAAACACAATGGATGGAATATCTGTCGCGTTTTGACTTTGACATTCGTTATGTCAAAGGCAAGTTGAACAAAGTAGCAGACGCTCTGTCCCACTACTACCAATTCAACTCTTGGGATGATGCTCCATTAGTCCAACACTACATCTTTGCAGACGTACATCTCGACAAGGATCTCCTGTTACAATTTTCCTTGTAACTCATGGAACCCAACTGACCCAACCGACCCAATGATCCCCTTCAGACAGGAGGCACTACCTGATTCATGCCTAGGGCATGTCCTTGACACCAGACACACACACGACACATGCCGACTGCATGCATTTGATCCCCTTCCCATGGAAGGCACCCTTGACGCATGGTGACTCCATGCACCCAAACCCATTCCCACACATGCTGTGATACAACAGCCCCTTGACATGAGGTCCATGACATCGGACACCTCATGCTAGGCATGAGGCTTATTGTTTCTATTCTTACCTGATACACATCTACCTTTCCGATTGGATGATAAGGACCTCCCTCTTAGTATAAGTACTGCGACTCGTAGTAGGGATGTCCTTAGTTTAGATCTAGGCAATCTACAGCCTTAACTTGCAAACTCGTAAACTTACTTGAAACCACTAAGGAAGCCCCTTAGTGCATGAACCTGAACAACTCTACGCAGAAGGCCTGCTAGAGTGCACTACCCATCTTATGTCGGACACTCCAAGTAAGACTAGTGCTGAATGACTTGTCGAGGAAGCACCTCATCGAACGACATTGACTAGATCGAGTGGTTGAGGCTTCGCCCTTAACATAAGATCTAAACTATCTGCTAGCCCACCTACCTAGGTGTAGGCAATATGTCTCGATACACACCACAGCGACCTGGGTCTAGACAAACCCCAGACCGACCACCAAGAGAAGCAGAACCACAGCCAGGTTCATCTTGGTACCGATACAACGGAAGACTAGTCCATTACTCGACCCCAGCACAGCGTTGGTTCTACAGATCAACTGACAGACAAAGAGGAGATTTCCTCACCGACGAAGACTTTGAACAACCACACACACCCCCACCCAAAACATCCACCTGCTTCCTAACAGGCGAAACTGACAACCTCTATAGCGAAATGTCCGAACCTGCCGCAACCACACCGATGACATCTGTAAAGGACATTCGAATCCAATCACCCACAGACTTCTCAGGAGAGCGGACCAAGACCGCCAAGTTCCTGCAGGAGATAGACCTGTACCTGCGAATCAATGACCAGGTCTACGACATGAATGACAAGAAGATCATCTTCACGCTGTCCTTCATGAATGGAGGGACAGCAGCTGCCCAGTGGGTGCAGGCATTTGTCAACCAACACCAATCCGAGGGACTCGGAGAATATGCAGACTTCAGACAGAAGGTCCTAGAAGCCTTCTCACCGATTGACGATGCCGGAATGGCAAAGACTGAGATCAAGAATCTCAAACAAGGTTCAGGGAACCTCGAAGAATATGTGGTGAACTTCCGCATCCTGAAAGACAGGACAGGAATCACAGAAGATGCAGCCATGATCGAGTACTTCATGGATGGACTGCACCCTGAATTACTGAAGAGGGTACACACAATGGAGACAGTACCCAATACTCTTGAAGGCTGGATAAAGGCAGCTTCAAAATATGAAGGCCAATGGAAACGGGCCATGGCAATCCTGGGAAAGACCAGGCAAAACCAGAAGACAAATGAAACAACAAAGAAAGGACAGCCCTCTCTTGACATCAACTGACTGACAAACCAAGAACACATGGAACACCTCCAAAAGGGATTGTGTTTCATCTGCCACCAACCGGGACACTGATCATCCGACCACAGGGATGGAAAGAACCCCACTCAGATGGGGTCAGTGCCCCCTCCCTACCAAAACTGCTTCACCCAGAAGAAGACTGGGGTGGACACCTACCAGAAGATCTGCACGATGCTAGACGAACTGGATGAAGAAGAAAAGGAATGAGCCCTCAACCTCATGGAAGAATCGGGTTTTTAGAACAGCAGCCTGATATGACACCAGTCACCGCTGTAGTCTCCCTAGGGTCTGTACTCTTAGCTACCATGAATAGACAATCTATGCGCCTGTCTATTCGGGTAGCTGAGTCAGACAATGGGAAAGACGTTGCAACAAACGCACTCCTCGATTCTGGAGCAGGAGGAGTCTTTATCGACTCGAAATTCATCGAACAAGAAGGGATAGTGTTTAAAAGTCTGGTCCGGTCCAGTTTTTTTGATGACAACAGGGGCAACCATGGACCGGACCGGTTGCTTACATGCTCAACATCAAGGCACCAGACTGGTGTAAACCGGTCCTACTCGGTTGCCTCACGGTTGCCAAACCGGTTTAAAACCGGTCCATACTTAGACTGGTCCTGACCGACTATTTGTACACTAATATACATGTCTCGAAGTAATATATTTTGAAAACTAGTAGTAGGAATATAAGTAAACACTACAGACAAAACCATAAATGAATGGCTAGACCATGTGGCTAGTGCTTTTGGGGGTGTATCTATATCATATATGTAGTGTCTAATCCAAGCTTAATGAAAGGATACATTGAACCATTATTGAATTACAGTTCTACAGAGTTCTCAGAGGAATGAGGAGGAAGGGTTGCTTACCATAGATGAATGGTTGTACCGTTTGACTAGTGCTTTAGGGAGCACATATATATAATATATATTGTATTTAATCCAAGTTTACGAAAGGATCGGTTGAGCCGTTATTGAGTTACAGTGCTACGGAGTCTTCCGAGGAATGAGGAGGAAGGGTTGCTTACCATAAATGAATGACTGTACCGTTCAACTAGTGCTTTAGGGAGCATATATATATGCTATATATAGTGTTTAATCCAGATTTACGAAAGAATGCATTGAGTCATTATTGAATTATAGTCCGACGGAGTTTTCAGAGGAATAAGGAGGAAGGGTTGCTTACCATAGATGAATGGTTGCATCGTTTGACTAGTGCTTTTGGGAGCATATATATATAATATATATTGTACTTAATCCAAGTTTACGAAAGGATCGGCTAAGCCGTTATTGAATTACAGTGCTACGGAGTTTTCAGAGGAATGAGGAGGAAGGGTGTTTACCATGAATGAACCACTGCACCATTGAACTAGTGCATTTGGGTGGATGTAGATATACTCTATACAGTGTGGAATCCTGGTTTATGGACATAGCTGTTAAGGCATTACAATCCTACAATAACTTATTTAGTCAGTGCCAGCACACAGATTACTTGTATCACATGTAATCAATTGATCACTTGCCTTAGCAACACATCAAATTATGATCAAAGACCAGTTGGAACCGGTCTTTACCCAGTCCATAATTATTTGAAAAACTATGCAACTGGCAACCGGACCGGTCCACAAGCGCTGCAGCAGAACCTGCAAGACAGACCGGACCGCCGTTGGGTCCAGTTCAGTTGCTGGTTTTTTTTCGGTCCATGCAACTGGACTTTCAAACACTAAGAAGGGATCAGGACATATCCCTTAGGCCGCACCATCCAGGCCACAAACATAGATGGAACCCTGAACAAGCAGGGAATGATCACCAGATATGTGAAAGGGAGGCTCCACATCAATGGATGGAGCTACCCAATGGAATACCTAGTCACTGGACTAGGCAAAGAATCGGTAATCCTGGGTCTGTCATGGCTGCGGGAGGTAAACCCAATCATCAATTGGAAGAAAGGAACTCTTGAGTTCTGAGATGAAGGACAACAGGCTCAAATCCAACGAATCTTGGAGAAGATGAGAAGAGCCAAAGGGCCCTCCCGAACACCCTAAAACTCCCCAGGGTCGACACTGAAAGGGAGGCACCCAATGACAGAATGGCACGAATCCAATGCATTGTGGCCAAAACAAGACAGAGGCTCTCTGAAGAGAAGGAGAGAAGCCTTGCCCAAGCCAGATTGGCTGTGGCAAAAACAAGAAAGAGGCTCTCCGAAGAGAAAGAAGGGAACCTCGCCCAAGCCCGACTGGCCGTGGCAAGAACAAAGGAAAGGCTTTCCAAGAAGAAAGCGAAGGAGCTGAATTCGGTCCAGAAAGCCATCGCAAAGACCAGGACCAAGGGCACTCCTAAAGAAGAAAGGAATCTCGAAGCAGCAAGATGCGCCGTTGCCAAGAGCCAAGAAAACCAGAGGAAAGAACAACTGGAGAAGGGCAAAAACAATGGATGCCACAGGACATGACAAATCGTGCAAAAGATGAAAGAATTGCTAACCTCCACAGGGGAGGGAAGCACTGGCAAAAGGAACATGAAAATGACACTACAAAACAGGATAAACAACCCTCGACGAGGGACTACCCCGACCCATGATTATAGGACCCCAGATCACGGTACCATCAATGCTGAAGTACCTATGCCCAGGGAGACTCCCCCTTTGGTGAAGGTCAAAGAAGTACGTGATGAGGAACTACTGGCAGACACCGGCATGGAAATACGAGCAATGGGAGAAACCCACGAACAAGATGCAACAGACCTCCTGATCACATATGTACGAGGAGAACCGGTCATTGGCATATTTGAACCACCAGGAGAACCGCCCCTGACCAAAGAACACCGAGGACCAACCCATACGTACATATGGAAAACAAACACGATCTCCAGGATTATGAAAGCCAAGGACTCCCCACGATATACATTCTCGAAGAGTGCATGGATCAGAGCAAAGACATCCATTTACCAGTGACTCATGCATGAACAAGATGAAGGGAGGGAGGCCAGCAAACAGACCCTAGATGACCTACTGCCACCGGAATACCAGAAATACAGACAAGTATTTGAGAAAGCCGCATCTGAACGATTCCCGGAATCAAGAGTGTGGGATCATGCAATTGACTTGAAGGAAGGCTTTGTACTGAAGGATTGCAAAGTCTACCCACTGACACCAAAAGAACAAGAGAAGCTCAATGAGTTTCTAGACGAAAACCTGGAAAAAGGATACATCCAACTGTTGAAATCACCCATGGCATCCCCATTCTTCTTCGTGTCGAAGAAGGACTCTGATGCTCTGCGACCTTGCCGAGACTATCACGATCTGAATGAAGGAACGATCTGGAACAACTACCCCCTGCCACTGATCGGAGACCTCTTGGACAAGCTGAAGGGAGCAAAATTTTTCATGAAACTTGATATTTGATGGGGATATCATAATGTACGGATAAAGAAAGGAGACAAGTGGAAGGCAGCATTCAAGACTAACCGAGGGCTATTTGAGCCAATGGTGATGTTCTTTGGGCTGTGCAACTCACTGGCAACATTCCAGGCCATGATGAATGATCTCTTCCGAGACATGCTAGATGAAGGATGGCTCATCATCTATATGGATGACATCCTGATCTTCTCGAAAATGGAAGAAGAACACTGGATAAGGACCGAAAGGGTCCTCAAACAACTACGACAATGCGATCTCTACCTGAAAATAGAGAAATGCAAGTTCAATGTGCAAGAAGTCAACTTCTTGGGCATGATCATCAGGCCCAACGAACTTGCAATGGACAACACGAAACTGGCTGGGATCAAGGACTGGCCCACACCAAAGATGGTGAAGGATGTAAGATCCTTCCTAGGATTCGGAAACTTCTATCGACAATTCATCGGACACTTCGCGGATCTGGCCAGACCACTGAACGATTTGACGAAGAAGGACAAGAAATTTGAATGGACAAACGACTGCCAGCAGTCGTTCGATGTGCTAAAAAGGAAGTTCAACGAAGCCCCAGTACTGCTGATGCCAGATGCGATGAAACCATTTGTGGTGGAATCTGACGCCTCAAAATTTGCGACCACAGTGCTTCGACAACAGGATGCCAATGGAGACTGGCACCCATGCAGATACATCTCTCATTCTTTCAATGAAGCGGAAAGAAATTATGAGATATATGACAGGGAACTACTGGGAGTAATCCGAGCGCTGGAAACATGGAGACACTACCTACAGGGGACGCCATTCCCTGTGACGGTACTATCCAATCACAAGAACCTGATGTACTTCCATCAGGCACAGAAACTGAACCGACGACAGGCTAGATGGAGCATCTACCTGTCACAATTCAACCTGAAGCTACAACACATACCAGGATCACAGATGGTACAATCTGATGCCCTATCGAGGAGAGCAGATCACATAGCTGAAGAAGACACTGACAATGAGGACAAGACCATCCTCGCCGATGAACTATTTGTGAAAACAATTGACACTGAGCTCCAGGGAGCCCTGGTCTCAGCAATAATGAAGGACGACCTTGTAAATGATGCTTTACGAGCCCTGAAAAACAATGGAACTCCTTCAATCAAGTCTGCATTGGAGGACTGGAAATTCGAAGATGGCCTGCTCTTTTTCAAAGACAGATGCTACATGCCACAGGACGAAACCCTCCACTGAGTGATCATACAGAAATACCATGATAGCATCACAACAGGGCACCCTGGACAAACTGATCCGACGAGACTACTGGTGGCCAGGAATGGCCAACTTCATAAAGAAATATGTCAAAGGCTGCGCAAAATGCCAGCAAATGAAGATCAACATGCACCCGACAACCCCACCACCGACACTGATATCATCCGATGCCAGCAGACCATTTGAGCTGGTGATGATGGATTTTATTATGGATCTGCCCATAATAAATGGATTTGACTCAATCATGGTCATGGTAGACCATGGTCTTACGAAGGGGGTAATTTTTATCCCTTGCGCGAAGACGATCAATGCACTTGGCACTGCAGACCTTTACCTGCACCATGTATACACAAGATTTGGACTCCCTGGAAGGATCATCTCAGACAGAGACCCTCGATTTGCATCCAAACTCTTCCAAGAACTCGGAGGACTGCTTGGGATCAAGCTATCCATGAGCACCGCCTATCACCCCCAGACCGACAGAGAAACGGAGCGAGTAAACCAAGAGCTAGAAGTTTACCTCCACATGTTCTGTTCAAACAAACCCAAAGATTAGGAGTGTTATCTCCCAATGGCAGAATTCGCGCATAATCAGACGATGCACTCCACAGTAAAACATTCGCCATTTTACTTGATGATGGGATATCAACCACGCACTATCCCCACCCCTTACGAAAAGATGAATGTGCCGGCCACCGAACAGAGGATCCAAGAACTTCTCTCTGCGAGAAGGGAAGCTCTTGCCACACACAAGCTAGCCAGACAGGCTATGGCTGCCCGAATGAAAGGGCAATATGAACCATTCAAGGTTGGAGAACAAGTATGGCTTGACTCCAAAAACCTGAAGATTGGCTACCCAACGAGAAAATTGGCGCCAAAACGAGAAGGGCCCTTCATGATTGAAGATGCCCTGTCAAGAATGACATACTGATTGAAACTGCCGCTGAGATGGAAGATCCACCCGGTATTCCATGCAGCTTTACTCATGCGATACCATGAGAATGACACTCATGGGTGAAACTTCCTGACCCCACCACCCGACCTCGTGGAAGGAGAAAATGAATACAAAGTGGAAGCGATCATTGCACACAAAAGGCACGGCAAGACATGCCGTTACCTCGTAAAATGGGTCGACTACCCAACATCCAAAAACACATGGGAACCCGAATTGAACTTGAAGAATGCCCCTGAGATCCTGATGGCATATAAGAAGAGGTACCACCTCTGACGAGAACCCAAAACCCCCCTTTCCTGAACACAACACAATGACACCCCTGATACCCGCTAGACGACAATTGACCCAAGACCTGTCGAACATTGACGCCCTTCATGTTTGCCCTCACCCTCCCCCATTGATAAATACAAAAAGAACATGGCGACTGGACCACGAGTCATTGACCAGTCACCAAGAACAAACAGACTGCTGGGGGGACCCTCTTGGGAATGCCCCCATGGAACTATATTCTGGTTAACAAGAGACAACTGGATAGGAAGAGTATCCTCGACTTGCCCAAAATGCTGCCTCTATGCGTGGAGAAGCACAAAGACAGACTTAACCTGGGTAAAAGCACAATTCGAGGAATGGTGCTTTGAAGGAGAATTAGACGATGAGGACTACTTCCCTGAGGAGTTTGTCATTGACCGCTATGGCCTGACCCCAAACAGAAGACCACTAATGGGAATTAGCCCCCTACTGTGGAATGACCTTCAGTGGAACACCCACTATGACGAAGAAAGCGGATTTGAGCTGGCAAGGCAGCTCTTATTTGGACAACATGGAGAGCTGGGGACATTGCTGCATTCCAGCCGACACCCCCACACATCGACACCCCAGACCACTGAGCACAATTAGGTGTGAACCAATCATCTGCAAAGACATTAAACTTGTGATTGTCTGCAAAGACGTTAAACTACCGATTTGATACTGCACAGACCCTACAGACCCCTCCCCTTCTGACGACACCACCGACTCCTTGACACCACTGCTAAGGGCAGTATAGAACAAAAAGAACCCGATCACAGTCCAAGCTTGGACATAAACGATCCCTCCATCCTGCAACACCCCTTGATCCTGACCCACCCACATATCCAGACCGTACCTGATCAGACTGGAGGAGAGACAAAGATTTAGGTCGAAGTGTGGAACTTTCAACCATAGCGGGGGGGTAATGTTACAATTTTCCTTGTAACTCATGGAACCCGACCAACCCGACCAACCCAATGATCCCCTCCAGACAGGAGGCACTACCTGATTCATGCCTAGGGAATGTCCTTGACACCAGACACACACACGACACATGCCAACTGCATGCATTCGATCCCCTTCCCGTGGAAGGCACCCTTGATGCATGGTGACTCCATGCACCCAAACCCATTCCCACACATGCTGTGATACAACAGCCCCTTGACATGAGGTCCGTGACATCGGACACCTCATGCTAGGCATGAGGCTTATTGTTTCTATTCTTACCTGATACACATCTACCTTTCCGATTGGACAATAAGGACCTCCCTCTTAGTATAAGTACTGCGACTCGTAGTAGGGATGTCCTTAGTTTAGATCTAGGCAATCTACAGCCTTAACTTGCAAACTCGTAAACTTACTCGAAACCACTAAGGAAGCCCCTTAGTGCGTGAACCTGAATGACTCTATGCAGAAGGCCTGCTAGAGTGCACTACCCATCTTACGTCGGATGCTCCAAGTAAGACTAGTGCCAAATGACTCGTCGAGGAAGCACCTCGTCGAATGACATCGACTAGATCAAGTGGTTGAGGCTTTGCCCTTAACATCTCCCATGGGATCAACATCTCGAAATCAAAAATCAAGTCATTGAAACTCATTCTGCTGCTTCCCAGCAGAGACAAGTTAGTGAACAACTCAAAGCTCTAGTCAAAGAGTGTGAGGCAGCCACAGCCGTAATGACTGCGAATGCGGAAGAAGCAACCACACCTTCAACGACCAACCAATCGCAGGATGATCCTTCGATTTACACCTCTCAGGCTAAAGGGCCTTACCTGCACATTCACATGTCAGAGTTAGACCCTCTGAATGACGATATCCGAAAGGGATACGTCAACAACAAACATTTCAAGAAGGTTCTTGAAAATCTGAAGGACCACCCAGACTTCCAGACCCAAGACAGTTTCATTTGGAGAAAGAACAGAGGGGGCAAAGAGGTCCTTTGCATCCCCACCTCTACTTCCAAAGGTATGACCTTACATGGTCATATCATCGAACAAGCCCGCACCTTGGTGGGGCATTTTGGTCCTCTGAAGACATTGGAATACATCCGACATTGGTATTGGTGGCCTCGACTTCAATACGAAGTCAAGAAATACTGTGATTTGTGCGAACCTTGCATCCGCTTGAAGGGGGAATACCGCTCCCCTTGAGGCAAGCTGCACTCATTACTGATGCCCATGAGACCATGGGAGTCAATTGGAATGGATTTCATCGGACCCTTCCCAGAGCCTGAAGGATTTGACTACCTTTGGGTAATCATCTGTCATCTGTCTTCAATGGTTCACCTAATCCCAGTGAACACGATGACGACCACATCACAACTATCTCCCATCTTTGTGAAGGAGATTGTCCATTTGCATGGACTACCTGGCTCAATCATTTGTGATTGAGGCTCTAAATTCACGTCCAAATGGTGGCATGAAATCCACCATATCTTGGATGTCAAATTACTTATGTCCACTTCATTCCATCCTCAGATGGATGGAATAACAGAACGCGCAAATTGTTCAATCGCTCAGATTCTCCGAGTGTTTGTTGCATCCAATCAAAAAGATTGGGTAAAGTTCCTCTCTCTCATAGAGTTTGCCATAAACTCTATGATTAACAGAGCAATGGGGATGGCCCCATTTGAAATCAACTATGGATTCTTGCCTCATATGATGCAAGAACTTCCTTCTACAGAATGCATTCCTCCTGGAGTGCAGACTTTTGCAATGAATGCACTGCGAAACATGGCCATGGCCCATGATAGTATCATCACTGAAAGAGTCTTTCAACGACACTATGCAAACAAGCATCGGTGTGAGGAGCCCAATGTCAAACAAGGAAACCTTGTTGACCTCTCCACAAAGAACCTTGCATTACCAAAAGGACACGCAAGTAAACTGCTACCTAAATTTGTAGGACCTTACAAGGTCCTACAAGCTTTCCCCAAGAAATCCAACTATGTGTTGGATCTTCCTACAGAACTGACACGCCGGCATATACACCAGCATTTCCATGTGAGCCTACTAAGGCCTCACCATCCTAATAATGACGTGTTGTTTCCCAACAGGCATTATCCTGATGCATATGACTTCAGTGCCCCAGATGACACTGAATGGTATGTTGAAGAGATCACGGCACACAAGTAGTGTGGCTGTACCATCCAGTTTGAAGTTAAGTGGAGTCTGGGAGACACCACTTGGGAACCTTTAGAGAACTGCAATGATCTTGCAGCCCTAGACGCTTATCTGGCACTGATGGGTGCCAGATACTGGCAAGAATTGCCCAAATGCGCAGGAACTCCTGCACGTCGATGGACTTAATGACTTGGAAATTTCCAAGTCATGTTGGGGGTGTAACGGATCTCACACTCCGCAACTTTACATTGTGTGGAGTTTCAATTATTTTTTCTTCATTGTTTGGTACACTACCATGGCGAGCTTTCCTCCAGACAAAGACAACCCCATGGGGGACGATCAAATCGACAGACCTAGCCGGATGTGTGAGACAGGCCCTAGTGGCCAGTCTCAAAGGGGGAAGGAGAAGCAGAGAGAGCTCGAGCCCACCTGCTCAAGCAGCAACACTCAACCCCATCGCTCACCAAGCCCTGGTGAGATAGAAGAAGCCATCAGTGCTAGCAGACATTCTGCTAGAGAAGAACAAAACCGGCAAGCTGGTGTGGGCACCAGCTCTTCTGCTGCCGGAAATTGGAGGATTGACAGTGAAGGCATTATCCTTCACCGAGGCACTTGCAACACTTGCAAGAGCTATGCTTTACATGTGTACACCCATGTGTATGACCATGATGATGAATATTTCGATGCGAGAGATTGTTGAGACTTGGGTATTAACTCTGGCGCTCTCACCAGAGCTGAACATGTTTATAATGAATATGAAAAAGATATTGCTGCCCTCCAGGAGACCATCTGGAACCTGGAAGATGAGAATGAGCACCTGCACAAGCAGCTCAATGGACATTTGTCCAAACAAGCTTGTATCGTGAACCCTCTCCTCACCCCAAGAGGCCCCAGGGTACTCCATATGCCAGTGCAGCCTCTCAGCCTGCACCACCTCCTGCTCCCTGCCCTGTCATCCCCGACGAGGACTTCAATATGAACAAGGTCTAACCCACCTCTTCCCAACCTTCCAACCCCAAGATATACATTCTTGGGCCCTGATGTTCCCAGGACGGCAAACTGGAGACCAGCTCCCAAGCTGTGTGGCCAAGTTCCTACGTCCATTCCTCAGAACACTGAGGAGTTTGATAACTGGTCCCGGATGGCCCACACCTCCAGGAACTACCCAATGTTGGAATGAATGTGCAAGTACATGCAGTTCGTCAATGATACTGCTTCAGGGGCTTGAATGCCCCTGATGGCCTATGCCCTTGCCCACTGGAGATTACCCAGTTGGCTCCCTGTTCAAATGCAGTCGGCGCAAGGATTATGCCGACTCAATGACCCTACTCGCCTGGAGCAACCCTCGCTCCTGGACTCTGCTGAAATGTGGGTGCAGTTCATGCACCGACACCTGTACCAGTGGTGATCCCACCCTGGTACCCTGCTGGATGAACAGAGGGTCTCCCTCCCACATGTCAGGGGACAACTCCTGCTTCGTCAACAGATTCCTTCAGGGCTATCCCCTGAAGCTAAACTACTTCTCTACCTTCATATTATGGAGGTACTAGCCACACTGAAACTGTACCGACAGATTTGAGAGCACGAGCGCCTCCCACTGTCCCCCGTGCGCTGTCGGCAGCCCATGCCAACCAGCACTAATTCAACTTCCCTCGAGGACATCATATGACACCTCACTACCATGGGAGTCTCAGATGAGGAAGTCTGAGAAGGTTCTCACTATGCCATCGGCTGGCTTACAGCAATGGCTACTGCCAACTCCTCCCATTCAGAAGAGTCTTCTACCGCTGCCAATATCATAAGACATCTGCAGCAACATTCCAATACCCGTTCAGAGGATGCTCCTCTGATGTCTGGGATTGCCGGGCCTAACGACGTGGCCCTTCGAGAGCCACGAAGAAAAAGAAAAAGAGAATCCACTGCTCCCTCTCATTCGGGGTGACCCCACCCTGAATCAATGACTTCCACTGCCCGGTCCTCCAGATTCTCTGCTGGACTATCTGCATCTCTGCATGCGAGCACCTCTCGCATGGACAACCAACCTCCTGCCCACACTGGACCTTCTTACCTGTCCGGCTGGCATCCAACTCCTCCAGAGGTATATTCCCTGGAGAATGATCCGACCTCAGGATGGTCCAGGTCCCCCTCATCGTCAAGGCAACTCAAGGCCAGAAGAAGGCCTTGAAGAGAGTGAGGAGAGTTGCCACTGGCATCCCTCCGAACGGGCACAAGAAGCCTGTTAGCAAACTCACTCCAGTCACGTCTACCAAGCCACAAAAAATTAGAGACCCTGATGACAACGGTGATTCCACTGACTCCGTCTCTTCATCCGATGATGAAATGTTCACTGTCGACAAGGACCATTTCCCTCTTGATGAAGGGCAGACAACGGACACCTCTGCTCTGGGGAACACCCCAGAGACCCCCATATCCCAATTGTCTTCATTGGCATCGAACAACGAAATGACCCTACTTTCCTCCATGCCCGATTATGAGTGCAAAGTACCCGTACCTACCACCCTGGAGGAAGTTAGATGTATGTTAGTTGATGCCAACCTCCCCGAATCCTCATTGACCCTCGACGAGTCCCACATATCATCGTTGAGTCTCAACGATACCCACATCCCTGACGACCCTACTAAATAAGGTCATCGCATTTTTTAATAAACAAATGAATTGATTCCTTTCATCGTACCGCGACAATACCCACATACCAGACAATGCTCTCTTCAAGATCATCTATTTACTCAAAACATTATGCTTCTCCCCTGGACGAAGCCTAAGGGGGAGGGTGTGGTGACCCGGGGCTTGACCCTGCATTTGTATATATTATATTTCTTTGCTATTGACCTGGCTGGCCCCTATAAAGGGACCTGCCTTCTATTTACATAATCAATCTTTTACTACCACCTCGAGTACACACGATAAATATATGCTATTCATGTTTAGCTCCTGTGTGATCTTAAGGGACCCCCCTCTGACTCACTACAGAAACACTGCAGGTGTGACACCATGAATATACACTGTCATTTTGATTCTCTTATTTGATGTTCTACATTGTTAAACATAGTGTATTTGTATTGTATAACCCTTGGTTTACTTAGCTACACCCTGTATATAATACCTAAGCTACAGACAATAGGGCTTTTTTATTTGAATGATGACATTTGCATGAGGGTACAACACAAGTATTAAAAATTTTCATTAAACTAATTTACAGGGAGGGTCCACAAAACTAAAGATAGAAACAAAAAAAACCTCCCTTCCCTGGTGTCCTCATCAGTTCCCCCCATCATTTGTTGTTCATTGTCACCCCTGTCCTCCCTGTTGTCCTCATTGTCTGTGGTGTCATTCGCCACCCCTGTTGTGCCTGTCGTTCCCATGGTGGTAGTGGTTCTTGTCATTGTCCTTGGTTGCTATGGCCATTGTCCTTGTCCTAGTCATCCTCATCCTGTTGCCATGTCCATCTTCCCATTGTTCCCATCCTCCCCATCATGGTCGTGCTGTTCCCTCATCCCATTGCACCACCCAACCACCCTGTGAGCAGGGGCCCACAGCAGTGGTGGTAGGTGACAGGGTCATGGGTCATTGTGTTGTTGCAACATAAGTAAAACCTATGGTAAATGAAAACCTGAGTTAGTCAAAAGAAAAAAAAAGAAACAAACAAATAAAAACTTGCTTGGGGCCCATTTCGTGTGTGATGGGGCTGGCCAGTCCCCCTCCCCATTGCTTTCATTCCCACTGTTCAATCATTCCTGCTCCCCCCATTGCTCCCGCTTCCCATCATCCTCTTCGTGTCCATGTCATCATTCCCATTGTTAGCCCTGTCTCTCGTCCCCTGGAGCCCCCATCCACCCTGTGAGCAGTTGCTCACAGTGGCGGGGGTGGGTGCTGGGTCATTATGGTGGTTGGGGGTATGGTGCCTTGTTGTCCTGTGTGGGGGCTCCTGTTGTTGTTGTCATCTTCATCTTTGTTGTCCCTCCCTCATCCTTGCCATCCTCTGGTCGTTCCTTGTTGTTGTGCAGTCCTAGGTACCCTGTCATCATTCCCCTCCACATTGTCATTGTCATTGTCTTTGTCTTTGTCTTCATCATCATCCCTATTGTCCCTCCCTCGGTGTTGCCGTCATTGCCATCCCCTGGTCATTCCTCGTTGTCGTGCTGTCCTGGGTACCCTGTCATCATTCCCCTCCACATCATCATTGTCAGCCTGTTCCTGGCTTGCAGTGGCAATGGGGGGTGCTGGTTCGTGCTTGTTGTCCCATTGTTGTTCTCCTCCACGTCATCGTTGTCATTGTTCTGCCTGCTGTCGTCCCTGTACTCATTGTTCCCCATTTCCACCCCACGAGCAGTTGTTCATGGCGGTGCTTTGGGGAGCTGTAGTGGGTCATTTTATTATGAGATAAAACCTGTAGATAGTGAAAACTGAAGTTAGTTGAATGAAGAAAAACAAGAAACAAAGACCTATGTGGGGCCCAAACGACAATACATGTCATTTGGAAACACTGTAACCTATAAAAAAGAACATTTTAGTCATGGTGAGAATACAAGTTGGCAGCATCGATTGATCACTGTTGTCAGTCGCATTTCCACCATCCCAAGTCATGTGTATTGGCCCCCTGAGCATTGCACAACTAATGAAAATTGACATGGATAGAATAGGTAAAATAATAATTTTACTTGCCAGCTGGGCCCAACTTGGCAATACCCATGAAAACCCATGACACCATAGGGATGGGTGCAGTATGACACAGGTTGAGGATTTCAGGCACCATACCTGTACCTGTATACCCTGTGATCTAAACACCGCAGGTTTACCCGCACCCATGCTACACCCTATTCTGGATGTTGTGGATCTTTGTCTCAAGGTCCTGCAGTACAAACACGATCATATCCTCTCTGGCCACTTTGGACAAAACAAAACCCTGCAGCTCATTCACCAGGAATATGTCTGGCCAAACCTCCACACCTTCGTCCAGGAATTCTGCAAGTCCTGTACCACTTGCAAGCAATCCAAATCGCCTTGACACAAACCCTACAGGTTCCTGAAGCAACTTCTGGTCCTGGAACGATCTTGGAACTTGATCTCCATGGATTTCATTGAGCAACTACCTGACTCCAACAGCCACACTGCTATCCTGGTCATCATTGACCGACTCACCAAACAAGGCATTTTAATCCTGACTGTTAATGGAATCACAGCCCAAGAATTAGCCAACCTGTTCGTCCTCCACATCTTCTCCAAGCATGGCATACCATCTCATGTCACTTGTGACCAAGGATCCGAGTTTGTCTCCCATTTTTTCCACTCCCTCAGAAGAGCTCTCGACATGCAGATCCATTTCACTTCGGGTTATCATCCACAAGGTGACATTCAGATGGAACAACTTAATCAGACCCTTGAACAGTATCTCCAGATCTTCTGTAACTATCAGCAGGACGACTGGTCCCACCTCCTACCCTTGGGCAAATTTGCCTATAACAATGCTCCCTCTGCCTCTACTGGCATATCCCCTCTCTTCACCAACAAAGGCTATCACCCAAACATTTCTGTCTTTCCCAAACATGACTTGTCCTCACAGCGCGCCCATGAGTTCATCATCGACTTAGACAACCTTCATCAGGAACTTCAGAAACAGCTTGCAGCTGCTCAAGGATAGGGCAAGGCAGGGGTTACCCCTGGGTGTCAAATCTCATACCCTTACCCCTACCCCTGAACACCCTACCCTTAGGGGTAAGGGTATGGAAACATATAAGGGTTGCCAAGGGTATGGGAGGGTTTGTGAAGGGTACAAGGGTTTGGCACAAAATCAACATATTTAGAGCAAAATTCATTTGAAAAGTGTTGATAACTATTGTATTTACTATTAATATCACATATTAATACCTCTTATTAACATATGAAAGCCATTATCATGTTGGACAATCCCAAAATCTGAATTTAATTGATGAAAATCTTGAATATGAGTCTTTGTAGCTGAAAAAATCAAATGATATTCTTACATAAGCATACCCCTGGCATACCCCTGTACCCTCAGTAAGGGTACAGGGGTATGCAAGGGTATGAACTTCCAAACCCCTACCCTTACCCCTCATACCCTTAGCCCAAAAACACAAGGGTATACCCCTACCCCTGCCTTGCCTTACTCAAGGATGTTACCAAGGCCCTGCGGACAAACATCGGGTGCACCGCACCTGAATTCAACATTGGTGACTTTGGCTATGTCACTGCAGAAAATATCCACACCACCCACCCCTCTAGGAAACTTTCTGAAAAGAACCACAGTCCCTTTGAAATCATTGCCCACCCAGGCACTCACTCAGTCACCCTGCGGCTTCTGGACCACTTGCAGGCCATCTACCCTGTCTTCCATGTCTCCCAACTAGAAGAACACTCCCTGAACACAATTCCCAATCGGGTACAACCCCCACCTCCTCCTATCACTATTGAACAACCGACATCGCTGCAAGATACTCTACCTCCTCTGATAGGAAGGTTACCAGGGAACTGATGAAGAAACTTCCTGGTTACCTGCTACAGAACTTGATCATGCCCAAGAACTCCTTGCGGACTTTCACACCCACTACCCGCAGAAACCCAGTCCATTACCCGCTTAAGTCCCATTCACCTTACTCATTCACTCAGCCAGGATTCAGAAGAAGATTTTATTCCAAACAAAAAATAAAAAGAGTTTTTTTTGCTCGGATCCAACTGGATCCCTACACTTCCATATCCACTTTCCCCTCACCCTCTTCCTCACCCTTGCCCTCTTCCTCACCCTTGTTCTCCTCCTCATTATTTGCCCGCCTCTCCTCCAGATACTTTTGGAAGGCCGCCCAGTCATCACCAGACTGGCAGATTCTGTGCCTTTCCCACCTGGCCTCCCTGGCCGCCCACTTGACTTCTTCCTCCTCCTCATCACTCTCCTCCCCAGCACTCTTGTCCTCTTCCCACTCCAGTCCCAAATCTCCTCCATTGTCTCTGGCACCTCCACCACACTACCTGCGACCTCGCCCAACCCCTTCCTCACCACCTTCACCAGCTGCCTCAGCAGCTCTGCAATCTCCCACTTCCCGCTGCCATCCCCACCGTTTTTTCTGCAGGGGCCTCCTGCCCTTCCCACACCACCTCCTCGCATTTGTGCTTGATGTGCATGCAATTGTCACACACGCATCCCCATGCTTAGGGTGTAGCATGGGTTACACCATGGGTAAAATTTCACACACCACACCTGCACCTGCCAACACCGCAGCTGTTCTAACACTGCAACCGCAGTTACAGGTTTTTACCATGGTTTGTCATGGAACACCACAGGTGCAACACCATGTATATACACCATAGTTTTTGCCTTGTATTTCATTCTTAAATCTCACAATTGTACTGTATAATGCATGTATTATGTCTATAAAATTAAATACACCAGAGATACCTGTTATTAACAAGCTACAGTCTACATACAATGAAAATGAAACCCATGCGAAATGTGAGGGTGGGTGAATGGTTGTGGTGGTGAGGCAGCAAGAGTGTGGGTGGCACGTCACCTGTGGTTGTCGTGAGTGCTGGGGTGGATGCAGTATCATCACTCATTGTTCGTTGTCCCCCATCCCATTGTTCATTGGCCCCTTCATTCGTTGTCCCTGTTATTAGTTGTGGTGGCCATGTGGTCCCCCTCATTTTTCCATTAGGTCATCCTTTGTTGACATTGGGTCATTGGATCATCAGGCTCCTCATCCTGTTCCCCATCGTGGCCACCTTGCTATTGATCCCCATAGCTCTGTCATGCTCATGCTTGTCTGGCCCTGGTTGTCCCCTTCATTGTTGCAGTCATCACAGTCCATTGTTGGCATTCCTCCCACAATCCACCCCACAAGCAGTTGCTCGAGGGGCTGGGTGCAGGTGGTGTATCGTCTGTTGTTGATGGCATGGCACATGTTTGTTATTGTTCAGTGTGTCATCACATCGTCCTGCCAGGCTTTCCTAGTGGAGGAGGTTATGTGTAGTGTTTAAAGGTTCAGTCCATAGGACCAAAGACCAAACTGGACTGAACTGTGGTCCATGGTTCGGTCCATGCAATTTTTCTGAAAAAATGATTAACCAAAACCGTTGGTTTGGTTAACAGTTCACTTGTTTTGGAAACATATGAAAACCATTGTAAAACTGGTTTGAACCAGTTACAACTGGTCTTTTTGCATTACATATGAACTAATGTACATATTATATACAAGAGACTAACTACGAGGGGAGATGTCATGAGAATTGGTGGGGTTTATATATGTTACAGTAATTGTACATGTTTGTTCACAGTAAACAAACACATAATACATGTTGTTTGTGCCACACATTGATGCATTTGTTTTAGTGTTTCAAAGTCCAGTTGGGTTGCAGTCTTTGCAGTCTTTTTAAAATTTAAACTGCATCCTACTATCTCAAACAATAAGATAAAAATCATGAAAATATCTGAGCAGATAGATCTGGCCAAAGACTGAGGGGCCATCTCTGGAACATAAGGATTCTGGTCAGTGATTGTCAATATAATCACAAAATTTAATCATGGATAGAGAAGTGAAAATAATGGGGGGTCCTCTCTTTGACGAAATGATTTCATCCAGTCATTGCTGAGATACAGCAAAACAGCAAAAGACCAGACCTTGAAACACTAGTTTGTTTGCATTACATGTTGACACATTTTATTTCCACTCTCAGCCTAAAACCACCACCTCGCATGAGGAACCACAAAAACCAGCCCAAGAAATGTCAATGACATTTCTTGGGCTGTATGTAAGTTTTGTTTTTCTTTCTGTTTAATCTTATTTCTTTTACTAACAATTCTTTTCTTAGTTTTTTTATCTTTTGCTAACAACGTTGCCTAGCCACTACATGATGCACCTGGGCCCTCGCCGCACCTCACCCATGCCCTATGTCACTGCTGTGAGCCTCTGCTTGCAGGGTGGCAATGGGCCCTTTTCTGGACCATGATGACCACACAAATGGTGAGGACAACAAACAGTGGGGACAACAAATGGCAGGGATGACAAACGACAGAGATGGAGAACGATGGGGACAACAAACAACAGGGATGATGGATGACAGGGATGATGAACAACAGGGATGAGGAATGACAGGGACAATGAACAACAGAACGATGTCCACCATCATTCTGGCCCTAGGTGCAGCCCCTTCAGTGTATTTGGACCATTACAAATGGACCAACTAATGGTGGCTTTAAGCTGTTTGAAGTGGTCCAGCTAATCTGGGCCCATGGATTATAACAGATTATAGTAGATAAGTGGGCTCATGTGGTAGATATAAGGTCATGGAAATAGGATGGGCTTATGGGTGATATGAGTACTGCCATAGGCCATTTGTCATGAATGGGCCCATGGGTCAAGTCAATACTGCAGTGGACCATATGATGGATGGGCCCATGGGTCATGTCAACACTATAGTGGAACATATGATGGATGGGCCCATGGGTTATATATATTAATACTGCAGTGGACCATATGATGAATGGGCCCATGGGTCAAAGGAAGACACACAAGGGTCTCCACAAGGTCACATGTATTGGTGCATGGCATCCTTCAAAGGTTATGTTCTCTGTTGGGCATGCTGGTCAAAATATGTTGAAGTGCTAGCTCCACATCATTACATCAGAAGATAACCATACAAAAGTTCATTTGTCACCCAGTATGATATTGTATCATGAAATAAAATTGGAAATACAAATCATTCAGACTGGCACAGATGAGAAAGTCTTGGTCACTGTCGTCCACTCAGGCAATCTCATCCTCATCCTCTCATGAACATTATCCCTCATATATTGGGCAATACATACCCGGTTCCCATTAATCTCTGAAATTCCATGTCGGATTACCTTTCCCAGCAGGAAAACCATTGTTCCCGAAGAATAATCCAGCTCCAATCCAAGGTTCTTGAGTTTCAACTGAGCTCCCTTTTTATAATCTCCAATGGTCATTAAACAGTCATACCATGGGCCTTGGGAATTGTTGTCCCGATGCATAGGGGTGATGCAATTACTGATCAAACCATATCCTGAGAAAGGTGTCATCCACAGCCATAAAACCTCTAGCACCTCCTCACCATCCTTTACCATGTCTGGAGAATCTCCCACCTTCTTCAGCACCCCCCGACCAATCTCATACAGTTCAGGATGAACAATGCTGAGCAAGGCACCCATCAGTGCAAACGATTCCGAAGTTTCTTTCAGCCATCCAAGTGTGTTCAGGTTCTCCGATCTTGCCTTCAAGGTCTTTGAAATCTCGGGCTTGAATTTAGGAGTCTAGAACAATCAGAAGATAGAATTAAAGGCCCTGAAATATAAAAACCTTCAACTTACATTGTGTGCTTGCTGGAACCAAGCTGGCGAGAGATTGATATTGCCAGGATAAGGCTGACATTTTCCAGGAGATTTATAATATTGAGGATCCGAACACCATTTTGTGTGAGTTGGATTCAGAGTAAGGGATCCTCTGAGAGATTGATCCATCTTCAGTGCAGCCTCCCAAAGAATTCTCTACAAGCCAAGTGATAGTCGAATGAATCAGAGGGGGGTATTATTATATCAACAAGTTCTCACCTGTCTTTTAGGGCTCAGGATGCCAGGCAGGAACCAAAGTAGGATCCGTTCATGCATGTCTAGGACAATGGTCAGCTGGGTAAGTAGTCTCTGTCCACCATAATGGCTTGTCACGATCAAGGAATCCTCCTTGGAGTCGTTCCGACCAGTCAGTCTCTTCGATAACATGTTTGAGTCATATCTTTGCACATCAAGATCATCGAATTTCACTGAAATCATTTAGCCAGAAATTTCAAATTGACAAAATCTAAATATTACTTCTATTGCAATAAGCATCAGCTGCCATTGTTGCCATTTGTTCACAGTCAACTGCAAGTTGAACTGATAGTGAAAGTGGAGGAAGTGGGCCAGGATTCTCTTGGTTATAGATCGGCCAAATTGCCTTCATCTTTGCGAGATTGGGAACGTTCTGATTCTCATGGAGCTTCCTTGAAATCACCCACCAAAATCGGGCTCGGAGGTAGTCCGAAACAGTGTCGGTCAAGAAGAAAGGCGAGTTAGATGGTAATGACATGTTGAATCTGATGAATCTGACATAGACAACAGATTGTATTTATATAAATCAGAGGGGCCTTTATCTACTGATCACTCAAATCAATCTGATATCTGACATTCCAATTGTCAAGAATGTCCAGTGAAATGAAATGTCGCTGCAATTGTTGTCCATCCTGATCCTGATCCCGATTGATGTTATCTTTCATCTATGAACATCATCTGAACATCATCAGTGACTTTGATCTCCGATACCGATAAGCGATCAATGATAGATGTTGATTTCTCTAATCATTCTCATCAATATCTATCATTACTCCTGACAATGAGTGCTCCGAAAGTAACATGCCAGGCAGTTGTTGATTATCTCTGCTCCCGGGCTAGAGCAGCGACACTTGAAGCTAAACAGCCTCATCGTCAGTCGGGTCTCAATGAGTATTATCATATTTGGAAAGCCAGGATGAAGCAAGAACTTGTAAGTTGCATTACTCCTACATAACTACATTTTTATCCAGTGTTAGGGGATTCTGGAAATTATACTTGGATGGATGATCCTTGAGAACAAGTTCCTTTATCTCACCCCTTTTCAAAAAAGACTGCACTCCTTGGTCGTGGATGTATCAAGTTTGGACATCGGCACATTCAAGGGAAGCCTTTCGTTGCTCAGGGAGGCTACTACCGACATCGACTTGACAAGGATTGTGGAACCATACCTCGATCCTTGGTGGATCATCAGTACTCCCATGGTCATCAATCCAGACCTTTTCCCAGATGTACCGAGATTCCGGAATGTGGTATGTAGCACTACATCTCATTATTAGATACTAGAATGATAATATTTTTTATTGATAACAGGTGGGGCCAGGTGTCAATGAAATTGCCCCTTCCTTCCAATCAAGGGTTTTGCTTGATGTCAGCCAAAGTCAGCAGGACTCGTTGCTGGCATTGGGAATGGTACATGTGGCTGTGGGAGAGCTCTTGATAGAAAGGGAAGATCTTGTAGATGATGAGGAGGTCTCTGATGTGGAATGTCCAGTCCGACTTACCTTGCCTTTAACCCGGTGATCAAAAGTAGATAATGGAGTCTTGATGATTGGAAGTCTGCTTATGGCTATGCAACTTATGTAATGATCAACATTGGATATATTTACTTGAAACTTGAGAGATGGTCAAATAACCAACCATGAGCATCAACTGGAATGTATTGCCAGCATTTATCCATGAAGGTGTCATTGATTTCCCCTTTTCAAACAACGCCGAAGCACAGGAATTCATGGATCTTCTCTGCTCATGGAGTTTGTTCATGGCAGCAATCAGTCCCGATAGTAATCATTCAATGGAGCATAAATTGCAATATCTGCAAATGATTAGAGAAGAATTGGTAAGTGAACCAATGGGAACTGTCATTTCATTCAGTTTTATAAAATTGGACAGGCTGCAGGTCGACAATTCCTGGGGAAATGTTATCTGAAGAGTTTCCACATTATAGTTCCAGAAGTTTATAAGCAAATGCATCATATTGTCAAGGCAGAAGAAGAGCTCCTTGGACTCCCTGAAAAGATTAGAGGATTGCATTCTAATTACTTACAAGAACATCCCACCACTAGTGGCCAGAAAAGACAGCCCTGGTTCTCAATATCTTTGAACAACCAGTGGGGTATGAGTCTGGAGCAAGCACTTCAGGCACAAAGAGAATTTGTGAGTGATCCTCTTTATCTTGGATTTAATTTTAAATGTAACTGGACAATGCTCATTGTGATCATCTTAGAACATCACTGGTGATGAAAACACCAGGCAACACCATCCTATACTTCCAAGGGAACTCCTACCTGCTATGATGGCAGGATATCGAAACATGTTGGAGAGTCAAACAAGAGTGGCTAGTATTCAGGCAGCTATACAGGATGATTTGAGATAATGGAGAGAGACTTACCTATGGAATTATATATTGGATCATCATTATTTACATTTGGACCATGAAAGATATTCAAATGTATGTGAAACGATTACAACAATATAAAACCACCCTGCAAAATGAAAGTGAGATCAATCCGACAAAATGACCCAACAAAATGGCCAGATAAGTATTCTGACCCGACACCAGATGACCCGACAGTAGATGACCCAACCAGATGATCCGACAAAATGACCCGATGCAATGACCCGACAAAATGACACAACCAAAGCAACCCGACACTAGATGACCTGACACCAGATGACCTGACAAGATGATCTGACAAAACAACCCAACACAATGACCCAACAAAATGACCTGACAAAATGATCCGACAAAATGACCCGACACCAGATGACCCGACACCAGATGACCCGACAAACAACCTGACAAAATGACCCAACAAAATGACCCAACAAAATGACCCAACAAAATGACCCAACAAAATGACCCAACAAAATGACCCAACAAAATGACCCAACAAAATGACCCGACAAAATGACCCGACAAAATGACCCGACAAAATGACCCGACACCAGATGACCTGACCATAGATGACCCGACAAAACGAGTCGTTTATCGGGTCATAGTGTCGGGTCATCTGGTGTTGGCTCATTGTGTCAGGTCGTTTTGTTGGGTCATTTTGTTGGGTCATCGGGTCATTTTGTCGGGTCATCGGGTCATTTTGTCAGGTGATCATTTTGTTGGGTCATTTTGTCGGGTCATTGTGTTGGGTCATTTTGTCAGGTGATCATTTTGTTGGGTCATTTTGTCGGGTCATTGTGTTGGGTCGTTTTGTCGGGTCATTTTGTTGGGTCATTTTGTCGGGTCATTTTGTTGGGTCATTTTGTCGGGTCATTTTGTTGGGTCATTTTGTCGGGTCATTTTGTTGGGTCATCTAGTGTCGGGTTGGAATACTTATCTGGCCATTTCTCCGGGTCATTTTGTCGGGTCATTTTATCGGGTTATCTAGTGTCAGGTCATCTAGTGTCGGTTGGGACACTTATGTACTACTACTCTCCTCAATATTCACCCCCAATCTAATAAATGACTTCCTTGCTGTATCAGCAAAATCCTCCCACATTGCCTCCTGTTGTGCAGCATAGATCTTATGTCCATGAGAGTAATCAGCCACTTTTCTCTTCCTCCACTCTGCTGCCCGATGATTGAAGTATGCTGTTGTCCATTTCATCTCATACCAAACAAGGGTGTTTTCCTCCATCGCTCGTTCAAATGCTGCTTTTGCTCTCAGCCAGTTCACCCGGTGAACTACATATATATCTTTAGTTTTACACATCAGTCAATCTTTCATCCACTCACATTCTTTCATATAATTAGATGACAAACTGTTACCCTCGACATCCATATACCAGAACCATGGCAATGAATCATGCTTCCATCCAGACTCCTTTGGGTTTATCAATGTAGTACTCGTCTTTAGATGGCTCTGATCAAGGATTTGGAATCGATCTAGCATTTCTTTTGAAGCTCCCAATGACACCAGGGCTTCCCTACCAGCCCGATAGTTTTGAGCATAGAGTCGTAAGGCCTGGTCGGTAGAGTGAATACCATCCCAAGATTTTGTTTTTCCTGTTTTAGGTCCCTTGGGTCGGATCTTCATAATGAACAAGAAAGCTTTCTTTCCCAGCATGAGCCTGATCCCTTTGAGGTTGTTGTTGCACTGCCCACTCCGAAGTTCTGTCTCAAGCTTTGCCAGCTCCACCAGCCCTCTCTCTCTGATTGCTTTGGCGGTCAGAGATGATGGCAATGCAATGACGGAAGTCTCAGGCCTGTTCCCCGATCCCACATCATTGAATGGGTTGGATGAAACAGGGCAAGAGATTAGATCAATCTCACCATCGTCATCAGTGACGAAGACTTTGGAGGGTTCATAGGAGGAACTGATATTTTCCAATGATGAGTCAGGTTGGAGAAAGTGATTTGCTTTCCTCTGATGATCCAAGATTCTTGTGAGAAGCCGACTTTGTTTCTTAGTAATTTTGATTTGCTCGGTCGTTGTCGGGACACCACCAACCTGTCTCAGGTAACTTTGTAATGACAGCCTATCCCAAGAAAGGAGTGAAAATGCTGACAATAGCTTTACTAAACACTTACTGAGACTCTTGAATTGAGATCCCCTCCAAAAGGAATTCCACTGAAGAGACTTTGCCTGAAGGCTGTTCTTGGCTCAATTGTAACTGCATCTCGGCTTTACCTGGGGCTGATCCAGGTAATGCTTGAGTTCAGGGGATTGGAAATAAGAAATGAAGAGGACAGTACCTTGTTTGCATTTCAGGGCATAGTAATCCATACTCTTGACATTTTCATCCCTATTTTGTTGCACCATCATCTCACCCTCTCTCCAAGCTTCTAAATCTGCTGGTGCTGCTGACTCAGTCAGTTTCTTATAGGATTCTTCCGACCCCTTCAACAAATTCATTGCCCATTTCATCTTCCAAACCAACGATGATTCTACATTGAATAACACAGTCAATATTCATTGTAGGGGAAGGATAATGAGACATTTACTCATGCCGATTAGCTTTTTCTAGTTCAAGTGATTCATGTGGTCATCCAGAATTTCATTCCGATGGGCCATAGTTGCACTCTTGGCACTTCGGGATGTTTCGTTCAAGACAGCCCACAAAGTTTCCACAATTTTGCCATCAATTACACCACTCCCTGGCACATATGCCAATGTATATCTAGGAAGGCAATCATCAATGTGTCCTACCACATGAAAGTCCCTGATCGCTCCTGTGATCCTAAGACCTTCTGGGATAGACAGAAAGGGTGACTGATTCACTCGGAGGTGAAAGTTGATTATCCACTGACAAAAGATGTTGTATACGAGTAGCGATCGATTGATCCCCTTCATCGTCTTGCTGTTCAGGGCTTTACAAATTGCATAGTCGATGTTTTTCTGCCTGTAAATTCAGATGAAAGGGCTTGTAAATTGAGGATTTGTGATGGGAAGAGACTTACTGCTCTCCTTTTTGAAAGTCAATGGTGGCCTCGGGTTGAAAAAATCCATGCTGAAGACAAACCACCAATCCGATACCAGTTGCATCATAGCCAGCAACATTGACATTCCGATCAGCTTTGAACTTGTTGCATGTACAGGGAGGCTGCTTGAATTCCCTGGCTATCTTGAGGTGAGCTTTATAATCCGAGCTCTCTGTCATAAAGCTCTGGCCATTTGTCAGTGGCATGTCATCCTTGGGTCATTTCTGACGTTGATGAGAAGCTGTAAAATTCCCATCAATGGCAAAAGACCGAGTATAAACCCATCTAAAATATCTTTAGTGTTTATTGGGGACTTGGTGTAAAAGTAGTGCTTGCTGTTCTTCATCATTCTTCCAATCTTTGGGCAAATTAATCCCAACCTGTGGACAGGCAGGGCAAAGGACAGCAAGATCCCCAAGTCCTGGACTTTCAACATTATGCCCAAATCCATGCCACTTCAGATGTTTGAGGTTCTGGAATTGCCTTGTACATCAGAGAAGTTCCCGATATCGGTCCTGGCAGATTACATGAGTATCAGTGTTGTGATGATCAGTATTTCGATTGGTGGGATGGAGCTTACTGGAATAGTTTTGGGAAAGCATGTGGAGGTAAATCTCCTCAGCTTCTGGTAGTAATGCCAAGCAGAGGATTTGCACTCCTGGTTTTCGGCAAGGAAGGAATCTAGACCTTCAAATGTGAACAAGGTCTTGACTTGCTTGAAGGAGGCAGGGAAGAAGTGCAGATCAAGGGCCTGTATATCATCAGGTATGTGTCCAGGGCACCTGCACCATTGGATTGGAAGATGGTGGACACCATTGCTATGAACGATGACTAGTACATTCTTTGCATAGGTAGTTTTATCCCTAACATCTCTCTCCAGCAACGATCCATTGTCTTCCAATTCCATTTGAGAGAAAGGAACTGAGCTGAACTCGAGGTCATCATCATCATCCAATAACTCGGATGGGAGATCAGGAAGGCCGAACAGCTGTTCATCCTCACCCTCTTCTTGGTGGGAGTCATCACTGGGGTTTGAGGGGCATAGCTTCCCACCATGACCGAAGTGAAGGGTAAGACCGGCCTGTAGAAGGGTGGAATCTTTGAAGTACTCATTTTCCCAGTGTTGAATCTTGTGAAAGGGGTTGTTCCAATGAGCCTTCTGACAACAGTCCTTGCAAAACATTGGACGTCCAAGACAGTCCAAACAATGCCAGTCTCCCAATGACCCACAGCTGCTGCAAAGCATCTCGATCGGAGGCGCCTCGGATGAGAACATACGTGCTAAATAGAACTTCCTTTTATGCAGGTAATCCCTCATGTAGTCATTTTGTGACTGAATACAAAAGGTCAAAAAGGTATCGAGGGCCAAATGGGTAAGGCTCTCACCTTAGACTTGGGAAGTTGGAGGGGTTCTAAGAGCACATTGTCAAAGTTAATATTTTGTCTATCTTCAACTGAAACCGAGGGAGTCAATCCTTTGATAGGTTTGGAAGGGGACTTGGATGGGGACACGGAGGAGTGTGAATTTTGCTTGCTAACTTTCGTCTTCTTCACCAGGCCTCGAGCTGTGTAATGGCTGGTAGTGCTGATAATTAGAGTGTCACCACTGGCTATATTTCTGAGATTAGGATTGAATTTTTTGATAGGCATGAGATGTTGGTTGCTTGTGTGAACTGCTGACTAACCATCAATCATCGGATGCGAGGGTCCCAGGGCAATTCAGACCTGCCGGTGGTGCCGAGGAAATTCATTCACTCATAGCTCTTAATGGATCACTTCGTGATTATCGATATCGACTGATCGATAGACGCCTATGATAGTATTTTGAGAGCATTCCAATGAAATGTGCAAATCATCACCATGGTTCCTCCCCATCAGCAAAATTCCTCACAGCAAGAGCTTTTTGCTCAAATTGCTCAGCAACTTGTTGTTCTGATTGTCAACATTGTCATTCCTGAAACCTTGAAGATTATACAGCAGTATTATTTCAAGGAGCCATGTTACACATCAATTCTCACAGGGCAGGCTTGGGTCAATGAACTACTCCATGGTCATCCGAAGTGCATTTGCACAGCTCTTGGAATGAATAAGCAAGTTTTCAGGGCTCTCGTGTCTGAATTATGAGGGATGGGCCATGGGGATTCCAAGTACATCACTCTTGAAGAGCAGCTTGCTATTTTTCTATATTGTTGTGTCACTGGTCTTCCTATCCGCCATCTTGAGGAAAGGTTTCAACATGCTCCCAAGACGATATCTGTGTAAAGAATTCATTTATTTCTGCTATCATCATTTTGGACTCATAGGTTCACAGATACTTCCGTAAAATGGCTCGTATCTTTGCATTTGCTCCTTTCAATTCCAAATACATAAAACAAATATCCCCCAATGATCCACCTTCATCAAGACTTTTCAACAATCTGAAATTATGGCCTTTTCTCCGATCTGCCCTTGGGGCAATCAATGGTAGCCACATCCATGCCACTGCTCGTGCTGAGTATCATGAAGCATGGCGCAACTGGAAGGGCTTCATATCACAGAACTGCTTGTTCAGTTGTTCGTTCGATCTTCTTTTCACATATGTCCTTACCGGATGGGAGGGCTCTGCATCAGATGCCCAAGTTTATGAAAGTGCGATCTCTGATGATCTAATTGTACCTGAGGGATCGTATCTCCTTGCCGATGCAGGCTTCCCACATTGCAAGGAGCTTCTTGTTCCCTACCGCGGCATCCATTATCATCTTGCTGAATGGGGGCATGCCTCATTATGGTATGTTTGTGTTTTTCAGTATAAGGCATGCCTAAATTCATGAAATGTCCAGACCACAAAATAAAGAGGAGCTTTTCAACTTGCGTCACACTCAGGCAAGAAATGTAATCGAGTGCATTTTGGAGTTCTCAAGAAGCGCTTTTGCATACTTTTGATTGGCCCAGAATATGACATGACAATCCAAGCACAAATTCCGGCAGCATTGTGTGCTATACATAATTTTATTTGCATTCATGATCCTCACAAAGAAGAACTTGCAAGTGAAGAATACCCAAACCAAGGTGGCCACACTGGTGATGGCTTTGTGTGACAAGCCAGCAATGTGGAAGACAACAACCCAAATGGGGTGGTTGTGGGTCGGCGAAACGAGATTGCACAGTCAATGTGGAATAGCTATCAGGCGATTTTGCAAGAACGCGAGGCCAGTGACAACGTTGATGAATTTTTGTACAATACAGATGTAGAGTAATACAGTGTACAGTACAGTTAGTGTACAAAAATTTAGGATACAGCTGGCTTCAAGATCGTTTGGAGAGCATAACACAATGTATTTTCCCGCTGCACATCAGACATGGCTATGAGACTACCGGCAGCATTTGGATTATTGCTATAATAGAATGAAAGAGCACCTCGTTCATTATCATCAATATGGTCTGCATTTTTGATCAGCTCCATTGCCAACTCAATTCGCCGCGCATCCAATTGAAACAGGCTTTGTTGCATAGTTGTATTAAGATTGTTGATGGCCCCAGTTGCTCCAATGAGAGCAGAGATGCTTGTATTGGTCTTTGTTGATGTTGTTGCACTTGATTGCGGCTTTGAAGCAGTTTTGGATGGTGGCCGATTGGGCATGTGATCATCCCCTGATGCCCGTTTGCGTTTTCCTGATGACTTCAATTTCACTGAGGGCATGCTAGGAGCTGATGCCGGGGTAGGGGGATGTGAGGATGCTGATGTAGGGGGATGCGAAGATGCTGAAGCAGGGGGCTGTGAGAATGCTGACGTAAGGGGATGCAAAGGGGGCTGTGAGAATGCCAAAGCAAGAGGGGCTGAGGATGGAGTCGTTGTCAGGACTGATAGGATAGAGAGCGAAGATGAGGCTGTTGCAGGTAGTTGGCCTAGTAAAGGATGTGACAACGTTGATGGGAGGGCTGGATCAACAACATCCATGAAAGTCAAGCCATCTTGTGTGGCAGGAAAGATGATCCTGGCTGAAGATGAAGGGGCAGCATGCCCAGTCTCATTAACCTCACCATTCCCATCAATCAAGAGGTTGGGAGGGGCTTGGGCAGTGCCCCTGTGTGCAAATTGACCTTTCGCGATAGATTTCTCCATGATCGCTTGCATTTTTGCATATTGTGGAAATGATGCATTGAGGAGCTGATGACAGTACCTTTTCTGTGATTTGAAGGTTAGATACATATGAAAATAACAATATAATAGGAACATACCTGTTCCTTCCCTAAATTCTTCTCAAAATCCTCATAATGTTGAAGCTCAGCACTTGTTTGTGCCCAGATACCTGATCCAGCAGGCATTGCACCCATTCCCGACCTTCCATAGTAATCCTCAACCACCCTGTACATATCTCTATACTAGTAGAATGGTAAAATGGAGGAAAAGGATGTAGAATGATTATATCACGCACCATAGTAAACTTGGCTTTGATGGCAGCTATTGTTCGCAGAGAATGTGGGTGCTTGGTGTCAAGATGCAGTTTAGCTGCTGTCCAGACAACTGGCTTGAAGTTCCCTGGAGAGCTGGCTTCAGAATGGCGGTTGTACAAGAAAGCAACGAGGTCTTCAATTTCTTGATCTGACCACTTCTTCACTTGACTCTTCACTGCTTCGGATGTTGTGGCATCATCAGCATTGATGGAGGGGAGCACATCCATAAGGATAGGGAGACAGATCTGTACAGCAGCAGCTGCGTAGTGAAGAATGTGTTGATGTAGATTATCAATCGGCATATAATCGAAACCTAGAGACATCGCGGGAGGGAGGTGGAGAACGAAGTCTTTCGGCACCCGCCGGCAGGTTACCCTCTGTAAAAAAGGAAATTTCTCAGTCACGTGATAGTTAGGTGCAAGTCAACAAAGTCAGGTAAATGTTAAAAAACTGGTCAAAATGTCAGGTCAAAGAATGCAAAGCTAGTAGTAGTAGTAGTAGTAGTAGTATTCAAGTAGTATTGAAGAAGATGGTAGGGAGATTTAGTGGCTATCACGTGACTACACGATCATGATGTATCAAGTCTATCACACAAATGACATTTGTACAATATTCTAACTCCATAAGTTCTGAATACATTGTTAGACATGTTAAGAATTTAAGGTTTTAACTCAAAAACTCCAAGTTTTGCTTTGTTCAGAACATAAGTAGATGGTGATGTACGAACCGCAATTTACATTAGATCAGAAACTTCTAACCATGAAACAACCAACGACACTTGTTCCTCATGATCTCATCTTATCTTTGAAGAATGTATATTATGGGGATTTATGATTTAGACAGTGCTTTTTTTCTCATGCCTTTTTACAACCAAACTATCTAGAAGTGATGCCAACTGACTCGAATATATGACTTCATACTAGGTGACAAAAAGAAAGTTGACAAGTGGTTTGATTAAACTGAAAGATTGGTCTCCAAATGATCACTGATATGATTTCTGAGCATTTCTGAGCATTCCTTGGAGCATATTGGTCAATATGTGTGATCAGTGACTGGACTCATACAATTAGGGGCTTTTCAAGACTCAGGATTGATGGATTAATTAATGATCGACAATGATTGACAATGATCAAAATTGATCAACCATGATCGACCATGATCGACAATGATCGGTATAATTGATTCCATAATGAAATGATTTCCCCTGCATCCTGATTTGTACTTGTTTCAATACCACAACACCAAAAATACACTTATCCACCATCACATCACATACATTACATCACTATACGCTATGCCAGCTGAAGCCCATGTTCCTCCTGAACTCGTCCACTTTAAGCTGACAGGGGAAGATGTGGAAATCCTAGAAGCCAGAAAGGAACAATGGCGAGAGGGAGATCATTCACAGTGGAACAGAATTGGTCAGAAAGTTTATGACGAAATGAAGAAAAAGAATCCCCACTGGTCTAGGGAAGATAAGGAGTTGAGGAAGAAGGTCAGTTCATGAATTGGAAAGTATTTTGCAATGCCTTTGAACAGGGCAATTTTGAACAGGGTGTGCTTGGTTCCATACATATGGAAGAACTAGAGAATCATCCGAGAAATTTAAGGGGATCAAGAAATGGATGGGTAGAAGGGTTCTCGGCGTTCAGGCAAAAGGGGAGTTAAAGGAAACGATTCAAGGAAAAATGGGTGGATGGGTAGAAGATACTTCATGCAAGGTGGACAATCAAAAGGCATTTGGCACATACCAGAAGGAGTTGAGTAACCTTTGGGGGAAGACATCGGAAGCAGAGAAAAGGAAGATGGAGGACCTGGCCAATATATGGAATCAAATGGGTCCCCCAGCTGAGGAGCAAGCAAGGTAGGTCATTCACGTTGAATATTGGTATTATCAATACTAATGCAGAACAGGAATGCAAAACAGGCTCATAAGCATGTGAAGTCCTTCTGCAAGCAAATGAAAAAGTCTTGTGGAATGGACTGTTTGGTATTAACATGCCACAAGGAAGTGAATGGAGTACTTGTCACGAACACGTTAAGTCTGTTCACTGTCTGAATTTGTTTCTGCCAGTTAAACCTTTTTCTTTGTAGGCATGAATTTATGGGAGATCTTGGAGGGAAATCTTTCTTCCAAGCAAACAAAGATTGGGATACCAAGCCAATCATGGGGCTTCTAAACATGCATGCAAAGGAGATGTATTGTAAATGGATAATTTCTCATTGGAAAGATTCAAAATAATTGTCTTTTGTTAGCTGCAGCTGAAGAAGCAAAGTTCCAAGTTCCTATTGGAACCTCAAGTCAAAAGCCATATGTTCAGTTGGATACGGATGCCAATGGGAATCCATTGCTTCCTGAGCTGACTGACTGGCCGAGCAAAGGGATGGATAAGAAAGCGTTAATCAGGTCATATGTCGGGTCAGCATATTGTGAAGTGGGTCGGCAATCATTCATTCATTCTCATCCCGGATGACTTGTCAGGTCTGGCTTGCAGTAATGAATGTGCAATCCCTCCTTGGATGTCGTTCATTGAAGATGCAGATAAGTACTTTGGGGCGGATCAGGTTCCTGATGGTTTCAAGCTTATGGAACCATCGAGGATGAAGGACCACCAGATCAAGGAGATTTTGACATTTTGGTACTCTAATCAGGAAAGCAATGGTTTTGGTTTCAAATTCTATCAGGACAAAAAATTGAAGGGAAAGAAGAGATCAAGAGATGATTCCAATTCCAATTCCAATTCCGATGCTGATTCTGATGCCAAAACACCAAGCCACCCAAGCAGCCCAAGGACCAAGAAGAGTGAGAGGGAGGGTAAAGGCAAGGAAAAGAGGGTGGAGAAGCCTGAGGAAAGGTGGACTGACCATATTGTTCCAGATTCAAGAAGGTGTAAATGGAGGGCTCCCACATTAAACAAGGTTGAGGAATCGGGTGAAGTGTTTGATTTCACATTGGTCGATCAGATGGAGTCATCAGGATGTAATGCAGTCTGGACAACCGAAGGTCGGGCCAAGCAAGACACCAATTCTGATCACAGGAAATTCCAGAAATAGCAAGATGCATCCAGTTAGGAAACGGCAGAAGCTCAGCCTGGCAACGGAACTTGTTCAAAAGAGTACGATGCGACCTTTAAGCAAACAGACTGGTAGGGCTGTGGATGCTGGGAAGAGTTCCAACACTGTGACAAATGAGTATGAGATGCAGGGGGGGGATCAGCAAGAACCAGAGATGATGCAGAAAGGAAAGGTGATGAAATCGAGGTTGGCTGAGAAGATAAAGGAACCACCGAAGAAGAAGCCAAAAGTTTCTATCAATGTGCCTGCTCATTCACAGTCATTGGGTAAGCTTGGTCTATTTTGTCCAAGATGATGAATAATTGAAATGTCCTGCAGTTTTGAAGCCCCCTCAAAGGTGGTCTACTCAAAACACAACTGAAAAATCAGTACCAATAAGTGAGCAGCCTAATTTAAAGATAATTCCAAAGAAGGCAGAGATGAAGAAATGAAAGGAAAGGAAAATGTAAACATAGAATAGTATCCAGACAAGCATAGTGGTCTTTGTTTGGAATTTTCGAGCATTCACTATAGACAAACAACCCAACAAAATGACCTGACAAAACAACCCAACAAAACAACCCGACAAAATGAGCTGACAAAATGACCCGACAAAATGGCCTGACAAAATGACCTGACAAAATGACCCAACAGTAGATGACCCAACCAGATGATCCGACAAAATGACCCAACACAATGACCCAACACAATGACCCAACACAATGACCCGACCAAAGCGACCCGACAAAATGACCCGACAAAATGACCCAACAAAATGACCCAACAAAATGACCCGACAAAATGACCCGACAAAATGACCCGACAAAATGACCCGACAAAATGACCCAACAAAATGACCCAACAAAATGACCCAACAAAATGACCCAACAAAATGAC
This sequence comes from Tricholoma matsutake, assembly GCA_026075535.2. Taxonomy (NCBI): domain Eukaryota; kingdom Fungi; phylum Basidiomycota; class Agaricomycetes; order Agaricales; family Tricholomataceae; genus Tricholoma; species Tricholoma matsutake. Next base: position 7,510,610 of record AP026541.1, on the reverse strand, counting down.
CCGACAAAATGACCTGACAAAATGACCCGACAGTAGATGACCCGACCAGATGATCCGACAAAATGACCCGACAGTAGATGACCCGACCAGATGATCCGACAAAACGACCCGACAAACTGATCACCTGACAAAATGACCCGATGACCTGACAACATGACCCAACAAAACTGACCCAACAGTAGCTGACCCGACACTGGATGGCCCAACAAAATGACCCGACAAAATGACCCGACAAAATAACCCGCCATTAGATGACCTGACAAAATGATCTGATGAAATGACCAGACCCAATGATGACCCGACAAAATGACCCAACAAACTGATCACCTGGCAAAATGGCCTGATGACCTGACAAAATGACCCGACAAAACTGACCCAACACTAGATAACCCAACACTGGATGGCCCGACAAAATGACCTGACAAAATGATCACCTAGCCAAGTAACCTGAGGATGTGACAAAATGACCTGACTAAAGGACCCGACAAATTGACCAAATAAGTATTGTGACCTGACAATAGATGACCCAACACTAGATGGTCGGGTCATTTTGTCGGGTCATGTTGTCGGTTCATTGTGTCGGGTCATTTTCTCGGGTCATGTTGTTGGGTCATTTTCTCGGGTCATTTTCTCGGGTCATCATTTTGTCATGTCAGTTATGTACTAGTTTGCATGCAGTAATCCATGAACGCCTATCTTACCAAAGCTGTTGACAATAATCATTTTAACACTACAGTAATGTTTCCCAGTTATACTGATGATCCCTGTCCAATTCTTCATCGGATTCGTCGATTGCCATGGCAAAAGAATCTCTATCATATTCATCTTCCATTCCTGATGCTGGAGATTCCATTATCCTGGGCATGACCATCCTAGGTCTCTCAGCCTCCTGTTCCTTTGTTATTGCGCCATCACTCTCATCTACATTCTCAACCTCTGGCATGGTATTCAATGCAACCTCCGGGGCTACCACTTGTGAAGCCATCTCTTGTACATCCTGTCCACTCACCAAAGCTGCATGGGATGGTCCTGCAACAGGTTGTTCTTCCTCCATTGCAGCATCAGAGGTTCGATGATACTGACTGGAAGGATTTGGACTTGGTGTAATCCTGAGTTTGTTCAGCTGTAACATGCTGGGCTGAATAATGTCGTTGAAGACTCTTGAACTCCTTGGAGTGATAACAGGTGATGTGAAATCATTAGGGGGATAAGGGGAGGGATATGGGACAATGTTCATAGAATGTGAGGGATAGGGTGATGACGAAAAGTGGGATGGTGGCATGCTGAGACTCTCCATGGCACCTCCATCCTCAGGTGTTCAGCGGTCAGAGGGCGTTGTAGGTTGGGACATGACTTTGGTCAATGTTTGCCGATGCTGTTCCAGGAGTGCAGTATGGGCATTGTGGTTGCTGATAAGCACCCTTTGGCTCATTTCCATTGCTACCATCATCTCCTTCATCTTCCTCATCTCCTCTCGCATCTCTGTGACCTCCTTAGTCAGTCGGTTATTCTCCCATTGAAGCTGTTGCACCATCACCATTTCTCCCTCAACACTCGCCTCACCATTGTTGACAACTCAGACAGCCTCACTGACCTGTTCCCCTTTCCGATTTACGAAGTAAAGGTACTCCGATGGTACCTGCCCCAATGGATGCACTGTTACCACCCCTGGACTCCCTCGGCAAGTCTCTCCACCATCCGACATGGCTTCGTCCTCATCCGTCTTCCTGGATTTCGACTTGGATCGACTTCTTGGCTTTGCTTTTCCTTCGCCTTTGGTGTCGCCACTGCTGCCCTTGTTGGTTTTGAAGTCGTCCCTCTCTTTGGTGTCACTGGTGGCTTTGGCATTGATCCCCTGCTTGGGGTTGATGAAGCCTTAGCTGCCTCAGGTGGCCTTGAAGTGCTTCGGGTCCTGGTTGATCAGCGTAGGCTTGGGTTCAATGGGGAGGGTTCCAACATGTTTTCATCACCCAATGCAGGTGTTGTTGGGGTTGCTCTTGATGACCTGTGTCTTTCCTTCCTTTGTCACTGTCGCTTTCCCTCTCCCCAACAACCTTTGTACACTTCTGCTTGCGACCTCGACATGACAAACAAGTGGTGTTGCCCGCATACATGCATCTCACCTCCAGCTTCACACACCTTGCACAAGCCTCCGTGTTGCCCAAATTCAGTGGACGCATGGTCTCTGTTCCAGGCTTCATGCTTGATTTTGACGTTATGTTGCCTTGTGTTGTGATCTTCTTGAGGATTGTGATGACCCCTCTGCAGGCTGGTCGACCTCCTCCAAATCCACATCCATTGCCTCTGCTGTATCCTTCTGCTTTCCTTTAACATACACCTTCTTCATCCTGCTCCACCCTCTCTCTCCTGCTTCTTCCAACCAGGCCTCTTCCTTTATCTCATCAGAAGAGTCGTTCACATACTCACTGCTTTTGATATGAGTCTGTGAATGGCTCCTCCATCCCATGGGAGTCATTTTCAAAAGCTGGTATTGTGTTGACGGATCCACTGTTATTCTGGCCAAAGGAATGCTACGATGACTTGAAGCCGGGTCAGTTGAAGTGGGCGGTGGGGGAATAATTTGCAACATTTCATCCCTCGAACAAATCTGGATGTTGCCTGGGATGATGATTGGATTTATTATAGAGGCAGCTACTCCATTCCAAACTGCATGAGGTACTATATGTGATTCAATATGTAGATAATTCAAGCTAAACTGAGTGAAACCTACCTGGTGTCTGATGCCCTTCTGAAAACCACTCCCAAGTACTGCTGCCCTCCTCTGAAAGCATTGGGTGGTACCACAACAAGGGGTCATCCCGCTTTATCTTGCCAAAGTCGACTTCCGTTCCTTGAGTATCAGCTCGGTCAAGCTGCAAGGCCATGCTGATGAGCAGACGAGATGGGACAAAGTCATATCTGCCATCTCCCTCACATTCCAGTACATCTTGAGCACCCGATGAGGTAGTGTACTAGGAAGTACAGTTAGAAACTCATTGACAGGTAAATTGAGTTAACGTACAATCCAACTCTTCAATTTTTCCTCATTTACTGTATAGCCTCAGCCATGTTATAGAAGAACAATCTCCAGCTTGCACTCATTAATCCATACCAACAACTGTTGCCCAACAAGGGTATTCAATCCCTGATTTGATAGAAATGATACGTTATAGGATGAAATTTGGATAGTTAACAGACATACTGGTGAGTTTGGAAGTTCTTGAAGGAGTAGTAAAAGATCTTCATCACCTCCAAAGATGGCCTTTGTGATGGATCGATGGAGATGTGGTTGAATGGAAGGGAGGATGTCGTTGATGTAAGATTCAGCAACTTGATTGTAGGAAGGCATTTGCAGAGTTAATATCCAAAGCTGAAGGGCAAAGTATTGTTAATTGATTGTGTGAACAATGTTGAAGTACTGGATTGGTATTGTTTGCGAGAATCCGATCAGAACCACATGGTAAGTCAATTGATTGATCGAGAACTTGTGTACTAAAACAATTCGAACATCCCCGAAACCAATATTCCAATGCCAAAGATCAAGGTAAGTGAATTGTAATACTAATTTAGTTGTAATTACATTGTTTTCAGGTGGTCCCGAAATCAAAACAACCTGCTCCCTCTATGCCGGACTACCAACCCTCATCCAGACTGACAAAGCGTCGAAAGTTGGACTTATCTTCGGATGGCAGTACATCTGCTGTCCCCAACCCCAACACAGCTCCGCTAACTCTTTCTACTGCTGAAATCGAGCCTCCGATGGTTCATTCTGGATTTCAGCCATCTTCAAAACTGAGAACTCATCCAAAACTGAGCAGATCGATGGTCGCCAGTACCTCCACCCTCCCTGAAACACTGGCACCTCCTCAGGTTCCAATAGCCATGATGAGACTGCCAGCTATCCATCCCCAATTTCAAGATGGTTCTGTGGGGGGACTCATTCCATCTTCCCAATTCTATGGCATGCCAGCGCCCACACTTCCACTTGGTGGATATGTCAAGGAGGGTGATGATAGACATGTGAGGTTCAAGAGTCCACTGGAGGAGGGAACCCCACTCCACATACAACAGGCGACTATAAACAAGCACCGGATGGAAGGAATTATGGAAGGAAATGTTAAGTTGGATTCGCTACTTCCACTGCCGTTACTGCCGTTGCTGCCCCTGCCTCTTCCTCTCAGGACAAGGCCTGTATTCATTCCTCACCCACCAACACCCCCAATTGTCACCATCCCGGAAACTCTGTCATCTCCAGCCTCCGACCCCATCGACTTTGCTTCTACACCTGACTATGACGTCGGAACAACAATATGCGGCGAGGAACAGCCATCCCCGAAATGGCCACGATCTCATACACCGCCTTCTCCGACCTCTGAAGACAATCGATCACCTGAACCAGAAACTGAGGAAGAGGAGCAGGTGGACCAGCTGGGGGATGATGGTGGCGATGAATCGGATGAGGTGGAGTTTGTGGAGGAGGAGAATCTGCAGGAGACGGTGGGGATAGTAGAAGTGGATGACATCATGCTGGGATCTGGGAAAGCAGTGAAGGGAAAGGGGAGAGCAGTAGAGGAACAGGGGGAAGGAATGATTGAAGAGTCGGCGGCTTCAGTCCGCTCCTTCCTCTTGCGGCCTGGCATCGAGGAGTTGATGAAGGATTTGGGTTTGGAAAGTGGAAGTGGAGAGGCAATAAGAGGCATTGAGGTAAGGACAACAGCAAAGAAAAAGCAGGCCATCCTGCTCTCCAGGTTGTTGGAAGCAGAGTTATATCTTGCAGCTGGTGTTGAACAACTGCATGATTGCCTCAAGACATATGTAGCTAACAATTCAAAATTTGAGTTGTAGTTTACATTATTTTAATGAATGCCAATATTGGGATGTAAGCTTGAAGCAGGAATGAGTACATCAGAGTGAATTATATTATCACTGACACTAACACTACTTAAATATATTAGGCTGGAACAGTCCAACAAAAGTATAGAAAAGTGGAAATATACTGATGTTCTGATCTGATGTTCCCACATTGATGAACCAATTCCAATGGTACTAACCTCAATGAAATTCCAACACAATGGACTTACATCAATGGAACAATCTTCTCCCGATGTACCTACCCTGATGGTTCAATCCTGACATTCTTACCCCGATGGACCAATCAAGATCTACTCACCGAGATGGTTCAATCCTGATGTACTCACCCCAATGGTTCAATCCAGCCACAAGTAGAGGACAAATAAATATTCAAGGTCTACTATGAATCTATGATGCTGATATGTAATATGGGCATTTGCTACCATGTAGTCTCTTGGAAGGCTAAGATGTAGCAATGGTAAGAGCCTCATCTCATTGTCTAATACACTGCTAACATGACCTACATGGGCCTACCATAACATTCATAGTCTACTGCTTCAATATGTCCTATAGGCCCACCTATCAGCCATGGTCTGCTCCAATGCTAACATATCACATAGGCCCACCCATTATACATGATCCATACCAGTCCCAAAATTACACTTGGGCCCACCCCATCATCCATGGTCTACTGCTAAGTCCTCATGTCCTATAAGCCCACCCATCATCTATGGTCTATTCCAATACTAACATATCCCATGGGCCCACCCATCACATGTGGTATAAAGCTCTACTCATTTCACCCATGAGCCCATTCTATTTAAATGAACTTATACCTGCCAGATGAGCCCACACATCTTCTATGGTCTATTACAGTCTATGGGCCCACATTAGCTGGACCATTAAATACGGCCTAAAGCCACCATTAGTTAGTCCATATATAATGGTCTAAAGTCACTGAGAGTTGTGCTAGGTGAGTTTTCTTTCCTTTCCTTTCCTTTTCTTTTAACTAACTAATGGTTTTCTCTTTGTTCTTAGGTTCTACATATTCTGTAACAACATCCCATGCCCAACCCTGGCACTCCATCCTGAGCCACTGCTGCAACCCCCTGCTCACAGGGTGGATGGGAGGGTGCAATGATGACAAATGGCAGGGACGACCAATGGCAGCGATTACAAATGGCCGGGATGACAAATGGCCAGGACAACAAATGGTGGTGATGACTAATAGCAGGGAAAATGAACAGCAGGGATGGCAAATAGCAGCAATGAACAGCAGCAAGAACAACAGAACCCCCACCCTCACTACAAATGCGGGAGGGTGGGGCCATTTTTCCTTTTTCTTGTTTTTTGTTCATTCTTGTTTTCTTTTTCTTTTCATTTTTCATTTTGTTGCTAAACTCCACTGCTGCAAGCACCTGCTCGCAGGGTGTGAATGTAAATAATTTTATCTACTATATACTACAATTTACTTAGAGTCAAAAACTGGTAGACTGAACCGATTAGGACTGGTCCTAATCAGTTTGGTTATGGTCCAACTGACTTGGGGTACTGGTCTAGACTGGTTAACCCTCTTAGAGGTCGAAAAACCAGACTGAACCAAACCTTAAAACACTAGTTATGTGGCTGTCAATAATGTGGCACTGGTTGGGGCATAGGCAGATGCTTACTGGCAGGCATCTCCCTTCAGGGGTCTCCCAGCACTTCTCTGCCATGGCCTATGGACCCTCTCTGTCTCCTGTCCATTCTGAGGGCCTCACATCCCATTTGGATAGGGAGGGTGGATGGGCATGGGTTGTGTAGTTCGGGTCATCATGTTGTTGTAAGATAACACCTGTAGATAATGAGAATAGAACTCAGTTGAATGGGGGAAAACAAGGAAGGAACATAAAAAAACTTACCAGGCCCCAAATGACGTGTATCTATGTGTTGTTTGGGCCTCCCTTGGACACCCATCCCGTCCCCATCGTTGTTGTTGTCCTCCCCATCATTTTTGTCATCATTTTTGTCTGCCATCTCCATAACGAAATCCTCACATCCCATTTGGATGGAGAGGAGGGTGGCATTGCATCTGCCAGTCATTGTCGAGCTGAAAACACTGTGACCTAGAAAGAAGAACATTTTGTAGTTTAGTTTGGTTTTACAGAAAGAAAAAATAAACTTACCAGCAATTTTGATGGGGAGCTTGTCATGGTGAGAATACAAGTTATGATCTAGAAAGCAGATCATCAGTAGTGAAAAGACAAAGAAAAGGAAAAAGAACTTACCTTTTAAAAGGTTGCCTACTGTGAAGCTTGTGAAGTGTGAGGTGTAGTGATAATGAGTTCAATCATTGTTGTCAGTCACATTCCATAGTCTCAACTTCACGTTGTATTGGCCGTACTGAGCACTGCACAACAAATGAAGATTGACATAAATAAATTAAGTAAATTAATTGGCTGGGTGGGCCCAACTGAACAATACCCATGAAAACCTGCAACACCATGTGGATGGGTGCAGTATGACACAGGTTGAGGATTTCAGGTACCATACCTGTACCTGTATACCCTGTGACCTAAACACTGCAGGTTTACTCACACCCGTGCTACACCCTACCCATGCTGATAGGTCCACCTCATCCTCCAAGCTCTGGAAATGTTCCCACACACTCCGACACATCCCCCCCAACACTACGAATTTCTACGAACATGTGCAAAGTTCTATGAAGTTGCAAAATGTCTCTGAAATGCTCCATGATGCTCCAAAATTCTTCAAACTACTTCACAGCACTTATAGTGCCTCCAGCCACTGTACCCCTGTTGCACAGACCTTTGGACACACATTCCACACTTGCTACACATTGCCACATCACATAATGAGCAAACCAGACATGAGGAGACAAGACATTTCACTTTTTAGGACACATTGCAATGTTTTCTGATATTTCTTTGATTTATTGGAACAATAGGACAAGTACCTTTGATATATTATGACTTTGCATGTTTTCTTTTCCATCATTTCTCATTTACTTTGTGATTTAGACCCTATATTTACTGCCTTATGTCTGCCTCATGTTTGCCTCGTGGCCTTTTTTCCTTTTCCAGTACTATCTCTTTAAAACATATATAACCTGTACTATCTACCTGTCTCAACAAGAAATTGTCTTCCCCTATCGTATATCATCAGATTTAAGAGTTCAGCTCTAGAGTCTTAGCTCAGTCTTAGTCCGAAGCTCTGCAGTCTTCCGCAAACTTCTTTGTTCCACTACTTTGCATCTCAAAACTATCGTCAATTGTCTATTGTATTCATTGCACATCATCATTGTCTATTGTAATTGTCATTCAACATTGTCTATCATCTCACAAACCTCTTGAAACTATTTCAAATTTGTTTGAATTCTTTTACACCACCTCTAATTCTTTTGTATCGCTTTGAAACACTTTGTAGTGTTTCATACTACTTTGCAGGGCTTTGCATGACTTTGCAACACTTTGCACTACATCCACTGACTTTTGGTTAGCATGGTGATATTTGGTACCACCTCGCACCCTTTCTCTGACTTGTGTTATATCTCCTAAGACCAGTTTGGGTTGCTTTGGTTGAGTTTCTGGGTTGAGCATCATCATTTTGGAGCCCACCGCGAGGGGTTTCTGAATTATTTCATCGCCTAACCCCTCTCAAAATTCCTCAGCTTCAGCCATCACAAACTAGAAAACTTTGCATTGACACTCACTATGCCTTTGAATCTCTCGAACTATCCAAAGATATCCTAATAGTACCAGAAGAAGAATCCACCCATCATCATTTTTTCCCTTCATCTTCAAAATCACCATCATCATCTTTGCACATTGCTCTATCAACTTCACCACCACCCCCTTCTATTATCCAAGTTCTAACACTGACCCCAATCCCCATTATTTTCATGGCTACAGTAATGAACCAAACTATGCCAGCACGTGGTCATTCAACTGCTCCAAAATCCGATCCGAATCAGCCTCGAGAACTTTGAAGATATTTTAGCGAGCTCAAACTGCTGTTTGCAGCATGTGGTATTACCAATTCAGAAGTAATGAAGAAGCATGCCTGCCACTATGTTGACATTGACACCTCCAAACTTTGGGAATCCATCCCCAAATGTTTAGCTGGAAGTTCATTCAACAGCTTTCGCTTAGCAGTCCACAAGCTCTATCCCGGATCTGAAGATGAACACAAATGGTCAATTTCGGACACAGACAAATTTGTTGGAGAACAACTTCATGTTGGTATCCATGATGCACAAGATTTAGGGTTGTATTTTTGATCGTTCTATAATATCATGAAATTCCTCCACTCTAAAAACTGACTCTCAGATGCTGAACAAAGCAGGGCTTTTGTTCGCGGCTTTCAACCAGGATTATGGACACAAATTGCACAACGTCTCAAACTCAAATTTCCTGACCATTACCCAGATGATCCCTACAAACTTAGCAACATCCACGACACTGCAAAATTCATGTTAGCGGGAACATCTAATTCACATACAAACATGAACACTTCAAAAGTTTCAAACTCTACTTCAAACTCTACTTCGATATCTATGACTTTTGCCGCAGCTCCACAAATTGAGACCGAAGATTTATCCACAATTTTCAAAAAGTTCTCATCACCATTTTAGCAGGTTTGAACTCTAACAATGCACCTCATCCCAATCCGATATTTTGCCAGGAACAGCTCAAAAACTTACTTTGTATTTTTTGTGGCCTTTATCAATGATTGCTTAGTTTGTCAGGCATACATCAGTGAAGGAAAGTGCAAGAAGAATGCTGATGGCAAGGTAGTACTTCCTAATGGACAGTTTACTCCTCGAAACATCCCTGGTTGATTCATCAAAACCATGAAGTCCCCATCATTCCAGTTCTCATGTATAATTTTGCATCTTCACCAGCTCCCACAGTCATACCCAGAGATAGCTATCAGATCACAAACACAAACACCTCAGCCGAAGATCGTATCACAATGATAGAACAAGAGCTACTCGCACTCTGAAGTGCTTGATCATACATGGAAAACAGTCACCCAGTCTGAATCTCTTCGATGCAGCCTTCAATTTTTATTCCAGCCCCAGTGGTGCATCCTGCACCAACTGTTAAGGGTGAAGCCTCAACCACTCGATCTAGTCGATGTCATTTGACGAGGTGCTTCCTCGACAAGTTGTTCGGCACTAGTCTTACTTGGAGCATCCAATGTAAGATAGGTAGTGCACTCTAGCAGGGCTTCTGCATAGAGTCGTTCAGGTTCATGCACTAAGGGGCTTCCTTAGTGGTTTCGAGTAAGTTCGTGAATTGCAAGTTAAGGCTGTAGAATGCATAGATCTAAACTAAGGACATCCCTACTACAAGTCGCAGTACTTATACTAGAAGGGAGGTCCCTATGGTCCAATCAGAAAGGTAGATGCGTATCAAGCAATAATAGAAACAATAGGCCTCATGCCTCACATGAGGCATCCGATGTCATGGAGTGCTGTGGCGCAGCATGTCAAAGAACAATAAGAGGTAAGCCTCATGCCTAGCATGAGGTGTCCGATGTTACGGATCCGATGTCAAGGATCCGATGTCAAGGACATGCTGCAGCGCAGCATGTCGATCGTGAGAGTCCTCAGTCACAGACCTCATGTCAAGGGGCTGTTGTATCACAGCATGTGTGGGAGCAGGTTCGGGTGCATGGAGTCACCATGCATCAAGGGTGCCTTCCACGGGAAGGGGATCAAATGCATGCTGTTGGCATGCATTGTAGGTTCTTCT